>CM077809.1:142651748-143943414 GCA_039764185.1 Tamarix austromongolica
GAATATATATCAACATCATCCAGGGCAACACGCTCCTGAGCCACTATTATATCTGGTGGATTGATACTCATAATCATCTGCCAGGGTATCACGCTCCTGGGCCACTATTATATCCAGTGGATCAATACTCATAATCATCTGCTAGGGCAACACGCTCCTAGGCTACTATTATAATCGGTGGATCGGTACTCAATATCATAATTCAATTGGGCCCAACTCATTAATCTTTCACTTTCATGATTAGTGTTTTTCCTTTTTTAATCAGCACAACAATTCCATTTATTTGCCTCGGATGGGAGATCAAGAACCCAGGACACAAAGGTACACCGGTCGTACTGGTGCATACAAGCTACTCATTACCCTTCAACCATCAACCCAGGGACGCAAAGGTACCCTAGTTGTGCTGGTGCATAAAGCTACTCAGTACCCTACCAACAAGAACACCTAATCCATAAATATGCATACCCTCTAAATAGGTCCGTAGAACTAGATAAAGTAAGATATAGGGCCTGGCTGGAGCACAAAGGCACACCAGCAAATACCAGAATAATCGTAGGCTAAACCATGTCTTTAGGGTAGTGATCCCTAAAGAGCCACCACTCCCGATCTCGAGGTCTTTCACTTTAAGTATTAGTGTCTTAATTAAGGTGATCACGAAAAGTACAATAATCAGATACTTATTCACTTTCAATCGTTCTGGTATCATTAGGCATTTCTTATTCATACTGTTATCCAAGATAACACAGAGGAAATCAATAAGGCCATCATAATTTCATCCAATTCTGATTCAGGATTTGTTCTCGTGATACTTACTAATCGTCAAATACTCTTACCTTACTATTTAGTGTTACTTAAGTCTTATTACGAACCTTCGGTGTCCCATCAACATGTTAGATATGAATTACTGATTTACCCCTTACTTGTATAGTTATTAAGCTATCCCTTCATTACTTGCCAACTTACCATATCACCCTTCAAGTTGCATAATTACCAAATTACCCCTTGTTCGGTTTAGGTTACCAAATTATCTCCTACGCTTTTTATATCACCATTCACCCTTCATAATTGTTACACTTATCGTATTTCCCATTTGGTTAGTTAGATTACCGAATTGCCCTTCTCCTTTGTTATAATTACTAAATTGCCCTTAAGTTGGATAAATTACCAAATTACCCTTCTTCATTATCATGATTACCAATTTGCCCCTTTAGTTGGTTAAATAATTACCAATTTACCCTTTAGTTGGATAAATTACCAAATTGCCCTTATCCATTATTATAATTACCAAATTACCCTTATCCATTATCAAAATTACCAAATTACCCTTTTGTTGGCTAAACTACCAAATTACCCTTCTCTATTATCATAATTACCATTTTACCCTTCTCCATTATTATAAATCCCAAATTACCCTTCTCCATAATTACAATTACCGATTTACCCTTCTCCATATTTATAATTATTAATTTACCCTTCCCAATAATTATAATTACCAATTTACACTTCTCCATAATTATAGTTACCAATTTACCCTTTTACTTACAAATTACCATTTTACCCCTTTACTACCAAAATTACCATAATATCCTCTTATTTATAAAAATTACCATTTTACTCTTTTCTTACAAAATTACCATTTTACCCTTCTCTTCCAAAATTACCATTTTATCCCCTTTACTCCCAAAATTACCATAATACCCCTTTACTCATAAAATTACCATTTTCCCCTTTACATCCAAAATTACCATAATACCCCTTTTACTTATAAAATTACTATATTGCCCTTTTGCCTCCAAAATTACCACTTTACCCTCTTTATTACACCACTTTTATTAAATTAACATTACCACATGGAATAATAATATCAGTACTCCATTAACAATATCCAACTCCACCAACTATTATATTCTAATATAATACTTATTAGTACCCACACATATTAGGCCACATTCTTGCACAAGAAATATTACTAAAATGCCCCTAGGGCTCATAATAATATTATTCATGCATAAATGGTCACAATAACATAATATGACATGGATAAATACTTAACACTTTCATTAATAATTAAACTCTTCCCTTAAGCAATATTTCCACACATGGCATATAAACTAGCATACTATCCTTTTTATCAATCAATACAAGCAAATATATATATTATATTAAACCACAAATATCAAGAATAATAACATATTAAAAATCCTAATATGCTAACGTATATTTATCCATGCCTTTAAGTGAGGTTTAATGATTACCTTAATTCCTGCAAAAATCGAACCTTACCGGTATCCCAGTTAAAGATTCAAGCTTTAAATAGCAAAATTAACACCTAAAAATAATGTCAATAGTTATTATATTAGAAGTAGAAAATTAAAAGAATAAAACTTTATAAAAACTTAATTAATAACGCACTTTATTAACTATTAATACACCTCAATAATTAAACAAATCAATTCCCAAAATAATGTGGAACTCACGTTGCATGAACAACGTGAGCCACATGCAGGCTATATGGGGGGAAAAGGGTCGAAGGTAGGGAGGCAGAAGGGAGGGGTGGTCATTTTTGGGTTGAGGCTTTGGAGCTAGAAAATAGGGTAGGTGGGGGAGGATTGGAGGCAAGAGAAGGGTGTAGGAGTGAAGAAGGGGTGTAGGTAGCAGCTGGGGATGGGTTGTTGGCGGCCAAGGGGGCTGTCGGGGTGGGCATGGCTGAGAAGGAAGGAAAATTGAGGGGGAAATGGAGGGGTGAGGGGCCTTGTTTCATCCAAACGAGGTGTGGGGGTTATAAAGGAGGTTGTAGGGATTTGACTAGTGGTTTGGGTGGAAGCAGAGGCGGCCGAACAATGGCGGATGAAGGGGTTGCAGGGAGGTTTCCAATAAGGGGGAGAAAGAAGGGGAAAAAGAAGAAGGGAGGAAGAAGGGACTATAAGGGCTCAAGGGGGTATTGTGGTGGTGCAAGGATGAGGTAGAGGGTGGCAGCGAGTGGTGTAGGGGGTTGGCGCAGTGGTTGAGTCGGCGGAGGGTGGCGGTGGTGCAAAACAAAGGGGAAAAGATGGAGGGGAAGAAAAATGAAGGGAAGGAGATCGAGGGAAAAGGGCTAAAAAAATATGGGGCAGGAGGGCCAGTGATGAGAAGAAAAAGAAGAGGGAGGAGACGACAATAGGTGGCTGATCGGGTGGCAGGGAGGTGGTAGGGTGGCAGGGAGAGGGAAGGAAATAAGGGGAAAAGGGAGGCCATGCATGATGGGGGTGCATGGTCGGTTGGGTCCAAAATTGTGAAAAAAGGGACGGAGGAGAGAGAGAGAGGGAGGGTCGCAGTGGTGGCAGCGAGGGGCGGTGGCTGACGTGCTCAAGGCGGCAGGCTGGTCGACGAAGATAGGTGGAGGGTGTGATGGGTCGAGGCAGAAGAAGGAAGAAGAAAGGCAGAGGAGCAGGTCGGTGCGTAAGGGGGAGAAAAAAGGAGTTAGGTCGGCCTAGGTAAGAGGGGGAGAGGAAAAGAAAGAAAAGAAGGGGGGATCTGGGCTAACCGGTGCAGGCTGGGGTAAGGGAGAACGGGCCAGCAGCCCAGGAGCGCAGGGGGAGGGAGAAGGCAGGCTGTGGCCTGGAGGCCTGGAGGAAGGAAAAACGAAAAGAAAAGAAGGAAGAAAAAGGAGAAAAGGGAGAAAGAAAATAAAGAAAAAAAAAAGAAAAAGGGAAGGGAAATTAGGGAAATTAAAATAATTTAATTTATAAAATAATAAAATATAATATTTTTAGGAAGTAAATTTATTTAATAGTTTAATTTAATTTAATTTATGTGTTTAAAAAAGGATGATTTTATTAAAATATTGGTTTGAAAAATTATTTAAATAAAAAGAGTATGATAAAATAACAAAATATTTATTTTCATTATCAAATATTCTTGTCCAATTTTATATACTTAAAAATCTATAAAATAATTAAATTAAATAATTTTAAAAGCTACTTTATCCCAAATAAAAGCTATTTATTAAATTCCAGGTTTTTAAAATTTTGGGGGATTACATTTCCGCACTCGCATGGATTAATAAAGAGTATGTGTGAAATGAGTATGTTGTTAAGAGATCTAAAGGACAAGTTTATATGGAACATAACCCGGCCTCATTATCTGTATTACTGTATGTTGCCTGTATGATTATGCTTGTGTTATGTGCCTTACCTATTTGGCCTTAGTTACACGGTTACCTTTCTTAGTACGTAGCGTACTGACCACTCGTTTCATGGGTGTTGCCCATTCCCACGAGTAGAAGGCCCTTCTGACTTGGTGCGGGTTAGTGATTCTATCTTCAATGCCTATGACACTTACAAGGCATCGGGCGGGGCTGAGAGTTGAGCCTGGACCTAACCTGGAGGTCGAGAGTGACATGGCCCGAGTCTATCTTTCATTTTATTTTTCTAGTATCGTTATAATTTAGTTTTATTCTGTTGTATGATGTTTCTATCATTTACAACTTTAAATCCTTACTTTTGGGTTGTATTTCTTTTGGTTACCGCACTCTGATTTTTTAAATGATTAACAGTTCATTTCCTTTGTGAATGCTCATTTTAATTATTGACTTGTGTTTGATGTTAATCCCATCCAACCTTAGCACTTGGTATCGGAACGATAAAAGTGAACCGGTATAGTACTAAGTGTGGCGGTAATATCCTCATAAGCTATATTTTGTTATTTCGCTTCTACTAAACCTTTTCATTAAACGAAATTTTTCAATAGTAAATTTTGGTGGTATTACAACAAGTTTCACTGCTCCTCTCTTTGGCAACAACAATAGCAACAAGTGACATTGCTCTCCTCCTACCTTGCCCAACTTTGTGTCGTTGTTCCCTTGTTGCGTTGTTGCCTCACATACCTTTCTTTGCCCTAGTTATTTTCTTACCTTTTTCTCTAGTTGATTTTAGTTAATTTCGGTTATTATTTTTTTATATTAGATGCTAATATAAATATTTTTGGGTGTTATTGTGGATAAGACAATCTATTGTGCTTTTGGGTAGATTAGATTTAGGTAAATACAATAGCACATGAGATGGTAGAGTTTATGTGCAAGCATGATATGTTTTTTATATTAGAATCATGCTAGGGTTTTATATTGAGCAAGTGATACAAAATGTAGGATAAGATGACAATGTGCTCTTGAAATGTTAGTACGTATGTTTGACTTAGCAATAATTATGAGCCATATGCATGTGTAATATGTTGAATGGTTAACGTATGCATGTCTAGTGTTTTGTTGGGGTTTATAATCATTGCATGGTAGCTAGGGTTGGTGTAAATAGCATAAAATCATGCATGTATGATTAGGGTTAAAATACAATAATTACTATTCCCATGCTCTAGGGTTAGAAATATTTCTTTATATGCAACATGATGTTAATTTCCCTATTAAATGCTATATTATGTTGTGTACGCGTACCGGGGTATATATGACATATTAGAAGCAAATTATTAGAGTTTGTAAATGTAAATTGTTAAATGCATGCATAATGGAAAATATAGCCAATTGCTAAGTCTTCGAATTTACCTATGTACTAAAATATTATAAATTATTATTTTTTAGCCTTTTCAAGATAAATTCTCATAATAACCCTGTTTAGTATGAAATTAGATAACAATACTAAAATTAGGTTTTTGAGGGCAATGTGGTTATTTTTTTCCTAATGTGCCTGATTTGAATAATTAGGTATAAGATGATCTTAGACTTTTGATAGTTTAACCTTAGTGATGACTTTAGCTTTGAGATATATTGATGACCTAAGGGTGTATCTTAATAATTGGAAATAAAGGAAAAATGGTTAAGTATGGACATTAGAATTATTATGTAGTACCTTATATTTGTGATCACTTTATAAAATACTAATTATTAAAGTGGAAGACCTTGAATTTGAAAATGGTTACTCTTTAACATTAGCTACCCTAGAGACAAGGCATAACCCTTGCTTAAATTGGTTCGCTAGTGTGTCATTGTACCCCAATAAGGCCCTAGTCTACTCTATAAGTGACCTACAGGTCCTATAAGAGGTATCGAGACTTAAGAATTAGGTGACCGAGGTTGAAAGATATTATATATGTTACCTATGTGCCCTAGTATGACCACACTTATTGTAGTGTATCTAGGTTCTAGTGTAAAGGTATTATGTCGCCTTTATGCACCAATATTCATAGGTGTACCTTAGTGTCCCTTCGTTGATGGTATCCCCTCTAGTAATTAAAAATAGAAGTAATTATTGTGTAAGAATAAAAATAGATTGCTGTCATTTGGCAGTTGTCTCTGTGTACTACTTGATTTTATGGGTCAGCTTAGTAGTTGCCTAAATGCCCTAACTTTGGTATTTGGGATTGATTTGGATTTATTAGTTTAATAGTTGCCTTATTATCCTAACTTAGTTTTTGGAATTGATTTGATTAGTTCGTTATGGTCATGGATTTTGATACGGCTATTGTGAATTTAATATGATGTGAAGGGATTTAGTATAATTGATTACTGCGCAAGAGACTATGATATTATATAAATTATCCCATGAATAGTTTTTATTGTTATGGCATGAATTTTGTGCTTGGAGTATGTTTTCGAATTCTTTTGTGATTATGTGTAATATGACTAGGCTACCTTTTATGAGGTATTATGATTTACTAAGTACGAGGAAATTGTACTGATATTAAATTTGTAGATGACTAGGTGAAGGGCATAAATAGTTCGAGGCATATAATAGTGTTAAGGATAAATGGAGTCCATGGGAAGTGGTTCTATTCTCAGAATGGCTTACTGGTTTAAGAGTTAGGGAAAATCAGTGTTGAACTTTTAAGTGCTAATTTTTGTTGTAATCAGTTTTCCTTTGCACTCTTATGTCTCTTTTTATATTTTGATTATCATTGCTACAAATAAAACATTATTTGTAACTTTTAGCTATGTATTGTCTTTACTTCCACTGCTTTTTTTTCCTTTACTTTATCTTGATCCTTAACATTTTGACATAAAAAAGGCTAGGAAATCAGACTTGTGCTTAGTGTGAAAGTATTAATTATAAAAATAATAGGTGTTTTTCTCTGAGTTCTCTACCAAATTCTGGATTCTGAAAAAGAACTCAGATTTTAATACGGCCTGTGTTTAGAAAACATTGGAGTACCATGTTCTTTGCTCTTTCACTCTTCTTCCATTAAAATTTCAGCACAACTTTTCTTGATGTCTTTGCTTCATTTCCAACTTTTCTTCCCATGCTTCAATGTTTCTTGATGTGTTCTTTACTTGATTTCTTCTTTTCGTTGATTTCTCCTTTGAATTTCTTCAATTTTATCTTTTTCTGCAAAATCTATTCAAAAGAGAAAAACTCGAGAAAAGATTAAATCTTATAAAATTAATGAGGAATAAATGACATTTTTACGCAAGAAAATAGTCTATAAATTCCATCTGTCAAATACTCCCATGCTTGAATCATTGCTTGTCCTCAAGCAATATCATATCATGCACATGAGTACATCAAGAAATTCAAGTGAGATAAGTTATGGATTACAAGAATTGTAAGATTAGATTTATTCATTCACAGAGTTTAACAATGCATTGGGACTTAAAACACTTATAAATCATAAAATCACAATGTTGAGAATATTTTTGGATCACACATCTAACTCACCTTATAAACAGTCTTATCAAATGCTCAAGTTGTTAGGGAACGAGAGTTAATATAATTAGTATCTCACCATGCAAAGTTAGATTAAGATTAATAAAATTTAAATTGGCGAATTCTTACTTTCGGTGTGTGAAAACACTCACTCTTATGTGGATATAGTATGATGTGGTTACTCTCAAAACTTCTCCAAATGATAATGGTCGTCCATATGTTTTCCATTATTCTCAATTTGCCGCCGCTGAAAAGAACTACAGTATATAAGAATCAAAAGGTCTTAAAATTGGTTATAATGGGGTTAAGGTTATAAGGTAGGGTATAATTTTGGGATTGTAGCTTAACTCTATTAACTAGAGAAGTAATTTTTCTTTCTTTTCCATTAAGTCACAATCCTTCCTCTTTTTTTTTTTTTTTGATAATTTAACCTTTTCCTTCAACCAAATAAAGAATAAAATACTTTCTCTTTCTGTTTTGTTTTTTTTTTGAATTTTTAAATTAGCTCCTTCACCAAAAATTTTGCACCCCCATGCTTGGATTTTACCTTATCAACAAATGTTTTCCCTGAAAATTTATTGCTTCACTAGTCATAGAGTAAGGAGGGAAATTTTATATGGAGATTAGTTGTTAATGAAGGTTAGATCAATAGAATAAGGCTTAGGCTCAAAGGGTTTATGCAAATGGATAATAATTTTCAATGTAAGCTTTTTTGTTTTGTAGCTAATAAAGAAAGAAGAATGCCTTTATCATTTTCAAATATCCTAAAGTTCTATGCAGGCTTGAAGAGAATTAATGGCAAATTCTAGTTTCACAAATCATTGGAGCATACACACAAAAGAAAAATATAATTTGGATAAACAATGTATCCAAAGATTAGGCTCAAGTGCTCACAATGGTATATCTACCAATTTTTAATTTTATTTTATCTCATTCATAATCAATGCATGGATTGATTCCTAAACATTCTAACTTTATTTCCTTCACCACTATCACAATCTCAATTTCTGTTTTTAAGGTTTTGGAAGATGATGATCCAATCAGTTAATATGATTTAAAAATATCATTTGTAAAAAGAATTTAGTCCCATTACTTTGTTTACCCCATGAATGGATAACTCAAATCTAACACTTGTTGTTTCAAAATGAACCAAACACCAAACATAAGATCACATATTTAGGCAACGGCTTACCTAAACAAAACAACCACAAAAAGAAAGAAAGAAAACTAATATATATGCACATAATACCCACAAAGATTATCAATAAATTACCACATACACATCCCCCTACTTATCTCGTTCATTGCCCCCAATGAACTAACCTAAGAAAAAGAAATAGGAATCGTATTTAGGAAGGAGGTGGTGGTGGGTCGCTATGTCTGAGGTGAAACTCGTAAAGAGATTTCACCATTTCCATCATTTGATCTTGATTGTGGCACATGGAATCTAGTTGGGAGAAGACTTGGGTTTGAAATTGGAATGCTAGTCGGGAATATAAGTAGAAGAGGAAGAGGATCCGTGTAACACCCCCAAAATTCACTACTGAAAAATTTCGTTTTATTAAAAGATAATAGCGGAAGCAGATAAACAAAACGTGAACTTTGGGAGTATTACCGCCACACTTAGTACTAGACCGGTTCACTCATACCGTTCCAGTACCAAGTGCTAAGGCTAAGAAAATGAAATACAATTCGAAAGACATTCAACATGTATAAATCAGAGTAAATTGCAAGCTTCAACATATTTAAATCAGAGTAGCGCATCAAATCGTTTTCAGGAATAAAATCCACCAATGGTGGTTACTTTAACAACGTTAACATTCAAAACCGAGAAATTAAATGAGAAAGAGAAAAAGCCATGATACCGGAAAATTCCTTACTCTCCTTCCCGTAACCCACTTGAGTAGCGCCTGGAAATACCTGCAAGGGCACTGCCCATTGAATAGGCAGGGGCCCCATAAAGGGAATCCCTTCAGTACTACGATACTGAGTAACCCTTTAATACCACACTTAAAGATAGGCCCGCATACGACACATAATGCAAGCCACACACATATAAATAATGAGAGATGCATACATAACAATGACAAACATAATACTTTATAAGTCACGATCGATACTTTGGGCCTTAAGCCATTATTCTGTCATTAATCCATCAATGTCATATTTTATATCCATGTGAGTACGAGAACCCCACTATTATAGCCGGTGGACCGGAAGTCAACACACAGGGCAGAACGCCTCTGACCACTATTATTGCCGGTGGACCGGAAGATAAACACACAGGGCAGAACGCACCTGACCACTATTATTTGCCGGTGGACCGGTCTGGCCCCGACTCACATGGTGTTCCACTATAAGTGATTAGTATTTTTTCATAATCTTATTCACATACATAACTGATTTTATTGAGCTCGGGACCCCCACTATTTTAGCCGGTGGACCGGAATATATATGTAATCATCATCCAGGGCACAACGCTCCTGGCCACTATTATAACCGGTGGACCGGTACTCATAATCACACACCAGAGCAACACGCTCCTGGACCACTATTATAACCGGTGGACCGGTACGCAATATCACATACCAGGGCAACACGCTCCTGGACCACTATTATAACTGGTGGACCGGTACGCAATATCATAAATCACTGGGCCCGGCTCATTAATATTTCACTTTCAATAATAATATCTTTCCTTTCTTTAACCAGCACATCAATCATATTTATTTGCCTCGATTGGGAGATCGATAACCCGGGACACAAAGGTACACCGGTCGTACCAGTGCATATCAGCTACTCAGTACCCTTCAACCATGAACCCAAGGACGCAAAGGTACCCTGGTCGTACTGGTGCATAAAGCTAACTCAGTACCCTACCGACAAGGACACCTAATCCATAAGTATGCATACCCCCTAACTAGGTCTGTAGAGCTAGGAAGAGTAAGATATAGGGCCTGGCTGGGGCACAAAGGCACACCAGCAAATACCAGAATAATCGTGGACTAAACCACATCCTTAGGGTAGCGACCCCTAAAGAGTCACCATTCCCGATCTCGAGGTCTTCCACTTTAAGTAATAGTGTCTTAATTAAGGTGATCATGAAAAGCACGATAATCCGATACTTATTCACTTTCAATCGTTTCGATATCATTAATCGTTTATTATTCAGAGGATTATCCAAGATGTCACAGAGAAACCATCAAGGCCATACTAATCATTAGATACTCTTACTTGGCTAATCAGCATTATTTAATCATATTAATATTCCACAATCTCAAGGGCATGTTAGGTACAAACTACTCATTTTCCCTTTTCTTATATAATTGTTAAGTATCCATTCCTTACTCGCCAAATTACCATATTACCCCTTTAGGTTCCATAATTACCAAATTACCCCTTGTCCACTTTAGATTACCAAATTGTCTCCTACACTTTTTAGACCACCGTTCACCCCCTTATAATTACTACACTTGTCATATTTCCCTTTCGGTTGGTTATATTACCAAATCGCCCTTCTCCTTTGTTATAATTACAAAACTGCCCTTGAGTTGGATAAATTACTAAATTACCCTCCTTCATTATCATGATTACTATTTTGCCCCTTTAGTTGGTTAAACAATTATCACTTTACCCTTTTATCGGCTAAATTACCAAATTGCCCCTTTAGTTGAACAAATTACCAAATTGCCCTTCTCCTTTATCGTAATTACCATTTTACCCCTCTCAATTATTTTAATTGCCATTTACCCTTTTTAATTATCACAAATCCCAAATTACTCTTCTTCGTAATTACCAATATTAATTTACCCTTTTTCATAATCAAATTTACTATATTACCCTTCTCCATTATTAAAATTACCATAATGCCCTTTAATTGGTTAATTTACCAAATTACCCTTCTATAGTATCATGCTTATCCAATTGCCCTTCTACAATCATAATTTAATTGCTAAATTATCTTTTGTCGTTATCATAATTACCAAGTTACCCCTTACTCCCAAGTTTACCATAATACCCTTTCATTTACAAAATTACCATTTTACCCCTTATATCCAATTTATTTATGAAAATTACCACCATACATCTTTTACTTTACAAATTACTGTTTTACCCTTTCACATCCAAGATTACCATCTTTATCTTTCCTTACATAATTACCATTTTGCCCTTCTTTTCCAATTTACCATATTACCCCTTTACTTATAAATTTCCATTTCGCCATTCACTTATAAAATTTACCATATTACCCTTTACTTATGAAATTACGATTTTGCCCCTCTACCTCCAAAATTACCATAATGCCCTCCTTCATCCAAAATTACTATTTTACCCCTACTTCCAAAATTACCATTTTACCCTTCTTTCTCACAACTTACAATTTTATCCTTTACTTGTAAATTATCATTTGGCCATTTAATTATAAAATTACCATATTATTCTTTTATCTCAAAAATTACCGAAATACCCTTTTCCACTTATAAAATTTCCACTCAACCCCTTTATTCACCATTTTTATGAATTTACTAACACTACATAAAATAATGATATTAATACTTCATTTTTATCATCTAAGTCCACCAACTTGTCATTTTTCAACATAATACTCATTAGCAACTATACACATTGATTTATTTATCTCATAAGCATAATTACTAAAATACCCTTAAACAATAACATCATTCATGCATTAACAACATGGTACATCATAATCAAGTGTTTAACATTTCTATCATATTCCAACTCCTTCTTTATTTAACATACCTACATATAGCATAAAAGTTATCATGCTTTTTCTTTTTAACAAACAATATAAGAAACCATAAACATATCATGCTAAGCATACAAAACATGCATAAAATCATACTAAACCCTAAATGTGCTAGCATGCGTTTTTCATATATTTAAGGGAGGATTAACGGTTACCTTAATCCCGCAAAATATCAATCTTACCAAGCATAATTAGCAACTCAACACCTAAAAATAATATCCATCATATTTATTAGAAATGAGAAGTTAAAAAGGATAAAACTTTATAAAATTTAATTAGTAAAACACTTAACATAAAATACCATTATACCTTTAAAATTATCCAAGAAATTCTCAAAATAAATGGGAGAGCTCACGCTGCATGGGCAGCGTGAGTTTTATGCAAAAACCATGGGGGAAAAAGCTCAAAGAGGGTGAAGGGGGCAAAAATCTATTATTTTCGGGTTAGGGTATTTAGGCTAGAAAAGAAGGTGGTTAAGGGAGGTTCTAAGGTAAGTGAGTGGTGCAGAAGTGAAGAGGGGGTGTAGGTGGAGGCTAAGGGTGGTTTCAAGGCGGCTCAAGGCGGCGTAGACGGCGGCGGAGAGGCGGCGAAGGTCGACTGCCGAGGAGGGTCGAGGGAAAGGGTTGAGAACAAAGGAAAAGTGGAGGGAAAAATGGAGGGGTGCAAGGGTTGGTTTCGGCCAACTAATGGATGGGGATTGTAGAGGGGGTTGCAGGGTGTCGAACGGTGGGTTGGGTGGCGGCAGAGGTGGCCGGACGGCGGCGGTAGAGGCGGTTGCAGGTGGCTCGGCGGTAAGGGGAAAAATCTAGGAAGAAAAAGGAAAAGGAGGAGAAGGGAGGAAGTGTAGGGCTCGAAGGGGCTGTGTGGTGGTGCAGGGTGGTAGTAGGCAGTGGCAGAAGGCGGCGCAGGGGGTTGGTGAGGCGGCAGGAGCGGCAGACGGTGGTGGAAAAAGAAGAACGGGGGGGGCGAATAGGAGGAGGAGAAAAGAGAGAGGAGGGAGCTCGGGAAGGGTTGAGGGGCTCGACAACAATGGGCAGGGAAATGGCTGAAGGGGAGAAGAAAAATAGGAGGAAGGGTAGGGGAATAGGGGCTGATCGGAGGGCAGGCTTAGGGTGGCAGGGCATCGCAGGGTGGCAGGGGAAAGGAGGGAAGAAGAAGGAAAGGGGGAGAGGCATGCGGGGCTGGTCCAGGGCCGGTTTGGCTCGAAAAAGGAAGGAAAACGACGGGGGAAGAGAGAGAGGGAGAGGGAGCAGGTGGTGGCAGCGATGGGTGCAGGCGGTGGCAGCAGGCATGGCGTCGAACGTGCAGGTCGGGCGTGGGAGAAGAAGAAGGGAAGAAGAAAGGGACGGGGCGGTCGGACCGGCGCAGGAAAGAAGGGAGAACCGGCCGGTCCAGGAAAAGAAAATAAAGGGGGCAGCTGGGCTGGAGGGACGGGCGTGCGAGGGAGAGAGGGGGTGAGGCGGGAGAGACGGGTCGAAGGCCCAACGCGCGGGGGAGAGGGGAGAGCAGGCCGGGCGGGCGGCCCAAGGGGGAGAAAAAGGAAAATAGAAGAAAGAAGAAAAGGAGAAAAGGAGGAGGAAAGAAAAAGGAAAAATGGGAAAATAGGGGAAATAAATTAAATTAATTTTATAAATCATAATATGTAATATTCATGATAATTTATTTAATTTAATAATTTAATTTATTATAATCTAATATTTTAGTTAAAAAAAAGGATAAAGTCGGTAAAATATTAGTTTGAAAAATTATTTAAATAAAACAATATGATAAATAGCAAAATATTTATTTTTAATTTATTAAATAATTTTATCCAAATTTACATACTCTAAAATCCATAAAATAATTAAAATAAATAATCTAAAAGCAATTCTATTCCAAATAAAAGTAATTTATTAAAATATAGGTTTTCGAAATTTTTGGGGGATTACAATCCGGCTTGCAAATGAGGGGGGGAGGCGGTGGTGCTTGCTCACCATGAGGAGGGTAGGATGATATATTTTTGTTTTTTTCCAGTTTTTCATTACCCAATCCAGCACTTAAACAGAAATGCTAATATCAATTGAATGTTATAGACATTGTGATATTTGGCATTCTAATTCAGCAATTTTCTTGACATTAAGTCATTGGTATTGAGATTCAGCATTCATAAGCATATCTATACTCATCCATTAACAGGGATATAGAATTCTCATCTTGTAAGACTTATTTCAACATATACCCCTATTTTACCAAAAATGTGTGTCAATTTGCAACAAAATTGCAACTAGGAACATTTGCATTGTATTTGCCATAAATTTCTAGCAAATCAATAGACCATTGACAGGCAATATAATTTTGCCACAAATTCAACAAACAAATGCAATTGTATTGTAATATGTCACATTTTTCATCAAACAAACATATATGCCTTGAAATTGTAACAAAAATTGTAAAATCAAACAAAGTTGGCAAGTTCAATTAAGTAGTGCACATACCTTATGAGTGTGAATTTTGATAATGAAATTGCATAATGTAGTTCGGTAAGGCTCAGAAAATTCAAATTAAACAAAATCTCTAAGATAATTTGCTTAAATCTGGATAATTTGAGCAAGAACCAAAATTAGGGTTTGAAACTTTGGTTTTTCAAAATTTTCAAGAATATGAGTGATGGAAAGGTTGTTTGAGACCAAAATATGGATGGAGAAGTGGTAGGGATGAAGAATGAAAGTGAGAATGTATGGGAATGGAAGATTATGCAAGAGAATGGAGGATCGAAGAGGGAAAAAAATGGCAGGTTCGTAGTCGACAGAGACAGAGTCGAAAAAGGGGGGTCGTGTTTTGGGAGTTCTGAAAACATGAGTAGAAGTAGGAGTTTTTTTCAAGAAACACACTCCGTGTTTATGAAACACGGCACCTAAAATGCCCCAAAAATTCTATTTTTAAAAATTATAGTTAAATAAGATTTTATTAGAAAAAATTAACTAAATAAATTATTTTTATTAAAATAAAAAGGAATTAATTAGGATTATTCAAGAAGAAAGTAATAAATATTTTTATTAGAAAAGTTTTGGTATTTTAGCTAATTGAGGATTTTATTTTACAAATTTATTAAATAAATTATTTTATTTAAAATAAGGAGGATAAAATAGTTCCAAATTAATATGAATTTTATAAATAATTTAATTGGAAAAATTTAGGGTGTTTTGCTAATTAAAATGGAATTTATGGAAAACCTTTTAAAATCCTAATTTAGCTTAAAAAGGGATTTAAATATTATTTTATTTAAATATCTCAAATATTCTAATTAATTTAATTAACCCAACCCACTATTTTTCTTTTTCCTTTTTCCCTTTTTCCTTTTTCTTCTTCCTTTTTCTTTCTTTTCTTTCTTTCTTCCTTTTTCCTTTTCTTTTCCTCTTTTTCCCCCGATTGGGCCTGCCTTCCCGCGGTCCAATCCTTCCTTTCCTTTCCTTCGGCGTGGCCCAGCCCACACATCCATCGCCCTTTTTCCGTCCCTCGCCGCACTACGTTTCTTTTCTTTTTCCCCCAAAGTGCGACGTTTAATTTAAACGCCCTTACCTTGTGTTGTCCGGCCCGGTCTGCCTTCCCTTCCCTTTCTTTTCTTTTTTCCGAACTGCAGGTTTGCCCCCTTTCTTTCTTCTTCTTCCTTCCTCCTCCCCCCGGCCATCGAGCGCATGTAACTCCGCCACCCCTGTGCCCTGGTTTTTTGCTGTCGGTTACGGCCGTTTTCCTTCCTCTCTCTCCCTACACAACTATCTCCGCCACATTTGAATTTTTGCCGACAACCATTACGGGTCGGTGCCCTCACCCCTGCCCTATCCTCCTTTCTTCCCTTCGACCTTATCCCCCACCCTTAGCCCATAAATATCCCCATATTAACTTGTGCTTAAGCCTTCTTTCCCAAAACCCAGAAAATCACCCCTTGTCACGACGACCCCTTTAGATGCCTCGTCCCCTACCATACGCCAACTTCACCACCAACTCCACCCACCTAAGTCTTCCCTGCACCACCCTCTAACTAACCAAATCACCTATACCCCTCGATTCTTCTTACACAAGTCGCCCCGGCTGTGCGAAGTTCCCTCCCCGATTAAGCCTCTCTTCAATCTCCGTCGCCTTTCGAACCACCATTAGCCACCTCTTCCGCCATTGCTGCTACTCCCTTCACCTCCCAAATTGTGCTGCAGACCCTCCTCTACCTTCCCTTACCTTTCGTTTCCTCTCCCTCCTGCTCCTTCTCTCTTTCTCTCCTTCTTCCCCATAGAGCCGTCGCGGCTGTCGTGCGCCGCCACCATTGGCTGCTCCGCCACCTTCAGTCTACTTCTCTCCCTCTAGGCAGTCTCAAATACCTCAACTCCCACCTTCAGTCTCCCTATCTTTTTCCTCAACTTTTCCCCTTTTCTTCTCTTTTTCCGGCCGCCGCTGCTGTTGTCGTGCACCCCCGCTGATGCCGCCCATCCCCACTAGCCTAAGGTTGAACCCTAGACCCTCTCAACCCTTTATTCTATTTTTACAAGCCTTAATTTATTTCATTTTATTTATTTGAATATAAATACTATTATTATTATTTCCATTATTAATGTGTATTATTATTATTATTATTATTATTATTATTAATGTTTTTATTATTATTTCTATTGAGGGCTGAAGCCCTATTGTAATTTTTATTTCGATTTCATCATTATTATTATTATTATTATTATTATTATTATTATTATTGTTATTATTATTATTATTATTATTACTATTTCAAAATTGCTATTATTATTATTCCATTATTAATATTACAACTACTTTACTATTAGTTTTGCTATTATTATGTGATTAGTATTATTATTATTATTATTATTATTATTATTATAATTATTATTATTATTATTACTATTATTATTATTATTATTATTACTATTATTATTATTATTATTATCATTGTTGGTATTATTATTTTATATAGGGTTGAAACCCTATTATGCCTATTTTGAATTGTAGTAGTAGTATTATAAATATCAAGTCTTACTATTATTAATATTTTTAATATTTTTATCATTTGCATTTATTATTATTTATTAGTGCTATTATTATTCAGTGTAGGGTAGAAACCCTACTTTATTTTATCTTTGATTATTATCCTTACTATTATTACCATGATGATTATTATCATTTTTACATTATTATTATGATTTTATCATTATTATTATTACTATTTCATTATTATTATTATTATTAAATTTTGTTATTTATTTTACTAATATTATTATTAGTATTATTTTGGTAAAGGGGCTGAAACCCTTATTTCACTTTGTTTTTGAATAATGCCCTTTTATTATTATTGTTACTATTATTATTATTATTATTCTTATTAATATTATCATTTATATTATTTTTAGTATTTTTTCTATTATTATTTTAGTATTTTATTAAAAACCTAGTCTTGGAATAAGTTAGTAACTAATAGTATTTTTGGTAGGAGGGAATCTAATTCTAGTTTTTCCCTCATAATAGGTGAGACCAGTCAAAGCCCTAAGGAGGCGTAGGAGCGTGCTCCAATACCGGTGTCATTTTAGGTAAAGGTGTTACTAAGGCGTATTGTGTGTTGATGTGCATTAAATGCCTTGTATGTTATGCATCCTATGTTATTATTGTAACTATTTCATATATGGTATGACGTGGAATTCAAGCATGTTCTTATGTTGTTATATGGCATGTGTATTATGTATATGTGATGATATGTGTTGTGACCCTGTAAGATATGCATGTGAGGATGTTGATGTGGTTTGTGTGGGAGAAATGATGAAAAAGGAGAATGAAGGAAATAAGTTAACCAAGGGATGTGAGTTGACCTAAGTATTTTAATGATCCATGAGTAGAAGAATAAAATGGAAAATTTAGGGTTTCGTGTGGGAGTATATATTTTGTAGTTTTATATGGGAGAATCTAATCTATGTTTTGTATGGGAGAATCTAATATATGTTTTATATGGGAGAATCTAATTTATGGTTTTATATGGGAGAATCTAATCTTTGTTTTGTATGTGAGAATCTAGTCTATATTTTATATGGGAGAATCTAATTTATGGTTTTGTATGGGAGAATCTAATTTATGGTTTTGTATAGAAGGATCTAATGTAAGGTTTTGTATGGATAAATCTCTGGTTTTATATGGTTTGAATATAGGGTTTGGTATGGATGAATCTCTGGTTTTATATGGTTTGAATTTAGGGTTTGGTATAGATGAATCTTTGGGTTTTATATGGTTTGAATCTAGGGTTTGGTATGGATGAATCTTTGGTTTTATATGGTTTGAATCTAGGGTTTGGTATGGATGAATCTTTGGTTTTGTGTGGATATTTAGGGTTTTGTATGATGGAATATTGGGTTTTGCATGAAAGAATTAGGGGTTTCGTATGGATGGACTTAAGGTTCTACATGAAAAAATCGAAAGGTTGCATGGGATATATAAAGTCTACATGGGAGTGAAATTTACATATGAAAAGTTGATTTGGGATGTAAGGAAGATAATGTAAGTGTTGTTTGGGTGTTTGAACACTTTGGATGAAAAATAGTACGTGGAGTAATATAAGGGTGCGTAGGAGATCGAGCTAGGGTTTGTGTGGACAATTAGGATTTGGTGTGGCTACTTAGGGTTTTTGTGGTATCATGTGTATTTGGTGATTAAAGTGTAATTATGAGGATAGTATTTATGATTTGTGATGTGTGGAGTGTTAAAATAATTTGGGTTTTGTGAAGTAGAGTGAGATGGGCCACTAAGGTCAAAATTAGGGTTTCTGGGAAGTTAGAAGGTGTAGGGTTCTCATGGTATAATACGGATCAGTTGGAGGATAAGTGTAAAGGAGTGAGTCATGCATGTCTAGGGTTAAAATTTTCTGAATAATATACTGAAGACATTAATCACTGAAAGTGAAATATTATTGAGCTGGGTCCAGACCGATCCACCGGCGAATAATAGTGGTTAGGGTATGATGTCCTATATATAACCGATCCACCGGTAATAATAGTGGTCAGGCTTTGTACCTGTGCATTTTTGGTCCATCGACTATAATAGTGGGGTATTCCGTGCTCAACAAAACTGAACATATTTGTGCCAAAACATAGGAAAAACACTAAGTACTTACAGTGGAACACTATACAAGTAAGGGCCAGACAGGTTCACCAGCGAATAATAGTGGCCAGGTACTACGATATCTTGGAGACCGATCCACTGGTTATAATAGTGGTCAGGAGCTTTATGTCCTATGTGTTTCCGGTCCACTAGCTATAATAGTGGGGTTCTCGTACTCTCGTGGATTTGATAAAAAGCATAGTGTGAATCGACTTCTTATCAGAGATTAATTAAATAATTAATCCGGACTATAAATGAGCCTTTATGTATCTACCCGAGTGATTGTTCATTATTATGTTATGATGATGGTCTTTATGTTCTTTTATTCTCATGCATGGTTTATATGATTTTATATGTTGGCCTTAGTGCTCGGTTACCTTGTTCAGTACGTAGCGTACTGATCACCATTTTCATGGGCGTTGCTCATTCCCACGAGTAGTAGGCCCTTCTGACTTTGTGTAGGTGGGCGAGACATCAGTCGGAGCTGAGTGTTGAGCTTGTGGTTGGCTCAAAGTTCAGGAGTATCATGGTCATATTTACTCTTTACGCGATTTAATTCCTTTTGTTATTTCTTTTGTATCCGATTGATCCCTTTTAATTTATTACCTTGTATTGAGTATTTTAAATGAATATTTTATCGGTTGTAAGCTATTCCTCTTTTAAATATGAATAATAATTATTTATGCGTACTCCGATTTTAATGTATGATCTTTCTAGTTCTTTTATAAACTGTTGGTTTGGTTTAATGTTAATCTTTTCTTAGCCTTAGCACTTGGTACTGGAATGGTAAGAGAGAACCGGTCTGGTACTAAGTGTGGCAGTAGCATCCCCAGAATTCATAGGTTTTAATTTAAATTCTTCTACTTAAAAAAAGTAGTGAATTTTGGGTGTTACAGCACCCCCGTGTTTATTTTTAAACTCTCTGTTACATGGGAAAAAAATTCCTCACAGAAAAATACCATCCGTGTTTAGTAAACACGAACCACCCATGTTTATTTTGCAAGTCTCTGGAATTTGAAAAATTAACTGACAGGAAAACACAGCCTGTATTTGGTAAACACAGACCCCCCGTGTAATTTTTAAATGTTGCTGGAATTTCTCAAAAATTTCCTGACAGAAAAACATGGTCCGTGTTACCTTAACACAGACCCCCCGTGTCATTTTTGAATGTTTTTGCCTTTGTTGCTTTTGTCTCTGATGGAAAAACACGAAGCGTGTTTTTGAATACGGTGCCCCGTGTTTTTTTTTCAAAACCAGAAAAATACTACAAAACAAGGAAAACAAACATACAAAGTATATATTTGTACGCACACATAAACATAGTAAACATACATAACTACATCCTATATGATAACCACATATACAAAAATGATAAAAAATAATAAAGAAACATAGTATGAGATAAGAAAAACTTATGTACAACACTTGGGTGTTTCCCAAGTGATAACATCCCATTCTTTTAGCCTTCATAACTTGGAACGGTAAGATCTACCACTTTCAGGTTTCGCACACAGTGTCCTTCGTAAAAAGGTTTGAGATGGTGTCCATTCACTTTCCACATTTTTCCTGTTTTCTCACTTTTTTATCTCTACTACACCATGAGAAAACACATTAGTTGCAATAAATGGGACTCTTGACCTTAATTTCCCTAGAAACAACTTTAAGCGAGAAGGATATAATAAAACTTTTTAGCCGATTTCGAAATTCTTCCTAAGAATGAACTTATTATGAACCACCTTAGTTCGATCTTTATATTGCAATGCAGTTTCAAAAGCATCATTTCTTATTTCCTCAAGTTCTTGTAGTGGGAGTTTTCTATGCATTCCAATTTCATTTGACTCCATGTTACATTTCTTTACAGCCCAAAAAGTTTTATGTTCTAATTCGACTGGGAGATGACAAGGCTTACCGTAGACCAAACGATATGGTGACATACCAATTGGAGTTTTGAATGTTGTGCGATATGCCCAAAGAGCATCATTGAGGCATAAGCTCAAATCCTTCCTTATCGGTTTCACCATCTTTTCCAGAATTGATTTGATTTCTCGATTGGATATTTCAACTTAATCATATGTTTGTGAATGATATGTCGTGGAGATTCGATGTGTCACATGATATTTCTTTAACAATGATTCTACCGTTCTGTTGTAGAAGTGCAAACCTTTGTCATTTATTATAGCTTTTGGCAAGCCAAACCTTGCAAAAATATTAGTTCGAAGAAAATCTACAACCACTTTAACTTTGTCAGTACGGATGGCCTTTGCCTCTACCCATTTTGACACATAATCTACAGCAACGAGAATATATTTGAAACCAAAAGATGATGGAAAAGGAACCATAAAATCCATACCCTAAACATCAAAAATCTCACATGCAATGATATGAGTTTGTGGCATTTCATTTCTAGGACCTAGTCCTCCAGTATTTTGACAATTTTCACAAATTTTGTAAATTTCATAAGCATCCTTAAACAGGGTAGGCCAGAAAAATCCACTTTCTAAAATTTTATAGGATGTTCTTTTAGGACCAAAATGACCTTCACAAGCATAATTATGACAAAATGTTAAGATAGAAAGAATTTTACTATCAGGAATACACCTTCTAATGATTTGGTCAGAACAGTGTTTCCACAAATATGGATCATCCCATACAAAATATTTTACTTGACTCCTCATCCTATCTTCTTGTGCTTTAGTAAAGTATGAAGGAAATATTATTGTGACCAAAAAATTTACCATGCCAGCATACCATGGTATTTCATTTCCAATGACATGAAGTTGTTCGTCCGGAAATGCTTCATTGATGGGTGCCTCAACCTCAACCTCCTTGATTAACCTACTTAGATGATCTACTACTCCATTTTCTAATCCTTTTTTTTTTTATCTTTGATGCGTAAATTGAATTCTTGGAGTAGAAGTATCCATCTAATCAATCTTGGTTTTGCTTCCTTATTTGCCAGCAGATATTTCAAGCTGCATGGTCAGAATAAACAATAATATCAGTGCCTAAAAGATAAGAACAGAATTTATCTAAAGCAAAGACAATGGCGAGGAGCTCCTTCTCGATGGTTCTGTAATTAAGATGAGCTTCATTCAAAGTTCGTGAGGCATAGTATATCACATGTGGATCTTTCCCAATCCTTTGATCTAACACTGCACCAACAACATAGTTAGATGCATCACACATTAATTCAAAGGGAAAGTTCCAATCGGGTGGTTGAAGTATGGGTGCACTAATCAATTTTTCCTTCAAATGTTTAAATGCTTTCTTGAATGCATCATCAAAATGAAACTCCATTTCTTTCTGAATAAGTTTACACAAAGGTTAGGCTATTTTAGAAAAATCCTTAATGAATTGACGATAAAATCCAGCATGTCCTAAGAATGAACACACATCTTTAATAGTCGATAAATAAGGTAATGAAGCTATAAGATCAATTTTTGCATTATCTACTTTGATTCCTTTAACCGAAATTACATGTCCCAAAACTATCCCTTATTGAACCATAAAATGTCATTTTTTAGAATTTAGTACAATATTTGTTTCAAGAAATCTTTTCAAGATGAGAGTTAAATTACCTAGGCATTCCTCAAAAGTATCCTATGAATAGAGCTGGCAATCGGACGGGTCGGGTCACTTTCGGATCGGGTTAAATAATAATCGGGTCATATCGGTTTCGGATAATCTCGGATCATTTTATCGGATCAGGTCGGATCGGGTTTGATTCGGATCAACTTGGTATCGGATAATCTCGGATTATTTTAAGTTCTCGGATCGGGTCGGGTTGAGATCGGATTGACTCAAATTCGGATAAATTTGGGTTATTCTAATTTCGGTTCGGGTTCGGATCAGGCTCGGGTGAATTCGAATTATTATATTTTCGGGTCAAGTTTGGATCAGATTCGGGTCATTTCAGTAGCGAGTCATGCACTCATGCTTGTGCTATTTTTTTATTCCAAAATGTTATTAAAGACTAATTATTTTAATATTGTTTATTTTAATTTATCTTATTTAATTAAAAGCAAATTATTATATAGATTATTTTAGGGCATTAGAATTTTTTGTCATTATTTCATCATTGAAGATGTATTTGATGTTCTAAATTTAAATATCTTCAAATCGGATTACTTTTCTTTTTATGTTAAGGCATAAATTATAATTCAACTCCATTATTAGCTTGATCATATCATATTGAGTTCAAATATTATTTTAAGTGTATATTATATTTATATTTTGTACGGTCCGTACATAATATTAACTTACAATAACCATTGATAATTGATAACAAATGAAGGTCTAAGGTTGTACTCCTCGTATTATTTTTCAAATAGATTGATCACATCATATCAATATAATTTTAATTAATATAATCATAATAATAATATCAAGCTAAATATGGAAAAATAATAATAATAACACATTATTAGTTTTTCTATATTTTATTTCGATCATATCAAGCTAAATCAAATAAAAATTAGATAAAGTAAATAATAATGACCATTATTGATAAAGGACCAACTCATATTGACTTCTTACTATTTAACATAGTTGATGTAACAAAAACATTAATCTTTAATTTTTATAATGAATAATTAATATCCTCACATTAGATTTTTCTTATTTTTCTATGATGTTATAGCCTTATAGGTATTATATTGTAAGGTATATATACTAACATATAGTGTTTAAGGCTAAAAATTGTTATTTATGTATACTTATAATAGAATTGATAAAACTTTTCCTTTGTTTGATTGGATTTTACTTATGATACAATCTTTCTTTATATATATATATATACCTTTACAAAATTGTTCCTAAATATTTCAAATATTGGAATTAGTATTATTAATAACTATATTTTGAATAACTGAATATATTATGATTATGTAATATTCGTTTTAAGCTACAATGGCAATTGGCTCATATCATAGTTGTTGTTTGGGTTTTGGTTACTAGATCGTGGAATTGAAGACTTTGTTAGAACTTTTGGTAGACTTGATCAATTGAAATATGTTCGATATCATATCACTTGTGGCCCATGGGGCATATTCACTAGGCTTAATGATTAGTTTCTAACTCAAATATCATATTGTATTATTAATTAGTTAGGATAATTGATAATTCAAGTTTATTTTTTTAGGTTAATGTATTTAGTTGGTCTCAACTGTTTAGTTGGACTATGTATTATATTGTTCTTTTATAAGCTAAAATTCTCCTTACCAAATTATGTTGCATAGGATTAATGTTATATATTTTGTATTTGGCTAACCTAGGGTTGAAAGAAATCATATGTATTTGGTTCAACCCAAACTATATATTGAAGCTCTATATTAAAGTATTGTTCTTCTTATGCCATTTAGATTTGGCAGAGATATATACTCAATTTAGTTAATGAAGGTTACATACCATTGATTTTTCTTCTCTATTCTCTTCGTCTCTTTTTTAATAATGTTTTGTAAGCGAAATAATACTACTTTTAACAATAGTTATATTTGTGTTTTTTTCCTTTAGAGATGTTCATCAATACAAGCATATTAACAATAGTTATATCACATATATATTATTACAAGTATGTTATAATATTTGATAAATCAGATTATGATGTTGGCTTTTCAAGCATTCATAAATCATAATCCCTTGACATTCCCAAGTTGAATAGATGATAAGAATATATCATTTAAGTTGGTAAACTTGAGTAGTTTCATCCATGTTTGATAATAATATATATTGAGGGTGTATCTAGTAAAAACTTCTACTTCTAATGAGAATTCAGAACTAATAGTTTCATAGAACAATTATGGTAGCTTCATAACACTATTACACTAGGTTCATCAACTAAAATGAGTATTTTCCTTAATAACTTTAAGTAGTTTAATAAGCCAAGACAAGTAGTTTCATTAGAAATTTAGAGTATTATGAATATGCTATGATGACTAGTTTCATAATATTAGATGAGCGATGTCATTAGAAACTTAGAATAGTTCCATTAGAAACATAGAATACTTTTATAAGCTGAAATGAGTTATTTCATTAGCCGAACTGATAGTTTCATAAGTTAAAGTATGTAGTTTTATTCTAATCTTAACCTAGTTTCATAAGTTAAAGTTAGTAGTTTCATTAGAACCTTATAGTAATCTCATAGATCAAATGAGTAGTTTCATTATAAACTAAAATTAATAGTTTAATTAGAAACCTAAAGTTGTTTCACATGTTTTATATGTTATTGTTGTATCTTAATACTTAGATATGTGTAAGTAAATTTTAGTTTACTTTCTTAGTTAAGCATCAAAATAGCTATATACTTTTTCAATAAATTAATTTTTTTCTGGTATTAGAACAATATGCACATGTTACATGTATAATTAAGTGTAAGTTAATCTAGGGTTGGATAACAACAACAACACCAACACCACCACCACCAACAACAACAACAACAATAATAATAATCATCGTTGTCGTCGTCATCATCTTATGATAATAATAATAATAACAACAACAACGATAATAATAATTATTATAATAATGACAGTAATAATAATAATATAGTGAGTTTGGATAGGATGTTTAGTAATTAATAATATCTTAAAATTAATCGACATTATTTATTTATTTTTAATTAATAATAGTAGTAATGATTATTTTAGAAGGTTTATTATTACGAATTTACAATGGTTTAGATATAAATTTAATTAGGTTAAAACTTGATAGAATTAGACTATTAATTTTAATCTTAGTTTCTACCCCTAAATTTTATCTTAATTATTTTAATAATAACCGTTGATCCGTAACGTAAAAGAATTTTTTAAAATTTGTCCTAAATTATTTTTACTTTTTTCAATTATTTTTAACCTATCTTATATTAAATTTTTTTAAAATTATTATTCTATAATCTAGTATCCTAATTTACCTAAATGAAATCTAAAATAAAAATATAAAATAAACCTATTTTAACCTACTCTATATTTTTTTACAGCACATAAGTCAGTAAGCATGCTCTGCCTCTGCATTTTTTTTCTTATACACGCCATTACCCAATAGCCAATACGCATGCTACAGTAGCACGCAGACAGCAGACCCTCACGGAGTCACGACTCACGACTCACGACTCACGACCTCAGCTTCAGCTACTCCGCCTACGCCACCTACGCCTGCACGACGCCGACACACACTCCCTCACCCTCTCATGTCTCATCCCCGAGCCAAAGAGTGAAACAAGAAAACGCCCGTCACACACCTCTGCTCCAGTGCTTCCATTCTGTGACTGTGCGCCATTCTTTTCTGCATTTTTTTTCCAGCCAACCTCCCTCACCAAACAGTCCTCCACCGGCCTCCTCCCCTCTGCATTTTCAACATCCATCTCCCGACCCATCGCAGCCCTGCCAGTTTGCAGCTTCTCCACCACTTTCCTCCTCTTCTTCTCCCTGCATTTTGTGTCGGGAATAAGCTTCTCCATCGCAGCCCAGCTGGAAGTTTCCTACAACGCGACACTGAAGCCCTGGCATGGATGGATGACAAAGTACGAATGCACGATTCATTGATTTGTCCGAAAGGAACTTTCGAGTTAAATTAGATTAATACTCTGATCGAATGAATTTTTGGTGTGTAATTTCTACAGGTAGGGTAGCTCTGCCTCTACTGCAGCTTCTTGACAACAAAGTTTTCATAAACTTGTGCGGTTGTGCCTGTGCTGGAGGACATTTCACCTGCATTCTATTCTGGTCAGTGCCTACCTTCTTAATTAGTTAGCTATATACAGTGATAGTATTAGTTCGACATACATTGCTAGCTGAGCGTCGGTCACTGTGTGTGATCAAACATCCATATTTGTCAAATTCCAGGCGGTTGATGTTCAGGTAGAAAATAATAGAGCAACAATGCAGATATAACGATTAAGAAGAAAAAAAAAGGAAAAAGGTTTGATTAGATATGAATGAAATTTTGAGTTTGTGGAAAAATTACCGGAACCGCTTAAATGAATACTGTTCCATACTTCCTCTGCCACCAAATTACTGGTACTCATTTCACTTGCGTCCTCCAAATTAAGCAACCAAGCAACTCCAATGGTGCGATGCTCACACTGATATATTTTCAGCGTTAAGGGAAAGTTGTCGGTATTAACCTCTTCACTATTACTCTCCATCTTTAGAGTTTATGTTTACTTTTTTTTAGATTGTTATTTATAGCTCACTTAAATTTGTGCTTGCCATTCTCTTGTTATTGAATAAGGTTCGTAGAAAGATAACAGTGAGAGATAGGAAGATTTATTACTTGTGTATTATAGATGCTCATTGATATACCATGTGAAATTCTTATATAATATCATATTTCTTGTAAATTAGATTGTAGATAAACAAAGCCACATTAACTTTGAGTCTATTTTTCTTTTTAATGTATTTCTTAACTTTGATAAAATTTTTATATGTAACATGTTGTCACTATAATTTGTAACTGCAAATTTATTTGAATATTTTTAAATAAACAAGAAACTTGTTTAATATTTATTTTCTTTTATTTCTTTCAATAGATGTGTGCCTTTTGAGGCTTTTTAAAAACTTATACAGTGCCTTTTAATGTTTTTTTTTGTATTTTGGGTTATAGATGTTGGATTATTATTATTATCATCATCATCATCATCATCTTATGGTGTTTTTTAAAGCTTGCATTTTTGTGTATTGGATTAAATAGGTACTTGAAGTGCTTATATCGTGCCTTTTGAGGCTTACATAATTGAGTTTTGAGCTATCGATATGGAAATGTACATTTAGAGGCTTTTTAAGTGTTATATACTTTAAGAAAGTATATTGTTTCTAAATTTTGATATAAGTAATAGTTATACATCTATTTTATTTTATATTTTATGAAGTTTTAAAAAATTAGAGTAATAGGTTAATATTAATTTTCGGGTAGTATCGGGTCGAATCTTTATATATTTATAATTTTTCGGATAATTTCGGATTTCGGATAAATAATAGATCGGGTCGGGTCATTTCGGATTTATAATTTTTCGGGTTATATCGGGTTTCGGATAAATAGTGGGTTGGGTCGGGTTTATTTCGGACTTATGATTTCTCGGGTTATATCGGATATCGGATATGTATCGGATCGGGTCGGATAAGTTTCGAGTTCTAAATTATTCGGATAAAATCGGATCGGATTTCGGACGGATCGAGTCGGTATTCGTCGGATTTTTCGGGTCGGGTCAACTTTTGCTAGCTCTACCTATGAATACTAAAATCATCCATAAAGACCTCGATAATTCTCTAGATATTCGGAAAATATGCTTACCATACATCTTTGGAATGTGACAGGGGCATTACATAGCCCAAATGGCATGCGGCGATATGCAAACGTACCATAGGGACATGTAAATGTGGTCTTTTATTGATCTTCTGGAGCTATGGGAACCTGCACATATCCATAATAACCATCAAGGAAATAATAATAATCATGGCCTGCTAGCCTCTCTAACATTTGATCCATAAATGGTAGAGGAAAATGATATTTCCTAGTCATTGAGTTCAACTTCCTATAATCTACACATACCCTCCAACCATTTTGAACTCTAGTAGGAACCATTTCTCCCTTATTATTTTCCACTATTTTGATTCCCGTTTTCTTGGGTACGACTTGAAGAAGACTAACCCAACTACTATCAGAAATTGGATAAATGACTCCCACAGATAACAATTTTAACACCTCTTTCTTCATAACCTCCATCATGATCGGATTTAATCTATGTTGTACTTGTCTACTTGACTTCACATCATCTTCCATTAAAATCTGATGCATACATACCAAAGGAATAATACCCTTAATATCAGCAACTGTCCATCCCAAAGCAGATTTATACTTTTTCAAAACATTAATAAGTTGTTCTTCTTGTTGGGGTGTTAAGTCACTAGAGATGATAACATGAAGGGTATTTTTTGTCTCCTAAGAATGCATACTTGAGATGGTCAGGTAAAGGTTTCAATTCCACTTCTGGTGCATGCTCTATGGAAGATAAAGGTCTATCCAATGTCAATGGTAAATCCACAAATCTTTCGATTCTACTAGGACATGCTCCCAAAGCAGCTACTACTTCTTTGATCTCTTCTTCAATATCAAACATGTCATTCAGTTCTTCCAAAACTTCAGTTTTTATGCATTAAGTTAAGGTTACTTCTAAAGGATCTGCAGATGATAATTTGTAAACCTTTTCAGTTAAATCCTCAATAACATCAATCATAGATACCGATTCACCATCTGTAGGGTATCGTATGGAGTCATATATGTTAAACCTAATGACTTCACCATCAAACTCCATGGTCAAAACTCCATCATGTACATTAATTTTTGCTTTTGAAGTTTTCAAGAATGGTCTACCGAACAATATAGGAGAAGGATTAGATAAACCATTATCTTGCATATCTAACACATAAAAATCTGTAGGGAAAACTAATCCGTTCACCTGAACTAGGACATCTTCAATTACCCCTTTAGGATATGTATTAGATCTATCAGCCAATTGAATAACCACACGAGTTTCCTTTAAAGGACCTAGACTTAGGGCATTAAAAATAGATAAAGGCATGACGTTGATTGAAGCACCTAAATCAAGCATGCATTTTTCATACCTCGTGTTTCCAATCTTGCAAGGAATAGTAAAGATACATATATCCTTGAATTTCGGTGGGAGTTTCCTTTGCAAAATTGTTGATACATTTTCTCCCACACTTGCCTTTTCATCCCCTTTCAGTTTCCTTTTGTTTTTACACAAATCTTAAGGAATTTTTCATACATTGGCACTTATTTAATTACATCAATGATAGAGAGATTAAATTCTACCTTTCTAAATATGTCAAATATCTCCTTGTCATAATTCATCTTCGTTGCCAACCTACTGGGAAAAGGAGCAGGAATTTTAGTAGGAGTGGATGACTTACCTTTAGTTACCTATTGAGAATTTTCAATCTTTTATTCTTCAACAACTGTCTTATTTGATTCTTTACTTATTTCTTCCTCCTCACTCACTTTTCTTGGATATGCCAATTATTTCCTACTTCGAGTTGTGATAGCACTAGCATTTTCCCCAGGATTTCTTTATGTCTGACTAGGGAATTTTGAGGATCCTTGTTCTTGTAGTTTCCCAAGAGAATCTGCCAATTAACTCACTTGATTTTCCAAATTCTTGATATCAATTCTAGTTTTTTGTTGAAATTGCAATGTATTGATAGCTAAAGATTTCACCAAATCTTCCAAAGGCATTCTTCCTAATTTTTGTGGAACTTGTGGTGGAGGGATTGGCTGAAATGGTGGTCTTTGGTTATTTGGAGGAACTTGAAAGAATCCGGGAGGCGGATTTGATCCTTGTTGATTTGGATAAACTTGCGGTCGGAAATATGAATTAACACCTTGTTGATTATTCCTATACCTTAAATTTAGATGATCTTTCCATCCAGGATTGTATGTTGGAGCATATGGATCATTTCTCTTTGGTATTTGTTGTCCTCCAATGGCATTCATTTGTTGTTCTTCCTACAAAGTAGGACACATATCAATAGGGTGCCAGTAAAAGAACAAATTCCACATACCTTAGCAGGAATCTTTTCACCCATAACTCTTTCTACAAGAGCTGTCAAATTTGACACTTGTGGTTTCAATTCAGCAATATTAGCTTCTTTCACCTATTGAGACATAGAAGTATTACCCCTACTGCAATATTGAGAATTAGATGCCATGTTAGCAATTAATCTTTTAGCCTCGGTAGGTGTTCTATCAACCAATGCACCACCACTAGCAGCATCTATCATATTACGATCCATAGGAGATAATCTTTCATAAAAGTATTGTATTAATAATTGCTCACTAATTTAATGATTAAGACAACTACCATACAACTTCTTAAAATGTTCCCAATATTCATGCAATGATTCTCCTCCATCTTGCCTAATACCACAAATTTCTTTTCTTATGTTAGTTGTTCTAGATGAAGGAAAATATTTTTCAAGGAAAACTTTCTGCATATTAGTCCAAGTATTTACTGACCCCGCTAGTAAGTCATATCACAATTCCTTTACAGCATCAGCTAAAGCAAAAGGGGAAGCTTTGAGTTTAAGTTTTTCTACACTTACTCCATTCAGTTTCATACTGGAACATGCTATATGGAATTCCTTAAGAAATTTATTGGGATCAGTGAAACAACTTGAGCCCATGGAATTGTTGTCTCTGAATTCTGTAAAAATAGGTAAAGCATGTATCAAACCAGGTTTGATCTCACAAGTATCATTTTCGGCAGGATAATTAATGCATAAAAGATTAGGGTTGAAGATAGGATCGGCTAGCTCCTTGAGGGTTCGATTTTCCATGGGTGGATATATGTGACAAGGTGTATTAAATAAAGCCTCTATGCAGTCTTCTTCCAAATTTGTGGAACTTCCTTCAGAAGGTAATGGAATTTGGCGAGCATATTCTAATCTCCTTCTTGTCCGGTTTGCAATAGGAGAGGAAGAATTTGGATCTATTGGCAGGATGATTTGTCCTTGATACTCAATCGCGAATGACCTCAAATGCGAGTGCCTGAGGATTACACACAATTAAAGAATAGATAACACTTGGTGAAATTATTGAAAGCAAAAAATAGAAACAACACCAAAAATAAAACTAAAGATTATAATTGTCATTCCACGGCAATGGCGCCAAAAATTTGATGTGTTGTCATATACACAACAAATTTAATACATAAATCCTAATTCCCAAATACATAGTAAATAATAAGAAGGAGTCGAACCCACAAGGAATGATATTTAATCAATTTAATCAATAATTTTGTAATTGATGTCAAAACCCCAGTTACACAATTTCATTAATTCTATTACTAATTCTATACTATAGTCAACTTTGCTCTCTAATTTATGAATGAGGATAGGAATGAATTGATTATGGAATTAAGGTATCAAATACTTATGGAAAAAGAGCGATTCTAAATAATTTAATGTTGACCTCTAGAAACTCATAATAATTCATCTATTTGCTTTCTCTCAATTCTAATAAATTGAATAAGTTCTCAATTTATCACCTAACCATTTAATAACCTAGGTTATGAACACTAGATTCAATTAATGACAGCATTATGAATGGAAAGCAATCAACTACAACCATAAACACATAAGCTCGAATTATGTAATTGTACGAATTAATGGATAATATTAACAATTAACTTTTTGCTACTCTAAACACGTTAATTAACAATTACGGATTAATTACATTGTCTTAGTAGAGATTAAGTTTTAAACTAAATAGGTGATCAATCTAATTAGTTTAAATTCTTAATCTATGATACGAAATCATTCAATTCCATCCATTAATTTAATTAAATTTCATATAGAATCAAACCCTTCAAATTGTGTTGTTATATTTGAAGCATAATTCCATCCTCAAATCATCCTACCCTGTTTTATTTACTCTAACATTTACATAATTGTAAGATCACACTATTCCATGCAATAACTTATAATTAATACAAATAACACCTAATAAATAGTAATAATACACTAAAAGCAAGAGAAATAAAAACACAATTGCATAAACTTTACTTGCATTCAATCAAAATGTAGAACTTGCAATTGAGAAAGGAATAGAGAAGAACTTATCACTTGAATTGCAGATCGTCAATTGTTCAATAGAATACAAGAAAGATAAAGGAAGTTGGAATTTTAAAGTACATGTATTTTCTAGAGGGAATAGAGAAAGAGTGCACATTCAACTTTTTTAAATCCTAAAAACTAATTTTCAAACCCAGAATTGATAGAGAATATATCAGAAAAAGGTCGTGTGAGTGGTTACAAAATTTAAGAAAAACATGGTCCATGTTTTAGAAAACACGGGACCTCCGTGTTTTTATCGGAATTCTCTGCCAAATTCTGGATTTTGAAAAAGAACTGAGATTTTAACACGGCCCGTGTTTAGGAAACACGGGGGTACCGTGTTATTTGTTCTTTCGCTCTTCTTCCATTAAAATTTCAGCACAACTTCTCTTGCGGTCTTTGCTTCATTTCCAACTTTTCTTCCCTTGCTTCAATATTTCTTGATGTGTTCTTTCCTTGATTTTCTCTTTTCGTTGATTTCTCCTTTGAATTTCTTCAATTTTATCTTTTCCTACAAAATCTATTCAAAAGAGAAAAACTCGAGAAAATATTAAATCTTATAAAATTAATGAGGAATAAATGACATTTTTACGCAGGAAAATAGTCTATAATTTCCATACGTCATCATAATAAGCATTTACCATGTTTATGCCATATAATTAAATATATATGCTCTATCATAGTTATATAATGCATCAAGACTTCATGCCAAAAATGACTTAGACAAATTAGGACTCATCATGCTTATCAACAAGATAACATAAACATCATGGATAGTACCATCCAACTTAATAAGCAGGTTATTCAAACAACTTATTAGGGCTTCTACCATCCATTCACATGATTTCCCATTGGGTCTATCTTTCAAGAACACATAATCCATTAGGTCGTTATTTATAAGCCATTGTTTCTCTTTTTTTTCCCTTTTTCTTTATCCATTTCTTAATCATTGTTATCATTCTTATATTTATCCTTATGGAGCAATTGATTGTGTACCACCCTATGGTCTTACATACCATAAAACCTATCCAAACTAGAGGATATAAAGTTTGACCAAAGACAAATAACCATAAATGGACATAAAATCTTGCCAAAACCAAGTAACCACCAATGGACATAAAGTTTGGCCGAATCCATAAACCACCTAAGTGACCAAACCCTTAAGTTTTAATACCCCCTAGTACATCATCAGTGTTTAGAGTAAATAAGGCACCGAGATCTACTAGGAATATTCCTCCTGAAGGTAAAGCTAAAAGATACAAATAAACACCATAAGGTAGAATAACCCCTAGTAGCTAAATAAGGATCGGGTAACCCGGACCCATGCACAACTCGATTATCTTTCACTTTTAGTGATTAGTGTGTTATTTTCCAAGGTTAGGTTATTAAACAAGGCCCATGCAACATTCAAGTAACACATCCACATATGCATTCGATATTAACCATTTTTACCCTCCAACCATATGGTGGGGTTTCATTTATTGCTTAGCTAAGTTTAAATCTACCCTTTAAAGCAATCCATTTATACCAAAGATTTAGATTTTTCCATTCAAAAGCAGCATCATAGCATACTCATTTTTATCCTTTTAATCTATCCAATAGATTAGTTAATTCATACCAAGATGTATATTTTCGTCATTAAAGGATCATAATATAGCAATGTGCAAAGTCTTAAAGCATAGAAAGTCCGAAAATAATAAAACAACACACTCAAGCCATACCTCAAGGTTCCCTCAGACTAGTTGATAAACCAAATATTTTCCATATTTTTATCCTACTTTGCCTTCATTTTTGTAATTTTTTTTGACATAAATTACAAGAATTATCATACTCTAAATCTCTTGTTTGTGTTACTCCTCTCTTGGTAATTTCTTTTAAAAAAAGTATTTATGAGCACACAAATCCAAGGAAGTGGTGCATGGAATCAGAAGAAAAATCAGATATGAAAGGCATGAATGAACATAATCAACCCCACATGATTTTGGAGAACTCAAAAAAGTCAAGAAGCTGAAAAGAGAAGGAAAAGAATCAAGAGGAGCAAGAAAAGGGTGTTGCACGGCTGCAGCACAATTAGCTACACAGTCGTGTAACCTTTAAACCACAAATGCCCAGGACAAATGTGTTACATAACTATAGCACAACCCGTTGCACAACCGTGCAACCATCGCACAAATGTCACATGCAAAAGTTTGGCATAGTTGCAACACACCCTCTACACAACCATACGAAATTCAAAACACCAAGAGTGGGAAAGCTATATGGCTAGCCTATGCCTAATTAGGTTGTATGAGTGTGACCATTTACATATGCAATTGAGTGAATACGATTGAAACTATGTCTCATCTTCATAATGGAATGGAAATACCTAGAGTTACTGTCTCCTAGTTTAAGCTAGTTAACCCTAGATTTATGTACAGAAAACCTTTCTTCACACTTGGCTGAGAACTATAACCTTTTTTTATACTATTTCTCAAGTACTATCATGTCTAAATCAAGAGAAGAAGCACCAAGCTAAAGTTGTAATATATAAAGATCATATCTTATACTCTGGACTTGTTGTGATATACTACCAAAATGGTGCTTATTGAATTAATTTAATGGTATTTTTAACTATTTAAGTTTAATATCTACTACAACCTTTATCCTCAATTACTATGCCCCCATATATCTTTAACTAATTTCATAAATCTAGGGTATGAGACCCACATATTGAAAAACCTAAAAGGTCTAGTTGAGAGAGTTAACGAATGGTAATTGTCATGGAAGCATGATTAGAAATAAAAGGAGCATGAAAGTGAGAATTTAAACCCCATAAGCCTCCATCCATTTCTAATTACACACAACTCTATCTAACTTGCATGTAATTCTTTGCTGAGCATTTTGCCTATTAGTCCAAGTGTACTACACATCGGTATACTTCATGTCTTCTAATTGGAGATGTTGTAGAGAGTTCTAGAAGTCCTTAGAATCTCATTCATGCCACAAACCTTGAACCTTTTTGTTCCTGTGTAACACCACATTAAAATCACCAAAGAGGATCCATGGCTCATTAACCACTTGATTAGTATGTAACTAATGCCATAAATCCCTACATTGAATTCCAGTGTTATAAGCATAGATGATACATACATAAAAAGACTCAGAACCACTGACCTTCATCACTTTCAAGAGAATGGCCTGATCACACTTAGCAATGGGAATGACTTGCCAAGTATTAGCCAACCAACCAAACCAAATACACCTATTAGGGTGGTATTGATAATTAGTGACCTAACTCTATCCCGAGAGAATATAAATTTGTACTTTATGTACATTGTAAGCTTTTATTCTAGTTTAAACAATCCCTACTAAAGATAAGTTATCATTTTTAACCCATTTCCTAACCTCATTATACTTTGAAGGGTCATTAAACCCTTGAATATTCCAACATTCTAGCACCAGTGTAAGTGGATGTCAAATTGGGATGAGTAAGCTTCATCAACCACTTTTCTACCCCTAGTAACCTTAGTCCATGGATAACCATTACCTTCAAGGTCAGTTAGTAGGTCCTCTCCTAATAAAGAAGCATCAAGGGGATCTGGGTTCAAGGGATTAATGGAAGTAGTTCCTTGATAGATAATCCCCTTAGAAGAATTAGGTTTTTACCCTAGATTAGTTACAGGAATATTTTTTCTTTTAAGAGACTAAGTGAGCTAGTAATCCTTGGGAGTTGGCTTTCTACCATCCTTCACTATAACCCATTATTTCTGTTATGTTTGGGTTCGTCTGCATTGATTAGTGAGATGTCCAACCATGTTAAAATTCAAATAGAAATTTAGCTTCAATTCATATTGCACCATTTGTGTTATTATCCCTGAAGGAGTTTTGATCATAACAGAATCAGAGCATGTTCTATGAGTATCAACCCCAACTAATACCCTAGCATATGAAATTTTGTCTTGTCTAGATATCATACCATCCATCCCAATAGGTTTATCCACAATGCTAGCAATCTTACTCAGCGAATTCACTAACCAAAGATGTAGTAGAAGACTTGGGAAGTGCACCTAGGTATGTAAAAATTGAAATTTAGCTAGGTTAAATTGAAATCCTAGATGCCAATGTTTGAGAACCAAGGGCTTCCCTAACCTTGTCTAGTAAGGTTGTTGCATAATGTCTTAATAGTCATCCTCAGAGTAGAATTGAAATAGGAAATAACCATCCCCATGTGAATGGAGTTTGGGCTCACTAATTGTATTCTACATAGTCTTTGAAAAGTATTGCATTTGGGTAAAGGTCGGTTTCACACCAAAGACCATCCTCATGTGAATGGAGTTTGGGCTCACTAATTGTATTCCACCTAGTCTTTTCAAAGTATTGCATTTGGGTAAAGGTCGGTTTCACACCAAAGACATAAGCAACCAATGAAAATTGCTATTGTTGTACCTCCTCCTCTACATCCTTTGCTTCAATACCAGCCACCATTACTCCCTCATGAATATTTGGTGCTACATAATTACGTTACACAAGTACATCAAGTTCTCTACTCTATAGGAGTTTATCCTTCCAATACATGCCAACAGGATTATATACATTAGGGATTAGCAAATTTGAATTCACAATATGTTTGGGTGAGATCTGGTCCAATTCAACTATACCCTTTGATGTAATTGCCATATCCTGTGGAACAAGTTCTTGATGAAAATAAGACATGCTGCACCACCTTGTCATTCGATTTGTTAATGTGAAATTAGGAATCATCGTTGCTCAGATCGGGGGGCACAACCACTACACCCTCTTTTATCCCTATATCAATAGATAGCGGTGGTAACTGTAGTGGTGACATTTTAATAGGGATCTTCATATTCTTCCTTTTTCGCCATGGTGAGGGAATGAGAGCCTCCAGGTCTCTAGTTAATTAGTCATGATAAACTAGTTGATCGGTTTAATCAGAGACCATCCAAATTTATGCTAGAGAATTAGTCAATTGGTTGGGCTAGCCAGTTAATTTTTTAAACCACTAATTGATCGACCGGGCACAACCAGTTGATGGGTTCAAATAGAGGGAAACCCAAAGTCATCACAAACAAACTAATCGAAGGTTTAAGCTAACTAGTAGAATATTCTGAGAACCACTCAATTGGTGTGGCTTAACTAATCAATTTATTTGCTCACATATAGTACATTTCAAGCATTTTAATCATGAGTAAGGCTCCAAAATTCAACCACATTAAATTCATATCATCACCATTACACAAAATAAAGATTATACATGCTCATATACTAATCAAGTTGCATTTACAAAGAATGAACCATATTTTCTTATGAAATCATTCTTTTATCAAAATACCTAAAGATCTTAGAATAAGTCACCAAAACACCAACATCATCTTAAAATCATGCAAAGATAAAAAACTCACAAAGCATAATAGCTCACACATTCATTCATACCACATTTTAAAGGCAATAATGGCTTACTTGTAAACATAGCTAAAAATCTACACCAAATAGAAAAACCTTTAGCTAGAAGATTCCAACTCTCCCAAACCTTAAAACAAGAGATTAAAACTAAAAAAATCCTTATTACAAATCTCATAAATCAATGTAATATGAAATAGGGAAAGAAAAATCAGAGTTTACTGGCTCTAAGAATATTTCAAGAAACCTTAGCTCAAAGCCTCAAAATTTTCCCAAATCTAACCCTTTTTTGCTTAAAGATAAAATAAGAGGAAGTTAGAGGAATGATCAAAAGAGGTAGACAAATTAGAATAAAGGCACAAATTTGAAGAATATTAGAGTACAAGTATGAGAAAATTCTGAGCATCTCAATAGTTGATAATAGGTGGAGGGGAAAGAGGATTAGAGCTATTTATACCCAAATAATTAGGAAAGAATGAAGGAGATAGGCGCAAAATATCAAAACCCTAATTTCACCATTTAAATCTGGACTATATAGGACAAATTTATCAAGAACATAGTTGAATTTCTTCCCTTGGCTCAAATTATGTCAGGTGGGAAATTGTAAGTCGATATTTTCTAGAGAAAAGTCAAACACAAAAAGAAAAATAAGCAAATCAATGTGGAAAACAAATCTCCTATGTATGCAATGCTAATTTGAAATGGATCGTCCGTATAAAGTTAAATGAAGGAAATAAGAAAAAGAAGACTAAGGATGAGGTCATCCTCCTTTTTTTGTGAATTTCCACCTTTAAATCCATTTGAGGCAAGAAAAGATGGGATAAAGGATCAAAAGACTCAACGATTAATTAGGAACAAATTAGAATTAGATTATCAAAGTTTTAAATCATTAGAAGAATTTTTTTAGAAAAATCAATGCTAAAAAACGTCACTCAACTCAATAGATTGATTGATTGGTTTAGTCAACCAGTTGGTTGTTCCTACATACTAGGTAATTGGTTTCATCAAACCAAAAATCAAGCTGAAAATGATAGACTAGTTGATTGGTCTATAGAACATATCGACTAGTACGCTGAGAAAACTCATTTGTCCCAAATTTTCCATTCTTTATCAAATAAAATCTAAAATATTTTTTCAAATTAAAATCAAATCTCATCTAAAATCCATTAAACACAATAATTTAATACTTTATAAACCTCAATATTAAGGGGTATTACGAAACCATAAAAATGAAATGTTGAACTAATTAACTAGTATAGGGTTGCCAATTGACTAGTAACTTGGAAAACATGTTTTTCTCTTTTTTTCAAACCCTTCCCATTTTTAGTTCAAACTGAACGTTAAGCACAAGTTTAAATCGCAATTAAACATACTTGAACCATGGTTAAATACATAAATTAACACCCATCAAAGTCCTTAAATATGGGGTAATACAAGCACTAGGATCATCCATGGTAATATTAGCAATTCTCTAGTTTTCATTTTTATGTCATATTGGTGGATGATGGTAATGGTGGGTATTGGTCACAAGGTGGGTCTTCATTTAATGGAGGGTACTAATTAACCAAATTGGGTATAAAAAATAGAGTATTAAGTTTTCTCCTAAATCTTAAGCATCTTGGCCATTAAGTGTAATTGTGGATATGGAGGTCCCTAATAGCCAACTTGAGTTGATAATGAAAGTTTATTATTGTTCAATTCAATTATCATATAGCCATCTTTCTCTCCTCTAGTTTGTATTAATTAATCCAATATATTACCACTAATGCATGAAAACATTATTTGACCCACCATTCTTGTCTCGATTTTTTTTTCATTTTCATTTTTGCATTTTGTTTCTCTAAGATGTATACAAATATATTTTATAATTTAAATCTTTATCGTTTCCCCCTTTCTTCTCATCCCCATTCCTGTACATATGCAACACTACATATTATTTGGCAAATTTTAGTAAAATAAAGAAAATTTCACAATTAGTATTTTAATTGATTGAAAATTAGTGGCGGAAGGGTTTAATGACATTGGCATAATTTAATAAATTTACTTTGATTAATTAAACTACCCCAAATATTTATAAATAATATAATTAATATTTGAAATAAAAATTGTTTAAAGGCGAATATTGAATGATGAGAAACAAGGGACTAGATTATTTCATTATGGTACTTGTCATTTGCTTACCTGGGTACTATAGAAATTTCACAATTGAACATGCTTTCTTTAGTTCAGTTCAATTAATTTTATTAAATTAAGAATTGAATTCAATTTACACGTATAAGGCTAGTTTAGGAAATTCAAGAAACTTTTATTAGTTAATTTAAGAAGGTAGACAACGTTCTAAGATTTCCTAACAAGGAATAAAGGAATGAAATATTTGGACAAAAATAGTATGTCAAATGATAGTAATAGTCATAAAACACATTTTTTTTCTTCTTTTCCTAACATCATATTAGAAAAAATATGGTGAGAAGTATAAAATTATTCTATAATTATTCATGAAGGCATATTTACTTGAATGATATTCCAAATAAAATCAAGCTTATCATACGTTGTAACTAATTATAGAATAATTTTATACTATAAAATTCAAGTAAATTTGGAATATCATTCAAATGTAAATTTACTTATATTTTTATACTGATTTGTCAAGCATTATTAAATCACTAATTAAGTTGGTTTAATAATTTATCTAGGCAATAAAATCATAATCATGGTCATGATATCGCGGTATCATAGTGTTGTAAATGATTAATTCTGTGTCACGGCCATCGTAACATGGATTTTTATTTTTATTTGACCATATGCTTTATCTATTGATTATTTAAATATAAGTATTCTATAAACTACTATTTTATATTATATTAGAAACATTTAAATGGGTAAATATATGTTAAATTGTCCTAATAACCCTAAAATTGGCTTTAAATGAAAAAGGACATATTGTTTAGTTGTATATATAAAGGTAATAAATAACACTACTTTGTTATAATTTAAGAGTAACTTGGTCTTATACACACACACACACAGAGTAAATAAATAAGAAGAAATTATTATGCATGCTAAATGGCCAATTTATTGGTTTTATTTTTTGATTTATCGACAATTTATTGGTTGATAAAGTGTGAAAATTTAAAACCATAATATATTGATAATTTGACATTATAACTAACCCAAAATTCACTAAATAGTGGTACTGCTATTTAATTTTATGAATTGATCTCATAGTAAGGAAAATTATTCTTTCATCAAAGGCAATCGAAGGAGGTGGAATAAGGATCATCTAAACCAAAATTTCCTTTGAGTCGATGTATAACATATCACTTACCAATGAAGGAGTCAATAGATGATATATTTGCTTGATTTTACATGGAAGACAAACAATATTTGGTCAAAAGTTGTTATGTTATGCTTTGGCACCTTAAGACACAAACTAATGCCCAATCTTCATTTTGTGGCTTTAGGGGGATGGTATGGAAGATCAAGACCTTACCTCGGGTGAGAAGTTTTGTGTGGGGCTACTATAACAATATTCTTTTGAGATGTGACAATTTGAGTCAGAGGGGAGTCAGCATAAATAGTTTATGTCAAATTTGTGGCGCACATGAAAATGAGAGAACACATAATATTGGAATGTCCTTTTGCATAAGAGGAATGGGAGCAATGTGAAGGACGCTTCAAAATTGAAAATTTATTTAGCTCTTTGTGTAATGATTTAATAGGTGTGTGAGTTGATAACTAATAAGTTGCATGGGGTATTTGATTAGCTTATAATATATGGGGTTTAGAGGAAATAAATACCAAGGTGGAAGTTGTGGCATGCGTGGAAAAATGAGAAACAAATGTCACACCAATAATGTGTCATTTGTTGCCTCCAAGGGATTAGTGGTTGGAAGTAAACAGTGATGCAGGGAGAGCAACCCAAGGGGAGTGGGTGTATGGGTATAATATGCCCAAATAGCAATAAAATGATGATATTGTGGGTTGATGGCTGATAAGTGAAGACAAAAGTTTATTTAAATACATAAATATTTAATATTTGTTCTTGTAAAGGCATAAAAATAAATAAATATTTAAGCTTTATTTCTATTAAAGCATATTTTTTTATTTTAAAATTTTAGACAATTTTAGTAACTTTTATTTATTCCTTAATGGGAATTAATTCTTAACGTTTACACCTTTGATGAGAACAAAGTTTAAGTATTTATGCCTTTAAAATTTCAAATTTGATAGTGTTTATGTCTTAATGGTAACAAAGTTTAAACGCTTATGCTTTAGTGTGAACAATCCCCAAACAATTATGCCTTGAAATACACTTTTATTGATAATTTAATTTCAAAAGGATAAAGTGGTTGGAACAAATACGGTTCTCAAAATGGTACAATGGGCAAAGCATCATGGTTGGTCTAAGATTATAATTGAAGGGGATAACAATGATAAATTCTTAGGCGAGCCAACATGAACCTTTTAACAAAAAAATAAAATAAAATAAAAAAGGTTCATTAATGTAGTTTATATTTGATCGATATACTTTTTTAACCGGGAGTTTATGACGAGTTAGATTCACCTAAAAATTTATGGATAAGAAAAGTCCGATGAATATACTAGTGAAGGAGAAGGTGCATTGAACAAGAGTTGGCTTATTCTAAACTCAATGTGACATACAATGTTGAAGACTTTGAATGGAACTATGCAGGGAGTCTATTATTTAGTATAGAAATATTCTTTATTAACTTGAGGTCTGTAAATCCTATTAAATATCAGAAAATTTTAATTTGATATTTACGATATTCGATATGATTTTAGTTAAAAAGATATTTGCTTTAATTGAATTATTTGAATAAAAAATATATATGATATTTTGTTGATTATTTCAACAATATATCATAATATTATATTTTTATAGTATTAAGTTTTTAAAATTTATTTATTTTTATAATTTAAATTTTTTTGATAATATTTTAATACCTTTTTTTGGATAAAAATAAGACATTTATATAAGCATTGATATGAATATTAATTATTATATGATCTTTATTTAAAAAAAATCTAATTGTAAAAGTTACTAAATTTGATAAAATAAAAATTTTATGTAGATATCAAATATACTTGAATCCAATTCATAATTTTTTTAATTTAAAATTTAAATATCCGATCTAAATGATATTTGGTTTTGCACGCTAACTAAGGTCAACTGTGCTTAACAAAATTCTGTCCCGTTACAACTCCGAAAAGGTAAAAACTTACTCCATACCAAAAGAAATTATTTAATTCTTTGGTTCTTTTTATATATTTATTTATGGAATGACAACATTTGCTAATTTTATGTTCTCTTTAGCTTATATTTAGGACTAATCAATTCATAAATATAATATTAAATATAATAATTTATATTAATAATAGTAATAATACCAATAAAAATATATTAATTAATATACCAATGACTATAAAATAACAATAGTAACTTATTAAAAATTTTAATTGCTCAGGTCGACAAAAATTACGGGAGAAGAACATGTCCTAAATTATGACCTGTTTATCATAATTTATAGGTCTCGAGGGTAGAAGTAGAATATCAGCCCCGATTGCAGTACCGCGAGGGCATAGTGCGAGAGTATAAAGTTAAGGAATTGGGCTGTTGGAGTGTTGGTATTCTTACTGTATTGTCTCCTCTCATATGTTAATATTGCATATCCCTCCTAACCTCTGCGAAATCTCAGTATCACTTTTTCAGAGGAAACCTGTATCTCTCTCCTGAATCCCTCTGCTGCAGACGAAAGTTCTAAGCTCTGACATTAGCTCCAAATCTAGGGTTAGGGTTTATATAGCCGTAAGTGCAATTTTGCTGTGATTTCAGTAAGATGTACGCTGACCGAGAAGACGCAACGGCACGGAGGTCTATCAAAGAGCGGCTGAATGGCAACGTAGTGGATGATTCTGTTCGTCGGCGGCCAGTTACTGGAAAGAGGTAATCTACCGATTTTTTTCTTTTTGTTTTCTTATTTAATTTTTATTATTATATAAAGTTATGGGTTCATTAGCCTTAGAAGCATGATTGTTCGTTCTTAGGAGGAAGAGCGTTTCTGTATCGGGGTTCATGATAGCTTTTGTTCTGCATGTATTTCGGTTATGCCAGTCTTGATGAATGGCGATGCTAATCTTGATGCCTGTAGTTAATGTAATTAATCTGCTTGACTGAACTAATGGGTGATAGTTGGTAGTAATTTTGTAGTAAGTTCGTTTCTGTATGAGGGTTCATGATAGTTTTGGTTCTGCGTGCATTTTTATTATGCTAGTATTGATGCTTGTAGCTATTTTAACGAAGCTGCTTAATTGAATATGATTTCTTTCCCAAAAGTGTTTGAAAAGTGGCTAATTCTTAGGCCTTATTTGAGTAAGCTGGAGTGGAAAATAGTACTTTTCTGAAGTGCTATTTTTAGTCTTTTTGTAGGTGAGAAAGTCCAAAGTAAGTTAGAGTTCCTTAGGAATTATTTACCAAGTAAATAGAACTTCCTCTTGGTGTCAGAGTCAGCGTTTCCTTGCTCTCTGTAGTCTGTATACCCCATTTGGTAAATAATCTGAAATGAAGAAGAAATAAAATAAGTTATATTGACATTTTTAGGCGTGGACATAAATTTTTTATTTGTGTGAGCACTTTATCCTAAACCGTGATAAAAGACAAATAGAGCTTTTAACTTTTTCGAAGCATTATGGGTCATGTCAGCTAGTTTGCCATCCGGGGCCATGTGAGGTGCTCCTGGGTAGTTTTGATTCTTGAAGTGTTAAAGGTTCTTAAAAATCCAGATGGATGCTGAAGAATAATGTAGTGCCTGAATGTGAGCTGTTCTGGCAGGGTTATGGAGTAACTGTAGTTCTTGGGTTATCTGTCTGGATGATATAATACTGCAGTGATATCAACAATCATGCTTGCTAGGTTATCTTTAAAGCTGCATTTTGTTGAGGTCTGGGCTTGCATGAAAGTCTTGAGTTGAGCTTTGTTCTAACACTATATTTCTGGGCTATGAAAGAGGCTTGGTCTGTATTAGCATGTAAAAGGATTCATGTTATATGGATTCTCTTGTGGATTTTAAGTTTGATTATATGGGGATGGAGATGCAAACACGATCAAACTAGGAAATTTTCAATTCTCAGAAACATGAGACAAAATATTGGGAAACGTGATATATTTATGTTTATATATGTAAATATACATTTTTTTCCTCCAATACTTTTTGTTTATTATGTTTAAAATATCAAAAATGTAGAATATTTAGGTGAAGAAAATCAATATAGTTCAGATGTCAATTTCACATTTCATATGCCTATTATTTACCCATTGAGAAGAGCACAAAGTTTCATAATTTCCATTCCAACTAAAATCTAATACTCATAGACAACTATTTAGAATATACTATGAAAATAATCTCCACATTAAAGTTACGTATCAAACACACAAGGGGGCTTACTTACAACCATCAACCTGAATTCAAACACTAGAACCCCATGACAAATTGAACTACATGAAAATGTTAATCAAACTTCAATGACTTAACTAGTGTCATCACATTTTACCATTTTATCCTGCCATCACTTTGCTCATTAAAATGAACCGCCTTTGATGCAAGTTCATCAAGAGGGTGGAAAAATCATAGGTTATAAAATATATTTGAATCCATATTGATTTTCGAAATGATCGTGCTTCCTTGGATTTCGAAGCTTGTGTTATAGAAGACTTTTTTCTTGGAGAGATGATGGTTGTCATGAACAAATATCCATGTATTTAGCATGCTTTGAGCTCAACTTATTCCTCTTTAAGCAGTGGATGACAAAGTAAAGATTCTAGTTGTGTTCATGACATGAAAGAAAGAGAAATTTTGAGCCAAGGGTGCACTGGATCCATGAATTTTCCACCCCCTTTAAATCAAAACATTCCAAAAATCTAATTCTACGATGCACCATTTGGTGTGAAATTGGCAAACATTGCATTAGTTCTTAATTTTTTACTTTTTATTTTGAATTTATTAAGAAAGAGACTTCTAGAACATTAATCTTTTTTTCATGCAAATATCATCATCTCCATTGCTGAGATATATTAGAAAGGAATTTTTTTTTTAAAAAAATTTTCAAAACATTTGAAAATGCCAATGGTAGCTGGAGCACCCAACACCACTTCCAAAACACTTTGAGTGAAGGAAAAAGAAAAAAAATATTTGAATTAGCCAAACAAAGGCACATGGTACAAATTTGATTGGAGGATGAGGAGAGAGGGGCACGCAAAACGTAGCTACCAGTGGATGGTGGCATCACTGCAATTAAACTAGAGGATGTGTAGAAACCGGTGAATCTAGATGATGAAGAGCACCAACAAGTGAGACCAGGCTACACAAAACAGCATCTCTGCACTCTTGCACTCTCCCGTCTCTGCTCACTTGGAATTTAGCTTCATAAGCAGCAATAAGCTTGCATCTTTACCTTTGTTCGTTCTTTCTTCAGAATATTTTCCACCTTTTTTTTGTACAAATATTTTTCACTCTTGTTTTTCTTTCTCATTTGACTTCTTTTTCTTTAGCTAACCACCTTTTAGTATATTTAGTCAAGTGGCTTGAAATATATTTAGGCACCATTTGGTGATTAGAATATTTGCCACTTGCTTCTTGGAAAATTTCAAAATTATCTTTTACTTCTATCACAATTCACAATAAATTATTTTGTTAAGTAATAAAATAAGATCAACACACATATATTAAAGAGTCATGCATATATAATTTCATTTCATCATATTATTTTCCAAATGATATTTTTTCAAGTGACCTACTGATGTTTAATTGAGTGGGGATTGTTAACACCAACACCCCCTCCCAATTATATCTATATAAAAATAAAAATGGGGAGAGGAGGTTTATTTTGTTTTTCTAACCTAGTGTCTCGGTAGTCATATTTGAGCCCTGCAACACTAGTGTTTGTCCCCATTGCTAAGTCTCAAGATGTCTTTTTTTAGTTATGAATCCTTTTTTATAATATTTATATACTAATTATTAAGCCAGAGTATTGAAGTTAACTCATTAAATAGTTGTTTGACTAGTATTTTTATTTTCGTTGATGCAGATAGATATAGGTATCCCATTTGCTAAATTTTTGAAAATCATCTTCTCATTCTCCTCATGTCCCCGCTCCATGCAATTAAGCTTGTCATATCTTAGAAGGAAACTCACTTGTTCACACAGTCAGCCTCAGTGTAAAACCTTACTACCATGGCATATATTATATTGGATCTCTCCAATGCTTTCACGATGGAACTCTACTATGAAACTATACTTCCCTTGATTTGCTGTCTCTTTGAATTTCCATCTTCAACATCCTTTAGGTTTCACCAAAATGCCTTATAGTCAACTCTTTATTGAGCAACAACTTTACGTTATTAATCTACTGCATGCTCTTTCCAACCACCAACGTATCATCAACATATGTCAAAAATAAGCAAGAGCCATTATCAAGCACTTTATAATAAGTATTTGTAAGCAATAGCGTACAAACCCAATTTGAAGCATATGTAAATCCAGCTTCTTGTGCAATTTTTAGGGCTATCCTTTAACTTCAAGTTCTGAAGTCTTTGGGCAACATGTCCAAGTTGTTTGAACCCTCTAGCTGCTTATGAAATGTTTGAACATACAACATTAAATTCAAACATGGACCATTTTTAAGGATTTAACGATGAACACTATCATTATATTATACTCATAGCTGGCAAAAGCAACCGATTCAAATTTGTTGTATCATGTTTTAGACGATCCATAGAGAGACTTGATGCTTCTCTAGGAATATTGTTTCTTCTAGATTTCTGTTAAGAATGTTAGTTTTACATTTAGTTGCTCTTAGTCATAGGTTGGAGCTAATACAACTTTAATCATGAACACCCTCATTAGTCATTGTCTTCCTTGTTGCTTTTGCTTGTGGTACCTTGAATCTAGTATGTTATTTCTTTGATGTGCTTCCTCTTTCAGTAACCTATGTACATGTTTTGTTGCGGTTGGAGTTGTGTTATTGGGCAAGCAATCAAACTGCGGTCATGGCGTTGATATTTAATATAACATGGTTGTTGCGGCGGGATTTATTTATTTATTTTTTTCATAACAAATACTAGCAAATATTGGGCAAATATTGGTTGATAAATGATATATGGCCAATAAATATGTGAAATTCTAAAACTATAGTGTATCGCGAATTTTGTGTATCGTATGACCCAAAATGCAATAAATATCGGTTGATATTGTGTATTAGAATTGATATTTAATTGTTTAGTATTGGGTATTGTGTGTGATATTTTTTATGATGTGATTTCTTTTTTTCACAATAAATATTGGTAAAATTTGTTAACTATTGGCAAATATCATTTAGGTATCAATAAATATCGGTTGAAGCATAATTGTATTGGTTATCTTGTATTGGATACTTCATGTATCAAAAAGCCAAAATAAATTGGTGCATCACTTGATATTTTATTCCATGATACCCAATAGCTTTATTTTTTATTTTATTTATTTATTTTTAGGTAATTAATAAGCTTGTATTAATACCAAATGATCATTATGTACATCATAAACTTCCCAAATCAACTCCTAGGGAAAAAAAGTCAAAACTGCTAAGAAGACCTCTATACATGTGTTTTTTACTTGCTCTACTTAATGTAGCATGTACATCCACTATTGTAGCTTGAAATGTTTTATAGGGTGTTGTATATGCTGCTGAGTTTCGAGCCTTCCATGTGCCATACACTATTACTTGCCCAAATGTTACCCCCATCCATCCCCTCCTTGTTGTAACCTGTAGCTATTTTATAATTCCTTTCTAGTCCCTCGACCTATAGCAAACTTTCAACTTATTGAAACACAACCTTCGACAAATTTGAGCAAACTGACATTAACAACTCCCCAATGTAGCTTTTTGAGCCACATTATAAGCTTATGTCTTGGGAGGCCCTCATGATTCCACACTACTTATGCCCATGGTTCCTCATCTTCCATTGGTCTAATAAGAGCATATTGTCATGGTTGGACTCTTTTAATAGAGTTCCATGTGGCATTTGGCTTAGTTATAGCCCTTTTGTGATTTAAGTCAAGTCAATCTTAACCTGGATAAGACAAACTAAGAGATTTAGAATGATAGAGAACACGAGAGAGAGAGTAGAAGAGGAAAGTTTTGTATTATTAGAGTGAGAAAGTACAAGGTAGAGAGAGGTGGGAGTTCTTGGATGGGTTGGAGTAAATGAGGTCCCTCCTTTTATAGTTGAGGCCTCAACTCCACCTTTCTAAATAGAAAAGCCTAGACCCTTCATTAATTACATATTTCGCAACCTTTTGAGTTTAGATTGTTTCACCATATTTCCTTACCTTCTCTTATATACAAGAACACTCTAGAACGCTTTCCTTTCTAGTGGGTACTCTTTTACCCTCGGCGCATTAGGGATTTATAGTATAAAAGTGATAGAGGCGTTGATTTGTTTCAACAACATATCACAAGACTAGAATCCCCTAATCGTTTGCAGAAGTCCCCTATGGAAAAAATTGTTTGCTGCACTTCAAAGTCAGTAATAGGTTGCATTAATAATAGTCTACTCTCTCTTGATAAAGCCCTCATTCTATAGAGTAGGGTTGATACCTACTAGTTGTGAATTAGTGATACCTAGTAGACATTCATAGTGGTCAGTCAGTTCTACTGCAATTGGGTCTTCGATCATCTATATTCCCTCCTAGTTGCATGAACTCAGCAGTGTCTTGAACATCTATATTTCCCCCTATTTTCTCACGAGCCCACAAAACTACATTAAAATCCCCAGCCACCAATGCTTCAAGCATCTTCACACCTCTTTCCTTTGAGCACCAATATTCTACATATAAATCATTGTCAATAAGAACTCTATGCTAGTATTCCCTTGGGTGATTAGAAGATGATACCTTGATCAATCTTGGATATGACTTGTGCTTTATATAGAGAGTATTAACCAATACCTGAACTCTCCCATTATATTGATAATCATAATTATGTTCCAATTACCATGGTAATCTCATACCTTTTAGTACTTTCATAGCTTGAGGATGCTTTACTCTAGTTTCTTCAATCCCAAGTATACCCACCTTGTACTAACCAATAAAGTGAAAGATCTCACTTTGTTTGAGGGCTAAATTGAGCCCATTAATATTCCATAGGGCGATATTCATTGAGATGTTGATATAAGTTTTCCACCCCTATTAATGTCCTAGCCAACATAATCCTGTCCTGACTTGTTTGACCTGATCCTTTGAGTTTTGATCCTCTAAGTTCAGAAGTAGGACCTTTCATTTTTCCAACATTAGTTGAAGTCTGTACAATAGCCATAGTTTGGTGTTTGTAGTCTACAACCTGATTTGTCCCATTTACCTTTTTTTCTACAACTTCTTGTTCCAGCGGTTCCTGTGGTGGGACTTGGGCAAGTCCCAAATATTGAGAATTAGGGGCCCAAACTTAATGAATCATCTTAGGCGTCCTGCATTGCATCCTGTCAAGCCTCAATCTATCACATACATCACAATATTTGGGTTGCCATTCATATTCAACTTTCTATATAAAGTGCTCCCCTGATGGTAAGAGAATCAGTCTCATCGGGCAACCTAGTGCTCACATCTACCTCCATTATCAAATAAGAGTATAAAATCCTCCCTCGGTTGTCGTGATTGAGTTTGCACAAATAGGTTACCCTACCACACTCCCTTGATAGCTAAAAGAATCTTTAGACCATAATTGTAGAGGTAGATGAAGGAAAATTATCCATAATGGCATAATCTGCTGAACATTCTTATCAAAGACAACTAGGTTCCCTTTTACTATTAGAAATGGTTGAGCGCCTAAAGTCTAGTTGGGTTTATCCAAGAGCAAATTACATTCCTCATAGGATTTGAATTTAAGTAGGAAGTAACCTAGATCATGAGAGAAAATCTTAGGGGGCTCAACACAACCCCACCGAGCATTTACATACCATACCATTTGATTATGAGGAGTTGGTCCAACAACATAGCCAACTAAAGTGAACTTCTAGCTATTAGCCACCTTCTGAATCTTTGACGCTATGACACTTGAAATTGACTTGATAGACACAAAATGAATTTGGATGACAACAATGAACCCTTAAAATTGAATTCAAGATGACAGTGATAATCTAGGCTATATGAGGACTTGGTACGTCCCACAACTCTTTTCTCTCCCGTGCCTCCCTCTATTCCATGACTCATTTATATATCTCACTCATTAAACTGCTCGTTCATGGTCGCAAATTCTTCTCAAGATTAATCAAAGCTGGTAGCCCTTGCCATTGAATTTGAACCTCTAGGTTCCCCATGGAATTGTAACACAACCCTTGTACCGCTTTTGGTAGTGCCTTTCATTCCAATTCTCTATCACAAGCAGTGGTTGGGATTGATGCCGAGCTCCTACCACTTGTTTCAGCATAGAAATATGTAGGATAAGATGGATGGAGGTAGTGGCTGGCAGGGCCAAATGATATGCTACCTTCCCACCTGTGAAACCACATGATATGGTCCAAAATAGTGAGGTGAGAGCTTCTCATTGCCACGCTTGGCTAGAGACGTATGCCTATAGGGCCTTAACTTCACATACACCCACTCTCCTACTTGATACTCTACATCTTGCCTTTTTTTTTTTTTAATCAGCCCATGCCTTCATATGTTGCTGTGATCTTTCTAAGTGCAATTTAAGTTCATCTAAGTTCATATCCCTTGCTCTGAGTTCCTCATCCACTACTTCCACAGAAGTTGTCCCCCTCTCACACTTGAGCAAGGGTGGTGGTTCTCTTTTGTTTAATACCATGAACGCGGTGGTATGGATAGATGTGTGGTAAGAAGTATTGTACCAATATTCTGCTTATGACACCCACCGCGCACATTGTCTGGGTTTGTCCCCTATGAAGCACATGAGATATGTCTCCAAGGTTTGGTTCACTACCTCACGCTGGCCATCCGTTTGAGGGTGGTACGTTAAACTTTTCTTTAAGGTGGTACCCATTAGCTTGAACAATTTTGCCCAAAATTTGCTGAGAAAAATCTTGCCTTGATTAGAAATTATAGAACGGGGCATGCCATGGAGGCGAACTATTTCCCTCACAAATACGACAACAATAGTGTGGGCTGTAAATGGATGCTTTAACTGAATAAAATGAGCATATTTACTTCATCGATCCACGAGTACCAACAAACAATTATATCCTTCGGATGTAGGTAACCCTTCCACAAAATCCATTGCAATGTCTTCTCACAATTGCGTAGGGCTAGGAAGAGGTTGTAAAAGCCTTACTGGTGTTAGCATGGTTGCTTTATTCTACTGGCAGATCGCACACTCTAGCACATAGTACTGGATTTTCCTTCTCATTCCTGCCCAATAGGCTTCTCTAGTAATGCGTTGGTATGTCTTAAGTACCCTTGAGTGCCCCTTAATCTTCCCAGCATGAAACTCCGACAGGATCTTGGGAATATAATTAGATCTTGCTTTAGTACCATATGGTCCATATAAAATAGATTTCCCTGATGCATGTGGTACCCTTCCTTCCCCTTTGAAGACAACATCAATTTCTGTTTCAAAGGTCCTAAATGAAGATCCTTGTCGATCTCAGCAGTTAACTCCTCCCAAGTCCCCATACCAGCTCAGTGCTAAAACCGTACCGCTGCCCTCCACCCTAGATAGGGCATTTGCTGCCTTGTTGGTATTTCCAACCCGATATTCAATATCAAACTGATAACCCCAGAGTTTAGCCACCAACTTTTGCCGCCCTTCCGTTGTCACTTGCTTTTCCAAAAGAAATTTAAGGTCGTGTTGATCCATCCTTATGAGGAACCTTCTTCCCAAGAGATAATGCCTCTTCTATACCGAGAATACTATAGCCATTAATTCGCGCTAGTAAACTGACTTGATGCGAGCTCTTTGTCCCAAGACTTGGCTGAAATAGGCGATAGGCCTTTGTTCCTGCATGAGCACAACTCCTAACCCTACTTCGGATACATCCATCTCAATGACATTGTTTTAAAAAATCAGGGAGAGCTAACACTAGAATTGTGGTCATTGCCAATTTTAGGGCTTCAAATGCTTGTTGGGCTTGAGGATTCCAATTGAAGCTATCTTTCTTGAGCTGGTCCATTATGGGGGCTGGAATTTTTCCATGTTCTCGAACAAACTTCCGGTAATAACCAGTAAGCCCCAAGAAACCCCTTAACGCGGGAATGGGCCACTCTTCCATCGCCCTTACCTTTCCTGGGCTTGTTGCTACTCCCTGGACTAAAATTGTGTGCCCTAAATATAAACTTTGGTTATCTAAAGGCACATTTCTTTTCATTCACAAAAAAATCATGTCCTCGCAATGCCTCAAAGGCCGTGCTTAAGTGTTGTTTATGCTGAACCAAGGTAGGGATAAATACTAGGATGTCATTGAAAAATACTAACACGAACTTCTCTAAGTAAGGCTTGGATACCTTATTCATCAAGGCTTAAAAGGATGCAGGGGCGTTGGTCAACCCAAATGGCATTACCCGAAACTCGTAGTGGCCCTTATGGGTGTGAAACGCTATCTTAAGTATGCTTGCTGGATGCACTCGAATTTGGTGGTAGCTGGAATGGAGGTTTAGCTTTGAAAAGATCACTGCCCCCTGCAACTCATACAATAGCTGGAGGCTAGTTGGCTTGACTGCTCGATCAGAAAATTTCTTGATCAGTTCTACTAATTCTCAAGAACCATGGCTCAACCCATTTCTTCTTCTTCCATTTCTCCTAAGGCACACCCTTCCAGTAAGAGTCTTTGCTTCTCCTAAGCCATTTTTGGCAGCATGGACTTGAGTGAGACCTAGGTGTAGCAAAGTCTGGGCTCCCCTTTTACTATCACCGAGGTCGACCCTATATTGAACTCCATCACTAGTTTTTTCTTGTTGACTTGCATCATGCCCGATTTTTCTAGCCATCCCAAGATCACTTTTGCGCTTCCCAGCTCTAACAACAGGAAATCTTCTACCACCTCTACCTTGTCAGTATCAATCTTATCCTTGTGTAAAGTCAAACTTTAGCAATAGTGATGGAGTTTATAGTACCTAGTAGTATTCCATAAGGACTAGTAGGAGTTATGGGAATGGAGAGCTTCTTCATAACCTCTTGAGAAATGAAATTGTGGGTGGCTTCACAGTCAATTAGTCCCACTACCTCAACTCTTAGGATATGTCCTTTCAGCTTCACGGTGTAGGAGTTGTTGATCCCACCACTAAGTTCATAGAGAGCTCGATAGCACCTTCCACCTATCCCACCTCCTCTCTCCTTGGCTCTAATATCCGACTATTCACTTCCCCATACTCTAATTCTCCTTCTGTTTTCACTAGCATTACTTGGAGAAGGCGATTCTTGCACACATGGCCGGGGTGTAGGGATGGCAACGAGGCAGGATGGGGACGGGGACCCCATCACCATCCCCGAACCCGATAAGGAAAATAATCCCTGAACCCGACCCGATCCCCGATATTTTCTTATCGGGGATTCCCCGCACGATTCCCGCGGGGATGAAATCCCCATACCCGACCCGATTCCCGATCTATTTTCCATTCTCGATTTATTCCCCGTTCTTAAAACCCGACCCGATCCCCGAAACCCGACTTTATAGCGGATCTCCGATCCCATCCCCGATCCTCAAACTAATTTTTTTATATTATATTCTATAAAAAAATTATATATATTATATAAAAATATATGTAAAAAAATTTCGGGGCGGGTTCGGGGATGGGGACCCCAAACCCGTCCTCGAAAAAATCCCCGAACTCGAATCCGAACAGGGAATCTCCAACGGGGCCCCGAACCTGCCGGGAAAATTGCTATCTCTACACACTTAAAGTATAAGCCCTTCCTGCACCTCCTCATGAGTTCTTCGTCGCTCAACCTTCTTGCTGGGAGAGGTCTGAGTCCCCTTGTTTTTGTTGGCGTTGGACCAGGGTGGGTTTGTCCCTACCTAATGAACCCCATGGGTCTGTATCCAATCGGGGGGTAATCTTTAGGTTAAGTGGAGTATTGGCTGACTTAAGCCAATTTCCCATCCCTCTATAATCGGCTTGGTTTCCTTCCAGAACCACCCGGTTCTTGTCTTCAACCATATGAGCAACGTCCATGAGTTCAACTAGCCCTTTAGGTCTCATCATTCGAACTTCTCCTTGAATTTGTGGTTGCAACCCATTAAGAATAGTACTCTCTAGTACCTCCGTGCTTAATCGTCCTTGAAGAGGAGAGGCAAGCAACTCGAATTTCTTAATATATGCTTCTACCGTATCCTCTTGTCTTATGGCTAGAAATTTTTCATAGAGTGAGCCCTCATGGTGAGATCAGAATCGGATCAATAGAGCTTCCTTGAAGCTAAGCAGGAGTTGAAGCACCTACTTTCCTTCGCATATTGGAACTAGGCTAGGGCTTTTCCCTCCATTGCCATGGCCATAGCTTCTAATTTCTCTGAATCTCCCACTTGATTTAGAGTGAAAGTAGAGCTCCATCAAGATCTAGCCATCCGGTTCTGTCCCATCAAAGAGGGGGTACTCCAGTTGGCATGTGGCTTGAGTATCTGCCCTCACTTTAGGAGCACTTGGAGGAACTTCCAAAGCACCATGAGCCTCAACGCCTTCACCTTCTTCATAGCTCCCTGCATCTCGGATGGACGAACTAGAAACCCCAACTTTGAGGTAATGATCCAATTTCCCCGCTATTTCTCCCATCCATTTTTCAATGTTGTCGATCCTCTCTTGCATCTTTAGAGTCTCACTTTTGGTCTCCTTCCTTTCACTCTCCCTCTCCTCTTGCGTTTGTGTCAATCTACCCTTCAGTAATTTAGTCTTACTTAGGGCCATGGTCCCTTAGGATCGGAAACGCTCTGATACTAGATTGATAGATACAAAATGAATTAGGATGACAGCAATGAACCCTAACAATCGAATTCAAGATGACAGTGATAATCAAAGCTATATGAGGACCTAGTACCTCCCATAACTATTCCATGACTCATTTATATATCCCACTCCTTAACATAATTGTAATAGAAAGAAAAGGAAAGGAAATAATAAAATACCCCTAACAAATTCTAGGAACTAACATTGGGTGACTCAGACTTTTTCCTTCAGCTGGCCTGGCGTAAATCTCCGCCCTTATTCCTCTTCACATTGGTGCGCTTCGTTACAGGTCTATTATGAGCACACACCCTTCCATATTATAATTCAAATTCAAACCTCTTTTAAGTTGCTAATTAGTTATTAACAAATCATTCTAACTTGTGTTGCTCTTCACGGCCTCAACATCTTGGATCTGAATAGTCGGAGTTGGTAAACTAGGTTAGGTGGATTCAACCTACACTACTCTCTCCTTGTTGATTCAATCTCCACTACTCTCCTCATCCCATTGATTCAATGCCGATTTATGAATGAGCTCATCCCTAGGGGTTTTCCTTGGCAATTCGGCCACACTAGGTACCGTAGGGGTATCCTATGCACTTCTCGGTTTAGTCAAAACACTCTATAGGAACAATGTGTGAGTATCTCCTCCCAAACCCTACTTGATTGTAGAATTCTTTCCAATCTTTGAAATCTTAACAAGCAATGGCCAATTCCACTGTGTGTTCTTTCACCTTGCCATAATTACCAAAGTTTGAGCCAGTGGTAGTTATATGCATGTTCTTTTTTCTCGTTGCTTTACCTTGAAGAATCGTCCATTGGAGTGATACCAAATAGCTTTATGTTTTTTAAGGAATCACATTCAAATCCCATGTTTCATCATTGTGCATTGATTGTATGTTCAACTAGAGCTTCCATTCGTATGTTTCATCCTAAAAAGATGAAGGTTCTTTGATTAGTGCCAAAAAAAATGAACTCATCTTTGGGCTTTGGTTGTGCTTAGTATTTTCAAGAAAAATGTTGTACTCCTCACTTTAGCTTTTGCTCAAAATTCTCATTGTTGATTTTAGTTTTGGCTCCAATCTTATGAAAAAATGACCCTCGCCCTTCGAGTATGTCCCAGCTCCACTTTTAGTTTAAGAAATCATGTTCCATTTTTTTTTTAATCTCTAGTTCTTTCCTTTGAAAACATGGAAGCTAGTTATTGTAGAAAATTATGAAATCATGTTCACTTGCTAATTATAACATGGTGTGAATCACTAGTATAATCTAAACACTGTATCATACACAAATTTAAAATTGTGTATGTTTATGCATAGCACAGATACAACCTTATATAAGCCCAAGTGTTCATGAATACGATATACATGTAAAGTTATAAAGTTGAACAGAAATAAGAGCAAACCTCCATCCTCCACACATGAACCTCAATATTTCTTATTCTTCATCTTCCATATATTGAAACATCGTGTTAACTATGAAATATTATTATTCTCTAGCTTTCTTAGGAGAATTGTGTGGAAAGACAAAGCTTTCATGGTATTATGGGAATCTTAGTGCTTGTTTATATCTTTTGTTACAATTTGTCCACTTCCAAAGTTAAATATATGTAATATACTACCTCTTTTCTAAAAAGAAAGTTTTTGCAAATTTTGTGAAAAACTTTGATTAATAATATATATATACACACACACACACACACACTCACACACACATATGCACACATATATTTATATCTACACACACACATATACTTATATATTCATAAAAAAGTAAAAAAATTATTTTCAAAAAGATTTTCATTAAGATAAAATATTATTATACTTTAAAGGAAGTTAATAGTCCAAGTTTGATCTCAAAACTTGTTTCTTGGATTGGAGCGAGTAATAAAGATGACATGAATACAAATGATTCTTTTTAAAGGTAAAGGTAAAGGTAATGGTAATACTAAATTGTCTTCCCAAAAATATGGGGGGTTGATGCACTCAGCCTCACCTTAAATAGAGAGCCATAAAATTTGGTCCTTTGTTTTAGCCACCAGAATGACACTTTTTTGGTTGATATGATTAATTGTTTACCTATAACTAAAATTTCAATAGTTTACCCATTAAACAAATTAGTCAAGCTTGATGGTGGTGACAAACTAGTATATATGCGTAAGGTATATTGGACATTAGATCTTGTGTGTTCCACATAGGATGAAACAAAAATCAAAGACACGTTCAAGTGACTTTCACATGAAAATTGTAGATCAAATACTAAAACTTCGATTCGACTTGGGATCATTATCATTCATTGAAAATATGTCAAAGCATTAAAATTTTGAAGTTATCCTTTGTTGTTGTCGAGCTAGGAAATAAAAAGAGCTGTCAGTAACGTCCATCCAAAAATTAAAATAGATGAAGCTATGAAATAGGAGACTCTTTTGTTGGTTCTTTAATCAAATATAGATATTCAAAGTAGTTAAAGTTTGAACATTGTACTATTATAAAGAATATTAGCTTGTGAAAATAAAAAACTCTTCCACATAACACCTTTTAGTAGATGCATTTTTTGTATGGCTTTTGTAGGTTTCTTCACAGTTATTCATATGTTCTGATTGCATTAGCCTAGGTGATGCATCTTTCTACAAAATGCCAATAGTAGTAACAACTCTAGCTATTAATAAATCCACTTGTAAATTAGCCCCATCTTAGTAGTTATCTATCAGTATTGAATGTATCCAATGAGTTTAGACTAGACTTTATTTCTGGTGCGTGTCTCTGGTAGAATCTATAGGGAGGGTACCTGAAATAACATTGAAATTATGCAAGCAAACAAAATTAATGGGGCGATGAAGAGAGTGTTTGTTTATATTCTTAGACATGGGAAGATACCTCCAAGCGTTTGAGGTCCTGGCATGTCCCTCCAATAGACTTATATATTTCTTTCTTCCCCTCTCCTTAGTCTTGACTCTATTTAATACTCCCTCTAGCCTCGACACCAACAGAAAAGATACCCCAAGGAGAAAGCCAAATAAAAGTCATAACCACTATTAGACTCCCCTGACCCCTACTCTAACAAGGAAAAACTACACATGTAAAGGCTAAAATGCCCTTACTAGCCCGCCATAACAAACATGCCCTACAATGAGCCTCACATCCCTCCCATGTTCCTCCTAATATATGCGTATTTTAATCATGGGCCTATCATTGCCCTCCCCAGGGACTTTCACCTTGTCCTCAATGTGAAAAGTTGGAAATTGTTGGTTAATTTACTTGAACTCTTCCCAAGAAGCTTCAAAATCTGACAGTCCTTTCCACTTCATTAGCACCTCCAGCACCCTTGAGTATTACACCTTAGTTTAAGCACTTTCTGTGGTTCCACCCTCCACCGTAGATACTCAGCAAGAATCACAGTAAGGGGCTGAGCTTGCTGCCCTTCTCCTGAGGTTGGTTTCAACATAGAAATGTGAAAGACAGGGTGTATAAAAGTCGATTCTGAGAGTCTCAATGTGTAAGCTGCTCCACTAATCCTTGCTTCCACTTGATAAGGTCCAAAATACCTTGGGGCAAGCATTTTATGAAGGCATTTGGTTAGTGATCGCTGTCTATATAGCTCTAGTTTGACGTACACCCCTCTGCCCACCTCTAGTTCTTGCCTCATGTCTTCGACAGTCAGCTTGATTCTTCATTCTAATTTGAGTTCATAGGAGATGTTGCTTGAGCTTGGACAGCACTGCATCTATGTCATGTAATTCCTGATTCGCAGTCTCAAAAGGGGTACGACCGCTCTCATGTCTCAGTAAGGGTGGTGGGTCATGACCATAGAGACCCTTAAAAGGGGTGGTTTGAGTTGTCAAGTGAAATAAAGTATTATACCAATATTCAACCGAGGGAATACATTGTGCCCACTACTTTGGGTTTATCCTCGTGAAACAACGTAAACTTTGGTTAACTACTCTAGTTTGCCCGTTGGTTTGAGGATGGCATGCCGAACTAAAACGGAGAGCGGTCCCTTGGAGCTTGAAAAGTTCCCTCCAAAAGCTACTCACAAACACCTTGTCCCTGTTTGAGACAATTGACTGCAACACACCATGTAATCTCACAATCTCCTTGACATGGGCTGCTACAAACCTTGCATTAAACGGGTGCTTAAGAGTGATAAAATGAGCATACTTTGTTAAATGGTCAACTGCCATCAGGACAAAATGAAAGCCTTGCGAGAGAGGTAATCCTTCAATAAAATCAAGTGAAAGATCGTCCCATACTTGGGTGGGAACCTATAATGGTTGTAGTAACCCTATTAGCTTCATGGCCTAGTATTTATTTTGTTGATAGATGGTGTAGTTGGCCACAAATTCCAGAATGGAGTTCTTCATTCCTACCTAGTACAACCTTCTGGCTATTCTCCGGTATGTCTTCAACACACTTGCATGCCCGCTTGTTTCCCCTACATGAAATTCAGCTACTAGTACCTTGTTGTAACTGCTGTTTTAAGGGTCCCAAAAGAGGGTCGACTTCTATTTCCGATTGAAGAGAGCTCCACAATATTGTCCACTAAGCTAAAATTGTTACCAAGGCAACTGAATTCACTCAGGATAAAGCATTGGTGCTTTATTTTCCTTTCCCGGTCTAAACTCTATCTCAAACTTGGAACTCCATAGCTTGGTGACCCATTTAGCATGTTCCTTAGGGATCATCCGTCGTTCCAACTTCAAACTCCATTGATCCGTCCTAACCTTGAATTGCCGCTCGACCAAATAATGCCTCCATTTCTGCATTGCCTACACTATTGCCATAAATTCTCATTCATATAGAGACTTCAGGCATGCCCTTGTACCTAAGGATTGGCAAAAGAAAGCATTAGCTCTTTCTTGTTACATCAGAACTGCCCCTATGCCCACCCTAAAGGCATTCATCTCCACTACAAAGGGCTCCTTGAAATTAGGCAGGTCTAATACTAGATAGTCACCATGGCTTGTTTCACTTGCTCAAAAGCTTGTCGCGCCTCTTCATTCCAGTGGGAATTATTCTTCTTGAGCTGATCAGTTAGGGGTGCTACAATCTGTCCATAATTTTGGACAAATTTGCAATAGTATCTAGTTAGCCCTAAAAATTCCCGTTGTTCAGGGATGGTCTTAGGCATTGGCCACTACATACACTGCAGTTTGATCAGATTAGTTGCTACTCCTTTTGCCAACACTTTATGCCTGGAATATTCCAACTCTGTCAGCCCAAAGACACATTTCTTCTCATCCACCACAAGCTGAAGCAAAACCTTGCTTCAATGTGCCGAAGAAAAACAACAATGAGCAGTGACGGGTAAAGATGGTTGTGTTGCAGGGCTGAACTATGACAAGTGGTGGTTGAGCACAATGAGGATGAGCACCAGCGGACGATGACAAGCTAATGAGTGGCGGCTAATGTGGTGACGATGGTTGGCTTGAACAATGGAGGGCAATTTGTGAAGTTTTGTGGGAGAGATTGGGTGGTGGTATGTAGCTCGAAGACTTGACGAACTATGGCAGCGGTGACTTACATTGGTGCACAAGGGTGGTGCAGTTGTGACTCTTGTCCGGTGGTGGAGTGGCAACCTGCATGGGGTGGCAATTGGCGACATACAGAGTTGGCGGTGACCACACAAATTTTATTCTTCAACTTCAACTTTGAAAATAATAATGTATACTGGTAAAATAGACTAAACACTAAATAAAAAAACTCAAATAACAATTACTAAATACTTAATGAATAAGGCCTAAAAAGATAAAAATAAATAATCTCTAATTACTAAATAGTGCTTTTAGATGTATGGGACCTATAAACAGAGGTATATCCTCATGTATGTGAGCTTGTTTTCCAGTAAGCTAATGGGCCTAAGCTACAAGCCCTACGACAAGTTGTTTTATAGTTTGCATCACTTGTGTTGCCATAGATTATAGACATTGGGCCTTCCCTATGAAGGCGATGAATTTAATTTAGCTTTTTGTGTTTATAATAAAGTTGGCATTCACATGTCTTCTTAAACAACAATTGTAAATTTTAAGGTTCCAAGATTCAATACCCTCTTCGCTCTGATCACCCGCACTTCAAATTGGTCTCATGTGAGAATAATTTTAGGATAGCTAGAATAATAATTTAGTGCTTGAAACCTATCAAACATAAATATTAGATGAATTTAATTTCATGGTTTATAGGATATTTGCTAGATTGTTGTATGCTTATATTTTTTTAGCAGTTTCGGTGTTTGAAAAAGCCTAAGTTGCACGGTTCTAGAGCCTAGGCGCTAGGTGGAGGTGCACAACTAGGCAAAGTGAGGTGCTAATATTGCTAGTCTGATAATACTTTTAATTTTCCTCAAATATATAATATTTTCTGTTCTAAATCTTATCTATTAATCTTCCCACGATCCTCTTATTATTAATTTTTTTTTTTACGCTTCCTTTTCAACATGAGACTTAGTTATTGTATTTATGAATATAAAACCCAAAAATAGCTAATCTTGACACTAAATGCATTTATTTCCTTTTTCATTCAACATCACCTCTATAAGTCTTAGGGCTTGTTTGGTACAAGGATAATAGGGGTGAAAAAAATTTTCCCTCTATTTTATACCTCTTATATTAAGTATTTAATAATAATAAATATATTTTTAATGAAATACCCATTTTAGATTAAATTAAGATCTAAAATGGGTATTTATTAGAATAAAAATATTTAGTTTTAAATAAATTATACAAGATATATAAAATCTGGGGGTAAATTTTCCACCCCAATTACCCCCATACCAAACGAGCACTTACTATGATCTTTTTTCCCTCCTCCCTTTCCTTCCCTATTGATTGAGGACATATTTGAATTTTTAGTAAGGTGTGTCTTATACCCTCATGCCTTACCCCTTAGCACCTTTTCTAACACTAAGGGGTGTTTAATTGGTTGAGTTGCCTACAAAATTTGTAACTGAGCCCATGACCATTGGTTTGTAGGTTTTATGGGTTGAATCAGTACATGGGTTGATATGGGCCAATATGATTGGGGATTATTTGGGATGAGTTGCCCTGGTAATAATTAGCATAGCACCGCTATCACTTTCTATATTCTAAAATATATTTCTTTCCATGTCATGTGATGCCATGTAGAGGAAGGAGACAAAAATTGACTCAGTAACTAGGCATGCGATTATATGATTATTAAACATGGTCATTGAATTACACCAGCAACAGCTAGTGTTGTAAGTTTTTCTTTAAACAGTTCTTTAGGGGACTATCAGATACTTGAATTGCCATGTATACGACAAATGTATCTGAGTCATTGGGGCAAAGATTTTGGGTGGAAAATCTAGTACCTGAGGGAACAAAAAGGCTAACAGAAGTGGACATGTGCTGCTGATCGGATAACTTGAAAGGGTAAATCAGTAAAGGTTTGGTGGTTTCTAAACCTTGATTTTTGTGTGCTAACAGTCCAACTCAAAGCAATGTCACAACACCTAGTGGTGTTGATTGTGGCAGTGATGGTGGATTCGATGGTGGTGTTTTATATATGTGGTTATCCTGTGAAGACGTGTGGTGGGCTAGGTTGAAAACTGTTAATCACTAGTGGTTTGGATTGAGAACTATTGATCCCAGTTGGGTTGGGTTGCATGAGTTTACAAGATATATGGCTTGAGATACCTTGGTTGGGCTGGCCTGTGGAACTCAGTTAAAATCTGCTAGCTGCAATGTTTCATGTTCGAAGTTTTACTTAATTTTTTCCTAGTTTATATTTTCCTGTTATTTGCCCTTCACATTAGCTGCAAATGTTTTGTTCAAAAGCGGTTTCATCTTGCAGGCAGAGGCAAGATGACAAGTGGGAGCATGATCTTTTTGAGGATGATGGACCAAGGCTCTCTTGTATTGTCCAACTGTTACATTATTATGTGGATTTGTTACCTGGTTGCTTTAATTATTTTTTATAGTATCACATCAATTTATTTATTTAAACTTACTGATAATGACTTGTGAAGCGAATAAGCTTGATGCAAGAGATCTTCGTTTGAAGCTTCAAAAGAATACACAACATTTATCTCAAAGTAGAGGTGCACGGGATCTTCGGGAAAAGTTGTCTGGTTCCATGCATTCACAGCCGATGAACCTTGACCCCCCAAAGCCTAAACTGAAGCCAGAACCTGAGGTCAATAAAACTACCATAAAAAGTGTCACTGAAGTCCCTACAGTGAATCCCACAAAGGTCACGAATCCAACTTCAAGGAACAAGACTCTGCGTAAGGTAATGTATCACATTTTGCTTTAAGTCGATTAATATGTAGTTTTTTAATTCTTTATTTTTTTTTCATAGAACAATGAAAGAGGCTTGCCCATTTAGGACTAGGTATCAGTATTATCTTTGATGTTTCTTCTTCTTCTGAAGAAGAGAAAGAATGAAGATAATAATTCATCAAAATGAGAATCATGAGATGTTCTAATGTACAATATTCCTCAGAAGCGACCAGCATTAAGGGGTGGGATGTTTTCCTATTCAAGTGGGAAAATATAAGCTTTAGGCTATTTAGAGCTCAAAGAAGTCGGGGATTTTTTCCTCCCCAAAGGCCCCTGCATTCCTGTCCTTACCTGGGAAACTGTCAACTTAAGTTTAGACTCAACCATTTATTTAGCTCTATGAGATCCTGCAAAACCCTATTCAGCTATACCTCACAGCCTGAACCCAATCCATGCCCATGAAATATAAGCTGTGCTAAAAAATATTCTGTGATTCACATTTAATCAAAATGGCACTAGATTGGATATTGAAATGCTTGAAAGAACTTTGAACTTCAAAACTGTTTTCAAGAGAAAAAAAATTCCGTCTTCCCATTTTTACTTCTTGATGAAGGAGGATAATTTATCAAGATGAGAATCGTGAGATGTCCTAATATACAATATTCAGCAGAAGCCATCGACATTACAATGGTGGGATATATTCCAGTTCATGTGAGAAAATTAATATAAGCTTAGGCCACTTAGGAATTTTCTTTCTCCCAAAGGCATCATCGTTTCTTTCCTTGTCTGAAAAACTATTAAATTAAATTTAAGGTTCACAACCATTGATTTTGCTTGGTCCTTTTCCCAGTGAAATCATGCAAAGTCCTATCCATCTCTATGTGACAGTCTAAACCCAATCCATGCCTGTAAAATATAAGCTGTACTCAAATATTTTGAGATTGAAACAAAATGGCACTGGGTATATCTGATTCTTTCTGTACTGCTTTAGGATCTGTATTGAAATATTTAGATGAACTTCAAACCTCTGCTATTTTTTAATGAATGACCTTACCTCTCCTCCAAGGAAAATTAGTATGCTTATCAAAGCTTTGGTTTATTGGTTGCCCAAGTTAATTGGTGAAAATCCGCTTACTTGCCCTTCTTTTTCCATTCATTCTAAATACATATGGAAGGCGATCTACTCTTGGAATATTGGCCAAAATAGTTCCAATATCCATCCTTCCACATGGACACTGATAAGGTCCGTAGGAGTTCATATCATGGTAGAATATGTGATGGGTCCATTGCACTTTTTCTCTTCTTTGCAATGAGTGACAAGTTATGGAGCTCATATTTAGATTTATCTTCTGAAGAATCTAATTCGTAAAATGCTCAAGTATTCACTTTGGTATTTTCCGTTGATCTATATATTGTTTCTTTGCGCTGTAAAATTCAAAATGGAAAAAATAAGATGTAGAATGCTGAAAGCTTGAAGTCTGTACATCCAAGAATTTGTTCCTCGTGCTGTATAATTGAGGAGACCTCGCAGAGCATAGCCACAATTTTCTAACGGTCAATTTATAAATGGGCCTGCGATTATTTTCTTATTCTGCAAAAGAGGTCATTTTCCTTTCCTTATTGTTGGTTGTTACATTTTCATGATGTAGGCTGATACATCAGTAGATGGGTTCCTTCAGTCCTTAGGTCTTGAGAAATATCTTATTACATTCCAGGCGGAGGAAGTAAGTTATGTTTACTTATTGCACATTGAAACAATTTCTGCTTGAATTGCCTCGTCAAATGTGCCTCTTTCTGCAGGTTGATATGACAGCTCTTGAACACATGACAGATGAGGACCTTAAAGCTATTGGAATACCAATGGTGAGTCATGGTCTTTCTGTGATTTTATATGGTAAAATCTTAATTTTCAGCTTATATATCTGTTTAAAAATAAATGCTATTAACAAGTTTGATATAGCTTTGTGTAAACGTGGGGGTCTGTTTTAAGTTGTTCTTAAGTGAGAATATCCTTGATGGATTTTGTGATCATGCAGCATGATTTTGTGACTTTACAAACTATGTTTTGCATGATATGAATTAACGGCTTTTCTTGTATGTGGTTGTCTTTCTGCTTGGTCGGATAACAGCCTGTACAGGCATTGATACGACTTGCTGCAATGCCTTTATATTTTTAGCGCTTCAATGTTTCAGGGTCCAAGGAAGAAAATTCTGCTAGCTCTGAGTTCCCGAACTTGAGGTTTTACGATGCTAGGATCATATTTATCTTCTGCATACTTGGTGCATGTCTAAGTGCAAGACTAATCCAAAGGCCATAGGAATCTGACTGGAGCATTCCTGCTTGTAATTTGGCTTGGTCCAACTTTGGTGTATTGATGTACTGTATTGATGATCTTTTAGCGAGTTGAGAAAGGGTGGGTATGTATGAACAGCATGTTTGGCGGGTCGGAAATTCTAATGCGAGGAATTTCTGTTCTTAATCCAAGTGCTCTTAGTTAATGCAAGTATTTTTGTCATTGTAGTTCAAAGATATTGCATTCTGTACATTGATTTTTATCCTGATCAGAAACGATTATACGACCAGGAAGAAGGCCCCTGCGGTTGATATTCTGAATAATAGTAATACATTTGATTAATTATTGAATGCTGAAGTTCACGGAGATCTTTCAATCTGCCTAGGAAGAGGGATAAATTTGTTTAGCCGTGACATTTTATGTGCTTCTGCAGCTTTGAGGCCTTGGTAAAACTAAGGAGCCTTGAGGTCACGTCCTGCTATGCATGCGAACTTGTCAGCATCGAAAGAAAAATTTATGTGGTGATATTAACTGGAGTAACAAGGAAGCAGTCGTACGACATTCCATAGCCGAACCTCCACTTTATCTTTATAGCGTGTGAGACATGTCAATAAGTGGATGATGCTATTCAACTTGATCCAATTTTTAGGTGACGTATTATATATTCGATGTCCTGCCGATGGAAATAACTGCAGCATTTTCAATTTTACAGGGCAACTGGGTGCATATTGGTCACTGAGCAATTGGTGTCACTTTAGTAATTAACTCACTAGCGGACCATCTTCTCTTCCATTTATCTTTATTCTCTCATGCTATCAATCGGGGTGTTGTCTTATCTTTTTCTTCTTGGGGTTTTTATCACCAATTTTTGATATTAAATTAAGTAATCTAAGTTGCCGACCTTCACGTATGTATTCAATTGATGTTAGATCATAGTAGTGAATAATTGACTTTCCTTGCAGATCAACAACCAACAGCCCCGCTATTTAGCTCCATATGTGCTTGCCTTGTGGACTTAGGATTGTCAAAACCTTATGAATGAAGGGACATTGCAACACTACTTCCCAATACGGTTTCACCCAACTGTTGAACCAATTGAGAAAAATATATGCACTATTAAAGATAAAAATTGTGTTCTTCATATCCCTGGAATCTAATCAATTCAATTCTAAGCTATAATAATTTCATGTTTGACATACGCATACACATGCACAGACACATACACCCACACATAAATATACGGCAATGCAAATAATTAAGATTTAGGTTGGAGCTGGTTAAGGCCTCGTTTGGGAAAATGTGGTGTATTAAAATGATCCAATTCTTTCTTTGATGTAGTGCGAGTCAAAAAATTTTATGATTAGCAACTTCCTGTTCACATTACCTCTTAAACTTCTATCACATATATTTATGCAAAAAAGATGAAAATTCACTATAATATTTTTTTTGAAGAATTATTATATAGTTGTTAAAAAATTATTATATGGCTGTTGAAAAATCAGTTTGACAATCATGAAAATTCATTACAAGGATTGTCAAAAAATAAGAATAAAATTATAATAAAATCATTACATAGTTGTTGAAAAGTAGTACATTAATAGTAAAAAAATAGTACAATAACAATACAAAATTATGACATCAATTGTTCAAAAATTATCTAAATCAAAAATTATCTCATATTTGTTAGAAAATCAAATAATATCTGTTAAAAAATGAGTAAAACAATAGTAAAAGTTCAGTACAATGATTGTTAAAAAATAATTATTATTACATAATTATTGAAAAATTAATACAGCAACAATGAAAAATCGATACAACAATTGTTGAAAAATCTTCAAACTAATTTGAAAAATTAGTATAACATTGGTGTTTTTTTATAATAGCTGTTAAAATATTATCATATATTTGCTAAAAAATTACCATATAATTATTGAAAAAATTATTACATACTTGTTGAAATTTTACAAAACAAAGGTGAAAATTTTCATTAAAATAATTTTTGAAAAATGAAAAATAATTGTTGATTTTTTTTTCATAAAAAATATAGTGATTTAGATCTCTATTTAAATAGAAAATTATAAGAAGAATTTTGATATAATATTCTAATTTAAAAATAAAAAAAAAACTTGGACATATTTACTTGTATGATATAAATTACCCATTCATCCCTAGTTGAAGAATATATTACTAAAATACGGCTAAGAATATAACTAATTTACTTGATCTAGCCTAAAATAATGGATATAAATTGGTTGTCCTACCTAAAAATGTATTTTATTTTATCGCAAAAAACTCCAACACAAAATATTTTTAACTCGATCTGATGATTATTTGAAACCCGAAATGAACCAAAAAATTATGAACTCAAAACTTATTCAACCTGATGTGTCACTAACTTAAGATTTGATATGATGTGGAAGCATCTAACACATGTGATAATAGTCTAGCTATTAATTTTTCTAAGAATGAGAGCATTAATAGAGCTCTCAACACTTGGTTAAATTAGTTAGCTAACCCTAGCCATACAAATCATTTCTAGCCATGTAAGTCAACCATTTATATTTTCCAACTTCTAAAATGGCTCAAAGTGGCTTGGGACAAGCCATAGTGGGGATAGGGGCACAAAATTTTGGAGCTAAAAGGTATCTTTTCATCAATTTATTTCAAGTAACTCAAATAAAAAATAATACATATAAACAATTTAACTCAACAACCATTAATTGATTTATGGTGCATTAAACAGGAGCATAATAGCTGGTCATGCACGGGTCATTATAAAGCTTAGAAAGGTCCTTCTCAGACATAATTTGTTGCCATCTAGACCTACTTTATTGCCATATCTTATATGAATACATTATTTACACTATTAAGTATCTTACAATCTAAAAGAATTCATTATCTCTTTCCATTTTTATTATGAGTTTTTAGGATCTTTTTTTAGCTTTTTTAATGTATTTTTATCTAATTTATGTAATGGGAACCATACCCCAACATGGGAGCACATAAAGGGATTGGGAGGTCTTTTTTTGTTTGATTTTAACTAAATTAGATAGTTAAAATTGAATTATTTACTCCATATGTGATAGGTAGTCAAGTTATAACAAAAAAAGTGTCAACCAAGTCCTATAATTGTTGAGTTGAGGACTAATAGAACACAACTCATATTTGTCTCCATATGCTCTTATTTTCAAGATCCCTTTTTTCCTTCATATTCAAGTGCAAGAGTTTGAATCTTGTCCCACAAAATCTAAAATCTTGCTAATTTTATATCAAGTGTTGAATACTTTAGGTGGTATCTCCACATATATATGATCTAAGGAGCTACCAAATATCATATTTTCACTTCATCTTCAACGTCTCTTTCGTTTTTCTCATTTTCTAGTTTCAAGAACCCATATACAACCTTCATCTTAGATTGTCCCAATTGTATCCCATATGCATAATGATATGATCTAAGATAATATAAATCCTAAATGTATTCAACCTAGCCATATGCCTATTTGAGATTCAATACTTACCTAAAATATAGTAATATTAATATTATTATTAGGTGCTACTACTACTACTACTACTACTACTGTTGCTACGACTACTACTACTATAATAATAGTAGTCGTAGTAAGTATTATTATTATTACTATAGCTGTTGTTACTATTATTATATCAAAAGGATTATTATATTACACTATTATAATTATTACTACTATTTTTTTCACTACTAGTACTGCTAATAAAAGTATAATAATAATAATAATAATAATAATAATAATAATAATAATAATAATTAACATTATTATTATAGTTGTTATTACAATTGTGTGTATTTTTCTAGTTATTCCTATTGTTTTTTGTCTCCACCACCATCATCAATGTTTCATATCAAAAAATAGATGAACATTTTTTTTTTAAAATATAGACATCAATTTTGATGTATGAATACATTTATAAAAACCCAAGTTTTACTAGTGTGAGCAAAGTATCAAACTAATTGGGTGATACCACCATAATCAACCTAAGTCTCACTTACCATACCATCCTTACATCGATCATAATGCAAAATGCTAAAATATAAATCATTGTAAATAGAAAACATAAGATGTTTCATAAACATAAATATGATTTGGAGATTATCTCTGAGTATAATACCCAAAAATACAAACAAAAGGCATACCATAGATTTAAGAATCCAAAAAAAGTATCTAGGTATATTACCATCCGGATAACATGACTTTACCCCAATAATCCTAAGATGAAAATCGCTCCACCCCATACAAAGTATCGTAGGTTAGGAAATCCTCATGCGGGTCCTCATTGGCCTACATAAAAACATTAGAGTTATCTGCTTGTGAGAATGAAAATCATCTATAAAAAGGATAATTAGTACGCTACATACTGAGCAATGTGGCAATACTATTGAGTCAAAGATACAAGCAATATATGCATTCACAGTAGAGAACAAGTATACATGAGAGATACTTAAAATACTACAAGGTAGCCACAAATCTAAGCCTCATTATTAAATATGAAAATTTCTATCTTTTTTATTTATGTTGAGTTCAAGGACCCCACTATTTTTAAACTGGTAGAACTGTATGGAGCATTTTTCAAGGACAACATACCCGAGCTACTATTGTCGTTTGGTGGAATGAACTAACACCTATTGGGACTAAACACTACTGAGCTACTATTATTAAATAGATGGAATAATCTAAAATACCTCTTAGGGACAACACACCTGAGCTACTATTATCAACTGGTGGAATGAACCCAACACTTCAGTTTTGACTCACGTACTCTTCCACTTTAAATAAATAATCCATTACTTAATTATCTCAAATCATATTATCATTCTTGTTGAGTTTAGATCCCCACTATTCTTAATCAGGTGGAACAAACTGATACACCTATCAGGGAAAAACATTCGTAAGCCACCATTATCATCTGGTAGAACGAACCCATAAAACACCTTGGCCCGATTCACATGATATTTCACTTTAAATGATTAATGTATTGCTCAAGATTGATTAACAAGTAAAAAACACAACTAAAGTAGTTACAACACAATCACATAGATGGTAAGGTAGTTCTCAAAGGGTAAGATCCTCATAGTTCCCCAAAACCTTAGTTTTTCATGTTAGGCATAACTCCTTTTCTATTTCTTTTTTATCCCCTAAATTATTTCTTTCTCAAATATTATTATTATTAACATACTAAAAATTCAAGGCCTAAATCTAATGAATTACACATGCGGTAATAAACCTATCTCAAAAGTTACTATTCACAAAGCTTACACAATCCTAATTTCACAATTATGTCATAACTTTTTATTTAGAGCTCATACAACTAATGAGTTCAACATACATTCCCAAAACACTAATATTAACAATATATTCAAAATTCATAGTTTAATTTTAATATTTCACACATGTAATGATAAATTTTTGTTTTAGGATTACTATTCCCAAATTAAGTCATTTTCTCATTTTATTAAGCTTAGACCACTCATAACTACTCTGAAAATTTCATATAATCCCCTTAGCGTATTTTAATTCATATATTACATTAGAATACCATAATTTCCATATTAAACCCATATTGATAGAAATGTCCTCATAGGTAACCAAAATCCCTTATTTCATGCAAACCCTATATGTTTTAGTAACATTATTTCCAAATATTCCACTTATCATTATATACCTCAAATGCCATTTTATCACTTAATATAATCTATTAAATCCATATTACAACCATATATCACATTGATCCACTTAGTGTTTTTTCCACGTAAAGTATTATATCATATACTTCTCAGCCCACACAATTATGATAAAACAACATCATGTTATCATATCATAGCATTAAAAAGAAGTATTTATCCACAAAATAATAAACATAAAGGCACATATATTCAAGAATAACACTTAGAATTAAAAACCCTAGACCATGACTAGTATCCTTACAAAGTAAGGCTTTGGTTTCTATGCAAGTATATCTTATTTTGTCTCCTCTGGAACTTCCAAAAAATCACTTAAGAAACTATAATAAAACACTAATAGGATTTAATAAAATAATTAGAGAAAAACTAAGGCTCCATTTGATTCTAATAAAATTTTGAGGAATGAAAATTAGAATTAAAATACTTTCTTTTAAATATTTCTTAAAGAAAATTAAATAACTAATATTTAATAATTTTATTCATCACTCTTTTTCTATCTCACTAATTTATGTAAACCAAACACAAAAAAAATATTTTCCTCTTCATTTTATTTCTTTTCTTTAAAACTTTCCAAAAACCAAATGGAGCATAAAGGAATGGAGGGTAAACAAATGGAGGAAAAATGAACCAAACCAAATGAGCATTTCAGGATAACTTTGCACAACAAAATGTGGAGGAACGACAACAAGTGCCAAAGCCAAGGGGGTGGTAATGACATAATTTACCATTGATATGGGTGAGGAATGGCCAAAGGGGTTGAAGGATAGATATGAGTAATAGTGGGAAGACCAAATAGAAGGAGGTGAGCAACGACAATATATGCCATTACTTGGGGTGGATTTGCAGTGTTATTGGTTGAAGCCAAGGAGGTGGGTTGTGGTGAGGATGGGTGTAACATCTCCAAATTTCACAGTTGAAAATTTTCATTTGCATAGAAACCATACACTAAAACAGGGGGTGTTACCGTCGTGAGCGGTACAAGACTAACCCCTGACCAATCTCATACCAACCACAAGGCTATAAAATTTAAAAGACATTAATTCAAGTAGAAGATAAAACCACAATGTTTCTAATAATTCATAATTAAAATAGAGTGTGGAATGTCAGAGTCAATATAAAGATAGAAAACTAGTACATTAACAAGGCCCCTATGGGAGAAATAAAATGATCAATACAATAGCGAAAAAAATAAAATAAGGTGAGTCCGGATAACACTCCCTCGGATCTCAGGACAAGTCCAACATGCCATCACTCAATCCCACCCAACGTATCGAAGGCGTCAAAATCATCATATGTAACATCTCCTATCTACACAAACTTAGGAGGGGCTAATGCTCGTAGGAATGAGCAACACTCATGAAAGGGGTGATCAGTAGGCTATGTACCGAGTAATGTAACTATATGGATAAGACTATGTAAGTGCAAATAGCAAAAAATATACATATAGTAATTCATGCATGTTCACCATCATTATTATGACATAGACCATTATTTCCGTCTTTACACATCTCTCCAATTATTTTCACATAAGTATGGGGACCCCACTATTATATCCAGTGGACCAGAAATGAAGTCTAGGATAAAATGCACCTGACCACTATTATAAACCGTGGACCAAAAATTATCCCAACTTGGCCTCTTTTCCACGATTTATTTCAATACAAGTTTGGTTTGTCGAGCTTGAAGCTCCCACTATTATAGCTAGTGAACCGAAAATGATACTCTAGGATAAAACACACCTAGCCACTATTATAGTCGGTGGACTGGAATACCCTCTAGGGTAACAAGGCTCCTAGCTATTATTATAGATGGTGGACTGGAAAATAATATGACTTGGGCCCGACTCGATAATCTTTCACTTTAAGTAATTAGTGCTTTACTCATGTCTTATTCCACACACAACCCCAACTAGACATACATGACCCATTGGACTTACCATTCTCACCCCTTCACCCCAACTCTCTTGAAAAGCCCCGTCCCATATCTTGGGACCTCTACGCACCCTAGAACTCAAAGACTCTTTTCCCACCTTTCCCTTACTTAATATAAAAAATCTAAACTCCTACGTATGTGGGTCAAGGCCCATTTTTCCATATCTCCGCTTTAACTCACCATCCCCCTATAGGGTTTTCCCTCAGAAACCCTAATCTGACATATGTGGCTTAACCTCTCCCTATCATGCTTCCAACACCATCACCCCACTCACTCCACACCCAACATCACAACCTTCCCATCCTTCACATGTGATCATAAGACCCTAGTTGGCCACTCCAAACCCTAGTACTTCTCCTTTATTTTATGTCATCCCCTCATCATACACACTCCACTAACCTTTCCACTTGACTTAATTCCCCCTTTGATAAGACACCTCTTAGTCTCAGCCCTCACTCTAACCACTTACCATCAACTCTCCCTTCCACATGTTTCCCTCACTTAGGGTTTTTCCTACAAACCCTAGTTAAGTTCCCTATGCACCCTTCTACCAACCCATGTACTATTTTTCACTCATGGACTCCAATCACCCAAATATTCTTCCCTCACCTTGCTTAACCCTTAAATCACCTTTTCCCACATATCCCCATGCAATGAATAACCACCACATGCAAGACTTATACTTCCCATGCAAGATTTACTCCAACCTCTCATTTTATTCCCGTTATCCTTTTATTTGTCCAACCATAATTCATAAGGTAATTAGGCCTTTCTCATTTCCCTCTAATCACTCCACTTTCTTTATTTCTTTTATCTCCCCACAACCTCATCATACGACCTAAGGACTCCTAACATGCATATTATAATAGGGTAATAATACATAAGGGCATAACATAAAATAAAAATCATATCAGCATATTACATATGTCATAACACATATACAACCTACCTTAGCTCTATGCTTAGCAAGCTGCGCTACAAGAATTTAGTCCATAACCACATATGATACAAGCATATAACCAAACACAGATGAACACATCACACACAATTTGGCCTTAACCATATCCTTACCTAGATCGACACCGAACTTGGAGCACGACTCCTACGCCTCCTTAGGGGAAGGGTTTGGTTCACTTATAAGAGTGGAACACTAATGTTAACTTCCCTCTTATTTCTTTTATTATCCTCTAAATAATTATTAGTAAAAGCCTAATAATAGTAATTATAATAATAATAGTCTTAATAATAATAAGATTAGTATTATTAATAATACTAACAATAGTAGTAGTAATAGCCAGAATAAGATTAATAGTAGTGAAGATAATAATAATAATGGAAGAAATAGTAATAATAATAATGACAATAATAATAATAATTATATAAAATAAATTATACTTAAGTAGAAATAAGAGTTAGGGTACAATTAGGGGTGGAGGTGGTAGCTAGGGTGGCAACAACGGCAGTGCACAGTGGTGGCAACGGGCAGCGGGAGTGGTGGTGATTTGAAAAGACCCAAATTTGGGGTTGGAAAAGGAAAAGGGAAAGGGAGATGGTGGTTGTGAGGTAGTAGGTTTCTTGGACCAGAAGGGTTATAGTGGTGGTGGTGACGTATCAGGGCAGCAACATATGTGGTGGCAGTGCAAGTGGCTGAAGGTGGAGGAGAACCAGAGAAGAAAAGAGGAGGAAGAAGGGGGAGAAAGGGGGAAGGAAGGGTATGGGGAGGTAAGGGAAGGTTTTTTGGGTTGAGAGGGAGGTAGTGGTTATGGCAGAGGACGCGACATAGGGCGGTAAATAGGGTGGCAACAGAGTGCAAAGGGTAGCTCGAGTTGCCTACTTTGCATGAGTAGGAAGGGTAGTACAGGGGGAGTTAGAGGCGGGGAGTGGTCTTTTTTGGTTGAGGGTAGTGCAAGGAAGAGGTTGGGTGGAAGTTTGGACAACAGTGATGCACAGAGGCGGCTGGGGCTGCATCTGATGGGATGACGGAGGAGAGCTTTGACATTTTATGGGCAGAGCAAAAAGAAGAGGAAGAAGGGTGAGGGCTAGGGTATTTATAAATGTGGGGAGGAGAATAATACAAGGGAGGATGAGGACAAGGGAGTGGGAGGGGCAGGTGGTGGTAGGCCGGTGCATGCCTGTAGGTGTACAGGTGCACAGGGGGAGATTTTGGAAGGGCTGCAAGGATGTTAGGTGACGGTGTTGGGGTTGTAGAGGGGAGGGGACCAGTGTAGGGTAGTGCCAGCTACATGCCCTACACGTTAGGTATAGGGGAAGGTGAGGGGAGAAAGAGAGCCATGGCTATGAAGCAGCCATGCTCACCAGCGATCGGTGAGGGGGTGAGGTATGAGATGAGGGCAAAGGGGAAAAATGGGGAAAAGGTAGGGACAAAAGGGGGAGGACTAGGTAGGGTCCTAGGCTGCACAAGAGGGAAAGAAAAAAGAAAGAAAGGTGGGCTAGGCTGCACAAGGGAAAAGAAGGAGAAGAGGGTGGGGGAGAGTTGGGCTGTGCTGAATGTAGCCCAGACTGGTAGAAAGGAGAGAAAAAGAAGAAAAGGAAGAAAAAGAGAGAAAAAAGGAAAAAAGAAGGAAAAAGGAAAATCAAGTGATTGGGGTATTTGGGATTTTTTTGGAAATAATTAAATTAGTAAATATAAATAATTAAACTTTCTTTTTTATATTAATTTAGAACTTTTGGTTAAAATTTCCTAAAATCCATTTTAGTTAGCAAATTACCCTAACCTCCACCAATTTATTTCCTGCATTATTTTCCTCTTTTTTTTTTATCTTAATTACTTCCATTATAATAACATTATTTTATTAAAAATGTTATATTTAATTGATCTCACCTATTAATCTTTATTTTATTATTAATTCCTAAATTAAGGTTTTGGGCTATGACAATAGGTGTTGCAAGGAGTGGAGTTTCGGTGGAGGAGAATATGCCAAGGGGAAGGGGATTGAAAGCCTTGGCTAAGGGTGGAGTTAGTGGTTTGGATGGCTCAACCGATGAATAAGGGAAGTAGAAAAAAGTGGGGATTTATGGGGAGTGTAACACCTCCATTTTTCACAACTAAAAAATTTCATTTTGAAATCTTACAGAAGTAGAAAATGAATAAGCACTTACGATAAAATGGGGTGTTACCCCATCACATGTTAGATACAAGGTTGAGAATCAAACCAACCAAAATCAATGTAGAGTGTGCTAAAATATGCTGTATAAATACAAAAAAATCATATTATATAAATACAAGACCTCAATGATCCGTCATTTTCAAATATATGAGGAATTTAAATCAAGGTACATGATGATCAAATTACAGAAGCAATAGTTAGGTGTAGCCCTAAACTCGGGTTTATCAAGGACCACTAAAAAGTCCCCAGATGTCCACGCTCTAAGAACCCATGCCCCACTTGAGGTTGGTCAACTACTGACCATCCTCTAAAACCTACTTATGGCCCTCTGCTCTTGAGAATGAGTAGGTGACTGAGAAAAAAATCACATCAGTATGCTTCATACTCAGTAAGCTAATTTATCTCCTAAATGGATTCATCGACACACAATATTCTAACATAACACAAAGGTCATATTAACATATTTTATGCACATTTCATATAAACAGGATACATGCTCTATTATGGTCACATCGAGCATAGGAAGCTCATACCATATATGACTCATCATGCTTTACACCATAGCACTACATCATAGATGATACTATACAAGCTACAAGTAAAATGTCCAGCTAATAGTATGGCTTCATTCATCTAGACACATAATTTCACCATAGTTCATGTCCACATACCTAATTTATTAGGTCACTTATGCACAAATAGGCAATTATCTCCTTTACCATTATTTCCCTTCACTTTTACCTTTCTCTTTAGTTACATTCCTATTCCAACTTTTTATCCAATTACCCATTCAAATTATTATACAAATATTTGTCCAAGTTATTATTGAGCGATGGACTGTACACCACCCCATGAAAGTCTATCTAAACTAAATGACATAGAGTCCAAGTTGAATCCAAGTAATAACCAATGGACATAAGTCCGAGCAGAATCCACTTAATCACCAATAAACATAAGTTTAGGATGGAGCCAAAATAATCTAGGTAACCAAATCCTTTAGTATCGATACCTATAGTACATCATCAATATCTAGAGTAGGTAAGGTACCGGGATCTACTAGAATTTCCCTATAGCTAATTGAGGATCGGGTGACGCAGACCCATACACAACTTGATTATCTTTTTCTTTAAGAGATTAGTATGTTATTCTCAAGGTTAAATGATCATACAAGGCCTGTATAATATGCAAGTAAGATATTCACATACTTATTCCATCTTACCCATTACTATTCCCTAACCATGTGTGGGATTTCCATTATTGCATACTTAATATTAACCAAGTTTCTAATATTAGTCCATTTCAGGACAAAGTCCATATTACATTACCCTTTTAAATCCATATAATAATTATTCAAGTTCACCCACTAAGGCCTTTACAATACCCATTGAGTATGCCATAATTTATGATCCATTTAATCCATCCAATTTTTTTTAATGTTAACAGAGGTATTTCACTCGTTAATCAATCATATAACATCATTATGCACGGTCTCAAGGCGAATCCAAGTCAAAAGATCGAAATCACACAATTTGGTCAAACCAATTGATCGGTTTAGCTTAACCAATTGATTGGTTTTATTAACTAGTTGATCGGTTTGGGTCAATCAATCAATTAGTTTGGCTCAACCAAACCTAGGGTTTCCTCAAACTGGTCAATCAGTTTGGGCGAACCAATCGACTATCCTAGGACCATTCGATCAGTTCTACTAAACCAATTGATGGGTTTGAGTAGAGAGCAAACCAAGGTCACCACAAACTTACCAATTAATGAATTAGGTTGACTAGTCGCCTATTCTAAAGACTAGTTGATCGGGTTGACCTAACCAGTCGATTGATTTGCCCTAAAGTGGCATAGAGCACACATTTTTCATGTAAATCATCCTCAAAATTCTTACCATAACCAAAATAAAACATATTGAGGCATCATACCAACACTTTTTCAGCTCATAGATTGAGACATGCATTACATTTAATCCAATTGACAAAATTTCTCTAAATTAATGCATTTTTTCTCAAAATTCATAAGTTAATCAATATGCATCAATATGAAACTAAAATATCATTCCAACTTATAAAATTAGGGCTTTAAAGAATTCACCACAACACATGCTTCAATAAGTCACAATTCAAAAGTAAGATTGACTTACTTGGTTCAAGCAAAGCTCTTCCACAAATATGAAAACTCAACCCAGAAGATTTTTAATTTCCAAAACTTAAATAAAAAAATAAGCTAAAGCTTAAAAAATTTAAAGAATAATTTCATAAATCAAAATTTGAATTAGGAGAAAAATGACTTACCAAACTTAAGAGAAAATCAAAGAGAATTTGTGATGAACGTGAGACTCAATTTTTGCCTAAATCTAACCCTTTCTTCCTTAAAGATAACAAAAAAGGAGCTAGAGAAAGGATCATAGGAGTGGAAAGGAACTGAAACTAAGCTTGAATTGGAGAAAAAAGAGCACACGTTTAGAGAAAGTTGGAATATTTTAGTGGTTGAAAGAAAAGTGCATGTAAGGGAAGGTTTGTATTGTTTATATCCAAAAAATTGTTAGAAGAACGATTGTGGTTAGTCATAGATAAAAAAAAATCCTAATTTCTACCATTTTAATTTGAGTTGAATGGGTATATTTCGTCAAAGATAGGCTGACCTCCCTTTTAGAGCCGAAATGGTGATTTTTGGAAAATTTAGGTTAAATTTGACTAGAAATGTCAAACACAAGAGAGGAAATAAACAATCAATGTGGAAGAAATCTCCCAGCTAATTAGAGATAGTCTATAAATCGAAGCACTAATTCCAGGAGTGTGTAGAGGATAGAAGTGGAAGAAGACAAAGTTGAGGCCACCCTCTCCCTCGATTATCCAAATAAAACCCTCAAATTAGTTTGAGGTAGAAGTTCAGACCAAACACATGATAAACAAGGTTAAAAATCTTTAAAGAACAACTTAGAATGGGATTATCAAGGTTTTATTTTGGTATAAGAAGATTTTCTAGAAAAATTGAGTTGTGAAAATGTATTTAGCTCGACAAACCAATCAATTGATTTAGCCTACCAGTCAGCTATTCTACCAACAAGTCGACCGATTTCTCAAGCCATTGAATTGGTTTTGTAAAGAAAAATCCTTTAGTTGAAACAATGAATCAGTTAATTTGTCTACCTGAAAGTTCATTTGATTCCACTTTTAAAGCTTATTCAAATCCAACTTTGCCTCAATCTTAGTTATAATTTCAAATCAAAATCAAGCATGATCAAATCTTAATAAATACTATAACTTCTCATTCTGCAAGCGTTATAAAAAGATGGGGTATTACAACAATATCTCCTTAAAGAGGCTGCATCCCCAAAGCCTAATAACTAAGGTCTAGGCACAATATATATGCACAAAAAAAATTCACATGGTACATTCAAAAAAGAAAAAGGGTTCTACCCCTATAAACAAAAGACTGTACCATAAACGTCACACTAGGAGAACAACTCTATGTATTTCACTCAAATCTCCTCCTTGACCTCTCAAGTGGCCTCCTTAGCACCATATCGTGACCAAAGAGCTTTTACTAGCATAACACTTTTAGTGCGCGTTGCTTGGGTCTTCATGTCTAGGATGCTTATTGTTCATTCTTTGTATGTTAGAGGCTCATCAAGCTCCAATGACTTTGGTCAGATGACATGCGAAGGATCTGCTATGTACTTCCTCAACTAGGATAAGTAGAATACATTGTACACATGCAACAATTCTATTGGTAGGGATAAACAATAAGTGACCTCGCTAACATAATCTATAATCTTATACGATCCAATGTACCTTGGACTAAGCTTATCATTTTTTCCGAACCTCATGATTCCCTTGGAGGGAGAGGCCCTCAAAAGGACTTTATCGCCCACCTCATAACCCTCATTTTGTATTTTCAAGTTAACATAGCTCTTCTGCCAGTCCTGGGTTACTCTCATATGATCATGAATAAGTCAGAACTGCCTCATTGTCTCCTTAATCATCTTTGGTCCCAAAATAATCGTATCGTTGGTATTATTCCACCATAAGGGACTCCAACACTTTCTCTCGTATAAGGATTCAAAATGATCCATCTTGATACTAGTGTGATAATTTTCATTGTAGACAAACTTAATTAAGTCCAGGCAATCCTCTGAACTATGCCCAAAATCCAACACATATGCTTGATGCATTTCCTCTAGAGTCTAAATGGTCCTCCTTGTCTGACCATCCGTGGCTGGGTGAAAAGTAATACTCATATTCAACTAAATCCCAAACGTAGCTTTTAACTTTTACTAGAATTGTGATAAGAATCTAGCGTCTTGGTTTAATACAATGTCTTTAGGGACCCCATGCAATCGTACAATGTATTTCCTATAAGCGTTGGCTAGATACTCTATACTCCACGTTGTCTTCATGGGTATGAATACTGCTAATTTAGTCAGGCGATCCACAACAACCCAGATGGAATCAAAATCATTATGGGTCCTTGGAAGACCCACCGTGAATTCTAGTGATATTTTGTACTATTTTTCTTCTGGAACTTCTAGTGATTGTACCAACCCTATTGGCTTCTTGTACTCGATCTTGACCTTCTGACAGGCAAACATCAAGCAATAAACTTTGCCACCTCCTTCTTCATATAGGGAGGCCAATATACCTTCTTCAAATCCTTATATAAATTTTCCCCTCTAGGGTGAATATAATAAGGAATACAATGTCCTTCCTACATGATTTTCCTCTTAAACTAGGCACATCCTTGGGGTATATATCACCTATCATGGTACCTAACACTACCGTCCTCATAGAGTCAAAATAATTGGGATTTGCCTTCTTTAATATTCATGTTGATCCTTTTGAGTTTAATGCCACCAAGTTGATTAGCTCAGATTTCCTCAAAGATCGAAGGTATGATGGTAAGTACACTAATTCTTACCTCTAGACTATCAGCGATGATTAGCTTGATCTCTATCTTCTTGAACTCTTGGCATAGATGATTTAACAATACAATTGTACTTAAGGAATATGCCATCTTCCAGCTAAGCTCATATGCCACCACATTAACCTCACCCTCATGATAGATCAATTCCATTTCATAATCCTTGATCAACTCTAATTATCAATGTTGTCTCAAATTCAACTCCTACTACATGAAGTGGTACTTAAGGCTCTTATGGTCAGTGTAGAACTTGAACTAAACCCCATACAAATAGTGCCTCTAAATTTTAAGAGCAAACAATATTGTAACAATCTCTAAGCCATGTGTTAGGTAGTTCTATTCATGATTCTTTAGTTTTCGAGAAGTGTATGCCACCACTTTCCCATGTTGCATTAACACACAACCTAAACCATGCTTGGAAGCATTGTTGTATACTTCAAAAGCCTCAAATCTACTTGGTAACATGAGCATTAGGGTTGAAGTCAAACAATTCTTCAAATACTTGAAAGATTTAGCATACTTATCATTCTATTATAATATTGTAACCTTCTTCAGCAATTTAGTTAACGGATAAACTATATTGGTGAAATCCGCAACAAACATATAATAGTAACTGGTCGATCTTAGAAAGTTGTGTGCCTCCTTAATAGAAGTTAGTGTTTTCCATTCATAAACTGCCTGAACCTGAGGAGGATCCACTTGTACCCCATCCTTGGAAATTACATGTCTAAGAAAATACACTTGATTTAGCCAAAACTCTCAATTGAAAGTTTGGAATATAGCCGGTGTGACCTTAATAGTGCCAAATTCTGACTTAGATGTTGTTTCCATTTTTATTGATAGTTGGAGTAGATGAGGATGTTTTCAATAAACACCACGACAAGCTGACCCAAGAATGGTAAAAAAATATGGTTCATGAGGGATATGAATGGTGCTGGCACATTAATGAGTCAAAAAGATATCATTATCAACTCGTAATGGCCACATCTTATCCTAAAAGTAGCCTTGGGAATGTCCTTATCTGCTATCCTCAATTGGTGGTAGCTTAACCAAAGATAAATTTTGGAGAAAACCTTGGCTCCTTTGAGTTGGTCAAACAAGTCATTAATCATTGGCAACAGGTAATGATTCTTTACCGTAACTTGATTCAACCCTCAGTAATCAATGCACAATCTCAAGTTGTTGTCCCTTTTCTTCACAAATAGGACCGGCTCTCCCCATGGCAATATACTTGGTCGGATGTAGCCCTTCCCCAATAACTCCTTTAACTAGGCCTTAAGTTCTTTCATCTCTGCTAGAGCCATACAACATGAAGATTTAGATATTTTTTCCATTCCTGGAAATAAGTCAATGGTAAAATTGACATCATGAACCTATGTCATTCCTAGGATATCCTCAAGGAATACATTAGAGTACTCACAGATCACTATAATATTCTCTAACAGCGTCTCAACTACCTTGGTATCTCAAACACGACATAAGAAGAGTGGATATCCCTCGTAAACAAGGATGCTCAACATGAATGTTGACACAACCTTTATAGAGGAGTTAGTTTCACACTTTTGATATGAAACTCTAACACCCTTTGGTTCTTGTAGATACACACATTCCTGCGCATAGTCTTTCATTGCTTGGTATTTCTCTTATTTTTCCATTCCAAAAATTACATCAATGTTTCACAATTAAAGCTCCATGAGGTTTAAGGGAAACTTTAATCCCTCAAATATCAAGGTCACCCCTTTATAGAATTTAGAGCATACAATTCTATCCCCCCAAAGAAACACAATTGAAGTGGAAATGTTACTAGAAGGAGACAAGGTATTTCTAGTTATGAATGTAAATGACACAAAAGAATACGATGCACTAGAGTCAAACAATATGCATGCTGGAAAAGTAGACAAAATAAGCATACCATTCACCACACCAATTTGATGCTCTACCTTCAACTGGATAATCATGTTTAAGCGTCCTCCCAAAGGAAATCCCAAGGCATTGGCTAATCCCTGACCTTGCTAGAAGGTGCAAGGTTTTTAACCCCTGGGATGGCTAGCTCAACTGACTAGCTCGACGGACTAGTTGGTGGTGGAGGAACCTTAAAACCTGTGACTATGGTTTATAAATGGATTTGGTGCTCTAAGCTCGATTTTGGCCTCTCTGAATATACCATCTCTAACACAACACTCATAGGCTTTGTGTCACAACATACCACATCCACGGAAAGTTACTTTGTTTCCTCTATAATATACTCCTGTGTGATCTGCTGTACAACACTTACCATGGTAATACCTTTCCTAGGTACGTCCCCCAAACTAACCTCCAACTTTGGGTACTTACCCATACTCTTGCCATGCCTAGGAGGAATTCTACCTCCAAAGTAGGCCTTCTTCCTCTGACCAAGATGCTAACAACCCTCAAACTTCCTTTTTCCTCCCAACGAGGCACTTAAGCTTAGACGACTTAGGAAGCCTCCGAATCTTGCTCATACATTGCCACCATATCTAGTGCAGTAACTCCCCTAAAAACTCTTGGTATTTGATCTCCAAGACAATCTTGAAATGGTAGACCTACATCACCTTATTGGCCTCTACATTGGGGGAAAACTAAATCAAGTCCATTAAGCTTGTGTAGTACTCCTCTATCGACATGTTTACCTGCTAAAGAGCCATAAAATTATTTTACTTATTCATACAAAGATGAGTAGGATAAAAATGGTCACAAAGTGCCTCAAGGAATGATCCCTAGCCCATAGGTTCTCTGCCTCTATGTTGGACACTCCTCCATTAGATGTTTGGTCTCCCTTTCAAATAGTATACTTCCACATCAACCCTCATACTTCCACATCAACCCTCTTGCCCACAGGGAAACCACATGTGGTGAAGTTCTTCTCCATGTCCCTGACTCATGTCTCCATAATGTTAGCGTCATCGTTACCCTCAAAGATTAGTGGGTGATGATGCCTATTCCTCCTGAGCTAATCTTTTGAAACTGGTGTGGATAGTGGAACCGGCGATGGTTGTGGTGCTCGAATTTAGTCTTCCATGTGGGCTCCAATAATCTCCATGAATACCTCAATACACTCATAATAACATTTAACGGACATCGGTTCCTTAAATATCAGGAGTAATAAAAAAAATCCATTACCTAGTTCGAAGACTAGTACAACAAATCAACAGAAAAAATATCTACACTACATTCCCTAATCTTGCTCACAGACATTCTAGATTTGGAAAATCTTTACTCTCAACTAAATACTTTAAGAATTGGGAAATCATTTAAAAATAACCCGTGGTATCCATTAAAACAATTTATAACCATTTTTTCCCCAAAAAGTTCTAATACCAACCTGTGGCAACAACCCAATAGTTCTTGAAAGCAACACACCTTTAAGAAAATGATCTGATACCAACCTATGGTATCAGCTTAATAGTTCTTAAAAGTGTCACACCTTTAAGAAAAAAAACTCTGATACCAACCTGCAAAACCTCCATTTTTCACTAATAAAATTTTCATTTAAAAAACCTTGTAGAAATAGAAAACTATTAAGCAATTAAGAAAAATGATGTATTACCACCACACCTAACATACGATAAACACTAGTTGTTTGTCTCAAGTTAGATACAAGGCTAAAAGCCAAACCAAACAAAATCAATGTAGAGTGTGCTAAAACATGTTGTATAAATACCATTAGAAAGCATATCATATAAATACAAGACCTCGATGATCTGCCATTTTCTAATACATGAGAAATTTAAATCAAGGTACATGATCATCAAATTGCAAAAACCAACAATAGGGCATAGCCCTAAACTTGAGTCCATCAAGGATCACTAAAAAATCTTTAGATTTCCACACTCTCAGAACCCATGGCCCACATGAGGTTGGCCTACTACTGACCATCCCTAAAAACCCGCTTGTGGGAATGAGCAAGTGATTGAGTAAATAGGCACATCAGTATACTTTTTACTGAGTAAGCCAAATTACCTCCTCAACAGAGTCACGGGAATACATAATTCCAACATAATATGAAGGTCATGCTAACATATTTTGTGTATATTTCATATAAATAGGATACATGTTATATCATAGTCACATTAGGCATAGGAAGTTCATACCATACATGACTCATCATGCTTGACACCATATCACTACATTATATATGACAATAAATAAGCTACAAGTAGAATGTCCAACTAATAGTAATGATTCATTCATCCAAACACAATTTCATCATAGGCCATTTCCACGTACCAAATTTATTAGGTCATTTATACACATAGACCATTATCTCATTTATTGTTCTTTTCCTTTTACTTTTACCTTTCTCTTTAGTCACATTCGTACACCAAGTTTTATCCAATTACCCATTCAAATTGTTATACAAATACTTATCTGAGATATTATCGAGTGATGGACTACATGCCACCCTATGGTCTCATATACTGTAGAAGTATGCCCAAATCAAAGGACATAGAGTCTTGGCCGAAGCCAAGTAACCACCAATAGACATAAATCGGGGCCAAAGCCAAGTAACCACTAATGGACATAAGTCCACATAGAAGCTAAAACCACCTAGGTAACTAGATCCTTTAGTATCAATACCCCTTAGTACATAATCAGTGTCTAGAATAGGTAAGGCACCAGGATCTACTAGGATCCTGCCCAAAGGCAATGGGATCATACCGACACTTTTTTAGCTCAAAAACTGAGGCATGCTTCATAATTAATCAGATCAATCTAATTTCCCTAAAATCATGCATTTTTAATCATAATTAATAATTTAATCAACATCATTAATTTAAAACCAACTTCTCATGCCAACTTATAAAATTAGGGATTTAAATAATTCACCGCAACACATGCTTAACTAAGTCACATTTTAGAAGTAAGATACTTAGGATAAGCAAAACTCTTCTAAAAATATGAAAACTATATTGGCCTTATAGGTTAATCAACATGCTTTTTTTTATTATTATGATAAAAAGCTTTATTATGAATTTGTCTTATCTTATTACGTTTCCATGTGTATAATAGATAAAAGTGAAGTATTCAAAACTTAACTAAGTCAAGGAGTCCTAAGGAAATTAAGTTTACAAATTATATACTAGGCACAAGCCAAAGATCAACAAGAAGGAAAAAATAAGACTCTAGCTTCAAGTACTTCAATTTCATGTGTAATACATAAACCATGAAGAGATAAACAAGTGTGCTCAAGATACTAAGACTAAAGCTTCCAAAAATATGTTATAGTCTTATGTTTTATGTACATATAATTTACATATTAATCACTTAGATATTTTAATGATTTGATATTTCCAATCCTATTAAAAAATCATTTTGAAATATCTTAAAGTAATTTCATACCTCAAAAATATTTCCAAGTATTTGTTCAAAAGGTTCTATTAAATTAATTTTATTTTAAGTAATATTTCATATGATCCAACTTGAAAAATTCACCATAAATTCCATAGAAATTATTTTTGGATGAATAACATTTATTTTGACTGACTAAGACGTCCACCTTACTAGAAAAAAAGACAGCATACAATTTCAAGCTCTATAGCTCAAGTTAAGGTCTTTTTTATATAGGTGCATGGTGCTAAAAATTGACTCCATCATTCGATTGGTTTCTAAAACCAATTGACTAGCATATCAAGACCTGTTGAGTGGTTTGAATATCTATTGAATAGTATGGAAATTTCTAAGATTTTTTTCCCGTTGGATTACTTTTTACATCCAACGACTAGTTCCCATTTTTTTTATTTTCATATTTTAGCACTATAAATAAGAGTTATTAGACTTTAATAAACATCAATTAAGCTAGCACAACTCTTCTAATATCATCACTTTTATATCTTACCAAGAATCAAAGAGAGTTTTGATTTTACACTTTTAAATCCAAATCAAACTTCTCCAATGCTCAATTTGCTTTTCATATTTAGCTAAAGTGCTTATACACTTATAATTATTAGTTCTCTAATTGGATAAAAAATTTCACCAGTGATTAATCACTTTCATATGCTATCTAGTGAAGATTTTTATTGTGTTCATTCAAACTCATCATCTCAAATACAAGTGAAGATTAGTATTTTGTTTAACATTCATAAGAGAGGTCATTGAGATTGTAGTCCCATAAACTTAAAGAGGATATTTAAGCAAAGTGTAAATTATCTTCTAGAGGTTCATTGCGATTATAGGATCACAAGACTAGAGAGGAGTGATCATCATCAAACATCCACTATAAACAAAGAGAGATTCAAATCCAAAAGGCAAAACCTTTATGTAGTGGATATAGAGAAAATTTGTTGAGTTTCTTAAACCACTATAAATCGTGTGTTTATTGTTTTTATTCCTTTTACTTATTTCTCACAAAATTTTAATTTTGCATTATTTTTATAAAAACTTTATTCACCCCCTCTAGAGTATCCATACAAGCTTTGAATTAATATTAGAGATCAGGGGTTCATCAAATTGATCTAACAATCAAAAGCCTAAGATATTCAAGTATGGATAACTTCATGGGTGAAGAGGTAATACCTTCAAAGCCTCCATAATTCATTAAAAAAAATTTGGGCTTTGGAAAATGGTGATTAGAAGCTTCTTGAACACACAAAATCAAGACTTATGTTTCATCATTTAACATGGTCCAACCAAGATTGAAAAATCCAACATCAATGGATTAACTGATAAATCGGTTGAAGAATGGATGGAGCTCGACAAATAAAGGGCCACCTTATATGACAAAGCTATCTTGATGCTTCATTATGGCCTTGGAGAAAATATATTCCAGCATATCGTAGAATGCACCACTGCTAAAGAGGTTTGGAAAATATTAAGTATCACTTATGGTGGTAACGAGGAAGAAGAAATTACTTATCATTCTTTCATCCCTATAAATGATAACATTTCAAGTCAAAAGGATGAGGTAACCAATTTCTCAACTAATTCTATAATTAATTTGTATGATATTGATGATCATCTCTGAAATTATTTTGTAATTATGGATTTTCAAAATTTTAAGTTGAATAAAATATTTTACCACTTATTATCAAAGCATGTAAAATTGAAGAATGAAAATGAATAGTTTGTATCTATGGTTAAAAGCTTAAAAATTAAATTAGCTAACCTTGAAATGACTGAAATTCATTCTTTAATAAACTATGAAAATCATAGAAACAACCTCCATCAATACAAAATAAGGCTTCATTTACTTTTTAAAAAACGATTTAGATTCTAATGAATTATATTGTTAATGATAATTCATTAAGGACTAACCCCTATGGATCCAAAAAGATATGGGTACCAAAAGCATGTATTTGAAATTTTATTATAGGGGAAAAGAAGAAGAGGAGGAAGAGCTTGAAATATCAAATAAAAATCACAACATCAAAGCCTCTTCTACCTCTTCATAAAAGAAAGAGGAATACATGTGAATTTTTCTAACTCCAAGTAAGGATTCTCTCTTTTTGTATTACATTGTCATTAATGTGAAATACTACATAAGTAGATGACAAACATGTTTCCTAACAAGTCTTAGCAAACATTGACTTACAAAAAATAAATATTATTCACTATTAAATTATATTTGGATAGATTAGATAAATGTAGATTTGATTATGAATCAGAATATATGATTTGTGCTTAAACCAAGTTTATAATGCATATTTAAATTCATGAATCAATCATCATTCATGCTCATAATAAGTTTTCATGACTTGAAGAGAACAATCTTCTAGTGGAAAAACTAATTGATATATTAAAGGGACTAGTCAATGTATCCCCTTTAAACTAGTCGATGGGTGTTGTGCTTTATTTTTCAAAATAGGGAAATAATAACCAATGTGTTTCTCAGACCAATCAAATAGACTATCTAGGGTATATAAGGTTTTTTCTTTCCTTCTTAACAAAACATTCAACCTTGCTTTAATTTCCTTCAATAGGCCACTTGAACCCAAACTACTTTTCATTTACTCGCCTCCTCAATTCCTATTCCTTTTGTCCATCAATTCTTACAAACTTTACCTCACTAAGGAATACACCCTTAACCACCATTTCTTTCCATATATTTCTAAGGAAAAAAAAATGTCTGATTGGCTTTAAGGAAAACAAACTTATCCTTGGATGTTGTGCAAAACCTTAATTTTTGAACTAGAAAATTTTATTTCAAAGATAATGCGGAAGCATTTGAAAAATAAAACCGAGAAATTTTACCGCCACATTAACCATAAGAGAGGTGTGATAATTATCTAGATCATGCTTGATGTAAGGCAAATGTGGAAAAATGAAGGCAAAAATGTATGCTCAGAATATTAATACAACAATATGCGATGATAAAAATTGAGAAAATTATATAGATAGGAGTATGAGAGTTTACAGATCCACATATAGGGAATCAAAGCTAAAAGTTTAAATAATCAAAAGAATAAAAACTTTCCAATGTAGTGGGTAAAACACCTCTAACTGGTTAGCTTAGCTCTTAGCATAAACATAGATCTCTAACCCTAAGTAATGGGTAGCTAATGGCCGACATCATCACCCTTAGCATATTATAACCTAGAGTCATACCCTTGTAAATCATATTTTCTCCCCAGACCAGAATCCGAACCATCACAACCACACGAGTGTAATATCGATATGGTGAAGCATGGGTAAAACATAATACCTAAAATATGGTAAGGCTCATGCAACACATTGAAGTCATGTAGCAATATGGTGATAAGAATACCAATACAAATTAACACTTGGTCTCATGGTAGTAATATAGCAAGACATGCTTGCATGGAAATCATGGAAGGATAACAATATAGAAAACATGTCACAATCTATATAATATAAACCATATTAGAATTCTCCCTTTAGTGATCACACAATTTCTAGTTAATAAGATAGTTCGTTTGACCACTCCCAGTTATCCATCATGAAAAAAAGTTATGGCAGCAAAAATAATCACAATGGGATACCACACCCACCACACAGGGTCAAGATATATTGAAGGCACTTTTCTTCGGGGATACCACACCCACCACACATTAAATACACCTTCTATGAGGTATAACACAAATTGGGATATCACACCCACTACACATGGTTAAAGTATATCAAGGGAGCTTGTATTGGGATACCTCACCCATCACACCTTAAATGCCTTTACCGCGAGGGCTAAAAAGTTAGGATACCATTCCCGCATAAGCAATGGACAATACGAAGTGCCAGGGGGCTTGTACATGGGATACCTCACTCACCAGTATTGGATATCGATTTCATGTTGGCTTGCTCTAGTATAATCCTATACCTCAAAGATATGCTATATATATATATATATATATATATATCTACCACAAACTAATAGAGAAGGAAATAGGTACTGAGTGAAAGATATAAATCACAGGATAACCCGTCCACTAACTTTGGGTTATCTACCCCAAGAGTCGAAGGAAAAAGGCTTGAATGAAATCTTATTCCATTATTATACATTTTCAAGTGATATCACAAATCACAGATTAAATCCATAAATAACCAATTAGGTGTTTTTAAGTGATAACACCAAACACAATTAAATTCTAATATTAACCAAATTGGGTGTTTATAAGTGATAACATCAAACACATCATAAGTCATAAAAGCCACCAATTGGGTGTTTAGAGATGACACCAAACTTAACCAATTCAAGTCCCCTATATCACCATTATGATTAACATTAAATCCAGGGTAATCATATTTGATATCATGATTTAAATGTTGTAATTACATGGAGGTATTAACGCAAAATTTCCAAGAAAATAACATTAATTAACAACCAAACCAAGCAACATACAGTCGGACTAGTTGATTGATCCTTAGGACTTGTCAATTGGTTAAGTTGTACCATACCAAAACCAAAATAACATAAGAGGACCGGTTGACTGGTTGGTCTTATTGATAGATTGTTCATAATAACTAGTTGATGGGTTTGTTCGAATTGATTGATGGGTCTAAGTAAAAACTATACCACTTTTGGTTGCAGGATCACTAGTAGATGGGTTTGGCAAACTGATCAACTGTTCATAGAATCCATTTTACTATTTTATCAAACCAATTGATTGATCTCACATCTAATTGATCCAAATTTTCCAAACCATGTGACTGCTCATGCAACCAGTGGATGGGTTCAATGAACTGATTGAGTGGTCTAGGTAAACATTAAAAATTTACCAACTTTTCTATATTAATCCTAGCATTCTTCTGTGTCATAAAACACATAAAAAGACATGCTTCACACACAAGATCATATGGACACATAATAATGTGGGTATTTAAATGAATCATGCTCAAATAGCCAACTCATGCATAAAAATTAGAGAAACCCAACAATGCTTAATCTCAGAAGAAATTCTACCACATGCTCAACTTCTAGCATACAATTAGACTATGCTCACACAAAACACACCAAACACATGGAACCTCAATAAGCAAAAAAAGTCCATTAATATTAAAGATAAAAATGCCTTACCTTGAAGCAACTCTTCTAGCATAAAAACTCTTACTTGATGGCTCCCTGGTAGGACCTCAATTACTAAGAGAATCATAATTAAAACCATTAAAATCCCCTTTCAAAACTCCATTAAAAATCATATAAAAATCAAAATAATAAGAAGAAGGACAAAATACAACCCAACCTTTTCTTAGAAATAGGATGCCAAAGGAAAAGAACTGAAATCTTTGACCTTTCTCAAACCTTAATTCTTCATTGATTAAGAGAAATAGGGGAGAAATAAAGCCAAGATTAGAAGAAGAAAAAGGGAGACAATGCTCAACCAAAGAAGGGAGAAAACTAGAGCCAACCTCTATTTATCTTGGTAGAGAGGAGAAAGGAAAATAATAAAGGAATGCTGAACACTTAGGAATTTTTTCTACTAAGAAAAAGGAGAAGTGAGAAAGAAAAATAGCTAAGGAATGAAAATTGATAAAGAATATAGGGTATAGAGGTGTGGGTTGGTTGAAATTCATAGGAGAGAGGGAGATGAGGTTGGTATGGTTGAATTTGGGCAATCAAGAGGTGAGGGATGACTTGATGGAGTGAAGGGGGTTGAGTTCAGTTAGGAAGGGAAATAAAAGTGGGTTGGTGAGTTAGGCAATGGGTGCATGAATTCAACCATGCACCCCAGCTGCTAGAAGAGAGAGGGATATGTGAGGGAGAAGAGAGATTGTGATGCATGACTCAAAAGTGCTTTTTGGAAAAATATAACTAATTAAAATCATAGAATGATCTATATAATGTGAAAATAATCCTAAAGCACCAAGATGTGTTTATTAGCACAAATGGATTATAATTAGAAGTTTTCATAAACATTAGAAAGGGATTTGAATCAAATTCAGAAATGGATCTAAAATCGTAAGATAACCAGCCGATCGGTTTGGGTAAACCAGTCAACTAGTTTGTTGAGAATAAAACTGTCAATTTCTGAGCATACCAGTTGATCGGTACACCTAAAATTCATATTTCTATTATAATTTTAAGCCCATTCCAAAACCAAAACTAATTTATTTTATACCAACGTAATTTTTAACACATTTTGAAAGATTTTAGGATAGGATATTACATGTTGCATCGACATTGATGTTTAAATCAATCAATTCCATTTTATCCTTTATGCAACATCTACATGAATCTCACATCTTTCCATTAATCATCCTAAAAATTCCTCACTATCATGAGTTAGTCAAACTCTTCTAGAACAACCTACCTTTCGATGAAAGCACTCTAGTGATAACTTGTTTTGACATAAGGGTTGAGATACACTTGAATAAGACTAGGGTAGTTGAGGTTCTTAGGCTTCCATGGGAAGAAAATGATTAATGGAAAAACGTATTAATTCTAATATTAGTTCTAAAATTATTATGATACCCTTTACACAGAATCTCTTTGATCTTTACATTAGTCCACTATTTGAGCTCTGTAATCCTATCTACTTTTATCTTATTCAATTTTTTTATGAGAATTTGATTCTTTCTACAAATGGTTTTACTATCACCACCAAATTTACAAGTATTCCCATTTGGGTTAATGAGACTAGATGTGTTAGGAGTCTAGGTATTTAAGTGATCACCTCTTATAGGGATTACATATAAGAATTGGATAGGCACGAGGACACATGACATGGTTATGTAAGATGTGTCGAGGTATCATTATGTGATTTTAGGCGCCATTAGCTCTTATTGTTTACAACCCTACAAGAGAGTATTGCACTATTCTATTTACACGATGTTATTTCCTCTTACGAAATCTTGGGTTGATATCACTCCTAGAAATTGGTATGAGGTTAACCACATCTTATCAAGGTTTTCCATGTGCTTTAGGATTAACATATCTCAAAACAACGCACACGTGGTGATTCACACACACTTCTTTAGGGTATGGTTATCTCATCATAAGGATCTTGGAGGATTTCTAGATTTCATTTGGAGATTTCAATTCCATTCCTCTTCATTTCAAGAATGGATTGGATATCTTTGATAAATGACCTTATGTCCAATAGGATATGAGTTGAGCGAAGATGGTTGGATTCTTAGCCTTACTAAAAAGTATAGAGCTTCATTGACATGTACTAGTAAGCTACTCAGGCTCCCCATGCTCATGATACATATGATCAAGACATCCCTCCTACTACTTATGATCTACTCGCTACATATGTCATAGTTCCACTTGCTATATCATATACTTCATCTATATCCATTGCTCTCCTCCATCAACTCCTTAGGGTAGAGCTACAGTTTAAGGACCATAAGACTTTATTATCAGAGACTTTGAGATGGTTGACTATAGATTTACATGTATAGATTATACACAAGCTAGATTATGGTATTAGGATTTCTAGTCTTGATAAATTTGTTCATTTCATACATCATACTACCTCTGTTGAGGGTTCATGGGGTCTATAGACTCATGTGTATGCTCTCATAGTTGCTTCAACATAGAATTAGGCAAAAGATGCATCTACAACTCCATAATCTACTATATTTGAGGATGGAATGGTTACTTCTATTGTCGCTACTAGTGATGAAGGTGTCAAGGTTAATGACACTAAGGAGACTGCACCTCCACTCAATACTAAGGATCTAGAGTGTGCGCTGGGCACTTGAAATGGTGTTGACACTATGTTGAATAATGTAGATGTGAAGAACTTGAATGATAAACTATTATGTGATTCTCTTTACTCAAATCTAAATTTTCTTGTGATTTATCTCACCACTATTCCTCACCAATCTAGATCCACACCTTTTGAGCCTATCCTTACATCTACATCTAGTCAATATCTAGGTACTAGTGGTGTTGATCAGAATCCTGTATAGTCCATGATCATATTAGGGAGTGAGCCATATTGCTTCTTTTGACAATTTTTTTTTGAGTTACACACATGCTCTCATTATTATCCTTTTATGATCTTTGTTGTCATCTCTTCATAAAAAATATTTTTTTAGGTTAATTTACTCATATATCATGAATAATTGTTCTTAAATATTTTTTGATCATATATGGTTAATTGAATAAACTTTATTTAATTTCTTCATGCCCTAATAGTTTAATGAGTAATGACAATAAGTTATGATGCATACTTAATGATCTTATGCATCTTCCACACTTTCATGCTTCTTGATGATTTATCTGACATGGGAATAAGTTAACTCATCTAATGATATCTCTCATGTAATTATGTTTTTAATGTTACACATTGAAAAATTGCTTGAAATATTATATCATTGAGACAATGCTTCACTTAAGTATGTTTTTAAAATATGCTCTTGACATTTTTGAGGAATTACTGCATTTAGTGTAAATTTTCATCATCATGATACTTATACTTTTTTATGATCAAATTGTCTTGATAAGTACTAACTCCATTAGAAAAGGAGATTTTCTTGATGAGTGCTAATATGCAAGTGCATGGATTTGTTGTAGCATGTCAACGTTGTATCCCATAGGGACTTTGCAATTGATTACTAATCTTCATTACTTTAGCTATCTAGATTACTATGAAATGAAAATATGAAAGTAGATAATGAAGATGAATGCAACAACTAACTAAATACAGATTCTAAAATAATAAATATAAAACCAAGGATTAAACTTTAGTCCCATCCTCGATACTCAATAATGAATTAACATTATTTTGTAGTATAGTTCAAATGGCAATGGAAACTCTATCTAATATGATTCACTAGCCTCTTTCAAGGTCTAAGAATATTTTTAACCTAATTCATTGACTACTTTTATGACTAAAAAATTATATTAAATCCATTTAGTATCATCGATTCAATAGTTCCTAAGAATCAAAAATCTAATTTTGTGATCATTTGATTTCTTATTCATGTGCTAATTTATGATATTGATTTCAACCTCTCAATTATAGTTAATGTCTAAATAAGTCAAATTCCATCAAATCTAACTCATAACAGTGATTCCTAAAACCATACATACAACATATACTTTAATCCATCATATTCTTACCAAATTGAGCCTAATTCAATCCTAGAAAAAGAAACTTTAGTCCCATGTAAAGAATAAAAAGGAATGACATACATATTAATAGATACACCAAACAAGAAAAGAGATAGTGGATAGATTAAACCATGAATTGAAGATAAACTGAGTTGATTGTAGAGTTGTAATACACGATCGTCTACTTTGAATTTGGAAATTAAAGTTGCATAAATTAAGTTAGATTGAATAGAGTTTGTACTTGGAAAAATGGAAGAGAAAATGTGTTTTAAAATCATCCTAAAACCGTCAGGAAAAAAATGGGAGAAGAATTGTCATAAACAAAGGCTAATTTATGTGCAAAAACTGATGGTAATCATTGTTGCATGGTCGTGCAAGGTTGCATAGGCTGGTCGTGCAGCAGTTTTTGCCTTTGACTTTTTGAAACGATGACTCCCATCTTTTACACGGTTGTGGAACTTTGCACCAGATGGTTGTGCAACAAATTTACCTTCAACTTTTTCAGCTAGGCTAGGATTAAGGGTTACACGACTGTACAACTAGGTGTGCTAAGGTTGTGAAACACCTTTTTCTTATCCCTTTTAATTTCTTTCATCATCTTTTCAGATCCTTGACTTCTCCATAATCATGCAGAGTTGATTATCTTCCTTTAATGCCTTTCATATTTGGTTTTTGCTCTGACTCCATGCACCAGTTCCTTTGATTTGTGCGTTTTTGTGCAAATTTATGGAATTTTTTTTTACCAATAGATCAATAACACAAACAAGAGACTCGAACTACAATAATTCTCATGATTTGTGTAAAAAAAAGTTACAAAGTGAAGGCAAAGCAAGGTAAAAACATGAAAAATATTTGGTGTATCATTTCTCCATTGCACTTGAGTATAGGTTATAGGTTGAATGGTATATCCAAATTGCATATTGGATATACTCTTGAGATTCCACCATAACCATTTAACATGAGAGATATTTAAAATACTGTAGGAGAAGAGTTCTATCTTACTCACATTGGTTATCTATATCTGGTAAACTTTAACCAAACAATTTGACATGAGTTAAACTATTTTATCTTATTCACGTTGTTCACCTAATGCCTAAACAAGTATAACTTATATGTATAAGGGGATATTTTATATTTTTTTCATTTGATTGCATCTAATTTCTCACTAGGTATACTCTCATATGTGCATAATATAATTCATAGATTCGTTGTTTGTTAATGATTGATTGGAACATCTCATACTATTTATCTTTGCCAACATTATGCCTTACTTTGCATTATCTTTATAAGCATGATTAAGTTTGATCACTATTTAAAATTACATATATATGTGATGTCTTGATATATATGAGATCTTGGTGTTGTTGTAGGTTACAATTAAATATACATGATTAGAAATTGTCTATTCTCATAAGTGATATGCCTTGAATTGTTATATTTCATTCCCTCACTCTCTCTTATAATTATCTGAAATATCTAAAATGATGAGAGTGTACATGATATACCCTATTATAAGCAACATATGTTGTTTCCTATTAATCACTCTGGGTAATCCAACATATTTATGCAAGGGATTTGGATATGGTGAACTTGAACTTACAGGTTCCTCACACATAACTTCATGAATTACATGATGATATATTTGTTATGAGTGATATACTCTCCACCTTAATTTTGAAATTCCATTATAACCTTGGTTCTTATGCATTAAATTGCCTTCTAATTATTTGATGTGCGCACTTCAAATATCTCCATTGAAAAAAAATGAGATTAATTCTATTTTCTTACATGTTTCAGTACTCTTTATTTTGGAGTTATGTGACACGTGAATCTCTTGTTATATCTAATTGATCATTTCGTGAATATGTATGATTTTAGAATCATTATGCTAGTCCATTCTTCCACTTTCATATATTTGACTAAGACATCGTTTGACTTATGCTCAATATTGCCATAGATCCTTTATATCCTATGAGCATACATGACACTTTTAATAAGATTTTTGAAATTTGATCTTGATTATCAACCTCTATGATTTTATTGAAAAATTAAAATCTTTTAAGTTATATGTGATGGGAAAACTACTTTCTTGATGTACATATCTTCTCCCTCCTTCTCCTTCTCGATTATGTGTTTAGAAGAAATTCATGGATGGTTTCGTAATTAACACTTATAACTTAATTGCCATTAAAGTGTGAATACTAATGCTTATTTATAATAATTTGATATTAAATTCCACTCATATATATTCCATGAAATGGGAAGTGCTTAGGACATTTTTGTTTTGCTGTCTCTGCATCCAAGAATCCAAAAAGTTTCCTTTTGATTATTAAATGCTCATACTTGATACAAATGGATGGCCTCTTATGCTTTAAAACTGACACAAATGTCAAGCTCACCAATTCACTATGTTTTTTTTAACATTTTGGTTCTTATGCGCATGCTTCATACTATTTCTCTTTGCTTATACTTCTCATCCATTCTCTACTATAAAATGGAAACTATTGATACAGTTTGGGTATAATAGGAAGTTGATGCACTTCCATGCTTGAGTAGATTAGTGCATAGATAATATGTGGCCTAAATATGCTTGTTTCAGTCTTGATTTTTCATAACCAATTGCAACACTAGATTTATTATCTATTGATTTGGCATATACTTACAACTATGATATTCTTTTTTCACATCATTTATGGCTCTTAATTTTATACAAGTCCTTGATGACATGTGCTTCTATGAGCTATGCCTTAGTCTTTTCTCATGTTATTGACTCTTGAATGATGTTATGTCCCTATATGGTTTGATCATAAATATTCACTTTTGACATCATTATAATGTGACCTCTTCTCCGCATGCTTCTGTACACATCTTAGCCACACATAAACTTGCCTATTTATTGGCTAAATTGATAGATGCAACTATGAAATTAATTGATCACATGACTTCATTGCTAGATTTACTTACAATATCTCATGTACACAATCATTACCATCTCTCAATATCATGTTAAAATATATCCATATCATGCTTAAATGAATTACTTAGTACAAATGAGTGATACTCTTGCATTTCATTGATTTGCATGTCTTGATCACCAATTCAATTTATTAATGACAAGTTATTCATTGAATGGATCATTCATCACATTCCTTAGTTTTCTTGTGCTTTATGTCCACTGTATAAAAGGGAAACATGTAATAATTTATTGTGTCATAAATTTCAAGATGAAATTATCATTGAATTCTCATGTTGATCTCTATTCATATTGAGGGACACTCTCAAATATTTGCATAATCCTTATCGCACTCACCCTTTTGTTTGTTGACTTAGTTGGATTTATGTAACTCTAAAATTTATTTTCATAATATTTATGTTACTTTATTATCTTTATGACTCATTAAATACTCAATGCCTTATTGTTATAAATATCACAATTATGAAACCTCAAGAGCTTTAGTGATATCATATATGAGTTACTCCCATGAATCTTGATACTCATATCACCACTTCCACTACTTATGTTGTCTATGATAATATCTTAAGTGATCACATTGTGATCTTAATCTTATTGATGATAATGCATACCCAAGTCATAGCTTAAGGGGGAGATATGTCATATTTGTTTCACTCATGCTATTCACCGATAATATTGAGTATGACCGATTTTCTTGTGCTTCAACTGAGAATGTGCATATCTTGTGGGGGAGTTTTACTCCACATGCATTTAATTTATTATATACTTATCTTTTGATTAGAGATCATATTTGTTGAAGCCCTTTCCTTTTTTTGATGACAAAGGGGCAGAAAGGGTGAAAATATGATATGTGTTGACTTTTTTTTTATATATCATTATATTGCCATTTACATGATGCTTTTATGATTTAATTGTAAAATGGAAATGATATTATCGATATGATTTGAGAAAATGTATTCATTTTCAATTTCACATTTCTATACTTAATCTCTCATGATATTTCCATCTTTTTGTTTATCATCATCAAAAAGAGGGATATTGTTAGCCTCATAGGTTAATCAACCTTCCTTTTGATGATAACAAACTCAATTATGAGTTTGACTTATCTTGTTAAGTGTGCATGTGTATCATATCAAAAATTGAATTATTCAACTCTTAACTAAGTCAATGAGTGTCAAAGAGATTAATTTTACAAATTATATCCCAAGCATAAACTAAATATCAACAACGAGGACAAAAAAAAGTTTCTAGCTTTAAGTACTTTAATTTCATGTGTAATACAAAAATCATGAAGGGATAAGCAAGTGTGCTCAAGATACTAAGACTCAAGCAACAAATAGTATGTTACAACCTTAGGTTTTATGCACATACGATTTATATACTAAGCACATAGATATTTCAATGATTTGATACTTCTAATCCTAGTAAAAAATAATTTTAGAAGATCTTAAGTGATTCCATGCATCAAAACTATTTTCAAGTATTTGTGCAAAATGTTGTCTTATAATTAATTTTATTTTAAGTAGTTTTTTATATGACCTGACTTGTAAAATTCTCCATAAGTTCCATGGATATTATTTTTGGATGAATAATATTTCTTTAGATAGATTAAGATGCCTACTTTACAGGGAAAAATATGGCATATTTTAAACTTTATAGCTCAAGTTATGATAATTTTTTATATAGGTGTGTAGTGCTAAAAATTGATTCCACAGACCGACTAGTTTCTTAAAACCAATCGACTGGTATGTCAAAAACAGTCAACTGGTTTGAATATCGATCAAATGTTCTAGCCATTTATGATATTTTTTACTCGTTTGAATTTGATCATTGGATTACTTTTTACTCCCAACGGCTAGTGCCAATTTTCCTCATATTTTAGCACTATAAATAAGAGTTGTTAAACTTTAATAAATATCAATCAAGCAAGCTCGACTATTCTAAAATCATTATTTTCACAACTTATGAAGAATCAAAGAGAGTTTTGATTTTACACTTTCAATTCCAAATTAAACTTTTCTAGTACTTAATTTATTCTTCATATTTAGCTAGAGTGCTCATATGCTTGTAATTATTATTTTTCTAGTTAGATAAAAATCTTCACTAGTGATTAGTCATTTTCTTATGCTATCTAGTGAAGATTTTTATTTTATTCATTCAAACTCATCATCTCAAATACAAGTGAAGAATGGTGTGTTGCCTAGCATTCCTAAAAGAAGTCATTGAGATTGTAGTCTCATAAACCTAGAGATGATATCTAGGAAAAGTGAAAATTATCTCCTAGAGGGTCATTGAGATTATAGGATCATAAACCAAGATAGGAGTGATCATTACTGAACAACCACTATAAATAAACAGATATTCAAATCCAAAAGGAAAAACCTTTTGGTAGTGGACGTAGAGAAACTTTGTAGAGTGTTATTACTTGCCATCCTTCTACTTATTTTTGACAAAATTTTAATTTGACATTATTGTTACAAAATACTCTATTCACCCCTCTAGAGTATCCATACATGCTTTCAAACTTAACCTGGAAGATTTTTAATTTCCAAACCTTAAAAAAAAAATAGAAGTTAAAGGTTTAGAAATTTAGTGAATAATTTCATAAATAAGAATTTGAATAAGGAGAAAAATGACTTACCAAATCTAATAGAAAATCATAGAGACTTTGTGATGAAAGAGATAATCGACTTCCTTTTGAATCTAACACTCCCTTGCTTAAAGATATACAGGAAAGAGCTAGAGAAATGATTATAAGAGTGGAAAGAAACCAAAACTAAGCTCGAATTGGAGAGAAGAGAACATAGGGCTAGAGAGAGCTGGAATAATTCGATGATTGGAAGAAAAGTGCATGGAAGGGGTGATTAAGGATATTTATAGCCAACAAATCAATACAAGAATGAGCGTGGTTAGTCATAGATCAATAAAATATAATTTCTACCATTTGAATTTGAGTTGAAATGATAGATTTCGATAAATATAGGTTGACCTCCCTTTCAGAGCTGAAATGATGATTTTTTAAAATTGTAGGTCGAATTCGTCTCGAAATGTCAAACACAAGAGAGGAAATGAACTATTAGATTAGAAGGAATTTCATAGCTAAAAAAAGATAGTCTAGAAATTGAAGCAACAATTCTAGAAGTGTGCAGAGGAGAGAGGTGGAAGAAGATAAAGCTGTGGTCACCCTCTCCTTAAATTGTCCAAATCAAACCCTCGAATCAGATCAAGGTAGAATCTCAAGCCTAATACATAATAATAAAGGTTAAGAATCTTTAAAGAACAACTTGAACTTGGATTATCAAGGTTCCATTTTATTGTAAGAAGGTTTCCTAGAAAAATTGAGTTTAAAAAATTTACTTAGCTTAACAAACTAGTCGATCGGTTTGACCTACAAGTTGACTATTCTACCAACCAATTGATCGGTTATCTAAACCAGTAGATTGGTTTGGTCAAGAAAAAATCTTTATCTAAATGGCAAACCAATAGATTGGTTCCATCAGTTTACCTAAAAATTCATTTTATTCCATTTCTAAAACCAATTCAAATCCAACTTTTCCTCAAACTTAATTATAGTTCCAAATCAAAATCAAACATTATCAAATCTTAATAAATACCTTAACTTCTCATTCCAAAAACTTTACATAAATATGGAGTATTACAAGGAGTTTGGCCAATGGTGTGGTGGTGGTTTCAATGGAAGTGTGTGCAGCTAAGGCTGGAGGTTTCGACAGGAGAGGCCGAAGCTAAGGGGTTGTGGTGGTTTTGAGGTGTTGACGAGAAGGAGGAAGGGGGAAGGAGAAGGTGCCATTTGGTGGTTGTGGGTTTTGATGGAATAAATGGAAGGAGGAAGAGGTGGTTCGGCATTTAATGTGTTGTGTATATATACACACATGAAAGAGTAGAGAGGAAAGGGGATGAGACAGGAGTACTCGATTAGGCATGGCTACATGAGTAGATCGTGCATGGAAAAGGTTTCTGTATGGGTAGGCATGGTAGAGAAAAGAGCATTGTCTAGGGAGAATGTTTTATGTGAAAAAAGAGGAGAAGAAAAGGAAAAGGGGGATCGGCCAGTGGGAGAAAAAGGAAGGAAAAAGAGAAAGGGAAGGTGGGGGGGATAAGGGGTTAGAATTAGGTTCAAGTAAAAATAGTTTAGGTTATGGTATAATTTATTTAAGAATTTTCGAGGTTAGGATTAGGTTAGGTTATTAAGAATTTGGAATAGAGATTAATGTAAGGTAAACCATTAGCTTTTTGATGTTAGAATTATGTTACAATACTAATCATTTGTGATTAGGTTTAACTAAAATTTAGACTGTTACAACATTATCCAATTTTACATAGAAAATTATTTTCAGGATCTCCATTAAACCTAGAGATGAAAAACAATTTTACAAAAGTAAACACATTTCTAACAAATTTAAAATAGTATAAAACTTGATCTATCATTAACTCAAAAAGATAAAATAATAACGATAAAATTAAATAATTTAACACCAACAAACTTAAATATAAATAAACTCAAATCTACTAAAAAGAAGAAAATAAAATAATTTGAAACGATCCAACTTGAGAGTAGCTTAACTTGAACACCTTTGAAATGGTAACAAAAATCTTCCTAGCTCAAAACCAAATTAAACATAGAATGAATGGTTAAAAAATCTATAATTATCTGAAGTTATATATAATCTGAAAGATAAATTAACCTTAGCTTACTAGAACGTATGATGACTAGAACCTAAATTGAATCCACTTATACCTAAATCTAACCCAACTATAGCTATTCGAGAGAGTCTGACCGACCCAAACCGGAACTCAAAAAGGAAAGTAACCCTAATCAACCCAAACTGTTCAATCATTAAAGTTTTCCATTGTACAACTGGATTACGAGATGAGGTTTCTCGAAGCAATTGATGGAAGCCACCATCTACCATGGCTAAAACTTTTCTTCCATCGATATTTTAAAATATTATATGATTAAGCTAGGTGGATAAATCATAAGATTCTTATTTGAATTTATATGCAACGCTGGAACGACATATGAGATGAATTCCATCTTTCTGCTTGCAGTAGTAGTTAACCAGTAATTAATAATTATTATAAATGAAATAATAATATAGTTCAAGAAGATAAAATTTAACTAAACATCAAACTTAATCTACTTCAACTGTTAATTTGGCGGTTAACACGTTTGCGATAAGGCTATTTTACCAAAGTGGATATCAAAATTAGATTTGCCAGCTGCAACGTAGATTCACCCTAATAAGTACATTCGGTGGCAGCTCTACTGCGCCTCTTTGAAACAGGAAATGGGAGCTGCGGTCAAGTAGGGAACCTCTGGGAAGCATTGAAATCAGCATCCATCGTAGATCGATGGTTTTAACGTACCCAAGGGCCTAATCCAACACCTCTGATTCTAAACCATCACCGCTGGCTACAAAGTTCCATCCTACTGACAGATTAATCCTTTGACATCTTCCATGCCAAGTGCTTTGACTTTTGACGTTTGTACCTCGTCACTTCCTTGATGAATGCGAGAACGACTTGAAGTGCAACTGGCAAGAAAAAGGGCTGCCATGGTGCAAAGGAAGATCGGTCAGAATTATCCCAAATCGCATAATGTAACTTCCCATCAATGATGAACCTCATCATGACAACGGGGTCTAGAGTTACTGACCGAGTAGACTGCAAAGCAATGCTCAAACGAGTAATAGCTCACAGACATAATAGATGGATGATAAAAGGCGTCCTCTGCCAGAGATCTTGCTTGCCGAGAAGATACTGCCACAAGGCGGCGCATTATGAGAAACCATGGTACCGTGTAAGAATATAAGTCAGCTTTGGGTATTCAGTTGCCATCACAGAGAGGGAACATACCGACAGAAGTGTCATAATTTCCAAGAGAAGCATTGCGTTGGGCGAACTTTGCTGCTCGGAGGGAAAGTTCTACCTGCTCATAAAGACCCAATGTTTAGTAGAGGAAGACGACAGCAATCAAACTCAAAACCACAAACAGCCATGCTTTCTTGAAACTACTAACAGCGCAAGCCATGGACTTTATATAAATGGATCATAACAGTTGAGCATTTCTCAATCATAATTGTGTAGGTTATGTATAACTGTAAGAGAGAACAAATTCTATCAGAGAAGATACAACGTGCTTCCCGCCACAAACCAAGGTAAACTAGGATACAAATTAATAGAAAGGTAGCTAACAATCAATGAGACAATGAACAAGCATCTTTTACAATCAGACTCTAGAAAAAGGCATTGGGCGAAAGTTATTGTCCGAACGCAGACATCAGTGCTGTATGTGTTATCAAATAACAAACACCTCCCTCGTTTGACCAACTAGATGCAACAAACCGGCACTAGCGTCAAAACAGATTTGTAGGCTACTAATTATCATAATCAAGTCATGAAAACAGACCTGCTTTCCTATCTCGTCCATGATGATCATCCTTGGCAGTGACTGAACCTGCAAGGCCATAATTATGAAAGACTCAACACAATCACACAGTGGCAGTTAGACACATCAGTTTTGAATTTATCAGTCATACCAATCTGGACAGAGATCCGAGTGTGGTTGAGCATGATAATAGATTGGAACATGTATGCTGCCGGGACAAAACATCCAACTCCCTGAGAAAATTGTTAGAAAAAGGTTATAGAGTTATAGTAGTGAAATATTGTGATGCAGGAGCATAACCACCAACTGGAAGGTACCCAACAAACTACCCTATGGAAGGTCCTATAGAGTGCCCTATAGGATAAAAGGCCTCACGGGAGGGACACATGACCCTACATGTGGAGGGACACTTGACCCTAGGAACAGTTGTATGTCTTATGGGAGGAACTATCACATTAAGGATTGACGTATAATATGGATGGCTAGATTTAAATTTATGATATTAAATCTAAGATATTTAGATTTACATGAGTTATCTTATTAAATATTAGTATTTAGGAGTTTTATCATTAATCTTTTAATTTATTGGTACAATTTACAATCACTATTTACATGAACAGTGACCTAAATAGTATTTAACTCACTAAGAAAAATCTTATTTAGTTAGTTACTTATTAGCAAGCAGGTTAGGCTTGAGGAGGTTATCATATGACCTATAAAAACTTGTTTTGTCAATTCTATGACAATTCAAAAACCCTTTACACCTTTTTTGTGTGGGCTAGTATAGAGTTATTCAGTAAAATTTACTCTGTGTTTCTTCATTAGATATTCTTTTTTTAGAACTATTTATGTAAGACATTCAAAACTAGTTTGAAGAATTACTGTGTATTTCATCAAATATATCTTTTAGTTTAGATAACACCCATCATTACCCTAACACCCTTATATTCGTCTATAATTATAAAATAACATGAAATAGGATATTTCTGAAACCACCTATCACGCCACGCATCATATTGTCACAAAAAAAGGCATAGGATGAATAATCTACATCATCCTATAATGAATCTGTTAAATATAAGCAAATACAATTAAACTCTGTTATCTAGCACCTAATTTATCATCCAATCTAAACTGTTGATTAGTATAAGCTAAGCAAAGATAAAAACAATATTCACATTAGCATTTCACCAGCAATGAAAAAAACCTTAGGGTCTGTTTAGTTTAGGAAAATAGCTTTCCATTTTCCACCTCCAAATTTATACGAAAAATAAGAAAACTCATTTTTCATAGAAAATTAAAAAAACACATTCAGTTGTCCATATTATGAAATAACCTTTTAATTTAAAAAAAATTGAAAACAAGTTCATCTTTCATTTTTCATAGAAAATTAAAAAAACATATTCAGTTGTCCATATTATGAAATAAACTTTTAATTTAAAAAAAATTGAAAACAAGTTCATCTTTCTATATTGGAAGCTGACGACAATGATAATGATACTATTATTATTAATTACCAACATTATTCATAATAATAATATTATTATTAATTTCAATAACAATAGCATTTATTATTAATATTAACAATGGCAACAATAATAATAATAATAATGATAATAATTTAATAATCATGATAAAGCTAATAATAATAATAAAATTAAAATTAATGATTATAATATTTTTAACTTTACTTGTAATATTATTACTAATTACTAATTACTGATTAATATTAATAATAGTGTTATCACTCATGTTAACTTAATGCTTAGCAAAATATTATTTTATGAATATTAATATTAATGTTAATAATAATATTATTATTAATATTATGTTTAAAAATAATAAGCATATTATAATTATTATTAATGCTAATGATAATATTAATATTATTAACTTTATTATTAATAATAATTTTTAAATCGAAAAAATTTCTGAAAATAATAACATATATTTATATGAAAATCTTAGAAAACATAATCTCAGTTGTTTTCCAGTTTTCGAATTTTTCTCACAAAATTAAAAAAATGAATATTTTCTCAATCGGGAAAATGAAAAATATAAGCTCTGAACATGTTTTCTAAATTTTTAAAAAACTAGAAAAGATTTTCTAGAAAACAAGGTTGATTTCTGAAACTAAACGCATCCTTACTTTCCCCATGAATTATATAATTGACTCATATATCACAATATTAAGTAACAAAGAAATTATAGGATAATTAGAAGAAAAAGGAAACAAACCCTAAATGGATAAGTACCAAGTGATACAGCCTCATCTATTAGTCCAAGATCAAGTTCTGCAATTCCAGGATGCTTGGCAGTACAGGACCATCGAGAGTAAGTCACAGACTAATGTCAGCATGATGTCACTTAGCATAGCCTGAATCTGTTTAACACTAAGAGTGGAATATTCTCATTCTGTCAGGATGTAGTTCGTTGTGCCTGAATATGTTATCACTAATCTTATTCTAATTTCTAACCTTACATGTCTTGCAGCTCCGGTGATGCTTATTTAAGCACTTACAGAATAATACAACAGGCAGGCTATTAACCGAAATTCCTGATCTCTCAAAATCATCCTTCTCCCTTTCTTAATCCCCGAAGCTACGGTCAAAGTAGAACTACCCACCATCATAACACTGAGTTCTAACACCCTTCTTACCATTTTGTAAAGCCATTTTCACTTGATAAAATTCTGACACCACCTGATGTACCAGCATAAAAGCTTTCAGAGCTAAGACCAAGGAGTTGTCGCAGCTGCCCCAACATCACTTCAATGAGCTTTTGGAGATCCTATATTGGATTAAAAAAGCATCAGTCTGTGAAACCACACACGCACAAAAAAAGGTCGAGTAAAAATCTGAAAAAGCAGAACAATGATTTAAAGGTTATTGCAGTGACACGACATTCAATTGAAAGCCCCCAGGTTTAACAGAAAACTCAGAAATCATTGATTTCCATTGGAGCAAACTTTTATGAACTATCAGAAACAGAGCTATTACCTGGAAGGGAATTGCCTTTTTGGTAGGATGTCCACTTCCTGAATTATGCGAACAACCAGAAGGGTTCCAAACAACAACACCTCCCCACATCTGGATGTCAAAATTCATAATATAGAATATATTATCATGTCTGGGTCATGAAAGTAAAATAATCCCACACAAAGTAGGATATGGAAAGGTAAACAGACAAAAAGAACAATCACCTACTGGAGATATAAAGCCATTTGTAGTGGAGATCTTTCCATCTGGAAGTAGCAAGGAAAGAGGACACTCCTTTGCAGAAGGTACATATCTGGAAACGAGGGAGATTATGTGATCTTCAAGCACAATAAGCAAATCATAAGATTACAACTATAGCATCTCCTAGGCAATTAGTCCCACTACAACAATTACAAACACAATCTGAATTAAACAAGGATCCTTCACACATCACACTCAGGTTCTCTTTCCACAAACTTCAATAAAATAAATCTTCCACACTGCCTCCATCCCCACCAAAAGAATGGAGGAAAACAAGAGATAAAAACAAAAAGAAAATTACTGATCACTATTACTCAATGATACAATGAAAATATTGCACAACATATGGGAGGGCCCAATATTTAAGAATCTATTCCCCCAAAATTTTGACCTCAAAAGATATCCATCGAGAAATAGGAACTAAAAGGCCGACATACAGTAGAGGAAGTAATCTACAATTCTGAATAAATTAGAATACTAATATTATGGGTAATGGGATCTCAACATCGCTGCATCCAACATGTCCTCACATTAATCTCATTCAAATTATTTAAATAGATAATTCTATTTCAAAGCAAATCCCCCTTTTCCAAATACATCAATAGTCTAGTTTCTAGGTGACGGTAACCAGCAGCAGAGCTCATGCTCCTTCTCTTCATGACAAATAGATACATATAAATTGGTGTGAAGAGCAACTGCAGTGAGGAATTCATGATACATTTGGAATTTCATAAATGCAATTGGCAGCCACACAAATTTTTGGTAACTCCATGCACTTAACCCCAAGATCGAACGAAAGCAGAGTTAGAAGATTATACATTACAATATGCAGAATCTTTGAACGTCCTCCAGCTGCAACAGAAGTATCTAGATACCAGTCATTTGAATTTACCTGTTGCAATTAATGAGAGTAAGGCAATAGGTGGCAGCAGCAGATGAGAAAATAATACTTTCCAAACTTCTGGCCCAAGGATTCAATTAAATTAGCTATTAAAAGGAAAATCCTTTTAAACTCCACAGATAAGAAAAAAAGAAATGCATGTAATATTCCTGAAACTCAAAGGCCAGCAAAGATTTTTTCAGGAAAGGCAAATTTACTATATAATCAGATACAGGAAATCAGTGATCAAAAGAAAAGGGAAGAAAAACCAAAGACAGCAGAAAAGTAAAATAATAAAAAAAAATAGAAACAAGACTATTTTTAGACACGGCAAAGTGCACGCAGAATAGCATAGTTGTAGCCCTACAGTTGAAAGTAAATTAAAATCATAACCGAACTAAATTATTGTTATCAGGTGTCCTGGGTGCCAATTATAAGACTTAAAAAGATTATCAAAATAAAAGTCCAGAGGTAAGAATAACACGTCTACTCAAGGGCAAATAAGCTTACAAAGAAAGGGAGATCCTTGGTAGTGAATATATAGCTTCTTTCCTTTTCATCCCATGAAGAAAAGAATGATTTTGGGGTATGGTACAAAATCTGCAATCAGAAACCACCAAGTCAGCATTCTACGTTAGTGGAAGATAGCCTCCCCCATCGCCCTCAAAAAAAAAAAAAAAAAAAACAGCAAACATAAATATAAAAATAAACAAACAATAAACATAAGAAGAAAAAAAACAAAGCATACTTTCCCAAGCAGTACACTACAGGGTGTGTGGGGTGAGAAAAAACAAGACCACATGCAGAACAAAAGTTAAAACAACAACCAAACCATGAAAAGACAACACAACACCTGGCTTTCAATACTTATGTCAGCAATTGGTCTCAAAGCCTCAACAACAGGAGTTAATAGGATGTCGTCAACATTCTGAAAGTCCCTGCAGGTTCAGGAATAAAATATTTCCAGTGAGAAGACAAGTAATGACAACGGCAGGAAATGGCCAAACTTGTATCCATGAACATCATCATCATCTGCACAAAATACGACTGCACATAACATCACAATGCATGACCATGCAACAAACAAGGACCAGCCGATGGTACTACAATATTTTTATAACACTATAATTCGGTATCTAAGTAATTGCAAGACTCAAATTTCCATGCATGCTGCCACTTCTCCTTTTGTTTCTTTCTATATATCAATGGCATATGAAATTTGCATCTGTCATCTTTCTTTTGAATATAAAAAAAAAATGGCAGACTTTGAATTAGTACAGAGGTGCTAGCAGCTAGTTGGTATATCATCTAATAACTAGCTCTATGAATATCTTCACCCTCACTAAACAAACTTGAATCTAAACTACGATAAAGATTAAGTCTGACCAGAATACAATTTCCATTGTGCTCCATACATACTTGAGTTTGTTTCCCCTTTTGTGAGTCTGAACCATGAACAATATACTACATGATATATAGTATACAATGAAATCATGGCAACAAAGATTCATTCCTCCCCATTTTGCAGTATTTATCACTTGTACATTCAGTGGAACTATCTTCAAAGAGACCAGTCAGTGGAAGAGATAGCACAACATTAGATGGCACACAGATAAGTGGGCACATGTGCTAATCATGGCAAATAAAGCAACCAATGAGTGACCTACACACCAATAAACTCTCAGGTGGCATAAATCATCTATTGGAGGTTTTCACCATGATATGATGATCATGAAAGCATGTCAGGCTTTCTCAACACTTTTGAAGTTTGTTCTATTATAGAATACTAGTTTTAGTTATCTTACCCAAAAGGATTGATGCAATGATGCAAAAAAATACTATATATTAGCAGTGAATCAATAGACTGGGTCCTACCATAATGCAACAAAGGTGTTGACTAAAAAGGTTAACTATGATAGTGATCTTGATACCTCAAAGCAATTTTCTCCTTGAGGATAAATAGTGGTTAGCCAAATGTTTGTGTTTTATGCCTGGTTTGAGAGAGTATGGGCCACTTAAAGGGAACCCAGGAAAACCTCCAGTGGTTTTGTTCTGATAATAACCAGAAAGGAAAAATAAAAAATCAAACTCTCAAAAAGAGACAAAATTATGATAACCAAGACATAATTCTCATACTATAAACTTGCTAATAATTGCAACAATAAATTTGAAATAACCAATAAGTTAAATCACTGGTCAAAGGCTATTCAAAAGATAAAATAGGCTAACAACTAATACATAGCAACAAAAATGATAAACAGACTATCACGATAACTAATGGCATAGGCTAAGCCACCAATCTTCTTCTATAACAAAATCCTACTAATTAAAAAGCAACTAGCCAAGCCCACCCTACACCAAGGGAACTAAGAAGGTATGCAATAGTTTTTATCATTTACATGGTGATATCATTTGTACTTCTGTAGGCGTCACTCCTTGCTTCTCACGTTGTGGCCCTATTTCCATTTGAAAAACTCATATCTTATTTATCGACATGCAAAAAAAGAGAAAAAAGCTGCACACTAAGATCAGTAAATCAACAGCATAATCATTTGTCAAGCACTTTCATGAATGTACTATCTCTCCACATCCTTTTTCCTCCAACAATTATCAAAGCAAACATTAATGAATTGCTGATCTAAAACATCCAATTTATACTACTATATTAGGATTTCCAAATTTAACATCCACTTATAACCCCAAGGATCCAGGTATAAGCAAATAGATAGGGCAATAATGCTATCCAATAAATGACATTCAATTCATAAATGGTAACACATGATAATGACTTCTGTATTGTGGGATTGCAAATACTTAGACATTGCATCACATAGAGAAGAGTACAAGATCTTACCAATCATATATCCAGTCACGAGGATCAGCATTCAAAAGACTGAATGAAAGCACCACCCTCCCATCAGCGCCAATTGGCATAAACTCTCCATGTATTGAACCTTCTTCTTTTGCACCATTTATGAATACATTGACAAATATCTCAGCAGTCTTCGCAACTGCATCAGCCTCTGAAATTGTACCAACAATCCAACCATGTCGATGTGTCCCAACAACTGCCCTGATTTTCTCCTCTTCCCTATTCACAACAATAACTGTATACATTTTGCCACCATATGAACATTTACCACTATCTGTCAAGATAGATTTGAAAAGTTCATCAAGGAATAGGTCATTCTTCAAGTTTCCTTCAAAGTTAGAACTTTCTAGTGCCCCACATTGCCAGGAGCAAGCTGGTTCAAGACCCTGGCTCTGAATACAGCCGTCATTAAACTCCAGGGTCACCGAAACTGTGTAATTATTCCCACAGGTCCCGCAAACTGGAACATTACCAGCTAGTCTCCTCATCTGATCAGAAATACTAAGACTTAGCTTCTGGACCCGGTCTAAATTCTCAATTGCAGAATCAAAACCTAAGAAAACAGCTTGGAATTGGCAGGGAAATATAATAGGGTGGGTTTCAATCTCTCTGGTAAGATAATCAATGTCATCAAAAGGAAGAGGTGATCTATATATTTCTACCGATTTCAGCAAGAACGGCAAGCCTACAAAAATCACCAGAACAGCAAAACAATCACCAACACCATCATAAACAAAACCACAGTCATCAAAAACAAAATTAGCAATAATTAAAATTAAGATAGCATGAATAGTACCTAAGAGGAAAGATAAAAGAACAGCTAAGACTATGATGAGGCGTTTAACTCCAGGTTTGGTCTTTCGCATTTTAGAGGGATCAAAACATGATTCTTCCTCAGCTAGGCTCTCCCTTTCGACTTCTTTTCTCAAAGATCCTGAAGTTTGGGATGGGTGTCCCAGTAGCTCTGGTGCTCGGACAATGCTGCCAGTAGCAGAGATCTCTGGCATTGCTAAGAAAATCCACCTTTGTGCCAACATCCAACACCTAATTCAAAACAAAAAGGACCCATTTAGTTTGGGAAGAATACAGGCATTTCGTGGAAACCAGTTCTCAATTTTCCAGAATATTAGAACTCGTATCAGTAGCTAGCTATATGAATCAGAAACAGGTGAGGTGCAATTGGGTAGCAAAAAATGAATTTTATCAAAACAAAATCATGCCATCTACATGTTAGAAGCATTTATTTATTATTAAAATAAAATTAAAAGAATATAACAAAACAAAACAAGGTTAACATTTATGATGATGAACCATCAGAAATGATGGTTCTTGAATAAAGACATATGAAACACTAAATTGTTATGCCAAGTTTACAAAAAATTCTGTATTCGTATTTTATCTTTTAAAACAAGTAAAATGTTCCGACAATCACATTATACTGCAGCTACAAACCATAATTAATGGTAGGCAATAGCAGCAGATACTAGGTCTTAATTATCAGGATGGTATATGCTTGACTTGAACAATACTTTATGCCACGGAATCTCATCCTCAAAAAAGCTTGTGGTCACAAAATCAAATTGCTTTCTGCACCCAATGGAAGAATTCTAGGGATTTATATTTTCAGCATTGTCCTGTCGTGAGAACCTAAAACAACCACAAGTGAAATTCATTGTAGTTGAAGGAAGAAATTCTGAATTAAATATTTTTAATAGCTAGGAAAGCTAAGGTCCCGATCGGAATCGTTTACAGTTTTTAGTTTTCATAAAATTAAAAACAGCTTCCATGTTTAGTTACAACTGTTTTTTAAAACTGGTATTCAATTATTAAACCTTTTTCACTTGAAAAAAAAAATTCAGTAAAAGTAGTAGTATTAGTAGTAGTAGTGGCAATAATAATAATGATAATAATAATGAAGACGAGAATGATAATAGTAATAATAATAACACAAAAAAAAAACATAATAGTACTACAATAATGAATGATAAATATTCTAAAAAAGAAAATGACAAAAAGTAGGTATAAATTTTGCTCGTTTAATAATTAGCGAATAGATATAAATCACTATAAAATAAATTTTGTGTGACTTCATAAATTTTGAGGCAGTCTTTATGTTGGAATCCATTTATACATACAACTGTAATATTTTTTTTTTTTTATGTGCATCAATATGTTACAAAAAGAATTATGTTTGTGCAAAGTAACATATATAATGAATGGCTATCAATTAACACCTACTATAAATTTTCTCAATTTGATAACATACTATTTATTTTGGTGAAAGGCAACAAAAAACAAGAATGCCAGCAACTAACACATTATAACTCATCTCCAATCCATCAAATTCATAGCTATAATATGTTGTGTATTTAGAAGTATGCCCATGTGACCTTGCTATAAGTAGAGGCATTCAGTAGAATTCAGCGTTGATAGTTTGAAGCTAGGGATGGTAACCGGACAAGTTCTACCCAAGACTCAAACATATTTTACCATATGGACATGAATACAAATATTTTAATTGCTTTTGGGCATAGATATGGATTAGGGAGAAAAACATCCATTGGGTTTGGGTATGCGTATGGATATGGATACGGGGCACTTGTACATGTATCCATACATGTTCACCCACCTATAAAAATTACATTTTTACCATCATACAATATATATATATATATATATACTTTCAAAACAATCCATTAAAAAACATAGAAAAGATGGATTCAAATACATCCACTTAGGATTAGTCCAAATAGGATTCAAATCATTAACCAGAGAAGGCTTAAATACTTCCATGCTTGCAATCCTGCGAGATGGTAGGGTAAAAAACTTTAATGATTCCATGATAGGAACCATAAAAAGTAGCCTTTGTGCTGGACCAATATTTTTTAATAGCTATCCAAACTTTTCACCATCTTTGGATGACCCAAACAATCTGCATGCATTGACCTTACAAATCAAAACCCATGGCTATGATATGTTAGAAGGTTCAATACCCGTAGCTATGATCTTTAGGATTCATTATAAGGTCATGAAAACTGCATTCAAAACTAAAGCCAAAATTCAAAGCATAAAAGGAGAAACTTTAATGCTTCAAACGGATTCAGCAAAATCACATGTAGTCATACCAAAATCAATAAGATGGAATGAAATAATCCTTCTTGAAGAATGGTCATTAGAGCATGCCTTACCACCCCAGGAAGACAAACGCAACCAATCATTCCAAGCCCAAATACCAAAATAAGCCATGTAACACAATTTGAAAATGGAACTATAAAACTGAGTTTTAGAAAAACTCAAAGCCTAAGAATATCAGATGATGCTTCGACATCTTCGACAATAGACTTAAGAAAAGTTTCAAACCTTCCCAAAGTAATCGACTTGGAACAAAAAGATCAAAAACGGAATTCAACATCTGAAACACCTAGAACCTCATTTCAAGGTGCAAAATATGATACCGGAATTCCTAAACTTGTCTATCAAAATCCCAATAATGAAAATGAAGAATCTGTTAAAACAAACACTCCTCTAGATTCTCCAACCTATTCAGAAATAACTGAAAACATATTAAACGTTCTTCAAAAAGAATTCGTAATTGACAGAGAATTTTTCAAAAAAGATTTCTATTCTTAGGAAAATGCAAAAAAGAGAACATTTAATCATTTCTTAGAACAGAGACAAGAAATCCAAACTAATTACTATGAATTCATGCAAAACAATAAAATCAAATAATGTTCTTTGACTGGTTTGAAATAATTTGCAAAGAAAGAAACATTGAATACCCATTCAAAAGAACAAACCCCGTTACAATCCGAAACAAAATTAAAACATGACAAACTGATAGAGGAACAATAGAAACAGAACATCTACCTCTCCAAAATATCAAAATGACCTCTAGTGAAAACATACTAGAGAATTTGGCAATTTGGTTAAGGTTTGGAAAAAAGTCCAAAACATAATTCAAACTACTTAAAAATCTTTGTAACTGGGTTTTATCGAGAATTTGGTTTGGGAATTTTGATGCGAATTCTATGGACCTTTCTATGGGGACTATGGTTCCTAACTCAATGTAATGGCCTAGCAACCTAATCCTAGTTTGACCCAAAGAGATTTTGGACTTAGACACGACTAGCCTATTTCTTTTTGCGACAATAAGGAAAATCCTAAGGTGCCTGAAATGTTGGTCTAAATTATTTGAGAAAATTAACACATCGTCAATATAGACAATACAAAAATTTGAGTATGGAATTTTTTTTAATTCATAATTCTTTGGAATTCTGAAGGTGCATTTTTTAATCCGAAAGGCATTACATTCCATTGATATTGTCCGAAAGGGACTGTGAATGCAATTTTGAATCTATCTTTTGGTGAAATTTGTATTTGCCAAAAGCTAGATTTAAGATCAAATTTTGAAAATATTAATGGAGAATGCATTCTTTGGAGAAGGTCTTTTTTGTTTGGAATTGGATACCTAATCCATTTTAACGCATCATTTAATGGTTTGTAATTTATAACAAGTCTAGGGGTTCCTCTTTCAATTTCAGAATTTTTGTTGTCATAAAAGGCTGCACAAGATCATGGTGACCTAGATTTTGAAATTAGGTTTTTTTATTCCAAGTCTTGATTTTTTTTTTTTTTTTGCAATGTTCAACTAATTCTGAATTCATTTGAATTGGCCTAACTTTTGTTGGAATATTTTTCTCATTAAAGCCATCTTCATATGGTAAGTCAACCATATGGTTTTTTCTTGACCAGAATGCATTTGGAAGGTCAGCACAAATTTCCTTTTCAATTTGGTTTTGAATTTGAGAAATTTTCTCTTTTATTAATTTTGCTTGCAATTGGTTTTGAATCCTAGTCAGGGATATATTTTGTTTCAACAAATTTAAATCTGTTTGCTTTCCTTGAACAAGGAGGTTAATTTGGTTTTCGTAAATTGATCTTGCCTTTAATAAATCTAAGAATGAAAGGACATTTTTGGTTCCTTTAGTTTTGAATAAAATTCCAGTTAGGTCAACTCTATAAGATGTTATCAAATTTATGAATGGGGTGTCCAGAATTATACTATGATTTATATCTGGGGTTATTAAATATGTTGATTTGATTTGCAAGTTGTTACAAAGGACACTTGCTTCACATTTATTTTTAATTTTTAGTCTGGAGCTGTTTACTGTAGACAATCTTTCTGTGGTTTCAGAAAGGAATGATTTTGGTATAATTCCTTCTTTGATGTAGTTTAGGTCAGCGTCAGTGCCAAATAAGGTAACTGAATTAATATAATATATATATATATATATTGTAAAAACCTGATCAGCTTATCCTATATACAATCACGGAAAATTCAATAAAACTTCAAACTTTTAATAATAGTCTTCATCCTTTTCTTTTCACTTCCTTATTTCTTATTCCATTCTTCCTAATTATCTAATAATTCTTGTATCTCTTTGTATTTCTATTCCTCAAGATTTTTATTGTTCCCTCAGGCCCTTGGACGTCCTTCATATTAGAGCCAAGAGGGAAAGCGTGAAGGATAGTAAGTTCTCTGCCTACCCTATTTTGTTTCTATGTGCAGGAAGGATAGTGCGAGTTTTGCTTGTGTGTTCTGGAAGTAAGTCCCGACGGATAGGGCAGTAAGTCCAGACGGTTAGACTCATAGGTTCTGCATATAGGAATAGGTAGGAGAAAACATGAATTTATTTTCTAGATCTTCTTCTTCCTCTAGTTCAAGTAGTAAAAACTCCTTAGAACTTACAGAAAACATTATAAACTCTGAGGAATACGAATTTGAAGATTTCCAAGGATCAGTAGATAACCGGAAACTTCCCAAAATTCAAAAGGAAATGATTTATAAAACATCACGATGGCCAAACCTCGCAACAAATTATGTCATCAAAACTGAAGAATGTAACATTCAATTAGCAAAACCTTTCGAAACAATCAAACTAATTTCAAAACAATCTTTCAAAAAACATCTAAAAGATGGATTCAAATATATCCACTTAGGATTAGTCCAAGTAGGATTCAAACCTTTAACCAAAGAAGGCCTAAACACTCCATTCTTGCAATCCTGCAAGATGGTAGATTAAAAAACTTCAATAATTCAATCTTAAGAACCATTAAATCTAGCCTTTGTAATGGTCCAATATTTTTTAATTGTTATCCAAACTTCTCACCTGTCTTAGCAGATCTAAACATATTACACACCTTAACCTTACAAATCAAAACTCTTAACTACGACATGCTTGAAGGATCAATACCCGTAGCAATGATTTATAGGATTCATTATAAAATAATGAAAACCGCATTTAAAACTAAAGCAAAAATTCTGAGCATAAAAGGAGAAACCTTAATACTTCAAACAGACTCATCAAGAGAAAATTTAGTTGTTCCTAGAACAATTAAATGGAATGAAGTAACCCTTCCGGATGACTCGTTATTAGAAAATGCCGCTCCTCCTCAAGAAGATAAACCGCAACCAATAATTCCAAATCCAAACACCAAAATAAGTCAAATAACTTAATTTGATGATCGAACGGTAAAACTAAGTTTTAAAAGAACTCAAAGCCTAAGGTTTTCTAATGATGCTTCGACATCTTCAACCACAGACTTAGGAAAAATATCAAACCTTCCTCAAATCATAAATTTGGAAGACAAGGACCAAAAAAGGAATTCAATTTCTGACTTACCTAGAACTTCTTTTCAAACTGCAAAATATAATTCCAGAATCCCAAAACCAGTTTATCAACAAACTGAAAATCAAAACCCTAACAATGAAGAATTTGTCCAAACAAATCAACAAACAAATTCACCTCCAGATTCTCCAACATATTCAGAAATAACAGAAAACATAATAAATGTCCTTGGAAAAGAATTTTAAATAGACAAAAAACTCTACCAAGATGACTTTTATTTTGTTAGAAATACAAAAAAGGGAACTTGGTTCTTCAAACATTTCATGGACCAAAGAAAAAAAATACAAGCAAAATTTTACAATTTTTTAGAAAATGAAAAGATTAAAATTCTTTTCTTTGATTGATTTGAATTATATACAAAAAAACAACATTAAATACCCATTTAAAAATGTAAACCCAGTAACCATCCGAATCAAAACCAAAACCGGACAAATTGACAAAGGAACAATTGAATCAGAGTATTCTCCTCTGCAAAATATTAAAATGACTTCCGATGAAAACAAACTAGAATCAAAACCTCTAAAAATGCCAAAAGAAGAAGAAACAGAAAATGTTAAAAATATTCTTCTTCAGAATAATTATATAAGTATTCATTTTAACACAAGTGGATCTCAATTAACAAAATTAGACAAACAAATTAAAAAAACCATACTTCCGGCAATACAAATAACCTTTGTGCCCCAAAACATAGAACAAAAGAAAATACCAATTTTCAAACCTTTTTAAAGTTTCAAAACCCAGTCAACAAATCATTCAGGCCAAAAAATCAAAATTTCTCCAAGCTATAAAAGACAAACTAAATCAAATTACACCAACAACTTCATCAAACCAAATGCAAATCCCAGAAACTCCTGATTTAAATTCGTAAATAAACATCATGAATTAAACTAAACAGATTAACAATGAAGAGATTGAGGAACCAACCCTGTCTCATCTTCATAACCCTTCAACCTCTAGGGCGATAATTCCTAGACAAACAATCCCCTGACCAAAACTTTGAAATCAGGCCAAACAAATTAGTTCAACTAAACTACAAGGCATCATTCTTGTATGAATGAAACATAGATGTGATGTCTGAATACAACATCCTAAACCTTTTGAAACATATGACAATGGTAGCCAATACTTATAAAACCCAGATAAACACCGCAGACCGAGCCATAGCAGTATTTTCAGGACAATTAAAAGGATGGTGGAATTTCCACCTTACCTCAGAAGAACACAATCAAATCCTAGATGCCATAAAAACAGATGAAAATGATGATATCATTTTTGAAAATGGCAAACCCATTTCTGATGCTATTGCATCACTTATTCTGTCAATATCTCTACACTTTGTAGGTGATCCTTCACACCTCAAAGGCAAAAACGTAGAACTCCTTTCAAACCTTAGATGCAAACATTTAAGTGATTTCCAGTGGTACAAAAACACATTCTTAACTAGAGTAACACTTAGGGATGACTCAAGTCAGCCATTCTGGAAAGAAAATTTTCTGGCTAGACTTCCACCCCTTTTAGGTGAAGGAGTTAGAAAAAAAAATCAAAGAAACTCATGGAAATCAAATTCCCCATAACAGATTCACTTATGGTGAATTGATAAGTCTTACACAAAAAGAAGGTTTAAGAATCTGTCAAGACTTAAAACTTCAAAGACATTTAAAATGGGAAATAAACAAAACTAAACAAGAGCTTGGTTCTTTCTACAAACAATTTGACATATTAGGAACCAAAAAAAAACCTAAAAAAGGTTCTGGTAATTGCAAACCAACATATCATAAAAAATTAAAGAAATATTTACCAGCACTGCAAACAACAAAACAAATTCCATATTATCAAAAATTAAAATCAAAAGATAAGAAGCCTCAAGCTTCTTTATCCATCAAAACCCTCACAAGAAACATAACCTGCTTCAAATGTGGTAAAAAGGGTCACATTTCAAAATTTTGTAGGTTAAACAAGCAAATTAGAGAATTAAATTTAGATGATGAAACCATAGAGAGAATTCAAAACCTCCTAATAGAATCATCTGAAAATGAATTTCAAAATGAAAACCTTTCAGAAGGCCTCCAAATTGATGAAATAGTAACCTCATCATCTTCATATAACTCTTCTGACCCGGAAGAAGAAATATTTGCAAATCAAATAAGTGTGTTGACAAAAGATCAAAAATTCATGCTTGAAATTGTCCACCAAATATCTAACCCTAAAAAACATAAAGAATATCTAGAAAAACTTTGTGGATCATTAGAAAATAATGATGCAAAATCACAAACTTTAAAAATTCCACTAAAACTGACAAATACATATAACCTAACCTCAATTCTCAAAAGATAGCAAAAATCAAAACATACAATTCCAACAACTTCTGGACTCCAGCAGGAAATTAAAAAAGTTAAAAAGAAACTAAAGCAATTACAGCAAAAATAAGAAAATGATAGTAATATCATTCAAATTCTTTTATCAAAAACAATTAAAAATGCATCTCCAGACAGAACCCAATGAACCAAACAATTCTGAAGATGCGCAACTTCAAAACTTACCAGTTCCAGAGGATTTTCTAAATGTATTAAAAGAAATAACCTCTAGGAAATACAGAATAAACATAACCCTAAAATTGTCCGATGATTTTCAAATTAATTCAGTTGCCTTACTTGATACTGGAGCTGATTTAAATTATATCAAAGAAGGAATCATACTAAAAAGATTCCTATCCCAAACCATAGAAAAATTGTCTGCAACAAACAGCTCCAAACTCAAAATAAAAAATAAGTACAAAGCAAGTGTTTGTAACAACCTGCAAATAAAATCAACATACCTCATAACCCCAGATATAAGTCATAGCATAATTCTGAGTACTCCTTTCATAAACCTAATTACCCCATACAAAGTAGACCTTGTAGGAATTTCATTCAAAACCAAAGGAATAAAAAATATCCTTTGATTTATGGAAATTCCTAGAACAAGAAACTTAAATCTATTAAAAGCAAAATCAATTTATTAGAATCAAATCAACCTCCTTGTCCAAGGAAAACAAACAGATTTGAATCTTTTAAAACAAAACGTATCCCTAACCAAGATTCAAAATCAAATGGAAACCAAACTCATCAAAACAAAGATTTCTGAAATACAAAACCAAATTGAAAAAGAAATCTGTGCTGACCTTCCAAATGCCTTTTGGGCAAGAAAACAACATATGGTTGACCTACCATATGTGGAAAATTTCCAAGAAAGAAATATTCCTACAAAAGCCCGTCCAATTCAAATGAATTCTGAATTAGTTGAACATTAAAAAAAAAAAAATCCAAGACTTAAAAAACAAAAACCTAATTTCAAAATCTAGGTCACCCTGGTCTTTTGATGCATTCTATGTTAACAAAAATTCAGAAATTGAACGAGGAACACCTCGATTAGTTATAAATTACAAACCCCTGAATGATATATTAAAATGGATTAGGTACCCCATCAAAGACCTACTCCAAAGACTTCATTCAGCATTAATATTTTTAAAATTTGATCTAAAATCAGGATTTTGGCAAATCCAAATAACACCTAAGGATAGGTACAAAACTGCATTCGCTATCCCATTTGGACAGTATCAATGGAATGTAATGCTCTTTGGCTTAAAAAATGCTCCGCTAGAATTCCAAAGAATAATGAATGATATATTTAATCCATACTCAAATTTTTGCATCATTTATATAGATGATGTCCTCATATTTTCACACTCCATAGATCAATATATCGAGCACTTTAGGGCATTCATTAGTGTCGTAAAGAGAAACGGTCTAGTAGTGTTAAAATCCAAGGTTTTATTGTTCCAAACTAGGATAAGGTTCTTAGGTCATCATATATCCTCAGGAACCATAACTCCTATAGAACGGTCCTTAGAATTTGCGTCCAAATTCCCAGATCGTATTCTAAACAAAACCCAATTACAAAGGTTTTTGGGCAGTCTAAATTATATTCTAGATTTCTGTCCAAACATAAAGCAAATTGCCAAATTACTTCATGATCGGCTTAAAAAGAACCTAAAACCATGGACCCAGGACCATACTGATGCAATAAAAAGAATTAAGGCCCAAGTCCAAAATTTTCCTTTACAGGATTTGGGCTTGCAAGAACCTCTTCCTAGTGCTTCAGTCTGCCCACCATTGGCAGATTGCTTGTTCTACAAAAGATGCATATTATCGAGCTCAGATTCAGCAGCTCCTATATTATTGCTGAAGGAGCAGCACAATCTTGCAGCAAGGCCACCAGCTCCAGATTAGTCTCAAATTGATTCTCAGCAGCTCAAGTAGTTTATCTTTCTGTTATTAGTTAGTTAAAACATCATATTTGTGATGTGACATTTACTTTGAAACTTTGAGTCTAGATCCAGAGAGATCAAGTCTTGTGTACTCGTTTTGTACACTGAGCTATATATACTATACATACAGGCTCATACATTGTGATCGGGACTATTATCTTCAACACAAAAACACAATAAATTTTCTCCCTTCTTAATATACTGGATTCATCTGCTTCAGGACTTTACAGATAGCAACAGCAAATAGTCACACTCAGAAGTTCACATAATACCCATAAAATTATATAGAACTCAGCCAACAACAACAGCGCCATAATACACCAGGTCAAAGCCGCATTTTGATTTCATCTTGTTTCCTTTATAATCCAACTAGATAAGCCTTTCATTTTAGGCAGAAATGGCATGCTGCTTTTTATATCAAGAAAAGAGATTCAGTTCAATTAGCAGATCCCATTATCATTTAGAGTTCCTTTTCCACTGGTGACATCTAAACGCTTGACAAACATCTGACTGATGTTTTTAGGCAGGCTTCCATATTTTCTAAACCTTTTTTCTAAGCTCAGATAAAATCCAGCCCTTCATTATCTGCATTATCAGTATTGACTTCAAGCAAACCACCACAGCAGGCAGCCTAAAAGTTAATGTGGATGGCAGCTTCATAGGTAATACTACAGGCACCCAGGAAATGGTAAATCCTACAAGTAATCCTTTTTTTTTTCTTTTTTCTTTTTTTACCATGTTTCATTTTGTGTAGGGTCAGTGGGTGGGTGCAGTTCTTGGCAACCAGAGAAACAAACGATCATAATGTACATATGGCCCCATTGTTAGAGCTTATGAATGCTACACACAAAATCTGATGATAGAAACTAACTTCAGTTACTTTCTAATAACTAATAGCTAAATAGTAACCACTTTGCTCATACACTAGATGTGTTATGTTATAGGAAATTAACGGGCTCAAACACCCACGACTAGTCAACCACTCAGTTCTGCAGCAAGAATATTTCAGATACACAGGAATCCTCCACTTCAGGTATGCAATATGCTGCTCGAAATGTAACAAAAGCTCAATCATCTCTTATTGAGTAGGAACACCATCAACTTATTGAGCCAAAATTGATCCCTTTTGCATTCCAACCAAATGCTTAAACCATTATTTACCAACTTCAATGCATCCTCTGCTAGTTCAATTCAAGAATATCACAACAGGCACACCTTCACCCCTCCTTCAAACAATAAAATTACTGACACAATATGTTTCAATTAGCTCATGTATACAACCTTAATACAAAAAGTAACAAAAGGAATGTTCCAGAAGATTAGAAAGAAAAAATTGACTTCAGGACCAGATTAGAGAATCTAGCATTTGCATATTCCTAGCTAAATGATTTGTTTGGCCTATGATATAACCCGTTTTCGTATGAAGGATAGTAACAACTTTTGAGTAGTGGTGAAGTTCTAGAATGAGAAATAACAAGGGAGAAGAGATCCTAGACAAAGGTGAGGAAACTTCTCATTCATTCATTGACTACTTCTCATTCCATTGATAGGTCCATTTATAATAAAATTCAACGAGGCCTCTAGCCTCTACCTACGTACTGACAAAATAACAAATTAGATTTCTGGAAGGATATAGAAGACAACTCAGACAGGACACCTCAGCTAGCTAGCTTAACGAACTTTCTGACAAATTATATTCTCTCAGCTTCAGCAGATGCACCGTGCACCATGGCTCGGACAGCTGAGTCTGCACTTTGGGTTTAGAAGGTCAAAGACTTGACAACAACTTTTCTTGATCATGGATTACATTTGTATCATTGCCCAATTCTTCAAAACAGCATGAGTAGATTCAAGCCAAAGCTATCATCTAGAGATGAACAACAGAGTTCTAGTGCTCATATGCCATAACCAATAGCCTCTTTGCAGCTACCATAACATATATTCTTGCCTCTAACAAAAAGGGTACAGCACCAAAAGTCGCGAGATTAATTACTACAAATGTCAGATATTTCAGAACCAATAGAAGATGGTACATTGCACCCTTGAATTTCTAGCACCCCAAAGTTAATCATCAAAAAATTATCATCTTCCCTAAGTCTCTTTTTAACTTCCATAAATCCTAAGACATACCATGAACTAGCAGCTGAAATTTTACCCCATCGATGGAGCCGGTACTAGCATAGAGGTGGAGATTAACTTTTTCATCAAGCCGACATTGGGTCTCAGTTATATTGAGCTTTTGGACCATCAACTTTTCAGCCCCATCAACAACTTCCTTAGTCAAAAGCACCCGAACTACATGATCTTCTCGAATAGTACTCGTACCATTTAATTTGTCCCACAATGCATGCGTATTCATCATCCATATATGGTCTCCCAATTTCGAAAACTAAATGGACCTTCAATCTTATGAAAGTTAAGTTTCAACATGGACACATAACTTTCAGGAGGTATCCACCGTAAGTCACGAAAGTGGAGTCCCACAAGGTCGTAAAATTATTTTCAGGACCCTTAATATCCCAGTTTGCAGTCCGACGCTCAATTTTACCCACTTTCTTCTTCTCAGGAATAAGCCGATAAATGAACTGGCCTAATGAAGAAGGTCATCCGTCACCGATTACCCCTTTTCCGATTCCGTTAGCAACATCACATAACTTAACTATAGCGAATTCTCACAGATCTATCTTGCATTTATGAAGTTTCTAGATCGAAAAAAATACACAAATTCATCTCGTTGCAGCAAAAGAGATCTCTAGCCTTTGAAACCATTTTTTCCACAAATTGAAACAAGCAATGAGGCACTAAAAAGTTGAATATCGAACATATCAGGGTGCTATTCATATTTCAGAGTATTCCCAAACATTTCAACCCTGTTAAAGAATCAAATATAACTGGAGACCAGTACAAATAGGGTGTTGAAAGAGTGAATAGTGAGAAGAGATAAACAAACATCCTGTGCAACAGAAGAGAGAATGAGATAAAAAATTAGCAAGACCAGACCTGAAAATTGACGCTAGGAATGGCGTTATTAGTCTCGATTACGAAATTCAGTGACTGAGAATGCCAAAATCTTAAGTGTCCGATGAAGATGTGGCTGTAGAATAGTTGGAGTCCTGCTCTCAGGCAAAGAGGATGAAATGGATGCCTGAAGTTCTGAGCGACTTTTCTCTTTAATGACATCCAGCACCAGCACCAGCACCGTGTTTTATTTACAGTTCAAACTTGAAACTTGTTGCTATGGCTTATCAGCCTAGAGCGGGGCCCTTTTAAAAATAAATAAATAATAAACCCTCGAAACTTTTCGCTGTAATTGTAATACAGTTGAGAATAAAAACATGTAAGTTAGTAGCGAATGATCTCGTAAAAAAATTCAGCTGTTTAAAACATCGAATATTCACATTTGTTGCTATGATAGTAAATAATTTTTTAAATATTTAAAATCTTTGAATAAACAGCAAATAAAAAAATATTGGATAAATTTTTTTATCAAAAAATAAAAAATAATCTAATTTAAATTGATATAATCTAATAATTTGATTCAAGTATTAAATTATATTATGTTAGTAATTTTAAATTTTGAATAATATTTAAATAACTTATAAAAAATAATAATTAAAAAGTATAAACTTTATTTACGATAAACACCATCTTTTTAAATTACACACACACACACAATATTATATACAATAAAATGTTAAACAAATATTTTGGTAGAAGTTAACCATAAAAGACAACCCATTTAATGTAGGAATTAAGGGGAATTGGTAAAGATAATTTAGGGATATCAAGACCTTCAAAGTAGGCTTAAATCATGGAGAAGAAAACTTCATAGCATCGAGCAAAATCTACGAGCCTACCGAGAAGACTCTTCCCCTTTTTAATCAAACCGAGTATCTTTTGTTAGCTAAACTTAGTTAAAGTTTGTTGTTATACTTTCTTAATATGTAGTTTATATTTTCTAAGACTTGTCATAGTTTGTAATAGCAGTCATCATGTGATGGATGGCTATGAAGTGTCAAAATAATCAGCACTAGCTAATTGTAATGTTGCAACCTTAGTTAACTTGTATTAGTGTCAGTTGTGTTTGGGGGTGTAACCAAATATACTCATTATGAGTTAGATTTGTTTTATATCTTCTAAAGTTCTGCTAACACTCTATATAGAGTGGAAGGGTTGAAGAGTAAGATTTTGAATGAGAAAAAATACCCTAATTGTCGAACCCTCCTTATTCACAAGGCCAAGTATGGTTTTGTGAATGTTTTATTGGAATATACCCACTTCCAACACCAACAATTAGCATGAATCAATTTTTTTAGCAATGTGTATCAGTGTGCTGGCCCAGGTATAATCACTCCTTCTCTTCCTCTCCATGTGGTTCCACCTTAGAGATTTTGGGAGCCAAATTGATTTTGGTTTCCCAAGTAACATGACATTTATAACATTATACCCATAACTTAATTCATAAGTATTCTAACATAGCAAACTTGATCCATTTTTACTTTCCTTCCTCTCCCCTCCACCAAAACCTTCTCCCACAAACTTCTTGGCCCCCATGTCCATATTCCACTATGGTTGGAGCTTTCTCATCATCCAAATTTAAGGATAAGTTTCTTGATTTTTTTTCTCCTTCAATCCTTATTTTTTGTTATGTTTTATGAGCTTTATTTATCCAATCTCTTCTATGGGTTTTCTAGGTTGAATTTTGTTATTTTCTTATTGTTAAAACTTGGAGATTATAGGTAAACCTCCAAAACCCTAAGTAAATAAAATTATTGTGTGTTATATGCTATAGGTTCAAGTTAGCATAGTTTTTGGTGGTTAGACCTTTTGGCCATAATATGTGATTTGGGCCTTTTTATTATATTGCTGTTTTGATAAATTGATGATATTGTATTGATCTTAGTAAATTGCATATCAACTTTAATATAAACCATGCTATGATCTTATTATCTTAAGCATGCTTTATAATTAATTGAAATTTGGAATGATTTAGGGGTTTTTATTGTCGTGGGTATTTTGTAATATTGATTGTAACATGTTATAGGCTGCAATTTGTAGATAATCTTTCATACATAACTTCTTATGATTTGAGCATATTTTGATGCCTAAATATGTTAAAAGAGTATTTGAAAGCTTTAGAATGTTATTCATACATTCTTTGCATTCTTTATTTTATTTAAATTTTTATTCACTAATGATGCTTTAATTAACCTAAGCAAGGTTTAGTTTGAGATTAATCATGTTTTGATATAATTAATCATGAAAATAACATATTTATCCTTAAAAGGCTTTTAACATAATTTAGGATCAAAGGTGGACCATGATATTTAACTGTTCACCATTAACTTTTGTGAATAGTAACTGAATGTGAATACTAATTTGATGATTTTTTTCATGAATATTAATTCTCGATAATAAAACATTTTTAGTTTTTGATTTAAATTTATTGGTATGAAATGACATTTTTGTCATCAGTGAATAGTATATTATGTAAATAGAATTTTTAGGGTGTTTTGGCATTAAATTTGATTCCTTGAGGTTTGGAGTATTTTTAGATTTTAAGATTAAAGTGGTTTCACTCAATTGGGTATAATTTTATCTTGGTTGGCTTATATGCCTCTGATTTTATTGTTTTAGCTAGGTTTTAATGGTTGGTTTTGACTTGGGCTTAAGGATTGATTTGATTTTTGTTTGGGGTTATGCCTTTGGTTTTATTAAATCATTTTGGGTTTTGTGCCTTGATTAGATTTTGGATCATTGGGATATTTTAAAGTGGTTTTGGTATATGATAAAGTGTAACTAATCTTATGTGGTTGTGTGTTGTGGTAGGTGTTGGTGAAGTTTATACTTGGTTAAGTATTGGGTAGTTGGCCTTAATGTTGAATGTTGATCAACTTCTAAATATTTGACTCTACATTGACTTTTGAATAATTGAATCTAAAGGATTTAATTGGAATTAATCGATAGGTTGTTGTGTGGATATGGCTTGTACCTAACCCTAGCCTTCCTAACTAGTTATTTATTTGGCCCCAAGTGGTCAAGGCCTTCATGGCTAGTTTTTTGTTTAACCTTGAGTTGTCAAGGCCTTTAATGGTTAGTTGTTCTGACCCTAAGTAGTTAAGTTGTCAAGGATTTGTTTGATTGTTATATGTAGATCTTATTATTCTTTATGGAATAAGGGGATGCCTTGAATAAAACACCAATCATTTAAATTAAACATTAACTTGATTTGAGAAAAAAAAATCTTGTGCCATAAAGTGACTCTCGAGTGCATGGTAGACCTTTGGGTCAGAGGACCTACTTATACTCTTAAGGATTCACAACTCTGTAGGGGATATGCGTACTTAAAGACTTAGGTGTCTAGATTTGTGCATACACAGCTTTATTTCATGTGACTTCCTTAATTAACTATCTTGGTAGTTAGAGATTTGATTATTGATTCATCCCTCACGATCAATATCTTAGATTATGAGATTGTATTCCTCTCAAAGTTAAATTAATGCATCTCTATGGTTTAATAACTTGGATTAGATTTGGCATATATATCTATGTTTTATGGTTAGTTAGTTGGTTGAGACATTAGTCAGTAATTGAATTATGTGCACTATTTTTGTTTATTATATGATTGTTTGACAATGTTAGTATTATTACATCTATATAATTGGTTAGGTATGATTTTACATCTTTATGTGTTGTTTGACTATTTGATCATGTGATTTGCTCAGAGTTAGGTGTTTATACTCAGTATTGTATTGAACAGATTATTTTTCAGTGGTTGTGGGTTAGTTAATCTGGATAATTTTTTGAAGTTGAGTTGGAATTAGAGAGTAGAGCTTCTAGTGTTTAAGTTATGAGTTGGATTTTTTTTTGGTATAGCTAGTTTGGTTTAGTTTATAACCTTGGATTATGTTTTTATATGTAAAGAGTTTTACTATGCAGTGCTATTTCACTTTTGTTATTATTTCATACCCTAACTTGCATATGTTATGGGTTAGGTCTCATGAAAGATGTGGTGGTAGCATTCCTCATTTTTATTTTCACTTCTACATTATACTTTTGAAAGAAAAATTTTGAGTTAGGAAAATGGGGGGTGTTACATTAAATACTAAGGGTTAGTTTGCCTTTAAGTGGGATCTAAGTCGATCCCAGATTTCTTTGTTACTCTATACACTAACAATGTACTATATAGTATCAATACTAAAGGACTTAGTTACTCAGGTTAGGTTTATTTGGCTTTGGTCAGACTTATATCCTCCTATTTTACTTTGCTTCAGCTGTACCTTATGTCTATTTGATTATTTGGTTTGACTTTAATGGGTATACAGAGACCATGGGGGATAATCTTACCTATTGCTTAAGAAATTATATAAGGGAGTTCTATAATCACCTTAATGGAAGACAATAACCAATTGGTTCAAAATATGCCATGTAACCTTGGTTTTACTTCCCTTAAATGTTCCATCTTTGAAATAGTTCCTTAGAATTCATAATGTGGAACATCAATTATGGTATATGCATCACATGATATCCTGTACTTAACTCACATGTTCTCATGAACTATTGCATGATCCATATTATGTGTAACCATGATCTTTAATTCATATGAGCCACATGATTGAAGTATCAAATTTGTAACTATATGCTTCTTTTCTTACAAGTTATATCCTATGCACTATGGTAGGAAACAATCTATGTGATCCATGATTCTTTATGCACATGACATGTGTGTCAAAGTATGTTATGGCATGTATGGTTTTTTTATGTCTTTATACTTATGATCAAGAATGTTTCCAATGATGAGTCTAAGTATGTACAAGGTTGATCTTATGTGAACTGCATATGAATGGCATGATTTAATCATCACATGTAGACATTGGCATGATCTAGTAGATCAGTATAAAAGTTCTTAATACATTATATATAAATTAGTTAACAAAATCAATATTTTATAAAAAAAAATACCCTTAAACCTATAATTTGATCTAGTAAGACGGTTAATTTAAAGATCCTAAAGATTTTATGTACATTTTGATTCTTGAAATCAAATAATTTTGGAGTTGCTGAAAAATTGTGTAAAATTCAATTATCAAGATTAAATGGTTTAAGAGTAATAAGTGTGTAATTTGATCAAGAAGATCAAATGATTAAAAGTATTATACTCTTTATCAATTGATTTAAATGTATTTAATACCTAACGTGCATATTTACCCACAAAATTGAATCATTTAGGGATTCCAAAGGCTCAATCACTTATTTCATTTTCACACTTCACATTTATGCACTTTATTAATACTATCAAATTTCTATAATTTAATTTATGTATTCTATTATTTGTAACATATATATAATATGCTTGAATCACGAAGTAATTAAGTTGGCATTTATCAAAATACAATAATCACAATAATCATGAATTTGCACACCTTTTATGCCATTGGTGTGATAAGAATCTAACATGGGTAAGTCTCCTTTACCACTGCAATGAGTGAACTATTTACATCAACTTTTCTTGTTATATTATTGGAACACCCATATTTTTTCATTACCATTTTTTAAAATATTTATAAAAGTAGAAATATGAAAACACTACTAAAAAATGAGGTATTACCATCATATCTAATATAAGATAATCATTCCATTGTCCGTCTCATGTTAGAGACAAGGCTGAGTATCCAAATTAGTAAAACACAATGGGAAAGAGTGCGCAATAAATATATCATAATATATAAGAAGTGTTTTAGGTTTACAAACTAGGTTTATACCAGACTTAAAACCAATACAAAAAATATATAAGGAGAACACAAACCAAAGAAGTTAATATAAAATAAACATCTTGGTCTCTCAAGGAACAATGAAGGATAAATCCACTAAAACATATATGCTCATGTACCCCATGGCCAAAAAATAAAATTAGACAACTAGAGGCCATTCTCACCAACCTACACAATGTCGCTTGCTCGTGGGAATGAGTGGGTTACTAAATTAACAGGCACATTAGTACACTATATTTTGAGTAATCCAAGTTACCATATCATGAAGGTGCATGATGCATATAAGGCTATATATGCAACAAGTTATTTTATAAGTCTAATATGCTTATATATGAACATACCAAAATTTACATATTATACTAGCATGACATTCACCTTACGACATTGATGCTTATATATACCAATACTTGCATAACTTATTAACATGTATTCTCAACATGACATTCTTATACATGTTTATCAAGGTAAATCACACATGTTAATGATATGCATGGTTTCATCGATAATCATACTCATCATGACACTTAAGAATCATGGATGACAACTTTTGTGCATGTAAAATAACACATTAAGAATTTTAACTACCTAATATAACTCAAAAGTATATTTCATTCAATTATTCATAGGATTATGATCACAATAATTATAACCAATTATCTTGAGCAATCGGTAGTATGATGTGATTACTTGTAATTAACATGGAAGTTCATGATATACGTATAGTCCTATAGGCATACAAGTCATGATAGCACATGTTAACATGCTTATACAATAGCTTGCCAATTTTACAATATTTACTAACATGACATCCTTAAAATAGCACCTATACTTGCATATGAAAGGGTAGGTAACTATAACACCACCAAATTTAGTACTTAAAAAACTTCATTTTATGGAAGCTTAAATTACTAAATAATAGACTTTAATGCTATTCTTAGTATAAGTCAGGTTTCCTTACCTTTCTTATGACAAGTTCTAAGGCTCAAATTAAGAATATATATTAACATAATTAAAGGTTTACAGATAGCGCATCTTCCTTACAACAATAATATCAAAAATAAATTAGAGACTTAGGAGTCTAAAGAAAAACTAACCACAAAAGAGCACACAATGGTGCGGCACAAATTTGCCTTTACACTCAGCCCTTCTATAATCATGCTATAATTATATAGATTACAAAAATAGGGACCCTTACTACTGTAGTCTTCATAACCCTTTGGATGAAACTCCTCAAAATCCTTCAACCACTACATGCAGTACATGTACTCATCTAAAGAGTGATAGTATCAGTATGACTTCTTCGTACTGAGTAAATCACAATACATCACAATAGGTAGCATACTCACATGACATGTAATCATATATTAAGGGGAGACATGTTTGAAATATAACAATCACATGCAATCATGAGATAAGAGGGAAAATATGTCTTCATAACCGAACATAATAACAATCAACAAATGTCTAACACAACAAACTCCCAACTTAAAAGTAATACCATAAACCCACCCTAAATAATTATTCAATAGGTACAAAAGAGGTTTTCTAAGTTAATTTCAATCAAAGGTGATATCAAATATTGAGTGAAATACAATCTCATATCTAGGATAATAATGGTGAAGGTAGTGTTACTAAATTGAATCCCTCAATTTTAGGGCAAAACTCACCAACTCCTTAAGTACATGTATCCTCTATAAGTTGTATGGAATATCTATAGGGAAGAACTTAGCCCTTTCATCCAGAGGTCAAACTATGCACTCGAGGGGATATTTTGAGGCATGAGTTCCCTTTCCAAACTCAAGTCTTTCTCTTTAAGTGTTTAATGTCTCATCCATTCAATATTATTATCTCAACGAACATTGATGTCCAAACAAAACAATCAAATAAACTAAGAATGACCAGGGCCACATAGCAATCTAATTATCAATCGAATTCTTAATGATCACATGAGTCTCAATAACAATGCCATCGTGGCTAATGTTTATGCTTTATGCCATAGCCCAAACAATTTCCAACTTACCTATTTTGATTCTTTTTATTTATTTATTTATATAATTATTTCAAATTATTCAAGGCTAATCCTAAGGTTAACTAAAATTCAGCTAGAGGTAAAATAATCCAATATTGATAAATTATTTACACTTAGGCATATTTAAGTCGTATATGATCAAAATGCCCTTAAAACCCTAGTTATCTCAAAAAATTCCATTTATTCTCAACATTTATGATGTTTATCATTTTCTCATGAAAAAGGCCTAAATACATTACTTAAATATGTTTACATATGCATGTAAATTCTAAACTTAGCAATTGACTATTTTACCCCTATATACGAATTAAGCATAGTAAGCATTTTAACTCCTAAACATGCATTTCTACCACATCAATTATTTCATGCTAAAGTATACCTAACAATTTAAAGGCATGGATTGGGATTATGACATAAGTAAATCATGATATAAATAAAATTTACCTTCCTACCCCTAGAGCACCCAAAGAAATAATCATATGAAAATACCGCTGACTATGCTCAGGTGCTAACATGTTATTTATTCATGTAATTTATGACATCAAGGGATGCAATGAAACACTCAAAATTTAATACAAATGGCTTGGAAGGGGAGGCCCTAACCAAGACCAAAACCCTAGATATGCATATTACTTTAGCCATATTCACATATTCTCATAAGCATGAATTTTTGTATTAATTACATAATAAAAAAATATACAATCATGCAATTACATCAACAACATGCTATCCTTATTTATTTTTATTTATATAAAAATTACACATAGAGAAATTATATTATCATGCATTAAATTTCTAGTATAAAATTCACAAGGGTTTCACTAAATAGAATCTAGCATACTTCCTATCCTAATAAAATCTATCATGCTTCCTATCCTAATAAAATGTATCATGCTTGCACATACTTTTCTACAATCCTTTGATGAATTGGATTTACCTCAGAGCTATAAAAAATGAACCCAAAATGCCTTCTCCATGGCACCTTAAGAATCACCTAATAAAACAACACCCAACATACACACATTAGCACTAATACCACATAAATAATTAACTAGTATAATGAACAATTTAGAAGAAAATAGGATAATGAATTAACTAATCCAAGTTCAAACTCCTCAATGTGGGGAGCTCATGCACATACAAGGCTAGGCTTCAAAAATTCATGCAAAAAAAAGGAAACAAGGTGAAACTCACATACGGCGGTGGTTAAAAAGCTAGCAATTGCATTGGGCTAACACATTGCTGGAGGGAGACACAAGGTTGGAGCTAGGTGGCACGTTGGAAGTCTTGTGTAATGGTTGCTCCACCAAGAAGGCTGGGATGATTGTTGGGTTAGAACTTGATTATAGAGGGGTTGGGGCTTGGTTGAGCTGTGACTGGTGGTAGTGGTGAGATGAAAATGGGGGATGGTGATGGTGGTTCCTAATGTGGCTTCTCACATAGAATAAAAGGATGGACAAGATGCTGTGACGTTCTAGTAGTGGACAAATACAAGGAAATACCAAGAAGAGAGATAGGGAAGGTTGGCTATAGGATAAACGAAACCCTATAGGCATGAAGGGAAAAGAGGGAGTTTTAAGGTTATGTTCAAATGTAGCAAGAAAATGATGGGGCAATATATAGTTAATAGGGGTCAAACGATGAGAAGAAAAAGAATTGGGTGAGTGGAGAGTTGAAGGTTGAGTGATGGTGCATAAGAGAAAAAAAAACTAGGGGATATGGGCAGTGAGAAAACAAGGGGATAGGGCTAAGGGCCATTGCAGAGGAATCAAAACTGAAAGGAATAAGGAGAACAAGGGTGTTTCAATGGTGCTATAGGCACTAAGGGCGGGTGGTGAGGTTAGGTGCATAAGGGAAGAAAAATAGAGAAAATAAAGGAGAGAAGAAAGATATAGGCCAAGGGAAAGGGTCAGATCATGGTGGTTAGCTTAGTGTAGGGGATGGGGTGGAGTTGGTGAATGAACAATGAATTGTAAGGGGTTGAAGGCATGTTTGGTTGGGTGAAACCAAGCTATGAAGCTAGGCTAGATAAAGGGTGATGCATGATGAGGAAAAAAAACCAGGTGAGCAGGGGTTGATTTGGCATGTCAAATTAAGCAAATTGAGCAAGTGAGATTGGTGCAAGGCGACATGGAATAAATAGGGAGGCTGCAATAGAAGGGCATAGGATGTGGCACATACATGAATGAGCGGGCTAAAGTTGGGGGTGCTATAGGCAATAATGTGTTTGGCAGGGAAGCTAATGCTTGGGGAGTGCACACCTAAAATAGAAAATGATGGCTATTATAACACCCCTAAAATTCACTACTAAAAAATTTCATTTTATTTAAAGAAAATAGCAGAAGAAAAAGGTAAAACTGTAAATTTTGGGGATATTACTGCCATACTTAGTACCAAATCGGTTTTTTTTTCTACCGTTCCAATACCAAGTGCTAAGGCTAAAAGGAATTACTATACAATTCACACAAATTCACTTTCATTTGAATTAGAGTAGTACAATAAAGATTTTATGAAAGATAAAACCAGCTAATGGTGGTTATAAAAATAAGGGTTTAATTTTAACAGGGAAATAAAAAAGGTGAAGGAGTGAAACCTTAAAAGTCTCCCCGAATAATCCTTATGCTCGTACCTAGGCCCTCTTGAATAACACCTACAATGGACTTGTAAGGGACACCGGTCATTGAATAGGTAGGAGCCTATGAAGGGAACCCTTCAGTGCTATGGTATTGAGTAAACCTTTTAAACCAAACTAAAAAGTAGGCCGCATGCAACACATCATGTATAAATAGTATAAAATGATAATATACGTACTAATACCCCATTCAACACCACAAATATGAAAAAAAATAAATAGCATAACATCCACGTACTTAACAAATCCATTGCATACTCAAGAAGGGACAAGCACTGAAGTCAAACTCATGTCATATCAATAGATCATAACATGAAATCTGTACTGTTGGTCTTAAGCCATTAATTAATCATTATTCAATCATCGACTTTCAAATTATATCCATGTGAGTATGGGAACCCCACTATTATAGTCGGTGGACCAAAAACATATAGGATAGAATGTACCTGACCACTATTATTCGGCGGTGGATCGGTCTCTAGGGCTCCCTGCACCTGGCCACTATTATTCATGGGTGGACCGATCTGGTCTCGATTCACATGGTGTTCCACTATAAGTGATTAGTAATTTATTAATATCTAATGTTTGGTTTATTGAGCTCAGGATCCTCCGCTATTATAGCCGGCAGATCGGAAACATTCAAGGCAGAATGCACCTGACCACTATTATTCACCGGCGGATCGGTCTCTAAGGCATCTTGCACTTGGCCATTATTATTCCCCGGTGGGCCTGTTTGGGCCTGGCTCAATACTCTTTCACTTTATGTATTTAGTATAAATAGGTCTATTTATTCAATTCAAGGGAAGGAAAAGGTCACGAATCCAAAGACATAAGGATATATTGGCCATAGAATCAAGCATTCCATATTATGGATCATGGCATTTACAAAACCCTAACACACACTTCAAACATATCTAACACACATTTCTATGCATACTTACAAACTAGGCACCTCTTGCATGTTTATGAGATAAAAACCATATTATACCCTCAATTATCCATCCAACCTTAGGTTTTGCCATGTTCTCGTGAGATTTATTGACTTACCAAATACCCTTACGTTATTAATCTCTATTACTTATGTCTGATTATGAAACTCATTTAATCCATTGACATGTTAAGCACAAGTTACCGATTTACCCCTATTATTTTTACAAATTTACTAAAACACCCCTTGTATGCAAAACTACCAAGTTGCCCCCTTTTTGCTTGCCAAATTACCATATTACCCTCTATGTTACATAATTACCAAATTGCCCCTTACTTGTGTTAGAATACCAAATTATCCTTTGTACTTATTAAATCACCAGCTTTACCCCTCACACTTGTTAAGTTACCAATTTACCCTTCCAATGGGTTAAATTACTCTATTACCCTTTCTACTTATCTAAATTACCAAATTACCCCTTTAGGCTTATTAAGTTACCAAATCACCCTTTATATTATTACACTTATCAGATTTCCCATTTAGTTAGTTAGATTACCAAATTATCCCTCTTCATTATTATAATTACCAAATTGCCCTTTTTATTGGTTAAATTACCAAATTACCCCTCTTCATTATTATAATTACCAAATTGCCCTTTTAGTTGGTTAAATTACGAAATTACCTTTCTTTATTATTAAAATTACCAATTTGTCCCTTTTTCTATAAATTATCAAATTACCCTTTCTTTACACTAATTATCATTTTACCCTTCTACTTTATTAAATTACCAAAATACCCTTCCTTTACACCAAATTGCCATTTTACCCTTTTATATTACATAATTACCAAAATACCCTTCCTTGATGCCAAATTACCATTTGCTAAATTACCATTTTACCCCTTTTACATTACACAATTACCATTTTACTTACAAGATTACCAAATTACCATTTTAACCTTCTAATTTATTAAATTACCATTACCCCTTTACTTTGCAAAATTACCCTAATATCCTTTCCATTATATTTAATTCACCAAAATACTTTCTTACACCCAAAAATTACCAAGTTATCCCCCTTCCACATAAAATTATTAAAGTATCCTCCTTCCTTGTCCACTTACTATTTTACCCCTTTTACTCTTATAATTCACCATTTTGTCCTTATTATACAAATTTTACTAAAATACCCTCATTACATAAAATATTAATATTCATACTCCATACCCATCATCTAACTCCACTAAAAATTATTATTTAACTTTAACACACATTAGCACCTACAATTATTTAGGCCACATCTTTACACAAGAAATATTACTAAAATACCCCTAGAGCCCATAATAACAATATTTATGCAACAAATGGCTACATTAGCATAACATATCATACGTATGCACTTAACATTATTATTAACAATAAAGCTCCTTCCTTAAGTACTATTTCTACACAAGACACATAAATTAACATGCTTTCCATTTTATCAATCAACACATGCCACTAAATACATTATACTTAACAACATAAATCATGCATATAAACATATTAAAAACCCTAATATGCTAGCATATGTATATCCATACCTTTTAGTAGGGTTTAATGGTTACCTTATTTCCCGCAAAAATCAAACCTTACTAGTACCCTGATTAAAGGCTTAAGCTTTGATTAGCAAAATCAATACCTAAAAATAATACCAATTCTTATCATATTAGAAGTAGAAAAACTAAGAGAATAAACCTTTATCGAAACTTAATTAAATACATATTATTATTAACCATTATTATACCTCAAAAATTAATCAAATAAGGTCTAAATAATTGTAGAACTCATGCTGTATGAGCAGTGTGAGCTACATGCAGAATAGAAAAGGGGAGAAGGGATCCAAGAGGGATGGAAGAAGGGAGGGGGTGTTGGTTCAGTTAGGGTTAGGGGGTTCGGTGGAGAGATTTTGGAGGGGATTTAGGGTGGAGGCTGGGTGTAGGGATGGAGTGGGGTTGTAGGAGATGGTCGGGGTGGATAATAGATAACCCGGGGTGATGGAGGTAGATATAGGCTAGGAAAAGTGGGTCGAAGGTTGGGCAGAGGAGAAGAAAGAAGGGAAAAGAAGAAGGAAAAGGAGGGGCTACAGGGCTGGGTTTCAGCCAAGGGAGGCAAGGGGTTGTTCTTTGTGCTGTTATTAGTGATATCAATGGCAAAGGAGAAAACCTCCAAGTGTAAGGCAGGTCTTGCTTCAGATGTTGAGTAAACTCATTCGATTACTAAGATAGTAGGTGTAGATATTGAGGGATCTAACGATATAGGGGATGTACCATCCTCTAATTTGACATCAGATAAAAAATCCCCAATATTGAAAAATAGTAAGATTGATACTATCAGTGCAAGTGCTGCATTGAAATAGAATTGCCCTATTCTAGAGAACCAAAATACCCCAGCTCTAGAAAATGATGTTCCTACACTAGAAAAACAAGATGATCGAACTTGGAGAGATATTCTTGTGAATAATAGAAGACCAAAAAGAGGAATGAATCTGAAGTTTGTTCCGCCCCTAGTTGTTGATGGATCAAACAAAGCTCGGATTCAAGAGGACAAAATAACCAAAGAACTAAAATGGTGGGAGCATAGCTTGGTTGGTTTGGTGGCTGGATTTTAATCGAGTCACTACCAGATGACACAATTTGTTAGAGAGAAATGGAACTTCCTCATCATTCTGCCTAAGGTGTTTACTTATGATCAAGGATTCTTTAGCTTCAAATTTACATCTCAGGAGAATTTGTACCAAGTCTTGAATAGACCTTATTGGAATTTTGTGATCAGAACAATGTTGCTAAGGAAATGGTCTCCTGAAGTGTCATTATATACTAAGGACTGGAGGATCATGCCTCTGTGGGTGATTTTTTGTGGTCTTCCTTTACACTTATGGTTTATAGATAGTTCGAGGAGAATTGGTAGCCTATTGGGACAACCAGTGTGTGCAGATACTATCACAGCCCAATGTGGGAGAGTCTCCCCATTTGCTCATTGAAATTGACATAAGCATTCCTTTCTCTGAGAGCATCATTGTTTTATTGCTTAGGGGGAAGGAATTTCAGCAGAAAGTGTCTTATGAATGGATGCCTAAATTTTTCTCCTATTTTGATTCTATGAGATATGATTCTGTCTAATGTAGAGGATGATTAGGAAAAAAGGGGCAAAAAGCTCAAATATGGAGAGTTATACCTATGACTGGTAATGAACAAATTACTCCTGATGAAGCTAGAACTAAACTTACTCCTCAGATGCCTAATGCTTCTTCTGGACTTGACTTAGAGCTAACTGGTACTTGTAAGTCAAAGAAATAAAAGGATTCTCCTAGTAGACAAATGCACATTAGTAAGGGTAAAGAGATAGAAGTTCAAGGAGATAGTATGCCATACCTTTTTGCTTTTGACATTGGATCACCTACACAAGGATGCCCAATTGAGAGGCTAAAAGCTGGTGGGGTGGATAGGGGTGGTGGAAGCTATAACTCCCCTCCCACATGACTATAGCTGTATGGAATATTAGAGGGTTGAATAAAACCTTCAAGCATAGGGTTGTGAAGAACCTTGTGATACACTAGAAAGTAGGGATTTTGGGACTTTTGGAAACCAAAGTTAAAAAGGAAAATGCTGATCAAATTATTCACAAGTTGGGGCTCAATTGAAAATGGGAGAATAACTATGAAAATCATCATAATGGTAGAGTTTGGCTTCTTTGGGATAAGTCTCTTTATAATATACATAATGTAGAAAAGAAAGCTCAGGGGATTCATTATCTTGCTACTTATCTGCATTCTCAAAAGAAATTTATGCTTACTATAATTTATGCATATAATGTAGGTAGCATGAGACTTGATTTATGGGATTGGGTGACTAGTTTAGCTGGTCATATCAACATTCCCTGGTTAACTATTGGAGATTTTAATGTGGTAGTTGCGGCTCATGAAAATCTAGGAGGGAATGTTGATGCTTAGGATGTTCTTTATTTTACCATTGTCTTCAAATCTGTGGCCTTGGGGATATTCCTATTATTGGGACCAAGTTTACTTGGGCTAACATGTAAGATCAAGGCTCTAGAATCTATTTTCATCTGAATAGAGGACTAGGAAATAGTGAATAACTTGATTTATGTCCAAAGACTAAGATTCATACAGTGTAGAATCTTACATTAGACTATGTTGCACTAGTTGTTCATCTAAATGTGATGCAAACATTGGGATCAAAACTCTTCAAATTTCTAAATCTCTGGGTGGAGAAGGAGGGTTTCATAGACTCAGTGAATTGAATTTGGCAAAAAAAAAAATAGAGGGGACCAAGAAATATCAGTTTGTTTGTAAGCTCAGATTGCTAAAGCAAGAATTTAAGAAATTTAATGATAATTAGTGTGGAAATATTATCCATCAAATTGTAAAAGCTAAACAAAATTGGTAGAATAAGGCCAATGCTTTGAGCAAGCATCCTTTTAATCAAGATCTAATCATAGCTGAAAGGGCGGCTCGCTTGGACTAGGAGAAGAAAACAAGAGAAAAGAGGTCTTCCTGTAGTAAAAGGCTCACATTAATTATATCAAGTTGGGAGATCACAATAACAAATATTTTTATGACAGTTTATAGGGTAGGAAAACTCATAATATAATCATCCAGCTACTAATTGATCAAAATAGAGTTCTCCTAGGAGAAAGTGAGATTAAGGCTGAGATAGTGGGATTCTATAAGAAGCTGCTTGGTTCTAGAAATGCTGAACTTAATCATATCAATATGGCGGCCTTTTTCTTAGGTCCTACTTTAAACACTGATTAGAGACAAGTCTTGATGACACATCCAATTGACGAAGAGGTAAGAAGAGCAGTTTTTTTCTATGGGGAACCTAAAATCCCCTAGACCAGATGGGTTTAATTCTTTCTTCTATAAACAAACGCGGTCTATAATTAGAAAAGACATAATAGCAGTAGTCTATGAATTATGGCACATAAGAAAACTCTTAAGGCAAATTAATAACACTACCATTACTCTTATTCCTCAAATTCGTGGTGCTATAAGAGTTAAAGAGTTTAAACTTATTTCCTACTGTAATATTATATACAAAATCTTCTCTAAGTTGTTGCCTAGTTGAATACAAAAAGTGTTGCATTGCATTGCATTGTTGGGGATTCTCAGGTAGCTTTTATAAAGGGGAGAAGTTTAGGAGATAATGTTCTTATGGCCACAAAATTGGTTAAGCACTATCAAATAAAAGTAGTGTATCCTCGGATGATGTTAAAAGTAGATATCCAAAAAGCATATAACTCACTAGAATGGCCTTTCCTATAATAAGTTTTACTTGCTTTTGGATTCCCTTATCACTTCACTCAGTTGATTATGGAATGTGTTTCCTCAATTAGAGTTTCATTCAATGTAAATGGCTTTTTAACTAATCCTTTTGATGCAAGAGGGGGCTAAGGTAGGGAGACCCTCTTTCTCCTTACCTGTTTGTGATTGCTATGGAATATCTTCATAGGGATATGCACCTACTTTAGAATGATAATGGATTTTTGGGGCATCATGGCTTTAAAAAATATAAGATAATTAATCTTTGTTTTGCTGATGACCTACTTCTATTTACTAGAGGAGATATTCACTCGGCCACTCTATTAAAGTATAAGTTAGAGGATTTTGCAAGATGCTCAGGATTAAAAGCCAATCCTACTAAGAACTTGTTTTATATGGGAGGTGTCCCTAATGTTGATAAAAATAGATATTGGAGATCTTATAGTGTGATGAAGGGAATTTTCCTTTTAGGTACCTTAGGGTGCCTTTTGCAATTGCTCGTTTGGGGGGTCAATCATTTTCAACCTCTACTCGACAAGATCATTGCCCAAATTCTTCTTTGGACCAACAAGAACCTGAGCTATATAGAGAGAATTTAGATCATTAATTTAGTGCTATTTGGTATCCAAGATTTTTGGTCCCAAATTTTTATCCTCCCCAAAACTGTTATTGCTCATGTTGAGGGTATCTGTAGGAAATTTCTATGGACTAGCCTAAATTCAGCATCTCAAAAGGCTTTGGTTTCTTAGCAGCAGGTTTGCCTTCCTCTTAAAGAAGGTGGTTTGGGTTTGAAAAACCTATATTATTGGATTATTGCAGCTATTGAAAAGAGATTATGGCAGATGATGTATAGTAAGGAGACTCTATGGATCAAATGGGTTCATGGATATTACATCAAAGGTGTAAGGTTGAGTGAAGTTTAAAGTAAACCTCAGTAGTATTAGATCTTTAGAAGAATCCTAAATCTCAGAAATGGATTACTTGATGCAATCTAGCATGAAGGAGATACAACCGAAGGGGTATACAAAACTAGAAAAATTTATGACATGATCCGGTTGCGAAAGGATGTCAAACATTGGCATAAGCTAGTGTGGAAGCATGCAGGATTGCTTAGACATAAAATTATTCAGTGGCTTTTATGTAGAAAAACACTTTTTACTCGAGCTAGAATTGGGAAATGGGGTGCTACTACTAATTTGAATTGTGGCAATTGTTCCCAGGAGTAGGAAGATTTGAACCATCTCTTTATGCATTGCTCTTTTGCTAGAGACCTTTGGCACAATTTGGGTAATTGGTTGCATTTGACCACCTTGATCTACATGGGATCAACTACAAACCTGGATTATTTAAAGGAAGAAATATAGAAGAGGAGATTAGGAGGTTATGAGGATGATGACTGCTACACTTATCTACAAGATTTGGCAAGCAAGGAACCAAGCCATCTTCCAAGGTAAAGTTCCTCATGTGAAGAAAGTGACTCAGGATATTATCCTTTAAATTTTCATTAGTCTTAGTCTGTCTAAGAAGAAGGAGAAATATGGAGCTTTTTTTTAGACAGACTTGATAGATTTGTCTAACATCTTGTGTATCTTTTGATGTTTTTATGTACATACTATCCATTTTTGGTAATTAATGAAAATTTCAATTACTTACCAAAAAAAGGGGTGGTAGAGGAGGTGTTGGAGAGTAGATTGGTGGCTTTGGAGGCGGCGAAAGAGGAAGAATGGCAACAAACAGTGGTGGTGCAGGATGGAGGCCGAGAAGGGGGAAAGTAAAAGAAGGATGGCTGCAGGGGTGTATACGGGTAGCTTCGTGGTGTAGAGAGGTAGTAGGGGGTGGCAGGAGGAGGTGTAGGTGGTCAGCTGGGCAGTAGGGGCGGTGGTCCAGGGTGGTGGAGAAAAAATAGGGGAGGAGAAGGTAAGGAAAGGAAGGAAAAGAGAGAGGGTTCTGTAGGGGGTGAGGGGGCTTGAGGCAAGTCGAAAATGAGCATAAGGGAAGGTGATAAGGAGAAGAAAAGGAAGAGGGAAAGGAGGGGAGGCAAGTGCCGACTAGGAGGCTGTGGTGGCAGGTGTAGAGTGGCGGTTGTAGGGAGAGGGAGGAGGAAAATGGAAGGAATGTGGGGAGGGTTGCAGGCTCAGGTTTGTTTGAAAATGGGACAAAAAGGATGGGGGAGAGAGGTAGAGGGAGTAGGGTCGCATGGGGGGAGGCAAACGGTGGCAGGCAGCGGTGCAAGAGGGGTAGTCATTGTGTGCAGGTGGTCTACATCGAAGAAGAAGAGAAGAAGAAGAAGAAGAAGGAGAGAAAGAAAGACTGTCGGGCAGGGTGGGGAGAAAGGAAGGGGAGCTGGCTAGCCCGCGCACAAGGGATAGAGGAGAAGAAAAAAAAGGAGGTCTAGGCTGGCCTAGTTGGGGGGAAGGAAGAAAGAAAATAAAGAAGGAAGGTGGGCTGGGGCACCGCACAGAAGAAGGAAGAAGAAAGGGAGGGAAAAGGGAGGAAGTGGGTCGATGGCCTAGCGCAAGGGGGTCATTACAGGCCTGGTGGCCCGAAGGAGAAAAAGAAGAAAAGGAAAAAGAAGGAAAAGAAGAAAAAGGAGAAAAAGGAGAAAGAAAAGGTAAAAGGAAAAAGGAAAATGGGGAGGAATAAAACAAAATAATTTTTTTTGAATAATAAAAATTAATATTTTTGGTAGATAAACTAATTTAATAATTTAATTTATTATAAATTAATATATTGGTTTTAAAAAGGATAATTTTAGTAAAATATTGGTTTGAAAAATTATTTAATTAAAATGAGTATGATAAAATAACAAGATACTTATTTTAATTTATTAAATATTCATATCCATTTTTATATGCTCAAAAATCCACAAAATAATTAACTTAAATAAATTTAAAAGTTAATTCATCCCAAATAAAGGTTATTTAATTAAATTATAGGTTTTAAAATTTTTGGGGTATTACAACTACATAGAAGGGTTGTTTGGGGAAGTGTTATGCTAACCAAGTTAAGTTAATTAAGCTTAGTTTGGTTGAGTTTGGGTGGGAAATAGTCGGTTGGAACTAACAAATAGGGGAAGACCGAGTTACGTGAGAGGGAGAGTGTGGTAATCTTGGAGGGTTGGATTTGGGGTAAAAGTAATAATAATAGGATTAAAGACTACAATAAATAAATACTAACAAATAAATTTAAAAGATTATTGAATATAAAGATTTTATGTAATTAATATTTCTGTAAATTTTAATCTACCATTCTTCATGATTAATAGAAAATAATAATACACATAAGAATGGAACATCCAACCCTAAAATAATTTTTATAATTAATAACACATAATAGTAAATTTTATATTTAAAATATAAAAATTATGGCTTTTACAAATGGGGTATTATAGGAATATTATGATTGATGTTAGACATGGATTCATGGAAAGATCATGCTTCGTATAAGTGTAGGAATTCATGGTTTATCTTGATTACCACAAACTTAGGAATCATAAATGATAACATGGAACATATGATGTAACATACCAAGGATGTAAACTACTTAGGAAACTCTAAGGTCCATTTCATTTAATTATTCATGAGATTTTGATCACAATATTATATATGTAAAATTAATTTTGAGTAATGAGATAGATTATCTCCTATAGCATCTCAATATCCATAAAAGTCAAACCAATAAGTAAAGGACATAAGTCAAGTCGAATCCAAGAAACCACTCAAGGACATAAAGTCTGGCCAAAGCCGAACAAATCACCTAGGTGACTAGATTCTTTAATATCGATACTCCTAGTACACCATTAGTGTATATAGTGAGAAAATCATTGAGATCAAATTAAATCATAACTCAAGGTAAATAATAGAGATGCCCCAAGGCAGAATACTTTCTTATAGCTAATAGGGGATAAGATAATCTAAACTCATTTAGTGCTCTAAGATCTTTCACTGTAAGTGATTAATGTTTTATTCCTAAGTGAATAAATCACATTAAGGGTTTCACACCATAACAAACAAATACTATCACAACAAATATCTCACCGGATCCATTTTTTTTCCGGTAATGGTATCAATTGGAAATGAAAATTATTCAACCATTTATTCCATGAAGGGAAATACCATATCAATTTCAATTATATAGACTTAAATTACCACTTATCTCAAACTATATTGGCATAGTAATTAGAATATTTGATAATGAATCCAACCATATGCATTCACACCAATCTAAGCATAACCACATAACTATTCTATATCATTCAACATAACCCATCAAGGTTACTTAGGGAGAGCTAATTATTTATCCATCTAATATTTAGAGGTCAAAATCATAACAAATCTAATTATCGATAGTCATTTCATATTTTAACCCAAGTACATCCAAGAAAAAAAATTTAGGTTAAAGCTTTAGGATTAGCGTCAACTATGACCAATAAGTTATATAACCATAATAAAGATAATAACATATCCAAAAAAGACCCAAAGGATAGCTGATTAACCTCACGAACTAAGAATTACATTGGGTTTAGAAATAATCAATATATGAGAAATAACGTCATTCGACTAACCATTATGGCATATCAGTTAAGTAATTAAAAGCATCAGTTAGTTGACCAAATTTCCAAAACACATACTAAAAGATATGGTCAATCAATTTACCAAAGTATCACTTTGTTGACCGATGGAAGCATGGTACTAATAGTTGATTGAGAATGTGCAAGTGTTGATGGTATTCTTGGACACATCGCCTAATGTGGCTTATTAGTTTACTAGAAGTATTTCTTCAAAACCCTTTTTTCAAAAATAGCACAAAAATATCCAAAAATTCTAAATCATAATGCACTTGTAATTTTTTTTAAGAACTTTAAATTAATATTTTGACATGCTCAATGTTGATTCATGCTTTTATACCAAATCAATCATAGGGTTGGAAAACTTAAAGCATTCCCTAAAATCTACCATTTCGCATACATCTCATCTAGTAGAGATCATAGCCACAAAATTCATCACATACATGTTTGCTTATACACATAATCCCAAGCCTACACAACATTACATGCTTATTTCCCCACATAGAAAGGTAAGAATGACTTACCTTGTTCTAAGACAACCAAACAAAATGATAATAGAGAAGAACCTCCTAGCTAGGGATTATCAACTCAAACCCTAGCATACCTTTAAGAAGAAAAAGTTAAAATTTAGGAAATCTTCTTAAAATCTCACAGAAATCTAAAACAAAAACAGTGGTTAAGAGAGGAAAATTAGAAAATGCAACCTTTACCAAATGAGAAAGCTAAGGAAGAAAAAACCTTAACTTTTTCTAGATCAAACCCTCTCTTATTTATGATTAAACTAGAGGAAGGATTATAAGAAGGATGAGAGTTTTGAACAGAGAGTAAGAAGGAGGAGAGGAAGGCAAATGATGGTGGAAGAGAAAAAAAAAATAGGCATTAAGTTGTTGAGAGAAAACCAAAAATAAGGGTCATAAGGTGATAATGATGCAAGGATCTAATGGAGAATGAGGGATAATAGGGTATATAACTAGAAACCTTAACCCTTAGCTAGATTTTGGACCTATATAGGCTTATTTTAGAGACATTGTTTTCTCTAAAGATGAAATTGCATTGGTTGGGAAGTTTAAGGATCTTATACCTTAGAAATTAAATACAAAAGGAGGGAAATGGGAAAAGGACTTGGGGGAAAGACTTAGAAGCTCATCTAGAGATATTAGAGGATGGATCATTTTTTCTAATCAAAATTAGAGGAGAGAGGAAGAAAAAGAAGACAAGAGATGAGGTTATCAAATACTTTTTTGGATTCTCACTCCTAAAGCCAATTTTAATTCAGTATGTTATGGTAAAAGGGTTTAAAAGCCTTGTAAAACTAATTTAGAAACCATTTACCACATTAAAATTAAGTCCCCAATCATTTGGAGAGATTTTTGAATGAGAATAGAAATGATATGAATTCAGCTTAATAATCAATCAACTATTGAGATACGTCCGCATACCGATTCTTCATCAACTAGAACATCAAGAAAGTATGGCACACATGAACCAACCACAGATAGGAGTTGATCATTTATTTCCACCAAATTTTCCAAACCTTTCCCAAATTGTTTACAAATCAAACTCCAGTTACACCTTCAACACAATATCAAACACCAACCACATAAATTAACACACATTAGGCTAACTTTAAACCAAACTTTTCCATACTCTTATAGGAATGTGCTTATCTCAAACTCAGACCAACCAAGTTTATCATGCTAAAACATGAAGCCAAACATGGAAGCTTACTAAAAATCTAATTTTAGGAAGGATCATCACGATCCCAAAATGCTTTAAAGGCTAACTCTTCCATACTTGAAGCAAACTCTGAACATACCCAAATACTTAAATGTACCATCCTCATAAAATCATTCATAAGTCTAATTTAGACTGCTCAAGACATAAAAATTCCCAACATACACTCCTAAACCTATGAGGATAAGGCTAATGCCATACTAAATGACTCATCAACCTCCTCTAACACTACACTTTGATCACCAAGGATAAAAGCACAACCAAATTGTGAAAAATAATTTTTAAAAACCTAATAGAGGGAGATGAAATATGTGACAAGGGAGATTAGAGTTTTGCCTAAGAATATGATATTTATAGAAACCTTATTTGGTTAATATCCTAAAAGTCCAAAATAATAACCCTACCCCCCAAAGTTAGTTTTAGTATATAATTGTGAGCTTGTGACTCATATTTGGTGTGTATAATAACTTAGATTGGTGTGTGAAGTGTTTTGGATGAATTTGGAGTAGAACTATGAGCTGTGCTAGAAATATGTGAATATTTTCCCTTAATGCAACCAAAATTTAGAAAAGTGTTGAACATTAAAGTTGTATATATTTTGGTTAGCTTTCCAACTCATCAAGAATTAGCTCGATTGGAGGTAAAAAGAAGAAGTTGTGGTTGAAATACTAAGTACTATCAAAGCTAGAAAGAAACAAGGAGGCCCCGTGTTTAGTATAAATACTATACGATTAGAACCCTAATTAGCATATCACCGTCCTCTTCTATCCTCTTGTGTTCTCTTGTACTTCCTTGGTGTATTGAGTGATTGTGAGGCTATACTGTATGGGAAGGATGATGAGTTGGTTCTTGATGATATCAAGACTGACCTTCTACAGTAGGACTTATTGAGAATCAGTTGACTGGAGGTGGTTTTAGTGACTCATATAGTGAGGGACTTATAGCTAGGGGCAGAACTAAGGAACGGGGTTCTAGTGAGAAGAAGAAGAATTCTAGGTCAAAGTCGAGGAATAACATATCTAAGAATATCATGTGCTATGGATATCATAAGAAGGGCCATATCAAGATGTTTTGTCCTAATAGAAAATCTGGAGATAAATCTGGTGAATCATCTGGCACAAAGGATGATCTTGCTATAACCTACTATGATAGTGATGGTGATGTGTTGACTACCACTGATAGTCATACCAACATTATAGATAGGTGGATCTTGGACTCTGTACACTCTTACCATATTTATCCCAACAGGAATTAGTTCCAAACTTACGAGACGACTTGAGTTGGAGTAGTTCTAATGGTGAATGATGTTGCACGCAAAGTTGTTGGGATTGGGGCAGTGAAGGTGAAGATGCATGATGGTGTGATCAGAACATTGTCTAATATTCGACATGTCCCTACGATGACCAAGAACTTAATTTCATTAAGTTTCTTGGATTATAATGGATATCATTGTGTGATCAAAAATGGCACAATGAGGATTACTAGAGGGGATCTTGTTGCAATGAAAGGCAAGAGTGTTGGGACATTATATGAGCTTGTTGGTTCCACTATTGAGGGAGCATCTATGGTAACATCATATAGTATGTCTCACTCAAATATTACTAGATTTTGGCATATGCGACTTGGACACATGAGTGTTAAAGGCTTGACTGAACTCTCTAAGAGAGGGTTGTTGGATGGGCAGAGTATAAGTACTATGGATTTCTGTGAGCATTGTGTGTTTAGCAAGTAGAAGCGGATTGGATTTTCAAAGGCTACACATAGTACAAAGGGGCCTCTAGATTATGTTCACTCTGATTTGTGGGGTCCTACAAGAGTGGTTTCTAAGGGTGGTCTAGAAAGGTATGGTCTTATTTTATTAAAAATGAGAATGATGTCTTTGGTGTTTTCAAGAGTTGGAAGACCTTACTAAAGAAGCAGATTGGGAGACAGGTAAGGTGTCTTAAGACAGATAATGGCCTTGAGTTTATGGAGCATAGTTTCACCAATTATTGTGAGGACCATGGCATTGTTAGGCATTGCACTTGTGTTGGGTTGTTGAGAGGATGAATAGGACCCTATCAGAGAAGGCTCGTGTATGTTGTCACAGGCTAGATTAGGTAAGGAGTTTTAGGCTGAGGCAATTCATATGGCGGTGTTCCTAGTGAATAAGTCACCCAATAATTCTATTTATTTGAAGATGCTTGAGGAGGTATGGTCTGGTAAACTAGCTTACTATTTTGATTTGCATGTTTTTGGATGCCTCGCTTATGTTTATGTGAATGATGGGAAGCTTGAGCCTAAAGCCAAGAAGTGTATTTTTCTTGGTTATACATCCATTATGAAGGGGTATAGGTTATGGGACCTAGTTGCATCCAAGTTTTTGACTAGTAGAGATGTTACCTTTAATAAGTCCGTATTCCTACAAAAGATTGAGTGGTCTTCTGATAGATTATTTGAAGAGCTGGAGCAGGAGAACCTACATGGTGTTATGGATAAGGTGGAGGTAGAGGTTAATTTGAATCAGTTGGACTCTTCTAGTATGAGACCCACTATTCCTGAAGTAAGTGGATTCAGTTAGCAAGTGGAGCAAAAGGGAGTTACTTTAGGTAGACCATAGAGGGTTGTGAAGCCTGCTGTAAGATATGGCTTTGAGGAGTTAGCATGTTATGCTTTGACTAGTGTTGAGACTGTGGTTGATGTACAAGAGCCAGTGTCATACACAAATGCCATTGTTAGTACTGATTCTACTTAGTGGTGTGCTGCTATGGAGGAAGAGATGCAATCTCTATAGAAGAATTATACATTGAGAACTTATGAAGGTACCCACAAAGAAGAAAATAGTTGATTGTAAGTGGGTGTACAAGTTCAAACAAGAAACTCCAATTGTTAAAGGATCGAGGTACAATGCTCGTTTAGTTACACGCGGGTTTAGTCAGATACGTGGTGTAGACTATAATAAAGTATTTTTCCTTGTTGTTAGGCATACTTCTATTTGTAATTTGCTTGTGATTATGGCTATGTAGGATATGGAGTTAGAGCAATTTGATGTTAAAACAACTTTTCTGCATGGTGAGCTCGAGAAAGAGATTTATATGTGCCAACTAGATGATTTTGTTATTTAAGGCAAATAGGATCATGTGTGCTTATTGAAGAAGTCATTATATGTTCTGAAGTAGTTGCCTAGACAATGGTAGAAGAGGTTTCATCAATTTATAATTGAGCATGGGTTCACCAGGAGTGATTACATTGGATGTGTATACTTAAAGTAGGTTAGTGATGGTTCTCTGGTGTATCTTTTGTTGTATATTGATGACATGTTTATTGCAGCAAAAGATTTGTCTAAAGTTAACAAGATAAAGACAATGCTAAAGATTGAGTTTGAGATGATGGATATGGGAGATGCGTAGAAGATTCTTGGCATAGAGATCATTCGAGACCGCAGACAGAAGCATCTTTACTTGTCAGAAGAGTAGTATATGAACAAGGTGTTGGAGAGGATTCATATGATTGATGCCAAGCCAGTTAGTTCTCCTTTAGCTACTCACTTCAGATTATCTACTTTAGATTGCCCAAATCTAAAGATGAGGAGGAGTTTATGGCCACAGTTTCCTATTCTAATGTTATGGGATGTATGATGTATGCTATGGCTTGTATTAGGCTAGATATTTCTCAAGCTGTGAGTGTTATGAGCAGATATATGGTGAATCCCATAAAGGCTCACTAGTAAGCAATGAAGTGGATTATGAGGTACTTGAAGGGTACGACATCAGCTTGTTTGGAGTATGGGAGGTTAACTAATGCATTGAGTGGGTTCGTTGACTCCGATTATGGTGGAGATCTTGATAATAGGAGATCTAATGGAGGTTATGTGATTTATCTTGGTAGTTGGATAATTAGCTAGAGGTCATCTTTGCAAGATGTAACTGTGTTGTCCACTATTAAGACTAAGTATATGGCTATGAATTAGGCTTTTTAGGAAGCTTCGTGGCTTGATGGTTTCATTTGTGAGCTTGAGTTTAGTCATGGTGCTCCCGTTTTTCGTAGTGATAGACAGAGTGCTATCTATTTGTTAAAGAATTAGAATTTCCATCATCGGACGAAGCACATTGATATTAGGTACCACTTCATCTGAGGTACTATTGTTGTAGGCAAAGTTGTGTTGGAGAAGGTGGCTACTGTTGAGAATCCAATGGATATGCTAACGAAGTCATTGACGGTGAGCAAGTTCGAGCATTGCTCAGACTTGGTTGGTGTTTGTGTACCATGAGGAATTTCAAGGCCTAGGAGTTTTTACACATGGTATTTTTTGTTCATGGTGCTAGCTAATTTAAATATGTCATTAAGGTATAGAATTGTGAGCTTGTGACTTGTATTTGGTGTGTATAATAACTTGGATTTGTGTGCAAAGTGTTTCAAAGGAATTTGGAGTAGAATTGTGAGTTGTGCTGTAAAGATGTGAATATTTAACCTTTATGCAACCAAAATTTAGAAAAGTTTTGAACATGAAAGTTGTATATCTTTTTATTATCTTTGCAATGTATAACAAATCATATCAATTAAAGGTCAAACAAATAAGTTGTGGTTGAAATACCAAAGATTGTCGAAGCTAGAAAGAAACACGGGGACCCGTGTTTAGTATAAATACTATGTAATCAAAACCCTAATTAGCATAGCACTGTCCTCTTGAGTGCTCTTGTAATTCCTTGGTGAATTGAGTGATTTAGGTGAGAATTTCTTTGATTTTCTTTGTGATCACAATTACTTCACATGAATAAGATCATCTGTTTCCCCATTTGGTGTTCTTGAGTGTTCTTCTCATCTTAATTCTTGTGTGTTCTAATTGATTCCAATTAGATCTTATTTTTCCAAATTAGTATCGATCCCTAACAATAATTTTCAACCTAAAAGGTTTAATAATCATAAAATCATGTTTCAAAACCAAAATAGTATGAAAACTAGTTCTAGTACAATTAATTGATTAGTTTTAGCATGTCAATTGACTAGATTCTCAAAATAGAAAACATGAGCATACCAACTTGTCCACTAGTTTGCAAGATATGGTAACTAGTCTCCTAGTTTGAAACCTTCCTTATAACTTCATTCAAATTCATTTACCTTTCACATAATTAATAAAATAGGTTTGTAATTATGGGGTATTATCGTGATAATCTTAATGGTTAGAGGATTTTGATGATTATAACATGAAGCTTCACATTTAATAATTAGTTTGATGGTTAAAATTAGAAATTTTCCATTTGATAAGTAAATTAATGGTTGAGGGTTACAACCTCTCATCTCATAAACCTAAACATGGTCTTAAATATTAATTTATTTTGCTTAAGACCAATGTACACACTATATATAATTTATCAAATTCTTTCTGGCAACTTCTATCTCATTTCTTAAAGGATTGATTGATATAAAACTAATGTAAAATATACTCTAAATTTTGAATGAACTTATTATGGACTAAGAGTATCTAATAGTAAGCCCATCATTAAGAGTGGATAAAAATAAGCCTTAAGAAAATTGCACACAGTGTACCTTTGCTATATACAAATAAATGAACGTAAATATGTCACCAATTAAAAGTTGGTAAGTAATAAAATATTATCTTTTTGGTATAAAAAATGAGATCATTTATGTGATATAATGATAGTAAAGTCATTAGAGATTCACATGAACATCCATTAAGGATCCTTCATATTCTTTCAATAGGTGATACCATATGATAGGCTTATCACCTTTGCAAATTAAAAGTTAACTCATCATATTACAAGTAAGAATAAAATCTCCTATGTTTTTTATTGGATCAAGAAAATTCATGTAGACCAACTAAATAGACTATGTAATGATACATCTTTATAATGGTCACATGGTACCTTTGGTAATTGAGAATAATTTTTTTGTAAGATCAATATAAATTATTAGGTGAATAACCATACATGTGGGGCATTATAGTAAAATATATATGAAAAAAGTGATCCAACCTTAGCGGTGAATCATCCTGGGTGTGAGGGAGAATTAAAGTTAGTTAGATGTGAAAGTGCATTGACCTGGCAATCCAATGAAGAGATGCACTTGACATATATTTAGAAGTTAGCATGTTAGTGTTAACTCAACACTATTGTTGGATTAGTCTAGTGATAGAGGTGTGTCAACATTTGCCTAGCTTGTTGGAACATTGGTCCATCCATTTTGTAAATAGAATACCATAAATAATGGATAATATTTATAATAAAACTTAAATAATTCATTTTTGTAATTTACATAGTTTGTTGACACGTGTCAAAGCATTATGGTTTTCTTGGGAATGAGAGCCGTTCATTCTTTTTCACTGTCACTCTATATAATACTAATCATCTTCATTCGTTTTCCTTTCCATATTCCTAAGAGGAGATGCCAAAATAATCATTACTAAGATCTCGAGATCATGAATTTTTTTTTATAATTAATAATTGGTAGCATTTAATAATTGATACTTTTATTCCTATGACTATTTAACATCTATATAATTTTTTTTTAGTCTTCATATTCCTTAAAAAATACCTCAAGATAACTCCCTCCCCTTTTTATACTTTGATATTATTGGTCTTCCCATTTATTATTTTTTTTACTTGGTCAAAAAATCAATAACTTCATCCAAACTCTTCCATGCATTCTTGTTTCTTTTTTATTCTTAGTATGTTTTCTTAGTCATTATCAAGATGTTTCAATCATGTCATTAGCATAGGCGTATTCTATGCTCTGTGAAATACCTCCTAGTGTTGATATAAGTGGTGGTGTGAGGAGATTCAAGCTTTTTGATAGCAACTGGAGTTATGGAGTTTGTGTCACTGCCACACTGGATGCTAACATTCTATAAAGGCTTACTAATTCTCTTACCCAATTTGATAATCTAAGATATCCTTGATATTTAATAGTGTGTCATTTGCCTTTATCTTTAATTTCTTCTTTGAAAACCTCACTTTATGCCTTTTTCTTGAACACCTTATCCTTTAACACCCTAATTACCACCCTAACAGTTTTTTCTAACATCCCAACAATTTATTTAGACTCCTTAGCCTTAGCTATAATTTCTTTCTCTATGGCTAAGGCAAGTTAATTCGAATATTCAAATATATCCAAACCATATGAGTCTAAGGGTACCGACTTTGACTTTCCCCATATCCCTTAACTATAATTTCTTTCCCTATGACTTACTCAACTATGAGGGTCTCCATATGTACTATGATGAACATAGGATTTTGGATATCCTAGTTAAAGTGCCTAAACCCCCTAATAATATCATCGAGTCCATTATCATACCCAACTCACATATTATCCATATTATTACTAACTCACCCAAACCCTATCATTCTTTTCATGGCTTGTCCAAGACTAAAACTATTCCTAAACTTCCTCTTTTGATGTTTTCAACCCCTTGGCTAGTGATTTTGTTGTTGTCAAACCATTAAACAAAGTTATTGCAGTGGTGGCCTAGGATGTTGCTACATTTGATTTTGGTAGCAATGATGGTTTTGGGACACTTTGAGTCAAACCTATTGGCAAAGATAACCTCTCCTTCACTCTTCTACAAAAGAGGGTGCTTATTATTGATGTCGCCACACATGTTGCTTCCCCCTTTATGTTAGGCATGCTAAGTGACATCAAGAAATCATAGATGATTCTACCCATCAAATTAAAGTCATAGCTAATGCGACAAGGATAGGTCAACTAGGTGGTAATAGAGAGGTTGAGGGATAACCTCTGGGTGATGTGGTTCAATTGACAAGTTGCAAGGTTGCTAGAATTGAGATACTATTTGGAATCGATAAGGGTTATTACAATTGAATTGTAGGATTGTAAAATCTTACAAATAATATAAAATATATCTCTAATATATTTTTATGCTATAAAATCTCATTCTTAAAGTTTACAAAATATTAAAATCTCATTATTAAGCTCTTATTTGACCAATAATTAAGTTATAGCAAGTAAAAAGCAACACAAAATTGTTGATTACATGCATACAAAAAATATTATTGCATAGAATATGCATGGAAACAAAGCTAATGAGATTAGAAAATAAAATAAAAAGGATATTTATAAACAAAGTAAAAATTAGCATACATATGATATCACAAATTTAATATATTTTTTTTTATTATGCATATAAAGTTTGGACTTCTCGTAGGTATTTTTCTATTCAATATTTAACTATGCTAATATCTTGCTCATACTTCCTTTGCATTAGTGCATAATATTTAATATTTACAAAATAATAGGGTTAAAGTTTAGAGTTAGAGAAAAAATATGATAGGAATAAGTGAGAAAATAGATTTTAAGATAAATAAATATAAAATTAGAGATAATATGTAGAATTTTATGATTTTACCTAAAATCATAAGATTCTACTGGTCATATATAGGATCGTAAGATGCTACCATAATTATACTACTTTAAGAGTTTGCCTAGGATAGTTGATCATTTAGTGGTTTTTGGATCATATAATCTTAAGATCGAGATTGATAGGTTAATAACTATGGCTACTTGTGGATTAATGTGGCCCAATGATGGGGTTTTGTGGCTAAGGGGTTCTTAAAAAGAAGGTTATCTTGTGAGGTTGGGAAAAATATTATTGTTAAAAATCTAACATATAACACCCTTATTTTTCCTAATTAAAAAAACATTTGGAAGAAGTTTTGGGAAGGGAAATAAAATAATAAATGATGGGTGCAGAAGCTATATGATAAATGTAGGGTGATATGGTTGCATACAACATAAGATAGGTACAACTAATACCTAAACTATGTTAGGTGCAAGGGTAAAAGTAGTTTCATCCTTAATGATTAAGTGTGGTTGTCACCTAACTTAAGACCAGTATAAGACTTACTAAACAATGAATAAGAGTGCAATAAATCTATTTCAAGGAAAACAAATAATCATGTTTAAAACATTAAAAGCATTTTTTATACAATGTAGCTAAAAACTAGAATCCAAAGACTACCATGTGATGAAATTACCCATATAAGGGTAGCCCAATGTTTCCTAGCTTAACACTAGGCTAAAAACAATCCCCAAATAAGCATCAACTTGGGGTATCACTTCTTACAAACACAACACTGGTTGCTCCCCTAAATGAGTCAGGTTCATCATAGTGTCATGAAAGACATTAATACAATAAAGTACTATTTAAGTTCCAACTTCCATGTACACCTAAAACATGTTTCACATATAGACATGACATAAGGTAATTTATTCCATTAAGCATGCTAGCACTTTTAGCTAGTCTAGTGCTGATAATAACTTAGAATCTTAATAAAGAGTAAACATGGAATTTACTACACATTTAGAAGATAATGTATCAATAATATATTATTACTAGCTCATTCTATGACCACTTAACTTTAGATGCAAGCATTTTTATTTCCAAGGGATCAAGGATGTCAAAGGTCATTAGGTCTAAGAGGATTTTAAAGGGGATACCACACCCACATTATTAGGTTTAATACATTATCGAATCGGGAATTTATGGATAACACCAAACCAATCCAACTAGGTATTTATGAATAACACCAAATCAATCTACCTAGATATCTATGCAAACGCCCTAGAAGGGGTGAATAGGATTTTGTAGAATGGGAATGGCTAAATAAAAATTTACACGTAATGTAAAGTGGTTCAAGAGTGAATTACTCTTTACATCCACTACTAAAAAGTTCTCCCTTTTAGATTTTTAAAATAGTGATGTGTTTTATTAATGATCACTATTCTCTCAATTTATAAGCCTTACAATCTCAATGACCCTATGAAGGGATGATTTAAAACTTTACCTATTTATCTTCTCTAGATTCATTAAATGAATCTTTCAAGAATTATAGGCAACACTCACTAATTCCTTTGATTGATTTTTGAGAGGTGGTTGTGATTACAAGTGTTTCTCACCAAGTAAAAGATATGAAAGTGTTGATCTTTGAAAGAGATGTTAGATAGCTAGAAGTAATATATGATATTACAATATAAGAAAAATTTTAGCTAAGAGAAGTGAGTAAATAACACTTTCTAGTAAAAAACTCAGAAATATGAAAGTTTAGAATATTGAATGAGAAATTGAATGATTCTAGTGCAAGAAAGTAATTACATAATTAGGATCTAAAAAGTTGTTTGTAATAAATGTAGAGGGACCTTATTTATAAAGGTTACCCTCAAGTATAGCCGTTAGACACAACTTATCAAAAAGCTATTTCACCCATCAAGTAAAAAATTATCATTTAATGCTGATCATTCGATCGGTTATATGGCCAGTCGATTGGTTTGTTCCAACCAGTCGGCTGTTTATGTTTCGACCAAATTAGAAAGTCACTATTATTTTAACTATTCAATCATTCTGTAGCAACCAATCGATTGGTTTTTCAATTTGTTGATTGGTCTAGAGAAACTAGTCGATGTGTTTAAGTAGAGAGAAACTAGACTTCTATAGAAATCAAACTTATGGATTAGTTTATCAAACCATTCGATCGGCTTGGCAATAACCAGCCGATGTGTTTAAATAGATAGCAACTAGGTTTTTGCACAAATGAAACCCATGGATCAGTTTGTTAAACCATTCAATCGATTTGTCAGCTAGTCGATTGGTTTGGCAATAACCAATCCATGTGTTTAAATAGAGAGCAACTAGGTCTCTACAAGATTGAGACCCATGGACTAGTTGGTAAAACTAGTTGATCAGTTTGGTTGAACCAATTAATCAATTTGACTGAACTAGTCGATGTGTTTAAATAGAGATGAACGGGGTTCCTATAAGATTAAAACCCATAGACTGGTTGGTCAAACTAGTTGATCGGTTTATCAACCAATCAATTAGTTTTCCTGAGCTAGTCGATGTGTTTGAATAGAAATGAACTAGATTTCTTACAGATTAAAACCCATGGGCTAGTTGTCAACCCAGTCAATAGGTTTTCAAACCAGTCAATTGGTTTGACAAAACTAGTTGATCGATTTTATGCACCAGTCAATCCATCTTATTTTTAACATAACCACTGGCAATGTTTAAACCAAGCCAGTCAATTGGTTTGATGACCAGTCGGCTAGTTTTGACCGAAACCAATCAATTTGTTTAGAAAATACTTTTAAAATATTTATAATATGAAATCAAGTCAAGTATTTTTCAACAAAAGGTTTTAAAGAGTTTTTTTTTGAATGTGACCTTTACTCAACTTAATTCTCTACAATATACCTAAGACATATCAAATTCTTGGCTTGATGTCTTGGTTCCTTTTATATGTGTTGATTTGTTGAATATGCATACTTAAGCAAATACATTATATACTAATCTGTTTGCTTTCATCAAAACAATTATAATGATATTACTTAACCTTTAAGGTTAACAATCTCCCCCTTTTTGATGATGACAAACAAAAAGTGCATAATTGTAAATGTGAATGAGTAATGAGTGAAAATGGTAGTTACACATTTACTGATTTTACACTTTTAATCTGAGACTCTCAGATTCTATCCCTCTTTTGGACATAAGCAAAATGTGAGAATGGAAAGGGTGTGAATACAATGTATACAAGAAAAAATTTCCCTTTTGGTGAGGTAGAGCTCCCCCTGAACAAGTGCAAGGATTAAAAAGATCCATAAATAACAATGAAGATGCTATGCATACTCCATTCCTTAAGCAATATATAAATGTTATAGAAATGGAGAACAAAAGGCAAGTGTTCATTAATGAGTTGAAATTCATAAGTACATGATATAGAGAGTATACAATGAGAGTGGTGAAGTACATAGTTAAAAGAAAATAGTTAAAGTCTAAGATATAAATGATAAGACTAGTCATGATCATGTAGGACATAAAGGCTCAAATGGGGTGTTCGCTAAACCCATTGATGGATGCCCTGATAGATCACCAATGTCGTCACTGGTAGTGGCCTCAAAATTAATAGATTACATGAAATCACGTCAATTTAGGAGGCCTCTATGAGAGAGGCATTAATGATAGGATCTTTTGTGGCTTTATTGACAGTAGGCGCAGGAGAGTGAGTAGGAGTTAGAGGGGTTGCGGTGTTGGCGGGAGGAGTGGCCACTCTATCTTGATGTTGAGGGGTAAAATTAGGTAGGACGTGATCTCAAAGTATACACAACTCTAACTCCATAGATTGCTAGCAACAATCCATGGCAGTGAGTATTTTGACAACCAGGAGGAGTAGATTATATATACCCGCAAGAGTGACATGGTTGGTGGAGGGACACATGTGGTGTATGCGAGGTGGATGAGGTAGAGGTAGGAGTGGAAGGAACCCATGTGGAAGTTGATGGAATATCAAATGTAGTGGTGGGGAAAGATCATCAGTAGGGGCTTGTGACGGTGAAGGTGAAGGTGTTGAGGGCGTGGAGATATGACTGTTGTGGTGAAGGGAGGTGGGATCTTTAGGAGCAAGCTCTAGCGTCCAACTGTCCAAAATCATTTGATACCCCATTCGGTGGAGTGTCACCATATCAAGGATATCGAGGACACTATATAGTCACAACAGTGTAGCTAGAAAGCCCGTGAGATTTATATAAAAATCCTAAGGTATGCTTGTGATGAGTGATCCGTATCCTAGGGTAGACTGGCTCTGTCTAGCCATGTGCAACAAATGCTGAAAGATATTTGCGTCAAATCTCATGGGAGTGGTTGAGAGAATGTTATCCATCCTATACCAATCTTTGAGGGTCATATCACCTCTAGATCTCGCAGGAGGGAACAAAATGGAGGACACTATGTAATGACATATCTACTTGAAGGGTGGGAGACAGTATAATCTTCTAGTACCTCCATAGACAAAGTGGCAGTGATACATGTCCATTAGGATCATATCTAGGATGCGAGTACACAACCATTTGACATAAGTTATACCTATTTTGATGTCATGAGGAATCTTGAGGATGCGTGCCAGCTGAGCTTCATCAAGTATAATTGGAAAGCCCAAGACATGTGTGGTGATGGTTTGCCTCAACACATGAACATTAATATTTACATAAAATAGGCAAACCAATTCAGGATAGACCGGTTCTTTGAGAGTAAAGAGAGGGAGAAGGTGAAGATAAAAAAGGGCTTGCATAAAAGGAAGTTTGAATTGATTGGTGTAAGAGTCGACATCTATACATTTACTAAACAATACCTTCTTTTTATGGATGGATTCAATCTACTATTTTTGATCATCCATAGCGGGGAAGAAATGGGTGGAGTGAGGAGATGCCTTAGAGGTCTAGGTAAGCCAATTGGCTAAAAGGAGAGAAGCTCTTGAGGTGGAGAAGGAAGGGTAAGCAGAATGGCTTTGATGTGGTGGAGATAGAGGACTAGTGTCATCTAAAGACAAGGAGGATGTGGAAAAGTGAGTGTGAGGTGGAGAAACTACCAATTCCTCAAATCTAATTGTGGTCTGAGACGGATGGTTTGATTGAGTATGAGCCCATTTTGAGGGAGGAGCTCCAGTATTTCCACTAATAGTGGTGGAGGCACTTTGTTTTTGTTTTATTAGTGTTAAATAATAAGAAATGTCAAAGAAGAGTTCCAGACAAGAGAGAAAATGGAAGGAGAATGAATCATAGATTCAAATAGTTAGAAAGGAGTTAAATCAATGCATAAAGAGTATAAAAATGACGGATTGGTGGCTTAATTTGGTTAATTAAAGGTTTGGATGAATCAAGATGTCAAGGGACAAAATTACCTAAAATTAGGTGAGTTTGATGAAAATTAATGCCATAAAGAGGAGTTCTTGTTGTTCTGGATGTTAATTGAAGGAAGAGGAGAGCAATTTGATGGATTTTGACATTAATTTTGAAGATTTTTGAAGGAGATGATGTGAGAGGGTGAGGATAAGTCGAATGGTTTTAGGAAACTAAGGTGAAGGATTTGAAGAATAGGAAGTGGGTATTTATACTCGTGACGAACTAATTAACTAGTTTGGTGAAAACAACCAATTGTTCTTCCACCGATTGACTAGTATAAAGTAACCAACCGACTGTTCTTCAATCGGTCGATTGGTATAGAGTAACCATTTGACTGCTTATGTGTGTGGAAAAAAGTTATTAAGAGCTCAAAAACCCTAATTTTAGCCCACCAGTCAACTGTCATACCAACTGATTGACTACTTTTATCAATCAGCCGGCTGGTTACCTAGTTAGGTGTTGTTTTAGTTATTCTTTTGTGGTTTTTGACATTGCATTTGATTTTATTCCCTAAATCATTAGATGAAAAATTCATTTCATGACACAAATCATATGGATCAATAGACATAATAACTATTTGACGATTAGAATTCAAGTGATAAGTTTAAAGGCCATAATTTACCCCTTTGCATAAAAATTTTCACAATTTTGGGAGAGTATTTTCATCATAAAATTGTCATCCCAATTTCTATCCTAAGTATTATGAATCATTCTTTACTAAAAGGGTTTGTAAATATGTCTCCCCATTTATACAAGGTATCCACAAATTCTACACATATATCACAATTTTTAACATGATCTCTTATGAAGTGATGTCTTATTTCCATGTGTTTTGATTTTAAATGATGAACATGATTTTTTATGAGACATATTGTACTAGTATTATCACATTTAATTTGAATATTTTCAAGTGTAAGGCCATAGTCATTTAATTGATGTTTCATCCAAATTGATTGAGCACAACAAGCACCAGTAGCAATATATTCTGCTTTAGCTATAGAAAGTGCAACATTAGATTATATCTTGCTATGTCAACTAACTAGTGATTCTCCTTAAAATTGACAAGTACCTAAGGTACCTTTTTTATCTACTTTGTAACCCATAAAATCAGCATCAAAATATCTATTTAAATCTAAAATAGTGTCATAAGGATAGAACAAGCATAGGTTTTGAGTGCCAATGAGATATCTAAGGATTCTTTTAATAGCAGTCATGTGAGATTGCTTAGGATTACACTGAAATCTAGCACATAGGCATACACTAAAAATGGCATCAGGTCTATAATATATTAAGTAAATTATTGAGTTGATCATACCTCGATGTTTCCTTTGATCAATGGACTTACCTTTGTCATCCATGTCAAGATTTGTTATAGTAGCCATAGGAGTGTTGCAAGATTTGCTTTCATGCATCCTGAACTTCTTAAGCAGCTTTTTTGTGTATTTTTCTCGATTCACAAAGGTTTTGTCATTTAATTTTTTGATTTGGAGTCCAAGAAGAAACATCAAATCCCCCATCATGCTCATTTCAAACTCACTGCACATGAGAGTGGAAAAGTCCTTGCACATGGACTAGTTAGTAGCACCAAAAATTATATCATCAACATATATTTGTGAAAGCAATAAATCCTTTTTGGTTTTCTTTAGAAAAAGGGTTCTATCAAAATTTCCTCTTTCAAAACCTTTATCCAATGAGAATTTACTCAACCTTTCATACCAAGATCTAGGAGCTTGTTTTAGAGTATAAAGTGCCTTGTTAAGTTTGTAAATATGACTAGGTTTTGAATTGTCCTCAAAATAAGGTGGTTGCTTAACATATACTTCTTATTCCATAAAACCATTAAGAAAAGCACTTTTGACATCCATTTAATATAATGTAAAGCACATGGATGATGTAAATGCGAGAAGCATATGAATAACCTCGAGTTTATATACAGGTACAAAGGTTTCCTCAAAATTAATGCCTTCCTTTTAGTTATACCCTTTGGAAACCAATCAAACTTTATTTCTAACCATAACCCCCTTCATATAGCTTATTTCTAAAGACCCATTTAGTCCCAATGATGGGTCTATCTGGAGGTATAGGGACTAATTCCCAAACTTGATTTCTCTTAAATTGGTTAAGCTCATCTTGCATTGCCATGATCCAATTTTCATCATTCATGGCTTTTAAGTGAGACTTAGGTTCCATTTGAGATAGAAAAGCTAAATGGTTGCTAATGTGACCTAGCAATGATCTTATTGCAACACCTCTTACCGAATCCCCAATGATGAGTTTTTGAGGGTGCCCATAGGCATATCTCCATGCTCTAAGGAGATCCTTTCTCACTTCATCTTCTTGTTGGGGGTATTGATGGTTCTTCTATTTTTTCTGTTCTTCTTTTTCACGATTTTCTAGCAGGCTTTCAATATTAATGGAAGGACCTATTTCTTCCTCTTGAGATTTCAGCACACTAGATCAAGATTCATCAAAAGTAATATGTGTGGATTCTTCAACTAACATTGTTCATTTGTTGAAGATTCGGTAAGCTTTACTATGTAAAGAGTACCTAATAAAGATACCTTCATCAGCTTTGGAATCAAACTTATCGAGATTACCTTTTCCACTATTGAGGACAAATCATTTACAACCAAATATGCATAAATAACTCACATCTGGTTTCTTACCTTTGTTGAGCTTATAGAGTGTCTTTTTTCAAGATGATCTATATGAGTACTATATTAATTACATAGTTTGTAGTGGAAACGACTTTAATCCAAAAATATTTTGGAAGCTTGGAGTCACATAGCACAGTCCATGCAACTTCCTCTAAGGTTCTATTCTTCTTTTTCACTAACCCATTTTGTTAAGGTGTTCTTGATACCGAGAAGTTGTGAGTGATGCTATTTTGGTTGCAAAATTCCATGAATGTGGCATTCTCAATGAAATACCTCAAAAATCCTAATTTTAAATTTTTGATCTAATTAAGGATTTATTATGAAAATTAATTAAATTAATTATTTTTATTAAAATAAAATAAAATTAATTAGGGCAAATCAAGAAGAAAATAATAAATATTTTAATTAGGAAAAATTTGGGTATTTTGCTAATTAAAATGGAATTTAGGAAAAATATTTTAAAAATCCTAATTTACCCTTAAAAGGGAATTAAATATTATTAATTTTAAATATCCCAAATATCCAAATTAATTTAATTAAAATTTTCTTTTTTCCTTTTCTTTCTTCTTCTTTTTCTTTTCTTCCTGGCCTTGATCTGGGCTAGCCCAGTGGCCCGTTTCACCTTTCCATCCATTTTCTTCTTCAGCGCAACCCAACCCTAGATGTTGCGTTTTGTTCCCTTTTTTTATTTGCCATTTCCCGGTCAGGTTCTCCTTCTTTTCTTTTCTTTCTTTTCCTCTAGCTGGCTGGTCCACACACGCCCCCTCCTCCTTCTTCTTCCTTCCTCCTTTCCCTATTGACCTACAACTCACTAACTCCCCTAGATTTTTGCCGCTTGCTATGCCCCATTGATTGGTCGTTTCCTCTCCTCTCTCCTCCCCCTGACTGGCCACTTTGACCCAACCCACCTCCTTTCCTTCTTGTGCATGACTCCTTCTTTTCCTACGCAACCACTTTGCCACGATTTGAATTTTGCTGGCCTGCCATCGTCGCCCGCGAACCCTAACCACCTACCCTATTCATCCGTCACCCCTCTGAACTTATCCCATCCCATTAGCTCTATAAATACCCCCTAACCAACTTGGATTCAAGCCCTTTTCCCTGAAACCCAAAAATCACTCCTCGTGCGCCATCATCCTTTCAGATGCCAGTCTCATTGCCGTCGACCAACACCGCCGCCCAAGCCTTCCACCTAACTACTCCCTACACACGCCCTCTAATTAACTGCACCACCCTTCTCCTATAATTTGCCCTACATGAGCCACTCCAGCCATGCAAAGTAGCCTTCTCGATCAACTATTCCTTTCACCTCCATTGCCCTTCGCACGACCATTAGCCACCACTTCCGCTGTAACCACCGCCTCCTACACCTCCCAACCTACTTTGCAGACACCCCTCTATCTTCCCCTACCCTTATTTTCCTCTTCCTCCCTCTCCTCCTCTCTTTTTCTCTTTCCTCCACTTTCGGCTACCACCACCGCCGTCGTATACTGTCACCTTTGGCTACGTCGTCACCCTCATCCTACTCTTCTCCATCTAGGCAATCATAAACACCCCAACTTCCACCCTCTTTCTGCCTCTCCTTTTCCCAACACTCAACTTTCTCTCTTTTCTTCTCTTTTTCTGGCCACCGCCGGTGCCACCTGTCACGACTAACCCAAGGTGGTACCCTAAACCCTCTCAACCCTTTTACCCTATTTATACAAGCTTTATTTATTTTATTTTATTATATTTCCTTTATTTCGATTAAACTACTACTACTACTACTACTAATGTTATTATTATTATTACTATTAAGGGTCGAAGCCCTATTCTATTTGTATTTTGATTTTATTATTATTATTATTATTATTATTATTATTTCAAAGTAGGGTTGAAGCTCTTATTTCACCATTTATTTCAAATTATACTATCATTATTATTAGTATTATTAGTATTATTATTATCGTTATTACTACTACTACTACTACTACTATCGTTATTATTATTATTATTATTATTATTATTATTATTATTATTATTATTATTATTATTATTATCATCATCATCATCATCATCATTATTATTATTATTAGGGTTAAATCTTCAAACCTTATGTTATTGTCTTTTCCAATATTACTATTATTAATTTTATCTTTAGCAAAATTAGTAATTAGTTAATGTTATTATTATTATATTATTATTTTATGTAAAACCCTAATCTTAGAATAAATTAGGAAATAATAATATTTTTGGTAGGAAGGAATCTAATCTTTAGTTTTTTCCTCTTATAGGTGAAACCAGTCAAAACCCTAAGGAAGAGTAGGAGTGTGCTCCAAGACCGGTGTCGTATTAGGTAAAGGTGTAGCTAAATCCGTATGTATGTAATGTGTCTTATATGCCTTGTATGCCATGTGCCATAATATGTGATGTACCTTATGTGTGTTGTTATAACTATTTTATGTATGGTGCGGCTTGGAGTTGAGGTACGTCTATGTGTTATCTTATGATTTATGTACCATATGTTTGTGTTGTGATTGTGATGTGATATGATGTGACCCTGTAAGACATGCATTCTAGGTTATGTAATATGATGATATGGAGTGAAATGATGTGGAGTTGACCTAAATGTTGCATGACCATAAATAGAAGAATCTAGGGTTTTGCATGAAGGAATCTAGGGTTTTGTATGGCAGAATATAAGGTTTTGCATGGAGGAATCTAGGGTTTTGTATGAATGGATCTAGGGTTTGCATGGGAGAATCTAAGCACTTAGGGGAGAATCTAGGGTTTTTTATGAATGGATCTAGGGTTTGCATGGGAGAATCTAAGTATGTAGGGAATAATCTAGGGTTTGCATGGGTAAATTTAGGGTTTCAAATGGGAGTTTTAGGGTTGCATGAAAAAGTTTGAAGGGTTTCATGAGATGTGTAAAGTTTGTATGTGGGTGAAATTTACGTATAGAAGGTTGATTGGGGTGTGAGGAAGATGATGGAAGTGTTGTTTGGGTGTTTGAACACTTTGGCTAAAAAATAGTACGTGGGATAGTATAAGGGTGCATAGGAGACCGAGCTAGGGTCTGGTTTAGCCAGCTAGGGTTTAGTGTGGCTACTTAGGGTTTTTTAGTCACACGTGTACTTGGTGATTAAAGTGTGATGATGAGGGTGGAATATGTGGATTGTGATGTGTGGAGTGTTAGCATGATTTGGGTTGTGTGAGGTGGAGTATGATCAGCCACTTAGGCCTAAATTAGGGTTTCGGAATAAAACCTGAGAGTGAGACGGTGAGTGGACTTAGAAGTGTAAGGTAGTGGGCCTTAACCCATATACATGGGAGATGGGCTCTAGTGTGAGTTAGGGTAAGGAGGAAAGAATGTTAGGCCAAGTTAGGAGGTGCATGAGTCTTATGATGTGAGACAGGTCCTTTTGGAGGATAAGCATAGAGGGAGTTAATCATGCATGTCTAGGGTTAAAATTATGAATAAGACACTTAAGACATTAATCATGTAAAGTGAAAGGTTATTGAGCCGGGTCCAAGCCGATCCACTGGTTAGGAATAGTGGTTAGGGTGTTCCACCTTATATGTGACCGATGCACTAGCTAATAATAGTGGTAAGGAGCTTTATACCCTATGTGTTTCCGGCCCACCAGCTATAATAGTGGGGGATCCCGAGCTCGCTAAACCAAACTTGAGTTTCCTAAGACACTAAGTACTTACTGTGGAACACCATGCGAGTAGGAGCTGAACCGATCCACTGGTAAGGAATAGTGGTTAAGGTATTACACCCTATATGTGACCAATCCACCGGCTAATAATAGTGGTCAAGTGCATTGTGCCCTGTATGTTTTCTGGTCCACTGGCTATAATAGTGGGGTTCTTATACTCACATGGATTTGATAAAGAGCATGGTGTGAAACGAGTATCAATAAGAGATTAATTAATTAATTAATCTGGACTATAAATAGCCTTTATTTATTATTTATCTAAAGTGATCGTATGCTGTTTTATTGTCCTTCTTAGATTATGTGCTTTTATGTGATAGCCTTAGTGTACGGTTACCTTACTCAGTATGTAGTGTACTGATTACCCTTTTCATGGGTATTGCTCTTTCCCACGAGCAAGAGGCCATCTGACATGGTGCAGGTAGGTGATGCTTATTTTGATGCCTTCGATATCCATGAGGCATCAGGTGGGGCTGAGTGGTGTGGGTGGATTCTCTCTCTATGTTATTTTATTCCTTTATGTTATTTCTTTCATGTGTTAGATTTTCCAGAATTAAACTTTATCATGTAGACACTATTCCTTTCAAGGAACATTGATTTCATACTTTGGGATATGTAAACTCTTTACGCATACTCTAATTTCTATGTTATGATCCTTTTAGTTCTTTTTATGAACTCTTGGTTTAAGTATTGATTAAGTTTAGCAAATATCCTTTTTAGCCTTAGCACTTGGTAGTGGAATGGTAGGAGTGAACCGGTCTGGTACTAAGTGTGGCGGTAATATTCCCAAAATTCATAGGTTCTAATATAATTTAATTGCTTCTGTTTTAAAAAAAATAGTGAATTTTGGGGTGTCACACTCTTTCCATGGTCACTCCTTATGGTATGAATCATTGATCATTTCTCTACTTGAATTCTCTTAGCAAGCACAAGAAATGCATTTAAAGCATCATATTTAGTAGAGAGGAATAATGTCCATGTATATTGTGCGTATTCATCTACAATGACTAATGCATATTTACAAGCACCCATGTTAAGGGTCCTAGTTGGCCCAAACAAATCCATATGCAGCGATTCAAGTGGTTCAGTGGTAGTCACAACATTTTTGGGTTTGAAGGTAACCTTATGTTGTTTCCCTTGTTTACATGCATCACATAATATATCTTTTTCAAAGTTCAACTTTGGGAGACCATGCAATAGGTCTTTTCTGGCTAATTTGCTTAATAGATCTATGCTACCATGTGTATTTATTTTGTGCCACAACCATGTATCATTATCAACTGCACTCAAACATGTATCATGTAGTTTTATTGATTTTACATCAAGCATGTACATATTATTAATGCGTGGGAATACAAAAAGTATAGATTTATCTATCTCATTTGAAATCATGTAGTGTGAATTTCAAAAATTAACCAACAGTCCTTTATCACAAAGTTGACTAATGCTTACTAAGTTATTTTTGAGATAATTAACTAGATAAACATAATTTATGAAAGGTTTAGTGTTACCAATACTAATGCTGCCAATACCAAAGATCTTTCCTTTTGAGTTATCTCCAAAGATTATGCTCCCACCATCATATAAATGAGCTTACAGAACATAGTTCGATCACTGATCATCTGTCTCGAGCATCTGCTAGGAACCATTTGTGCCTTTTTGTATTGATCTTGAAGCATACCTAAAAGCACAAATGTTCCAATTTAGGTACCCTTTCAATGGGTCCTTACTAGGTTAGAGTTTAACTCATGTAGGATAGTTCCTTTAGGTACCAACACTTGCTTGAATTTTAACTTCACTTGGGTATTCTTTGAGAACTCACATGATGATGCAACATGGTTAGGTTTGCCACATTCATTACACAGGGTTTTCTTATTATGAGTAAAAGTGAATGTTGAACTTTGTGCATGCCTATATGTTGTAGATGAATGCACATCCTTCCCATATATAGTATAGTTATTTGATGTGATGGAACATTTACTTGATGAGCTTTTGAGGCTCTCACAAAGAATTTTTTAAGTGTTTGGTACTTAATCACTTTCTTATTTCCATAGCTTAAACCTTCATGGTCTTTATAGTACTATTAAGCACCTAATAATATGTTTAGACCTTCTTCACCTTTTGTGAAGGTATATGCAATTTTCACAAATTTGTCACACTTGGCTTGTAATTCCATTTTTTTAACTTGAAATTGATCTATCTTAACTTGGTGATCATAACAAATGTATTTTTTGTATTCATTAAACTTAATAATTTTATTTGATAAATTAGTTTTGACAAGAAGCATGTGTGATTCAAGAAGGACATTTTCGTTTATTGCTAGAGTTTGTTGGTCATTTAGGTGATCAAGTAATTTCTTCATATTTTCCTTCTCTTTAGTTAATGTAGCATTACCATGTGATGAGTCATGCAAAACACAAAGTAGGTCACCATAGGAGTATAGTAAATCAGATTGTACCTCATCGACGTTGTCGTCATCATCGAAGCTTATGAGTGAGATAGAGGTTGATGATTCTCCTCCTAGTTCCATAAAAAAGGCTAGAAATTTCTTCCTCTTCTTCTGAGGTTTGACTTAACTTTCACCAAAAGTAGCCATGGCTTTTTTGGGCCCTTGTCTTCCTTTGTTGTTGCTTAAGTTCCCTTTATTCCTTGCCTTTTTTTTTCTTTTTAGCAATTTTGTTTCTGAACTCATAGTAGTCACGAATGACATGCCTAGTTTTTCCATAGTTGTGGCATTTGATTTTGTCATCTATGTTGACTTCTCTTAGGCTTCTTTTTGTTGCTTGAAGATGCTCTTTGATTATTATTTCCTCTTGATCAGAGGAACCTTTTGAATTGAGTGGTTATGAGTGCCACTTCTTCATCATTCATAGGAGTTTTTTCTTCTCCTTCATCAGCTTACTTTTTGCCCAGGTTATCAAATTTATCTTATTTCCTTGAAGATGTTGAAGCTTTTAATGCTGGAGGATCATTTCTTATTTCTTATACTTCATCCTCTAACTTTGATTGGTGAACCATAAGGTTGCCAAAAAGCTCCTCAATTGTTATTTTTCCTAATTTTCTGGCCTCTTCAATTGTGGTTACCTTAGGGACCCATTCGTTTGTATGACCTTGTATGATTTTTATTACTTTCTCTTCTTTAGTAATTTCCTTCCCCAAGGTCTTGAGATTTTTGATGATTGAGGTGAAGCAGTTGCTTAGAAATTTGATGCTTTCATCATGCTTCATGTTAAAGAGTTCATACGCTCTAGTACGAAGGGTGATTTTTTGATCCTAAGCCTATTTTGTACCTTTATGGGTGTGGTTGAGGTTATCCCATATGTCCTTGGAGGTTGTGCAGGATTGAATTCGATGAAACTCTTTTTCACCAAGCCCACATTATGGAATCATGATGGCTTTATCGCTGAGAGTTAGCCTTCTCTTTTCTGCATCAATAAGCTCATCTCTTATCTTTTCTACAATATCACCATTGACCTTCTTTGTGATCTTGATTGGCCCTTCGATAAAAATTGACCACATGTCATAGTTTTGTGATTTAATGAAGAACATTATTCGGTTCTTCCATTAGTCAAACTTTTCACCATTGAACAATGGTTGCTTAGTGGTGGTGATGCCTTCATTTAGACTAATGAAATCCATTTCACTTGTGGATCTTTTTCACCTAGGATTGTTGAATCTTTTGAGAGGTGCATAGAACTATAATACTAATTAAAAATACCCTACAGGGGGTGAATAAAATTTTGTGGAATGAGAATGACTAAATAAAAATTTACACATAATGCAAAGTGGTTTAAGAGTGAATTACTCTCTATATCCACTACTAAAAGGTTCTCCCTTTTGAATTTTTAAAATAGTGATGTGTTTTATTAATGATAATCCTTCTCTTAGTTTATGAGTCTTACAATCTCAATGACCATCTGAAGAGATGATTTACAACTTTACCTATTTATCTTTTCTAGATTTACTAAATGACTCTCTCAAGAATGATTGGCAATACTCACTAAGCCCTTTGATTGATTTTTGAGAGGTGGTTGTGATTACAAGTGTTTTTCACCAAGTAAAAGATATGAAAGTGTTGATCTTTGAATGAGATGTTAGCTAGCTAGACGTAATATATGATATTACAATTTGAGAACAATTTTAGCTAAGAGAAGTGAGTAAAGAACACTTTTCATTGAAAAACTTAGAAATATGAAAGTTTTGATAATTTGTGTCTAATGGCCATACTCGTCAAACGTTATTTCATTGAAAAATTAGCATTTAATACTGACCATTCGATCGGTTATATGGCTAGTCGATTGGTTTGTTTCAACCAGTTGCCTGCTCATGTTTTCACCAAAATTAGAAAGTTACTATTATTTTAACTAGTTGATTGTTCTATAGCAAACAATCGATTTGTTTCTCAACTAGTCGATTGATCTAGAGTAACTAGTTGATGTGTTTTTATAGAGAGCAACTAGATTTCTATAGAAACTAAACCTGTGGATCAGTTTGTCAAACCTGTCGATTGGTTTAGCAATAATCAGTCGATGTGTTTAAACAGAGAGCAACTAGGTTTTTGCACAAATAAAACCCATGGATCGGTTTATTAAACTAGTCAATTAATTTGTCAGTAACCAGTCAATGTGTTTAAATAGAGAGCAACTGAGTCTCTGTAAGATTGAGACCCATGGACTGTTTTGTAAAACCAGTTGATCTGTTTGGCTCATCTAGTCAATCGATTTACCTAACCCAGTCAATGTATTTAGATAGAGACGAATTGGGTTTCTACAAGATTGACACCTATGGACTGGTTGCCAAACTAGTTGATCAATTTTTGAACTAATTGATCAGTTTGAGGAAACCAGTCGATCAGTTTTATGCACTAGTCTATCCGTCTAAGTTTTAACACAACTAGTGGCTTTGTTTAAACTAAACCAATCGATCGGTTTGATGACTAGTCAATTGGTTCTGATCAAAACCAATCAATTTGTTTGGAAAATGCTTTTAGAAGATTTATAATATGAAATCAAGTCAAGTATTTCTCAACAAAGAGTTTTAAAGAGTATTTGTTTGAAATGTAACCTTTGTTTAACTTAATTCTTTATAATATACCTAAGACATATCAAATGCTTTGCTTGATGTCTTGGTTCCTTTTGTATGTGTTGATTTGTTGAATATGCAAACTTAAGGAAGTACATTAGATACTAAAATTAGTTTGTTATCATCAAAACAAGTATAATGATATTATTTAACCTTTGAGGTTAACAATTTATAAATAACAATAGCCCAATCTAAATAGGAATTTCTAGATAACATCAAGCCAATATAATTTGGTATTCATGGATAATGCCAAACCAATATAACATAACATAACATAGTAGGTAATTTAAATTGGTGTTTATAGATAACACCAAACTCATATTATATATCGTATAATTAGTATTCATATATTACACCAAATATTCACAAAAATGTTAAAAATGAAGAAAAACATATGAAGTTTTTAAGGATAACAAAAAATTTGGCATAAAAATAAAGAATTGTTTAAGACCATTTAATAATCATTTTAATTTCAAAATACCACTTAGGGTCTGATTGAATAAAAACATCAAATAAATTTAGGTTTGGAATAACAAAAGAATTCCATATGCCATTTTAGAAAAATTACTATTTATGGTCATTAATTAAAGCTAAATTCAAAGTTAATAGTCAAGGTTTAACTTCCATTGTTTGCATATTCAACATTTTGCCATTTTATGGCTAATATGGTTATTTTTGTCTAATTATGTTTAATATGTCATTAACCCTAATTAATGTGATTAATTTTTTACTAACATCCTTATGGTGATTAATGGGTAGTTAGTGAAGAACTCTTTGAATATTTATGAAAAACATAGAGAACAATCCCCATATTTTTACAAAGCTTTCTCAAGATTTGATAAATCATAATATAAGTCTTAATAACCCAGATGACAAGATATTATGTATAACACCCCAAAATTTGTTGTGGAAAATTTTCATTTTTAGAGGAAACATAATACTATAATAAGTGGGTGTTACTACTATAATTGGCGTAAGTCTAGCTTACTATACTATCCTTATATCAAGCACAAGGCAAAACAATTAAAATGTAAATTATGATAAATAGAAAGTGTGATAAGTTTCATAAACATAAATATAAGTTGGAGATTGACCCCAAGTACAATACCCAAAAATACATAAAGGGATAATATGGAGCTAAGAGTCCACAAAGGTATTAGAGTAAAGCTAACATCTAGATAACATGACTCTACGTCCAAAACTGATACATGGTATCACTCCTCCACACAAAAGGCATCATAAGTGGCAAATCATCCATTAGATCCTTATCAACCTACACATATACATCAGGGTTGTTTTCTCATGGGAATAGGCACCACCCATGAAAAAAATGATCAATATGCTATGTACCAAGAAAGGTAACAATACAATTAAGGGGGTGTAAGAATTACATATGTTCACATCAAGGAATAATCATACATGCATATTAACATAAAATAATGCAAGGTAAATTATTGATTTCATATCTCATTATTTGATATAACGTATTCTATTATTTTATTTACATTAAATTCAGAGATTCTACTATTCTTAATGTAGTGGAATGCACTAAAACACTTTTCATAGACAAAACACTTGAGCCACTATTATCATCTAGTGGAAAAAACCTAACACATACCATATCAACACACTCCTAAACGCTATTCTTAAACTGTTAGAATGGTTTGAAGCAGTTCTTAGGGAAGAACAAACTTTAGCCACTATTATCGTCTGATGGAACAAACATAACCCCTTAGTCCTAACTTATGCACTCTTTCATTTTAAATAATTAATGTCTTATCCATTAGTTACTTATCTAAAATAATATTCTCATTCATATTGAGTTTATAGCCCCATTATTTTTAATCCAGCAGAATAGACTGATGCACATCTTAGGAGAAAACACACATGAGCTACTATTATTATTTGGTGGAACAGACACATAAAAGACCTCGACCTAACTCATGTGATTTTCCACTTTATGTGATTAATATCTTATTTATAATTGGTTTGATATACATAATACATAATTAAAATATGTAAAGCACAACCATATAGTTATGACGGTTGCACACTACTACAAAACCAGGAAATAATAATGGTGGTTAGGAAACTGTTGCCAAACACGTGAAAATTAATGCATATGACAATTTTGATGAGGGTTATAGTTTAAAACCGTTATTAAAACCCCAGCGCTAAAAATCTATATGGTAGTTTTAATAATGGTATATGAAAAACCGTTATTAAAAGCTCCTTTAATAATGGTTTCTAAAATAACCGTTGTCAAAAGCCTGAGAAGTTTTAATAATGGTTCTTGTAAGAACTATTATTAAAACCCCATGTTTTCCTTTTATTTTGTTCAATTCTGTTTTGTGCTAAAAAAATTAGACTCTATACCTTCTCTCTTTTACTCTCATTCTCTTGCAAACCCTCACACCACCACACCATGCACCACCACTCCAGCTCCTCTCAAGTTAGGGAAACCACCACTTGCTCTCTTTTACACTGCCAACACTCCTCTTCCTTGCACCACTCTTTCACTTGCAGCACTACACCTCTTCCATTCTCGGCTTTGCATGTGCTGTCATTCTTTCACACCTTGCTAGCACTTTTTCCTTCTTCCTTTACCGTGTTCATAGGTGGTCGCAATTATCCTCTTATTTTTCACTGCTCCTTTTACATATGTTTTTGTTCTTATGCTCGTAGCTTTTTCTCTTCAAATATATATATACATATATATATAAATGCATGCATGTTGATGCAGGGTTGCTTTGTTTGTGTAATACCCCAAATTATGCGAAGTGTTATAAGGATTGATTTGCCTACTTATATCAACATGGTATATCATTCTTTTGGTGATTCCATCCTAAGAACTTCACAGTTAAGCGTGCTGACCGTGGAGTAATTTTAGGATGGGTGACCCTCCTGGGAAGTTTCAAACATTTTCTGAAATTTTCTCAAGAAGTACGTGAGTGAGGACAAAACGCACTAAAAGGACTCGAATTGATCAACTGGCCCCAGGAGGGTCACCCACCCTAAAATTACTCTACGGCCAGCACGCTTAACTGTGAAGTTCTTAGGATGGAATCACCAAAAGGATGGTATACCATGTTGATATAAGTAGTCAAATCAATCCTTATAACACTCTACATAAGTTGGGGTATTACATTCACCCCCACTCAAAGAATGCAACGTCCTCGTTGCACCTCAACCAATAACTGTCTCAATACAGTTTATCTCAAGAATCGTCCCGCTAGGTGGCTAACTGGCTCATCCAAGTTCAGCTCACGGCCGCGGTTTCGCTATGATACCATTTGTAACACCCCGAGTCGATACCAACACTAATGCACCGGATCCCATCATAACTTCACACTTAAGCATGTTGGCCGTGGAGTAATTTTAGGATGGGTGATCCTCCTGGGAAGTTTCGGAAATTTTATGAAATTTTCTCAAGAAGTGTGTGCGTGAGGATAAAGCGCACTGAAAGGACTCGTGTTGATCTGTGGGGCCAGCCGATCAATTCGAAAGCACTCCAAGGTTGCCCCCGAGTGATCGTATCGACTTGGGGTATTACAGTTTGTTATTGAAAAATTATAGTTTATTGTTGAAAAATGTGTTGTTGAATGTGTTGGTGAAAAATGTTGCTGTTCATTGTTGAATTTGTCGGTACTGTTATATATTAACATATGAATGTGTGTCCGAGACCTTTACATATATATATAACATGCATGAGTACTTAATTATGAAGCCAGAGAAAGAAAATACTTAAAATTATTAGTAATGTCATTGATAAAAACTATATATATATATATATATATATATATATATATATATATATATATATATATATATATATATATATATATATATATATATATATATATATATATATAGACATTTTCATTAATAAGTATAGGACACTATAAGATATAAAAAATGTCATATAATGAAATGAAAATATATTTTACATATACACATCATTAAATGAAAATTTCAATTAAAGATGCATATGTTAATGATTTTTATTTGATGAGGATTAAATAGATATGGAAAATAAAGAATATATAAAAGTAAATAATTAAATAGAGAGGAATAATTGTATATAATAATAATAATAATAATAATAATAATAATATAGGATTTATTAGAGTTTAATTATAGTTATCTAGGTTTAGGATTAGGGTTTTATGAGGTGTAGGGTTAGTTTTTATTATAATTTATTAGGGTTAGGGTTAGGGTTTGGCGTTTATTATACTAAATATAATAATTAATATGTGCTCTGATAACAAACTATTATATATATTATTCTCAACTCTATTTTTAATAGTATCATATTATTATACTTAACCTATATATATTATCTTATTAATCTCTACTTGATTTTACTATGTATAGCTTGAATAATTTGATGATAGTTTGATGTTTAGCTAATTTATTAAATATATAACTAAATATTATGTCCTTATTTTAAATAGTGTGATGTTGTTAACTGTACATAGTTGGTTAAGATCTGGTAGAATATATTTTTGGTTTGTCTAGCTAGTTGAAGATCAGTTTACATATTCTCTAATCCAGATCTTTTCGATAACAGCCTTGATGATAAGATTTACTGGTTCTCATTTGTAGGTAGTGAGATGACATACCCTCCACCATATCTATGCATGGTGCCACATGCAGATCTATGGACTCATGTCATATGGTTGTACAATGAGCTAGGTCGGTTATATACAAGTGGCGTATCCTATCACCCCTTCCATTTTAGATCGTATCACCTACTGTTGACCCTGCCTTAGATAGAGCCATAGGTGTTGGTTACATCTACTTTTTTGTGTTGGTTTGTCCACCATACTAATTCACCACACCTGAGATTTATTGAAGGTGAGGTGTTTGCCAGAGAGTATGATAGGATATTAAGAGAGCTGATGGTCATTGATGATGAGTGGAGGTTTCATCATAGCTTACCTTCAAGTATCCACCCCGGTTATCCTAGAGTATCTATGACTAGAATCTCTAGCGATGATGTCAAGGATTAGATGACATATCGTGATGAGTGAAATTTGAGAGTTATAGTTATTAGTCGGGCTAGATGAGGCTACCAAGGGATTTAGTTTTACGATTATGAGTTTTTATTTTTTAGGTGTTTGGGTTGTAGCAACCTTTTGATGTATATAGTGCTACTATTGCCTTAATCCCGCAGTATGTATATCTTTTGTAATTTGAATCATTGTACAATGTTTTACTATGTATGTATATATATGTGCGTGTGCGTGTGTGTGTGTGTGTGTGTGTGTGTGTGTGTGTGTGTGAACTCTTTCTAAGTATGAGCAGTTTGAGTATTAATATTTTTTTGGAAACGTGTTAGCATGATTCATATATATAAATACAGAATATCATGATATATTTGAGATTAATTCTTTCTAAGCATTAGTGATCTGTGAATTATTAAACTTATAATTCAATTGATATGTAATAATTACTTTTGCATGGGATACATCTAGATTGAAAAACTATGGATAAAAAATGGTTGTCTGCAAATTGTTTATCTAGAGAATATAACGAAGGAGTGGAATTTTTGATCAAGTTTGTAGTTGAACATGCTTGGGACTCTAGTGGAATTTTTGATCAATTTTTGATCAAGAAATGTGCACCTTGTGCTTTTTACAGATGGAATGAATCCACACAATCAAGGCACCTATAGTTTATGGCCGGTAATTTTGGTTATATACAATCTACCTCTATGGCTCTATATGAAATGTAAATATATGATGCTGTCTTTACTTATTTTGGGGCCAAACCATTAGGGAATAATATTGATGTCTATTTGGCACCTTTGATTGATGATTTGAAGTTCTTGTGGGACATGGGCATTGAAGTATTTGATGTATATAGTGAAGAAAATTTCACTTTGAAAGCAATGCTATTTTGTACTATAAATGATTTTCCGGCGTATGGCAACTTGTTAGGTTATAGTGTGAAAGGCCATTATGCATGTCCGATATGTGAGGAGAGTACTTCATTTTTTAGCTAACACATAGCTGGAAGATTGTCTTCCTTAGGCATTGTAGGTTTTTATTGAAGAATCATCATTATCATAGGCAAAGAAAAGCGTTTAATGGCTTCCAAGAAGGATGATAGGTACCAATCAAGTTGACGGGTTGAAAAGTGTGGCTGAAGATGAAACATTTGAGTGTTAAGTTTGGGAAGAAGAATAAAGATAAGCCTCCATCAATTGAGTGGAAGAAGATGTCAATATTCTTTGACCTTCCTTATTAGGAATCTCTGTACGTGAGACATGCCCTTGATGTGATGCATATCAAGAAAAATATATGTGACAGTCTTGTTGGTACATTACTTAATGTTCCATGAAAGACTAAATATGACATAAATAATCGAATGGATATGGAAGAAATGGGTATTAGACAGGAACTGGCATCACAAGACAATACAAGAAGAACATATTTATTATTCGCGTGTCATACTCTTTCTATAAAAGAGAAAATTTTATTTTACAAATTCTTTAAAAATTTCAAGGTTCCAGAAGGGTATTCTTCAAATTTCAGAAGGCTCGTGTCAATTAAAGAGTTGAAATTAATTAACATGAAGTCTCATGATTATCATATTTTGATGCAGCACTTGTTGCTGATAGGTATACGTGTAATTTTGCCAAAGCGTGTTCGAATTATGATCATGAGGCTTTATTAGTTCTTTAACGCCATCTGATATAAAGTTATACATCCTGATAGCTTGGATGCCTTGAAAAGAGGGATTGTGATTACTTTGTGATAGCTTGAAATGTATTTTCCATCCTCATTCTTTAACATTATGGTACACCTAACTGTTCATTTAGTTTGTGAGATAAAAATACTAGGACCTGTTCATGGGCACTGGATGTACTGCTTTGAACGGTTTATGAAGTTGATAAAAGGTTATGCGAAGAATCAATATCAGCCAGAAGGATGTATTGTTGAGAGTTACCTTGTGGAAGAGGTAATTGAGCTTTGCATGAAGTATTTGTCAAATGCTAAATCTTAGTATTCCTAAGTCTCGACATGCAGGCTAAATCGAAGGACAGGGTGTTAGGGGCAAACAATTTGGGCGTATAGACCCTAACATGTTTCATAAATCACATCTATATGTATTACACAACAGTGATGATGTTCAGCCATATATTGAAAAACATATGCTTTCTTTGCAGATTTAAAATCCATCAACGACTGAGAAATGGATAATCGATAAATATAATATTTCCTTTATCGATTGGATAAGAAATTGCATCATTCCATTAAATGGACATTCCCCAACTTCAATTTCCAAAACCCTGCATTGGTTGTCTCGGAAACATCATTATGAATTTTTTTCATATACTAGTTATGTGATCAACTGTTACACTTTTTATACAAAAAAACAAGATGAGAAGAATATTGTAACACCCCAAAATTCACTATTTTTTTTAAAGCAAAAGTAATCAAAATACTTAATTTAAAACCCATGAATTCTGGGGATGTTACCGCTACACTTAGTACCAAACCGGTTCTCTCCAATCGTTTCGGTACCAAGTGCTAAGGCTAAGAAAATTATTAACATTAAACTCAAACCAATAGCTCATAAAAGAACTAGAAAGATCGTACATAAAAATCAAAGTGCACGTAAAGAATCATGAATCAAGTATTTAATACAAGGTAATAGATCAAACAGGATAAATCTGATACAAGAAGAAATAATAGAAATAAATAAGATATCAAGAAGAGGGAATCCGACCACACTACTCTCAAACTTTGAGACAAAACAAGCTCAAAGCATAGCCCGACTGATGTCTTGCCCACTTGCACAAAGTCAGAAGGGCATACTACTCGTGGGAATGAGTAGCACCCATGAAACGGGTGATCAGTACGCTACGTATTGAGTAAGGTTACTGAGCACTAAGGCCAACACATAAGCACATAATCCATGCAGAATAATAACAGGTCATAATCACCAACATAATAATATAAAGACAAATGAACGATCAGGTGGAAATTCCAAGATCCAATATAGTTTAGATTAATTACTTCATTAATCCTTTATCAAAATATTTTCACACCATACTCTTTATCAAGTCAATACGATTACGGGGACCCCACTATTTTAGCCGGTGGATATGTCGCGAAGGTACAAGCCCTGCCACTATTTTAGCCGGTGGATTGGTCGCGAGGGTAACATACCCTACCACTATTTTATGCCGGCGGATCGGTCTGGCCCCTTTCTCGTACGGTGTTCCACTGTAAGTAATTAGTATCTTTCCTATGTCTTAGAACTGTAGGGATTGATTTTGTTGAGCTCGGGATCCCCCACTATTATAGCCTGTGGATCGGTTGCGAGGGTACATGCCCTGCCACTATTTTAGCCGGTGGATCGGTCGCGAGGGAAATATTCCCTGCCATTATTATGTCGGTGGATCGGTCGTGAGGGTACATGCCCTGCCACTATTTTAGCCGGTGGATCGGTCGCGAGGGAAATATTCCCTACCACTATTATGCCGGTGGATCGGTCTGGGCCCGACTCAACATCTTCCACTTTACGTGATTAATGTCTTAAGTATTTTATTCAAAAGCTTTCATCATGGACATGCATGAATCATTATCTTTACACTTCACACATCACAAATCATAAAATTCCACAGTCATAATTACACTTTAATCACCAATACACATGACAATACAAAAATTCCAAGCAACCCCAACAAACCCTAAGTATCCACACAAACCCTAGTTCGGTCTCCTACGTACCCTTATATAATCTCCATGTGTTATTTTTCATCTAAAATGTTCAAACACCCAAATAACACTTTCATTACCTTCCTTACATCCCAAATCAACCTTTCATACATAAATTTTACTCCTATGCAAACTTTACACATCCCATGCATCCTCTCAAACTTTTCATACAAACCCTAAATCCCATGCAATCATTAACCCCCATGCAAAACCCTAACTCCTCCATGCAAACCCTAATACCACTATCCAACAATTAATACCACTATGCAACCATTAATACCACCATGCAAACCCTAATACCATCATGCAAACCCTAATACCACTTTACAACCATTAATACCACCATACAACCATTAATACTACCTTACAACCATTAATACCACCATACAACCATTAATACTACCATATAAACCATTAATACCACCATGTAATCCTAGATTCCGTCATACAAAACTCTAAGTTCAATCCACACAAAACCAAGGATCTATCCATACCAAACCCTAGATTCAAACCATAGAAAACCCAAAGATTTGTCCATATAATACAATTGATTAGATTCTCCCAAATTAGATTCTTCCATACAAGACCATAAGTTAGATTCTTCCACATAAAATCATAAATTAGAATCTCCTATATAAGCCATAAATTAGATTGTCCCATATAAAATCATAAATTATATTCTCCCACACAAAACCATAAATTAGATTCTCCTAAATAGAACCATAAATTATATTCTCCCACACAAATCCATAAATTAGATTCTCCCATACAAAACCATAATTAAACTCTCCTACACAAAATCATAAAAATCATAAATCAGATTCTCCCACATGAAACCTTAAAATTCTCCATTTTATTCTTCCACTTATGTATCATTAAAATAATTAGGTCAACTCACCTCCCTTGGTCAACCTCTTTCCCCATCCTCCTTTTTCATCCTTTCTCCCACACAAAACACATCAACTCCCTCACATGCATGTCTTACAGAATCACGGCACATATAATCACATATACATAATACACATGCCATGTAAACACACAAAACATACTTCAATTCCATACCATACCATATACGACATAAATAATGATGATAGACATATGATACATAACACGCGAAGCACATAATGGATATAAATACACAAAAGACCTTAGTAACACCCTTACCTGAAACGATACCGGTCTTGGAGCACGCTCCTACGCCTTCTTATGGCTTTGACCAAATAATAACATACTAATAAAATAACATTAACAAAATTCTAACTTTGCTAAAGACATATAAATAATAGAAATATTATAAAAGTTGATAATATAGGGTTAAATACTTTACCCTAATAATAATAATGATACTAAAAGTAATATCAATGAGAATATAAAGAATAATAATAATAATAATAATAGTAACAACAATAATAATAAAAAGGACATTATTCAAAAACAAAGTAAAATAAATGCTTCGCCCCCCTTTACCAAAATAATACTAATAATAATACGAGTAAGATAAATAATAACATTTAGTAATAATAAATATAATGAAATAGTAATAATAATAATAATAATAAATAATAAATAATAGTAAAGTAGTTGTAGTATTAATAATGAAATAAAAATAACAGTAATTCGAAACAGTAATAATAAAAATAATAATTATACTAATAATAACATATTAATATTAATAATAGTAACAATAGAAATAATAAGAAGAAGAATAATAAAATCGAATTAAAAATATAATAGGGCTTCAACCCTCAATAGAAATAATAATCAAAACATTAATACTAATACTAATAATAATAATAATACATATTAAAAAAAAAAATAATAATAATAATAGTATTTATATGCAAATAATTGAAAAAAATAATTTAAGGGTTATAAAAATAGGGAAAATGGCTGAGAGGGTCTAGGGTTCAACCTTAGGCTGGCGGGGATAGGCGGCATTAGCGGTGGTTCACGGCGGCGGCGGCGGTGGCTGGAAAAAGAGAAGAAAAAAAGGAAAAGTTCAAGTTGGGAAAAAGCTAATGAGAATTAAGGTGGGAGTTGGGGTGTTTAGGGTTGCCCAAAAGGAGGGGGACATAATAGAGGTGGTTGCACAGCCAAAGGTGGCGGCGCACGACGGCGGTGGGTGGTGGCCGAATGGGAGAGAAGAAGAAAGAGAGAGGAGGAGAGGTAGGAAGAGGAAAAGAAAGGTAGGGGAAGGTCGAGCATGGTCTGCAGAATAATTTGGGAGGTGAAAGGAGTGGAGGAGACGGCAAACGAGGTGGCTAAGGGTGGTTCGAAGGGCGGCGGAGGTGGAAGAAAGGGTTGATTGGGAAGGGAAGTTTGCACAGTCAGGGAGAGTTGTGCTAGAAGAATTGATCATGATGGATGGTTTGGTTAGCTAGAGGGAGGTTCAAGGAAGAGTTTGGTAGGTGGAATGGGTGGCGTAGTTGGCCGGAGGCGGTGGAATAGGCGTCTAAAGAGGCGGCGGTGGCAAGGACAGGAAATTCTGGGTAGGAGTTAAAGGCTTGATACAAGGTAGGTTACGAGGGTATTTATAGGTTTTAGAAGGTAGATTAGGGTTCTATGGGTTGGCTACGGGGTAAGGAAAGTAGGGTTAGGGTTGTCGGTGGCGAGGTTGGCCGGTGGTAGCAGCTTTTGGGGGAGGGGGTGCGAAGGGAAAAAAGGGAAAAAAAACTGCGAGGAGAGGGGGAGTTAGTTGGGAAATAAGGTCAACGAGTCAGTAGGGAAGAGAGAGGAGTGAAAACGCCGATCAATGGCGGCGAAAAACCAGGGCGGTGGCGGCGTTCTTACGGGTCGGTGGTAGGGATGACAGGTGCGAAGGTTGGGGAAGAAGAAGGGGGTTTGGGCTGGACGGTTCGGGAAAAGAAGAGAAAAGAAAGGGAGACGGGCGAACCGGGCACGATGAGGGGAAGGGTGCGTTAAATGAAACGCAGCGTTTGGGACGTAATAATCATAAAATGCAGCGCTGATAAGGGAGGAAGAAGGGTGCGCGGCGCTGGCTGGACTGGAGGAAAGGAAGAAGGGGAACTGGGCCGGTCGGCGGGCCCAGTTCGGCGAGGAGAAAAAAGGAAAAAGAAAGAAAAAGAAAGAAAAAGGAAGAAAGAAAAAGGAAAAAGGGAAAAAAAGAAGAGAAAAATAGTGAGTTGGCTTAATTAAATTAATTAGGATATTTGGGTTATTTAAAAATAATAATATTTAAATCCCTTTCTTTTTAGGCTAAATTAGGATTTTTAAAAGATTTTTCATAAATTCTATTTTAATTAGAAAAACACCCTAAATTTATCCAATTAAATTATTTATAAAATTAATATTAATTTGAAACTATTTTCTCCTTCTTATTTTAAATAAAATAATTTATTTAATTAATTTTCAAAATAAAATCCTTAATTAGCTAAAATAACCAAATACCTCCTAATTAAAATACTTATACATTTATTCTTAATTCTCCCTGATTAAATTCCTTTTATTTTAATAAAAATAATTTATTTAATAAAATTTTACAATAAAATCTTATTTAAATATAATTTTTTAAAATTTAAAATTTTTGAGGCATTTCAAGTATACTGCAGAATAGTGGAGTGAGTTTAGTGGCTGAGGCAATGAATGTTGCTAGTGCAAAAGATAATAATCCAACCTATGTAGATATAAATTATTATGATGTGATTGAACATATATGGGAGATAGATTACACTGTATTTAAAGTCCCTGTATTCGGCTGTAGATGGGCTGATAATAACTATGGGGTTAGATATGAAGATGGATTCACATTAGTAGATCTCAATGGGGTAGGTTATAAACAAGACCCCTTCATCTTGGCATCATAAGCGACACAAGTATTCTTTGTCACTGATCCTACTAATAATAGATGGTCTGTGGTACTATCCATGAAGAAAAGAAATGCCATTGAATGTGATGATGAAAATGATGCCAATTGGAATAAAGAGTATGTCTCAATTGTGCAAGCAACTTAATTATTCAACGATGATAACTATAAAATTAATGAGGAGTAAATATTTGTTAAGGATGATCATCATAAAGTAATATATATATCAGATCTTGAAACCAATCCTAAAACGAGGGGAAAAAAGAAGGAAAATAAGGCAACGAGGGTAATAATAGTGTAACATATGATATGTGTTCTGGTGTTTTTAAATGCATTTTTTGACCTTTCTCATTGGATATTTATTGTATCAATAATTTAGTGGGACATTATGGTTAATACATAATATTCTAACATAATTTATTTATTAATTTTTTTTGTAGAGATATGGCTAACAATATAGTTGATGGAGATAGTAGTGATGAAGAAGGAAAAAGAGGACCTACTATTATGAGAATCATCACGGACATGTGGAATAAAGGAGAGCTAGTTGAGTTGGGATGAAATACTTACAATCCTTTTATTGGCCCTTACGCAAACATATTCTTAACGTACATTTCGCTCGTCATTTGTAACTATGTTCCTATCTCTTATAATAATTAGAAGTAGGTACCAAAGGGTCACACGGAGCATATTTGGCATGGAATCATGGTAAATATGCTAGTTTATTTAATTATTTTTGTATGTCAAATGTTATTAATTTTAATACATTAACATTGGTATACATCTATATGTCTTATTTTGTAGAGAGTCTTTAATGTCTAGGAGACTAGGAAGAAATGACTTCTTAGACATTTTGGGGAGCGTATAAGAACATTTAGGTCATACTTAGCTCGTAGAAAAATGTACAAAAAGAGGGATGGTTCTCTATGGCATAACCCACCCAAACGATATGGTTTCATTGATCAAGAAAGTTGGAACCAATTTATTGTATATCGTCTGTTGGAGGATTTTAAGGCATTTGTTAGATAATAGTTAAACTTTTTGATTAACAATATTATGCTTAATATCTAAATAAACACGTGACTATATTTTGGCTTGTAACATAGGAAAAAAGTGCCAAAAAATAAAGAGATTGCTAAGAAGAATAAATACCGGCATAATATGGCTCGCAAAAGCTATACAGGCCTTGAAGAGGAGTTGGTATGCGATTTTGATTTATCCATTTATATGTAAAAGTAAAATGTTATAATAATATTCTTAATTAAGATTATTTTTTGATTTATAGCTCATAGCCCAAGACTTGGATCCATGTACCTCATTTGTCAATATTGGTAGATTATAGAAGAAGGATAGAGCAACAAAAGATGGATATATTAATGAAGATGTAGATGTTGCTGCCAAAAAAATTGTAAGTTTGTAGATATCTAGAACCCTACTAAGTTTTTTTTAGAAAACTATTATATTATTCCTATAAGCTAAATTTACATACATTATATAAATTACAAGACAAACTTGAAAGGTTAGGTGCTGTGGAGGGGGTGGATCAATATAACATTGTGTCCCAAGCTACAGGAATTATAGAACACCTTAGAAGAGATAGGAGTCTTGGATTAGGTGTTACGAGAACGAGTGTGTGTGGTTGATCTTGTGGTTCTCGTAGCACTAATGAGAAAGTGGCCATCCTCCCCTAGAAATTGAACATGGCATTTGAACAGATGGCAACAATGGAGCAAGAGTTATCATTTATTAAATCACAAGGGTATAAGCCATTCGATTTAGTTGACCATGATCAATTTCACATACCCAATGTAAATAGCGTTAGAGATAGTTGTGAAGCTAATGCATATCTTTCTTCTATTCCTGATATAAGCATTACAAACTATGAATTGTTGTTAAATGTATTTGGTGTAATAAATAATTAATAATGTGTAATATTTTATTTTAGGATTTTCATAAATCTGACTTGTTAGCGAATGACCTTTCAACTCTTTTGGCAAAAGGAAGGGTACGCATCAGTCATAGTACCCAAATCCAAATAGTCCTCAGGTATAACTTAGCCCTAAATACAAGGCCAATGAGTATTGATTCTCCAATCATTGGCAGAGCGCCCTTGCCTTGTTATAAAGAAGACAATGAGGCAGCTACAGTGCTAGAAGCTCATGGAAGCTTCATGCCTTGGCCTACGGATTAGATATGTCTCATTACCGAAGAGGTAATGACATTTGACATCATTATTGGACCTTATTTATTACTTACACTTTTTATACCTTTTTCATTTATATATATATATGCTCAATACATGTTTTGTTTATTATTATCAATTAAGGAATAAAAAAAGAAGACTGATCATACTAGTAAAACCAAGAGAGGTACTAATAGAATAAGCAACACAAAAGAGGGCACTGCTAAAGGAAAGAGAGCTACATCTGAAGAATTAGTTGCCCCACAAAAGATTCCCTCTCCAGAGAAGAGCCAACCTCCACCAATACTAGCTTTATTTTATTTGTATGCCCAAAACTACCTTAGGGATACTTATATATTCATTAATTATTATCCTGAGTATGTTTAGAGGGACAATGCTAATTACATGGTATCGACATTTGACATAAGCGACATTTATAATCAAGAATGGATGTCAACCACGAGTGTGGCCGTTTATGTCATGTAAGTATTATTTCATATTTTAGATTTAAGTACTTGTACTATTGGAATTTTTATGACCTTTTATATAAGTTCTTAGTTATTAACAACTATGCATTGTTATTGTTGTCCATAGGTTGATAGCCAGTCATGCTGCAATGGAGGGAATGATGTCCTCTATTGTGTTTGTGTGCCCATACTATATAGCTGACGATACTACAATAAGAGAGGGTAGGTACATAAACTATTTAGTGCATTTTGATTGAAGGACAAAATAAGCTTTATCTCATTCCTCACTGATGAGTTCATATTTTGACACATTTTATACCCTTATAATCTTAGTTTTTGGTAGTTTATTTAGCTAATATAGGGGAATAATTATTGTTTTATGCTTAAATGGTAAAAATTGCATAAATATTATTATTTGAGCTAAAATGATATAAATTAAGTAAATTTAGAGCAAAATAATATTTATTAATTTTTATTAATTTTATTTTGCAGGTTTTGTTTTTAAGTAAAAGAAAAAAAAGAAAAAAAAAGAAAAAAAAAGTATTTCGACCTTTGGACCAACAGCCAAAGGCCGAAGGCCCAAAGGCCAGAGAACGACGAAGAAATGAAATCAAACGAGGACCTGCACGCACGGAAAGAAAAAAAAAGTCAGCCGCAGGGCTGACGTGGCATGACGAGACAGTAGGACGCGACATTAAATAGAGAGCCGCAGGACGGTAGAGAGGAAAGAGGGGCACACAGGTGTGCGGCAGAGCCTGTATAGGCTCGGGAAAAAGGGCCGCAGAGCGAGAGAAGGGCGAGAGCCTTCCCAGGCTCGGGCGTCAGGGGCGCGCGTCTGGAGGAGAGCCTTCACAGGCTCGGACGACGCTGAGGAGAGGCGACGCAGAGCCGCACATCACGCGAAGGAAGGAAGAGGAGGCAACAGGACGACGCGCAGAGGACAGCCTCCGCACGGAGTTCGAGGCAGCGGCAGCACAGCCGCACGTCAGCCTATCAGCCGCCGGTCAGAAAAAGAAAAAGAAAAAGAATTTGGCACGGAAATTCAAGGCAAACAAGGAAGAAAATTAGAGAAAAAATATACAGGTAGAATTTATTTCAAATAAAATTAATTTTTATCTGAAATAAATTCTTGATCTTTAATTCAAAATTAATTCCGGTTATTTATTTCTCTTATTTTTAATTTACATTTTAGATATATATTTCTGTGTAATTAATTCTTTAATTATGGCTGGCTGATTATTTATTGTTAGGGAATGAATTGAAACCCTAAACTATGGTTTGAATCATAATTTTATTTTCTTTGTTTCGTGAGATTGTTTCTTGACTCTATATTAATTGCTATCGTTTATATGTATAATTCTGTCCAGTATAGTTTATTTGGTGCATGCCTTGTTCTGGTTCCTCATAAGTGACAGTATGTAGGATTATTTGCCTGCGAGGTGGCCATCTAAATATACTAGAATTTATGTGTATAAATTGCAGCTAGGTTAGATAACAATTCACCTAATCGTTTTGTGATTCTAACCGAAGTGGTAAAACGTTTCGATACGTGTGGGTCAAGGATAGGAAATACAGCTAGACATGCGTTTTGTACTAGTCTGGGTACTTAGATTGACAGCCTTCCACTTACACTTAATGCATTAAATCTAGTTAAATATAGGAGCCACTTGTTGCTGCTATACTGCTAGTATTTAATAGGGTTAATATAGGCACGTGGTCGTATTAATTAATTAAGGGAAGTAATATAAGGTGTATGGACCTGCGTTTGGTGTGCAACTTGGTCGATCTCTTTCTCACGATTAAATATTGACTTAGAAATAAATATTATATCTCGATATAATCTAGTGGTGGATTTTTATTTCCCTAACATATTTCTCCTATCTGCGAGTTTTCCATTATTTTCATTATTAGTTTATTTTATTTTATTTTATTTCTTTTATCCTTTTATTATTTTGATAAACCCCCATTAGAATTTTTCTTATTTATTTATTTAGTGTTATTTAAGATTTTTATTTTTAGTTTTAGTTTTAGTTTAAGCTAGTTTAAATAGAGGTGAGCCCTCTCAATCCCCGGCTAGAACGATACCCTTATTTACCAGTGCTACAATTGACAACAAGAGGGTTTAAATTACGTGCCGGCTATGGTCGCACCAATTTTTGGCGCCGTTGCCGGGGATTGGTAACTTCACCTTTATTTTGCTAGTATTTTTAGTGTGTTTTCATTTTTAGTGTTTTTGTATTTTTTCTTTTAGTTTTGTTTTAGATTTTCTTAGGATTTTTGGTGTTTTTTTTATTAACCTTTTCCTTTGAAGTGTTAGTGTTTTCAGGTAGCTATGAGGGGATCCTTTGGTTATGGACAACTTTGCTCGAATCTTAACGCAAGAGTAAATGAGGTAAGTATGAGTAGTCTTGAAGATAAACTTAACAAACTTACTACTCTCGTTTTGCAGGTTGTTAAAGCTACTGTAGTTATTAACACAAGTGGAGTGTGTCATACGCAAGGAAATCCATATGCCTACCCTGAACAAGCTATGAGAGGAGGAGGTTGGACACAACCTAATGCTCAGTCTTTCAATGGTTTTCAAGGACACAATCCCTATACAAGCACATACTATTCGGGAATGAGGCATCAACCCAACTTTGGATGGGAGATGAATGATCAGTATCAAGCACCATATCAAAACTCGTACACGCGTGAATATGAAGTTTCAAAATATTATCAATATCCTCAACAAGAATCTTCTCCAGTTTTAGAACCCTCAAGTTCTGAAAAAATGGATAAGCTTCTTGAAGCATTGACTTATGGTCAAAACCAGTTGGTAGACATCCAAAATCAACTGGTGGAAAGTCAGATTATGCAAAATGAAAGGGTGTCATTGCTAGAGGAGAAAATGGGTTATATGGTCAATCTGATGAATCAATTACAAGAACAAGAAGAGCTCTCTAGTACTTCAATTCCAAATTCAAGTGAGAGTTATGAGAGTGATGATGCCATATCCGAATGTAAAGATGAGCTATTTGAGGAGGTTTCCATGGAGAATATTGAAAAACAAGATCAAGTGGAAGAAGATCTTATAAAAGAAGAAGAAGAATCTCATCAAAATGAGGATCAAGTGAACAAAGAGAAGTATATGGATGACAAGACTATCACTTTCACCTACCATATACCATCTTTGAACATTTATTCCCCACTTTTGCTTGGAGATGACCATGAGACACAAGGTAAGCCTTTGAACCACTTTGATTTTATTTATGCTAACCACACTCCTTGTTTTTCCTCTTTTAGCAGGTTATATGGATCCAAGAGTGAAGAGAGTAATCAAATCACCTTGGATACATTTAATAAGAAGCGTGATGCTCCAAAGGAGAGGTTATGTTGGAAGGATGTGTTTAAATATTTTGAGATGGGAAAATATTTTCTTCCGTTGATAGAGAGATCACGATATATGGACATTGGGCAAAACATTCTCTCTTTACACACCAGCTTAAACTCCATTCTAGGTAAGTTACGTTCTTGCTGGATCAAATCTTTCATTAAATCTAACATTTTGTCTTTTTCTTCCTTGCAGGATAAAGATGATCATCACGAGAAAGGATTTGGTGAAGCATCTCTGAAGTGGACGTATCCACCTTGAACGAGTAAACCGAGATCATGTCAGGCTGAAGACATAAAAACAAGCGCTAATTGGGAGGCAACCCAATGTCATGAGGGAGTTTTCATTCCTTTATTTATTTTGTTTTCTCCATACTTTAAATTACATGTTTCTTTAGTTGTTTACACATTGAGGACAATGTGTGATTTAAGTGTGGGGGTGCATGTGTTTTATGTACGTGAAAAAAAAAATTGAAAAAAAAATTGTTTTGATTTTTTTAGAGTGTTTAGTTTTTAGAGTTTTATAGTGTTTAGTGTTTTTAGAGTCGTAGGAACCCTTAATTAGTCAATGAGGAATATATCTTTGAAATCTAACGAAAAGATGATCATGAAATTGAGATAAAGTAAGTGGAGATTTTTTGTATTAATTTCGATATAGGGAACACATATCTATATGCCTAAATTTGAATGGAGAAAGAATATGTATGATTGTCTAATCACCGACATGGCATGTTGAGATTCGTCACATTCCTTAGTGAGCTTTTGAACCATATGTACCTTCTCTTTCTGAGCGAATTTACACAAAATATTATACTTTTCTTGGCTTCAATTTTTTTTTTGTAAACCTCATATATGTTTAATTGCTTTGATCAAATTATTTGCCATAGATCTTGTAATGGACTATAGAGATTACTAGAACTTACTCTTGTGCTAGTCAAAGCTTATAGTCAAAACATGTTCTGATTGAGAAAATGATAAAGGCAGCTTAGGAATTTTCCATCACATGACCAAATAGCTTAACCTGATTTGTGTATACATGGTGTACACCCGATAGAAACCCTTTGAGCCATACAAGGAACATATGCTTTTCTTCATTACCCACATTGAATAACCATTGGGCCTTAATGTCCTTACCTTTGCTTAAAGCTAGTGGAAGGAAATCATATCGTTATGGATATAAAGAGTGGTTGTGTATGTGTGTATGTGAAAGAAATATATGTATTTATGCTAAAAAAGGGGATTGGTTATGTTTGGTGGAGAAAAAAAATATTGTTTTAAAAAAAATTGAAAAAAAAAGAGAAAAATATAATGTATGAAAAAAAATTTGATTGAAAAAAAAAATGTTAGGATATAAGGAAGAGAGGGAGTTATGGAGACGATGTTGAGGAAGTTCTATTTATGTTACATTTTATTGTAAAGGTGGAAAGGTGTATCATTAATCATTGATGTGGAGTTATGCTTATATTTCATCTAATTATTAGATTCCACTAGCTCTTGATCTTTTTAACACCACACTTCTAAAATACTCCATACCCTTCTTTATCTTAAACCCCGCTACAACCAATAAGTAAGTCCTATTTGATTCTTGAGATGCGCAGCATTTGATCTGATGGAGATTAGTCACAAGAGTTAAGCATATGGTTCGGTCCATTTGGCGAATATTTGATATCTTTCATGAGGTTTTATCCACAAGAACATGAGCCTTCTTTGTTTATATATGTGAGTCGTTTGTTATTTATCATCTTAGCTCACATACATGAGTGTTTTTATACATTTGTAGCCATGAATCTAAGAGAAAAAAAATAGAGGGTATCCATAGTGAGGATGGATCTTGATGTGACTAAGGCGTGGTAGATTTTCATCCATAATATTGATCCGTTCATACCTGTCATGTTTATGTGTGAACCATATGTTGAAATTGATCATTTAAATCTCCCAATGCCGAATCTTGATTGATTGCTAATCTTGACATTTGAAAGTAAAAGATTATGAGACAAATATGGTTAAGGGTATTAGGTGTGATTTTATTTTATTTTATTTGTGTATGATTTTGTGGGTATATCATCTGTGAAACCCTCACGAGACCTTACTCGTCCTCGATGGGTGACCTAGGGGTTTAAAGGGCTTGTTACACATGCTAAGTGTAATCGTGAGACCTACAAAAGTGGCTAGTTAATTTAATTTAATTTGTTTAAAGTAATAACTTGCTTGAGGACAAGCAAGAAGCTAAGTGTGGGGGTGTGATGAGTTCATATTTTGACACATTTTATACCCTTATAATCTTAGTTTTTGGTAGTTTATTTAGCTAATAGAGGGGAATAATTATTTTTTTATGCTTAAATGGTAAAAATTGCATAAATATTATTATTTGAGCTAAAATGATATAAATTAAGTAAATTTAGAGCAAAATAATATTTATTAATTTTTATTAATTTTATTTTGCAGGTTTTGTTTTTAAGTAAAAGAAAAATAAAAAAAAAGAAAAAAAAAAGTATTTCGACCTTTGGACCAACAGCCAAAGGCCGAAGGCCCAAAGGCCAGAGAACGACGAAGAAACGAAATCAAACGAGGCACTGCACGCACAGAAAGAAAAAAAAAGTCAGCCGCAGGGCTGACGTGGCATGACGAGACAGTAGGACGCGACATTAAATAGAGAGCCGCAGGACGGTAGAGAGGAAAGAGGGGCACACAGGTGTGCGGCAGAGCCTGTATAGGCTCAGGAAAAAGGGCCGCAGAGCGAGAGAAGGGCGAGAGCCTTCCCAGGCTCGGGCGTCAGGGGCGCGCGTCTGGAGGAGAGCCTTCACAGGCTCGGACGACGCTGAGGAGAGGCGACGCAGAGCCGCACATCACGCGAAGGAAGGAAGAGGAGGCAACAGGACGACGCGCAGAGGACAGCCTCCGCACGGAGTTCGAGGCAGCGGCAGGACAGCCGCACGTCAGCCTATCAGCCGCCGGTCAGAAAAAGAAAAAGAAAAAGAATTTGGCACGGAAATTCAAGGCAAACAAGGAAGAAAATTAGAGAAAAAATATACCGGTAGAATTTATTTCAAATAAAATTACTTTTTATCTGAAATAAATTCTTGATATTTAATTCAAAATTAATTCCGGTTATTTATTTCTCTTATTTTTAATTTACATTTTAGATATATATTTCTGTGTAATTAATTCTTTAATTATGGCTGGCTGATTATTTATTGTTAGGGAATGAATTGAAACCCTAGACTATGGTTTGAATCATAATTTTATTTTCTTTGTTTCGTGAGATTGTTTCTTGACTCTATATTAATTGCTATCGTTTATATGTATAATTCTGTCCACTATAGTTTATTTGGTGCATGCCTTGTTCTGGTTCCTCATAAGTGACAGTATGTAGGATTATTTGCCTGCGAGGTGGCCATCTAAATATACTAGAATTTATGTGTATAAACTGCAGCTAGGTTAGATAACAATTCACCTAATCGTTTTGTGATTCTAACCGAAGTGGTAAAACGTTTCGATACGTGTGGGTCAAGGATAGGAAATACAGCTAGACATGCGTTTTGTACTAGTCTGGGTACTTAGATTGACAGCCTTCCACTTACACTTAATGCATTAAATCTAGTTAAATATAGGAGCCACTTGTTGCTGCTATACTGCTAGTATTTAATAGGGTTAATATAGGCACGTGGTCGTATTAATTAATTAAGGGAAGTAATATAAGGTGTATGGACCTGCGTTTGGTGTGCAACTTGGTCGATCTCTTTCTCACAATTAAATATTGACTTAGAAATAAATATTATATCTCGATATAATCTAGTGGTGGATTTTTATTTCCCTAACATATTTCTCCTATATGCGAGTTTTCCATTATTTTCATTATTAGTTTATTTTATTTTATTTTATTTCTTTTATCCTTTTATTATTTTGATAAACCCCATTAGAATTTTTCTTATTTATTTATTTAGTGTTATTTAAGATTTTTAGTTTTAGTTTTAGTTTTAGTTTAAGCTAGTTTAAATAGAGGTGAACCCTCTCAATCCCCGGCTAGAACGATACCCTTATTTACCAGTGCTACAATTGACAACAACAGGGTTTAAATTGCGTGCCGGCTATGGTCGCACCACTCACCTTGCAAATAAACATTGGGTTTTGTATGCCATCCGACCTGATCTTAATAAAGTCTATGTGTCTTCGAACCTATGATGTGCCTTTGGACGTCGCTCGTCGTGTTGGGAAGGAATTTATCAACATGTTAGTATACTTTTCACTTCTTACTTCATTAGCTTATTTATGCATATATTCTAATTTCATTATTTGAGGTATATATACTTATAGTATTGTGTATCCAACTCTATTTATTAGGGTACTACAAACGGTGTATCAGAGGAGAGGTGGAAATGGTGTCCCAGACCTAAAGAGTCTTCAATATGAGCTTGTAATGGTAAGTAGGAAGAAACTGTTTTTGTATTTTATTTTAATTCAAATTAATATCTAATAGTTAGAGAGCTAATTGAATTCATTTGATTGTGTCCACAACAGTAGAACGATGATGATTGTGGATACTATATATGTAGAGCAATGGATCTAATAGTCCAAAATAGATTGGTCAATATAGATCCAAGCCATATACGTTTGATTTTCTATATTTTTCCATTAATGAATCATAACATATATATTTGGCACTTGACCTAAGTGCTAACTATATATTAATCAAAACTTGGGCATTGTATTTTTTCATCGATGACTATGAATGAGGCCAAAAATACACTATTAATGAAATTGATGAAGTTAGAGACCAATGAGCCAACACGTGCACTCATACATTCAATATTAGCTAGGGATTTATATTCTACATGCATGCTCAAGTTTGTATGTCATATATGTCTTTTGGTCTTCTAAGCTATGATATATGAAATTTTAACTTTGGAGTGTAAAGCTACCTAATTGTGGTATGCCTACTAATTTTCACCCCTCGGTATGCACAACGTATTCAGACATACTAATTAGAGTTTTATTGAAAATATAGATTATCATTTGGGAGGAAGACATGTATGTATATATGAATTGATGTTGTTTTACATTACCGATTTGGTAAATATTTGAAAATACAACTATGGATGTGGGTTGGAATAAAACAACAAAAAAATATATAGTTTTAATAACGTTTCTTAATGAAACCATTATTATAGATGTTTTAATAATGGTTTTGATTAAGAACCTCTATTAAAAGTTTGTATTTAATCTCAAATTTATGTTCATTTAATAAGTATTAGGGTTTAATAAAAGCATAATCAGTGAGTGAAACCCTAATTGGATCATATTTTAATAATGGTTTTGTAATAACCATTATTATAACTATGTATTCAATCTCAATTTTATGCCCATTTTATACGTATTAGGGTTTAATAAATACATAATTAATGAGTGAAACCCTAATTAGATCATATTTTAATAATAGTTTTTGTAATAACCATTATTAAAACTTTATTTTTCACAACGTTGGTTTTGATTTAAAAACCTTTATTAAAACCTGGTTTTTAACAACGGTTTTGACTTAAAAATCGTTATTAAATATGAAGTTTATGCATATATTCACAGTTTTTTATATTTTTTTTATGACGGCTATGAACCTTTATTAAAGATTTAATAATGGGTGATTCAATAAAGATTAAAAACTGTTATTATTCAAATTGTTATTAAAACTATAAAATAACCATTATTAAAACCCCTTTTCGGGGTAGTGTTGTTCTCAAATAATAGGTCCATAATCTTCCTAAGAAACCTCAATTTCATATTATAGGCATAATTTAAACAATATTGATAATTTATCCACAAATTTAGCTTATATTACTCAAATATTATTATTGTTATTGTCAAGATACCTAAAAAAGCACCAAATTGTTACACATGCGATAATATCCCTATCTCATAAGTTACTATTCACAATCCTATAAAATCTTAACTTCACAAGATATGTATAATCTTTCCCATAAGACTCATATAATCACCAAAATCAATATAAATTCCTAAAAGGTTAATATTAACAACACCTCCAAAAATCATGATCTTACTTTAACATCTCGCACATATGATAAAAACCTCATTCCTAGTAATACTATTCCTAATTTAAGCATATTCTCTTTTTATTCGGACTAATGCCATTCATAAATACCCTAAACACTCTACATGATATTATTCGTAGATTTTAAACTATATAAAACATTAAAACACTAATATTTTTATATTAAACCCTTATTAGCCAAAATGCCCTTGAGGGTGACAAAAAACCCTTATTTCATAAAAACCTTATATGTCCGACATCATTATTTTTAAAGCCTTAATTTATTACATCACCACAAATCTTAAGTATATTCATTACACACTTAAAGTTTTTATCAGATCCATGTGATAGATACCATATATCATAACAACTCACTTTGAGTTTTTCCACATAATACTTATCGTAACAATATCGCATACTTCTCAAATTACTCAATTTACATCATATAATATCATATTATCATATCATAATATTAAAAACACGTGTTGAATAACATAGCAATAGTAACACGATAACACACATTATCATACATGTCATTTAACAAAAAATTCTTAAACTATAGCTATTATCCTCACAGAAAAAGGCATTAGTTTCTAAGCATGTATCCTATCCCAACTCCTTTAAAACCTCTAGAAAATTACCTAAGAGGAAATAATAAAACATCATTAGAAGTTAATGATATAATTAAGGAAAATTTAAGGTAATAGAGAGTGAAGGGATTGGAGAAAAACCAAAACAAGGCTTGAAGGTGTGATAAAAAAAACTTTGCATAACAAAGGAGGGAGGAATGGTGGAATGTGTCAAGCCAAGGGGGTAGCAATGACACAAGCTATCGTTGCTAGTAGTAGGGGAATGGTGGAGGAGGACGAAGGTGGGGGTGTGTAATGTTGGAGGAGGCTGAATGGAAGTAGTGTGGTTAGGTGGGTTTTTCCGAAGGGTGTTAGGGTGATTTAGTGGGTTTTACTGAAGCTAAGGTGTATGTTTGGCAACGATGAGAAAGAGGGAGTAAGGAAAGGAAAGAAATATGCATTCAGTGGTGCTGTTTTTGAAATAAATTTAGAGGAAGGAAGAAAATGGTTTTGGGCATTAAATGAGACATCACTATGAGTTATTGTGTGTGTGTGTGTGTATATAGATGGGTTCTGTACATGTAAAAAGGGAGATGGGAGTCAAGCATGATTGGGTAGATTTTTTTTCAAGGAAAATTTGTAAGGTTAGGAGGTGGGAATTGATGTGTTGATTGAGCTAATGTGTAGGTTATAAAGGAATGGTAGGGGAATTATCTAAGGAGAATGTTTTATGAAGGAAGAAGGGGAGAAAAGAAAGCCATTTAGGTAGGGGAAAGGAAAAAAAAGGGAAACAGGAAAGGAGAAAGGGGTTAGAAATTAGATTGGGATTTATAATTAGAATTAGGTTAAAATAATTTAGGTTAGGTTATTAGGATAATTTCATTATTGGCCATGCGGGGGTAGGTTTAGGTTAAAAATATTAATGACCCGAAATAGAGATTATAGTTATGTTAAGAATTATGATTAATGAATTAGGATAAGATAAAAATATAAATATTTGGAAATTAAAATTAGGTTAAGATATTAATTACTTGATATTAGGATTGGTAAAAATTTGGGTATTACATTATGTATCAAACTACTCTTAAAATGACAATAAACATGATTTGGAATCATCAAATTAACTAAAAACTAATCCAAACTCAAAAAATAGGCCTAAATCTATGGCTAATCATTCACTGGCTATAATTGACAAATTAGGACACTTGTGGGTTCTCACTCATATCTACTTCAACAATCATTATTTTTAAGATTGAAAAGATGTGTTGGAAAGAAGAAATATAAACCTTTAATTTGATACATATCAAGCCTTATAAATATTAGCCTATTGTTATAATTTTAAGGTTAAAGTGAGACCAAATACTAACACTTGTATCTAGCATAACTCAAGTCATATTTATCTAAATACCAACTTATCTTATTTGAAATTGAATTTAAAAACATCAATAAATAATACTTCAAAATAAAAAAAGATTAGCATATCAAGACAAAGGCATAAGGCTAAATCATATTTATGCATATATACACCATACTTTTTAACTTATCATAACTAAAACACCATCAAATTCATGAACCATATTTATAAACATCTGAGCACATTTTTCATATCAACCTAACATGAATTAAAACTTGCTTTCAGATCAAATTTCATAATATCTCATGCGTATATTCAATATTAAAGATAAAGCATATCAACTATACTTGAAATCATACATATGCACCTTAAACTCATGCTAATGTAAACCAATTTTTAGTGAGAGTAATCTAAAGCTTACCTTAAACAAAATATTATAAAGAGTAATAAGAAAATAACTTTAAATGCACACCATACCTTGCCACTACCACTATTTCAAAAGTCATAGAAAACCTTAGACAAAGTCATGTAATAAACATTAGAATCATAACTTGAAACTTAGAGAAAAGGAAAAGGGAGTTAAAGGAAAAAAAAATAAGAACCTAACCATCCTAAATATTAGAAATATTAAAGAGCTTCATCCATGTGAATTCATGAATTTTAAAGTGTTTCCATAAGGAGGGAAAAAAGAGAAGGAGGAACTTGGTTGAATAAAAAGAAATAAAGGTGGTGGTGGTGGAGGTGATAATGATGTTCTTATATTGTTAAGGATGGATGGCGATGATCATGGTTGATGGTGGATGATGATTAAGGTTGGTAGAGGGTGTTGACAAATGGAGTGAAAGTGAATAAGAGATGATGAAGTTTCCCAATAAATTTAGTAAGGAAAGGATGAGTTGGATGCAAAGCCCATCCTAAAATCTTTCACATTGTGTTTAAAATTATGTTCATATACAATAAAATGATTTTGGTTTTAGAATTTTTTTAAAAATAGGTGAATATCTAAGCGTAACATCCCCATTTTTACAACTGGATTTTTTGTTTAGTTTTGTATGATATTTTATAGAAGCTAAATATGGAATAAGGGTGATACTCCTATATCCAACATAGGAGATGTATAATTATTACCTAGCCTATGTTAGATGAAAGGTTGAAAAAGTAAACTTAAATTTTAAGAGTCAGGTCTGATTATCTCCTAACTCAAGCACAATACAAGACTTACAAATCATATGAAAATAAATATAAGATAAAGACGATCATATAGAGCTCTACAAGAGCTAAAATAAAATAAAATATGTGATCTCAATAATCCGAACTAAAATGTGTATCAATTTAACCAAGGAATTTATACTCTTAACCCTACATAAGCAAAGCATGAGAAACCCGCACAAGGCTAAAATGGTATGTTATTAGTACAACAAGCCTACTAAGTAATACCTAATTATCACATATAAACATGGTTCACACAAAACACTTTATCACAACTTCTTGATGATATGATATAATAATCTAAACTAAGTGCTAAAATCTAGATACACAACTCATGTAGACAAGGAATGCAATAAGAACCATAAGAAGAAATAGAAAAAGACATCACATTATTTGGAAGGCTCGAGCTCTTACAATGGCGTCTATTGTCTACTTAATATGGAGAAGCCGTAATGCTATTACTTTTGACTCAAAAGCTTTTGATCCGAAAGATGTCATTGTACAAGTCCAAAAATATGTCTTTAGTGCATTATTTTTTGAAATGAACAATGTACCCCTGTAAGCCTTGTATTTTACTTAACCTTATGAGGTAGTTTGGGTCCCCTACTTTAGGGGACTACCATCTTCTTACCGGGGTATGCCCCGTGTACTTGTACAAAATGTTTTATATATTTACCATAATTTACCAAGGAATGCAAATCATTAATGTATCTTTAGAAATTCAATTCCATTTATTCCTCTTTTATATATCATGATCATATGAATTTGATTTCTTATCTTTTGACCATGCTCAAATTAAGTGGCTTAAATTTTTTGCGCTAAACATATATCAATATTCATATATAGATATTCCGTCTTACCATAGTTAGAAAAAAACCAAGGGGAACAATAATAAGTTTAATACCCTAAAATTTACTACTAAAAATTTCATTTTGTGGAAGCATAATATTAAGATAATTGGGTGTTACTGCTATACCTGATATGATTCTATCTTACCATACCATCCTCACATATAATTCAAGGTAAAACATTTACCACTATATAATAAGATAAGTAAACAATGAGAGAAATTTTCATAAATCTTAGATTAGATGTTAGATATTAAACTTTGAGTATAATATAAGGAAAATATAAAAAAATGGATCTAATGAAAATATGATTCCAAAAGGTATCTTGATAAAAACTAACTAGTAGATAACATTAACTCTACTCCCAAACCTAATAGATAAAATCATTCCTCTATAGGAAGTGTGTTATAGGCAGCAAAATCATCAAGGTAATTCTTATCAACCTGCATATCAAAATCTAGGTTGTCTGCTCATGGAAATGAGTAGCACCTTACAAAATAGTTAATAGTGGCATACTGAGTAAGGTAACAATGCAATCATAAGCAAGGGCATACATAACATATAAGGGCACATTAGTGGACTAACATGTAAATTAATCGTAATATGGAATAAGTTAGGGAAGTGAACAAAATAGAGATCCCAATTTAGCTAATTATATATTCCAATTATTTAGTCACTTGGAGTAAAGTATCCCACTATTCATAACTAATGGAATGGTAGTAACGATTGTTTTTAAAGTAAGTCACATTTGGGAACCACTATTATATCCAATGGGCTGGTCACACAACCTTTCCAGGTAATAAGCTCTAAGGAACCACCATTATATCTGATATATCAATAACAACCATAAATCACTTCCAGGCCCTAATGCTCCTCACCACTATTGTATCTATTGGAATGGTAATACTATAGCTCATCCTGACTCATTTGATCTTCTACTCTAAATATTAATGTATTATCATTTTTTTTTTATCTCATTAATGCCATGAAAACTTAGAAACTATACCATCTACATAAGGTACAACCAAAAATAGGTTAGGTCATTCCCTAAGAGGAAGGTCCACAATGCCCCTACAAAACCTTAACTTTACAATACAATGTTTAACCAAGCAAAAATACATAAACTCATAATTTTGCATATCATTCATATTTCTATGATGCAATACAATAAGATCATAGTATAACATCAACAATATGAATTACGAAATGTAACTATACTATAGAAGATAATATTACATTAAATTTACATAGAGCTTCAAATCCCTAAATCATGACATGTATCCTTACCCTATTCACCGATCTTTAAGTAAGGGAAAGGTCTTAAGCCTCTTCCTCCAAGGCCACCAAGGAATCACCTAAGTCTATTAGAAAACACATGGTTAGAATGTAGGAAGGTTGAGAAAGTAAAGGTAAGATAAGAGGAAAAAGATGAGAGAGAGAGACAGAGAGAAGAAGAGAGAGAGAGACTAAGGGGGCTGGCTAAGGAAGATAGAAAATGAATTAGTGTTGTAATACCCAACTTAACCCTAATCCTAAATAATTAATATAGTAACCTAATTCTAATCTCATGAAAATTTTGTACTTTATCATATCCTAATCTCTATTCTAGATTCTTAATACTTTAACATAATCCTAACCCAGAAGAATTATTTAATAAATTATACCCATACCCTAACCTAGATTATTTTAACCTAAATCTAATTCTAAAACCCCAACTTATTTTTATTTCTTTCGCTTTTCCCCCTTTTCTCTGGCATCTATCGATCCCCCTTTCCCTTTCTTCTCTTATTCTTTTTGCGTGAAATTTTACCCTACAAACATACCTCTACCATGCCATTCCTACATGCTACCCTACAAACGTGCCTTACCCTACCTTGTTAAAGATCCCCTTTACCTTATCCATCCTCTATGTACATGTGTGCATATCTATATAACACATTTAATACCCGAACCTTTCTCCTTAGCACAAGAGCTTCTTCTCCCTCATCCTCTCTATTGCTAAAACAACCCTCAAAACTACCTATAGTAGCCTTCATCAAAGCACCACTCCTACTACCGGTGAGATTCACTGAAACTTCCCCACAACTATTAACCAAACTAGCTGAAACTCACCACCTCCATTTGGCACAAACCGTGATAACTCCCCCTATTTTCTTTCCATCCTTGGCTACAAGAAAACTAACTGCACCACATCCACCACCTTCTACAAAATTCACCATAATTCCCCACCTAGCATCAGAAACACTAGATGTAATACCCCATCTTTTTGTAAAGTGTTGAATGAGAAATTATGCCAATTTTTGGTATTGGATTTAGATTTGCATCTATAATTGGGTGTGAGGTAAATTTGGATATGAAATAAGGTTGGAAAAATAAATTAAATAGGTATTTTATGAAAATCAATCAAATGGTTTGTCATTTAAGCAAAATGGTTTCTACTTGACCAAACTAATAGATTGGTTGAGGAATTGATTGACTGGTCTATACAACAGTTGATTAGTAGGCTAAACTAATTAACTAGTTTGTCGAGCTAGGTATAATTTCAAAACTCAATTTCCTAAAAAAATTTATTATACTAAAATGGAACCTTTTTAACCCATTCTAAATTATTTCTAAAAGATTCTTAACCTTTATCATGATGTATTTGGCCCAAAAGTACTACCTTAAATCAATTTGAGGAGTTAATTGGGACAATTGAGGGGGGGATGATCAGAACTTTGTCTTCTTTGACCTCTCTCCTTTACACTTTTTTGGGATCATTTCTTTGATCTCAAACTTTATTCTACTTAGTTGGGAGGTTTCTTCCACGCCAAACTTTCATTTCCCCTCTTATGTATTGCATTTTTGAACCAATTGACCCGCACTCCTCCATAATCACCATTTGAGCTTTGGAGGATAGGTCAACATATCTTAGACAAAATCTGTCCATTTAACTCCAATTTAAATGCTAAGAATTAGGGTTTTTGATCTATTCCTAATTGCACTTGTGATACGTACTGATTTGTTGTCTATAAATAGCCCTAATTGCCCCATTTATTCACCTTTTTTCAGCCACCAAAATACTCTAACTCTTTAGCACTCACCTTCTCCCTCTTCCCTTTGAGATTTGCATTCAAATCTTTTTTTCTCTTCTAATCCTTTCCCTAAATTCTTCATATTTTAATTGTTAAGCAAGAAAGGGTTAGATTTAGGAGAAAGATTGAGTGGTTCAGCTGAGTTATCCTCTATTTTTCAGTGGGGTATGATATGTACATTATTTCCTTTCTATTTTAAGTTCATATTTGTAAAATTTATTCACAAATTTCTGAGTTAAACTTGTTTTTTTTTTCAAGTTTCTATAGTTGAGTATTTCTTAGGTTGAGTTTTCTTGTTAGAGAAAAGCTTTTCCTGCATCAAGTAAGTCCTTCTTACTTTTGAAATGGGTTATGAGTAGACTTACATGTTATGGAACTCATTAATTTTTATATTACATATTGGCATAAATATATAGCTTTATAGAACTATATTTAATGGTTAGACTATGCATTATGAGTGAAGGTTATGAATCCTAAGGAAAGATTAGGTTGTGATGATTAATGGTAAAATATGCAACTAAAGTAAGATACAGATGTGCTATGTGATGTTATAACATGTTTTGATGTGGTATGATGAAGAATTATAAGTATGATATACATGAAAATAATTGTTTGATGCTATTGGAGGGAAAACCAATCTATTGGTTAGGTCAAACTAATTAACCAGTTCCTAGAATAGTCAACTAGTTAACCCAACCCATCGACTGGTAGGCTTGTGGAGACCTTAGTATTATTCTCCCCTTAAACCCATCGACTTGTTGGGTAGAACCAATAGACTAGTCTATGAATAATCAATTAGTTTTCTCAAACTAATCAACCGCTTTAAGAAAAAAACATGGTTAGATTGAGCCAAACTGATCGACTATTGGTGTAATTGATAGATTGGTTGGGTCAGACCGATAGAATGGTTCAGTTGGTTTATGTGATTTTATTCTTCTCGATTTGGATATGCTTTGTGGTTATGCATGAGATTGTTATATGACTATTTAAGAGATAAAAACACACATATTACCATGGATCAATAACCTAATGATTAGATTAAATGGACCATGATTCATGACATACTCAATGGGTGTTGTAAAGGGTTAATGGGTGAAGCACATATGCAATGTGATAGTTTTTGAGAAAAAGGGTGATGAAGCATGGAATGTGTTTCAGATGGAATAATATAATGTGTATGATTAATATTAAACAAACATAAATGGAAATCTCACACATTGTTGGGGATGGAAAAGATTAATGTGGAAGAAATATGGAAATGCCTTGCTTACACTTTGTATGAGCCTTGTGTGATTATGTAACCTCATGAATAATGTAGTAATCATGTAAAGTGAAAGAAAATCGAGCTGTGTATGGGTCTAGGTTACCTAATCCTTGATTAGACATCGGAGATTCATCTACCTTAAGGCATTTATTAGTGCCTTCATCCTTTACCTTCGGCTGGGATCCTACTAGACACTGGTGATATACTAGGGGGTATCTATACTAAAGGGTCTAGTTACCTAAGTTGTTGTCTTTGGCCTGGACTTACGTCCATTGTGGTTATTGGCTTTGGCTTAGACTTTATGTCCCTTGGTTTGGATAAACTTTTATGGTATGTGAGATCATGGGGTAGTGTACAGCCCATTGTTTGATGATGAATAATTGGATAATGATAGGAAATAATGGTTGGATGATGATAATAATGATAAAGGTTTGAATGTATACTTGGATAATGACTTGAATGAATAATTATATAGTAATTGGATTAAATGACTAGATGATGACCTATTTAAGTGTATGGATAAGAAATGGTATAACCTAATTCAAGTTGAAAAATAAACCCTAGTGTTTATCTAGATCATCTACTTAGTACAAGTATGTGACTACCTATGATATTATACTATGTAAATGAGCATGATACACTCTGAGTTGTGAAAGTTATGCATGATAGTAGATCTTGATGCATTACCTGACTATGATAGAGTAGGTACACTAATGTGGAAGATTATCTCCAAACAATCTTCCACAAAAATAGGAACTTTTCTTTTAGATTACAAGCTGAAAACCTTAAAAAAAACCCTTACACTTTAAACTTAGATTTGGTTACACTCGATGGCTTGGGTAGATTGGTGTTGATCTAATCTAAGGTCAATTACTTTAATAGAGAAATATCCTATTTCTTTAAAGAATACTCCACAACTCTCCAAGACTCACCCTTGAAAAATAAGAAGAGAAGAAGGATAAGAGGAATACACACTCTTGTGATAATTCTTTCTTGTTTGAAAATTCTCTTATTATACATATCATTGTCTACTGAGATCAAGTGTATAAGGATACACACGCACACACACACATGTACACATGCAGGACTTTCATTAATAAGCCCATATATCTTGGCCTTATTAACAAAAATGAACCATAAGCATGATACATGCATATATATACTAATTACAATTAAACTTTACAAGCATTACAAAGTATACAACAAAATAACAAAGCTATACAAACTCTAAATATGTAATACATAGATTTAACATATGTAATCCAACTTTGTGTCTTGTAGCCTTGTTCTTCCATGAACTTTGTAATTTTTGTAATGCCATTGTCTTATACATCAAATATCTTCAATAGCTTGCACTTCTTGCAAACATGTACAATACTTGCAAGAATTATTTGACAAAACATTAAAGGTATTGGAATTTTCAAGCAGAATGGGTTCCATATCTAGGTATACTAATTCTTTTTATTCTTCATCATTTGAAGAATAAAATTGAGAGTGATCTAGAGATGCTTTTGCCTCATAATCTTACTTATATGGCATTGTCATGACGCATCTTAGTATGTTTTCCATGGTATGACAAAACCTTGTATTCTTGTGACTTTTGTGGAGGAGGTAACTTAAATTACTCAGTTGATATGCCCATTTGTTTGGTCACCTACTCATTCCCATGAGTAGAGGGCTATGTGTAGGTATCTAGTGATGACCAGTAGTGGGACTATCTCATCTTGGGTTCGAGGCTTGAGAGTATGGACATCCGCAGGTTTTCGTGCAATCCATGACAAACCATAGTTTTAAGGTCACGTCCTAACTTATTTTCCACTATAATAGCCCGGTATGGTTTATAGTCAATCATTCTCCCTGTATTTGACTATGTTAGGGGTCGTCAAGGTCTAATAATGTAAACATCTCTTTTAAATATTTATATAAATTGATCTTGCACACTCTACTTTAAATTGGTTGGTTTAGTTTTAGCCTTGTTTCTACTATGGGATGGGTGGCTAACGTCTATCCTATGTTAGGTACGATGGCAGCACCCCATGTTTCCTAGATGCATTTAGTATTGTCTGCTTCCACACTGTTTAAAATAAAATGTTTCAGTAGTAAAAAATGGGAGTGTTACACTAACTAATCATCACCCTCACTATTTGGCCTAACCAACCAAACCACACCCACTACCTTTAGTCACTTCCATAGAACACACCACCCCCCCTTTGCCATACTCCACCATATCTACCTCTTTTCTTTGGTCTTCCCTTATATTGCACCACCCCTAGCAACAATATCAACGATCGTTGCTACCTCCCCTCCTTTGACAACCCCAACTATTTCCCCCTCTTGTTATGTAAAACTTTATTGGCCACACCTTTGAGCATTCTTTCAACTTCCCTTCTAATACTTTCACTCTTTACTTCCTTAGCATGTCCTTAATTATATCATAAATTCCTCATGATGTTTAATCATTATTTATTAGGTGATTTTCTAGATTTTCTGGAAGAGGGAGGATAAGGAGCTTGCATAGAGATTGAGGCCTTGCTCTGTAAGGATATTAGTTGTAGTCTAGGTTTTTTTTATTCTAAGTTTTATGCTTGACTATATGTGTTGTCATGTTTATTATTTTGTGGATAGATGCCACTGCTAATTCTATGATATGTTAATAAGATTTCGTATGATTAGAAATTTATGGGTTGAGAAATATATGATATACTACTTTATGTAAAAACCCTAAGCTAATTAATGTGTTATATGGTTGTAATATGGGATTAATAAAGTATGATAATTGAGAAAACAAAATTTAAGGTATATGGTGATAAATGGATGATTTAAAAATAATGATACCAATTTTTTTCCCTAAAATAAAGGTTTTTAGTTATGTGGAAGGACATTTTGGTTAAATGTGGGTTTAATATTGAATTTTTATTTTATTTTAATGTGTTATATGATTTAAAACTATGATATGGGGATTATATAAAGTGTTTAGATTAGTTGTGAATGGCATAAGTTTAACAAAATGAGAAAATGGCTTAATTTGGGAATAATAACGCTAAAACGAGGAAGTTATTATGACATATGTGAAACATCAGAATTATGTCACAAATTTTTTATATATTGTTAATAGTGTAAATTTAGGAATTTATATTGAATTTTGTTATCATATGAGCCTTATAGGAAAAATTTATGGCATGGTTGTGAAATTAGGGTTTTGTAAGCCTTGTGAATAATAACTTTTAAGATAGGGATATTATTTTATGTGTAAGAGATTAAAGTACGGACATGAATTTTAGTTATGTTAATATTAAAAATATTTGAGTAGGAGATATTATATTTGGTGGATAAAAGAGTAATAAAGAAGGATTTATGCCCAAAATGAAAAATTAGGGTTTTTAATGGAATATAAGGATCATAACCTTTGAGAATTACTTTATTATCTATATGATTTTACTTCACATACTTCAAATGTGTTTTGTACCTCTCAAATCAATTATGAATAATACATTAATAATTCAAAATTTAAATATCATGTGATTCAAGCTAAGGTGATTTATGGGTCTATTCCATTGGATGGTAATATTAGCTCATAAGATTTTTGCCCAGAGAGGAGCATTAGTAAGTTTCATCGGATTAAACATAGTGGGGCCCTAAAATTGATGTGAATGATAATATTATTTGAGGTAAGTGAATAATGGAAAAGACATTAATGATTTAAAGTGAAAGAGTATGTCAGTTAGGGCTGAGGTCTTTTATGGGTTCATTCCACTAGTCAATAATAGTAGCTTAGGTGTATTATCCCTGAGAGACACTTTAAACCATTCCAACAATTTAAGAATAGTAGCTCAATAGCATTTTCCTTGAGAGGTGTTGGGTCTAATCTACCAGATGATAACAGTGGCTCAAGTGTATTGTCTCTAAGAGGTGCTTGAGATTTTTCACTAGTTTAAGAATATTAAGGTCTCTGAACTCAATGTAAATAAAAGAATGTAAATTTTTATATCTAATAATGAGGCTTATATCATGTAATTACCTTTTAGTATTATATATATATATATCTCATTTGTACTTATTCTCTACTATAAATGCATATATTCATTTGTATCCCTAACCATCCTTTTTATAGATGTTGTTCATTCTCATGAGCATATGACCTTAACATATGTGTCAAGGTCGATGAGGACCCACTGAATGATTTTACATCCTATAATATTTTATATAGGGCAGAGTGATTGCTATACTAGGGCTTTTGGGCATATATTCATATTACCTATATGGTAGTTTACTCAGATATATTTTTTGACTCTTAAATCCATGGCATCCCTTTTGTCTGTATATTTTGGATATTATACTCAAAGATAATCTCCAACTCATATCTGTGTTTATGAAACATCTCTTCTTTTTATATTCATTATGATTCATATTTTAATGGTTTTCCTTATGATTAATGTATGGATGGTATGTCATGCCTGACTTACATTGATTATGGTGGTAACACCTAGTTAATTTGATATTATGCTTCCAAAAAAACTAAAACAAAAATTTTCAATGGTAAGATTTGGGGTGTTACAAGTGCACTTAGCAATAGGTAGTGAATAGCTAAGATTGAGTGGAAGTACGTAGGGCTGACCAAGGGCCAAAGGAGAGAACTTGGTTGGGGTAACAAACACAATCAATCAAGAGACAAGGGAGAGTAAACAAGCTTGGATGAGATTGGGGGTAAAAAAATAATGTAAACGCATTTAATAAGACAATTGAGACCAAGGAGGAGTAACTCACTCGGAAAGACTAGCCAAGATTAAAGGAGAAATAGAGAGAGAGAGAGAGAGAGAGAGAGAGAGAGAGGGAGGGAGGGAGCGAGGGAGGGAGGGAGGGAGGGAGCGAGGAAGGGAAGGAAAATGACAATAATTTAGGGTTATGAGTCTAGGAGACTTAGTCAAAATGGTGGTGGTAGTGGCTACAACAAGTGGACACAATTTTTGATACCTACAATCATTCAGATGATACAGACTTCAATCCAATTCAGAGGTACATCTAATGATGACTTGCATGCTCATATTACCACTTTTATCAAAATTTGTGATACTTTTAAAATAAATGGTGTTTCTAATGGTACTATTAGGCTTAAATTATTTCCATTCTCATTATGTGACAAGGCTAAAATTTGGTTAACTTCTTTAGCATCTAGTTCTATTTTAACGTGGGATGAATTAGTGAAGTTGTTTCTTTCTAAATTTTTCCACCTACGGAAATGGCTAAGTTAAAAAATGACATCGACACTTTTATGCAAAATTATACGCAATCACAATATGATGCATGGGAACAATTTAAAGAAATATTAAGGAAATTCCAACATCATAGTTTGCTTATATGGTTACAAATGCAAATATTTTATAATAGTATCTCTACTACTATTCGTTGTATGTTAGATGCAGCTGTAGGTGGTACTATTATGAGTAAGACTCTATAGTATGTTTATTATTTTATTGATGAGTTAGCCTCGAATTCCCACCAATGGCATTCTAAACATGCTCTAATACAAAGGAGTGCAGGAATTCATTCTATAGATGTCATCATGATATTAGAGGCTAAAATGGATTTAATCACTAAGAGATTGGATAGGTGGTGTTTCATGTATGCATGTTCAAGTGAATGTACCTATTTGTGGCTTATGAGGTAGATAACATATTAGCACATAGTGCCAAGTAGGAAATCCTTTCTAACCATATTTTTATCAAGCTAATTATCTTGATAATAATGTGGGCAGTCAAAATAATCCTCACTCAAATGTGTATAACCTGGGATTGATGAAACATCCAAATTTTAGTTGGATAAATGACAATCTAGTAAGACCCCCTAAATTTCCACCATAAAGACTTATGCCACTTGTTCCAATGCCATTGTGGCAATAGTAGAAACCTTCCTTAGAAAAAAAATGATGAGCAAGTTCATTAGCACTATAGAGACATATTTTTAGAATAAAAAATCCTTAATCAAGAAATTGGAAGTACAGAATGGGAAATTCATTAATGTAATTTCTGGAAGGGCACCAAACATATTGCCAAGCAATACAATGATAAGCCCAAAAGAGCTAGTCAATGCCATATCATTAAGGAGTGGGAAGATGCTACCTAAAACACAACCTCATGAGATAACGAAAGAAGAGGAGAAAGATCCAAAATTAGTTTTAAAGCAACAATAAGAGGTAACTAAGGCCCCATGTTAATAGGTAAAACCGTATTCTCCTCCTCCTCCATTTCCTAGTAGAATAGTCCAGAGTAAGTTAGATGCATAATTTACCAAGTTTCTTGATATTTTCAAGAAAATGAATATTAATTTTCCATTTATTGATATTTTGAGGCAAATGCTTCACTCCGGTAAATTTCTTAAGGACATTATTACTCATAAAAGAAAATTGGAAGCTTGTTATACTATTAGATTGAATGAGGAGTGTTATGTTATTTTAAGAAATATGTTACCTCCTAAGCTGAAAAATAAAGAAAGTTTTACTATTTCTTGTGTGATTGGCTATTTAAAATTTGTCAAAGTGCTATGTGACTTAGGTGCTAGCGTAAATTTGATATCTTTCTCGGTTTTTAAGCATTTGGATTTAAGAGAGCCAAAACCCACTAATATGTCTTTACAGTTATCCGATAGATTTATTAAGTATCCTAAAGGAATAATAGATGATGTTTTAGTGAAAGTAGACAAATTTATATTTCCTGTTGATTTTGTTGTGCTTGATATGGTAGAGTATCAAAGAACTCCTTTTGTTCTTCATAGACCATTTCTAGCTACAAGAAAGACTTTGATTGATGTCTACGAGGGTAAGTTGATTTTTTGATTCTATGGTGAGGAAGTTACATTTAATGCTTTTAAAATCATGAAATATCCTTTAAGGATGACACTTGCTATAACATTGATGAATTGGATGAAGTGATTAATGATTATTTTCAAGCGATTGTCATATAGGATCATTTAGAAAGCTGCTTGGTACAATCCTAATGAAATGAAGAAAGAGAAGGAGTTAAAGAGGTTATTCAATACCTAAGCACCCATCAAACTTATAAGAGAAATAAATTAGCCCTTTTACAAGGACAAGAGATAGATCAAGTCCCAAAGTTAAAACCATCTATTGAGGAGCCACATAATTTGGAACTCAAGCAACTTTTTGAACACTTATAGTATGTTTTTCTTGGTCATAATGTTACCCTTATTATCATTTCTTCATCTTTAACTTAGCGGTAGGAAGAAAAGTTGATGAGAGTGCTTGGGGGTGAAAGAAGGCATTTGGATGGACCATCACTAATATCAAGGGGATTAGTCCTTCCATATGCATACATAAAATCCTCAAGGAAGGTAGCTATAAGAACAAACCTAACAATACTAGCAAGACTTTGAATTTTACACAAAAGAATTATGTTATTACTGAAAAATAGTTGCTAGCCATGGTCTTTACTTTTAATAATTTCCCCCTTTACTTGTTGCTTAATAAAATAATTGTTTATACTGACTATACTGCTCTGATGTATATTTTTGTTCAGCAAGATGCTAAACCCATATCATTCAATGGATTTTATTGCCACAAGAGTTTGACTTAGAGATTAAGGATAAGAGGGGAATAAAAAATAACATAGCAGATACTCTCTCCCACCTACCATCATCATATGAGGTGTAAAAAGAGGGTCAACCTATTTGTGATATGTTTCTTGATGAGACATTCTATGGAATTACAAATCATCCCTCTTATGCTAATATTGCAAATTACCTTGTAATTGGAATTCTTCCTAATGACTTATCACACTATAAATGGAAAATATTCATGCATGAGTTGGAATATTATTTTAGGGATAATCCTTATGTTTATAAAATATGTTCTTATCAATTAATAAGGAGATACATCCCTAAACATAATTTTCATTCTATTTTATCTCATTGTCATAGTAGAGAATGTGGTGTCATTTTGGGCCCATCAGAACTATAGCTAAAATTCTACAATATGGTTTTTATTAGCTTATATTATTTAATAATGGTTATGTTTTTGCGAAGGCCCGTGATAGATGGAAAATGGTTGGCAATATTTCTCAAAAAAAAAAAGAAATTTCCCTAACAAATATTTTAGTTATTGAATTTTTTAATGTGTGGGGTATTGGCTTTATGGGACCATTCCCTAAATCAATGAATAATGAATATATCCTTGTTGTAGTTGATTATGTTTCCAAGTGGGTGAAGGATATTGTAAATCCCACTAATGATGCAAAAGTTGTCACCAAATTTTTGAAAAAGAATATCTTTACAAGAATTGGAATACCAAGGATTATATTAAGTAACGAGGGTTCTCATTTTAGTAATAAAGCATTTGATGCTCTCTTGGTTAAGTATGGAGTTACACATAAGGTTTCAACTCCGTATCATCCCCAAACTAGTAGAGATGTAGAAGTTTCAAACCAAAAAATTAAAAGGATATTGGAAAAAAGGGTTAATTCTTCTAGGAAATATTGGTAGTTAAAGTTAGATGACACTCTTTTGAGCATACAGGACTGATTTTAAAACCCCCATAGGAATGTCTCCATATAACCTTATTTTTGAAAAATCATGTCATCTTCTTGTAGAATTTGAGCATAAAGCTTTTTGGGCTACTTGTTTACTTAACATGGATATGTAGGCTGGAGGAAAAGGAGATATTTACAATTAAATGAACTCAATAAATTCTAATTAGGTGTATATGAAAATGCTAGAATCTACAAGGAGCACACAAAGGGGATGCATGATCGAAGAATCACAAAAAGAGAGTTTGAAAAAGGACAACAAGTACTCCTTCTTAATTCCCTCTTGTGAATGTTTCCAAGTAAGCTATGTTCACATAGGTTTGAACCGTTCATAGTGAGTTTTCCCCTCGAGATTAATAGAGATAGGCTATCTAGAAAAGGAAAATTTAAGGTTAATGGACACCAATTGAAAGTTTATGAAGGTGGAAAGGTTGAGAGCCTTAAAACCATCATATGATTAAATAATCCTAAGTTAATGGGACTATAGTCAATCTAATGACTATAAACAATTGCTTATTAAAAGGAAACCCAAGTGTGTTTAATTCAATTTATGTCTTAAAAAAATTCTTTTATTTACTTGATATTTCAATCTTTTGTTTCTTTTTTCCTTTCATTTACAAATGCATATAAACTTAACATGTTTATGAATGTATTTCATGGCATAAGGAAATGATAATTTTGAAGTTAGTTGATAATACTAAAGGAGCACTTGTGAGGTAACATAGAGTGGGGACATGTTTCACGATACAAGCCATGTTAGCCTGGAAACACATACATCTCCCCTAGTATTTTTACAATAATGTCATTACCATTAAAATACCTTCTGTATGTTCTCACTTATTTTAAATTGTCCTTTTCCTCCTTTGTATGGATTAAATGACCATTGAGGACAATGTCCGTAATAAGTGTGGGGGAGTTTTGGTTCATTCTTGTGCTTTGTTTATTTTCTATGTGTTTATTTATTTATTTTATTACTTTTTAGTGTTTTGCATTATTTATGTTTAGGAGTTGTAGGAGCCTTTAATTAGTTAATGATGAGCATATCTTTAAAATCACACTAAAAGAGGGTCACAAAACTAAAAAAAAGTCAAGTGGAATTTTTTTTAGTTAATTTCAATTTAGGGAACTTGTATCTACATGATTGGATGTGAATGGAGTAAGAATATGTATAATTTTCTATCTATCAACATGGCATGTCGAGATTCATCACAAACTATAGTAAGATTTTGGGCCATGTATGCCTTCTTTTCTTTTGTGAGTGCTTTACATAAAATAATCTATATTTTATTAGTTTTATTTTTCCTTGTAAACCTCCTTTGCACTACATGTTTTGGTCAAACTACTTACCATAACTCTTGTAATGGAATATAGAGGTTACTAGAACTTGTTCTTGTGCTAATCGAAGCTTTAAGTCATAACCACCCTGATTGAAAAAGTAATAAAGGCACCTTAAAATTTACCACCACGCTGCTAGATAGCCTTCTTCCCCATTTTATATGTACATGAGTTGTTCACCCCTTATTTAACCACTTAGATCCTGTTACATTGAAATTTATTTCTTTGTCATCGGTATTCTTCTTAAAGAAACCTAAAATACATCTCTACCCATGTTCCAAAATTAGAAGAATTAATTTATGAGACTTACATATGTTATTTAAGGTTGTATATGAAGCAAGTGTTAAAGAGAATCCAAAAGGATAAGTGTGGGAGATTAAAAAAATGTGGGACATATATTATAATAATAATAATAATAATAATAATAATAATAATTAGGTTTTCTCTTTATTTTATTTTATTTTGAGAAGAAGTGGTGAAAATGAGGTGAAGGCCCAACATGAAGATATTTGACCTACGCGATGCTATATTATGTAATGATAAAATACCATGATAAGTTCAAATGTGTAAGAAGAGTCTCTATGTCAACCTAATTCTACTAAGTTTTAGGATATTTTATTGAATCCTTATTTCTCTTTTATTCATCAAACCTTTAAACCTAGCCCCATTCCAACCCTTATTCTAAAGTCCTATTTGGTTATTGAGATGGGTGACTTTGATCTATTGGAGATTAGTCACACGAGTCAAGTATATGGTTAGGTCCATTCAATAGGTATTTGATATCCTTCATGAGGTTTTAATCCATAAAATATGAGCCTTTATTGTTGATATATATATGAGTTATTATTATTATTTTTATCATCTTATCTCACATATCTGAGTGTCCATATATATATGCAGCCGTGAATATAAGAGAAAATTAAAAATAATAAGGTATACCTTTGTGAGGATGAATCTTAATGTGACTAAGGTGTGGTTAGATTTTCATTCATTATTATTATTCTATTCATATTTTTCATATTTATATGTGAAACATATATTGAAATTAAGCCTTTAAATTTTTCAGTGATATATCTTTGTTGAGTGTTGATCTTGATGTTATGAAAATAGAAGATTATTAGACAACATTAGTTAATGGTTTTAGAAGTATGTTTACCCTTTTTTATGTAATTTGTGCGTGATTTTATGGGTATATTGTTTGCGAATCCTCATGAGACCTTACTTATCCTTTAAGGAAAATCTAAGGGTTTAAAGGGTTTGTTACATATGCTAAGTGCAATCACAAGATCTACAAAAGTATCTAGTTAGTAGTTTATTTTATTCTTTTTTAGAATTGTGTCTTACTTCAGGAAAATTAAGAATTTAAGTTTGGGGTATTGATAAATGAATGTTTTTTTACATATTTTATACCCTTTTTCTTATAACTTTTTATCATTTATTTGAATAATATGTGAGGTTATTTATATTAATTATAATTATGTGCTTTATTTAAAATAATCTCATGTATTTAATTAATTTAGAGCTTAAAGTTGATTTTAGTATGTGTCTTGGCATCCTGTGGTATTTTGACCATAACTTTCATATCTAAACTCAAATTTAAGTAATTTAAATTTTAGTGTAAATATAAGAAAGATATATACAATTTTTATTTCTAGCATTATTTGCTAAATCATAGTATATCATGGTTGAAATGTATATTATAGATAAGGCTTTGATTAGGAAAGTTTAGAGTTATATGTACTACTTTTTATTTACTACTTATCATCACCATCGTCGTCATCATCGTCGTCGTCATCATCATCTTTGTAATCTCAATAGATATTGAATCAAAAACTTGTAGAAATAGTAACCAACTCAAAAGATAGAAGATTGAGAAAAGATAGAAGATTGGGAAAAAGATAGAAGGATTAGTGATAGAGTTTGTAGGGTCATTATAGATAGTGGTTCATATACTAATGTTGATAATGAAAATATGGTCAAACAACTAGGGTTAGTGACTACTAATCATTCTGAACCATATTCATTCCAATGGCCTAATAAGGAAAAAATTGCTAAGGTAACTAAGCAAACCTTGATTTCTTTTCGCACTAGTGATTACCATGATGAGGTCTTAAGGGATGTATTACCTATGGATGCTTGTGGCGTATTATTAGATATACTTTGATAATATTATAGAAATGCAACCCATGATAGTGTGACTAATGAATATATTTTTTTAAAAGATAGAAAGAAGTATAAATTATATGTAACTCACCGAAGTTAAATAACTTATTTCTATAGGAGAAAGATATGATTAATCATATTAAGGCGGAAGGTATTTGCTATGCCTTAGTAGTAAAGGAATTCCAAATTAGGGAGAAAAATTATAACAAATCAAACCTTACTAAATTATTTAATGAGTATAAACATCTATTTCCTAATAAATTACCTCTTGGAATACCACCTATTAGAGGTATAGAACATATTGTAGATATAATTCATGGAATGCCTTTACCTAATAGAATTCCTTATAGATATAATCTTGAATAATCCAAGGAATTACAAAGATAAATATAAGAGCTAGTAAGTAAAGGTTATGTGAAAGAAAGTATGAGTCATTGTAATGTACTTAGTTACTAGTTTCTAAGAGAGATGGTACTTGGCACATGTGCAGAGATTCTAGAGTTGTTATATTAATATAACTATCAAGTATATTTTTCCTATGCTTAGATTTCATGAGATTCTTTATGAACTTTGTGGTGCATATGTGTTTTCCAAAATTGATTTAATAAGTGGTTACCATTAAATGAAGATTAGCAAAGGACATGAATGGAAAACAACCTTTTAAACTAAATATGGTATTTATGAATTGATTCTTATGCCTTTTGGCTTGTGTAATGCACTTATTCCTTTTATGAGACTAATGAATGAAATTCTTTGTCCTTTCCTAGGTAACTTCATTATAGTATATTTGGATTAAATAATTATATATAGTAGGAATGAACATGACTATCTTGAGAATATAAGGAAACTATTTGATAAACTAAGGGAAATGAAACTTTATGAGAAATTAGAAAATTTTGATTTTATGCTTCACGTGTAGTTTTCCTTGGTTATATTATCGGTGGAGAGAGTATTAAAGTTGATCCTATTAAGATACAAGTTATTCAAAAGTGGCTAATTCTTAAGAATATTCACCAAGCTAGAAGTTATCATGGTTTACCTAGTTTCTATAGGAGATTTATTAAGGATTTCTATACTATAGCTTCATATATTACTCATGACAAAAAGAGAATTTAATTGGGAAAATGAAGCCACTAAAGCCTTTGACATCCTCAAGAATAAATTATGAAATGCTCATGTTTTATCTATTCCTAATTCTTACCTACTCTTTAAGGTAACTTGTGATGCTAGTGGGGTAGGGATAGGAAGAGTTCTCTTACAAGAAAGAAAGCTTATTTCATATTTTATTGAAAAGTTAAATGGTGCTAAGTTGAAGTATTTGACATAAGGCACAAAATTATTTACCATCATACATAGCTTATAGACGTGGAGTTATTATTTGAGGCCTAAACCCTTTGTATTACATTATAAACATAAGAGCTTGAAATACTTACATGGTAAAAAGAAAATTAGTCCTAGACCATCAAAGTGGAAAACTTCTTACAATCCTTTGTGTTCTCTATCAAACACTTAGACGTAAAGGAAAATGCAGCAAGCGATGTTCTTTCTCAAAGATCTACATTGTTTGTCATGTTAGATGCTAAATTGCTAGGATTTGAGATATTGAAAGAATTTTATCGTAATGATGAAGTTTTCATTGATGCATATCAAACATGTAAATAAAATGGATACCATGGTAATTATGCATTGCTGGATGCATTTTATTTAGACTTAACAAACTTTGTGTACCTAGATTAAGTATTAAAGTCTTACTTATTAAAGAGATACATAAAGGAGCTATAGCCGAATGTTTTGGTACCTAAAAGACATTAGTAATATTGCACGAGAATTTCTATTGGCTATATATGATTAAGGGTGTACAAACTATAGTAAGCCTACAGGAGTAAAAGCTTTTTCCATAAAGTTTTATATACACCATTACCTAAAGACTCTATTATAGTCATGGTAAATAGATTTTTCAAAATGACTCATTTTATTTCGTGTAATAAAACTAATGATGCTACACATGTTGCTGATTTGTATTTTTAAGAAATAGTAAAACTTTATGGCATTCATGCAAGTATTGTTTTCGATAGAGATGCTGATTTTTTTAGTTACTTTTGGAAGACATTGTGGCATATGTTAGTTTCCAGGTTGTTATTCGATACTTCACATTATTTACAAATCGATAGAAAAACTAAAGTTACAAATTGGACTCTTAGCACCTTTTTGAGAGGTTTCGTTAGTAAAAGTACTAAAGATTGGGATTTTAAGTTGCTTATGCTAATTTTTCTTACAATCGAAGTCCTTCAAGTACTAGTCGCTCATGTCCATTCGAGATTATGTAAGGGGAGAATCCGTATATACCATTTGATATGATACCCTTGGATAAAGGTGAATTCAAAATCCATGAGGCTAAGGAACAGATGGAGTTCTTGCAAAAGCTTCATTAACAAATCAAAGGGAACATAGAAAGAGCCAATGAAAGGTACCAAAAGAAAGATAACAAATATCCCACTCCACAGGTATTTACTCTTGGTAATTTAGTCTGGCTACATTTATGAAAAGAAATATTTTCTAATCTAAGAAAAAATAAACTAATAACAAGAGTAGATTACGCATTTAAAATACTTATAAAATTTGGAGATAATGCTTATGGACTTGACCTTTAAGAATCTTATGGTGGTATTTCAAGGAAATTTAATTTTGGTAATTTGTGTCCTTATTTTAGTGATGTCAAATTGAGAACAAATTCTTCTCAAGTTGGTGAGAATTATGTAGGTGCATCGATGGATTCTTAAGAGGATAAACATTTGACATTCTTGGTTATGGAGCCTATTACATTATTTGTCTTTGATAATAATGTTTCTAACCCTAATAAGTTCACTTTGAGTAGTTCTTGTAGGTATGTAACATATTTACAAGGAAGAAATCAATTCATTTTAAGATGTCAACATACTTAAGATTTTGTGTGTTACAAGTTATTACAAGTCAAAGGAAGTTGCTATGTATGGAAGTAAAACTTACAAGTTAAGGAGGCCTAGATATCAATTTATATAAATTATGACTCTCGTTAGTTATTTTCATATAATAGTTAGGTACGTTTGTCTGTAATAATTCTTGTTGTTGATTCATATATTATATAGGTTAGTGTTAGATTGTTACAACTAGTTAGACTTTGTTAGTGTACTAATTAGTCATTTCTATACTAGTTATGTTCTTGAAATGAGTTGTAAGAAGTATAAGGTAATGACTAGCTTGGTGTGCTAATTAGCATTAGTTGTGACAACCCCTGTAGCTGCCTATATAAACATATGGTCGACACCCTTGTACACATATTGAGCATATTAAAATCATAACTAGTGAATTATTTGGCTAGCTATCTTTGTGAGATAGCAAATTCTTCATAAAAATTACTATTTCCTATCAAGAAACATTTGAACATGTCTTGGAGATCATTGAAAGATTATACTTCATTGCTAAAATATTGAGAATCTTGTTTGAAGATTAACACACCTACCTTCCAATCTTCAAGCACCACATCAACCTCTCTCTTGGAGCCATTCAGATCTTCAACTCTCATGGAAGATTCATATCAAAGAGAGTCAACAATGGACCTTTTTTTTTTTTTTTTTTATTTCAATGTACTTAAGGACACCGATCTTTCTTTTATTGTGGTTTGAAGCAAGCGGGTAATTGCACAGTGGTAGCATGGGTTTCTACTTGAAACATGCAACTCATTGTGTACCATACATCATAGGAAGTGGTTGAACGTGCCAAATATTCTAAGAATTAATCAGATATAGCGGTCTTGAACTATAAGAGGACACACTTGTCGTTCTTCTAGGTGGAATAAGTTGGGCTTGGTTGTGGCAGTGAATTGTCATCATCCGATTAGATGAATGTCCCCCCACCCCACCCCCCCCCCCCGGGCATCGGTAGTAATTCGTCCAATCAAGTTGATGGACATGGCCGAAAGTCGAATACAGGTGACAGTTGCGGTTCATTGGGCAGCGGCAAGCAGGTTGTTGGAGTTGTTTAGGAGAGCCATGGGATTGGGGGTGCTGGCCCAAATGCTTTGGTACCATTTAAAGTAGAACTGAAAAGAGTGTGAAGCGGCTTAACCTTTATTACTGATTCAAATATGTATGTATATACAGGTACAGTTCAACGGAAAGGAAAGAGAATTGATCCGGCAGTCAGCAAATAGAATTCAACTTAAGACTGTCTTACAGAATAGCTAACTACGTTGACTAATCTATTGTATTATAGAAAATTATACCGTCGGTTAATTACGGGAGATATGTTCCCTAATAATCAGTGTATCAGAGAAATATTAATAGATGTATTTATATATAAATATATATTAAAAATACCGTGTTCACATGAAAATAATAATAGGTATATGCGTGTATGTACATGGGTTTTCATTGTTTCACCTTTTTACATCGACGGATGCATCGCCATGTCTTCCAAACTCACGACTCTCTCTTATTAAGGTCTCACTCTTTTTAACAGTTTCGTCCACTTTAGGACACACAAAACTCGAGCCTAATTAAGCGAAACGCATCTACTTCCGGTAAATAAAACCAAAATCAAGAGGCGCATATATGTATATATATGATAAATACACTACAATTATGCAAATAATAAGAAGTATATATCTGTACCTGAAATGTTATTACGAGTGAGTTGAAGTTCCATGCCTTCATCGAGCCACAAGGCATTGTCATTACCCCCCCCCCAGAACTTTCATAATTCTGATTAGAATTAGGAATACTTTGGCTAATTATGCTCCCGCTCCATTAATCACCGACAAAAATAAGTAAGGTTGAAGAAACGTCATTAAGGAAATAATAACTAACTGGTCCCACGCAACTACATAAATACATATTATATAGGGAGTATTTTTCTTTTGGTATGATGTCTAATTTTTGCCTTGGTTGATTATGTCAAAAGGGAGTTAAATATTATTTCGGTTATTATAGTTTATAATTTTATCTATTTTAATCTATATAAAAATACAATATTTATTTTATTCCATAGAGATTATTTTATATTTAAATTAGACAGTTAATATTATATTAACCTATTATTACATATTAATATTTATACTATCTTTAGGTGATTATGATATAATTTACTTACTAAAAGAGAAATATATAAAGATTAACTTGAAATAGTAGGTTAATATAAGGATAATGAATAATTGAAATATAAAGTGATTGAACGTATATTAAAATAAATATTTTATTTGTAAAAAGATCAAAATAAATAAACTTAAAGTCCTCACCAAACAAAATAATATTTAACTCTATAAAAAACTATTGACTTTATTTTCACCGTAACCATAGTGAACCCCACAGCATGACCTAATTATACGCTTACTGGGACAACTTAAATTGCTAATACTGCAAGGTGTATTATTTTTTTATTTTTTTTCCTTTGGGGAAAAGATTTTTTTTATCACAATAAATATATCTTAAAGGTGGATAGAAATCAAACTCGAATACTTGAGCAGGAAGCGAACTTCCTGCACAAACACGTCTTCATTTACCTTGTTCTTCGAAATCATATGGTTGCGTAAATGACTCGACTTATGTTAGATAGATACGTATAGCTTGAATACCCGTTATTATGGTGTCGTTTCCTTTTCATTTCCTTCCTTAATAAATTAGATCCGGCATGAGTGCCGTAAAAATGATCATCGAAGGTGATCGAAAGGTGAAAGCATAAGTGCGCAAGTCGGTGCCTAACTTATACTCCATCTCTAGTAAAAAAATATTATTTGTAATCATTTATATATATTTGTTAAGAAGTTAATATAATTTTAAAATTTTGCTCATAATTTTTATTAAAATATAACAAAGGATTTAATATATAGTTATTGGAAAAAAAAAGATGTAGATAAAAATAAAAAAAAAGTATGTTTTGATTTTTTTAAAATAAATTTTTAATATAAAAATTTAATTATAAAATAATTTTTTTTACACGAATGAAGTATGTACCATAGTAAAACTCTACCTAAATTTCGTGCTTATTTCCATACTATAGGACATTAAACTTGATTATCAAGTAAAATTATTTTTCTATTTATTGATCCTAACAAAAAATGAACTAATAAATAAAATTTACTTTCTAATAATTATAAACAAAAAAAATGAAAAAAATTGCTCTCCACCTTTTTAGTTAATCATATAAATTTCAAATAGGTATCCCTTCAAATAAATTAATTATGTATTAAATTTTGTCTTCATTTCAATAAATGACTTCTAGTAGGAATTTCATTTTAAAAGATAATGTATAAACTTTTCTAACTTAAACAATTTATTTAAATATCCTAAAATAGAATTTAAATACTTCTCAAAAGTTTTTAAATTCATGTTAAAATGTTACCGAATCAAATCCCAAAATAAGTTTGTTGTGTACTCTTGAAATTCCATCATTTAAAAAGTTCTCCATTCAAACAAAACCTTAATAAAATTTTAAAAGTTGATTAAAGAAATTATAATGTTATTGGCTAATTTTATTTGACACACACACACACACACACACACACACACACACACACACACATGCACACACAAAAACAATTAAATTTATATTATTTGGATTGGTAATACACACACACACACACATACATACTTGGTTATGAAAATATTAGAATTATAAAAATATTAAAAAGTATATAAGTGTGGAACATTTTAGTTTTACATTTTGTTAATTGTTAAAATATATGATTAGTTTTTATTTTCTATTGGATTTTAAACATGTACATATTGGTTCCTTATATATTCAATAATTTTACCATCTAATAACATTCATGCATATTGGATTATAAAAAGAATGTATATCCATGCATCATACAAGTGCAAATCAATTTATAGATAATATAAGTGTGTAGGTCTCTTGCTCTCTCCCGTAGAGTGGCAAGGGGTAGGCTTGGGGAGCTGGTGGCTATTAGAGTGGTTAGTCAGACTAACACCTAAATATGATCAACTAGTAAAAGGTAGATCCTAAGTTGGATGTGGTCACTAGTATGTTCCACACTCTTTCTTTGCTTGTGCATGAATTATTTAAGTTTAGTGCACCATTTTATTTATTTCACTGCAAAGAAAGAACGTGGAAAATACTTGTGACCTTTACCTTGTGGATCTTTCTTTGTAGATCATTTTTTTTTATCTTTCATGCTCCCTTATTCCATTAAATTATTTTATTTGACCTTTGTTAGTGTTAAATTTTTTTTCTCTACTTTTGCCTCCATTACTTTCCCTAACTTTTTATTCCTTTGACTTTAGAGACAAAGTCTTTTTTAAGGGAGTTATAACATCCCATTTTTCTAATCCTAGTTTTATTAGGTGGTTAACCCCGTAATTATTTTAAATCAACTTAACTTTGATTCATTATCTCACCATTGACAAGTATTTGGAAAATTCCAACTCATGAAAGCCCTAGAATATTTTTATCTCAATTTATCAGAAAAGAAACTCATCATCCATTTTTGAGGACATGCAATCAACCGACCCCTTAATTGTACTTGAATGATGACTAGACAATTTACCCAATCTTGTTTATTGTGATTTTTTTTACTCCAAATCAATTCATATACTAGATATTTTTATATATTTATTTTTCTAAATCTATTCCATAAATTTTCATAATTCTTTCAGATTTATTTTCTAGTTTTCCCAATAAATTCCTATTTACTTGACTTTCTACCCAAATAAATTATCTATAAATAATATTTTGCTAACCATTGACTTCTTTGAATAGAATATCGTACCCTGTACATTCCATGATCAGATATTGGTTGTCCTTGAATAATTAATCATGATTTTTCCCAAAATCTTATACCTAACTTTTACACCAACTTTCTCTTACACACCATACTCTTTTGTCTTACACTCAACTTTTGCCTCCCACCACTCCTAACTTAATGATCAGGTTTTTGGCCCTCCACAACCTGATTGTCAAGCCCTCTTACTCCCTATATGACATAATATAATTCACACATTCATTTTACTTATTCACACAAAATTTTCCAAGGTATTCCCACTTTTCTTCCTTTACTTTTCCCTTCTTTGTTCAGAGTTGTTGTTACTATTTTGCACCAGTTTTCATATAGTTTTTCTTGATCCTTTTACTTAGGATTAATCCTACACTTATCCAAGTCCATTAGCATCCCATTCTCTATTTTTTCCTTGGCATTTTCCCCTTCTTTTTCACTCTTTTCTTGCTCAACAACTGCCGTTGTTTTTGACCTCTATTCACCATTAATTTTTCACTACTTTATTTTACCTCTTAAACATTTGTTTCAAGTGTTAAGGTTTATTGAAAATTGAGTCATAATCTTATTTTCCTTAGGAAAAAGAGGCGGTCAAGTTAGAATTTGCTTGAAGATTTGCTACCTAGGTAATATGATTGTCTTTTTAGATATGGAACTTGTGTGCTTTGTGCTTATGTTTATCATACTTTATGAGCATACTTTGGCATGGTTATATGCATAGTTTTAAAACATTGATCAGACTACCTAGTTTTCACATGCTAGTCCTTAAGAGATTATAATCAGTAAAAAAACCCAGTTGGATAGAACAATAAAAAAATTGATAAGGAGTCAATCAGATTCATATATAGTTTATTTTTATATATTTTATATTTTTTAACTTAATATGTATTACAGTTCTGGCCAATCTAAAGTAATAGCCTAACCTATAAACTAGTGAGCCAGTTATAACATGAGTTTGATTGGTTTGGTTTTGAAAACTATTATTATAAGTACACTTAAGCTTGTAAAATGTTATATATGAAAGCGCATGAAAAAAATTTAACTTATGCCATGAATCATGCCAGTGTAAGTTTTTAGATTTTACTCTCTATTTAGTGGTATACTTATAACTGTGTAGGTTTTTGAATGTTTAGGGTTCCATATAAAATATTAGGATGTCTAGTTTACTATGTATTTTTTGATCTTAAAAAGGTTAAGAAGGTAAAACGTTATGTCCAAAATGGCACATGGTGTTAAAATTTATTAATGATAAAACCTATCATATAGCCTTCAACCTTAAGGGTATTTTCATACCTATGGTGCAAAATTTTAAATTCTAGGTTCACCATTATATTCCTCATTTTTTTTCTTGAGTTGGAGTGGTTTAGAATTAGTTATGATATTTTCAAATTTGGAAGTCTTTTTAGGCTTTTGAGTGGCATTTGTGTATTTTCACATGATTTCTATGATTTTTACAGCAAGTATGATTTACTAAGACATATATATGTTACTTTATATTATTTATAATAAGTACATTGATAAACGTATGGTAATTATGTGTGATTAGAGTTTTATAAGTTAAATGGGTTTTAAGTAAAATATGGCTAGTTTAGGTAATAATGATACTTTGGTCATTTCAAATTTATTCAAAATTTCACAGAATTGGTAATTATGTTTCATATGCTTATCTGAGTAAATGCTAGTTTAAGTATCCCTTGATGATAAAAGAATTTGTCATAAAATGAGCATATACCTACCTAGGGGTAAAGTAATCATTTTATATGCTTAATTTTGATTTTAGCTTCTATTTTTGGTTTATTTATGTTTGATATGATGTGTTTGAGTATTTTCTTATGTTTAGTGTTTTAATGAACTTAATTAGTGAGTTTATGACATAAATAGTATTACGGTTGTCTAAGTGATTTTTGATCTTTTCACCTTTCTTATACTCTTCTCATTTCTTGTTTTACTTTAGGATAACATTGAATATTTCCTAAATATAATTATGAGTTGAATGGATATAATTCAGTATTATATTAGTGTTTATGTTATCTTTTAATCATTATTTTATATATAACTTATTTCATTTAATTAACCTTAGTATAATTCTTAATTACATGTTATTTTCTAATTATTAGTATGCATTCATATAATAAGTGATATTTTATAAGTGATTGATATTTTTAAGTGATTTAATTTGATTCTATGAGTGGGTACAATTATCCTAAAATTTTAGTGGGTCATAATCACAAGTGTGCCTTAATGGCAAATGATAGTGGCATTTTAAATTGATCAGTAGAATTTCAAGTGGAAGTGATTTAAGTGAAGTAGTTATGTGTTTATGTTAAGTGATAAGTGTTGATTATTATAATGAGACAAAACATTAATAATTAAAGTGAAAGATCATATGGGCTAGGATAAAAAATGTGATAGTAAGTCTTTTAGTGTTAGTGGTTTGGTTTTGTTAGAACAAACGACCCTTATATCTTTTCTACGTAAGTTTGAACTCTAGGCTTGTAAGGGTTATGCGTACTTAAGAATTGGGTGTTTAATAGTGGATCCTATGAGTGTCCTATTCTCGATGATAATTTTCTCCCATCCATAAGGAAAAAGAGGATTGAGGTAAAAGTGGGGTCCCTATTCTCATAATGACTAAATAATCAAAGTTGTGTGATCACTTATATTAAGATTCAATATAAATTTAATTCATGCTTGGTTCTTTTGTGATGAATAGTGATTACATGATTATGTCTTGATTATATGAATATGTTTCTCTTATTTCATATGATCATGGGTTATCATTATCATATGTGTACAATTAGATGGTTTCCATATCTTATATATTTTGAGTGTAGCATGCTATATCCCTAAAGTGTTTATATTATTCATTACATTTTATACTAACAACCTTGTATGGTTATTACACTTTCAAACAAGCAGGTTTTTTTTTGTTATTTTTATGGTATTTATTCATATTTATTTTTTTGTTGTGATGCCTATAGTAAGTGTTGTACAGTATCTTAGAGTAGAGTTATGGTTATTAGGATATCTTCTTTAGCATTTTAGTCATCTATTTCCTTTAGTTCTTTCTCTTATATTTTGTTTTTTAATTTTTTCATTCTCTAGGATCAAATGCTTCACACACTTAGTCATTAGGTATGAGTTATTTTTAGACTTGTACTTGACATGAATTAGGTATAGAGAGTACCTTATCTAGGGTGGATGTAGTGGTAACGCCCATGTTTTCACATTTTCCTACCATAAAATCTTTTTAAAATAATGCTTTTAGTTAATGACTGTGCTCAGGAGCAAGTTATTCTTCCAAGAAATTACGGTGTTAGAATCTCTTACAAGAGATGCAAGTCTATGTTTATAATAGAGATTATATCCACCCTAATATCATATTTTTTAGTGTGGAGAGATTGCCTTATGTATCTATGCAACATGCAAGATTTGAATGCTAATGTATCACCATTAAAAGATATTCTAAATGTTTATGCCTTTCTCCATGTATTTTTAGAAGAGATATCAGGGATGCTGCCCCTTTAGGAGATGCAATTTACTTTTAACTTAGTTTCCATAACAGGGCTTGTGTCTATAACATCTTGTTGGATGGAACTAGTACAAATGAATAAATTGAATTCACAAATAGCGGAGTTATTAGCTCATAGGTACATCCATGCTAACATATCTCTATGAGGAGCATCATCCCTCTTCATGAAGAAGAAGGACCAGATTTTGTGCTTGTGCTTCAATTACCAAGGCTTGAATTATATGATGGTAAAGAACCATTATTCTTTTTCAAGGATTGATGAATTATTTGATCATCTTCAAGGAGTAGGGGTGTTCTAACGATTCATTTGAGGTTGGGTTACCATCAATTGTATATTATAGTGTTTGAAATTCCAAACAAAAACTTTCAAAGGTGATATAGACATTATAAGTTCATAGCAATTCCTTTTGGGCTCACCAATACACATACCAATGCATCTGCTATTTTTAGGGATTAAAAAAATGTCATATTTCAACTATATTTGGATTATTTAGAGATAATACTTATAGATGATATTTTGATCTACTCTTAGAGTAAAGAGAAGCACAAGTAGCTCCTTAGGATAATTTTAACACATCTTAAAGATCATAGGCTTTATACCAAACTCTCTAAGTTTGAGTTTTGCCTTCTAAAAGATGTTGTTTTATGGCATGTGGTGTCTCTTAGTAGAGTTTCCATCAGTTTGGTGGGTTCTAGAGTAGTCTTAGAGTGGCAAGCACTTATATAGGCTATTGAGTTGAGCAATTTTCTAGGCTTCATAGGGTACTAAAAAAAATTTATCCAAGATTTCTCAAGAGTCACTCTCTAATTAACGAATCTCTTGAAGAAAAAACATAAGGTTTCCATGGGATAACATATGTGAGGGGGTGTTTAAGGATTTGAATTAATATCTGACTAGTACACCAAATTTAACTATGCGCTCAAGACTTGGTTGATTCAAGGTATAGAATAATGCTTTGAAGCATGGGCTTAGAAGTGTTATGATGTATCACAAGAGAGTAGACATTTATGGTTCTCAAAAATTAATGTAGCATGAGAAAAATTACCCACCACATGAGTTGGAGTTGACATTAGTGGTCTTTACACTAAAGATTTAGAGGTACTACTTATATGGGGTTCAGTTTAAGTTCTTCATTGACTAAAAAATCCCAAAGTACATGTTCACTCAACCTGAGCCAAATATGAGATAAAAGAAATAATAGGAGCTGGTGAAAGACTATGACCTTGAGTTAACCTACTATGAAGGTAAGACTTATATAGATGCTCACAGTTGGAGTCAGAAGAAGACTCACTCATTGAGTCCACGAGCTATTATGAGTTGGTTGTATGAGGAGTTGAGAGATATGTGTATTAAGTTGATTTAGTTGGGTGATTTGAAGATCTAAATAAGTGTATTAATAATTATATTAGATGTATTTGATGAGATTTAAGAGGGATAACCTAGAGATGTTAAGCTTGAGTGGATCCAATATAAGATACAAGAGAGAAGACACAAAGGTTTCTAGATCCACGATGATGGTAGTATCTGGCACAAGGGGAACTAGTGTTTTCAATAGAGTTGTGCTAATCTGAAGCTCATATTTTGACAAAAGACCATTGTATGCTTTATTTTGTCTATCCTAGAGGGTATAAGTTGTACAAAGACCTAGGAATATTTATTTATGGCTTCATATAAAATAAGAGGAAGTAAAGTTTATATCTAGGTATCTAACCTATCAAAAGGTTAAGATAGATCATATGTTGCATTGTTAGTTTAGCCTTTAGAAGTTTCTATGACATTGAGAGTACGATTAAAAGGACCTATCAAAAGGCCATGATAGGTTAAAATAACCTATCAAGTGGAATTAGGACTCAATCTTGATGGACTTTGTTTGTGGTTTGTCTAAGACACGTTATGGTTCTGATATGATTTGGGTCATTGTCTACCAGTTGACAAAATCAATAGTTTTTATTCTAATGAAGTTAACTTAGAGTATGATTATTTATCTAGATCATACATGAGATTTATACTGAGTAGTCATGGTACACCTACTAATATAGTCTTCTATCGGGATTGAATATTTCTTTGGCAATTTTGGAGAAAGTTGCAAGAGGCTACAACCATGCGATTCAGGACAAGTATCATCTTTCATCCAACTATAGATGGGCACACTAAGAGGATGATTCAAACCTTAGAGAATATTTTATGATCTTGTCCTTTTTAATATTAGGACAGTTGAGAGGATAAATTACACTTGGTTGATCTCTCTTAAAACAATAATTATCACATTAGGGATGACACCATTTGAGGTATTATATGGACACAACTATCATAGTATTTTGTGTTGGAGAGACATCAGAGAGATTGTTGTTTTGGAGATAAAGATGACTGAAAAGATAACTTAGAATATTAGGTTGATACATAATAGGATAAAGGTAGCTCAAGAAAAGTAGAAGAGCTATGTGAATTTGAAGCAACATAGTGGTGGATTATAAGCTGGAGATAGACTTCTTCTTAACGTTTCATCCACCAGAGGGGTGTGTAGGTTTGGTCGGAAAGGCAAAATTAGTCCAAGGAAGATTGAATGTTATGAGATACTTAATAGAGTTGGTGAAGTTGCCTATTGTTTGGCATTGATAGTGGAGTTAGCTAGTATTAACAATGCCTTCTACATATCCCACCTAAGGAAGAACATTACAAATCCATATCATGTGATTTAATTAGAAGATTCTCGACACCAAGTTACCTCAAATTCAAAATATGTTCAATTACACTTGTGATGATTCTTTAGAGTTACTGTAGAGCACATGAGGCTACATAAGGCACAGAGGCCAACGTTCAAAGACAATATCTCAAGCTCTTTGAAGTAAGTTTATGTGTTATATATTAAGCTTCCCTTTTAAGGGGGTAGTAATTGAATAGTTTCCTTAACTTTCAATTATGTTTCCTTTTAAACTATTTTCTTTTATAATTTAAAATAAACCTATAATATTTGCTTTTAAACTATGGCAAATCCAAAGTACAAATTATGAAATACTCTTTTATGATCAATATCAAATCAATACTATACCACAACACTTAAAAAAAGAGAAGAAAAATAATTTTGAGTATGTAACTACTGAGGAACAAAAGAAGGCAATTAAAGGTTACAAGTTACAATTTACCTTTTATGAGTTGAAAGTTATTATGTAAAAATCATTTTTTTATATTAAAAATAAATATAAATATATAGATATTGTTTATGATTTATAAGTAGTAATCAAATTGATCATATAAATAAAAACTAACGGTAAGTTTTTAATTGCATATGTCTAACACAAATTATAAGATTACAACTCAATATGATTCAATTTATGATTTGGAACATACAAATAACACCTTTTCATGTCAACAAGCATTTTAATACAAGAAGGTGGCATGTAAGTGGTGACATAATGTGTTTTTTTCCTCATTTTTGGAAATAAATAAATAAATAATGGATGAGACTATGTTAATGTGTTTACACCATGAGTGATATTTAAGCTTTTATACTAATGATAGAAGAAACAAATTACTACCTAAATAACTTACTACTTTATAATTGCCACATAGTTATTCATATACTTTCATAGTGACAATATTATCTTTGTTATATTCAAGAAGTTATAGTCATTGAAATTGTATGTTAATTACAAATTATGGATGATTATGATGTTTACCTCCTATGTATAGTTAGAGTTGACAATCGCGTAGGCTAGATCATTATTAAACTAGGTCAATTGAGGTTTCAATCGCTTATTATGGCCATATTTGTTAGTTTGAGATCAAATAGTTTTGGATTTACATGAGTTTAGGTAATTCTACCTTTCAAGTTAGTTTATACCACTCTTTGTTTAGATAAAATTAGGTTATTCTATTTTTAGATTATATTTGAATAAGTTTTGAATATTTTATCTCTCATTTTGTTTTTAATTTGGGTTCGAATTAAGATGGTATAATTTAACATTTCAGAAGGTGATGAAGTTGTATTATTTTAGATTAGGTTACTTTTGATTATTGTACATTCCTTTTTTATTTATAAACTTGAGTTTATATGAATTTAGATCTATTAGTATCTATTTTATTGTCAATATTTATCTTTCTCATTTAATGACATATCAGGTAAATAAGTTATTTCAAATTTGCTAGGCGTGCATCTACTTTTATAAAAATATTTTTTTTCATCTCTAATTTCTAATATAGAATATCAAAATAACTCTCCATGAAAAAGTAATTATATATTTATTCATTCATATAATAATTTCAATATTTATTTTGAAAAATAAAAAGAATGTTTATCTAATTTTAGATTGGAAACAGGGATGACGATGGCGATGATGGCGATGATGATGATGATAGTAACAACAACAACCCTAGCAACATCTGTAACAATAGTAACACCATCATCATCAACAACAACAACAAGACTGCCAATATCAACACGAAAAACATCATTAGCAAGAACAAGACCACCGACATCACTAGCACTAGCACCAATACCAACATCAATACCTTTGGCAGCAGTAGTGGCAACAACAACAACAAAAAAAATGAAGATAAGAACAACAACATCATCCGCAACAACAACAATAACAACACCGATAACAACAATGATAACAATGACGACGACAACAACAACGACAACAACAACAATAGCAGCAGGAACAACAACAACAACATCATCATTATCAACACATCCAACAACAACAACGACAACAATTGCATCATCATCAACAACAAACATAACAACAACAACAGCAGCAGCAACAACGATAGTGATAATGACAAAGACAACTATAGTGGTAATGACAATGATAATGACAACAACAACAACAACACGAACAATGACAATGACGATGACCATAACAACAACAACACCAATGACAACAACAACAACAACAATGTCAACAACAATTACGACAACGAAAACAACAACAACAACGACAACAAAAATAATGACGACAACGATAAGAACAAGAAAAACCACCACCACAACAACCACCGCAACAACAACAACATTAGCAACAACCATGGCGACAATGATAATGAAACAACAACAACAATGCTAATGCCAATGACAGACAACGACAATGATAATTGTAACAACACCAAAAACCATAGCCACAACAACCACCATCACAGTGACAACCACTACAATGATTGTGACAACAACACTAGTGACAAATTCTGTATGTAATGCATAAATCAGAGTGAAGGGAAGATTAGATCGAAGGCTGATGTGTTGAAGAAGTCACCCATAAAATTAAGCAAACGAAACGAAGGTTTAATATGGATTATAATCAAAGAAAACAGGTTGCAAATGTACGTTGGTTCAACTGGTTTGTATCAGGCTTCAAAGTTCAAACGTTGAGATCAATGGAGGAAGGATATGCATCGAGCTTTTCCTTGCTCAAAGATGACTCAAATTGAGAGAGATAGACACAAACTAGTTGTGCTCAATTGTGTATTCAAACTCTATGCATTCCATTCTTTTTATTTCATGTGTATAAGAGGTATATATATAGGAAAGTTTAGCAAGTTCGACAAGCTCACCCAGCTGACACTTATCCTTAATTCAAGCCCATTAATCTTGGTTGAATTAAGCCCATATAACACTTAATCCTAATCAAAATATAATCAGCTAAATGATACTAAGGATTAATATTACAAATCCATACAATTAAATATGATACATACATGAAATTATATCAAACCCTAACTTACATAAAATACACTTAGGGTTAGGGTTTACAACAAGTTAATACAACTAATGAGAATCATCACCATATCTTCTTGTTGTAAAGTATCATCCCATGTATGGCATAGTCTTGCATGCTTTGAATACTTATACACATTAAAGTGTATTAATATCTTCTTCTTGCAAATATGTGACATACCTACAAGAACAACTTGAATGGTTTTCAACACTAAGCATATACAAATTATCAAGAACATTTAACATGATAGGCTCCAACATTAAGAAAGCTAATTCTTCCTTACCTTGAGAATTAATATGAATATGACAATCATTAGATGCTCCTACATCATTCTCCCCAAGTTGAGAAGAATTTGCCCTCAAAATTTCATCAGAATAATAAGGAGACAAATTACCAATATTAAAATTTCTTGAAATTCCAGCATAATAATCTGGAAGTTCAAGTTCATAAGCATTATCTCCAAAATTTCTTAGTATTTTAAATGGACCTTCAGCTCTTGGCATTAGTTTATTTTTATGTAAATTAGAAAATCTTTCTTTATGCAAATGTAACGAAACTAAGTAATTAGGAGAAAACACATACGAGTTTCTATGCTTATTTTTTAGAGCTTTATACTTGGCATTTGCTTTTTTAATGTTATTTTTGATTTTTCTCATGAAGCTGTTGAGAAAATTGTACTCTATCTTTAGCTTCATAATTATGCAATTCACCTTTTTTTTTAAAGGAATCATGTTAATAGGCATGTGAGGATTCACACCATACAACACCTTAAACTTACAAGTTTGAGTAGTACTAGATGGACTACGATTATAAGCAAACTCTGCATGAGCTTACTTAACATCCCAATCTTTAGTATTCTTATTAACTAAACCTCTTAATAATGTACCAAGAGTTCTATTAGTTACTTCAGTTTGACCGTGGATGATGTGAAGTGCTAAATAACAATTTAGTACCAAGAATATGCCATAAAGTTTTCCAAAAATAACTCATAAACTTGACATCTCGATCAAAAAATATGCTTTTAGGTATTCCATGAAGTTTAACAACTTCTCTAAAATACAAGTCTGCAATATGCGTGACATCATCGGTTTTATTACATGGAATAAAATGAGCCATTTTAGAAAATTTATCTACTACCACAAGAATATAATCTTTACCGCATTGCGTTCTTGGTAACCCTAGGATAAAGTCCATACTAACTCCTTCTCATGGTTTATCAGGAATGGGTAAAGGTGTGTATAAGCCTTTATGAAAGTAACTCTTACTTTTTTGACACGTAGAACATCTACTTATCATGGCTTGTACATGTTTAACCATTCTTGGCCAATAGAAATTTTCTTGTAATAATTCCATAGTTTTATGTATACCAAAATGTCTTGCAATGCTACCTTCATAAATTTACTTGATTCGCAAGTCTCAAATACTAGATCTAGGAATACAAAGTTTATTTAGTTTAAAGAAAAATTCATCTTATATGACATAATTTCCATGGTATTCAATTTCTTTACATGCACTAAACATGTCCTTAAAATCTTCATCCTTAGCATATAAGTCTTTTATCATTTCAAAACCTAAGATTTTAGCATCCATCATAATAAGTAATGTAGATCTATGAGAAAGAGCATAAGTGACTACATTTTCTTTACCATATAAATATTTGACAGACAACACAAAGGATTGTAAGAAATTTACCCATTTTGCATGTCTCGGATTAACTTTCTTTTGAATATGTAAGTATTTTAAAATTTCATGATCCGAATGTAACACAAAGGGTTTTGGTCTTAGATAATAACTCCATATCTCTAGACTCCGTATGATGGCAAAGAATTCCTTATCATAAGTTGAATAGTTAATTTTTGCTCCATTTAACTTTCAGAGAAAAATGCTATAGGTTTCTTTTCTTGGGAAAGTACTCCTCCTATTCCAACTCTAATAGCATCAAAAGTTACTTCAAAAAGAAGGTTAAAGCTGGGTAAGGATAGATAGGGGCATGAAAAAGTTTATATTTGAGTGTTTTAAAGGCTTGAGTAGCTTCTTGTCCCCAATAAAATTTACCCCTTTTTTATGAGTTGAGTAATAGGTTTAGCTGTAGTAGAAAAATCCTTAATGAATCTTCTATAAAAACTAGCTAATCCATGAAAACTTCCCACATCATGAACATTCTTAGGGATAGGCCATTCTTTTGTAGCCCTAATCTTATTAGGATCTACTTTAATACCTTCTCCACTAATAATATAGCCTAGGAAAACTACACTTGGAAGCATAAAATCACATTTCTCAAGTTTCCTATATAGTTTAGCTTTCCTTAGCTTATCAAACAATTTCTTCAAATACACTAGATGATCATAACTATTTTTTCTATACACAAGAATATCATCCAAATATAACAATGAAATCACCAAGGAAAGGTCGGAGAACTTCATTCATAAGTCTCATAAATGAGCTAGGTGCATTACATAACCCAAAAGGAATAACCATCCACTCATAGAGACCATATTTTATTTTAAAAGCAGTTTTCCATTCATCTCCATCTCTAATCCTTAATTGTTGATATCCACTCCTCAAATCAATTTTGGAAAAAACTTGTGCACCAAAAAGTTCATCAATCATATCATCTAATCTAGGAGTAGGAAATCAATATTTTATAGTAATATTATTCACTGCCCTAGAATCTATACACATACGCCAAGTACCATCCTTTTTAGGCACTGGTAAAGCAGGAACACTACAAGGACTCATACTTTCTCTCAAAAATTATTTATCCATAAGCTCTTGTATTTTTTTTTTGTAATTTCTTAGCTTCTTCTAGGTTACATCTATAAGCCGATTTATTAGGGATAGGCATACTAGGAACAAGATCAATGGCATGTTCTATAACTCTTTTAGGTGGTAATCCAGGAGGTAAGTCATCAGGAAATACATCATTATACTCATCAAGTAACTTAATTAGATTAGGATTTTTAATTTGTTATTTTTCAGGTTTAGAATCTTTAGAAACTAAAGTATAACAAATTCCTTCTTCTTCTATGCATTTTTCCATAGACTTTTCATGTAAAAATAATCTCTTTTTGTCATCACTTAAAGGCATATGATCATATAAAGAAGATGTTAGCCTATATAATTGCCTTTCTTTTTTCACCACATATTCATTAGTTACCCTATCATGAGTTTCTTTTCTATCATATTTTCATGTTCTACCTAAAAGTAATCCATAAGAATCCACAGGTAAAACATCACATAGAACTTCATCATGATAGTCTCTAATAGAAAATGTGATTAAATCTCTTTTGTTTACTTTAGCTCCTTTATCCTTATTTTTCCATTGTAAAGAATAAGGTTTAGGATGATTAGTAGTTTCCAAACTAAGTTTCTTAACCACTGCCTCACTAGCAACATTGGTATATGAACCACTATCAATTATGAATCTACTAACCATGTCACCTATTTTACACTTAGTTGTAAACATTTTCTCTCTTTGAGTAAGTATAACACTAGGTTGTGTTGTAAAACTCTTTGAATTACAAACCATAGGTCTCCTTCTTCCTCTTCCATAGTTAATATTTAATTAGGAGATTCAACTTCTAATTCTTCATCATCACTACATGATTCCATATTTTATATTTTATGTAAGGTTAAGGCTCTTTAGTTAGGACAATCTCTAGCAAAATGTCCATATCCTTTACATTTAAAACATTTTTTATTAGCCATTTCAACCACCTTATTTTTACCTTTATCATCTTTGTTATTCTTTTTATCATATGAAAATGTTGATTTAGGTGTAAAGGTGTTAGAATAGGGTTTAGCCAAAGTAGAGGCATTAGACTGAACATAGGCTTTTGTTGTCTTGGTTTGTCTTTCAATCTTCATAACCAATTTTATCAAGTCATCAAGAGAGTCATAAGAGTACATATCAACTTTGTCTCTTATTAAGTTATTCAAGCCACCTAAGTATCTAGCACATCTTTGTTCCTTTCTTTCATGAACATCACAAATAAGGGCTAGTCTTTCAAACTCTCTAGTGTATTCTTCTACACTAAATAAGCCTTGATTTAGAGTAGTCATCTTAACATACATATCTTGTTCATAGTCTCTAGGCACAAATTTCTTTCTTAAGTGCTTTTTAAGTCTTTCCCAAGATTTGATTTTAGATTTCTCTTGTCTTTCTCTAGTTCGCTTTAAGTTATCATACCAAATTCGAGCAAACTTTTTGAACTTTAGAGTAGCTAATTTGCACTTTCTATCATCATCATATTCTCTAAACTCAAAAATAGATTCAATCTCATGCAACCATTCAAAAAATGACTCCACATTCAAATCACCATAAAATTCAGGAAGTTCAAGTTTAATACGTTGATCTTCATGGTGTAGATTTCTTACATGGAATGTAGGTGCTCTTCTTTGGTTGCTTGAGCCAAAAGAATTTGCCTCCTCTTCTCCATCTTTAAGATGAGAAATATTGAAATGTCCACATCCATTCTTGGTATGGTAAATCGGCTTCATTTTCCCTTCTATACTATCATGTGTGGTTTCCAGTCGAGGTTGCCATGGTTTATACTTCTCTTGGTTGGCCAACTTTGCTTCTACACTTTAGAGTTGATGTTATAGTGTGTTTTGAGTCTATAGTTGGGCATCCATGCGTGTGGTGAGGCTTTTGATGGACTCAACCAGGGCACGCACCTCTTCACTAGCCATAGTGAAGGTTGACACACAACCTTTCTTGATGCACACAATATATCTTCCACAAATGTAGGTGTTGGATTTGTTTTGCCTACAACCAAACAAAGCACAAACCAATTTCTAATTCTAACGCAAATATCAAACACTACCTGCAATCTTTATCTAGGCACAAAGGAGATCTTTAAGCCCCAAGAATAGCCACTGCACACAGGTACACACAAACAATGAAATATTAGTAATAATAGGTGTGAAAATGATTCACATAAAATCATAGAACATGTTTCTGTGTTATCAATAAAATCGTGTCTTCGAGTGGGAGTTTCGTGTTGAAGTCTTCATAGAAAATGTATAGAAGATCCAGAGGTAGATGATGGACTATTTTCTTGAGAGAAATTGATGAGAGATGAGTCTAATTTGACATATATATCTTGTTCATAATCTCTAGAAAATTTGACACATTATTTATTTTCCATGTCAACTAACTTATTTTTACCTTTATCATCTCTATTATTCTTTTTATCATATGAAAATGTTGATTTAGGTGTAAAGGTATTCAAATAGGGTTCAGTTAAAGTTGAAGCATTAAACTTAACATAGGCTTTAGTTGTTTTGGTTTGTCTTTAAAATTTCATAGCCAATTTATCAAGTCATCAAGATAATCATAAGAGTACATGTCCACTTTTTCTCTTATTAAATTATTCAAGCCACCTAAATACCTAGCACACTTTTGTTCCTTTCTTTCATGAACATCATAAATAAGGGCTAGTCTTTCAAATTCTCAAGTGTATTCTTCTACACTAAATAAACCTTGCCTTAGAGTAACCATTTTAACATATATATCTTGTTCATACTCTCTAGGAAAAAATTTCTTTCTTAGGTACTTTTTAAGTTTTTCCCAAGATTTTATTTTAGACTTCTCTTGTCTTTCTCTTGTTCGCTTTAAATTATCATACCAAGTTCAAGCAAACTTTTTGAACTTTAGAGTAGCTAATTTGCATTTTCTTTCATCATCATATTCTCTAAATTCAAAAATAGCCTCAATCTCATGCAACCATTCAAAAATGACTCAACATTCAAATCACCATAAAATTCAAAAATGTCAAGTTTAATACCTTGATCTTCATGGTATGCATGTCTTACTTGAAATGTAGGTAGTCTTCTTTGGTTGCTTGAGCCAAAGGAACTCATTTCATCTTCTCCATCTTCATGGTTATGCATATTGAAATTTCCACGTCCACTATTTGCATGGTAGATAGGCTTCATTCTTCCTTCCACAATATCGTGTGTGGTTTCCATGTGAACTTGCCATGGTTTATGCTTCTCTTGTTAAGCTAATTTAGCTTCTAAACTTTGTAGTTGATGTTGAAATGTGTTTTGAGGTTGCAATTGAGCATCCATGCGTATGGTGAGGCTCTTGATGGACTCTTCCAAGGCACACACTTCTTCACTAGCCATGGTGAAGGTTGACACACAACTTTTCTTGTTGTATACAATAGATTCCACAAAGTGTAGGTGTTGGAATTTATTTTTCCTACGACCAAACAAAGTACAAACTATGGCTAATTCACAATCAAGTTAAAATCACTACCTGCAGTCCTTGATTAGACACAAAGGAGAGGATGTATCCACAAGAACAACAACTCCACACAGGAACACAAGAAATGGAAGTGATCTTCTATATATGGCCCTAAATTTAGCCACACAAAATCATAGAGTGTCGATTGCTTTCTTCAACAAATGCACATCTTCATGTGGGAGATTCAAACTCATTAATTCATAGAAGATGTAGAGAAGATATATAGGGATAGTATAGAGTGGTTCTTTAAGAGAAAAATAAGGAGAAATGGTTCAAATAGGCCAGGATACACACACTGATTTGGTTCGGTCGGTGCTGAGACGACTCCAGGTCTCGGCCTTTTTGTGTCCTTCCCAGATTGATACACGAATAGGAAATTAAAGGGAATGATTAACACTAGATCAATCATAGATAGGGAGTAGAATTAAGAAGGAAAGAGGTGTTGGGGATGAAAAAACTCGCAGCACACAAGGCAACATGTAGAAGAGTTGCACCTGAAACTACAACACTGGTCGAGGATTGTTGCAAATGGCTGGGGAAAATGCAACAAGATTGTTGCAAGATTATAAGAAATTAGAGCAAGAAATTCAAGAACACTTCAATAATATCATAAAAAAGTAAGAATTCAAGGGGAAAATTGAGCTATCGTGGAGTTCTTAATGCAAGAACACACATGTGATAACCTGTCTGCAAGGAAGAGTCTTGTTCAACAACTTCAATAAGCCAAAGCTTTGATACCAAAAATGATGCGTAAATCTAAGTGAAGGGAAGGTTGGATCGAATTTTGATGTGTTGAATATGTCACCCACAAAATTAAGCAAAAGAAACGAAGGTTTAATACGGATTATAATCAAAGAAAATCTGTTGCAAATGCAGGTTGGTTCGACTGGTTTGAATCAGGCTTCAAAGTTTGAACGTTGAGATCAATGGAGGAAGGATATGCCCCGAGATTTTCCTTGCTCAAAGATGACTCAAATTGAGAGAGATAGATACAGCCTAGCTTTGCTCGATTGTTTATTCAAATTCTGTATATTCCATTCTTTTTATTTCATGCGTACAAGAGGTGTATATATAGGAAAGTTTAGCAGGTTTGATAAGCTCAACCAACCAACACTTATCCTTAATTCATGCCCATTAATCTTGATTGAATTAAGCCCATATAACACTTAATCCTAATCATAATATAATTGGCTAAATGATACTAAGGATTAATATTACAAAGCCATATAATTAACTATGATACATATATGAAATTATATAAAACCCTAACTTACATAAAATACACTTAGGTTTTTATTTCCATTATTCTAATATAAATCCTATTATTATTATTATTATTATTATTATTATTATTATTATTATTATTATTATTATTTCCATTTTTAATATGTATTATTATTGTTATTAATATTAATGTTTTTATTATTACTCTGTTGAGGGCTGAAGCCCTATTGAATTTTTTAATTTGATTTTAGCACTATTACCCTTATTATTTCTATTATTACTATTATTAATATTAATATGTTATAAGTATTATTATTATTATTATTATTTCCTATTTCAAATTTCTATTATTATTATTATTCCATTATTATAAATACAACTTTTCTACCATAAGTGTTGTTGATAATGTTATTATTATTATTATTATTATTATTATTATTATTATTATTATTATTATTATTATTATTATTATTATTATTATTATTATTATTGTTATTATTATTATTATTATTATTATTATTATTATTATTATTATTATTATTATTATTATTATTACTATCATTATTATTATTTTCAAGTGTTAGTATTATTATTTTATATAGGGTTGAAACCCTATTGTGCTTATTTTAAATTTTATTAGTAGTATTCTAAATATCATGCCTTATTATTATTAGGGTTATTAGTATTTTTATTATTATTAGTATTTATTCTTATTAATGTTATTATTATTATTTATTAAGTTATTATTACTCAATGTAGGGTGGAAACCCTACTTCTTTTTATCTTCAAATATTATCCTTACTATTATTACCATTATGATTATTATTATTATTATTATTACAATATTATTATTGTTTTTTTATCATCATCATCATTATTATTATTATTATTATTATTATTATTATTATTATTATTTCATCACTATTATTATTACTAAATTTGGTTATTTATTTTACTAATATTATTATTATTAGTATTATTTTAGTAAAGGGGTTGAAGCCCTTATTTCACTATGTTTTGGAGTAATGTCCTTATTATTATTATTGTTATTAATTTATTATTCTTGTTAATATTAATATTGATATTATTTTTGGTATTTTTGCTATTATTATTTTAATATTTTATCAAAATCCTAGTCTTATATTAAGTTAGTGATTAATGGTATTTATGATAGGAGGGAGTTTAATTTTAGCTTTTCCCTCATAATATGTAAAACCAGTCAAAGCCCTAAGGAGGCGTAGGAGCATGCTCTAAAACCAGTGTCATTTTAGGTAAGGGGTGCTAAGACCTTTTGTGTGCTAATATGCATTATGTGCTTCGCATGCTATGTATCATATGTTTATCATTATTATTTATGTTGTATATGGTATGATGTGGAGTTGAAGTATGTTTTCGTGTATTTGCATGGCATGTGTATTATGTATATGTGGTGATTTGTTTGTGACCCTTTAAGACATGCATGTGAGGAGGTTGATGTAGTTATGTGGGGGAAAGGATGAAAAAAAAGGGAATGGGGGAAAGAGGTTGACCAAGGGATGTGAGTTGACCTAATTATTTTAATGATTCATGAGGGGAAGAATAAAATGGAGAATTTTAGGGTTTCGTGTGTGGGAATCTAATCTATGTTTTATATGGGAGAATCTAATTTATGGTTTTGTGTGGGAGAATATAATTTACGATTTTATTTAGGAGAATCTAATTTATGGGCTTGTATGGTTTTGGGTGAGAGAATTTAACCTAAGGTTTTGTATGGGAGAGTTTAATTTATGGTTTTATATGGGAGAATCTAATCTATGTTTTGTATGGGAGAATCTAATCTACGTTTTATATGGGAGAATCTAATTTATGATTTTGTATAGGAAAATCTAATTTATGGTTTTGTATGGGAGGATTTAATGTAGGGTTTTGTATGGATGAATTTTTGGTTTTATATGGTTTGAATCTAGGGTTTGGTATGGATGAATCTTTGGTTTTGTGTGGATTGAATTTAGGGTTTTGTATGATGAAATCGTAGGTTTTACATGGTGGTATTAATGGTTGCATGGTGATATTAGGGTTTGCATGGTGGTATTAATGGGATGCATGGTATTAGGGCTGCATGGCGTTGGGCTTTGTAGGGAGTTAATGTTGCATGGTGGTATTAGGGTTTGCATAGTGGTATTAATGGTTTGCATGGTGGTATTAATGGTTGTATGGTGGTATTAGGGTTGCATGGTAGAGTTAGGGTTTTGCATGGAAGTTAATAATTGCATGGGAAGTGTAAAGTTCGCATGGGAGTGAAATTTACGTATGAAAGGTTGATTTGGGATATAAGGAAGGTAATGTAAGTATTATTTGGGTGGTTGAACATTTTGGATGAAAAATAGTACTTGGAGATTATATAAGGGTCTGTAGGAGACCGAACTAGGGTTTGTTGTGGTTACTTAGAATTTTTGTATTATCATGTGTATTTGGTGATTAAAGTGTAATTATGATGGTGGAATTTTATGATTGGTGATGTGTGAAGTATAAAGCGAATGATTCGTGTATGTCCATGGTAAAAGCTTTTGAATGAGATACTTAAAACTTTAATTACGTAAAGTGGAAGATGTTGAGCCGTGCCCAGACTGATCCACCAACATAATAGTGGCAGGGAATGTTACCTCACAACCGATCCACCGGCTAAAATAGTGGCAGGGCGTGTACCCTTGCGACCGATCCACTGGCTATAATAGTGGGGGATCTCGAGCTCAACAAACCAAACTATATATGTGGTTAAGATGTGGGAAGACACTAATTACTTATAGTGGAACACCGTACGAGAAGGGGCCAGACCGATCCACAGGCATATAATAGTGGCAGGGTATGTTACCCTCGTGACCGATCCACCGGCTAAAATAGTGGCAAGGCATGTACCCTCGCAGCCATTCTGTCGGCTAAAATAGTGGGGTTCTTGTACTTGTATGGACTTGATAAAGAGCATGGTGTGAAAATACTTCGATAAAGGATTAATGAAGTAATTAATCTAAACTATATTGGATCTTGGCATTTTCACCTTATCGTTCATTTGCCTTTATGTTATTATGTTGGTGATTATGCCCTGTTATTATTATGCATGGATTATGTGCTTATGTGTTGGTTTTAGTGCTCGGTTACCTTACTCAGTACGTAGCGTACTCATCACCCTTTTCATGGGTGCTGCTCATTTCCACGAGTAGTATGCCCTTCTAACTTTGTGCAGGTGGGTAAGAAATTAGTTGACACTAAGTGTTGAGCATGTTTTGGCTCAAAGTTTGAGAGTGTCGTGGCCGTATTTCCTCTTCATTTGATTTTATTTCATTATGTTACTACTTTTATATTACATTTGTTCTTTTATGATTTATTACCTCATATTGAGTTTTTAAAATAAACCTTTTTTTTATTGTAATAATATTACCTTCGAGGAATTTGGATTTCACACTCTGATTTCTATCTTATTATTGATTATAAACTTTTATGTGTACTCTGATTTGTGTGTTATGATCTTTTAATTTACTGTATGAACTGCTTGTTTCAGTTTAATATTAATCCCTTTTTAGCCTTAGCACTTGGTACTAGAACGGTCGGAGTGAACCGGTCTGGTACTAAGTGTGGCAGTAACATCTCCAGAATTAACGAGTTTTAATTTAAATATTTCTATTGTAATTTCTTTCGCTTTAAAAAAAATTAGTGAATTTTGGGGTGTTATAAAAGTATCATCCCATGTATGCCATAGTTTTACATGCTTTGAATACTTGTACACATTAAAGTGTATCAACATCTTCTTCTTGCAAATATGCGACATACCTACACAAACAACTTGAATGGTTTTCAGCACCAAGCATATACAAATTATCATGAATATTTAACATGATAGGCTCCAACATTAAGAAAGCTAATTCTTCCTTACCTTAAGAATTAAGATGAATATGACAATCATTAGATGCTCCTTCATCACCGGATCAAGAGCTTTAGTCACTATCTACACTCAAGCATCACCATCCATCATTTCCTCTAGGGTCCATTCTCACAATCTACTACCATGCATCATTGGTTGTTCTCGCCTTCCTCGCCTTACATCAACCATCCTCTCTAGGTCATGCAATTTTTCTTTTGGTGTGATTGATTAAGTGAGTTCCACTCACTTACTTTATGAAATTGATTTCCTTTTTTTTTTGGTTTTTTTAGTTAATTTCAAGGCCATTAAACATTTGGATTCTTAAATTACTGCTTAACAATGTGGTTGTTGTAAAGTTATTAATTTTTTTTCTCTTTTGTTCTGCTACTTTTAGTTTATTTTGTTGCTTATAATTATGGAATTATTAGACATTCTTTATGTTAGTAATGAATTGAGGGTTTGGGTGGGGTTTGGGAATGTATCCCTGTGAGGGTTGGAGTAGGATTTCTCTATTAAAAAGAATTGGAAATCAAGGTGGGTTTGGGAATGTGTATATATTTCAGGTTTGGGAAAAATGATTTACATCTCCATCCCTATCTTGCCCTACCCCATTTTCATCTCTATGTGAGAGTTATTGAGTTCATAAAACATAAATTATATTAATAATGTTGTAATATCTTTGTGCTTCTAATATAGTATGCTTTGTGAATGCTTGATTCATTGTTTACATGGGTATTTTTTTAACTAGACACTTATACTAGCTGAACCAACCCATCGCCTCGGACTCCTACATTTGGTCCTTGCATAGCAAGTCAGCCGACCACAAAGGGTCTCACGGATTTCCATGAACGTAACTTGGTCAGTGGCTACAACTAGGAAACTAGTCAACGACTTCTTGACTCACTGCCACCCCTCTCCCTTATCCCTCTTGTACCTCATTCCTATAAATAGGGGTCTCATTTGCCATTTTGGTTTTCCAAGGACTTTAATAACATACCTCACTTGACTCTATTTTTTTCTATTTTCTCTCCATAAAATGTCCAATACCAAAAACACCACAATTCACAGTTCCCCTCTAACAATCACATTTGATTTTCCCCTAATATAGTAGTTTCTTAACGAACCTTTATTGTTTATTTATGTCATTGATAATATATTAAAAATCACTAGATATGAGTTTTTAGTATTCATTTATTGTGTTAGTATTTTTATTATAATTTAATAGTTTCTTTATGGACCCTAAAGCATATTTATATTCATGATAATACCTTAATAAGTTTTGTAGCTATTATAATATATTTATATATGGATGTTTCCTAGATGTTTAGAAGGGGATAATGCTAGGATAAAGGGAGAACGGGTCAAAAGCCTCAACTATAAACAAGAAAAAATAGCAAATCAAAGGCATGTGATTTACTTAGAAAAACCCATATAATGCAAAAGAAAAAAAAAACCACGGGACACGTCGATGCAATTAGGAAACTTTTACTATAAGAAATCTGAGTTACAAAGTCTAGTATGCAAATGCTAATTGGATCCTATAGTCATCAACCCAAAAAAACCACAAATATACAGCAGTTACAACACTCAAATAGAAGTGTTTGCAACCATAAAATAGAGTTAATGCAAACACATCCAAAGTTCAATCTATAATCCACAAAATAGCGAGCCCTTTTATGGTAATGAATAAAAAATATGTTAACAACAACCTCACATATTTTCAGCAAAATTTGACAAAAATAGGCTACCTAATCAAAGCTATGACCAAAACTAAATTGAAACTAACATGAACAAAATATTATAATACCCTAAATTTTATCTAATCTTAATCTTGAGTAATTATTTATTTCAAGTAATTTATATTTCAACCTAAATCTTACCACAAATGATTAATATTTTAGTCTTACCTTAAGTCCTTAATCACAATTTTAAAACTTAATCTTAACCATAAATCCCACACTTATTTTTCCTTTTCTTCTCCTCGTGCCCAATCCATCCTCTCAAGATTCCCAATTTTAAAAATCTCATTCTTAGCCATCATCCCCCATAAATCTTAAGATTTGTCTCATTGATTTTTTTTCCAACATTTCCCACTGTTCCTACCTTCCTTCTCTGCCGTGCTTATGCCCATTATTTCTCCTCAAGCTAAATGTCATTTCTCCTCATGCACACCACCACATACATACATACATATATATATATATATACCCCTCCAAAGTTCTCTACCTCTAAATCCTTACCTCCCTCCATTTCTATTGAGCACCACAACCCTGTCATTTCCTTCCTTCCTTATGCAGCGTAACCATTAATTATCAACATCCCTCACTATCATCAACAAAAAAGCACAACAATCATGACCTTCCCCTTAACCCTTTTTCATTATCTAGACATCACCACTATTTTTTCCCTCTCCCCATCGTGCTTTGTTTCATTTTCTTAAGCCATACAACTGCATACGCCAACCATACCTCTCTCAGATAAAACACCATAGCTTCACACAGCCAGTGAACACCTTTTCTTCTCACTCGTATGTTTTACACATAGCTCATGCACACGCTTCTCCCTTCTCCCATGTGAGTTTTCCCCCATCAACTAGTGCATGCATTGCATGCATGCTATGCAATTTTGACATTCCTTTTAACATATATGTGCCTCCCTTCTATCACCACTTTGGCACCACCATACACTATTCCTTTTTCCATACATTCCACCACAATTCCTCATAGCCAAGCTCCTCTATTTGTTTTATTTATCCCTATTCCCACCCATCTTCACCTTACATTTTTCCCTTATTCATTATCTTATGTTCTAATTATGTGTTATTTCTTTTTTTAGGTGATTTTCCAATGATCTCAGATAGAAGCGGGTTAAAATTATACTTTCTTAGAGATCCATGTCCTTTTTGGTAAGGATACACCTCGTAGGTAGGGCTTTATATGGAATGTGTATATTTTTATGTAATATCATGTTTTTTAATGTTGTATGGATGATGTTATTATGACAATGTGTTATATGATATCTTATATAGTTAGATGCAAAAGTAAATTGTGAAAGTATGAATTTGTGCATATTGTTAATTAGCATGAATTGAAATATATGGTAGTTATATATAATTGATGTTATATACTTCAAGATGGTATATATATATATATATATACTAAAAGTTAGAAAATCATTAATATTGGGACTTGTAAGTTTTGTGAAAATATGAGTGTTTGGTTATTATGAGGAAATATTTGTCATTTGATGATGATAGAGAAAATTATCATGATACAATAATATTTGAGGGTTATATAAATTATTTAATAAGTAATATAATCCAAATGATAGTTGAGTAAAACAAAAGGTATCTAATATGATATTCTGAAGCTTTCGATAAGATATGGTTTTCTAGTCAATATGGATTAAATATGAATTTTTGTATTCTTAAAGGGGAATAGACTTTAAATACGCTAATTAAGATACTCAGAATATTCAAGATAATTATAAGAAGCATAAGTATAAAAAAATGAGAAGATGGCTTGAATCATAAATAGTAACTTTAAGGTAGGCTCATTATCTCATGTGGAAGATATTGGGGGCTGACCTTGGATTTTAGATATGATATTAATTATATTATTTTAGGTTGGTGTGCTTAATTTAGTGATGGGATGCCTGCTATGGGAGAGGTTATGCTCATTTTTTTAATTTAAGGTTTATTAGGAGAATTATGGACCTTTTCCTTATAAAAATGCCCCGATAACTATGTGCTTGTGCTTTACGCATTATAATTATGTGTTTTAGATATATACATGATCCTTACATGATTATCTTGATATGAAAAACTATGGATTATATTAATCACATAAAGTGAAAGATCACATGAGTCTTGTTAAGGTGTTGTGGCCCTTCCAACGAATGATAATAGTGGCTTAGGTGTGTTTTACCTTGATAGGTGCCTTCGACCATTTCATTAGTTTGTGTTTAGGAGCATGTTGCCTTAGTATATGTTAGGTCTATTTCACCAAACAATAATAGTGGCTTAGGTATGTTCTGTCCTAAGAGGTGCATCATTTTGTTCCACTAGATTTAAAATAGTAGACCCCTAAACTTATTATGAATGAGAATATGATTATGAGATAAGGAACTAATTAATAAAATATTAATCACTTAAAATAAAATATTACATGATTCAAGACTAAGATGTTATATCCACTCTACCAAATGATAATAGTTGATCAATTATATTTTACCCTAAGAGGTACTTCGGACCATTCTGCTAGTTCAAGAATAGTGGTCAAGAGTGTGTTGTCTTGGTATATGTTGGATTAATTTTATCGGGTGATAATAGTAGCTTAGGTTTATTATGCTCTAAGAGGTGCTTCAATCCATTCCAAAAGATTAGGAATATTAAAGGTCTATGAACACAATATAAAATAAAAGTGTGGTTTATGTTTGTATCTAATAAAGAGTTTTGGAATCAATATTTACCGTACATCACTTTATGTTAGCATCTATGTTTGCTTATCATCTAATGTGAACTTATTTAATACTCTGTAACCTTACTTCAACTATGTTATCACCTAGATTGGTACATAGCATACTAATCATCTTTCTCATGTGTACAACTCATTTACATAAGTAGATGGCCTAGATATTTTGGTGTAGCTTGATAAGGACCCTTTGGGTGATTTTTGTTGCCTATGATGCTTTATTTTTGGAGGATTGATTATTATGTATCAAGGTTGGAGGTAGAGTTATGTTATTTAGTTGTTAGATTTTACTTGTATACCCTTTTAGACTCTTAGTTCCATAAAATCCCTTTGATGTATTTTAATATTATAATCGGATTTAACCTCTAAAATCTTATCTACGCTTATGAAAGTTCTCTTATTCTCTCTTTATCATATTTTAAGTATTAACTATTTTACCTTGTATTCAATTTAAGGTTGTTATGGTAAACTAGACATATGTCAATTACGGTGGTGCCATCCTTCTATGTTGATATTACGATCCTGGTAAATGATATTTTATAGTAATAAAAGTTGGGGTGCTACAAGTTTGTATTATAGCTTCAATAGTGATTACCGTGTTTTTTTTTGTTTTTTTTCAATATTTAGGTTTCAACAATCCTTTATTTTATTTTATAGGTCTATCTTATATTTTGAAAAAAAAAACTCAAAGTGTTCGAGTACCCAAATTAACTTGTGAGGAATTGAGAACCAGTAACCCTGAGGGACTTTAAATGTGCTTATGTGTAATATGTCTCAATAAGCCGGGAATATTTATCTTGACATATTTTTTGTCCTATATTTAGCTTACCATGACACTTAACGGTTATTTGGCTATATGAAGGATACTTTTGAGGCCTTCATTGAGTTTATCAGGCATCCACCATAACCACCTTAACCTTAGCCACCAGAACCACCTCAGCATCATCCACCCCACCACCTTTCCATTACCCATAGGAATGTACTAGAAAGCATTGGCTTTTGAAGGTTACTGGACATCACCTACTAATATACACAAGTGATAAGGATCTGGTCATTTTGGAGGGATAGATTTGAGACATGGGAAAGACTTATAAACCATTCAACTATCTACCTGCTTAGAAGGTGAGCAAATCAACCTTGTCTATTTAGAGAGCCATAAACACCTAGTGGGTAGGTCGTTGACCATAAGGAGGATCACTGATGTCTTGGGAGCACTTTAATATGGCATGTCGTACTAATTTTTATCCTTAAAGCCTTAAGAAGGACAAGATTAAGGATTTCATATAGATAACATAAGGGAGTATGATAGTGAGGTAGTACTATACATAATTCATTAACCTATTGATGTTTGCACTAGGCATAACACCTAGTGAGTTGACCATGGTTTATCAATTTGAGCAAGCACTCTATTTTAGCATCTGAAGGAATATTAAAATCATAGATTTCTAGGACTTGGCCACATTGTATGAGTAGGCATGTGTTACCTCTACCATGGTTCAGGAGTAGGCTTCCATTTTAGGCAAGAGGAAGTTAGAGAATGAGGGATCAAGATTTCAGACTCAGTTTTTAGGAGATGAACCTTTGAGTTATTACCAAAAGGGTTAGTTAAGTGGACAAAACAAAGTTGTGGGATAATCTAGATGCTTCACGTGTCATTTATGTGGCTAAGATTATACAAGATGAGATTATGAAGGCACTCCTTTTTAGTATAGAGCTCGTAGTCAATTAGCCCATCAATCATTTGAGTGCTAGAATTAGAAAAGGGGTTAGTTATTACTCTAGGGTGATCAATATTAGTAGAGGGTACCACTTGTACCTCAGTAATAGGACTATCGATAGCATACCTATCAATCATAACCATAGTAGTATTATTAGCAGAAGGAATCTACCCCAACATGTGTATTGGCTAAGGAGCCTAACAGGAGAACACATAGAGCTCACCTAAAGGGAGGAGGTTAAAGTTAGCGTTATAGGTGTTATCATAGAGGATACTGACAATGAAAATCATTTGGGTGTCTGAATGTCATCACCCAGGGAGAGGTGGATTAGTAGCTAGATGTGGTTACTTGTAAGTTTTCCATCCTTTCATTACTAGCATATGTGTTGTTTTATTCGAGTGCATCCCTATCATTTGTGTTTATTACTTTTATTGTAGAACTACTTTATCTTCATCTGCTAGTGTCTCTATATGTATGGTGTTGCCTTCATGGGATAAACTAGATTGCACTAGACTCTACTCGGATATGACCTTAGAGATAACTGGGGTAGACTACATTTTGGACTTAGATGAGATAGGCCAATGGGGCTTTGATGTAATCCTTACGATTGATATGTTAGGGAGTATTAGGTCATGATAGATTGTGCTCAGGAGAAGGTTATGTTGCATGGACCTTACGGTGCTAAGATCTCTTATAGGAGACATATGTCTAGGCCTAATACGATGATTGTATATACCTATACATTATATTAATTCATATAGTGATGTTACCTATGTATTTATGTGGAGATCAGAAGCTGAACAAGGATGTATCTTCATTAGAGGATAATTCGGTTGCTTGAGACTTTCCTAATGTGCTTTTAGAGGAGATATTGGGTATGCCACTATACAGGAGATAGACTTCACCATTGAGTGATAAGTGCATATCCTATGGAAATATTTGGTATATCTTGATCCAACTTTCCATATTTGTTATGACAATTTAACCTTTTCCTTTAATGTTCTCTATTGGCATAGCTTTTCAAGAAAATATGAAATTAAGGTAATTTAGGCTGATAACTAAGGAAAAGAAGCACAATAAGTAAGCTTGAAATCATAGAAATATTGATGTACAGTCATGCAAAACCTAGTCATGTGAAGAAAAATTAAGAGAAGCATATGAATAGAGAGGAAATATGGTTCCTTTATAATTATGAAAATCTAGCTAATATTTACTTTGTTCTCCTCCCATGTGTTCTACTAATTCATTTTGATGTGCATAATGTTCTAGAAAAAACATGGATTCTGATTATTTCCTAATACAAACCATATTTTTACCTTTTTTTTAATCTAATTTATATAACCTTCTATATATATATATATATAACACATATAAGGTCAAATAGAACATCGAAGACCTCCACCCTTAGAACTTCTATTTCATTTTCATTATTCCTAAACCTTTTGATTTGTAAGTGCAAATTTTGGCTTTAAGAGGTTGCTTTTTTTGGTCATGTGTTTTCATCAAGAGGAGTCAGCATGGATCTAATGAAGATTTAGTAGTTTTATAGTGGAAGGTACCTAATAGAGTTCCTAAGGTTTGTAGTTTTCTTGGTTTGATTAGGTACTACAAGCTCCCTATTTATGACTTCTTGAAGGTAGCTTATCCCTTGACAAACCTTATAAATAAGACTACTAGATTTCAGTGGGATGATACATGTGACGGTGAATTTTAGAAGTTGAAGTGAAGTCTGACTATAACATCGGTTTTGAATTAACATTGGGATTAGAAGGGTTTGAGGTTTACACAATATGTCGAATCATGGAATAGATTGAGTATTGATGCAACATGGTAAGGTAGTGGTATATGCTTTTCATCGATTGAAGCAACCATCTTCAGACTAAAGATTTGTAGGTACTATCTATATGGGACGTAGTATAGACTCTTTGCTTACCATAAGAGTGGTGTCACCGTAGCAGAAACACAATTTAAACCCTCTTGTTTTCTATTGTATTATTAGTTAATAAATGTATCGTTCTAAGCTAAGGATTGAAAGGACTTACCTAAATTGAGCTAACTTAGAAATAATAAAAATAAAATATGCTAAATCACACAAAAACAAATGATAAGAAACATATAATTAAAGGGGGTAAAAAATAAAATAATGAAAACCAAATAAAATTAAATAAGAAATAAATCTGGGTAAATACTAATATAACGAATGTATTAAGGAAGTCAAAATATACTACAAGACTTGATTGAAATATAACAATAATTTCTAATTCATATTTTGCTCACAACAAAGAAACTATTATAACAATAATTTCTAATTCATATTTTGCTCACAACAAAGAAACTATGTCTCAAGCCAAAAGTAGGTCTATACATCTTATATTACATTCCCAAAATAATTAATATGACAAATCCTACTAAATTCTAGTAGTGTAGTCACAATAAGTGGGTTCTATATTTAAATAGAGTTAAAGCATTAAGAATAATTAGAAGGATGTCAGTCTAAGTACCTAAACTAGTACTTCAAGTATGTCTAGTTATATTCCTCTCCTTTGACCCATACGTATCTAAACGTTTCACTATTCTAGTTAGAATCATAAAACTATTTGGTGAACTATTATGTAACATACCTATAATTTATATATAAAAATTATAGCATGATCATATATCCACATAATAAGAATATAATCTTACATACTATCACTATAGGAAAGCTAAAACGAGGCATGCACTGTATAAATCATACTCAATAGAATCACACATATAAATTATAGCACTTGAATTAGAGTCAAAGAATAACCTCATAAAACAAAGAAAATTAATATTACAACTTAAATTATAGCCTATGCTTTCAATCTATTCCCCAACAATAAATATTTAGCTAGTCATGATAAATAAAAAAATTATAAGAAAATATATATTAGAAATAGAGAAAAAAATAACCAAAAATAAAATATAGATGAATATTTTAGCAATTTATTCTAATAAAAAATTACTTTTATTCATCTAAAATAAATTATTTTGGGTTTCTTTTTTTCTCTCTTCCCACCTTGGTCTCTCCTCTCTTCCACACATCACCCTCACCTACCATCCTCCTTTCTCTCACTAGCTTTTTATGCCAGCACTGTTGTCTTCTCTATCTCTCCCCATGTGCCACTATCCCTTCTTTCTCTCTTTTGTTTCTGTGGTTGTGCGTCCTTGCTCTAATGTGCCATGTCAGTCTCTTTTTTCCTCTATTACCTCCTTAGTCTTCTCTTTTTCCTACCTTTTCTTTGTTATATTCTGACCTCCCTTTTTTTTCTCTCTCTTTTTCTAACATTTTTTTTAGTCCTATCCCCTCTACTGGCCTTTCTCTCTCTCTCTGTGTGTTTCTTTTTTCATTTTCTAGGCCCTCATGTGCAGTTCTTCTCTTACTTATTTTTCTTTCTATTTTATTCTAGCCTTCAGTCCCCCTTTCGACCTCTTTCGTGCCCAGCTGCTTTTGGGCCTTTGATCCTTTGGGTTAAGCCTTTTATTTAAATGAAAAAATTTATAGTTGTAAAATAAACTTAAATGAATTAATAAATTATTTCATAATTTATTCCATAAGTTTATATTATTTTAGCTCAAATAATTAAATATAGGATATTATTATCACTTAAGAATAAAATTATAATTATCCTCATAGATTATTTAAATGAAAGACTAAAAATGAAGATTTAAATTGCATAAAATATGTAAAAATATGTACTCATCAATACCCCCACACTTATGTTCTTACTTGTTCTCATACAGGACATGATTATAAATTAAAAAAATAATGAAAATAAAACTAACTACCCACTTTTGTATGTCTAATTATTACACTTACTATGTGCAATAGGTCCTTTAAACCAAAAGTAAGGTCTCCTAAGAGTTTCACAGATGATATGCTCTCAAAATCACATAGAGTTGTAATAGAAAAAGAAAAGCACCCTTTAATTCCCGTAACTAGTTATCTAATAATATTTTATCAACATAACACCAAGATTAGTGCTCAACCAAGATTCCAAATTAGGAAATTTAAATGGTTAATTTCAACATGTGATGCACACATAATGACATCAAATATGGATAGAGCAATAATAGAGATAAAAATACACCACACCTTAGTCACATCAAGACCCAACCTTATTATGGATACCATATATTTTACTCTCTTAGATTCATAGCTACGAATGTATAAAAACACTCAGATATGTGAGATATAAAATGATAAAAATAGAAAGCAACTCACATATATAAATAAGGAAAGCTTATATTTTTGTGGATAAAACCTCATGACACATATCAAACACTTGCCAAATGGATCAAACCATATGCTTTACTCTTGTAACTAATATCCATTATATTAAATGTTTTCCATCTTAATAATCAAAAGAACTTTTTTTGTAGATTGTAATAGGGCTAAGGTATAAATGGTACGGAGTATTCTAGGATTGTGGTGTCAAAAGGCTAAGAACTAGTAAAACTCTAATAGTTATATGAAATATGAGAATCAACTCCACATCATTGATGAACAGTAATGCACACCCCAACCGAGATTAATGAGATAATTGAAAATTATATCATTAATAAAACTCTCTCAAAGTCATCTCCATTTCTCCCTCTATCCCTTCAATTTTCATTCATTTTTTTAATTGTTTTCTTTGAAACAAATAAAATTGATGAAAGAATATATATATATATTTTTTGTCTTCACAATGAAACACAGATAATTCTTTTGTCAATATAAATACATATATTTTTTTTCATATATTATCACATACACATCCACTTTAATTCCTGAATATAATGAAATGATCCATTCCATTAGCTCTAGGTATGGTTAAGGACAAGGCCCAAAGGTTATTTAACATGGGTAATGAAGAAAAATATATGGTAAGTATATAGGCTTGAAAAGCTTTTATAGGGTGTACATCCAATGTACACATTTTAGGATATAAGCTATTTGGTCATATGGTTGAAAATTCTATTTTACCTATATCATTTTCTCAATCAAAGCATATTTTGGCTATTTTTTTTATTAGAACAAGAGTAAGTTCTAGTAGCCTCTAGAATCCATTAAAAGATTAAGTATCAATGCGATTGTTGAGCATAAGACTTTATGTTATGTACATTATCTTATACTTACTGTATGTAATTATGGCATATGTTTTCTGCTTAAATCATGATTTTTAGATTATTGTGTCGTTATGTGCAATTTATGTATGCTGGCTGTTTTGAGTTATTGTGATTTACTCAATATGAGGAAGTAATACTAATACTACATTTGTAGATGAATATATGAAGCACATGGGGTGTTTTGAGGCATAATAGAGTGATAAGGATATGTTAAGCCCTTGGGAAAAGGCCTCATTCTTAGAATGGCTTTATGGGTTTAAGATTAGTGCAAACTGGTGTTGTATCTTTGAGCACTAGTTTTTGTGGTACTCTATTTTTCTTTAGACTCTTATGTCCCTTTAAGTGATTTTTGAGAGGAGGTTGTGATTACAAGTAATTCTCACCAAATATAAGATATGAAGGTGTTTATCATTGAATGACATATGATCTAGCTAGATGTAATATATGATATTAAAATTTATAAATAGATCTAGCTAAGAGAAGTGAGCAAAGAACTCATTTTAGTAAAAACTTAAAAATATGAAAGTTTGGAATTTTGAATCAGAAATATAATGATTTTAGTATAAGAGATTAACTGCACAATCAATGATCTGAAAACTTAGTTGTAATAAATGTAGAGGGACCTTATTTATAAGGGTTACCCTCGTGTATAGCTATTAGACACAAAATTTCAAGAAGCTATCTTACCCAATGGCCAGAGAATCAACATTTAATACTAACCAATCGATGGGTGTATGGTCAATTGGGTTTTTCCAACAAGATGACAGTTCATGTTTTGACCAAAATAGAAAGTTACCAGTGTGGGAACCAGTCGATTCGTTTGTTGAAACTAGTTAATCGGTTCGGCACTATATACGATTGATTCTAAATCATATATAATCACTGTCCTAGTATGGTGAGACTAGTCTATATATTCTAGTCGATTGGTTTGTTAAACCCATTGATCGGTTTGTAAACCAACTGATCAGTTTCATAAAAACAAATTGATGTGTTCAAAGAGAGAGGAGCTAGGTTTCTTCAAAAATCAAACCCATGGATTGGCTCATTAAGCTAGTCGATTAGTTTATCTGAACTAATTTATGCGTTTAAATAGAGATCAATTAGGTTTCTATAAGATTTAAACCTATGGATTGGTTCGTAAACTAGACGATTGGTTTCTCAACCACTCGATTAGTTTGCTTAAACTAGTCGATGTGTTAAAACATAGACGAATTGAGTTTTTACTAGATTGAAATCCATGGACTGGTTGGCTGAACCAGTTGATCGGTTCGAGAAAACCAATTGATATATTTTATTCACTAGTTGATTTGCTTTTGTTTTAACACAACTACTAGCTTATTTAAACTGAACCAATCGATCAGTCTGAGGATCAGTCGACTAGTTCCGACTGGAACCAATCAATTTTCTTTGAAAATACTTTTAAAAGATTTATAAAATGAAACCAAGTCAAGTATTTTTGAACAAATAGTTTTAAAGAGTTTTCATTTGAAATGTGAACTTTACGCAACTTAACTCTTTACAATATACATAAAACATATCACATGTTTGGTTTCAATTCGTGGTTCCTTTTGTTTGTGTTTTTTTCTTGAATATGCACACTTAAGTAAACATATTAGATACCAATATCTATTTGTTATCATCAAAATAAGTATAATGCCATTTCTTAACTATTGAGTTTAACAATCTCCCCCTTTTTGATGATGACAAACAAAATGTGCATAATAATGAATGTGAAAGAGTAATGAGTGAAACAATATTCATACATTTACCAGTTTTACACTTTTAATCTAAAACTATCATATTCTCTCCCCCTTTTAGACATCAGCAAAAGGTGAGAGTAGAAAGAGCCGGAAAGGAAGTTATATAAGAAAATATTACCCTTTCAAGGAGGAAGATCTACCCTTTAACATGTGCATGCATTGAAGGGATATATAAGAAACTATAAAAGTTTTGTGCATACAATTTTCCCTAATTAATATATATGTAACAAAGAGGCAATATAATAGAAAGTCAAATTTTCATTAACAAGTTGAAATTTAGAAGTACATAACATAGAGGATATAAATAAGTAAGAATATCCTAAGATAAAAAAAATACATGATGACAAAGGACATAAAGGCTCAGATGCAGAGGCTGCCAATCCAGTTGATGTAAGCTTGTGTTGATCCTCGATATCATCACTTGTACTGTCCTCAAAGTTAGTAGATTAAACTATAACTTGTCCAATTTGAGAGAGCTCTACAAGAGATACATTAATTGTTGGATCTTTAGAGGGTTCGGCGATAGTATAGGCAATAGAGGGAGTAGGATTAGGATTAATAGTGGTGTCCTCTAGGGGAGTGTCCATTCCATCTTGATGCTAAGGTGCGAATTCAAGTTGGAATTAAGATCAAAGGAACGCAAACCCATTTCCATTCCTTTCTAGCATCGGTCAATGGGTGTAAGGATGTCTATAACCTAGAGAAGCATATCATATACGCTAGTAAGAATGTCACAGTCGGTGTATGGAGACACATTTGGTGTATGAGAGGTGAAAGGGGTAGAGGTGGAAGCAAAATAACCTCGTGTAGATGAAGATAGAATATCTGATGGAGCAAGAGGATCATCTGATGGTTGGGGAAGATCATTAGCAATAGATTATGATAGTGGAGGTGTAGATTGAGTGGAGATTCAACCACTACGGTGGATTGAGGAAACAAATTTAGGGGCAAGCTCAAGCTTTTGACCATCTAGGCTTATCTGATAACCCATGCAGTAGAATTTGACCCCATCAAGGGTATCAAGTCTACTATGTAGGCATAAAGGTGTAGCTAGAAAGCCAGTGAGATTAACATGGAAATATTATAGAACGCACTTGATTAGTGATCTACATCCCAAGGCTACCTATTTATGTCCCAAGATATGCAACATATGCCCAAAAGTGTCTTCCTCAAAGGGAATGGGAGTGGAAGAGAGGATGTGATCCACCACGTACCAATCTTTGAGCATCATTTCAACCCAAAACCTTGCACGAGGGAAAAAAATAGAGGATACCATGTAGTGGCACACCCATTTGGGAGACAATAAGAGCTCATGGTGCCACTTCTGACAAAGTGTCAGCGGTGCATATCCATCCGAATCTCTTCTAGAGTGTGAATACGTATCCATTCAACACAATCAATGTCGATTTCAATGTTTTGAGGAATCTTGAGGATGCGTGCCAGCCTAGGTTCATCAAGAGTGATGGGAACACCCAAGAATGTGTGTAATTGTGATTCTAGCACATGGGCGTTTATATTTACATAGAATAAAGAAACCAAGTCTAGATAGAATGGTTATTGGAGAGTAAAGAGAGGGAGAAGGTGGAGGTTGATAAGAGATTGCAAGAAAGGAAGTTTAAATTGATTTGTGCAAGAATTAGAATCAACACATTAGTTGAGCAAGACCTTTTTTTTATGGAAGCCCATCACTTTTTATCGTCTATAGACCCAAAAAAATGGGTTGAGTGAGGAGAGGCCTCGGTGGTCTGAGCAAGTCAGTTAGTTGATTATAGGGAGGTCCTCGTAGTAGAGGAGGAAGGGTGAGTGGAATGGATAGGATGAGGTGGAGATAGAGGATTAATGTCTTCTAAAGAGGATGAAGATGAGTAGGATGTGGAAGAGGGATCATGGGGAGGTGAAACCGTCAGTTTCACAAAACAAACCGAGGTCTAAGAGGATGTATGGTTGAGTGTGGGCCTGTTTTGGGGGAGGAGCTCTAGCACTCGTATGAAGATTTATTGAGGTGGTTGATCTGTGTTTTGTCATTTTTGAGTGGCATAAAATGGAAAAGAAGAAAAAAATGGTGGAAGGAAAGAGCACAAGTTACAGACAACAAAGGGCAACCAAAATGAAGAGCAATTAGTGTAAAAGGAGTGTTAGAATGATTGATTGATGATCCAATAAGGTCAATTGAATTGCAATTGAAAGCAAAGGAGACAAATGTGGAAAGATTGAAACTTACAGTTGAAGAATGAAATTACCTCAAATTTGGTGGGTTCAAGGGAAATTGACGAAGTGGGGAGAAATTAGTAATGTGCTTGGTGTTGATTTGAGAAAGAGAAGAGTAATTTGATGAATTTTGACAATGATTTGAGAATTTATAAAGGAGTATAGGTGAAGGCGCTAAGAAGGAGTTGAATGCTTTATGAAAATTAGAGTCAAGGGTTTGAAGATTAAGAGAGGGGGTATTTATACCAGCGATGAACCTGTAAATTGGTTTGGAGAAAGCAATCAATTATTCTTACACCAATTTATTGGTACGAAGTAACTAGTCGACTAGTTATGCATTTTGAAATAAATTAGTAAGAGCATGATTACACTAGTTTCAAACCACCAATCAACTAGTATATCAAACAATTGACTTGTTTTGTCGACCAGCCAACTGGTCGCCCAGTCAAGTGATGTTTCAGTTATTTTAGTCAAGTTATGTTTTAGTTATTTTTTGTGGTTTTCAACAATTCTTTTGATTTTATTCCATAAACCAATAAATAAAAAATTCATTTTATGACACATATAATATTGATCAAGAATCATAAGGGCCATGTTTGGATTTGAATCTAAATTGTGGAGTTAAGGCCATTGTTTACCCCTTTACCTTAAAATTTTCACAATTTTAGGTGAGTTGTAATTTTATCATATAACTATCATCCCAAGCTCTCTCCTGATTTTTGTGAATTATTCTTCATTTAAGGGTTTAGTGAATATGTCTCCCATGGATGTAAAATATCAACAAATTCTACATATACATCACATTTTTCAACATGGTCTCTTATAAAGTGATGCCTTATTTCTATGTGTTTAGATTTTGAGTGTTGAATAGGATTTTTTTCAGACATGTAGCATTAGTGTTATCACATCTAATTGGTATTCTTTTAAGTTTAAGGTCTTAGTTACTTAATTGGTGTTTCATCAAAATTAGTTGGGCATAACAAGCACCCGCTGAAATATATTCTGCTTTAGTCGTAGAAAGTGTAATAGTAGATTATTTCTTTCTATGCCAACTGACTAGGGATTCTCCTAAAAATTGGTAGGTACCCGAGGTGCTTCTTCTTTCCACATTATAGTCTACAAAATATGCAATAGAATACCTTATTAAATCTAGAATAGTATCACGAGGATAAAACAAGCCTAAATTATAAGTGCTAATTATATAGTCATATGATATTCCTTGGGATTACACTAAAATCTAGTACAAAGGCACGCACTAAATATGATGTCAAGTTTAGAAGCTATTAGATAGAGAATTTATCTGATCATCCCTTGAAATTACTTTTGATAAACATGATTAACTTTGTCATCTATGTCAAGCTTCATGGTAATAGCCATAAGAGTGATGCATGATTTGCTTTTATGTATCCTAAAATTCTTGATAATTGCTTTTGTGTATTTTTTTTATTGAAAAAGATTTCATCATTTGATTGTTTGATTTGTATTCTAAGAAAATAAGTCAGCTTCCCTATCATTTCAAACTCACTACATATAAGAGTAGAGAAGTCCTTGCATATGGAATCATTAGTAGCACTGAAAACTATGTCATCAACATATATTTGTACAAGTAATAAGTCCTTTTTGGTTTTATTTAGAAAAAGGGTTCTATATTTCCTCTTTCAAAACCTTTATCCAATTAGAATTTACTCAACCTTTTATACCAATCTTTAGGAGCTTGTTTTAGGCCTTAAAGGGCCCTATTAAGTTTGTAAACATGACTAGGTTTTGAATTTTCTTCAAAACAAGATGGTTGGTTAACATATACTTCTTCTATAAAACCATTGAGAAAATCTCCTTTTACATCAATATGATATAATATAAAGCACATGGATGATGCAAATACGAGAAGAATACATATATATATATATGTATATCCTCGATTCTAGCTATGGGGTAAAGGTTTCTTTGAAATGAATGCCTTCCTCATGGTTCTATCCTTTTGCAACCAATTGGGCTTTATTTCTAATCACAACTCCTCCTTCATCTAGATCACTTCTAAATACCAATTTAGTCCTAATGATGGGTTTATTTGGACGCAATGGGACTAATTCCCAAAATTTATTTCTCTCAAATTGATTAAGCTCATCTTGCATTACCATGATCTAATTTTCATTATTCATGGCTTATAAGAGAAACTTAGGTTCAATTTGAGAAAGAAAAGCTAAATAATTGAAAATGTTATCTAGTGATGATCTCATTACAACACCTTTTGCTGGATCCCTAGTGATGAATTCTTGAGGGTTCCCATAGGCATATCTATATGCTCTACGGAGATCCTCTCTCACTTCATCTTCTTGTTAGGTGATTGATAATTCTTACATTTCTTTCTCTTCTTCTTTTTCAGCATTTTCTAGTAAGCTTTCTACTTGAATGGAAGGGCCTACTTCTCCCTCTTGGGTTTTTTTTTACACTAGAGCAAGATTCATCAAAAGAAACATGTATGGATTCTTCAACTAATATTTTTTGTTTATTAAAGATCCGGTAAAATTTATTGTGTAAAAAGTACCCAATAAAAATATCTTCATCAGCTTTGGAATCAAACTTACCAATATTGCTTTTCTCATTGTTGAGGATGAAGCACTTGCAACCAAATGTGTTAAGATAAGTCACATTTGGTTTCTTATCTTTATATAGCTCATAGGATGTTTTTCTCAAGATAGTCCATATGAATATTCTATTCATTACATAGTTTGCATTGGTAATGACTTCAGCCCAAAAATATTTTAGAAGCTTAGGGTCACACAAAATGGTTTTTGTAATATCCTCTAGGGTTTTGTTCTTCCTTTCCACCATCCCATTTTGTTGAGGTGTTCTTTGTGTTGAGAAGTTTTGATTGATGCCACTTTGGTCACAAAACTCCATAAATGTGGCATTCTCGAACTCCTTGCTATGATAGCTCCTTATATCATGAATCTTTAAATCTTTCACTAATTAAATTCTCTTAGTAAGCATAAGAAAAACATTAAAAGCATCATCTTTAGTAGAAAGGAACAATGTTTATATATACTATGAGTAATCATCTACAATGACTAATACATATTTGCAGTCACTCATGCTAAGGGTCCTAGTTCATCCGAACAAATCCATATGTAGTAGTTCAAGTGGTTGAGTAGTAGTCACAATATTTTTGGGTTTGAAGGTAACCCTATTTTCTTTTCCTTGTGGACATGCATCACATAATCTATATTTTGTAAAGTTTAACTTTGGAAGACCATGTAATAGCTATTTTCTAGCTAAATTATTTAATAATTCCATACTAGCATCTACAATTTGTTTATGCCATAACAACACATCATTATCAATTACACTCAAACATGTATTGTGTAATTTTATTGATTCAACATCAAACATGTACACATTATTGATACATGAGCACAAAAAAATATAGATTTATCTACCCCATTTGAAATAATGTAGTGTGAAATAGAAAATTTAACTAGAAATCTTTTTTCCCAGGATTGGCTAATGCTTATCAAGTTATGTTTGAGGCCATCAACTAGATATACAACATTTATAAAGGATTTAGAGTTAGTGATGTTGCAAACACCGATGATCTTTCTTTTGAATTATCTCTAAAGGTTATGCTCTCACCATCGTATAGAGTCATCTTAGAGATCATGGTTCAATCATCGGTCACGTGTCTCGAGCATCCACTTTCTAGGAACCATTTGTGGCTTTTTGTATTGACCTTGAAGCATAACTGTATGTGTAAATGTCCTAGTTTAGGTACCCTTTCAATGGGTCTTTACTGGGTTAGTGTTTCATTCATGCAGGATGGTTCCCTTAGGTACCTACACCTGCTTGAATTTTAAATTTACTTTGGTATTTTTTGAGAACACGTATGATGAAGCAATATGGTAGTTTTACCACACTTATTATATATGGTTTTCTTTTTATGGATGGACGCGAGTTTTAGAATTTGTGTATGGCTACATATTATATATGAATTCCCATCTTTCCCACATATAGCATAGTTATTTGATACATGGAAAACATTAACTTGATGAACTTTTAAGGCTTACACAAAGAAATTTTACCATATTTAATGTTTAATTACTTTCTTATACTCATAGCTTAAGCCTTCATTATCCTTACAGTACTGTTGAACTCCTAATAGCATATTTAAGCCTTCTTCACCTTTTGTGAATGTATATGAAATTTTCACAAATTTATCACATTTTGCTTGTAATTCCATTATTTTGGCTTGGAATTGATCTGTCTTAATTTGGTGATCATAGCAAGTGTATTTGTTATATTTATTAAATTCAGTGATTTTATTTGATAACTCAGTTTTAACAAGTAGCATGTATGATTCAAGAAGGACATTTTCGTTTGATGCAAGAGTGTGTTGGTTATTTAAGTGATCAAGAAATTTCTTAATATTTTCCTTCTCTTCATTTATTTTAGCATTATCATGTATTGAATCATTTAAAACACAAAGGAGGTCATCATAGAAGTATAGCAAATCAGATTATACCTCATCGACTAATGGAACCCATTCAACTTGTGGATTTTTTTCACCTTAGATTATTGAATCATTTGAGAGGTGCCCTTGGTTTGATACCAATTGAAAGCACACTAGAGAGGGGGTGAACAGGATTTTGTTGAATGAAAATGGCTAAATAAAATATTTAACACATAATGTACAGTAGTTCAAGAGTGATGTATTGTTTACATCCATTCCAAAAGGTTCTCCCATTTGGATTTATAAAATAGTGACATGTTTTTATTAATAATCACTATTATCTTGATTTATGGGACTTAAAACCTCAATGACCCTCTTATGAGATTATTTATAACTTCACCTATTTATCTTCTCTAAACTCACCAGCTGAATCTCTAAAAAATGATATGCAAACACTCACTAACACCTTTAAGTGATTTTTCATAGGAGGTTGTGATTACAATTGATTCTCACTAAATATACGATGCAAAGTTGTTGATATTTGAATGAGATAAAATCTAGATAGATATAATAAATGATATTATAATTTGAGAATAGTTCTAACTAAGAGAAGTGAGTAAAGAACACTTTTTAGTAAAAACTCAAAAATAAGAAAGTTTGAAATTTTGAATGAGCAATTAAATGATTTTAGTGTAAGTGATTAGTTACACAATCAATCATCTGAAAAGTTAGTTGTAATAAATGTATAAGGTCCTTATTTATAAGCGTTACCCTCGTTATAGGTGTTAGATACACATTTCCAAAAAGTTTTCTCGCCCAATGAGTTAAAAATCATCATTTAATGCTAACCAATTGATTGGTTGTACTATGAGTTGATCGTTTTTTCTAACTAGTCAATTGTTCATGTTTTGACCAAAATAGAAAGTTATTATTATGTGAACTAATTGATGGAATTGTTCAAACTAGTCAATCGGTTTGACACTATATACGGTTAGTGCTAAAACAAATATGAACACCATCCTAGTATGGTGAAACTAGTCAATATGTTCTTTGTATCACTCAATAAATTTATCAACCGGTCAATTGATTGGGAAAAAACCACTCAATGTGTTTAAACAGAGAAGATTTATGTTTCTGAAAAAATAAAACCCATGGATGGTTTGGCCAAAGCAATTCATTTGTTTACCTCAACCAATGGATATGTTTAGAGAAAGACAAAATGGGTTTCTACAAGAATGAAACCCATGGACTTGTTGTTAAAACTAGTCAATTGGTTTCTCAACCAGTCAATTGGTTTACCTAAATAGTCGATGTGTTTAAATAGAGATGAACTAAATTTCTGCAAGATTGAAATCCATAAACTGGTCAGTTAAACTAGTAGATTAGTTTTCCTAAGCTATTTAGTGTGTTTAGATAGAGATAAACTTGGTTTCTATAAGATTGAAACCCATAGACTAGTTGGTTAAACCAATTAATGTGTTTAAATGGAGACAAACTAGGTTTCTACAAGATTGAAACCCATGGACTAGTGGGTGGAATCAACCGATTAATTTCCAAACCAGTTGATTTGTTTCAGCAAACTAGTTGAATGGTTTTATACACCAGCCAATCCATTTGAATTTTAACACAACTAGTATCTTTTTCAAACTAAATTAGTCAATCGATCTAATGACATGTAACACCCGAAAATTTTAAGATCTAGAATTTAATTAAAAAAACCCTTATTTAGGATAAATTTACTTTTAAATTTATTTAATTTAATTATTTTATGGATTTTTGAGTATATAAAAATGAATATAAAGATTTAATAAATTAAAATAAATAGTTTTTTATTTTATCATACTTATTTTACTTAAATAATTTTCCAAACCATTATTTTACTAAAATTAATTATTTCAAATAAATATATTAAATTATAATAAATTAAATTATTAAATCAATTTATCTATCAAAAATAATAAATTCTATTATTCTACAAATTATTTTATTTTATTTCTCCCCATTTTTCTTTTTCCTTTTCCTTCACTTTTTCTTCTTTTCCTCCTTTTTCCTTGTTCTTTCCCTTCGAACCGTCAGGCCTGCGATCCCTTCTCCCCCGCGCTGGGCCACTAGTTAGCCCACTTCCCCCCTTCCTCCTTCCTTCTCCTACGTGGTTCCCCAACCCACCTCCCTTCTTTCTTTTCTTTCCTTCCCTTTCACCCCGACTGGGCTAGCCTAACCTTTCCATTTCCTCCCCTCTCCCTCACGCATGGGCTAGCTGACTCCTCTTTCTCCTCCCCACCCAGTTTGCCTACCTTCTTTCTCTACTTCTTCTTCATCTTCCCTCCTTCCCCAATCGATGACCTTGCATGCCATGGATGCCCCTCCTGTAGCCTTCAACTGCCACCTTTTCCACCTACCGTTTATAGCCTACAACCTGCTTTCACTCTCCCTCTCTCCCCCATCCTTTTCTTCCCCTTTTTGAACCAAACACATGCCTGTAGCCTTCCCTGCTTGCCCAATTTTACCTTCATCTTCTTCCTGTTTTTGCTAACCTATGTGCCACCCTCCTACATTTCTACCTAATTGTTCATACTGCCATTTCCCACTCATCCTTTTCTCTCCTTAATTTCCCTTCTCTGCCCATTTTTTGAGCATCCCTCCTCCCAGCAGAGCCTCCTTACTATCTTCTCCCCTTCCTATATTTTTGCATGACCTAACTCAATCGCCACTGCTACCGCCAAAAACAACCACCTGCACAACCTCCTTACCACCCCTACTACCTCCCTGCACCACCAAGTCACCCCCACATGCCCCCTGCAGCCACCCTCCTCCTTCTTTTTCTTTCCCCCTTCTCAGCCTCTACCCTACACCACCACCATTTGACACCATTTCACCTTTTCTAGTGTAACCACAGCCACCAATCCATTCCTGGGAACCTCCCCTACCACCGCCTTACCTCCCTTGGTCAAAACCCAAACCTACAACTCGTCCTTTTCCTTCTTTTTTCCCTTCCTTCTTCTCTTCTACCACTCTTCCAACCATTTTTACATCCCTACAGCCACCACATCAGCCACACTGAGTCACTAATCCCTAGCCCCTTACCACCACCTACACCCCTACTACCTCCCTACACTTAGCCACCACCCTCAATCCCCTCCATAAGCTCTCAACTGATCCCTAAAACCCTTAACTGAACCAAGCTCCCCATTATCCCCACTTCTCCCTCTTTGACCCCTAACCCCTTCCATCCTTGTTTGCACTGCTCGTGCAAAGTAAGCATTGCCTTTTATTTTTAGCACAATCTTAGTTAATATCAAGGTATAATAATGGTTAAGAATCGTATGTATTTAATTAAGTTTTGATAAAGGCTTATTCTTTTGATTTTTTTCTACTTCTAATATAATAAATATTGATATTATTTTTGGGTATTGATTTTGCTAATCGAAGCTTAAGCCTTCAACTGGGGTACCAGTAAGGTTTGATTATTGTGAGAAATAAGGTAGTTGTTATACCCTACTAAAACATATGGATATACGTATGCTAGCACATTAGGATTTTTAATATGTTTATATGCATGATATATTTTGTTAAGTATAATGTATTTAGTGACATATGTGGGTTGATGAAAAGAAAAGCATGATAATTTATGTGCCATGTGTAGAAAAAATGCTTAAGGGAATGAGCCTTGTTATTAATGATTATGTTAAATTCACATGTATGGTATGATATGCTAATGTAGTCATTTGTTGCATAGATAATATTAATGTAAGCCATGAGGGCATTTTAGTAAATTCTCGTGTGTGAAAGTATGGCCCAAATAGGTTTGTGTGGTAAGTGCTACTATGTGTTAATGTTAAATAATAATAGTTGATGGAGTTGGACGATGTGTATAGAGCATATATACCATTATTTTATGTAATAAGGGTATTTTGGTAAAAGTGGTATAATAAAGGCAAAATGGTAAATTATAAGAGTAAAGGAGTAACTTAGTAATTAATAAAGGAGAAGGGTATTTTGATAATTTGGCATAATAGAAAGTTATTATGATAATTGTGTAAAGTAAAGGGGTAAAATGGTAATTTAATAAAGGAGAAAGGTATTTTGGTAATTTGGCATAAAGGAAAGGGTATTTTGGTAATTATGTAAAGTAAATGGGTAATTTGGTATAAAGGAAGGGTGTTTTGGTGATTTTGTAAAGTAAAAGGGTAAATTTGTAATTAATAAAGGAGAAGAGTAAAATGATAATTTGGTATAAAGGAAGGGTATTTTGGTAATTACATAAAGTAAAAGGGTAAAATGATAATTTGGTATAAAGGAAGGGTATTTTGGTTATTATGTAAAGTAAAGGGGATAAAATGGTAATGTGATTAATCGAAAGGGGCAACTTGGTAAATTTTAAATAAATAAGGAAGGAAATTTGGTAATCTAACACAAGTAATGGGCAGTTTGGTAATTACACAACATGAAGGGTAATATGGTAATTTAGCAAATAAAAGGATGACTTGGTAATTTTAGCAAAAATGGGTATCATAGTAATTTAGTAAAGATGATAGGGGTAAATTAGTAACTTTTTTTTCATATGTCAATGAATTAAATGAGCTCATAATAAGACATAAGTAATAGTAAATAATAAGATAAGGGTATTTGGTAAGTCAATGAGTCTTACAAGAGCAAGGCATAATCTAGTTTTGGATGGATAATTAAGAGTGTGATGTAATGTTTATCTCATAATTATACAAAAGGTGCTTGGTTTGTAAGTATGCATGAAAATATGTGTTAGATATGTTTGAAGTACATGTTAGTGATTTGTGAATGCCATGATCCATGATATGGAATGCTTGATTCTATGGCTAGCATATCTTTGTGCCTCTGGATTCATGACCTTTTTCTCTCCCTTTAATTAAATAAATGGACTTGTCAAATAAGACACGAATAAAGTACTAATTACATAAAGTGAAAGAGTATTGAGCCGGTCCTAGACCGATCCACTGGCAAATAATAGTGGTCAAGTGCAAGATGCCCTGAAGACCGATCCATAGATAAATAATAGTGGTCAGATGCATTCTTCCTTATATATTTCTAGTCCATTGGCTATAATAGTGGGGGATCTCAAACTCAATAAACCAAATGTTAAATATTAATAAATTATGGAAAGACACTAATCAATTATAGTAGAATACCATATCAGTCGAGGCTAGACCAATCCACCAACGAATAATAATGGCAAGGTGCAGGAAGCACTAGAGATCGATCCACTGGCGAATAATAGTGGTGAGGTGCATTTTGTCCTGTATCTTTCCGGTCCACCAGCTATAATAGTGGAGTTTCCATACTTACATTCATATAAATTTGAGAGATGATGATTGAATAATGATTATTTATTGGCTTAAGACCAAAAGTATTGATTTTACGTTATGATTTATTGATATGACATTAGTTTGGCTTCAGTACTTGTTCCTACTTGGGTATGTGATGGATTTGTTAAGTAGGTGGATTTTGTGTTATACATTTCTTATCATATGTGGTGTTGCCTTGTGTATTAGTCCCGATGTCCATTGTCATTTTCCTTTGTCCGTGTGTTATCATTTTATATGGGTTATGTATCATATGTTGCATGCGAGCCTACCTATTAGTTTAGTTTAAAGGGGTTTCTCAGTACTATAGTTCTGAAGGGTTTCATTTGTGTATCCCTGCCTATTCAATGGGCAGTGTCCCTTGCAGGTCTATTTCTGGTGCTATTCAAGTGGGCACCAGGTAAGAGCGTGAGGATTGTCTGAGAATGACTTAGAGTTTTTTCTTTTCTCTTTTACCTTTTATTCTTTTGTAAAATGATCTTTATTCTTGTAACCACCATTGGTGCATTATATTATTATAACAAAATTATTTGCACTACTCTAATTCAAATAAAGTTTGAGTTGGAGCAAATTGTATTTTATTCTTTTAGCCTTAGCACTTAGTATTTGAATGATAGGAGAAAACTAGTTTGGTACTAAGTGTATTTTCTCAATGTCAAGTAACTTAACATCCAAAACATCACGTATTTAAATGATATTGTGTAACAATGTGTTTTGATCTAGGGTGGAAGATAGGTTTCTTACCAACATATATAGTGCTTTGGTTGTCACAAAGAAACACATATCTTTTCTAAAAAAAACCAAGCTATCGAAAAAACTTTTTATCTATAACAACTCCTTGCTTTAGTCATTTTAATGAAATATGCTTTGATAGTTGACAAAGTAATACATTTCTAAATTCTAGAATACCATTACATTTCTCCCCCTGTAAAAGTAATCAAATGACCTAAAGTAGACTTCCTCAAGTTAACATTCCCACCATATCTAAATCAGTATATCCCCTTAGGATTAGCTCACAACTTTCAAGACAAAGTTTTATGCAAGAAGTGTCATAGATATATCTAAATATCCACTTTACTACATTCCAATGCTCTCTACCTAGATTAGAAAGGAACTTGCTAACAACTCCAACCACATGAACAATATCAGGTCTCATACACACCGTAATATACATCAAAATACTAAAAGTAGATGAATAAATAATGCTCTTCATTTTTACTTTCCTACTTTATAGGAGAGACATTGTTTAGAGTTCAACTTCAACTGAGGAGAAAGTAGAGTACCCAAGATCTTGGCATTGTCCATCTTGAATCTATAAAGTATATTTTCAATGTATTTCTCTTGAGAAAGATACAAATTCTTAGCTCCTCTATCTCTAGTAATTCCAACTCTAAGAATCTACTTTGCTAGACTTAAGTCTTTCATGGAAAAATACTTGCTTAACTCCTGCATTAGCTTCTCAATCATAGAATAATTCTTACCAAAAATGATTATATCATTAACGTAGAGCAATAAAATGATAAAATCACCATCACTAAATTTCTATATGAACACACAATAATATGAACTAGTCTTCTTATAGTGATGTGTTTAATGACAAACTCAAACTTCTTGTTCCATTGTTTTGCTTCTTGTTTCAATCCATACAAACTCATCTTTAGATTATAAACATGGAATTCCTTATCTTTCACCTGAAAACCCTCTGGTTGTTCCATGCACATCTCTTCTTATAACTCACCATGATATTCACATACATTTGCTCAACCTCTAAATACATAGTAGCGGCCAAGCCTAGCATAATTTGGATCGAAGATAATTTCATGACAAGAGAAAAGATTTATCTAAAATCAACACTTTTCTTCTTAGTGAACCCTTTAACCACCAACATAGTTTTATATCATGGACCTAAAGACTATTTCTCTTTTTTCAAATTATAAAACCACTTACTTTTCAAAGATCTCTTATCATTATGCAACTTCACTTGCTCAAAGATATGGTTGTCATATAAAGACTACATATCATCTTACATTGCTTCAAGCCATCTATCTTGTTCTCCTATCCAAACAAATTTTTCATAAGAATCAAGCTCTCCAACATTAGTAAAAGCACATACTCTAGTGAAGAGTATTGGAAAGAAGATCTGTGATCTCCACTAGACCTCCTAAGTGGAGTTGTTTGTTCATTTATAGGTGCTTCTTATTGATCACCTACCACATCATCTACTCAAGCATGAACATCACCATTATGTTACTGCTCATCATGAAGCAAATGTTCATCCATATCATCCTAGACTCCATGATCAACAAGTTTATATGCATATTGCATCTTTACTAGATCTACATCTAGTAGTTGATCATCACTCGCAAATTTGTTTGTCTCAACTTTGTTAATATCAGTAATATTCTGGTCATCAATGAACGTTATATCCCTAATTCTCCCTAGTTTTTTCTACACAAGATCATACACCCCATAGCCAAATTCATCCTAACCTTGACTCAGAAAAATACACCATAGAATCTTTGCATCCAACTTTAACCTCTCATAACCGAGGATAAGAAAATATACCTTGGATCCAAACATGCGTAAATGATCATTTGAGCCATCCATATTAAACCAAAATCTAACAGCAATATCGCCATTCAATAAAATTATAGGACTTAAATTAATCACATGTATAGTTAAAGTAAAGCTTCACCCCAAAGGACTTAGGAGGCTTGCCTCTAAAAGCATATATCTAACTCATTGAATTGGAATTCTATTCATCCTCTCTGCCAAACCATTTAATTAAAAAGGCTTTGGAGGATTCTTTTGATGCCTAATAGCTTGTTGAGTGCAATACCTATCAAACTAAACACAATACTTACCCCAATTATCGTACAAATGCATTTTAGCTTCTTACCAGACTCTCTTTCAATTGAGATATGAATGTGCTTAAAATTATCAAGAAAATCATCTTTGGAATTCATGGCATAAACTAAAATCTTTCTAGAATAATTGTTAATAAAAGTGATCAAAGAAAATGCACCACCAAGAGATTTTAGCTTAATAGGACCACAAACATTTGAATGCACTAATTCAACAATCTCAGCTCTTCTTCAAGGAGGACCCTTGTAGAAAGAAACCTTACATTATTTACCTTCCATATAATGAGAACATTTCTCCAATTCGGCACACTACAAATTAGAGAGAAAAATCTTCTTTGCTAAGTAGTTAAGTTATTTCTCCAATTCAGCACATTATTTACCTTCTTTGCATGTCATTTATATGTGTGATTATATCAAGTATTATAAGGAAAATTCATCAGATGTAAATGTCTAAGACCTGATATAACAAGCATTTAAACCATTTCAACATCAAATTAAGAGAAAAATTAGGAAAAAATATTCAAGAAACAACAATGCTCTTCTTTATATAGAACACTAATGATTACAAGGTATATTAATCAGCACACAATTTTTTCAATAAATCTAAGAATATACTAGAAAAGAGAGTTTGGATAGGTTCGAAAACTTCTATTGTAGCTAGGGTTAACAATATACCTATTTATATTAGTGCAAAATAATAATAATAATAAAATAGAGAAAAACATAAATTTTGTTAGCAAATATGGTTGTCCTGTGGTTTTTCAAAACTCTCGACTTTTCCAAATCCAACACAACCATGGAGAGCCAAGGAAAAATGACCCATGTTGATAAACATGCCCCCTCCCCATTTTGTTTCCTCTCTATGTCTTGATTTTAGCCTAAATTTCTCTAATCAAATATTCGAAATAATCGAATCTAATCTTCACATATAAGTACAAGTCATGTTTTCACAAGCGTAATTTATATAATGCATGTCTTATTCAAGCTTCCTCGTAATAACTATGTAGGATTATATGATTCCTTGGTGATTATATAAACTCACTAGAATTCATGTGTATAAATTGCTACTAGGTTAGGTAATAATTTACCTAATAGCTTCATAGTTTTAACTAGAGTAGTAAAACATTTAGATATATATATATAAATTGGGGAATATAAATAAACAAGCTTATGGTACTATTTTGGATATTTAAATTAAAATCCATTCACTTGTTCTTAATGTAATGTATCTAGTTAAATATATGAGTCACTTGTTGTGACTATAAAGCTATAATTCAATAGGATTTAATATTGGTGTATTATCGTATTAAATTGATCAAGGGAAGTAATAAAACGTATATTTAGATTGAAACTTGATTGATATCTTTCTTATGACTAATAGGTGATAAGAATTATTTAATTTATCTCCAAATAATCTAGTGGTGGAAATTGATTCCCTAGCATATTTATTATATTTACATTATTCCACATTTTCTTAAATATTTTTATTAGCTTGTAATTACTTTCTATTTTTAATCGCCTGTAATTATATTTTTTCCTATTTTTTTCTTCTTGTGTGGTATAAAGTTTTTATTGTTTTTATTATTATATGTGTGCTAGATAGACTTAGATGAACGTCTCACTCCCTAACCTAAAGCTATACTCTTCTTACTGATGCTACAAATGGCAACAATAATGTTTACATCACATTACAACTATATGTTAAATGCATTTTTATTTGTTTGGTGTGTTTTTTTTTGTGTCATGCCATCCTTTTTTAATTGGTAACAATGCTTGTGGGAACTCAATTCTCTCAATCAATAGAATTTTTAGTGCTAAATATGTTTTAATTTAATTATTTTTCTAACTTCATTTTTTTTCTATTTTTTTTATTTTCATGCTTTGATTTACTCATAACCTTCTTTTTTGAGTTGCTTTCCTTTTTTTGTTGCTATGATAGTATACTTGAGATTTAGACAACTTGGCATCACCCTACATGATAGAGTAAATGAGGCAAGTATAAGTTAACTTGATGATAGACTTAACCAACTAATTAATCTTGTTTCGCATATTACCACAACTACTAGAATTGTTGTACCAAGTGAAGTGAGTCATGCAAGAAGAAATCTATATACTCATTGCAATAATCTATGAGAGAAAGGGGATGGGTATTACTTAGTGCTCAAGAATTTAATGGCTTTAAGGGCATGAACCTACATTAGCTCATGCTTTTCAAGAATGAGTTATCACCCCAATTTTAGATGGGAAACCAATGATAACTTTCCAATACCATATTAAAATCCTTACAATCCGAATTATGGAGCTTTAGAATATTGCCAATATCCTCAACAAGAATCCTCTCCAACTTCATAACCCTCAAGTTCAGAAAAAATGTACAAGCTCTTTGAATCACTAAACCAACTTGTACAATATTTCATTAAACAAAATGAAAGGATCTTAGTGTTAGAAGAGCACATGAGTTTTGTGGTTAACATGGCTAATCAGTTGTAGGCATGGATAGAACTCTCTAGTACTTCAGTTCCAAATCTAAGTGGGAGTTATGAGTATAACAATGACATGTCCACATATGATGATGATTATGTTGAGGCACCCTTGGAGCATTTAGAGAATAATGATCATTTGGAATAATATCATATAGTAATAGAAGCATAATCTTATCAAATGAGTACTAATGATGTGTGTATAGTTAGAGTTTTAGACTTGGATGGAGTTTATATGGAGTATTCAATGAGGATGGAGTATAGAGGTTCATGATGGGAATTTGAAGGGATTGATGATGATGGAACATGAGGTAGAAGGATAAATTAATCTTTAAACCACACAGAAATAAAGATTAAGGTTTCGAGAACAAAACCGTTCACAAAGATTCAGTTTTGTTTCGAGACGAATCCACACAGAATGCGGGTTTAAGCAATGCTTAAGGTTGTTCTTCTTATTCAATTTGTGTCTTTCTACTCGGTTTCCTATGGTTTATATAGCCAAGGAACAGAGCATATTCTCAAATGATTATAAGCATATTCCCTCCCAAAAGCATTAATTCCCTTAAGACTAGCTAGTTAATAGTCAGTTACTAACTGACTAAAAGTAAATAACAATAACTAGTACTTAAAAATAAACGTTACACTAGCTATCAAACGTTGACTAAAAGTAAATAGCAATAACTAGTACTTAAAAATAAACTTTACGCTAGCTAACAAACGTTGACTAAAAGTAAATAACAATAACTAGTACTTAAAAATAAACGTTACGCTAGCTAACAAACGTTGACTAAAAGTCAATAACAATAACTAGTACTTAAAAATAAAGGTTATGCTAGTTAGCAAACGTTGACTAAAAGTAAATAATAATAACTAGTACTTAAAAATAAACGTTACGCTAGCTAAAGAATGTTGCATGAAGCCATGCATACCCCATATTCATGCACCCGCTCTGAGTAGCATAACCGTCTTCCTCGGTGTTATATTCTATGACTCTGCTCCCACATCATTTTCCCCTGGTTGGTTTGAACTTGTCCTCAAATTTGAGTCATCATGATAGGGGCTGATGTCTCCAATGTTGCACGTTCTTGCTACTCCTCCATAGGAGTTAGGTAGCTCTAGCTCGTAGGCACTCTCTCCAAATCTACGAAGGACCTTGAAGGGACCGTCCGCTCGAGGCATGAGCTTGTTTTTCCTTAAGTTGGGAAAACTTTCCTTCCAAAGGTGTAACCATACAAGGTCTCCTGGCTGGAAATCTGGTTGAGTGCGGTGTTTGTCTTTCTTGGCCTTATATCTCTCATTGGACTTTTTGATATTGCCCTTAACCTATTGATGTAGCTTCTGGAAGAATTCTACCCTTTCTTCTCTATCATAGTTCCGCATTTCCCTTTTCTTCAATGCTACCATGTCAATGGGAATATATGGGTTGACGCCATATACGATCTCAAAAGGGCTACACTTTGTGGTTGTAGAAGGATATCGATTGTAAGCAAATTCAACATGGGCAAGCTTGACATCCCAGTCCTTGGTACTTTTACTAACCAGTCCTCTCAGTAGAGTTTCCAATGTTCGGTTAGTGACTTCTATCTACCCATCGGTCTGGGGGTGGTGTGAAGTACTGAATAGAAGTTTTGTGCCCAGCATGTGTCATAAAGTCTTCCAAAAATAACTAAGGAACTTGACATCCCAATCCGAGATTATCGTCCTCGGGACCCCATGTAGTTTCACAACCTCCTGACATAGGTTACGTCGTCGGTTTTATAACACGGTACAAAATGTGCCATCTTGGAGAACCGATCTATGACTACCATGATAGAATCTTTACTACGTTGGGTTCGGGGCAGCCCTAGTATAAAATCCATACTAACTCCTTCCCATGGTTGGGTAGGTACGTGCAGTGGCACATAGACTCCCTTATGAAAGAAACTTTTGCTCTTCTGACATGTGGAACATCTGGTGACCGTGTCTAGGACTCCCTTTTTCATCCTTGGCCAGTAGAAGTATTCCTGTAGTAGTTCTAGAGTCTTGTTGATCCCAAAATGTCCAGCTATCCCCCCTTCATGTACCTCCTTGATGAGTAATTCCCAATTGATATTCTGGGGACACACAATTTCTTGTTCTTAAATAAGAACCCATCTTGAAGAACATAGGCCCCGTGAACCCCCTGTTTCTCACACTCCTCGACTATCACAGAGAAATCCTCATTCGCAGAGTACTACCCTTTGAGCATCTCGAACCCTAGTATCTTAGCTTCCATCACGGTGAGCACCATACTCCGCTGGGATAGGGCATCTGCTACCACATTCTCTTTTCCATCCAGATGACGGGTAGAGAAGATGAAAGTCTGAAGTAGGCTGGTCCACTTGGCAGGCTTCTTCTGGCCATGCAAATACTTCAAACTCTCATGATCAAAGGGAAGTAAGAAAGGTTTTGGTCTCACATAGTGGCTCCATGTCTCTAAGCTTCGCACAATAGCATAGAACTCCTTGTCATACATCGAGTAGTTGAGTCTGGCCCCATTTATCTTCTCACTAAAGAATGCTACTAGCCTCTTCTCTTGAGAAAGAACTCCCCCGATACCCACACCGCTTGTGTCACAAGTTACTTTAAACAACTTCTCGAAACACGCTAGGGTTAGCACCGGTGCATTGGAGAGCCTCTTCTTCAATTCTTCAAATGCCTTGGTTACCCGGTCAACTCAGTGGAATTTCCTCTTTTTCATTAGTTGTGTCATGGGTGCCGCAATAGTGGATAAATCCTTGATGAACCTCTGATAGAAGGACGCTAGTCCGTGAAAACTTCAAACTTCATGCACATTAGTAGGGGTTGGCCATGTTTGGATTGATTCCACCTTGGAAAAATCTACTCGGATACCATCTCTGCTTACTATGTAACCGAGAAAGATTACACTTGCTATCATGAAGTCACATTTTTCCCTTTTGCAGTAGAGCTTCACCTCTCTGAGCTTATCGAACGATTTCCTTTCTATCATACTGCCACGGTCTCCCCAATAGAATATGACAAGCATTCATAGGCAGGACATCGCATAGAATAATATCTACGTAATTCCCAACTTTGAATGAGATAAGAGATTGTCTTGTTACCCGTATGCCCTTGTCGCAGTTGAGCCATTGCAGTGAGTATGGCCTGGGGTGACTCGTTGTTTCCAATCCGAGCTTGTTGATAATCTTCTCACTGGCTACGTTGGTGCATGAGCCGCTATCAACGATGATCTCACATACTCGATCTCCCACTCGGCACTTAGCCTTAAAAAGTCTTTCCCGCTGAGTAGGTAGAGGTCGGGTTTGCACTTGGAGAACTCTTCTCAGCACATAATAGTCTATGGTTCCTTCTTCCAAGGCGTCCTCCAACTCTTAGGTGTCATTCTCATCATGGTCTTCGCTTTCCTCACATGCCTCCATGTTGGTGATTTCCTTTAGGGATAACACTCGTTGGTTTGAGCAATCCTGAGCGAAGTGACCATATCCCCGGCACTTGAAGCATTACCTGTGGACCTTCTCCTCCACTTGCTCCTTGCCTTTTTCTTCTCGAGTGAATCTTCTAACCGCATCGGTGTTAGTGGATTGCACCATTGGTGGCTTAGTTCCTCCTTTAAAGTTTGACCCGTATGGAACACTAATGGACTTACTCGGAACCTTGCCCCACTTCAACTGTTTTTCGAACTTGATGGCTAGTTTAGCCAAATCTTCGAAAACTTCGTATAGTTACACTTCTACCTTCTCTCGGAGATTCATATTCAAACCTCCTATGAACCGTGCACATTCCTACTCTTCTCGTTCTTGCACATCACACACAAGCGTTAGCCTTTCGAATTCTCGGATGTACTCTTCAACTTCGAGTAGGCCCTGCCTTAGAGCGATTATCTTGACGAAGTTCTCTTGCTTGTATTCTCTTGGAACAAAATTCTTCCTTAGATGCTTCTTTAACTTTTCCCACGATCGGATTCTCGTTTTCCTTTCTTTTTCTCTTCTCCATTTCAGATTATCATACCATACCCTAGCAAATTTCTTCAACTTCAAGATTGCTATATGACATCTCTTCTCATCATCGATCTCCTTATACTCAAAGATTGACTCCATGTTTTGCAACCATTTAAGGAACAACTCCGGGTCGAGATTACCCTGAAAGTTGGGTGAGTCGAAACGAATCCCCTTCTCTACGTCGTCATATGTCCTCCTAGAGGACTCATGTGCCCTTCTGTAGTCTCCTACGCTTTCTTCTTCCCCTTCCAACCAATGCTCCCTTCGGTAGGGTTGTTGTACATGTGACCCTTGTGCTTGGGAAGCTTCAATTCTTCCCATACGGATCTTGACACCCTTAAAATCTTCCGCCAAGGCTTTGAGAATATCTCTCAACTCTTCTTCTTGACTTGCCATGGTTGGTCTTGAAGAATTTGTTCACTCTAACCACAACCTTAGCTTTAATACCAAATTCATGCATGTACGGTTAGAGTTTTGGACTTGGATGGAGTTTATATGGAGTATTCAATGAGGATGGAGTATAGAGGTTGATGATGGGGATTTGAAGGGATTGATGACGATGGAACATGAGGTAGAAGGATAAATTAATCTTTAAACCACACAGAAATAAAGATTAAGGTTTCAAGAACAAAACCGTTCACAAAGATTCGATTTTGTTTCGAGACGAATCCACACAGAATTCGGGTTTAAGCAATGCTTAAGGTTTTTCTTCTTATTCAAGTTGTGTCTTTCTACTCAGTTTCCTATAGTTTATATAGCCAAGGAATCGAGCATCTTCTCAAAAGATTACAAGCATATTACCTCCCAAAAGCATTAATTCCCTTAAGAATAGCTAGTTAATAGTCAGTTACTAACTAACTAAAAGTAAATAAAAATAACTAGTACTTAAAAATAAACATTACGCTAGCTATCAAACGTTGACTAAAAGTAAATAACAATAACTAGTACTTAAAAATAAATGTTACGCTATCTAACAAACGTTGACTAACAGTAAATAACAATAACTAGTACTTAAAAATAAATGTTTTGCTAGCTAACAAACATTGCATGAAGCCATGCATTCCCCATATTCATGCACCCGATCTGAGTAGCGTAACTGTCTTCCTCGGTGTTATGTTCTGTAACTCTTCTCCCTTATCAACTAAGTTAAAGAAAAGAAACATACAGGTGGTAATACTATCACTTCATCTACTGTAGACCATATTTAGACATTTATTCCCCTATTTTGCTAAGAAATGGGCATGAATCATATAGCAAGCTTTCAAGCTAACTTGATTTTGGTTTCACTAATCCTACTCCTTATTTTTCTTATTTTAGCAAGTTTTATGGGTCTAAGATTGAAGAGAATGATCAAACCATTTTATATACATCTAATAAGAAACGGGATTCTCTGAAGGAGATGTTATGTTAGAAAGATGAGCTAAAGAGTTAGAGATGGGACAATATGTTCCTCCTTTGAAAGAGAGACCAACATACATTAAAAATGGGTAAATTATTTTCTTTTTTCATATAAGCCTAAGGCTCATGGTATGTAAGTTTCATTCCTATTAGGTTTTATTGAAATTAATTCCTTATCATTCACTACCTTATAGGATACATATGATCGATATGAGGAGGGTTTTGGTGAAGTCATTCTTAAGTGGACCAACTCAGATTGATCAAGTGAATAGAGACTATGCTAGGCTGAAGATGTTAAAGTAAGCACTGATTAGGAGGCAACCTAATAGCATATGGGAGTTTATACCCTTTGTTAGTGTATTTACTTATTTTTTTTTTGTTTATCATGCTTAAGTTACATGTTGATTACTATATTTTTCTACATATAAAAGTGGGGAAGTGCATATGTTTTGTGTGCCCTTTTGTTGTGCATTTTTGCTTAATTCTTATATCTATGTTTTCCTAAAAAACAAATGATTCTTATTTTTGTCTGTGTTTCAAGTTGTTGAGCTCTTAGCTAGTATATGACAATATTATATCTTCTAAAATCATGAATACTAGAGGATCATAATACTAGGATGATATCGATTGAGTTTTCTTGATATTAATTCTATCAAATGCATATTTATGAGTCGAAATATGGAAGATACAAGAAAGTGCTATGAAGCTTGAGTATATTGAAACTTGTTTAGAGTCTTACATGACCCTATATGAGCTTTTGAGATATAATGTGATTTCTTTTCATGAGAGATTCATATAAATAATCTAATTTTTGTGGTTTAATTTCATTCCTAAAATTCAATTTTGTTTTACTTTCATCATTTGTTTACCATGGAGAAGTTAATAAACTATAGATATTACTAGAACTTGCTCATGTACCAATCAAAGCTTTTAATTCAAAACTACTTTAATTGAGCAAATGATAAAGGTGACTTAGGATTGAACACCACATATCCAAAAAACATTTACCCATTTTATGCACACATGATACGCAGCCCCTAGTTAGTCCCTTTGAGCTTTAACATTAACCCTTATTTCTTTCATCACTCACATTATTTATAACACCAAACCTAACATACATCTCTACCATTGTGCAAGAATCTAGTTGAGATATTAATGAGATATGAACATATGGTTAAAGGTTACAAATGAAGCATACATAATAATTAGTGTGAGAGAGGTAAGCTAACAAGATTTTGAAAAAAAATTAAGCAAGAGTAAAAAAAAATTACTTAAGGTACCAATGTGGAAATTTGGGGGTGGATAGTACAACCACTAAATCTCTATGTTGAGTAGAAAGGAGCATAAAATGTACCTATTTTGATGAAGTATGGCTCAAGTGCAAAAGTGAAAAAGAAAAATTCTAGCTTGTCTCCTTTCATATATTTGAAAAGAGAAGTGATGAAAAATTTATGAAGACCAAATAAGATGAGATTTGATATATGTGATGTTAAATGATGTATTTCAAATATTCTTTAATAATTTTGAAAATAGAAGAAGAAACTCTCTACATTTGTATAACTCTACTAGGTTTTTAAGATACTTTTATTGATTTTTCTTTTTTCATTTTATTCATTAACCCTTAAACCTAGCCCCATCATAACCCTTTTTAAAGTCATGTTTGATTCTTGAGATGTGCAACTTTGATTTGTTGGAGATTAGTTGCATGAGTCTAGCATATGGCTTGGTCCATTTGGTAAGTTATTGGTATCTATTATGAGGTATTATCCATAAAAATATTAGCTTTTATCAATGTTGTATGTGTATTACTTGTTATACATTCATCTTATCTCTCACATACTTAAGTGAATGTGCTTATATAACTTATCCTTTATTATGAGAGAGAAAAAAGAAAGTATAACCCTTGGGAGGATGAGTTAAAACCATAAGAGATTGCCTGCTTTTTATGGATCACTATTTTTTTCCTTTATATCTTCCATGTTCATGTGTAGACTATATATTTAAATTAATTTTTAAAACATTGAATGTATGGAGTCTCAATTAAGTGTGAATCTTAAATTTCATGAAAGTATGGGATTCATAAGATTATTAGTTAAAAGCATAAGAGTTTTTGTACTTTCTAGTTATCTGGGTTTGTTTTTTAGTCTTTTGGTTTTGGTGTTGCTGAGGGGTAAACAAAAGCTAAGTGTGTGTTAATTTGATAAGTGCATTTTATGCACTATTTTTTATAATGTTAACCATTATACTTTACATTACTTTGCCTCTAAACAAATTAATCTAACCTTTCTTAAACCAGTGGTACTCATTTGGGACAAATCATGAATAAAAGGAGCTAAAATGAGATGTTTTGAAGAGTTTTACAAGTAAAAAGGTCAACCAAAACTTTCATATGAAATCACAAAAATACTCTTCCGTATTTCAAGCATAAAATTTTTGTCGGAACTCTCATTGAGTTGACTGAAGTTGAGTTAGAAAGCTAAGATCAAGAGCTATAGCTTTAATGTTTATCACATTTTTTTTTTGAATTGAAATGGAGCATGGTAAAAATCACATCAAAATTTGAAGATGTTATTACAAAATGTTGAAATTTACCTAAGGCGGGTAGTCCATCGCCCATTGACTTAAGGTTATCTGGAGCACCTAAACTAGCTATGATGGTCTCCACCATGGCATGAATCTTTTCAACTTCTTTTTATCATCTCACTGACCTAATACATAATTTATAGCCTTCTTAACATACATCTCTAACCCAACACTTTATGAAGAAACAAATTATTTTCCTTCACTTCCATTGATTCTCTTAGTTTGTGCTTCCAATTAATTGATTCATCCACGATTCATTTATCACCTACCCCTAATTCATGGTTCTCTTCCATCAATTTAGCATCCATCATAGGATTTTCAATTTAAATTTCCAGCATATTCAACCTTCAACCACTTCTATAACTTTTCAATTCGTGGTTTAATTCTTTTAATTGATCCACAAAATAATCAGTTTCATATTTATAAACCCTTAATTTGTTTATCCTATACCTCAATTTATACAAAGGAACATCCAATTGAAGCTACCATTCAAGTGGAGAAGAAGGGTTGTCCACTTGTGGAAGGAGACAAAGTCATCGACTTGTAGTTGAATAGGACTTAACTAAAGGCTGTCCTCTCCCCCCACTTTGTTTCACTTGTCTTCACATCAATTTTTTTTTTTTTGTATTTTCTTCTCCTACCTTATTATTTGCCTTGTGTAATTAATTTGTATATAATAAGTGACTAAATTCTTTATTTTTGGTTATGAGATTGAAGCCTTAGACTATGATTTAATATTTTAATAATAATTTTTATGAGAGTGTCATTTGACTCCACTTTAATTGATATCATTTACGTATGTGATTCTATCAAGTATGATTTATATGGTGTATGCTTCATTCTAGCTTCTTTATAGTAACAATATGTAGGATTATATACTTGATATATGGCTATATATACATGCTAGAGTTTATGTATATAAATTATAGCTAGTTAAGATAACAGTTCATCTAATACTTTTATAATTTTAATCTAAATAGTATAATATTTAGGTACATGTGGATCAAATGTGAAAAATACTACTAAATATGCTTGAGGTAGTGTTTGGGTACTTAGATCATGATCATTCCACTTATTTTTAATACATTACATCTAATTAAATATAGGAGCCACTTGTATATATATTGCTAGAATTTGATAGGATCTAATAGTGGTATTTTCTCATATCAATTAAAATGATTAAGAAAATTAATATAAGATGTACATACCTATTTTTGTCTACATCTTTATATAGAAATTATTTATTTTACCTTAATCTAATCTATTACTATAAAACAATTATCTATATTATTTTTCATATTTACATTCATTCACATTTTCTTAATTAATTTAATTTATTTTATTTTGCTTTTTATTGTTTTCTATTTTTGATCTCCTATAATTGTGCTTTTTTATCATTATTTGGGCTTGTGTAATCTAAACTTTTTATTTTATAATTCGAGATCTAGGATGATACATATTTTACCAATATTACAATGGATCATAAGAGAATTTATATTGTGAGTTATCACCGCATGAGTTCTATTTTCTGTCCGCAACGGTATGACGGTGACAGTAGGGTCAGGGAAGGGAAATCATGTTTTTATAACCACCAGGTAAGGAGTAATTATCTAATGTTGCTTCCGTATGTTTCGTGCCGTCTTATAGTCGTTTACGTTCGTCACTTCTGCTTGCTTTCATTGAGGTTTTCTTCTTCAATTTTAATGGCCCGAAGGGATTAATAATTAAACAATGATGGCAGCAGCCGCCATTTTGTAAGATAAAAATCTAGGAAACAAAATGAAGACTATATAAACGATCCACTTTGCCCCAAAAGAAGCTCATATCCATCCATACTGGAACATAGTAGCAGTAACTAGTATCTACACAAACCACGACCTAAACAAGTTAACGTGTACACCGCCGATGGCTACACAAAAGCAGGCACACTATAATCACTCTCTCCTCTGCTCCCTCCTCATCTGCCTCTTCATAACATCATCCCCACAACCGACTGAAGCCGTGACTATAGCATGATAGATTAATATATAATCTATATATATATTCGACAGGATCAAAAGCTAATCTTTCAAGATTAATATCTATAATATATTGCGGAAGCGTACCTGAGTCCATAATAATAAAAGATTTATCGGGTACCGTCGAATCTGATGTAAAACCCTAACGGTCGGTTTTGTAGTCTTTTAGATCACGCACGTGCCCGCTGCTTGCCAATGACTGATGGGAACCAATGGAACGAAGTACATGTGACCTAGGGACCATAACCACATATATATAGATAACAAACTTGTTATCTATCGGGCTATCCTAGTTCGGTCCATCAACGATCTAGGACTCCCACAGTCTTTACACATATGGGTCCACATTCAATCAGATGCATTAAGCCCAACTTAATTAAACCTAATTCGATCATGTTTATTCGGGCCTAACCGATACAACAATGTCCAATTCGTATCGTTCACATGCAAGCCCAACGTTGGATAATAATCCAACAATCTCCCACTTGGGCTATATGTGCAACGTTACTAATTGTGACATAACCGAATGAGCTCAAATCTGTTGTCGTTATAAAATATATCTTTAACCAATCCGGTCCATCAATCACATAAACATAGGATCAAAGCGGCTTTCGTCACATAACTACGTAACTAAACCCTCAATGGTCACATATGTTGACATGATTGAATGACATGGATGAAGATGTGCATGTGTAGCATAGAAATATCATGCAATGTGATCCTAACATGCATATTTCCAACTGGTCCGCCTTAAAACTTTAGTGAGATCAAACCATACCAAAAGATAGAAAGGAAATAAACTAAAACTTTATTTCTGCAGAAAACATATGGTCAAAATATCCATAAGTCAAACCAAATAGAGTCTATACATAAAGCAACTGAAATTACAAACTCCCACTAAAACTAAAGATTATTAGTTGATATAACACCCATACGAGCTACATGCTCAAGAAACTACTTGGGTGGTAAGGCTTTAGTAAATGGATCCGCAATCATGGAGTTTGTACTGATATGCTCTATAGACAATTCTTCTTTCTAAACCTTTTCTTTAACAACTAAAAACTTGATATCGATACTCTTCGATTTCGTAGAACTTAGATTGTTGTTGGAATACTGAACTGCAGCCTTATTGTCACATAAAAATTTGAGTGGTTTTTCAATACCATCAACTATACACAGCCTCGTGACAAAATTTCGTAGCCATATACCATAATTAGAAGCCTCATAGCATGCCACAAACTCTACTGCCATGGTGGAAGAGGCAACAACTGTTTGTTTGGAACTCTTCCAAGATACAGCTCCTCCAGCCATCAGAAAAATAAAACCTGATGTGGACTTCTTACTATCTTGGCATCCAGCAAAGTCGGAGTTAGTGTATCCTACTATCTCAAGCTTTCCTGACATTCGATATGTGAGCATGTAATCTTTCATTTTCTGTAAGTATCGCATGACTCGTTTGGCTGCTGTCCAATGGTCAAGTCTTGGATTGCTCATATATCTGCCCAACATCCCAGTAATGTACGCAATATCCGGACGCGTACATACCTGAGCGTGCATAAGACTTCCCACAGCTGAAGCATAGGGAATATTTTACATTTCCCTTCTTTCATAGTTATTTTTAGGGCATTGACTGAGACTAAACTTATCTCTCTTAGCGACAGGGGTATTTCCCGGTTTATAGTTATGCATTCCATATCATTTGAGAACCCTTTCAACATAGGCCTTTTGTAACAACCCTAGGATACCTCGAGAACGATCCCGGTATATCTCTATGCCCAATACAAAAGACGCATCACCAAGATCTTTCATTTTGAAATTCTTAGCTAGAAATCTCTTGGTCTCATGAAACAAACCTATGTCATTGCTTGCTAGCAATGTCATCAACATATAAAACCAGAAATATGTTCTTACTCCCACAGAACTTATGGTATACACATTCATCAACCAAATTCATCTGAAAGCCAAACAAGGTGATTACTTGATGAAATTTAAAATACCATTGTCGAGACGCTTGTTTGAGCCCATAGATAGATTTCTTAAGTTTGCAAGCCATATTCTTTGGGTCTCTGGTCACAAAGTTTTCTGGTTATACCATATAGATCGTCTCCTCAATGTCACCATTGAGAAACACGGTCTTTACATCCATCTAATGTAACTCAAGATTAAAATGTACCACTATTGCCATAATTACCCTCAAGGAGTCCTTAGAAGAGACCGGAGATAATGTCTCTTTGAAATCTTCTCCTTCCTTTTGTGTAAAGCCCTTAGCGACTAGACGCACCTTATATCTTTCCAAATTGCCTTTTGAATCCCTCTTAGTCTTAAATATCCATTTGCAACCAATGGGATTCTTTCCTTCAGGCAATGGGACAAGATCCCATACGTCATTGTCCATCATGGACTTTATTTCTTCATTCATGGCATCAATCCACCTTTGAGAATTCAAACTCTCCATGGCTTGACGGGATCATCTTCCATCATGCCAATGCCAACCTCATGTTCTAGGAGAAATACAATATAATCATCTGGAATAGCACTTCTCCTTTCTCTATTGGATCTCCTTAGCTCTTGAGGCTGTTGAGCTTGTCCTTCTGGAACAATCACTTCATTTTGAATGGGTGGTTGTTTTGTATTGTCTTGTTGAGGTTCTTGATTTGCCTCCTCATCGATGGCAGGTGCTAGGACTTGCACATCGTCAGAGACAATAGTAGAAATAGTGACTAATTCCTCCTCGAAGACAATGTTTCTAACCTCATATCTCCCCCCAAGCTCAACATCCTCAAAAAATATGGTAGTTCCCATCTCAAAAATCGACTTAAGTGTGGGATTATAAAACTTATAGCCTCTAGATTGCTCCGCATAACCAATAAAGTAACTACTAACTGTTTTGGAGTCTAATAACTTTTCATGTTGTCTAGAAGACCTTGCCTCAGCTGGACATCCCCAAATATGGAAGTGCCTTAAACTAGGCCTTTTGCCTATCCAAATCTCATAAGGTGTTTTAGTAGTTGCTTTAGTTGGTACTCTGTTTAGAATGTAAGCTGTTGTTTTTAGTGCTTCTCCCCAGAGTGATTCTAGTAAGGTAGAATGACTAATCATACTCCTTACCATGTCTTTAAGAGTTCTATTTCGTCTTTCAGCTACACCATTCATATTAGGAGATCCCGACATGGTGTACTATGGGACGATACCGCACTCCTCTAGGAATTTAGCGAATGGTCCTGGACATTGTTCACCTAAACCGTCATATCTGCCATAGTACTCTCCACCACGGTCAGTTCTAACGCACTTAATTCGTTTGTTGAGTTGATTCTCAACCTCAACCTTAAATGATTTGAACATGTCCAGCGACTGTGATTTCTCGTGAATGAGATACAGGTACCCATAACATGAGTAGTCGTTTATGAATGATATGAAATACTGTTGACCATTCCAAGAAGCCGTAGGGAACGGTCCATAGATATCTGCGTGAATCAATTCTAAGACATCTGAAGATCTATTTGCACCTTTTCTCTTAGTTTTGGTCTATTTTCCCTTGGCACAATTGGTACAATTGTTTAAGTCCGCAAAGTCAAGGGAATGAAGTATACCATCAGACACAAGCCTCTCAATTCTAGCTTATGTGATATGACCTAAGCACTTATGCCATAATGATGCTGAATTTTCCTTATTTAATTTGCGTTTGGTAGCACGTGATTCCACGTGTAGGGTTTCATAATATGAAGTGATGATGTCAAGCATATATAAGTTATCTTAAGCGCATAATGAACCGGTGCCAATCATATTTGAATTTAATGAAAGACTAAATTTATTATTTCCAAATGAACAAAAATAACCAGACTTGTCCAATAAGGAAATGGAAACCAAATTCTGTCTAAAAGTCGGTACAACGAAAGTGTCTTTCAGATCCAAATAGAAACCAGTTTCTAATAATAACCTAAAAGTGTCAATCGCTTCAACTGATGCTGCCTTGCCATCTCCCACATAGATGTATCTTTCGCCATCACTTGGCTTTTGGCAGTTCAAGCAATCCTGCATAGAAACACTTATGTGAGTAGTAGCTCCAGAATCTAACCACCAAGTGTTTCTAGGTACTGAGGCTAAATTAATCTTAGAATAGACCAAAGTAAGAATTGTACCTTTCTTTGCATGCCAAGCATGTTATTTAGGACAATCCTTCTTTACATGTCCAGTTTTGTTACAAAAGAAGCAGCTATCCTTTTCCTTCTACTGTTTCTTTTGAACCGGACCCTTAGAAGTAGCTTCATCCTTTCTTTTCTTGCCCTTGCCCTTAGAGGTACTGGCTAAGTGAACACTTTCAGCCCTGTCATGCTTCAGTCTTTCCTCTTCTTGCACACAATAAGAAATGAGCTCATTGAGAGTCCATTTCTCCTTTTGGCAGTTATAACTGACCTTAAACTGACTGAATTGTGCAGGAAGTGAAAGCAACACCAAGTACACGAGCAAATCATCTGATAACTCGAGCTTTAGTACTTTCAGTTTCGAAGCAATGTTGGACATTTCCATTATATACTCCCTTTTATTTCCTTTGCTTTTGTACTTCATTGAAATCAAACGCTGCAAGAGAGTGCTTGTTTCTACCTTATCATTTTTTGCAAAACGTTTCTCAATTTCGGCAAGGAAATTATTAGTGTTGGTGATGTCCTCAGACACCCCACCCCTAAAGGTTTACGGAATGCTGTGCTTAATGATTATTAGACTCATGCGATTCGACTGATCCCACTTCTCAAAGTTCCTCTTATCATCAGAGGTACTTTCAGCTGTCAGATCAGCGGGTTTCAGAAGCCTAAGTGCATGATCTAGATCCATGCAGCCAAGGACAATGATAACATTGTCCTTCCATTCCTTAAAGTTATTCCCGTTCATCATGGGAATAGAGCTTAAGTTAGCAGATATAGTAGTAGTAGACATGGCTGTACAGAAAACATAAACATAAATAAATATTCATGCTCACAAAAAATTCACATAATAAAATAATCAATGAATTTAAATATTGGTGATCCCATCACAAGAAACCGGCGCAACATTAATATCAAGTCTTTGGACAATAATATTAACTGCAAGTGGTGTTCCTGTTGCAATAATTAAATACTAACAATAAGGCCTGTCAGATAATAAGCCCATCTTTGGATTGACTTATTATCCATATAGCAACCAAATAATCGTCACATATTTATTATCGAACGTGCATATGAAAATCTACCAGATATTTGTCTTCCTTTGGGCCGACTGAATAACCGCGCGAATAGATATATGCACAAAGATCTAATATGTTCGATAAACCAATTTTCATAAAAGAGGTCACTTTGGCGATATATTATTTCAACTAGCTTATCTATTAATATTAGACAACCAATCATTTAAATAAATTGATCCTTTAATTTTATTTCATAAATTTGGACCTATAATATTTGGACCAACCTTATTTAGATTTAATATATATACAATAATATCAAATCTAGCTTTATTTGCATAAATTTCAAGTAATGCACATAAATAGGCCCATATGAAATTTTAATTGGAATAAAAGAAAATAAACATGATATCCAATTAAAATAAAATTAATTAAGTCAATTATGTATTATTATTATTTTAACATAATAATACACAACAAATATAAGGCCCAAACTATATGTCCAAATAGTATAAAAGGAAAACTAGACCATAGAAAAAATAACCGTAGGCCCAAAGCTAGACTAGCCCAACTTAAGGATTTATCGGCCCAAAAAAAAATAACTAAATATATATATGTGTGTGAGGTGTTGGGCCAAACTCGTCGATGACCCAACACCCCACCCAATCTTTCGCTCGGCCCGCAATACACAGCTACCAGACGAGGCAGCTAACCGAAAGAAAAAAAATTGCAGCCTAGTCCATTCCACGCTATGCTGGTCCGCCCCAGCCCTACCTACTTTTTTTTTTGTTTGCTGATAATAGCTAGGCCAACCCTAAACTTGTCAACACAAAAGAAACAAAAAAGCTACGAGCAGCACCTGCCACTGCAGCCCTACCTTTTACTTTTTTTTAATCAGGTCAAACATAGCTTAATCCATATAATACCTCAAGCAACGAATGAACAGTAATAGTACCGAGGAAAAACAAAACTGAGTCTGTAAGTTCCGAATAGTATGAACAGTGCTGAATAAATAGTCCCAAATGAACATTACCATATGAACAGTACCGATCGCATGAACAGTTTTTTTTTTAACCTTGATAAATTTAGCAATAGATTTGATACCAATTGATTGATTAATATATAATCTATATATATATTTGACAGGATCGAAAGCTAATCTATCAAGATTAACATATATAATATATTGCGTAAGCGTACCTGAATCCATAATAATAAAAAATTTATCGGGTACCGTCGAATCTGATGTGAAACCCTAACAGTCGGTTTTGTAGTCTTCTAGATCACGCACGTGCCTGCTACTTGCCAATGACTGATGGGAACCAATGGAACGAAGTACGTGTGACCTAGGGACCATAACCACATATATATAGATAACAAACCTGTTATCTATCGGGCCATCCTAGTTCGGCCCATCAACGATCTAGGACTCCCACAGTCTCTACACATATAGGCCCACATTCAATCAGATACATTAGGCCCAACTTAATTAGATATAATTCGATCATGTTTATTCCGGCCTAACCGATACGACAATGTCCAATTCGTATCGTTCACATGCAAGCCCAACGTTGGATAATAATCCAACATAGCATTGACAAGCCATGCACTAAACACCCCAGGCGGTATCCGTTTCAACAACGAAATCAATGCCGACTATGCACTCAAGGTAATGTCAGACTCAACACTCTTTACATGGAGGATCTTCCAACAAAACGACGATGCATCCCGTAAAAACGTTCATAATACACTATTATTATAGAGGATCATATATAAATTTTGCTTATAATCTATTTTATAAAAATATTATTATTATTTTAAGAGATTCCAAGTATTTAAATATTGTATTCTTACTATATATATATATATATATATATATATATATATATATATATATATATATATATATATATATATATGTATGTATGTATATATATACACCCACACACATTCATATTTAATATATTATATATTTATATATATTATGTAAGATGTCTATTTATATTATTTAAGATATGTATTTATATATATTATATAAGATGTGTATTTATATTCCGTAATGTGTGTGTGTGTGTGTGTGTGTGTGTGTGTGTGTGTGTGTGTGTGTCTGTGTGTGTGTCTGTGTGTGTATATTGTAAGATTTGTTTTATATTATGTTAAGATATATATTTATATTTGCAAGTTGTGTATTTATAATTGAAAAGAAATTTCTTTTGACAAAAAAATAAGAATATATTTATCAAATGTGTATTTTTTTTATGCAATATTTATTTTTAATGAGTGTAGAATAGTAAGTAATACGTAAGACAAAATAATATATAAGACAAGATGACACCATATATATTGTACTAGGTGTATATAGTTGTAGGATGTAATTTACCCTTAATAGAATCTTGATGAGGGATTTGAGTCCAAATTAGGTTGCGCTTGGGATGAGAGTAAAGGACTCCAAAAAAAATAAGAAAATTATTTTCCTTCTCTTTTTATGTTTGTTGTAGGGAAATATTTATATTGGGCTAAAAATATTCTGTTGGACTAGGAAAAATAATCTCATCTTTAGACCCCGAGGTAATAAATCCTAAAAATTAAACCATGCCTCCTTTACCCACTCTCCTCATCCTACACCCACTCTTGTCTCTCTCCTCGTTCCACACTCCTCAACACCACCTCTCAACGTCCACCTCTCCTTACCTATATCTCCTCACCGCTTACCTATCCTCGTTCACCTCTTCTAATTAACACTTGCCTCTTCAATTCCTTCTTCAACATTACTCCTTTCTTCATTCTACCATCACCAACAACATTGTTGCACCTACTTGCGGCCTTGTTTGCACTCCATCTGTTCTAACTGGTAGTGTACTCCATTTCTTTTTTATGCTTGCTATTGTGCTTATTGGAGTTTTAGTTTTTCTAAAATTGATGTTTAAATTAGTTATATGTGTGAATCATGTCATTCACTTTTGCCTCCAACTACGATTCATTATGTTTGCCTTAGATATCATCATCTCTACTATTTAATATTCCAGTTCTTCACCCTAATTCCCCTCATTTTTATCTCTATTCTCTCTCTTTGCTAGCTAGTATTAGATGGAATCAATTTTGGGAAAACACAACAAGAAATATTACTTTGGACAAAAAATTATTTCGTTGCCTAAGAAAAAAAATTTATCGCCCAAACTTTGGGCGACAATAACATTTCGTCACAATTTTGTCGCCATAAGCCCGTTGCCCTTGCTTAGGGTGACGAAAAGAAAATTTTGTTGCCCTAAGTCTCTTTTTGTGCAACGAATATTTTTTGTCGCCGTAAAACTCTTTTGTGCAACGTATATGTTTTGTTACCCTAAACCTCTTTTGTGCAATGCAAATGTTTTGTTGCCCTAAACCTCTTTTGTGTGACACATATATTTTGTCCCCCTAAACCTCTTTTGTGCAACAATTATTTTTTGTTTCCTAGACCCACTTTTGTGCGACGAAGATGTTTCATTTGTGGCCCTATTACTTGTTTTGCAACAAAATCAATTTCGAGTCTTTCTTTCAAGCTACAAAAATATTTTGTAGCTCAAAGACCTGTATTATGTATTCATAATAATAGATCATGTTGTAATGCAGTATCATTCATATAGATACTCCATCATATTTCATTACCCTGTACAATCATATATCATTCAAACCATGCATAGATTACAATATCATTGTCCAAAAACAAATGTCATTCCAATTTCAAAGTATATGACACTGCAATGTACAAATTGGCAAAGTCATGCCTAATGGGTACCACAAAAATCAATTATGCTATCTAGCTTGAAGGACCACCAAAAAATGGATGATGTTATCTATAGTTCTACATACTCAGCTTCATCAAGTATATTGTAGCGTCACAAAAAATGCTTCAAGTTAATCTACAATTCATGAAAAAAAAATATAAATTAAGATTATAAAGAGATATGCAATGGTATCTATTTATAATTTTCTAATTCCCTTCAATTAAAAAAAGTTGTAAGCCATATTATAAAAATGAAAACAAGAACTAACTTACATTCATAAGTCCAAAAAAGCTCCTTGCCTCTAAAAGTCTTTGTCATTTTCTATGTCCAATTAGAACTCCCAGTTGTAAAAGAAAACAAATAATATAGTTAAAATACCTGATGCAAAAATTCATCCATCTCAATTTCAAGACAATGAATATCACATGTCTAACATTGGCACAAACTATATAATTTGGTTGTCTAACATTCAAACCATTAAAAATGGGAAATTTTGAATGGATTAAATATACCTCATACTACTTTAGTGAGTTGTGAAGATTGTTGTGTTCCTAGAAAGCCTGCAATTTGATCTCTCACAACTTGCATCATTTTAGCCTTCAACTTCTACGTGGTCTCATCAGCATCTGCTCTAAGTTTCCTCTCTCGTTCCTCCGCTTCTTCTCTTAACTTTCTCTCTCTTTCTTCAGCAATTTCCTTCATCTTTTCCATTTCGAGCCTTAAATTTTCCTCCCTTAAGGCATTTGAATGTTTAAGCTCCTCAATTTGTTGACGAAGGCTAGCCTCAATTTCATTATCTTTTTTGTTCCTTAAAGGCATAGGTCCAGCTGCTCGCCCTCTAATATAGCCAGAACGATGCTCAAATGCTTAGGTATATGCTTCTTTCACATTAAGATTATCAACTCCATACAACTCCTTCTACTTAGCATGAAGTTTAGTCAACTTTTGGTATTTTGCATATGCACCATCTTCCCATGTGCCATCTTTTTTCCTACAATAATATAAAATAAATAATTATAAAAAACCTTACAAATTTGTATAAATTAACTTATATTTACATACTTCTTCATATTTGACACACCTTTTGGTCTTTTCCCATAATCTAATATAATCTGGTTCTTGCTCAGGCTCCTTAATCGACTCATCAGCATTTTCAGTTATAATATAAGGCTATTTTGATGGTTGATGTTCCTATATATAATAAATCCATGTGAATATTTAACCGAAAGAAAAAATATATCAAGAGTCAAAGAAGATAAGCCTTTGCATTAATAATAATAGTTTATTCCATTGTAACACTTTTCATATTCAAATATATAGAATTGGCTAACAAAAATAGAACAAAAATTGAAAAAATTTCATTAATATACTTACAATTTCATGAAGATAGAGTGTTGTTGACTTTCCTCCATTCCTAGGAATTTCAGTTTGTCTTGATTTATTTCTACGATTCACTTCACTAATATGCTATATGTGAAAAAAAATGATAATTAATGATTTTATAACTCTTTTGCATCTTATTAGCCAATGCATATCCATCAAATAAACTAAATTTATAAATTAGAGTGGAAATACTTGTCATCAGAAACTTTAAAAAAATTAAATAGTAGAACCTTTTGCTTAGACGAACCCCAAAAGTCCACCACTAACCACCTCCATACAGTAGCATTTATGGTTTGAGTTCGGTTTGCAATAGCTTGTTATGTTGAAAATCCATTAAAATACCTCTCTTTAAGCCTAAAACGCCATTGTCTATACAAAATTTGACATTGCATAGATAATGCTTTGTCAACATGACTACCCTCTGGAAGTCTCCACTCAACCTAAACCATATATAAATATCAAAGTAATCAATTGGTTATGAACAAAATGAAACATGTAACTGATATGCATAACCAAAACATTAGCTCTAAATTTTACCTTTATCTTATTGAAAAGTCTTTCTTTCGTAGTAGGATCCATATGTTTCCAATTTTTACACATATAATTCAATATTCCAAAAAAATATAATTGATGATAAAGTTTTGTCAAAATAGACATGTGCAAATAGAATTAGAATAATAAAAATTAGGTTTACCGTGAATCAAAAGGACAATAATTTTTTACCCACACTCCCAACCCTGTGATGAACTGGTTTACATCAGTGCCTACAATTCTATTCATTTCTTCAGTGATTTTAGCATATGGCTTTATAGTGTGGTCATTTAACCGTGAATTAAAATATTTTTTCCCATGAGTGGACCCCCACTTTGGCCCTACATCACATAAGTATATTGGTTCAACAATCAATGATAAATATGTACAAGAAATATATAATTAAAAAATATATTACAGAAAAATAGGAATTCTTAACACAAACATGTCATTTGTGATTGTTGCAACCGATGACATTACCTATATGTCATATGATTGGCTAAGTTGTCAGATCGCTCATCATGACCATCCGGTGAAGTCTCTTGATTTACATGCACGATAGCTTGTGATGATGAAAGATTAGATGTCATTAACTTGTAAAATCCAACAACAATAAAATAAATTGATTGATATGCTAATTAAATAAATTAGGATATAATAGTTATATCATTTAGAAATTTATCAGCATCACCTTCAACTTTGAAGGAAAACAAAAATAATATCATGCAATATCTTCATCTGATTCTAAATCTATATAGTAATTAACTTCACCATTTTCATCTTCAAGGCCCTCCTCCTCCTCCTCCTCCTCTTCCTCCTAATCTTCCTCCTCCTCTTCCTCCTCCTCCTCCTCCTCATTATTCATAGCCCTTTCAACGTCACAAATATCAACTAAATCAGGTTCAATATCATCACGTACCAAAGGAATTTCATCCCAATTTAAATCTTGCATATCAGAAATCGTAGTAGTCATCTCATTCTCCCAATTTGCATTTGAAGGTTCACTATCATCATCAATGTCCTCAATAATAGGAAAATCAAAATGATTTTGAGGACTTGTTTTAAAAACTATCCTCCACTGAGGTTCTTTATGGGCCTTTACATAAAAAACTTGCCCTACTTGAGAGGCTAGAGCAAAAGTTTTATTATATCTTAACCTTATGTTAACATTAACAAGGGTAATTCCATATTTATCATCTCTCTTTACCCCCATCCTCTTATCCCATACATTGAACCATTCACATCTAAAAATAATGGTAGTAGGACTACCATAATTTTTGATAGGGTCCTATTCCAACACAATCACCTTGGTCTAGTAACCCGTAAAAATCCACACCTCCATTATAATCATCTCCTTTTACCATTACTCCACTATTTTGTGTCTTCCTTCTTCTTTGGCGCTTTCTTGTATGAAATCTAAAACCATTCACAACATATCCCTCATATGTAAGCACATTCCTCATTGGACCTCGAGCTCGACATAATAGTTCATCTGTAATCCTTTCATCCCCAGCATCTCTCAACTCTGTTATCTATATTACAAAAAAATTAAAAGAAATAACGTAAGACATAGGTTATTACTATAATACATCTATTATTTAAGTCATATAGATTATTAGTTCACTTACTCTTTTTTCAAACCATTTAACAAAAGCAACAAATTTTCCTTCATTGGCATTCAAATACTCCCTATCATAAAGAACAATTATTTATCTTTGTATCCCTATTTACATATTCAATATTCTATATAAATTAAAATAATCTCACTTACTCATAAAATGGTTGAACTTCTTCACAATTTCGTAGAACGTACAATTGCGCTTGCTCCCAATCTTTAAAGCTTAACTCTTTAAGTGTACCCTTCCCTAATGGCTTACCATACTTACAGAAAATAGATAAGCTATAGGGAAGTGGATGATTCTCATCATCATTTCTCTCTTCACAATTGAATTGTGTCTCTATTTTACTGAAATACCGTGAGCAAAATGCAAGGCATTCATCTGCAATCTCACTTTCTGCAATTGACTCTTCTGGACATGCTTTGTTTCCTACAAATGATTTATAAGTACGCATTTCCCTACAATAAGAAAAAATTCATAATTTTATGTTTACATTACAAAATATATTACGTTAAAATATTATAACTTTACATTACCTTTCAAAGCACCACATCGAACGATAAGCCACAAGTCCTACTAGCTTTGCTTCACTGGCTAAGTGCATAGTTTGATGCACCATCACATCAAAAAAAGAAGAAACAAATACCTGTTCTAATTTGCAAAGGGTGATGGCTATATCTCTTTCCATTTGCTCCAACACATCAATCTTTAACGTCTTTGAACATAGTTGCTTCAAATATCTACTCAACTCTACCAAAGGTTGAAGCACCTTATCATCTATCACACCTCGAAAAGCCGGTAGAAGTAAATCTTGCATAAACACGTGACAATCATGACTCTTCATCCCATAAATCCTACCATCCTCCAAGCTTACATATCTTGAGATATTGGATGAATAGCAATCTGGAATTGCCAAATTTTCTAGTAGGGCAGCGACCTCCCTACTCTCAAATAATATTAAACTATAAGATGCCTTTGGAATATAAAACTTTTCCCCCACCAACTTAGGACATAAATGTGGATGCATCTTCTTCTTCTCAAGGTCCAATCTATCATTCAAAATATCTTTATTTTTTTGGGCATATCCAACAATGTGCCCAAGATATTGTCACAAATGTTCTTCTCCACATGCATCACATCTAGATTATGCCAAATTAACAAATGCTTCCCATATGGGAGTTAAAAAAATACTCTTTTTCTTCCATTGATGCACCAAGTATCGCTCAGATCTCTTTCACTTAAAAGATTTACTTTTTCCAAATGTGAATTTATAACTCCACTCAATTCCTCTAAAATATCATGTCTAGAAAGTGATTCTAGTGGGGGGCCTCTTTCAGTGTGTCCAACACTGAAGTCTTTCCTATTCAATCGCCATTTATGGTTCGGTTCTAAGAATCTCCTATGTCCCAAATAGCAGTGCTTACGAGAGTGCTTTAATCTTTGAGACCAAGTATCTTTATGGCAATTAGGATAAGCAAGGATCCATTTTGTGCTCCATCTGAACAAATTAACATATGCTGAAAAATCACTAATTGTCCACATTAAAACAACATGCATATTAAACACCTCACCAGTATGTGCATCAAATGTCCTAACCCCATTCTCCCACAATTCCTTCAATTCTTCTATTAATGGTTGCAAAAATACATTTATGTCATTGCTTGGTGATTTTGGACCAGGAATTAACAAAGATAACATGAATTAAGCACTTTTCATGCATATCTAAGGAGGTAAATTGTATGGGACAAGAATAACAGGCCATATGCTATACTTGGAACTTAAGTGTGCTCTAGGGTTGAACCCATCACTCGAAAGTGCCAACCTAACACTCTGTGAATCAGTGGAGAAAGTGGGAAATAATTCATCTAGAAACTTCCAAGCTCTTGAATCTGCAGGATGCCTCATAATTCCATCGTCTAGACGATGCTCTTTATGCCAGCGTATATGTTCTAAGGAGGTAAATTGTATGGGACAAGAATAACAGGCCATATGCTATACTTGGAACTTAAGTGTGCTCTAGGGTTGAACCCATCACTCGAAAGTGCCAACCTAACACTCCGTGAATCGGCGGAGAAAGTGGGAAATAATTCATCTAGAAACTTCCAAGCTCTTGAATCTGCAGGATGCCTCATAATTCCATCGTCTAGACGATGCTCTTTATGCCAGCGTATATGTTCTGCTAATTTAGGGCACCTATACATCCTTTAAAGCCTAGGGATTAAAGGAAAATGGTGTAAGACTAGTTGAGGCACCTTATTTCTCATATGCAACCCATCACCATCACTGCGACTTCTATAATCCTGATTGTTGTCCTTCCATCTAGAAGAATCCACAAATTGGACAACTATTATGTTGAGAATATTCTTTGAAAAATAATATGCAATGATTAATGCAAGCATCAATTTTTACATAATTCAACCCAAGTTCCTTAGTGTATTTCCTTACTTCATACGATGTCTTAGGAAATCCTTTATCAAAGTTAAAGGCTCTATGCAAAACTTGAAGTAGCATATCAAAAGATTTATTACTCCATTTATTACTCACTTTGATGTGGAGTAAGTTAACCAAAAATTCTAATTTTGAGAACATTTTACAACCTGCATACAACTCTATCTCAGCATCTTTCATCAATGTAAAAAACTTCTCTAAACCAACACCAATTTCCTCAAGAGACTGACACCCTACTTCTGATTCACTATTATCAATACACATGTAAAATTGAACGTTTGTCACATCTTGTACCAATGGACCCATATCATCAAGATCTGTCTCACCATCCGCATTAACTTTAGTCTCTTCATCATAAGTATTATGAATACTAATATTATCACCCCTGATACTACTGCCATCACTTTCTCCATGAAAAATCCATGGATTATAATCATTCTTGATGCCATAAATCATCAAATGAATCCACATAGTACGTCGATTTTGGGCTAAAATAAAATTACAATTCAAGCAAGGGCATTTTAGAAAAATTACCTCTTCCTTTCCACCAAAATAAAATTTTAAAAATTCATTAACACCTTCAATATACTCTGGCATTCTCCTATCATTTATTCCCTTATGGTTCATCCAACTTTGATCCCCAGGCATTTTTGAAACAATGACTATACATGCAAAATCAAATAGGAAAATATATATTAGGAAATATTCATCAGTCAAATATAAACAATGACTATCTTCTATTTTTCTTATTGATTAAGGTGATTTATGTGTTAATTATTAGTTATTATATATATGAAAAAGAAAGCATTTGAATGTGTCTAAAGGAATGTTTCTATCTTAAAAGTTGATGCTTAATTGTTTATATTACTTAGCTATATAAGATAACATAAGTTTAATGTATAGACTCGTACAATATTTTCTAAGAGCTGATTTAAAATGCTCAGGAAGCAGCATGATTGATCATTTATAATCAAACTTCAAGTTAAAGTGTATTTAAATTGTATGTTTCACATAAGAGTATTTGTAAAATTTAATTAATAGACTACAATTTTTCCCCTTTCTCTTTTTTCCTTTTAGTTAAAGCTAAGACAATCAAGAAGATCAAACCATATCCTAGCAAAGAAGATTTACATATTGTAATTGCAAATATTTAAAAAAAATGGACTTCAATACTCTAAGTGTCTACCATTTGTGCAGCAAGAAGTAGACTTAAGCTATTATTTAGCAACAACATAATATTAGAACTTTTGACAATGATTTTGTGATGGAACAATATTAAAATAAAAATCTATGCATGAGTCCTATACAATTTTTTTCTTATTTTCATTAATTTTTAATTACGATAATTAAATCACAAATGAGGGGTGTACAATTCTAACTAAAGTCAGAGATTTTTCAGAAAAGAGCATATAAAAAATAACATTTATTAGAATCCATTTAAATGAAGTATAGGTCATATTAAACACACAGCCTCTTCCATATGTTTAGGTATATCTTGAATAAGATTTGGTTTTATAATTTAAACTTACAAGACAACATTTTATATGTAGTAAAGCAATAAGAAGTTCAATTTTCTTGTTATATGATTTAGGCAACATAACATTTTATGAAACTAGTAATATGCATGCACATATAACATCATTACTCTTAGAAAATAAATTATCAAACCACCCCATCCCCCAACTAAAGGGAATTGCCAATGAAGAAAAAAAAATTATCAAACCAGCAACCAATAATTAAAGAGCAATATATAATCAAAATAAATTATGAAACCATCAATATGCACACACATATAACACTAAGTTAATCTGTAATATAATAAGGGAACTGAAACAATTATCTGCAACATACACGCACATAAAACACATTCCAGGGAATTGAAACAGGTAAATAGAAAAATAATCTGGCAACACATACATTATGTGCAACATACACGCACATCCGACACATTTAAGGGAACTGAAATATTTAAAGAGAAAAGTAATCCAACAAAATAAGACTTACCACTATTTGCTACCCAAAAAGCCAGATGGAGGAAGAATAATGTTGTTCAATAAGCCTTGCACCTGCAAAATTATCAAATAGAGAAGAAAATTTAGGAAATTTTCTACATTTTTCAATGAAGTTGGAGAAAATGTAGAAGATTAGTAGATATATGAATCGAAATGAAGATGATGAAGAGGGAAATTAAAGATTTACCCAGATGACTAGAAGCTGCGGAACATGGTGGTGTGAAATTAAGGGTTAGGGTTTCACAGAATAAATAAGGAAGTTTTTCTTCTATGTTTTTTGTGAAAAATTTTGTCCTAAATAAGAAGTCTGGTAGTAGGGGTAAAAATGTTGGGCGCCAGGGAAAAGAGTACCATGGGCGACAAAATATATAATTGTTGCCCAAACTTATTTTTGTGTAACGAGACTAATTTTGTTGCCCTTATTACTACCGCCAGGGGCGCTGCCCCTGGACCCCTACGGGGGCGCTTCGCACCCCCTTATTAAACAAAATAAAATAACATATATAATTTAAACAAACACACATTTCAACGTAATCTTGAAATTTTATGTTTTCCTTTGAGCATATAATGAGTGCGCTTCCCATATTAAATACACCCTAAAGTAATGATTTTAAAATTTTTAGCAACCATTTGCTAAAGTGTGGGCAACAAAAAAATCATATTGTTGCCCAACACCAAATTATGGGCAACAAAAAATTTAAATTGTAGCCCAAAAGTGAAGCATAGGCAACAAAAAATTAAAAGCGTGGCACAAACTAAATTATGTGCAACAAAAAATAATATCATTGCTCAAAGATTTTTCCGCTATAACAAAGGGCAACGATTATAAAAGTTTGTTGCCCTAAAGAAAAACAGGGCAATGATTATAAAAATTGTTGCCTTAAAGAAAAAAGGGCAACAATATACTTTCGTCACCCAAAATAGAACCAAGGTAAACAAAATCTGTTATGTTGCCATATTATCAAAGAAATCGTCGCCCAAACTCACTTTTCTTGTTATGAAAGTGAATGATTGAATAACATTTGAATAATATGATTGATTTTCTAAATGTGTGGATGTTAAGGATTCAATAACAGAACCACTACTTTATAATATCTTACATCAATGGGTATTGATTAAATAGCAGATATGATATGTAAGTTGAAAAAAATGATATGCGCCAAATTTTTGAACTTGTAAGTTAACTGCAATTTCATCTTATCCTTCTCATACTTATATTAGAACCAAGTAAAATGATCTTGCAAGCAACCAACAGAAAACTAATGATGGCTAATGCCAACAACAAATCAATTACACTACCACAAAAACAGGAAACAAAAATGAAACATTAATAACGGTGGTTCAAAAACCATTTTCAAATGCATGAAAATTAATGTGCATGATGGTTTTGATAACTGTAATAGTTCAAAGCCATTATTAAAAGGGTAAAGTTAAAATTTACATCGATGTTTTAATAAAGGTTCAAGTAAAACCATTATTAAGAGAGGTTTTAATAACAATTCACACAAGAACCGTTAAAATCAAACTTTTAATTCACTCAGTTATGTTTCATGCTAAAAAATTTAGACTCTCTGCACGTTCATTCTCTTACTCTCCTTCTCCTTGCAAACCCTTGCACCAGCACACCATGCACCACCACTCTAGCTCCTCTCAAGTAAAGGAAAACCTCGCACCGCCAACTCTCCACCACCCCTCTTCCATTGTCGGCTTTGCATGTGTGTGTTATCATTGTTCCGAACCTAGCTAGCCAACACATGTACCTTCATCCTCCATCGTGTTTGTAGGCCCTTGCCGCTCTCAACTTACTCGCCGTCGTGTTTGTAGCTAGTTCACTTTACATATGTGTTTGTTCTTCCTCTCGTAACTTTTTATCTACTTATATATATATATATATATATATAAATGCATGCATGTTGCTACAGGGTTGCATTTGTTTGTTATTGAAAAATTGTGGTTTGTCGTTTGAAAATGTGTTGTTGAATGTGTTGGCTGAAAATTTTGCTGTTCACTATTGAATTTGTTGCGTTATTATTATATATTAACAAATGCATGTGTTGGCCGAGACCTTTACATATATATATAATATAAATGTGAGTGTAGAATTATATACATTTTCACTCATAAAAACCATATATATCTATATATATACACACACACACACACACATTTTCATTAATAAGTATAGGACACTAGCAATAAGATATAGGAAATGTCATATAATAAAATGAAAATATATGTTACATATGCACATCATTAAATGAAAATTTCAATTAGAGATGCATGTTAATGATTGCTATTTGATGATGATTAAATAGATATAGAAAATAAGAAATATATAAAAGTGAATAATTAAATAGAGAGATATAATTATGTATGATGATGATGATCATAATAATAATAATAATAATAATATGATTTATATATTATGGTTTAATCACAATTAGCTAGGTTTAGGATTTGGGTTTTATGAGGTTTAGGGTTAGGTTTTATTATAATAAATTATGGTTAATTAGCTAACGTTAGGGTTAGGGTTAGGGTTTATCATTTATTATGGTTAATTAGGGTCAAGGTTAGTATTAATATCTTTTTGGAAACATGTTAGCATGATTCATATATATAGATATATATATATAGAATAGCATGATGCATTTGAGATTAATTCTTTCTAAGCATGATTCGTATCGATAATATAATGGTACATCATGCTCAATACATAACATTCGCTCAATATATAACATTCTAACATAATTTACTTATTTATTTTTTGTAGAGATATGGCCAACAAAAACATTAATAGGGACAACAATGATGAAGAAGGGAAAAGAGGACCTAAGATTATGAGAATCATCACAGACACGAGAAATAGAGGAGAATTAGTCGAATTGGGATGGAATAATTACAATCTTCCCATTGGCCCTTATGCAGACATGTTATTGACTTACATTTCACTTGTGACCCGTAACCGTGTTTCTATCTCCTATAATAATTGGAAGCAGGGTCCAAAGGGTCATAAGGAGCATATTTGGCATAAAATCACGGTAAATATGTTATTTTATGTAATCATTTTTGTATGTCAAATGTTATTAATTTTATTACATTAATATCGGTATAAATCTACATGTCTTATTTTGTAGAGAGTGTTCAATGTCCTAGAGAGTAGGAAGAAATGGCTTCTTAGACATTGTGGAGAGCATTTAAGAATATTTAGGTCATATTTAGCTCGTAGGAAAATGTACAGAAAGAGGGATGGTTCTCTATGGCAGAACCCACCCTAACGATACGGTTTTATCGATTAAGAAAGTTGGAACCAATTTATTGTATATCGTTTTACGAGGGATTTTAAGGTAATTGTTAGATTACAATTAAACTTTTTGTATAGATCCTAGTGTTATGCTTAATATTAAAATAATCATGTCACTATATTTTGGCTTGTCACATACGAAAAAAGTACCCAAAATAAAGAGATTGTGAAGCAAAATAAATACCTGCATAATATGGCTCGCAAAGGCTATGCGGGCCTTGAAGAGGAGTTGGTATGCATTTTGTGATTTATCTATTTACATGTAAATGTCGAATTTTACAATAATATTCTTAATTAAGAATATTTTTTGATTTGTAGCTCCTAGCCCAAGACATGGACTCATGTACCCCATCCATCAATATTAGTACATTATAGAAGAAGGCTAGAGTAACAAGAGATGGATATATTAATGAATATGTAGATATTGCAGCCAAAATAATTATAAGTTTGTAGATACACAATAAAAAAGTCCATTTTTAGTAACGATGGTTTTTGTTGCAAAAGGTAGAAAGTCGTTGCAAAAAATATATATCGCAACAACATTTTTTGTTGCAGGGTCGTTGCGTGTCATGGCGTTGCAAAAAAATAAAGCAACGACAATGGTCATTGCTAAAAAGTAATTAAATGCAATATAAATTGTCGTTGCCAAATAAATGTCGTTGTAATACATCAGTTCATCTAACTACATGTGCTTATATATTGCAACGAATTTTGTCGTTGCAAAATATTGATCTTACTTCAGCAACAATTTATGTCGTTGTAAAAACCTATAATTAGTAACGACTTTTGTCGTTGACAAAAAATGGTTTTAGTTTGGCAACAAATTATGTCGTTGCGAAAGCTTATTATTTGCAACAAAAAAAGTTGTTGCAAAAAAATAGCATATTATAGCAACAATATTTGTCGTTGCAAAAACACATTAATTGCAATGGCTCATGTTGTTGCAAAAAATTGAATAAACTTTAGAAACAAAAAAAATTACAAAATACCCGAGTCAAAACGACCATGCATGGCCACTTGGTAGCCACCTAGACCCATAAAAAATATGAGGGCTATCCTGGAGCGCTTTTGGATTGATCGACTAGCCCCATAGATCAACACGAGTCATTTTCAAAACTTCCTAGGAGGGTCACCCATCGTAAAAATTACTCCAAGGCAAGCACGCTTAACTGTTAAGTTCTTCGGACAGAATCACCAAAAGGATTGTATACTATATTGATATAAATAAGCATATCAATCCCTATAATATTCCACTCAATTTAGGGGCATTACACTTTATCATTGCAAAAAATACATAATTGCAATAATAAATTCATTGCAAAAAATTGTCGAAAATTTCTTTTGTAATAACTTGTTGTTGCGTTAAAATAATATAAATATTTACAATAAGTATAGTCACTGCAATAAATTCAACCAATATTTTACAACATAAAAACGGTCGTAGCAAAAATTTTATATATATTTTAACAAACGAATGTTGTTGCAAATAAACTATCGCATATATTGCAATGACAAATGTTGTTACAATAAATCCAATCAAAATTTTGCAACAAAAAAAAGTCGTTGCAAAAACTTTTTATATATTACAACCTATAAATGTCATTGTAAATAAACTATCACATATATTGCAACGACAAATGTCGTTGCAAAATATATAAATGTAATTGCATTAAAATAATATAAATATTTGCAACAAGCATAGTCGTTGCGATAAATTCAATTAACATTTTGCAACAAAAAAAAGTCGTTGCAAAAATATTTTGTATATTGTAACATATAAATGTCATTGCAAAACATATAAATGTTATTGTATTAAAATAATCTAAATATTTGCAACAAACATAGTCGTTGCGATAAATTCAATCAATATTTTGCAACAAAAAAAAATTCGTTGCAAAAATATTTTATATATTGCAACATATAAATATTGTTGCAAATAAACTATCACATATATTGCAACGACAAATGTCGTTGCAAAATATATAAATGTTACTGCATTAAAATAATCTAAATATTTGCTACAAGCATAGTCGTTGCGATAAATTCAATCAACATTTTGCAACAAAAAAAGGTCGTTACAAAAATATTTTGTATATTGCAACATATAAATATCGTTGCAAATTTGTCGTTGCAAAACATATAAATGTTATTGCATCAAAATAATCTAAATATTTGCAATAAACATAGTTGTTGCGATAAATTCAATCAATATTTTGCAACAAAAAAAAGTCGTTGCAAAAACATTTTGTATATTGCAACATATAAATATCGTTACAAATAAACTATCACATATATTGTAACGACAAATGTCGTTGCAAAACATTTCCTAATAATCATCATATAAATAAATTATTTTTGGCAACAACTTTTTGTAACATCATAAAATTGTCATTGCCAAAGGATATTTTTCGCAATAACAAAGTGTTGTCGTTGCAAAAGTTTTGTTGCTATAAAAGAGTTTTCTTGTAGTGATATCTAGAACCTTACTTAGTTTTCTTTTACAAAACTGTTATATTATACTTATTCCTATAAGTTAAATTTACATATAATATATACATTACAGGACAAACTTGAAATGTCAGATGCTGAGGAGGGGGTGGACCAATATAGCATTGTGTCCCAGGCTACAGGGATTGTAGAACACCCTAGAAGAAATAGGGGTCTTGGATTAGGTGTTATGAGAACGAGCATATGTGGTCGATCTCGTGGTTCTCGTAGCACTAATGAGCAAGTCGCCATCCTCACCCAGAAATTGAACATGGCATTTGAACAGATGGCAACAATGGAGCAAGAATTGTCATTTATTAAATCTCAAGGGTATAAGTCATCCAATTTAGTAGACGATGATCAGCTTCACATACCAAATGTAAATAGCGTCAGAGATAGTTGTGGAGCTGATGCACTTCTTTCTACTCTTCCTAAGGTAAGCATTATAAACTATGAATTGTTATTAAATGTATTCGGTGTAATAAATAATTAATAATGTGTAATATTTTTTTTAGGGTTTGCATAAATGTGACTTGTTAATGAATGAACTTTCAACACTTTTAGCGAAAGGAAGCATCTGCATCGGTCACAGTACCCAAATGCAAACAGTCCATGGGTACAAATTAACTCTAAATATAAGGCTGGTGAGTATTGATACTCCAATCATTGGCAGTGTACACTTGCTTTGTTATAAAGAGGGCGATGAGGCAGCCATAGTACTAGAAGTTCATGGAAGCTTCATGGCTTGGTCTATGGATCAAATACATCTTGCTACTGAAGAGGTATTCATGACATTCAACATATTCATTAGACCTTGTTTAGTAGTTACACTATTCATACCTTTTTCATATATATATTTATATTCTCAATACATATTTTGTTTAATATTATCAACTAAGGAATAAAAAAAAGAAGACTACTCCTGCTAGTAAAACTAAGAGAGGTACTAGCAGAACAAGCAACATAAAAGAGGGCGCTACTAAAGGAAAGAGAGCTAAATCTGAAAAATCAGTTGCCCCATAAAAGATTCGTTCTTCAGAGAAAAGCCAACCTCCACCAGTAATAGCTTTATTGTATTTTAATGCCCAAAACTACCTCAGGGACAATTATATTTTCATTGATTATTATCCTGAGTATGTTGGAAGGGACGATGCTACTTATATGGTATTGACGGTTGACATAAGTGACATTTATAATTAGGAATGGATGTCAACCATGAGTGTCGCTATTTATGTCACATAATTATTATTTCATTTTGAGATTTTAGTACTCTTAACATATGCAATTGAAATTTTTATGACCTCTTATATGAGTTATTAGTTATTAACAAATATGCATTGTTATTGTCATCCATAGGTTGGTAGCTAATCGCGCTTCGATGGAGGGAATGATATCCTCTATTGTGTTCTTGTGCCCATACTACATAGCTAATTTTTTTATTGCTATTGATATATTATTAATGACTACCATCAAAAGCCATTTTTATTAGTATATCTATTACGACTAATATAATTTTTTTATTTCTTTCTTCTATCTTTCTATTTTTTCCCCATTGTCTACCAAACCCATACCCTTGACCCCCAACCCCTGCCTCTTCCTCCTCTGCTCCTTCAACCTAAGCCACACCATCACACTAGCCACCGCCGCTCGAGCACACCACCACCCTTCTTTTCGTCATCCTCAAACGCAGCAGTAGTGAGCATCAAGAGAGTAGTAGCAGCATCCGCCAACAACACATGAAGACAACAGCGACGTGCCACCACCCATCATTCTTCAGAGTCACTCAACACTAGCAAGTGGTCCTTGACCACTGGCTAAGCTCCAACAACCCTCATCCCCTCCAATTTTTTAGCAATTCATTTGGTATAAATACCCAAACCTTAACATTTATTTTGATTAATTTTGAATGAATTATCTTATGATAAGATAAATTAGTTATTTAATATCATATATATATGTTGTATGAGTGATTTGGAATGGTTAATTGTATTCATTGTGGTTGATTTGTGAAAATTGGATATATGACCCAATTATATCCTATTTTTTTGGTTTATCTGATTAAGCTATTTTAGATAAATTGAATTTAGAATATGCTTTAAAATTTATCTAATTTCATGTTATAACTATTAATTTAAAACAAATTGTGTGAAATTAATCGAAATTGGATTCTTAGGTCAAAATTCCTATGTATTTAAATTAGATTGTGTAATCAACTTATTTTATTCAATTAATTATATAATTTACATTAGATTATGTGTAATTTCATTTCTTATACATCAATTTAAATATTTTACCAAGATTTAACTAGATTTGCAGTCCAAGCTCAAAAACCCTAATTATGCTAAATTGGGTCTTCCTTTATTATTTTAATCAATTGAGTATACAATATATGTTACCTTGAAAGTAAAAAAATTAGGAAGGTTTTTGATGGATGGTTGTGCTCAAGGTTTTCTTCATTACTTTATATTTTTGTATAACCTCTTTCTCATGTCCTTAGATTATGTTCTATGTTAATTCATTTAAGAATTTCATAATTATTCAAGTTGATAAAATTAGATAGAGACTATGATGATGATCAACATTGACATTATTTTTTTAACAAGAAACAAAATATGATGTAAGTGGTGTGCTTTTGTGCTTTCTATTTCCTTCATTAATACTTTACTTATTATTTTTTGTGTTATATCTTTGTAATCCTTATCGTGTATTCTTCAAAATGATAGTGTGCAAGTTTTATCTAATTAGCATTTGTTTTCTAATTGTTATGTTCCTACCTTTTTTTCCTTTAGAAAATGGCACCCAATAAGGAATGGATTGGCCTTGTTGATGATCATTTTCATGATCTAGTATATTTTACCGGATTTGAAGAATTTTTAAACTATGCATTTCAAAAAATCAATAGAAATCTAATTAGATGTCCATGTATCAATTGTGTTAACACTGATTCTAGAACTCGTGATACTATAAAAGCACATTTGATGACCTTTGGGGTTATAAGAGGTTATACTCTATGGTTTCATCATGGTGAAGAAGGACACGAGGAACATTCCAACATTGATATGAATCCTCAAAATAATGAGAATGAAGATGAATATGATGATTGTGATATCGAGATAGCAGAATTTTTAAAAGATAGGCATCTTCATTATTGGAAGCTTGAGCCAAATTTGAAAACTATAGGATCCCTATACTATGAAGAAGAACCCAACTTTGAAGCAGCAGATAAACAAAGGTTATTGAGTAACTTCCAACAACCTCTTTACAAGGGTTCTAATGGATTAAAATTATCTACCTTAATTCAATTATTTCATGTGAAGAGTACTAAAAAATGGAGTAATCATTCTTTCACAATGGTACTTAAATTATTGAAAGAAGAGTTATTGCTCAAAGATTCAACCTTGCCCGACTCTTATTAATAAGCAAAAAAGACAATTAATGATATTGGCTTTTCATATAAAATGATTGATGCATGCGTGAAGGATTGTATGCTATTTTGGAAAGAAGATAGTCATCTAGAGAAATGTAAAATTTGAAAAGCTTCAAGACGGCAGCATAGCAAGCATAGTGGCGAAGAGAAGGTAAAAGCAAGTGAAAAAAAAATACCTATCAAGATATTTCCATACTTTCCCCTAAAACCTCAACTTCATATGCTTTTTATGTCCATTATGATGGCCTATCTAATGAGGTGGCATCATGATAAAGATAATGATGGAGATTTGAAACATCTAGCTGATGGGTTGGCATGGAAAAAATAGAATGAGCTCAATCGAGATTTTGCTTTCGCACCTCAAAATGTTAGACTTAGGTTAGCTAGTGATGGTTTTCAACCATTCAATAATGTGAGACCATCATATGATATGTGGCATGTGACCATTATTTTATACAAATTTCCTCCTTTGTTTTACATGAAGGAACCAAGTATATTGTTATCCATGCTCATTCTAGGTTTGCAATAGACTTTTAACTTTTATTAACCATTCTAAATTATGATGTCAAAAAATCACGTTTTGTGCTTGCTTCCTTTCGATATCCATGTCATCCAAATTTCTTTCTTTTATATTGATTTTAGGTCCCGATGGTCCTAGGGATGCTACTGGTGTTTCTTTACAACTTCTAATCAATGAATTAGAGGACTTGTGGAATAATGGTGTCCAAACATATGATGTGTTAAAGAGTCAAAATTTCAATCTCTATGAATCTATTATGTGGACTATCAATGATTTTCCTGCATATGGAATATTTGTCTGGATGGAGCACAAAGGGAAAACTTGCTTGCCTTGTTTGCAATAAGGATACTCACTCTTTGGGAATAGTTAATGGGGGAAAGGAATGCTTCATGGGTTACCGACACTACTTGGAAAATAATCATAGATAGAGAAGAGAGAATATGTTATTTGATGGTACTATAGAAAAGCTCACATCTCTGAAGCCTCTAATAGGTGAAGAGACTGTTTACCAAGTGCAAGATCTTGAAGACGTCATATTAATCAAATATCCTGCCTTCAAAGGAAAGGTCTTGCACAAGAAGAGATAAGATAACTGGAACAAGAATTAAGAGTATACTTTTTAGGCTCTCATATTGAAAGAACCACTTGATATGGTATACCCTACATGTAATGCACATTGAAAAAAATATATGTGATAGCATACTTGGAACACTACATAATGTACCAAATAAGATGAAGGATAATTATAAATCTCATCTTGATTTGCAAGCAATGGGTATTAGGCTAGAGTTACATCCTATCACAAATGGCCATAAAATATTACTACCTAATGCCCGTTTCACCCTACCTTGAGAAGGAAAAAATTAATTCATAAAAATTTTCAAGCATTTGAAGGTTCTAGATGGTTTTTATTCTAACATTTCATAATGTGTAAAGTGGAAAAAGAATAATATTTTTAGATTAAAGAGACATGACCATCATATTATCTTGCATCATATTCTTCCTCTTGCAATGTGTGGCCTTCTTCCGGAGGATGTGTATGAGCCACTTCTTGATTTTTCTATACTTTTCAAGTATTTATGTTAAAAACATTTAAATATAGAATACTTGAGGTGTCTTGAAGCCCAAATTCCAATAACCCTTTGTAAGTTAGAGAAGATTTTCCCACCATCTTTTTTTGATGTGATGTTATATTTGCCAACTCATTTAGCATATGAAGCTATATTATGTGGACCTGTACATTCTCATTAGATGTATCCAATGGAAAGGAATTTTTACACTTTGAAGTCTTATATACGTAACATTACTCATTTAGAGGGTTCTATTGCAGAAGGGTATATAGCAAAAGAATGCATGAATTTTGTTCAAGATATTTGCATAAAGTAGTGACTAAGTTTAACCGCCTTGATCAAAATTATGATGATGTGAAAGTCCCTGCCAAATTATATTCCTTTTCCTACAAAGGAAGAGGGCTAGGAAGTGGTAGAATTAGAGACTTAGATGTAGATGAATTAGAGCAAGCCCATATATATGTTCTTAATAATTTTGAAGAAGTTCAACCATTTCTTGAGTAAGTCACACCTAAAATCTCTTTCCTTTGTATCCATTTTTTTTCAAAGGAATGTATTAGCAAAACCAAGGAGACAATTCACCACACGTATCTTCCAATGAATGGAATAAAATGTTTATTGAGTGGTTCAACAAAAATTAAGTTTTCCATGCTCTTCAATATTCAGCATATATAGTAATGCAAGTTCATTTAGATCATTGGGATTGTAAGAATAGGTTATAATAAACATAATATTGATTAGGTTTTCAATTTATATGAAATAGATAAAAGCGAGAACATAGATGCCATACTCTCTTTGTCACGTAGTGCGTCAAAATATGTGACATGTTTTTATGGCTATACAGTAAATGGATATCGATTACACATTAAATTTCATATGGAAAGAATAAGGTCACAATGTAGTAGAGTGGATGTGGTTGGTGATGATGGCACTGGATCCATTGATTACTATAGTCGATTGACCAAGATTATTGAATTATAGTATTTGGGAAATAAACATATTGTGATTGGTTTCATATAGCTGATAAAGTTAAGGGAGTAAAGGAAGATAAGCATAGGTTCACAAGTGTTGATTGAAAATGTATTTGGAAAACTACAGAACCTTTTGTTCTAGCAACTCAAGCATTACAAGCATTTTATGTTGAAGATACCGTTAATAAGGGTTGGCATATTGTGTTAAAAAATCTATCAGCATTTCCTTCTGAAGATATTACAATTGGATGAAGACTTTTGCATCTAAACTTCAACCATCCTTGAGATTTATAATAATACTTAGTGATGTATTTTTGTATACTTGCTACTAGAAGCTTGATTTTTTAAAAATGAAATGTATTTTTTTTGTTTATTTTAAACTCTTAATTTTTATGTTTAATGCAGTAAGTATTTTATGTACTCAATTTTGGTAACATGTTATAATGCTGATGAAGATATGGGAATCAAGAAATGTAATTATCTTATGTAACTTGCGATGTACATATATTATGACACAATATATTCCACCAAATGTTGTTTTATAGAATCTAGTTGTTTATATTAATAGTATGGTTGTAGGTTTCAAGGAAATGGTGTCACCAATTAAATCAAAGATTGATCGACCTAAGTATTTATCACTAGGTCAATTAAATGCTATTGGTAAGGGGTGCGGCCGTGGACTGAAGACTTTTTGACTATCACCTACAATTGGTGCTAACATTCATGCCATTAATAAGACGAATGACTTTCCCCCATCATTGTCAACTTCAAGAGCTGGCGCTAAATGCAAGTCCAGCACTGCTAATGTCCCTATATCTCAAACGGATCCCCTCCGACCTTAATCAATGAGGATGCTACTCCATAAGGTGAAATAATTGCTACCCTAGGTGGAAACAATCATGCAAATGTTGAAAATGTCTTCCAATCTTTTCTAGTGAAGCTTACAAGTGGAGGTATGACACAATAAGATTTTTTTCTTGTTATTTTACTTAATGCTTGTTCACTTTTTTTTAATAGTTTTATGTAATAGATAATTCTACTCATAATATTTGGGGGCCTTGAGGTAGAAATAGGTGTCAAAAAGTGGCAAGACATAGTGATGGAAACAAGCTACCTATGACTTTTTTTAATGGTCATGTTACTGGAGATAATAACCATGAGTGGCAGGCACATAGGTAAATTAGTCCATGATCACAACATCATGTCTATTCAAATCCACTCTTGGGATGTAGTTGAACAAAGACACAAGAACCACCTATGGGTTGCCATGACGATGATTAATTTCAAGTGTTCATTTTGATATTTCATTTACATTTACTTATTCAACTACAAACTTTTTTCTCTTTTTCTATATAATAGTTTCCTTTTACTTGTTAATTCTTAGTTCCTTTTGATTCATTACTTTTGTGTTACAGGAGAATTTCTCCACTAATGACATGGAGAGTTATAAAAATTCTACTCTACATCACATGAAAGAATTATGGAACAATTGGAGGGGAGAAAATCACATATATTAAAAGGCTTGGATGTTATGAACAATTGAAGCTTAAACCAACTACGATTGAGAAGCAATCCAATTGGGAGTGGCTAGTGAAATGTTACTATTATAGTCCAAAGTTTGTGGTAAATCACTTATGAATAATAGATTAGAAATATACTTATATATTCGATTACCTTGCTAATTATTCTTATTTTATTTATCATATAATAAAATATATGTGCACAAAAAATGAGCCAAAGAAATAGAAACAACCACTTGATGATGGACAACAAATGTCTTCATCGCAGTAGTAGCAAGCCTTATCAAGAGATCACCGATGATATGGTATATATCATATATATTTTCCTATGAAGAGAATGATACAAATTTTTCCAAGACATTATGTTTACCTTGTTTTCAATCCTTATAATTTTATGTTTTCTAGGGAGAAAAAGATGGGAAAAATCCAAATCATGGCACTATTTATTTTGAAAGCCGTAGAAAGTGTGAAGAGATATCTACAACCAAGGGTGCATATATTCACGTACACCTTTTTCCCTTTATCATTCATTTTATTAGTTCTATATATATTTTGTTGTCTAACATTTTTTGTCTTAAAGGCTCAAATTATTGAGGTCCAAGCTGCTGAACCCTCCCTTACTCATGTTGAGGATGCTAAACATGTGCATGGGGTGACTCGAACAAGGGGCTATGTTCCTGGCTATGATGGTGGAGTGAAACCTAGAGATAGTAGAGGCCCTCACAAAGGCAAGAACAAAATTTTGGAAGATCTCAAGGTAAAGGATGCTACTCTTAAGAGAAAAGAAGAAGAGCTTGAGAAAAAGAATCTAGAAAATCAAGTACTAAATGAAAGAATGGATAAATGGGAACCTATCATGGAGAAGATTTTGAAAAGTGCACAATTTTGATGCTTGATGCAAAATGAAGAGAATGTAGATGATGATGATGGTGGATATTGCATGCTTTCTCCTCCATCTACATCAAAGGATGTTAGGTGCCCTTGAATATGAGGTTAGTTAAAATTGTTAAATGCGTTAATCATTATGAGTATGATTCTAACTAATTATGCTATGTATGGTTTCTAGGGATTAATTTTTGAAATTAACAAGCATAGGGACCATCCCAAGACAACTAGTTCTGACTTTTGAAAGATTATAAGTAATAAGCTAACACTAGTGGCTATGAAATTATAAATATGTATAGTAGTAAAAAAGACTTCAGAATGACCTATAAATGACACATCTACTGTACACACTCAAATCATAAGTAGGGGAAACAACTGTCATAAAAATGTCCTCAGTCAAACCAAATACCTCCTATTTCAAAGAGTGCATCTAAGATCAGGCATTGTGTAGAAATATAATGATAAAAATGTGGGTAATTAAAGTAGAAACTAAAGGCTGCAAGCTAAGAAAAATGCATGTGACTAAATCACCAATCAATATAATAAGAAAAAAATCAAGAACCTAACTCTAACACCCATGGTAAATAAGGTTTCAAAACAACACAAAATAAAATTGTTGTCAAGTAGATTTGGGGCATATATTGGTTGCTCATAAGGGTTACATGTTGATGTTTCCATTAGTGTTTCTCTTCTTCACTACAATCATTGCTTCTAAGAGCTGCATGTTTAGTTCTTTATATTAACATCTTTTAGATTGAGTTGTTCTTTCAATTAATAGTTTTGTTTCATAATTTGGTTTCTCTCTAATGGTTAAATTATTAAAATTTGCAGCATCTAAGTGGATACATGTTTAAATATGTTGTTGATTTTGAAAAGCTAACTGGTAGTGATAATATTCATTGTGTAGAGGTGAGGTTTATTCTTGCAATAATGTGCATGTAATTATGTATATTTTTGTAACTGCCTTGATTTTTTATTTCATACTTTATTTTAGCTTTAATGGTTGAATTATTAAAATGTGCATCCAGTAGCATCCATGAGAAGGGACTTATATGGTTCGACTTGCATCTTGGTGTCCTTAATGTCATAGAATATATATTCTCATAAAGTCAACTACTTTCTTTACAACTCTCGGTTATATTTAATTCATAACGAATGCCATTGAGTTCCAAGTTGATATATTTTGTAAAGGTTGTTGATTTTGAAAAGCTAACCGATGGTGGTAATATGCATTGTGTATGGGTGAGTTTTTTTTTTCTTTTAATAATCAAAAGCTAATTTTTTGGTTCTAATGCAAATATGAACCTTATTCATGGATTTTGTTGCATCGCTACAGATCATTGACAATTGATTAGTTGAATCTCATATTTTTTGAATCATTTATTACCCTTGGTACCTTAGAGGAATTGTTTTGATGTGATAGGGTTGGAGGGTAAGGTTTATGGTGCTCCTTGTGGATGCTCCCAACTCTGTTTGGAAGTAGTTTTTATGATGGGTCGAAGAGTAATGATATACTCTTACTTTTATTGTTCAGTGTAATTTTTTTCTTTTCTTTTGATACGATATATCATTATTTATTTGATACTTATATTAATTATTATTTAAAAACTTTTATTGTTGTAAATCCAAATTATTTTGACAAACTAACCAAGTCTTAAGTGGTTGCTAATATTGATATTTTTCTAATGCAACGACATCTTGTATCTCTTTTGTAATATATTTATATTTGATCAAATATTTTATTGTACTGGACATTTGATACAAATTTTTTGTATGAATATTTAATTTAATGTTTATCAACAGATATTTAGAAAAGTATATCTATATGTTTAAATGGATATATGTGCATATAGGTATAGGGCTTGAAAAAATTGAAATGGATATAAGTATAGGGCTTGAGAAGATCGGAATGGATATATATATATATATATATATATATATATATAGGTATATATATATATATGCATATAGGTATAAGGTTTGAGAAGATTGAAATGGATATATATACATATAGGTGTAGGGCTATAAATAAATATTAAAATGTTAATTATATTATTGAATATATAATTATGCCATTTGGGACCAATAAATTATTTTGTTAATAATGAATGAATTTTAGTATTAACAAAAAAAATTAGTTATTATTGGTGTAATATTTTTATATTTAATTATGATTAAAAAATTGGTCATTAATTTTATTTACAACAGTGTATTTTGTTCGTTGTTATTGCTTTTAGCGACCAACATCGTGCGTCTTCGTTATTGTTTTTATCGACCAGCATCATACATCGTTGCTATTACTTTTAGAGACCAACATCATACGTTGTTGTTATTGCTTTCAGTGACCAACAATTTACATCCTTGTCATTACTTTTAGCGACCAACATCATACATCATAACTATTGCTTTAGCAACCAACATAATATGTCGTTATTACTTTAGCGACAAAAAAAAATTAGTTCGTTGTTAAAGCCTTTAACGACCACTAATTTTTTTGGTCGTTATTGACATTAGCGACTAAAATTTAGCCATTAATGACGAAAATTGTTGGATGTTAAAACCTAATTTCCTGTAGTGAATGCTAGATTCCTTTTTCAAAAAATGTTAGTTACCAATCACAAAGGAAGACTTCCCAATCACTCATTTTAAGTATATCTTAGTTCATACCTATTGTATGATCAGAATATGCTTGGTAATAGGAAGATATATTGATAGATCATAACATATATTAATAAATTGTGGGTGTGTCCATTATAGTATTATATATGATGTGCATGCTTAACTTTTACAACAAAGAACATATATTAATTTTCTAACAACTAAATTTTGTGTAATTCTGGTTACGAAATTTATTCAATCTTATTTTTTAGTTTAAATCTAGTGATCCATAAACATGTTATATTATTCATTTCTTTAAATGTAGTTCAATAAAGTTTCTCGATATATATCACCATCTCTTTCAAATTAGTTCTTCAACTACTGCGGTACGTTTAGCTCAATACTTGATAGAAAATTTCCTAGTTCCAATTGAGATTACTGGCTTTAATATAGTCATTAGCTAGCCATCACTCATTTTTGTATTATCATTAATTAGCCATAAATACTTTGTCTTTGTTGTGGTGCCTTTTTATTTTATTTTCAATTTTTATTTTTTGAATGTTCAATTGATTTATGAATGATGCTAATAGTTATTGTAACTTAGATCATTCCATTCATTATGGTGATTTTTCTGGTGTACCAAATACTATATTTATATTATAGTTTGGGGGCTTGTAATGCTAATTTTGATGAGGTTTGTAACATTATAAATAAAATTCTAGTATAAAAAAAAACTAAAATGACTTTACAAGTCTGCATAATGAAACTTAGAAAGGTGAACCTAATATCTTTGATATATATATATACATGAGTGAGATAGTGAACGAAAGGGACCCAAGGCCTAGTTTTGTAACTCTGCCATTTTTGGAATGCTTCCTAGTTCCTATATATTTATTATTGCTACTTGTCTATATCATAGCATGGGGTAGCTGCCAACTTTAATTTATAGAAGCTAAAATTTTTTAATATCTTTAGTGTTTCTTGTTGTAGACTGACTTGTTATGTACTATAAATAATCCTTGGGATTAAAGATAAGCATTTACTATTTTCCTTTTCAAATTGTTATTAACTAAACCAATGTTTTGACTCTATCTTTAATCTCACTAATTTCAAGAGTTTTTTAATATAACCCTTAGCTAAACATATATCATTCTTGGGTATTGATCATCTTAACTGCTTAAATATGGAGTAATAATTTAAGAATAGGTAAGTTGTAGAGTAAAGTTAACAATTATAGTATGAAATTACTTAATACAAGGAATATGATGATGATGATGATGATGATGATGATGATGATGATGATGATGATGATGATGATGATAAAGTTATCTTATACTTGTTTAGTACTAATATCATGAGTAAATGTAATTATATCCAGCCATGGCTCGTTTTCTACTATTAAGGATGGAAAGGAATATTGTGGTGAGATTTTGGTTTATTATATTGAGAAAGCAATACATTATATTATTATTATGTTATCTACTTGATGTACTAGAATCTATCAATTAACCTAAGGGGACCATACATTTAGCTAAAAGAACTCTTGAGTAAGGAATTAAGAATGTGGATTCATTTCTTAATTATGATGTTAGTTTCATTGATTAAAATATAATTTATAGGCATACATTCCATGTGTTGTGTGGATTGCTTTGAAATAAAGGTGATTTAAAAGAGCCTCAAAAGCTATTGATTGAGGAAAGGGTTGCAATCTTTTTAAACATACTAGCACATAATCAGAAGCATAGGATGATTTTGAGAATATTGAAAAATCCACCAAAACCATAAGTATAAATTTTCACCAAGTACTTTGAGTTATCTTACGTTTGCATACGATGTTAATGAAGCCTTTAGAACCAGTGCTAGAAAATTCTACAAATGAAAGTTTTAGAGTTTTATTATGTGTTAATGAATACTTATTTTCTTTCTAGCTATTAGATATTTAGAGTATGAATTTATATTAAATGTTGTATTTTAGATATTGTTGCGATACATCTTCATTAATCTCTTTGATAGATTGTTCGAGTTATTATAATATGTTATTTTAACTTATAGTAATTAAATTAAAAATGTATCTAATAAAAAAAACATATTACTGATTTTTGTATGTGATTGAATTAAATTAAGAAAATTAAATATATATTACAATGCATAATTTAAAAACCATTAAAATAATTAATACAATAATAAAATATTATTGTAGTATAATTTACTTCGCTCAAACCAAACAAAATGAAAATATTCCTTGGTTATTTTACCCTTGTAAACTAGCCAAAGAAGATGGAAAAATTTTCCCCTTTAATCATTATCCCTTGACCATTCCTCCTTATTCATTCCTCCTTAATCCATTTCCCTTATCTCAAGCATACACTTAGAGTTATAACCTAGCCAACAAAACTAACAAAAGAGAGGATTAGTTTCTCTCATTTTCTTTTCTTTTTTTTTAAGGAAAATAAGTGTAGGGTTACTGAGAAGAAGTTAATATTAGCTGTGTTTTCAAAATGGTAGTTTAAATTTTATTATGTTCTTAACAACATATACTTATATATTTCATTGTATATAACTTATTAGAATTGATTAATCATTTTCTCCAATCAAAATTCAAAGTTAATAATAACTTGTATTATTCTCACTGATATTCATGTAGTGGTATATGTTCATTATAATTGTAAACCAATAAAAAAATATAATCTATAAATAAAAAGACACAATGTATCCATATAAAATTGGAAAGCAAAAGAGACAACAACAAAGAAGCAAAACCTTTTATGTGATTAGTGTTTTCATATTCAAAATAGTTGACTTTATTTACATTTTATTAGAATAAATATATAAAGCTATTGTTTTTGTTTTAAATTTATTCATGACTAATAAAATATATTAATTTTTTCATGTATCCTTTTATATGTTCAAATAGGTATAGATTTTTAACAAATTTAAGCACATACATATATACACAATTTGAAAAAATAATGCGATCAGCTAGTTGACTTAAATATAATTTGCTATAAGTTATTTCTTATTTTCTAATTGTATGCCTTCATCTATTTCAAAGTGCAAAATAAGAGTGGACTTTGAGAACATATTGGAATGTCTAAAAATATTAAATGGACCTCTAATTTTTTTTATATAAGAATTCATTTATTTACTATGTAATAAAAAACTAGGTGGAATAAAGTTTCCTTGAAAAATAAAATGAAGGGAGAAAATAGGATTACAAATTGTGATCCCTTTGTCAATCTGGGAATAGCTTTTCCTATTTTGAAATGTAAAGGTAACTATTTTTACACCTACACAAATCAATTTTAACAATATTAGATAATTAAAGATTAATATAAAACTATTAATAAGAGTGTGTGCTCTCAGGATAATAAGATTTCAATAGTAGTTAATTTTAAAAGAAGTTATTAGAATATTACTTTTAATAACATTTTTAAAGTTAACCATCATTCAAATTCAAACCACTTTAGAGGACAAGATTTAATAACGGTTTTGTTTCCACCATCTTTACAATGCTTCTTCTTAAACCAACCCCTTACTACCATCTTCTTCCTTTTCAACTTCTATCTCTCAACCAAACACAACCAGGAGTAGTGAGCGGGTTATGGGAGAAAAAGTCTTGACCCTTCAGCTGAGCTCTACCACCACCTGCCTTCCTTTACCACTCCTCTATAGGGATGGCAATATACGGCTCAGGTCCAGCTAGACTCAAATCTATTCATATTAAATGGAACTAAATCCAATCCAAAGTCATCGATTCTCAAAATTTAAGATCCAGATCCACCAAATCTAGCAGGTAAATAGATCTTAAATGGGTCCTAAATAAGTTTGGTTATAAAAAAAAATAATCTATGTAAATTCAAATACATTTACATTTAATATAGCTTAATATATATTTTTTGTTAAAAAAATCCTCTAAGTGAAAAAGATAAAAAAATTTTAAAATAGTTACTTTAAATTTTCAAATAATTTTTTTAAAACTTTTGGAATACAATATTATATATAATATTTATAAAATAAATACACAAAATAAAATTAAAAATTAGATAAAGATCTCAAAAAAGATTATGATAAATATGGAAAATATAATAATAGTATGTATTTATATATGTATATATATACACATACATATATATACTAAATGAGTCTGATAGGTCGATTTTGCGTCTAAGACTACTGGATCCAAATCCATACCCATTTAGTTATATAGGGGCCCAAACTTAACCCATACCCATTGGTTCCAAAAATCATAGACCCAAACCCTATAAAAATAAGGTGGGTCTAGAGAGTCTTGATCAGGTCCGCAACCCATTAATATTCCTACTCCTCCCTTTCACCTTCTAGTTCTAACAACCATTGTGACAGTAAGTGTAGCTACCCAAAGTTTGAGAATCAAAAATTTTCTTTACAAGGTAAAACATAAAATGTTAGGGTGTTACACTACATCCAACATAAAAAAAAATAGTAATTCCTATACCTAATTTAGGCCAATTGAGAGGAAAAAGTAACCTCATACCTAAGGATCAGATATAAAATGCACTTGATCCCACCTTTATACCGGATATAAAATAGAGAGAAGAGAATATGTATAATAAAAATAAAAGAACATAAAATTATAAGAGAAAGATAGAGAGGGATATTAAAGATAACAATACTCTAGATCATAAGAATGCCCATTGAATAGATATGGAATCAAAAAATAGAACCCATTAGTATAATGATATTGAGTGAATCACTATATAGTGTTAAGCATGCAAATGTTGCAAGGAGAACATAGACAGTGTCATAAGGTAATATGGTATAAATAAATTAAATAATAGTAAAAGTGATAATAAAATAGGATAAACATGTCATACCATATACATTTACCAAGGTACATTCTCCTTATACCATTTTTCTCAATCATTTATAAATTCAATAAATTATTACAATAATTCTAATTAATTGAGTTGAGTTTGAGGATCCCACTATTCTCGTCTAGTAGAATGGATAGGTACAACTCCTAAAAGATAATACTTATGTCAACTATTATTTTCTGGTAGAACGGATAGGTACAACTCTAGGGTCAAAGACCTATGGCCACTATTTTATCATTTGGACCAGTAACAATTATAACCCTAAGAAATAATACTCTTGGCTACTATTCTATAAGGTGAAATAGTAGCAAGTACAGCCCTAGGATAAAATTTTCTTCGCCACTATTCTTGTCTAATATAATGTAGAACTACAGTTTAATTCCGACTCACATGATCCTCCAATTTAAAAATTAATATTTTAGTTAAGCATCATAGCCAACATAATATATTATATTAATATAACTAAGGGGAGTGCACAAAGGAAACTATTGAACTACCAATGAAAATTTAATTTCAACAACAATAATATCTACCAATTCATTTACACGTGGGGATATAAGAGATGACTTGGAAATAAATAAAGTACAATGATTGTACTAGCATATTAAGGTGGCACAATACCTTCCCAACCATAAAACATGAAGACGTATAATATATATTTGTTATATGGGCCCACTAATGATAGTACAGTACCCTCCAATGGATATAAGAGATGACTTGGAAATAAATAAAGTACAATGATTATACTAGCACATGAAGGTGGCACAATATCTTCCCAACAATAAAACTTGAAGACGTATAAAATATGTTTGTTATATGGGCCCATTAATGATAGTAAAATACCCTCCAACCTATGTCACCTAATTCTTGAGTACATATACCCCTTATAAGGCTTACAAGTTAACTATAGAATATACTAGAGTATTACTGAGGCACAACAGTAAAACCAATAAAAAATGAGGACTTCTACCTCATCCCTAGGTTAGCTAACCCTAGATAGTAAACCATTCATAATCTCAAGGTCTTCCACTTTAAATATTATTACTTTATTTAGTGACCATAGATATCACACAATACACAAACTATTCCAAGTTCCATAGTTAACTACTTTTCTTTTAATTCCAATTATTTAAATCACACCTAAGCTCAAGAATCAAACCAAAGTTGAATTCAACACTAAACCTCTACTAAGGTTATCCTGCATCCAATTATCAATACTTAGGTGCATTATGTCATAAATGACCAAAATGCCATTGAAACCAATTTACTATTATATTATCCATTTTAAATGATAACTTTATTTTAATTAATAATTTCTCATAAAAAGACTAAATGAAATAATTGAAATTATTTTGTCATGTACGTACATAATAAGACATGGTAAATGACAATTTTCCTTGAACATTTGGTTAAGTACATAAAACCCTAACATATTTATCTAACTCATCATAAATCACATGTTTTCATATAGTACATTTTATGAATACATATTAAAATTATATGAATATGGTACACTTATAAGATAAATTTACCCCTAGGGCTTATGAATAACAATAATAATGCAAAAATATACCTAACCATGTTCAAATTATCAGGTTATACATATACATCATGCATAATTAATTTATAACATTAGACCTATTATATCATTCTTTCATATAGTTAATATTATAAAAAAAAAAGTAACTGAATCAGCTATTCATAATTTCATGTTATCATACCTAGGAAAATAAATACCAAAAAATAAGACATGCTCAGGAAAATAATTACAACTTAACATATTAGAACCCTAATATACTATCATCAAAATTTTACATTTTTGTAAGGCATATATGTTACCTTAATTCCAAGAAAAATATCATATAACAAGCAAACTAACATCATTCCCTACCCTCAACTAATCCTCATTCATTATCAGAAAAACAAAAACATTAGAAACTAACAATTATAATCTAAGGGCATCACACAAATTAACCACAAACCATCAAAGAAACCTCGACCAATGCTTTGTTTGTTTTGGAAGAATTGTGTTAAAGCTCAACCAACAAAGGGGACAAACATGAACCAATCATGTTTCATAAGGTTCCCAACATGAGGGCCTCATGCTATATGGCCCTTGTTATGCAAGGTAGCAACATAGTAGAGGGAGTTCGACGTGATAAGGTCAGACCAAAGGAATGGGGTGAAGTGAAGGAATGGAACTACATAAACAGGGCGAGTATAAGATGGCCATGTAATAGGGTGGTGGATGATTAGGAAGGGTTGTGGGTGTTGGGGATTCAAATGTTAAAGGATGGGGAAATTTGTGTTGGAAAAAGGAAACTGATGAGGATGAAAGGGTTAGTGTTGGGGTGATAGTGGAGGTCTTAGGTAGTGATGGAAGTGGTGGAAGTTGGAGATGGTGAGGTTGAATAAATCAAACATTACTGGCACACATGAGTTACTTGAGCTCTGCATGCTAATTAAATGTTTTAGCACAATAAAGGGTGTAAGATGGTGATGGTAGTGTCATCCAAAAATGGGTACATCTTGGTGGCAGTGATGTCCAAGGCTAAGGGGAGGTGCCATAGGGTAATGTTATGTGGAAAGGAAAGGTCCTAGAAACAGGGGTGGTTGCTTGGTGGAATGAAAGATGGAAGAGTAAAAGGGAGTTACAGGAGATATTTTATGCATGAGAGAGGAGATGTGAAGGAGATCGGTTTGAAAGGAAATAGTAAGGGCAAGATGTTTTTGTGTAAGAGATATAGGACTAGGGCAAGGTTGTGTGAGAAGGAATAATGGCGGGGGAGGAGGGTTAGTTTAGGATTTAGTTTGTTTAGATTTAGTTTGGTTAGGTTGGGGATTTTGGTTAATGAAACCAAACCAGGAAAAACAATGGATTAAGGGTGAAGGGTAAAGAAAAAAATGGAAGAAAATATTTAGGATAAAATACTTAAGAAATCGTTTGGATCATAGTTTGTGGGTTAAAAATAAATAACTAAGCTAATGTTTAGGATTGAGTTTAAATAAAAGGATAAACACCTAAAAATAAAGGTTTACGAAATTTTGAGGCTTTATAACATGCCATCTCCATGTCATTGACCATAGGATGATAGCAAAGTAGCAACGTGACTTAGCAACATCTCCAACTCTACAACATATCATAAACCATCATAAATGAGTGCTAGTAGACCAGTGATGGATAAAAACAATGATAAGATGTCGCAACAGTAACACCATATGGGTAGGTGCAACCCATCCACACCAACAACTTAGGCTTATTACCATACCACCTCTAAATATTCTAAAACTAAATTTATTTTTTTTTTCACATATCTAAAAGGTAATAATTCTAATATCGATTCTTGATTATTTTTCATATATTGGTGCCTTCAAGCGGGAACTTGAGAGAAAATTTTGGTGCCTTTATATACGATAATTTGCATATTGTGCTTATATTAAAGGATAAACTTATCTTATTGAGTACATAGCGTACTGATGTGCCCGTTTTCTCAATCACTTGCTCATTCCTATGAGAAAAGGACCCTATACAGGTCTTTGAGGATGGTAAGTGAAGGGCCTCCCTCATTTGGTTCGGGGCTTAAGAGCAAGGACATCTAGAAGGTTTTGGTAGTGTTTGTGGCTGACCATGGTTTTAAATTGGGTGTAATACCCTAATTCATTTTATTTTATCCCCATACTTTATCTTCTTGTATTTTATAATTGATTCGACCAGAGACTGTTAGGGTCCTCTAATGCAAACACTCTTTTAAATTGGGTCTATGGCGGACATACAAAAGGTTTTAGTAGGGTCTATGATAGACAAAGGTTAGGGTCTATTTAATTTAATAGTTATTCTACACAGTTTTTTATTTTTATTGTTTTGGTTGGTTTAATCTCGTATCTAATATAGGGTAGGTAGTGGATGTCTATCTTGATTTAGGTACGGTGGTAACTCACCATTTTTCCTGGGTGGTTTCTTCATCCACAAATGTTTTAACGATATTTTTTTGTAGTAAAAAATGGGGGTGTCATATTCATATTCATATTCATCCACTCTTTTAGATACTTTTGTCTTATTTTCCTTTTCCATGGGAAATTGATTGTTTTTACTAATGGTCCCATCATCACTACCAATGTCCTAAGGGTTACCATTTAGATCAATGAGACAAGATATGTTAGGACTCGAAGAATTTAAGTGGTCACCTCTTCATGGGATCACACATCAAATTTAGATAAGCATGAGTATAAATGGCTTAGTTATTTAAAATGCGACTAGGCATCATTATGTTATTCACGGTACTTCTTGTTAACCACATCTTATCAAGGATCGCATACAATCTTCTTTAAGGTATAGTTCTCTCATCACAAGGATATTAGAGGGCTTCTCAGTCTCATTTGGATATTTAAACTCCACTCCTCTCCATTTACATAATAGATTGGATATCTTTGATAAGATGACCTCATAAATGATAGGATATGAGTTGTCCAAGAATAGTTGGAGTCTTATACTTACTACATAGGCTAAAGTTTCATTCATATGCACTAGTAGAATACCAGCTACTTAGGCTTCTCATGATCATGATACAGATGATTAGGCCATCCCTCCTACTACTCATGATCCATTTGCAGCATATCCTCTAGTTACTCTTACTCTATTAGATTCTTCATCCATATCCACTACTCTCCTCCGTCAACTCCTTAGGGTAGAGCTATAGTTCAAGGTTTGTAAGAATTTCTTATTAGAGGATTTTAGATGATTGAATAGACTATACACAAGCTCAATTATGGTACCTATATTGCTATTCTTGAGAGACTTTTTCATTTTATGCATCTTATTGCCTCCATTGAGGATCCATTGCATCTAGAGACTTATTTTTATGTTCCTACTGTTGCTACAACATAGAATTTGACGCAAGATATGCCTAGAGCTTCATAGTCTACTATATTTGATTATAACATGGTTACATATATTGTCTTTACTAGTGATTAGGGTATCAAGGTTAATGATATAAAGTAGCCTACACCTCGACCAGTAATAAGGATATAGTGTGTTCATTAAGTACTCAAGATGATGTTACTATGGAGTTGGACAATGTTGACGTAGAGAACTTGAAGGATACACTATTATATAAGACTTTTTACTTATATGCTTTTCTTATTTATCTCACTATTCTCACCCACCAACATCCACACCTTTTGAACCTACCTTTCCATCTACATCTAGTTAAGATTTAGGCACCATTGTTGCTGATTAGAGCTCTATATAGTCCATGATCTGATTAGGGTATGGGTTATATTGCTTGTTTTGAACATATTTTTTTTTAGAGTTGCACTCACGCTCTTATTTTTATCCTTACATGATGTTTGTTATCATGACTTCATAAAAGACATTTTTTCAGGTTAATTTGCTCATAAATTAGAAAGAATTATTTGTACATGCTTTTGGCTCATATCTAGCTAATTGAATGAACTTTATTTAATTTCTTCTTACGCTAATGGATTGATGAGTAATGATGATATGTTATGATGCACATTTAAGGTGCTTATGTATCTACCATTCTTTCATGCTTTGTGATAATTTATCTTACATGTGAATAAGTTAAGTCATCTAATGATATCTCTCATGAAATTATGCTTTCAATGTTACATTTTGAAAAATTACTTGAAATATTATATCATTGAGACAATGATTCTCTTTAATATGTTTTCGGAATTTGCTCTCAACATTTTTGAGAAATTGATACATTTAATAATAAGTTTAATCATCATGATAATTATACTTTTCTATTATCAAAATTATCTTGATAAGGACTACCTACATCAGAAAAGTAATGTTTCTCCATTCCTCTTGAGGCCAATTTATAGGTTAAATGGAATCTCCAACTATCACTAAGGATATACTCATAAGATTCCACCATTACTATTGATAAAGAGAGGCATTCTAAAGACTCTATAGAAGAGTTTTAACTATCTCATAATGGTCATCTATATTTAGTAAAATTTGATGAAATAATTTTACATGCTTTGAATTGTCATACAGCTAACTTAGGTTACTCTCCTTAATAATTAAACTGACATTTCATATATATTTTGAGAGGATGTTTAATATCTCTTTCATTTGAATATATCTATGCTTCTACCTTATTAGTAGCTATACTCATCATTGCATGTGGTACAATGCTTGAATAATTTGGATTACATGATATTTCATAGTTGATTCAAGCAAATTATTCATACTAAATTAAGTATCATCTAACTTCATCTTCCTAAACAAACATGTGCATAACTGTGCTACCTCGAAACTATGAGATATTGTTGTTATTGTGAATAATTTCAAGTTTTCCATGCAACTTCCTCGCATTATAATTGATATACTCTAAGCTATCACAAATCTTGAATTTATTATCTCTTATATATATATATATATATATATATGTTGTTGATCATATATTTTATATAAGTCATATACTAAGCATATATTAATAAAATTTGAACACCACACTAAATTTATTTGCTAACTTATCTAAGGAATCGTACTTCTCAAAAAATGAGTTTGAAGGTTTGAAATGTATCATAAACATGTTTTCTCACTATATATACTAGTACATACCTTCACTTTCATTAACATGCTTGTTTATGCTCAAATATGATTACATGAATTTTATATTCCCTATGAGCATACACAATACTCTTACTGAAAATTAATCTCATTTACCAACTTCCATGTTTTACTTAAGAAATTAACATCTATCAAATTTCATTTGTTAGGAAACTACTTTCTTGATATACGTATGTTCTCCTTCCTTCTCCATCTCAATTATATATTAAGAAGCAATTTATATATGGATCCGTGATTAATGTTTATAATTTATTTGCCATTGAAGTATGAATGCTAATGCTTAATTGTAATAATTTGATATTGCATTCTGCTCATAGATATTGCATGAAATGAGAAGTTCTTAGGAATTTTTTCCTCAACTGCCTTTGCATCCATGCATTTAAAAAAAATCTCTTTTTTATAACTAAATGCTCATACTTAGTATATATGGATGGCATTTTATGTTTTGACATCGATATAATTGTCATGCTCACCAATTTGCCATATTTTTGAACATCTAGTTCTTACGTGCATGTTTCATTATGTTGCTCTTCCCTTATATTTCTTGTCTTTTTATTACTATAGAAGGGAAAAAATTGATACAATATAGGTATAATTGTAAGTTGAGACACATCCTTGTCTTGAGTAGACTTCTACATAAATAATATGCCACCTAAACATATAAAAAAATAGTCTTCCTTTCTCATAGCCAAGTGAAACACAAAATTTCTCATATGTTGCCTGGGCATATACTTGCAACTATGATATTCTTTCTCACATCATTTATGTTGCTTGAGTTTATAAAAACCCTTGATGATATATGCTTTTGTGAGCTATGCCTTGGTTTTTTCTCATGTTATTGACTCTTGAGTGATGTTATTCCCTTATATGATTTGTTCTTAAACTTCTGCTCTTGAGATCATTATAATGGGACCTACAAATTACTGTACACACCTTATCCCCCATCCACTCTTTTTTTATATATCTGGTTAGGTTGATAGATGTGACTCATAAATTAATTGATCACATTGCTCCATTACTAGATTCACTAGTGATATTACATGTGCCCAGTTATTGTCACCTCTCGACATTATGTTAAAAAATATCCTTGTTATGCTTAAATATATTACTTAGAACAAATGAGTGATACTCTTACATTTCATTGATGTGCTTATCTTAATCTCCAATTTATCATATTATTGACAAGTTAATAAATACTTTATCCTGTTCCTTATTTTCCTTATGCTTAATTCATCCCCATCTCATGATGAGGTATTGTGTGATAAAATTTTCCATTCACTCCCTTGTTGATCTCTGGTCATATTGACGAACACTCTTATACACTTGCATAATCCATCCCACACTCATCATCTTATTTGTAAGGTTAGTTATATTTATGCAACTCTAAAATTTATTTTCATATCATTTATGTTTCTCAGGTATTTTTATAACTCATTGAATACTCTGTGCTTTATTATTATAAATATCGCAATGATGAAATCTCATATTCTTTACTATTATCATATATGAATTATTCCCATGGATCTTGATACTCATATCTCCACTTCTATTGCTTATGTTGTTTGACAAAATAATATCTTAATCAATCATATTGCGATATTGATCGTATTGATGATATATGCATAAAGTTAGGGGGAGCACACTTATCTTAGTTGATCACTTATGTTATTACCCTAGGCATAATCTAAGGGGGAGATATATCATATTTTTTTAACTCATGTTATTCATTGATAATATTGAGTATGACTAATGTCCATGTGCAATAATTGAGAATGTGCATATCTTAAGTGGGAATTTTACTCCCTATACTTTTAATTTATTATGTACGTATCTTTTGATTGGAGATATTATTTGCTAGTCCCTTCCTTTTGTTGATCAATAAGAATCACGAAAATGTATTAATGTTCACTTTCAAATCTTTATACACTATCTCTCAAGATATTAGCATCTTTTCTTCTCCTTTTTTTATCACCAAAATGGAGGAGATTTTTGGATCTTAGGTTAATCAACCTTTATTTTGATGATCACAATCTAAACTATGAATTTTACTTATTTTGGTAAGTGAGCATATGTATCATTGTAAAAATAAAATTATTCAACACTTAACTTAGATAAAGAGGGCTAACAATATCAAGTTTCAAATCATATCTCAAAAATAAGTTATAGATCAATAAAGAGGACAAAACAAGACTCTATCTTCAAGGAATTCAATTTCATATGAAAAATACACAAACCATAAAAGGGATAAGCAAGTGTGCTAAGGAAAACAAGACTCAAGCTTTAAAGAGTATGTTATAGCCTTAGGTTTATGTAAAAATAACTTACATATTGAGTACTTAGATTTCTCATTGATTTGATATTTCTATTCCTATTAAAAAATTATTTTCAAAGATCTTAAAAGGATATCATGGATAAAAAAATTTTACTAGTATTTACACAAAAGGATGCTCAAAATCAGCCATTTCTTAAGCTCTTTTCCATCTTAGTTGACCTAAAAAATTCACAATAAATTCCATAGATATTATTTTTTTGTGAATAATACTAATTTGGAAAGCTTAAGATGTCTACTTTACATCAAAAAAGATGGCACTCAATTTTGGGCTTTATGACTCAAGTTATGGTCTTTTTATAAAAGGTCATAGTACTAAAAAAATATTGCACCGATCAAATGGTTAGTCATACTAGTCAATTTATCTATCAAATCAACTAGCCTAGTTATTTCTGAGATTTTCTACTTGTTGGAATTCAACCGATGGATTACTTTCTACTCCCAACTGCAAATGTCAAATTCTCTCATGTTTTCACACTATGTATTAGAGTTTTTTTTACTTTAATAAACATAAATTAATATAATATAACTCTTTTAAAATCATCATTTTCACATATTACAATGAATCAAAAATATTTTTAATTGTACGCTTTCAAATCTAAATCAAGCTTCTCTTATGCTTAATTTATTCTTCATATTTATTTAGAGTTCTTATATACTTGTAAATATTACTTCTCTAGTTAGATCAAAATCTTCACTAGTGATTACTCACTTTCATATATTATCTAGAGAATATTCTTATTGTATTCATTCAAACTCGTCATCTTAAAAGCAAATGAAAAGTAGTGTGTTGACAAATAAACCTAAAGAGGATAACTAAGGAAAGTGTAAATCATCTCATAGAGGGTTATTGATATTATAGGCTCATAAATCAAGAGATGAGTGATCATCATCAAACATTCACTATAAATAAAGAAATATTCAAATCCAAAAGCATAAACCTTTTGGTAGTAGATATAGAGAAACTTTTCATAGTTTCTTGAACCACTAAAGATTGTGTGTTGATTATTTGTCATCATTCTATTTATTTCTCACACATTTTTAACTTGGCATTATTGTTAAAAAATAATCTATTTACCACATCCATACTGACATACAAAATGAACTAATGAACACAATGGTTACATCTATTCTTACAAATTTTAACTAGAATGTCAAAAATGCACCTAGTAGTGGCTAAATTTTAAATCCACAAAACCAAACTTTACCAAAATTGAAACAAACATAATTATCTTCATAAACATAATGATATAAAATAATACATTTATTAAAGAAGTTGCATGAAAATTATAACCATATAATACCAAGCATATATATATATATATATGCGCATAATTTCTCTACCTATATATTTTTATGTAATATATATTTTTACATAAAATAACATTAAAAAATAATGGCATGCTAAAAATGATCATGGATAATTAAGAAGAGCATGGCCCTTGGGGAAATTTAGAGGCACTGCTTAATAACCATAGAATATGATCAAATCAAACCATACAGTATTCTAGTACCTTGAAGAACCATAATATAGATTAGGTTCTCGTTGTGAAGACATCATTTTATATTTTGACTCACAACTCAGGAAAGGCTTCAAACAAAGCTTAAAACAAAGTATTGACTTTGAAGCTATAAACTGTAAATAGAAGACACTTGTGTGTCATTCCAAGAAAAAGATGAAAATATATCTCTCTATCCTTTTCTTTGTGTTCTTCTACACAAGAGATATATGGTTACCATTATTGCATAAGCTGGGATGTAACCAAGACATGCTAGATTTGACATCAATGGTGCATTACGTAACAACTTGTAGGAAAGGATCTGCATTAAGGAAGTAAGTCGCAATAAATTTGTTGGATATAATAAGATAACACACTTGGAAAAAAACAAAGAAACAAGAGAATCTTCTTAGATGAGAATAAAACAACAACCCAGGTGAGAAGACAAATCATAGTTAGCCTAGGGAAAAGGACTTAGTTCCAATCTTGCAAATCCTATAATAAACACCTGAATTATATTGTTACCTTAGATAGATTTTCTAAGTTCTTTAGTAAATATTGGTTTAATAGATGAATTGTTTTCTTGTAAAATTAGCATATTCTTTACCATTAAACTTAATAAGTAATAAAAGTACATTACTAAAAAAATGCTAACCAATATAAAAGCATAATCCTAAACATAAAATCATGGTACAACATGGGATATCATGTTCATCAAGGAATTAATACATTTATAATATAATGCAACATGTTCATATATTCTAAGAATTTCAAGATAAATAATAACACATACTTTCTATATCAAAAGATTATGCAAAGCTTCTGCCTTAGCCAATCTTCTATAAGGCCAAATAAAGCCCTATTCATTTCCTTCTTTCACCACCTCTTTACCACTTTCAAAAAATTAATAAAAGAGGTTAGATTTATTAAAATTAGCAAGAAAAAATAAGGAGGAGGATAGAAGGAAATAAGAGATGATAATGGAGGCTAAAAACACAACACACACACACAACCATCCCAAATTCCACCCAAAACTCACCACCATAAGCTAAGAAAGGATAGAAAGGAAAGGGGTTTTTGTGGAGGAGGTAGAAAGATACAAAACCAAGTATAAAGAGGGTGGAATAAATCTCATATAGTTGCAAAAACATGCATTAAGGGTTACAAAAAAACAACTAGAGAATGTAGCTTAGTTTTCACTTTTTTTTGGCTGATTAGAGAAGGGAAAGTGAGGGGATAAAAAATAGGAACAAAATCCACTGTCTAAATGGCATATTTGGGTGGTTTTCATAGTATGAAACTTAAGGATTATAACATAACAAAAGCTAAAGGAAATGGAGGAGAATGGATGTAGTTAAAGGTGATAGAAGGTGCTAACCCTATCATTTTTGTACACAAGCAATAGGGGGTCTAAAATTGGGGAAAATGTGAAAACATAAGTAGTTGTAATGGGATTTAGGGGCCCAATTATTAGGCCAAATGAGGATATTGGGACAGTTTATCAACTAATGGAGGATAGGGTGATTAACTAGTCACACATTTAAATGAAATCAAATGACGATAGAGTACAAAGAGAGATCGAGCTTGTAAGAGAGTGAAATGTAAAGGTATATGAGTGTACTTTTAATCAAAGTTTTAGCTAAATAACTTCAACTATAAGGGAAAACATATTATGAGCTACTTAATATTTATTTAGGATCTAATTAGATGCTTAGGAAGCTGGTTAGATTTAGGTAATGATTTAAAAGGTGGAGAATGGCTAAAAATAGATGTCTATAGAATAAAATAGAAAACAATCTTTAAAAATAAGAAAGCATGGAAGATGTGAAATAAACTTAGAAACCAAAATATATAAAAAAAAATTAGGTATCAAATGTTGTTTGAAGCTTGACGGATAGAAAATAGGTGAAAATGACAAAATTGGATAATTCGTGAGAATATGTTTTCCCATGAATGGGTGAAACAATTAACCAAGGGCTAAAAGGGTATGGATGGATTAGGAATTATGTTATAAAGACAAATATCTAAAAAAAAATTGACGTTAGCATTCGTTGGAGCTCAAACTGAATAAACACACACCAATCAACAAAAATCATCCCTCATGGATAACAAAAGTTTCTAGCTCTTTGAGATTATCTAAGGATCGGATGAACTTAAAATTTTGGACCCATGTATAAAGAATATAATATTTTTACAAGTAAATAATTTTTGCATTAGACATGTAGAATGAAAAACAACTTAAAATGGAAAATTGCATGAACTAAGATTTTCCATAAATCATTAAAATCTTTACTCAAATGAATAATAATTGTTAGAAGGCTTAAAAATGGTGTAGAGAGTATTGAAATAAAATAATATGCTTGGAAAAAAATTAGGGATGAGTTACAAGTTCATAATAAATCAAAAAGAGTAATTATGACACCATCAAAGAATTCACTTGAAGATATGATTTTTTGCAAATGAATGAAATAAATGTCAAAAATCTCAAATTTAATATCAATGGCTTACAAAACCATGGTAGAAATTTATCGAGTTGATTACAAGCCCAATTATATAGTAATTAGGATTAGAAAACAATTCAAGTATTAAAACTACCTTTAGGATTGTGATACAATTTTGTTTTTTCTATCTTAACCTAAGGCATTGTGGTACTGTAATAAATGTCACTTTTACTAATGTTGAGGGAGTGCCTTAATAGAGCAAAGACATGGTGAAGGCATTGTAGATAGGTTGGATAAAAACAATGTTTCAATAGGTAAAGAACAATAAACTATCAACAAAAAGGAGATTCACAATATTAAACTTCATACACTTAGGATGAGGTTTAACATCAAGATTCGTCTAGAAATCATTCATATCATAATTGAGATATTCCATCATGTGTAACAAACCCATTTTTTAATACTAAAAAAATTTACCTTAAAACATTTATGAAAGAAAAAAAATACCTATGAAAAAATGGATATTATTGTTGCATCTAACACAAGATACATGTTGTCGTATGTCATTTATTAGATATAAGGCAGGTATACAACAAACTAACACAAAAGAAAACTAGATCTTACAAGATAAATCTCTTAAAAGATAAGAGAATCAATTTTTATAAACTAAGACTATGTAAGCCTAAAATTAGTACCAAAATACAGTAGAGGAAAATGATAACTAAAGGAAAGTGCCTCGGTCACTCAAGGACCATAAAAACGAAATGACTCTAGAAACGTCTACACTCAGAAAACCTAATTATCCTTGAAGAAGAGATGAGACCTCTCATCGGTCATCCTTAGAAAACTGCACAAGGCCTCTTGCTTATGGGATTGAGCGGACAATTGCAACAATGATCCCATCAGTATACATACATACTGAGAAAACCAATATTATGTAGATCATGGTATGTGCAAGTTCCACATAACATGCTCTTGATACAATGTACAAAGGTGCATGTAATACTCCTACTATTCCATTCGGATTCTTTCACATAAGGTTATGCTAGACATACTTGGATCTACTAAAATATGCTTGATCATAATTGTATAGACATACATGAATATACATGGTATAACATACTCGGACATACATATCATACTCATGAGGAAACATGGCTCACTTAGGTTATCCCTATAGTAGTTCATAACTTATATTTTATAGAGTGATAAGCATATAAATGCACATATGACACTTCAACCACATGTTCATATGGTAGGAGGATCATGATTACACATAATATAGATCATACAATAATTCATGAAAATATGTGAGAACAAGAGAATTATATGACAATGGAGCACTTAAGATTAAGTATATGGTAGCACATGTTGTGTGTGTGTGTGTGTGATGAGCAGTACCACATCATGCATTATATGAAACACTTCCATGATGGAACATTTAATGAAAGTAAATGAGGTTACATAATATACTTAGAACCAATCAGTTGTTATCTTTATTTAAAGTGATCATAGAATTCCCTTATACTAATTTCTTGAGCAATGGAAAGATTATTCCCTATGGTCTCTCAATACCCATGGAAGTTAACCAAATAAGTGAATGAACATAAAGTCTAGCTGAAGATAATAAAATTGGAGGTCATAAGTCTGGCCAAAGTCAAATAATCTCTTATGTCATTCAAAACATTTAGTATCAATACCACCTACTACATCACCAATATCTAGAGTAGGAAAGGCACTGGTATAAACTATGATCCTGCTCTAAGGCACCTGAAGGCAATGATAATAAATAAGCCTAAAGGCATATTAACCCCAGATAGCTAATTGAGGATTAGATAATATAGGCTTTTCATAATGCTCATTTCACTTTAAGTAACTAATATATTATTAGCTCGAGATCTTATGTCACACGTAGGTCCACAAACCACATCATTCTAAGTAGCATGCCATTTCGATCACAACCATAAAAGATTATCACACTATCCATTATTCCTATTAAGGTTAATTTAAAGTGATTACTACATTACTTAATCATTTATGTCAAAAAGAGCAATAAGAATATTAACATAAATTAAAGATGTCCAAGTTATTATTTTATGTCCATTTATTCTCCTTTTCATTCGTATTTCAAGTCTAGTTCAAGGCCTAAGACTAGGGCCAAAGTCATATTTTGATTACTTAACCATATTCTTTCCATCTATTAAAGAACATTCAAATCGATCACTAAGGCCAAGAATAAAGGTCTTACTAGTGGTCAATGAAATTCCAACCTTAATTCATATTATTCATCTAATTATTTAAATAGCCAAGAGAAGTTTATTGTTTAAAACTATGGTCAAAGTACAGTTAACTAAAGGTCATCATATATATACCCATGTTATTTTCTTCTAATCATACAAGATCTTCCAACTTATGAGTTTTCACATTTTAAAGTCAAGGTATAGGTCATTAGAAGTCCATTAACCAGTATTAGGGTTTGTTATTTAGGCACTACACAAAAGAAAATCCATTTGTGGGCATCTACTCCTCAAAATAATTCATTGTCATGAGGAAAGTTAAAGTGTTAGGTTATGGTCAAACATGGTCAAATAAGGGTCTAATGCTACTAAATTTGATCCCTCATTTAAATTCAATTAATTTAGATTAACTTATATATAGAAGCATCTTAAGTCATTATTCAGGCATAAGGAAACTTAAGAGATCAATTTAGAGGAGAACAGAAAGAAAAAAAAAGAAAAAAAAAGAGGATGCTCTAGCTAAGACTAGTCAATAGGTTCCAAGGAATAATCAATTTGTCATGATAACCAGTCAATCGGTCTAGACCCTAATAGACCATCACGGTGGTCATGAACCACTAATAGGTTGACTCAACTAATCGACTATTCTAGAAACTGACTAATGGGCATTCTTACACCTCCAAATTTAGTACTTAAAAATATTATTTTTGCAAAAGCATTCATTACAAAATAATGGGTGTTATTGCCTCATTTAGCATAAGTTTAGTTTCCATACCCACAAGTTACATCCAAAACAAAGTAATGGAAAGAAAAGATAATGACTTAGATAAAGTTTATGAATAAATATCCTCTATAAAAAATAATAATCAAAATACAATATGAGACATAAGAGTTCAAAGAAAAACTTATGACACTAAAAGTTAGAACTTGAAGGCACGACACCAGTTTGCCTAACGTTTAGACCCAAAATCCCATTCCGAGAATGGAATATCCTATTAAGGACCTCACTCATCCTTGCCTTACTTATATGTCTTATACAACTCCATAGCCTTCAACAAATACTTATTATTTATTTACTCAAGGGGATATAATTAATGTGGGAAAACTGAATTACACCTGGTCATACTAGCACCTAGAGGCACTGAAATACCCTTAGACCATAGAAACTAGGGACACTGAAGTACTTTTGATCATATAGGCACAACAATGTAATACACTAGGCTTAGTTCTCCTAGGTCACCTAATCCATATGTATTGATACCCCCTAAGAAATTTAGAGAACTTATTAAAGTATTTATAAGGGCTTGTTGGGTGCACTAAGGTAAAATAAATCGAAGTAAGGGTTAAACTCATCCTCAGGGTAGCTACCCTAAAGAGCCACCAATCCAAAACTTGAGATCATTCTTTAATTATTAATGTGTTATGAGGTAATCACAATTGTCACATAATTCACAATAGTTCTTATTTCAAACTTAACTATTTTTTCTTTATTTTTAATTATTCAAGTCAACCCTATGGTCAACAGATTAATCTAAGTCCAAGTTAACACTATAGTGAACCTAACAATCTACTAAGGTCAGCCTAGTTTAACTATCAACATTAAAGAACATTAGGACAGAAATGACCAAAATGTCGTTAAAACCCTAGTTACACATTATTGTCTGATCAGTACCAAACGTTATCATAATGATAATTTTTTATGAAAAGGTGACAGATGGGTCTTTATATGCTCTTTTCCTAAGTAAAAATATCATTTATTCCTCATTATTTTTATAAAATTTAATATTTTCTTGAGTTTTTCTCATTCGAATAAATTTTATAGGAAAAAATAAAAATGAAGAAATTCAAAGGAAAACATAAGGAAAAAAGAAATGAAGCAAAGAACACATTAGGATATATTGAGTCAATGGAAGAAAAGACTAGAAATGAATAATAGACATCAAAGGGAACCTTATGTTGAAATTTCATGGAGAAATGACGAAAATACAAAGAACACGATACCTCCTTATTTCCTAAACACATGCTGTGTTTTCCACCAGAAGATAAAAATCTTAGTTTTTAAAATCCAGAATTTGGTAGGGAATTCAAAGAAAAACATAGAAGTCTCGTGTTTTTCTTAATTTTTGTAACCACTCATACGAACTTTTTTTTGATATATTCTTTAATAATTCTGGAATTTTGGGGAGTTGGTTTTTGGAGTTCGAAAGTTTAATTACCTTTTTTTCTCTATTCTCTCTAGAAAACACATATATTCACAATTCCAATTTTCTTTGTTTTCCTTGTATTCAATTGAAGAATTGACATTATGCAAGTCAAGTTGATAAGTTTTCCTCCATTCCTCTCTTAATTGCAAGTTCTAAATTTTGATTGAATACAAGTAAATTCTCTTCATTGTATTATTATTTCTCTTATTTTTAGTGTTTCATTATTTATTAATTAGTAATCATTAATGTTAATTATAAATTACTACATTAATTGTGTGTTCTTACAATTATGCAGATAATAGAGTAGATAATATAGGGTAGGAGGATTCAAGGATGGAATTAGGTTTTGAATATAATAGCATAATTTGAATTCATTATTCTAGATGAATTTTAATTAAATTGATGGATGGAATTGAATAATCTCACATCATAGATTAATAATTTAAACTAATTTGATTGATCACCTATCTATTTTAGATCTCAATCTATGCTAGAATAACGTAATTAATACGTAATTGTTAATTAACATGTCCAGAGTAGCAAAAAGATTAATTATTAATCTTGTCCATTAATTTATATGATTGCATGATCCGAACTTATGTGATTATGGTCTTAGTTGGTTGCTTTCCATTTGTAATTCTGCCATTAATTGAATCTAGCATTCTTAACCTAGGTTATTAATTCGTTACATAATAAATTGAGATCTTATACAATTTATTAGAATTAAGAGAAAGTAAAGAAATGAATTATTATGAGTATCTAGAGGTAAATGTTAAATCATTTAGAATCATTCTTTCCTCTATGATTGTTTGATATCCTAATTCCATAATCAATACCTTCTTACCCTTATTCATTAATTAGTGAGTAAAGTGTTCTATTATTTATCCATAGTATTGAGCTTAGTGATAGAAGTAAATGTTATTGTATAACTGGGGTTTTAATATCGATTACAAAATTATTGATTATATATAACTCCTTGTGGGTTTGACTCCTTCTTGCTATCTATTACATATTTAAAAAATAGGATTTATTTATTAAATTTGTTATGCATACAACAGTGCATCAAAAGGATAAAAGATAATAACTTAAAACACATTAGCATGTAGGTAATTTCTAAGACTTAGTGATTAGCTATATTTTCTTTATGCATGTATTTTGCTACTTACATATACAAAACCCTTAATAATACATTTCATGTACGTCATATATTACATGAAGCACATACATATAGATTTATAACATGATTTGAAATTTAGAATGGCATTTAATATCATGTTACATGCAAGAAAGCAATCATATCTCTAAAGTATATGAATAGTAATTAGCATAAAACTACCCTTAACGATGCTTAAGTACTATCATGTTATATATATTAATCATAGCTAAAACTTACATCGATAGTCATGGAAAACTTAGTATGGCATGATAATTAATAACTTGACAGAGCCACATACCCTAAAAAAACCCTTGGTATGTGTACCAAAACCTTTTACAAATTCCAAATGTGTACACTCCATATTTAATAACAAGTCAAATGTATATGCTAACCATTTAATATCATCATTTCATCTTATCACACATTTACATAAAATTGCACAAAATAAAACCCTAGTATGATTCTAGTCCTAAGCAACTTGTCCATGAGTGATAGGATATATTGAACGTATATGTTCACACAAAAATTATACCTTCTCATGAGTGATTAGATTTATCTAAATCTAAGCTACACAAAGGTAAAAAAGTTTTACCTATCCATAATACCATAAGGATTACCTAAGCAAGTAAAACTCAACAATATATATATATATATATTTACATCTGACAAAATAAAACAATCAACAAAATCAACCAAAACAAAATCAATGAACATGCATTATATCAATGCATTATCAACAAGCATTATCCTTATAGAATAGTATCAATGCATTATCAACATACATTTACCAACATATTAATAATAATAACATCATAATACACATAGTCAAACATAACACTAAGCACAAAAATCCTAGACTACAAATGGTATCCTTATAGAAAAAGGCTCCGGTCTATATGCACGCAAATCCTATCTCACCTCCTCTAAATGTCCAATAAATTACCTAAGAAAAAAAAAGTAAAAAACACCATTAGGATTTAATGACATACTTAGGAGAAATTGATAAAGAAATGGAGGGTGAAATAACAAATTAAAATAAAATAAATTTGGGAAAACTTTATGCAATAAAAGCGAAGAGAAAATAATGGAAAGAAGGTTGTGTTGGTGGTGGCTTTTTGATAAAAACAAATAGAGGGAGGGAAGAGGTAGTTCATGCATTTAATGTGTTATGAGCACACACATAGAGGGAGATGAGATGGGCAAAGAGAAAAAATAGACCGATGCAAGATCGGGGCATGGATTGTAATAAATTAATCACACAAGAAGTGGGAGGAGTGGGAGTTAACGTATAGGTAGGCATGGAAGAGGGTAGAGTCATTGTCTGGGGATAATGTTTTGTGTATGAAAAAAGGGAGAAAAAAAAGGAGGTCAAGTAGGTGGAAAAGAAATATAAAAGAAAATAAGGTAATTAGGTTTGGTTTTAAAATTAGATTTAGGTTAAAATCATTTAGGTTAGGGTGTTAAGATAATTTAATTAACAACTATCTAGGGTTAGGCTTAAATTAAAGTATTAATAATCCAAATGGGGATGAGGGTTAGGTTAGGAATTAGGATTAAGGATTTAGGTTAAGGTGGAACTATTAATTACTTGAGATTATAATTAGGTTATGATATTAATTACTCAATATTAGATTTAGCTAAATTATAAAAAATTATTTTTATTATGTAATTATTAAGTAAAAAAATATTTTTTTTTGTCTAAGTGAGATAATCATTCGAACGAAATAATAACAGTATTATATATAACATATTATTATTATTATTATTATTATTATTATTATTATTATTTTATTAGAATATTTACTCAGAGAAGATAGTGTAGATAAATTGTTAAAGAAAAAGTTGTTCATAATATATAATCTACGTGATCAAGATAGGAGGCATATAATCATTTGAGTGTAGTCTTGATCCTAAAGTAAGGCTAACTAAACATTGATTTAGGCCTCAAAATTTGTAGGGTCCTAAATATTATAAATAAATATATACTATATATCTTAGTTTACTTACAAAATTCTATTTTTAGTATACCGGTGGCACAGGACGACACTGGTGGTGGTGCAGGGTGCAAAAGGGCAGCTTGAGCTGCACACTTTGTACTAGTGGGGAGAGGATGGGAGGGAGTGGAGACCACAACATAGCTTGGTGACGACCGCATCGATGTCTGAATGGGTGACGTGAGTAAGGGAGGCAGAGGGATCAGATAGGAAAAAAAGGAGAAAAGATAGGACATGGGGGGCTTTTATAGGCGCAGGGGAGGGAGGAAGTGGACAAGGTAAGGAAGAAGCTAAGGGGGTTGTAGCTACCAGCCAACTGCAAGTTGGTACAGTTTCACGGGGGAACAATGTCAGGGGGACAGGTTCATAAGGGTAAAAGGACAGGTTCATAGGGGCAGGGGAGTAGGTGAGGGAGAGGTAGCTCACAAGGGAGGGGGACCGTCTAGGGGATGTGCCTGCTGCACACCCTACATGGTCGAAAATGGAAAGAAGGAGGGAGAGAGGGGAGAGGGATGCTATGGACTCGTAGCGTTGCATAGGCACAACACAGGCGGGGGTAGGAGATGTGGGTAGAAAAGGAAATAAAGGAAAAAGAGAGGGAGAGAAAGGGAAAAGTAGGAGGGTGGGGTAGTGCAAGTTGGGCTACCGCCTGGACGAGAGAAAAAAAGAAGAAGAAAGGATTAGGTTGGTCGAAGGGAGGAAAAAAAAGAGAAGGAGAGGGGAAGGATGGATTGGGTCGCCACTGGTCACAGCCCAGTCGACAAAGAAGAAAAAAAAATAAAGGAAAAAAGAAAAGAAAGAAAAAGATGAAAGAAAAGGCGAAAAGGAAAAAGGAAAATAAAATGGGGTGGTAGGGTGTTTTGGGTTTTTAGGAGTTTTAGAGATAATAAATAATAAATAATAATAATAATAATAATAATAATAATAATAATAATAATAATAATAATAATAATAATAAAATTTTAATTTTTAGAGATAATAAATAATAATGAAATAATTTTAATTAATTGAAAAATTATTATAATTTATTTTAGGTTAGTTAATTAAATTTGTTTCTAATAATTGTATCCTTGTATCATTTTTTTATTACCTTAATTATTATTATTATTATTATTATTATTATTATTTTATTAAAAAGGGTACATATAATTAAATTTTATTTAATATTTTATTATTATAAATCTATAATCCTAAAATAAAAGGCTTTTAGGTATTAAAAGTTTGGTTTATGCTACATTAGTTTTTTCTCTCTTAGAAGAATAGGATGGGAAAATAAAGGGGCTTATATTAAAGATGGGTTAAATTAGTTTAAAGAAAGGAGCTTATGTTAAAGATGGGTTAAATTTGTTTAGGTTAAATTATTATTTAAAGTGATAAGAAATGGAGAGGTTTTAAAATTAGTTACGAAATAATTAAGGAGAATTTAAAATATTTTACGTTAAACAATTAGAGGTAAAGAGGAGAGGAAAAATAGAGGAAATGCTAAGTAATATAAGTGAGGGGTAAAATTATCATTTTGTAGGATAATATTTGAGGTTTTTAAAATTTTAATAGAAAATCAATGGTTACTATTTATGTAGGGTTATATGGTAGGTAACCCCCCAAATTCAAAATTATCTATTGTGTTCCTAAATCTCAAGGTTTTATTGGATATTTCACTTAAACTCAATGTTATATCATGTATTCTTTATCATAATTTTATTCTATATCCTGCCTACAAATTTATTTGGCAAGCTTATTATTGTTATAGAATAACTACGTATGAATTTTAGATCCTTTGTGTTATATATATATATATGATTACTTTATGAGTAGATCCCCATAATTTTTTGCTAAAAATCGAAAATATCATCATCATTATTACTATAATTAGTATTATCTTAACATGAAAGTTAAAATATAATTAATACTAATAAAAAAAACTATTCATTATTATTATTATTATTATTATTCTCCTTATTATCATTATTATTCTACTTATATTATTATTATTATTATTATTATTATTTAATTTGAAGAATGATTCATTTTATTGCTCTTACTAGAATTTTCATTATTATAACAAATAATAATTTACAGACATTGTTATTATCTATATATTTGATTTCTAGATTTTCTTAATTATAATTTTCCTTATTAGTATTACCTTAATAAAAATTACAAAGAAATAATTTTATTAACTACTAGTAACAAAATACCAATAATATTATATTCATTTAATAATATTAACCTTAATTTAATACTACAAACAATAATAATTATGAAATAAGTATTACTAACATTATTTAATTATTTCTTTATTAATAATTATGACTATAGCTATTCATAATAAAATTAACAAAATTATCTCTAATTAATATTCTGAAAACTAGTATGATCTTAATAGTAATAATAAAATATAATTTACAATTAATAATGATAAAATATTATCAATTATTAATTTTATTGCTATTTAATTTTAATAACTACTAATCTATTATTGTTAATTTAATTTTTATGATAAAAATAATTTATATACATTATTATCAACTAATTGTTCTATCTCTAACTTTTATATAATTATTATTCTTCTTATTAGTATTATGTTTATAATAATAATAAATAAATATTATCATTAATTAATAGTATTAAAATATTAAATATATTAATTGATAACATTAATTTTCACTTAATAGCATCGATATTTATTTAATGATATTAATTTAACAAAAAAAACAATGATTATGAATTTTTTTTAATATTAATCAATTACTTCTATATTTATAAATATCACTAACATTATTCTTAGTAATACTTTTATTATCATTATTAATTATTAATATTATTATTAGTAGCAACAGTATTATCTTTATGGTAATAATTGAATATAATTCATAATCAATAAAATATCATTACTAAATATTTTATTGTTATGATTTAATTTTAATGTATAATTTTATTCTTATTAATATAATTTTTGTCATTATTATTTATGATCGAAATAACAATTTATAGATATTATTATTAATTAATTGTTTTATTTGTATAAATTTTTATTATCACTATTGTTTTTATTAAGTAATCTTAAAAGAAATGTTGAAACAATATCATTAACTTCTCATCATAAATTTTTTATAATATAAATCAATAAGATAAATATTAATTTGATTATATAAACAAAAACAATACTAATAATGATAGTTTTTTCAATTAATACTAATTTGTTTTTCAATTTATTGCTAATTTATAAAAATAATAAATAAATAAATAAAATTAGATCAGATTGATTAAAAAAAATAAAATCATATTATATCCGCAAACTTAAGTCGAAGAGAAGGGCTCAAGATAGTCAAGTGAAGAAATGAAATGGAGGATAAAGATCAAATAAGGTGGCGGCATACATCTACCCATATACTATCGAGTAGTGAAAATTTGATTATATATTTTAATGTATCACCTAAAATAAATTTAGGAAGAAATAATTATTAAGTCATAAAATATATAATTTTTTATATGTGTGAGATTAATAAAAAAAATATTTTTATTACATAATTATTAAGTCATAAAATATATAATTTTTTTTATATGTGAGATTAATAAAAAAATATTTTTATTTCATAATTATTAAGTCATAAAATATAATTTTTTTATATATGTGAGATTGTAACAACCCAAAATTTACACATTTTTTTAAACACAATAATTATAAATTAAAACCGTAAATTTATAGGGACGTTATCGCCACACTTAGTACCAAACCGGTTCACTCCTACCGTTTTAGTACCAAGTGCTAAGGCTAAGAAAAACACTACCAACAACATCATTAATAATCCAAATTTATAAATTGAAAATAAGAGTACGCGTAAGTCTTTATATAATTCGAAATAGTAGCTATTGTTTGTTAGAAAATAAATAAATAACATTAATAAAATTGTTTCTACAACTCAAACAAAATAAAGAAGTAATATGAGTAATAATTTAAAAGGGAAAACGGCAACGCCACTCTAGGAACTGATCCAGCCCAAACATCACTCGCCCCCACTTGATGTCCCATATACATTAATAGCATAGAAATAAGCATCTCCTATCTGCAATAGATTAGACGGGCCTTCTGCTCGTGGGAATGAGCAGCACCCATGAAACGGGTGATCAGTACTCTACGTACTAAGTAAGGTAACCGAACACTAAGGCCAGCATATAAAATTCACACAACCAATGCATAATAATAAAGTAGCATATAATTCAATCATATTAGCACAAGATAAAACATATGATTAGATAAAATATCATGATTCAATACAAGTCAAATTATTTACTTTATCCAGCCTTTATCAAATTTATCTTTACACCATGCTCTTTATCAAATCCATACGATTATGGAAACCCCACTATTTTTGCCGGTGGATCGGTTTTCAGGGTACTTTGGCTCCTGGCTATTATTATAGCTGGTGGATTGGTCACTTAGGATACATGTCCTACCACTATTATATTTCAGTGGATCGGTCCGGCCTCTTCTCGCACGGTGTTCCACTATAAGTCATTAGTGTCTTCCCACATCTTAACAACATATATGGTTTGGTTTGTTGAGCTCAGGATCCCCCACTATTTTAGCCTGTGGATCGGTCACTAAGGTAATATACCCTACCACTATTATGCTGGTGGATCGGTCTCCAAGCTACTGGAGTACCTGGCTACTATTATGCCGGTAGATCGGTCTAGGCTTGACTCAACATCTTCCACTTTACGTATTGAATATTTTAAGTATCTTATTCAGAAGTTCATTTCAAGACATACAAATCAGACTCCTACCATGCTTACTCCTCAACTCAGGTTAACCACTTCAACCCTAGTTAACTATCCCACCATAGTTAAGTATGACATACTCTAACACCCATGCAAACCCTAACTCCACGTAAACCACACTCCCATGCAAACCCTAGCTACTATGTAAACCCTAACTCTATGTAAACCACACTTCCATGCAAACCATAACTCCCATGCAAACCCTAGCTCCCATGTAAACCCTAACACCATGCAATTCCATGCAAAACTCTAATACCATACAATTCCATGCAAATCCTAACATCATGCGATTCCATGCAAAACCCTAACACCACATTGTTACACTCCCCATCATTATTTTACATCCCTAACATGAATGTCTTAAGGCCACCTCATACAATAATAATAACATAATTATATATAAAATTCTCATGCTACAATTTATTCATACCAACATACTTTAACTCCATAATCATACTGCATTCATAACACTTATACAATATTCACATGAATTATACTATAATTCATATCACATGGCATGCATAATATAAAATCAAATATTACACATATGGCCTTAGCACCCCTTACCTAAAGTGTCACCGGTCTTGGAGCATGCTTCTATTCCACTTGAAGGCATTGATTGTGCTCACCTATTATGAAAACAATAATAGAATTAGGTTCCCTCCTAAAAATTTTACTATTTACTAACTTAACCTAAGACTTGGTTTTTAAATAAATAATACTATACCATAATTAACTATACAAAATACTTACTAAAAATACAAATAAAATACTATTGTAACTTGAAATGAATGGTGACATAAGGGTTTCTACCCTTCACCAAAATAATATTAGTAAAGAAAAAAAAAATAAAAAAAATAATAATAATAATAATATAATTATTAGTAGAATAATAATAATAAAATCTTAAAAATTACAAGGTGGACTTTCGAACCTCCCTAAATAAGAAAAATACTATTCAATAATGGTAATAATAATATATATATACTTATAATATAAAAGTTAATAAAGATAATGATAATATTAATAGTAATAATAGTAAAAATATTAATAATAGTAATAAAAATGCAAGGGTGTGAGACCTAATTATAATTTAAGGTCTCGGCCCCCCTAACATAAATAACATTAATAATAAAATAATTGTACTAATAATAATAATATTATTAATAATAGTATTAATAATTATAATAACTTATAATAATTAAAACAAATTCCTAAAATTTGAAACTAACAATCTAATTAACTCAAGAATAATCTCCACCCTGCCAACAAAATTTATCAATAATGTTATAGCTAATAACTACAATACTAATAATGATAATAATAATAATTATATTTGAATAAATACTAAAAATTGGAATAAAAATAGAATAAATTATAATAAATAGAAAAGAAGGGCTAAGAAGGTCTAGGGTTTCACCTTGAGTTGGCGGGGATGGGTGGCACCGGCGGTGGTGCACGGCGGTGGCCGGAAAAGAAGTCTAAAAAGGAAGAAAATGAAGAAAAAGAGGCGAGGAGAAGGAGAAAAATGAAAAGAATGTTATGGTTCGGTGGGGGGAATTGTTAAAAGTTTTTGGGTGGTGCAGAGGGCAGTAGAAGCGGCGGATGTGGTGGTGGACGGTGGTTTAAAGGTTGCAGGGTAAAATATTTTTCAAGATGGGTAAGGGAACTCGCACGGCTATGGTGGCTCGTGCAAGGAGAATCAAAGGGAGTGGATAGTTTAGTTAGCTAGAGTGCACTGTAGGGAAGAGTTTGGGAGGTAGAGGCGGCGGCAACGTTGGCTAACGGCGGAGAATAGTGCGTCTAAAGTTGTGGTGGGGCATAGGCTTGCACTTAGGGGTTCGGGGAAAAAATCTTGAAATCAGACCATACGAGGGATATTTATAGTGTTATAGGGTAGGCTCGAGTTCTAGAGGTTGGCAGGAGGTCAAAGACGATGAGATAATGGGTTAATTGTGGTGTTGATTGGTTAGCATGATTTCAAATCGTGCCCGACCTTTGCGAGAGAAAATGGGGAGATCGTGTGGGAGAAAGGAGGAGTGGGATAGTTCATACTGGAGTGTGCGTCGTGGGGAAGAGAATGAGCGGGAAAAAGGCCGATTAAGACACATGTGGGCGGCGCCATTTTCGGCCCTTGAAGCTACAAGTGGGCAACGCCAGAGGAAGGAGGAAGAAGAAGAAGGTGGGCGGGGGGTTGAGGGAAAAGGAAAGAAAAGAAAAAGTGGGAGGAAACTAGGCTGGTCGGCTGTGGTTATAACCTTTAATGGATCGCGGCATTCTAGAGAAATAAAGAACAAAACGCCGCATCTAAAGAAGGAAGAAAAGAAGGAGCGGCGCTGGGCCGTAGGGGAATGAAGGAAGGAAGGAAAGAGGATTCGGGCCGCGTCTAGGCCCAATCCAGCGTGAGAAAAGAAAAAGGAAAAGGAAGAAAAGAAAGAAAGAGGAGGAAAGAAAAAGGAAAAGGAAAATTTAAGTGGTTCGGGGTTAAATAAATTAATTAAAATATTTTGGATAATTAGAATAAAATATTTAATTAAAATAATATTAAAATTCTTTTTTAGACTAATTAAAGATTTAAAAAAAAATATTTCTCTTAAATCCCTTTTTAATTGGCAAAATGCCCAATTTTTCCTTTATAAAAATATTTATAAATTATTATTAATTTGTCCTAAATAAATCCTTCCTATTCCAAATAAAATAAATTAATTAATTAATCTCCTAATAAATCCATATTTACTTATATTTTCTAACATAAATATTTTTAGGACATTTCAGAGATAATCATTCAAACAAAATAATAACAGTATTATATATAACATATTATTACTATTATTATTAATTTTTACTAGAATAATTACTTAAAGAAGATAGCGCAGATAAATTATTAAAGAAAAGGTTCTTCATAATATGTTGTCTAAAAGATCAAAAGAATAGGCACATAATTATTTGAGGGTAGTCTCAATCTAAAGGTAAGGCTAACTAGATATCGCTTTAGATTTCAAAACTTTTAGAGTCCCAAATATTATAAAAAATATATATACTATATATCTTAATTTACGTATGTATAAATATATTTATTGTTACAGATTAGATTCTCCAAATATATTGTTAATTTTTTCATTTTCCAATATATATATTAAGGGCGCCAAGTAACTCGGCTGATTGCCTAGGACCCTAAAAGACATAAGACGGGCTCTACTTGAGCGGCCAGATAATATAAAATAATAAAATTTGATTAATTAATTGCCTAGAAAACAATGTTTAAAAAATAATTAATGAAAAAGTAACGCATGCCGAGACGCATAACACAAAAATACCTTTTTTTGCACGGTAATAAAAAATAATCATTTGAAATTTCGGACCACCGAAATAATTATCTCATGCGGCCGAAACAGTTAATTTTTTTTTTCCCTAGCCGTACCTTGTTTGATAATCTTCGCTTTGCTCGAGGGGTGCCAGACGGTTTCTTACCAACGAAGAAAGGGAGTGGGTTTCTGTAGGGAAAGGTAGACAGGCCAGCACTCCACTAGTGATAAATTGTCGTTTTTTGATTTCTTACCAACCACTGCTCCCTCCCTCATTGGCGTTTTCAGCTTTTAATAACTCCTTAATTTTTTTTATTTTTTTAAAGTTAAAATTATTGTACATAAAATAAAAATAAAGATTATCGAAAGAAATTTAATTTAGTGATAAAAGATTCGAAATTCGAAATTTTCATCCACACTATTTCGAGGACGCTACGATTTCTACTTTCCTTTTCCACTTACAGGTTAGGCCTGATACTCTCTGCTCTCCAGCATACTGTTCTGGTCGTCTCTCGACTCTCTCCAGCGAGGCTCCAACTTCTGTCTGCATCCCTCCATCTGTCTCTCCTCTTGTCAATTCGCTCTTCACATTCTTACCGGCGACCGAGAAAAGGTATGCGTTAGTCGATTCATTTTCTAAGCTTACTAAAAGTCTAATATTTTGTTGAACAGGATCAGATGTCGGTATTTGGTGAATTCCGAGATCCCTTTTCTTCCTTTGTCCGTAAGATCACTAGTTGTCCATCGTTATTCCTTCTTTGTGTCCATTGATTTGATCTTACCAGCAATATTTGAAAACCAACCAGAGGTTTTCAATTTATATAGATTTCTATGTATATTTGCACCCTTTGCAGATTTATGAGATAGCGCCGGCCTTCAAACCATCGTTAGAATGTCAATGCATAAATCTTGGAGTGTTTCATCTGCTACTTAGTTTGGATTCTGTATTGTTCAGGGTTCAGGGCATCGAACGCAGGTTAATCATCTGTTACCCTTGATCCCAAGTTTATGCCGTACTAGTTAATAATAATATCCTTGTTGACTGTACATATGTGTGGCACAAATCAATCTTATTTGATCCACATTTTTACTTGGCATCTTTAGTAACTGGTGCTGTAATGGAGGATGTTGATGGAGAAGACCACCGTAAACAAAATACCACCGAACCTGCTGTGGATTCACTGAGTGCTTTACCTGTGGAAGTTATTTATCAAATTATGGAGCACTTAACGCTTCGAGATGCAGCCAAGATGAGTGCTTTGTCACGTAGTTGGAGAAAAATTTGGTTATCATTGCCGTGTATCGTGTTCGATCAGCAATTTTTTTGGTTCTTAAGGGATGGATCAGTTGAAAGGCGTAGTGAAAGAAGTGTTTATTCAATCATGCACAGAATTTTGCTCCTCCACGAAGGACCCATAGTTAAGTTTACTACAGATTTTACTACTGCCGATCCCTTTTGGGACATCAGCCTATGGTTATCGTATATTTCAAAGAGCGTTAGGGAACTCACTGTTTGTGCAGATTTCGTAGCGTCGTCATCACATGTGTTGTTCTCTTGTTCCAAGTTAAGAATATTGAAGCTCCGTAGAGGCACAGTCAGCATCCCACCTACGTTTACAGGGTTTAGCAATCTCGTGACCCTCGAGCTTGAAGGAGTTTTAGCTTCGGGGGACGATGGATTTGGAAGTCTAATTCACACATCTTCACAATTGGAAAAACTAGTGTTGAGTCACTGCAGAGGCTTCGGAGACATTGTTATTGACTTCCCTCTACTCAGAACTTTACATATTGGAGGGACATGGGAATCAATTTGCTTTAAAAGCGCTCCAAACCTTAAGGTTGCCCACCTAGGTGAGTTGCAGGTTTTGCATTTAGGCAATGAAAAAGCGCTTGCGCAATTTATCAGAAGTCTAATTCACACGTCTTCACTACTGGAAGTCCTATGGTTGCCTGACAAAGGCTTTGAAGACATCGTTCTTGACTCCCCTCTTTTAAGAATATTAGGACTTTCAGGGCAATCAATTTGCTTGAAAAACGCTCCAAACCTTATAGCAGTCTTTCTAAGTGGAAACTATGTTGAGAATTTAGACTACGAAAAAGCGCTGAACCTGATAAACTTTCTTGCAAGTTCATGTACGATCGAGACACTGGCTGTAGACGACATATTTGGTGAGGTAATGTTTCTCGTATGTATTTTCATATATGTCTCTCTTAAAATAGTTCCTTAATTTGGTCTCTTTTTTTTTTCCCCTTATTATTATTACTTCTTATGCTTTTTTGAAAGTTTCTATAATTTACGTCATTTTTTTTATCTTTTATCAACACGCAAAAAGTTATTTGTGAAAGACGACGCTGGTGAAAATATTCTTACTTTTGATCACGTGAAGCATCTTGGGCTTCATGTCAACAATCTCGAAATTGGCAATGGATTTGTTTATGTGACAAGCATGATGAGAACCTGCCCTAACATGGCACATTTGCTCATAAATTTGGTGAGTTACCCCATTCGGATTGTTCCTTTAGCTTTGCGTCATTGGGGCATTTGAGTTAAGTCTGCATAGGCCTTAGTGTGGCGCATCCATAAGCGCTAGTGAGCTTTTGCCATTCCTAATTTTACGTTTCAGGAAAATTGCTGGGAAGATGGCGAAATTTTTGAGAGCTGCCATAATTGCACACTGGACCACCTCAGGCAGATTTACATATTGGGGTTTAAGGGTTTGACGGTGGAACTCAAATTGATGGAATTCCTGCTAAAGAGTTCTCCCCAACTTGTGAAATTGGGAATCGTAAAAGACGAAGGCTCTGAACCGGAGTGGAAGATTCCAGAAGAGTTAAAAGACTCTGAACCGGAGTGGAAGATTCCAGAAGAGTTAATGATGTTTCCTAAAGCGTCATCCGAGGCTGAAGTTATAGTAGTTGATGAGGTGGGCGAATTTTTAATGGAAAAATTTTGCCCAACTAGTTGGTCTTAATAACTAATTCTCATACCGATCAGGTAGTGAGAAAATGCTTGTGTTGGTGTTGGGTTGTTGTAGGGTGTTCAAGACTGGTTCTCGCATGACTTTGCTTCATGTCTGTAGTTTTTTTCCTGGCTACATATTTGTTCCTGACTACCTACTGTGGTTTTATTTGTTCTGATACTGGGGTCTGCTCACATTTTTCAGGCGATTTACATGAGGACTTCTGTTTCTTGTCACAGTAGGGCTTTATGACGGTTATGGTCAATCATTTTTTCCTTGCGTTATGTTTCGGTGATGCTTTATTATGTAACACTTCATCCATTTTTTAAAGGAAATTTTATAATTTTTAAAGATAAATTTTAACTACTTTTTTTTAAATATAATATATTATAATATAAAAAAATATCTGTTATATTCGTATTAAAAATAATTTTATAATATTTTTTTTACAATTTTTTAAATATATATTAAGACATATTAATAGTTAAAATATATTATTAAAATTTGCGAGAACAGGAAGGAGTGCGCGGTCCGTGCAACACACCAAGGTGTGGCTTTTGGTTTGTATCTCTGCCTTGGCTAAGATATACACGAATGTGGAGTATTTAAAGTGATAAGAAATGGAGAGGTTTTAAAATTGGTTATGAAATAATTAAAGAGAATTTAAAGTATTTTACGGTAAACAATTAGAGGTAAAGAGGAGAGAAAAATAGAAGAAATGTTAAGTAATATAAGTAAGGGGTAAAATTATTATTTTATAGGATAATATGGTACATAAACCCCTAAATTTAGAATTATCTATTGTGTTTCTAAATCTCAAGATTTTATTGGATATTTCACTTAAACTCAATTTTTTCATTTTTCAATATATATATTCAGGGCGCCAAGTAACTCGGCTGATTGCCTAGGACTCTAAAAGACATAAGACATGCTCTACTTGAGCGGGCCAAATAATATTAAATAATAAATTTTGATAATGTTTAAAAAAATAATTAATGAAAAAGTAACACATGCCAAGACGTATAACACAAAAATACCTTTTTTGTGCACCATAATCACAAATAATCATTTAAAATTTCGAACCACCGAAATAATTATCTCATGTGACCGAAACAGTCAATTTTTTTCCCTAGCCGTACGGTGTTAGCTAAACTTCGCTTCGGTTAAGGGGTGCCAGACGGTTTCTTGCCAACGAAGAAAGGAAGTGGGTTTCTGCAGGGAAAGGTTGACGGCACTCCACTAGTGACAAATTGTCGTTTTTTGACAACCACTACTCCCTCCCTCATTGGCGTTTTCAGCTTTTAATAACTCCTTAATTTTTTTTATTTTTTTAAAGTTAAAATTATTATACATAAAATAATGAAAAAAAGATTATCGAATGAAATTTAATTTAGTGATAAAAGATTCGAAATTCGAATTTTTCATCCACACTATTTCGAGGACGCTGCGATTTCTACTTTCCTTTTCCACTTACAGGTTAGGCCTGATACTCTCTGCTCTCCAGCATACCGTTCTGGTCGTCTCTCCAGCGAGGCTCCAACTCGCTTCTGCATCCCTCCATCTGTCTCTCCTCTTATCAATTCGCTCTGTGTATGTTTTATTTATTCATAGAATGGTACGATTTTGTGCTCCTGGAATCATTTCTTGTAGCTAGGTCTAACAAAAAGATTAGAGAGAGAGAGAGAGAGAGAGAGAGAATCACGTACGGGAAGAATAGAGAGAGAGCATCACAGTACGTATATATATATTTTTATATATTTTAATACAGCCAATTATTAGTTGCATGCAAGCATACAACGCATTTCTGCCGATAATGAATCCTGAGGCGGCTCATTAAAATATTATTAATTTGTAGTAAAACAGGAAGCGAAAACGATTTGCGTATGATACTAAATGTCAATTACAAGGCATCAAATCGCTTTAAGCGCCAGCCCATGCACCCGGCCGGTAGTATTAATTATTTATTTCATACTTGTGGCACAAATCAATCTTATTTGATCCTTATTTTTACTTGGCATCTTTAGTAACTGTTGCTGTAATGGAGGATTTTGACGGAGAAGACCACCGTAAACAAAATACCACCGAAGCTGTTGTGGATTCACTGAGTGCTTTACCTGTGGAAGTTATTTATCAAATTATGGAGCACTTAACATTTCGAGATGCAGCCAGGATGAGTGTTTTATCACGTAGTTGGAGAAAAATTTGGTTATCATTGCCGTGTATCGTGTTCGATCACCATTTTTTTTGGTTCTTAAGGAATGGATCAGTTCAAAGTCGTAGTGAAAGGAGTGTTTTTTCAATCATGGACAGAATTTTGCTCCTCCACGAAGGACCCATGGTTAAGTTTACTGTAGATGTTCACTTTGTCAATGGGGACATAATCAGCCCATGGTTATCGTATATTTCAAAGAGCGTTAGGGAACTCACGGTTTGGGCAAATTTCAAAGCGGTGTCGTCACATGTGTTATTCTCTTGTTCCAAGTTAAGAAAATTGAGCCTCCGCGAAGGCCCTAGTGTGGCGTATTCATAAGCGCTAGTGAGCTTTTGCCATTTCTAAATGCCTGTTAATATTTTATCCAACTTCGCTCGCAGCTATAATCCGACAATAATTTTACGTTTCAGGATCAAAGGTGGGAAGAAGGCGAAATTTTTGAGAGCTACCATAATTGCACACTGGACCACCTCAGGCAGATTTACGTATGGGGGTTTAAGGGTTTGAGGGCAGAGCTCAAATTGATGGAGTTCCTGCTAAAGAGTTCTCCCGAACTTGTGAAATTACAAATCGTGGAACACGAAGACTCTGAACTGGAGTGGAACATTCCAGAAGAGTTAATGATGTTTCCTAGAGCGTCATCCGAGGTTGAAATTATTGTAGTTGATAAGATGGACGAATTTTTAATGGAAAATTTTTTCCCAACTAGTTGGTCTTAATAACTAATTCTCATACCGATCAGGTAGTGAGAAAGTGCTTGTGTTGGTGTTTGTTTGTTGTAGGGTGTTCGAGACTGGTTCTTTGCTAATGACTTTGCTTCATGTTTGTAGTTTTTTTTCTTGGCTTCATGTTCGCTCCTAGCTACCTGCTGTGGTCTTACTTGTTCTAAGACTGAGGTCTGCTCACAGTTTTTAGGTGATCTTCATGCTTTCGGAGGACTTCTATTTCTTGTCGCAGTAGGATATTATGACATTTATGGTCAATCATATTTTCCTTGCTTCATACGACACGTGTAACCCACTCAAGGTGTGGCTTTGGTTTGCGTCTCTGCCTTAACTAAGCTCTACATGAATGTGGAGTTCTCAGCGAGATGCTTTGGTCTTCTGTCTGTGCCTTTTTGTCTTTTTCCATAAATATTGAAAAAAGAGGGCCTTAAGGCAAAATCTGATGGCTCAGTCATTAATCATTATCTCAATTAAAATTTGAGGTTTTATTCAGAGATCTTTAAATGGCTGCAAACAACTTGAGTAGCGAAAAATATACAAGGAAAGGGAGACTTTGGAATCGTTCATGGTGGGTACTCGATGATATTGTAATTGTGAGAAAGGTTAAAAGGAAGGAAATGTGATTACTAAAAATGAGGAAATTCAGTTTGAGATGAGATGATAAAAGTATTAAAAGATGTATCTGAAGAAAATTCACCCAAAAATTTTCTCCTAAATATCTATCCCATTGTTTTATCTTTTCTACTATGTTTATTCAATGTTTCATGCTTCAACAGTTATTTTTTAAATTTTATAATATTTTTGATAAATTTATTTTTTTAAAATAGTAAAGTAGCTAATAACAGTAACATATGCAAGAGTAGAATCTAAAATCCCACCCAAATGAAGGCTTTACTCTATCCAATGCTATTACTAAGGCAAGTCGGTTTCCTTTGCATATTCATGTTTGATGGCAAATGATTCAACGAGATTTTTTTTTTTTGAATTTCACTATGTTTATGAGTGACACCTTTAGGTGTTAGAAGAAGTGGCACAACTTCATAATCATAATAAAACACAATTGAAAAATGTTCATCCTTGATCTTTTCTTCAGCAAGAAAAAACAATTTTATAATCCCGGAGAAAGCTGGTAAATTAATTGGAAAGATTTAATGCACCAGTTGAAACAAAATAGAGGCTTTCCAACTGAAATGCAATATCTGACATGCCCCTCTTCTCTCTATCCCACGACCATGAGAGGAGAAATAACAGATGCAAAGATTAACACGCATGTCAGCTCCCACTAGTTTAGCTCTCAAGAGATTCATGTCATATATACTCTCCTTTCCTTTTTTTTTTCCTTAAAATCTATTTTCATCTCATAGTGACTTGATCGTCGGAACTTTTCCAAGTTATAAACATATTTTAATCAATTATATATTAGATTTATTTAAATTTTTATTTTCTTAATTAGGTTAAATGTATTTATTTGTATCAAATACATTATTTTTTAAATTTAACTTCTCCATTATACCTTTTTATTGTAACTAACTTAGTCCACAACCTAATTTTAAAAAAAAAAGTTACTAGATTTGAATTTGAGTAAAATTATGTAAATATTAGATATAATTGGAAATTTAAATTTAAAAACTGACCTAATTGATATAAAATAATAATAATAAAATGGTTGACTTAATCGAAAAAATAAAATTTTAATCATACCTAATATATAATTTTTTATAAACTATATTATCACATGGTGGTGTTGGGTGATATTATCATTATATATTATATTATATGTTTGTTAGGAGATAATTATTAATAAGGATGTAAATGAGTTGAACTAGTTCCATATTCTACTCGGTTTGGTTCGTTAAAAGTTTGGTTCAACTTATTTATTTAGTTAAATGAGACGAGTCTATGCATTACTTTTAGGCTCGTTTATTAAAGGAGTTAAGCCTAAGTCGAAGTGTTCGACTGAGCTTCACTCATTTTAGACTCATTAATAGCTCATTTATAGGCTCATTAATAGTTTTTAATATGCTCAAACTATTAAAAAGATTTTTATAATTAATTTTTATTATATAATAATTATATTATATATAAACCCTATATATAATATATAATGAAAGAAAAATACATGTAATATAATTAAATTGGGCCCAAATAGATATAAATTATTGCAATGGAAAATAAACTAAAAACCTCACTAACCTTACCTCTAGGACTAATTACTTGTGCTCTACCATCTATCATATTAAGTCCATGATTATGACTAATTACTAAATTAGTCTCTCTCAATCTCTAAGTTTATCTCCATTTTATCACATCAGCACTTAGTCGCTCACCACACAGTCCACAACACGACATCAGTTTGTAACCACCATTAAACACAAGTTTTATCTTCTTGCAACTCTCATTCTAAGCATTTTGGCTTGATTATTACCAATGTAGTTACTACACTAGCCTACGAGGCCATGACTTGTAGCTCCCTTACCATTTTTCTGTCGTCGCTCTAAATAATGAAGTTCACTCCATCTCCCTCTTCTGAACATCATCCCATTCCTCATCTTGTCTTTGATTTCGAATCTGGATATTTCACCACCATTTCTCCGCTCATTCATCTATTTTAGATATGTTCCTACACTTTGTAATTTATTTTCACATATTACTTCGGTGTTCTTATTTAATTGATTTGTCATATTTGGGTCCAAAATTTAGTTTTAGTATTGTTATTTTTAGGGTTTCGTCGATGGTGTTCTATTTCAGTGAGCTCTGTGGTGTTTGATTTCACTGATTTCATCAAGCACAAGTTCAAAATATAGCTTCAAGAATTCTTCTACAGGTAAAAACAAACTCATGTAAACTTCGATTTCTTTGTGTTGTAGCTAGCATATTTGGTATGGGTTTTGGAGATGCTTGTAGTTCTTGGCTTTGTGCTTTCAAATGTTTATGCCAACCTTTCCATTTTGCTTATGTGGACAAACGTTAGCCTTCTGGTATGGAGCATGTGCATATTTTGATTTTCTTAAAAGGAAATCCGATGAATGTTTCATCTAAGTGTTTAATCTAATAATTATGAAGTTAATGTGTTATTTGCTAGTTAGTAATAGTAGTGGGGTTCCCTTTAAACTTTGGCATTTACCTTGATATGGGAAAGTGAACAAATGTATCTTAATGCAAAGCTCTGCACATGTTTTTTGGATAGGCACGAAAAATGGGGTGAAACGGTGAAAAAACCAACTGCCCTTTCCTTGATTTTCTTTTCCTCCAATATTTAAAATTGGTTCATCTACCAAGGACTCGAGGAATTATATATGTTAAAATGATATTATTTCTGCACTAAATCAAAGATGAGAAGATAACGTAAGTAGTAAATAAAAGAGGTAAATGATACTTAGAAAAATGCTAAATAATATTTTATCCAAAAAGTGATAAACACATCAACATTAAGACTTAGAGACAACTTTCTAGCTATAGAAAATCGAAACCTAAGAGCCGAGGCTATACAACGCATTTTATGAAATAATGATGCGTTCACAATTTTCATATTATAAAAATCAGCTTTTAAGATTTAATTTTGATTGCCTCTTTGTAAAATAATATCAATTTGATCTTTTTTTTGTGGTCAAGAATGTTGATGAATGGGGTGAAGGTACGGATAGAGAGGGATTATGTACATCATATTTATTTATTTATCTTAATATATTTTTATTATAATGCTGACATGCTAGATTAGCATCTTCTCTTTTTTAAAGCCTATATAAAAGGCAACTACTTTTTCTATGTTGATTTGGTTTTAGTTTGAAGAAGTTTACATACTTTGGTGGTCAAATAATTGAAGTTAACAAAAATCTTAGCTAGTAGCTAGCATTAGCAAAACCTTATTTTTTAAATTATGTTACTATTTTATTAGTTTTTATGTGCTTTTATCTATATGTGTACTTGTATACCATATGTTTTCCTTTTTAATAAAACAAAATCAAAAATTTGAATATTTATATTTAGATGCTTCATATGTATTTCTTATTTTGAATCTTGTATCAAATTGGTTAATAAAAAAACATGATTTGATATGCCACCATAATCTAATTTTCTTAATATCCTTACTAACAATATTTTTTATGTATTATGTATGTAAGTTGAATAAAATTGTTGTAGTTTGCAATCATAATTATATATTATTTGTTTTTGTATCTTGCATGACTTACAAATTTAAGTTTTTTATAACATTATTATTTTATAACATTATTTTTGCTTCTACTACCAAGTTTTTTTTCCCGTTTTCAATAATCATTTACAGCTTGTGACTATGTCAAAATTGATATATTTTAAATTCTTTTTCATCTAAACAAGGATCAACCCCAACACATTCCACATCTTCCTTTATAATTCTAGCTATCGAAAAAGACAATTATGTGGTTGACGTTATAGAAGAAAGATTTGAAGAATCATGTAATGAGAACGAGGGGGAGCTAAGTACTACAACAGGCAATGATGAAGAGGATGAGGATTGTGCCATAAAGAAAACATATGCAAAAGAAAACTTTAATGGTATGGCTAGAATTTAAAGAGGTTATGTTGAAGGATGAAACAAAGAAAGTAGAGTGAAATAATTACCCTAACAAGCTTGTATTGTTGCTGGTAGTACTACTTCCCATTTAAAAAGGGACTTGTCTACTTGCGCATACTATAAACCAAAAGGTCAGTAGGAGTCGCCTTTGATAAAATTAGAGGGGGTAAGTTCTGCTACTTGCTTTAGGTTTGATCCTTACAAATCAAGAAAGGTATGGGCTAATGCTATTCTTGTGCATGAATACCCTTTTAATATGGATGAACATGAAATGTTCAATAAATAATTGGAAATTTTAACTCCTCATTATAATGAAGTGTCACATGCTACGGTAAAATAAGATTGCATTGCTATTTATGACCATTACAAGAAAATGAAGCATGTGTTGAGTAAGGTGTAGAAAAGTAGCATTACTACTAATTTATGGAAGGCGGATGCTCAAAAGATCTACTATATGGTTGTGATCGCATATTACATTGGTAATGATTAGGTGTTGCACAAGTATGTTTAGAATTTTTTCCACTTACCTCCTCCTTATACTAGTTTGACTATTTCTAATGCCTTATACAAATGCTTTGAGAAATGAAAATTTGAGAACAAGGTTTGTAGTCTTCCTATTGGCAATGTAATGACTAATGATAGATTTATCATGATAGCAAGAGAGATCTTTGCTTCCAAGAATAAGATATCTTTTGTGGAAAAATATTTCATAGGAGGTGTTGTACCCACATTATTAATTTGTTGGTGCAAGATGGGATTGATTGTATTAAGCATATTACTACAAATGTGTGAGAAAGTGTGAAAAATTTGGTGGGCTTTGAACCAAATTTAAAGCTATTTAGTGATATTGTTAAGCAAGTAGGGTTGCCTAAAATAAAATTAGAGTTAGATGTGATCACAAGATGGAATTCAACTTATACCATGTTGCTCATTGCTTTAGAGTATAAAGATATATTTTTAGATATATTGAACAGGATTTGAGATGCCAATGATTACTAATTCTAGAGGAATGGAAGGAGGTAGAGGGTGTAAATGGTTTTCTTTTGATTTTTAATAGATTATAAAAATTATCTCAAGAAATGAGTATCCTAAATCAACTTTGTATTTATTAGAGATTTAGGTGATAAAAGAAGCACTAGATGAGAAGTAGTTTGTGATGATCTTTTTATACAAGTAATGGCCATAATAATGAAAGAGAAGTTTGATAAGTATTGGAGTGAATTTAATATATTGATGTCTCTTTCTTTCATATTATATCCTCTTTACAAAATGATATTAGTTGATTATACATTTTCTATCATTTAGAAAGATGATGTAAGAAAAAATGTTGACAATGTAAAGATAACATTGAGAGAGATTTTTTATCATTATGCTTAAAATTATGTAAGTAGTGTTCAAAATGCATTAGAGAAGGATAGTAGTGGTGAGGTTGAGTTTGGTAGTGTCATTGAGAAAGGAATAATGTCTAGGAAATCAAGGTTTGAAAATTTTATTGCTAATACCCAATAATCCAGCAAATCAGAGTTAGATATGTACTTAGAGGAGGGTGTATATATGTGTAAGGATGGTTTATGATCTCATCTTTCAGCACTTTATGTGTGTAAGGGGAATACCTTGAAGTTTCCTATCTTATCTCAAGTAGAAAATTATATTTTATCAATATCTATGACCTCGGTTGCTTTGGAGGCTTCTTTTAGTGTCAATGGGAGAGTTATTAATCAATATTGAGCATCTTTAGATCCTCAAATAGTTGAAGTATTACTGTGCACTAGTGATTAGGTTCATTCTAGTATGAAGCTTAAGAAAAATGTGATTTTTTATATTTTATTTTGTATTTGAGTTTAATTTAATAATTTAGCCTTGTTTCAACCCAATAACTAATAATTTTTACTATCTTGCTATGTTTTTGATAGTAAAAGGAATTTGAAAGTATGCTAAAATATGATTTGCCATAGTTTGGTTTTTTATGTTCTCATATAAGGTATTTTACTCTCTAGTAACTCTAACTTTATACATTATATAGGCATTATAATAGATTTTGCTAATTATTTTTACACAACTTTTGTTGTTTGTTTTTGTATATACTAACCAAGAATATTTGCATATATTAGGTCTGATACAAGCTTTTGTTTGCATCTACACTCTTATGATCCAATGAGAATGGTAGAACCTGTGTGTGCAATTAGACAGGATATAGTTTATGACTCTCTTGTTTTGGTGGGGTTTGAAGGAGCATGGTGAATGCTATTTATGAGCATGGTAGATCCTATTTATGTGCACCGAGGATCCTCTTTTGTTGTCTATATTTTTCATTATATTGAAATTTTTAGAAGTTTTATGTAACTTTTTATATTATTTAGATGGATTTTCTTGTATTATTTTTGGAGTATTTTTATGATGGCCTAAGTTATATTACTGGCAATTTAGGTGGATAATCATGTTGTAATGATGCTTTTTGGCAATGATTCTTTTATTTAGAAGCTAATGGATGATGAATATTTGGAGGTTTGATAGCTAAATGACTCAAGGTTTTAAGTACATCTATATGGATGTTTTTTTCGTTAATTATAGAAGGTATTAATAATTACAAAAGGGAGAACAAGCCGATTATGATCTTTAATGAGCCGAATAAGCTCTAATAAGCCAAATGATCCAAATATGTCAAATGATCCCAACGATCTCTAAATGAGCCAAATGAGTAGTAAATGAGCCTTAAATGAACTAGAAAAGTAGGCTCATTTGAGTTTATCTAGTTTATAATAAATAAGCAGAGTTGAGCAGCTTGCGTGCCATATTTAAGCTAAATCCGAGCATCCGTTATAAGGCTTAGTTCAAGCTCGAGAAGAGTTGGAGCTACCATATTTTTATATGGTTCGAGCTTGAACCAATTTCTATTTAGATCGACTCATTTAAAACCTTATTCATGTATGCCATGAAGTTCTGATGCATCATATGACCATGATAGAGCATGTATAGCTATTTATATGTCGTAAGCATCATATATATTTAGTATGATCTCAACATTATGCTAGGACTTTATATGCTTATGAATCTTGTTAAGGAGGTAACTTGGTCTAATTAGTATGAAGTGTACTAATATACCCGTTTGTTTGGTTACCTACTCATTCCTACGAGTAGAGGACTATGTGTAGGTTTTTGGGGATGGTTGGTAGTGAGAGTAGGTCATTTTGGGCTTGAGGCTTGAGAATATGGACATATGAAGAATATTTTTTGGTCCATAAAAGACCAAGGTTAGGGCTACGACCTACCGTTATTATCTACCATTGTAGTTCTGTATTTCTACTGAACCTACTTTCATATATTTGAAAATATTTAGGACTGTCAAGGTCCTATTCTGTAAACGTTTTCGTTAAGTATTTATATATCATGTTTCTTATGTACTCTACTTTTATTTTAATCGGTTTGTTTTCTCACCCTTGTATATAACATGGGATAAGCAGCTGACTCCTATCCTATGTTATGTGTGGCTGTAGCACCCCATTTTTTTTAGGTATGCTTAATATCTTTTTTCCTTCAACAATATTTTAATATGAAAATTTTTAGTAGTAAATATTAGGGATGTTACATGTTGATATTAGAGCTTCTTTAAAAAAATATTCTCTAGCTTTAAATTGTTTACGCTAATACGACATGTTGTTTTAAATGATTTTCCAACTATTTGGGTATTTAACTGAAAGTTAGAGTATTTTCAAACCCAAAATATTCGTGAGTGAGGGTGGGTTGGAATGTACTATAGATAGACTCTATGTTGATTTGTTATATGAGTCTTAGTACTTAGTAAATTGGTTGTTTCTGTTTAATCCTAGTTTTTAGGAGTCCATGGCTACTAACTACTGTTATGAGCACATCAAGGCATTTATGGAGACTATTGGTGCTCACATGGAAGTTCAGATCTGAGAACCACAGCCATGGTTGGTAATATTACCCAAACCAGTTCTAGAGGAATGGGCCAAGAGGGTTGGGCATCATCACCCACTATTGGAAAGATGGGTCAGGGATATGGATAAGACCTTCATCGCTTGTGGTTGTCCATTGGGCAAGAGGGTTGATGTGGTAGTGTATTACTTGAGGAGAAGAGCAGACACATGGTGGAGGAGAGTCCAACGTAGAGGCAGATAGCCTATTATTTAGGGACCCTTCCTTGAGGTGCTTCGATCATGATTCTACCTCGCTCATCTCCATATGAATAAGTATGATGAGTTCATAACCTTTCGGTAGTGAGGCTGTCGATAGAAGAGTATTATATGAGGTGCATGGACTTCGTTTAGTTTACTCCTAAGGTAGAAGTAGTGAGGTGATGCAAGTTCACCACTTCAAGATTGGCTTAGAAATTAGATACTAGGAGTTATTGGTGGGAGTTACTTCACTAGACATAGTTAGAGTATACGAGAAGGCCTTAGAGGTTTCCTAAGCTATCTAGGTCAGGAGTACCTAGATAGGGAACAAAAGAAAGTTTAAGGGTCACCAGCATTCTGATGATAGGAAGAAGGCTATCTCTAGAGGTAGTATACCACCTAAAAGTGGACGGAATGTGGGGTTAGCACCATAAGTTAGTGGTTAGTCTATGAGACGTGTATAAGAGAGGCGTTACCACTGGAATCATTGCAAAGAAGATCATAGGGGAGTGGATTATGCAAGCAACAAGGTGAGTTGCTATGGATGCGGTATGGTGGGACACAAATCTTATGAGTGTTGTGTCAAAGGTGGTAGTTTCAAAGAGGTCAATCTCTAGCTTAGAGCACTAAATCTATATAGTCGCCGCAATCACATACTCTGAGAGTTCCTCCATCATCAGCTACTGATGTCAGTTGTACCAGTCAGCCTAGGGGTCAGAAGCTTTACCTATTTTAGTAGGGTTAGGGGTAAAGTAGTTTGGTAGGGGTTCCTTTAGGAGGACTCCTGAATGTGACTAGCTAGTAAAAGGCAGAGCATTAGGTCGATGTAGTAACCAGTAGGCCTACTATCTTTGCCTTTCCAATATGCGTATTTTTTTTACTCTGGTGCATCACATTCTTTTGTATCATCCGCATTCGATGCTAAAGTTCTATTATCTCTTTCCTGTAATATTTTCACATTTGCTGTGTTACCTTCGGGGATAAGGATTGCATGCTCTTGGCTTTATAAAGGGGTGGCCTTGATAGTTGGGGAAGTAGAGTTTCCCCTTGATCTCATGGAGCTTGAATATCTCAATTTTGATGTGATTATTAGAATGGACATGTTGGGGAAGTACTAAGCATTAATAAATTATGTGCAAGAACATGTGGTTGTTTAAGGACCAAAGGGTGTATGGGTCTTGTATCGGAAGTGTGAGTCTAACCCCTCTATAAGGGTCGTATCGATGATCATGATGAGTACCCTTGTGCCTAAAGGTATCCACTTTTCCTATGTAGTGTTCAAGATATCGAGGCCAATGAGACATTGCTAGAGTAAATTAAAGTGATCCGAGAGTATCTCAATATGTTTCCTAATGAGATTCCAAGCATGTCACCTATCCGAGATATTTAGTTTACTATAGACGTATTGCTAGGATAGAACCGACATTTAAAACACCTACCACATGGCATCCACAGAGATGGAGCTCAAGACTCAATTAGAAGAGTTGTTGGAGAAGGGATACATGATACATTTGACCAAGTGTATCACCGTAGGGAGTGCTAGTTTTATTCATTAAGAAGAAGGGCGGTAACTTGAGACTGTGTATCAACTAACAAGTTTGAATTAGGTTATGATGAAGAATTGTTATCCATTACCAAGGATCAAAAATCTATTTGATCAACTCATAGGAGCCACAATATGCTCTAAGATTGATCTTTAGTCAGGTTACCATCAATTGAGGATAATAGAGTAGGATATTTCAAAGACAACATTTAGGACAAGATATGGCCATTATGAGTTTACAATAATGATTTTTGGACTCACTAATGCACTAGGAACATTCATGTCTCTCATGAACCAAAATTTTTGATAGTTTTTGGATCATTTTGTCGTCGTGTTCATTGATGATATCCTCATCTACTCTAGTGATCGAGAGAAGGACAAACAATATTTGAGATAGATCTTGAAATTGTTAAGGACACACTAGTTGTGTTCTAAGCTTTTGAAATATGAGTTTTGGCTTGATTAAGTGTCTTACCATGGGCATAAAATTTCAAAGGATGGGGTAGTAGTTGATCGTTTCAAGGTTCGAGCAGTTTTTGAGTGGCCAACACTAACTTCTATCAAGGAGGTGCATAGTTCTCTAGGGTTGGTTAGTTACTACCATAGGTTTTTTGCAGACTTGTCCAAGCACTACAAAATATATGACTTATGCTAATAATAATTTAGTCACAATTTTTTTTTTCTTTTGGCAAAAATAACTAATACCAATAGATATATTCTTGTGGGTAATGAAGAAAGTTTTTCCTATAAATTTTTTTTATCTGTTGGTAATAGTATGTTATGCTAACAGATCTTTTGTGTACTTTTATATCTGTGGGTATTAGTATTATACCAAAAAAACTAATACCCAGTCATATATCTATTGGTATGAGAATATAAGGAAGATAAATGTTTCAACTGTTGTTATATCCCTTGTCACAACACATTCATTCCTCTTAGACAAAAGATACTTCTCTAATTATTATAATTACCAATTTTTTACGAAATAATAATAATATAATATATAACTAGATTTTTACAATTAACATTATAGTCATTGTTAATATTATTATAACATAACTATGATAATTAAAATAATAAAAGTTATTATGAAAATAATAAAAATTTAATAAAGTAATAATCAATCAAGTCACGCTTCGAATGACCTATATGGTAGAGTCTCACTGCTTGATCAGTGCAATGGGGGTCTAGGAGGCGTTGTACCCCTAGTTGTTAGATATTTTTCAGCCTAATATTATTATAATTATTGATATAATTATTTTAAAATCTCGTATTTTTCAGATTCAATTTCCTTAAACTTAATAACTAACTATTATTATTGTAAGAATTATTTTAATAAATATTATAATAAAAATGATAATTAATTAAGTTGCATTTAGAATAACCTAGGACGAGGCTCTTGTGGACCAGTTGGCGAGATAGGAGTCCAAGGGTAGTGTACATAGTGCAATACCCTGCTTCTTAAAAACATAATTTTTATAAATATTAGTGTTGATTTATGAGTTTTAACATTTAATTTTATTTTAATTGGATTATTTAATTTCGATCTTATTTATATTTTAATAAGTGTTTTGATTTATTTTAAACAAATGCTTTTATATGATAAGTCTTTTGTTTGTTTTCGATTAAATGTTTATAAAATTTTTCGGTTAAATTTAATCTAGTTGAAATTATATTTTTGATATAACTTTTTTTAGATATTTTAATATTAAAAAAAAATTATTGGTCAATACCGACTGCCCCACCTAGGGCTGTTCATGTTATCCGATATCTGCTTATCCGATCCGATATCCGAAGCGATCCGATCCGAAAAAACAAATATCCGATCCGGTCAACGAAAAGTCAAACAAATCAAATATCCGATCCGACAAATACAAATAATATCCGATCCGAAGAAAAAATATTTATATATTTTTTATAATTTTTTATTTTATATATAATTGTATATAAATAAATTTAGATGTGTCTGTGAATAATATTTACTTACTTTATTTATTATTTGAGGCAACATTTAATTTAATTAAAATTATATATTTAATATAATCCCTTTTTAGATATTTATAAAAATAAAAATAAAAATACTCTGCATACCGATATACTCCATCCACTCCTTTCTTATTTTAGTTTTAACATTGGATATTTGTTGAGTAAGTTGGATATTTGCTAAGCGAATCGGATATTTGCTTTGCATTCGCTCAACAAATCGGATAATATAAAATATATTTGTCATTTGGTAATTTTTTTTATATTTGAAATTGTATTCGAATAATATCGGATATATTTGATATCCGATGATATCCGATCCGAAAATTCAAATATCCGATCTTCCGGATATCCGAAGTTTCAAATCAAATATCAAATATCATTTTTAGATATCCGAAATTTCAAATATCCGACAATCAAATATCCGAAATATCGGATATTTGAACCGTGAACAGCCCTAGCCCCACCCCGTTATTTTCTTTCCTATCTCGACCTGCTCATCCTTTCGTGTTTGCAGGTCTGAAACTTGAGTCCCCTGCTCCCTCCTCTATTTCGTGGAGCACAAAATGAACAACATACCATTACCACCTCACCACCACTCGACCTCCCCACCACAGCCCACAACTCGTCCAGTCATCGTCTACAGTAGCACGACAGCATTAGTAGAGCAGCAGCGGAGCAATAGCAGTGGCGCAGCCAGCAGCGCACAAAGACAGCAGCAGTGCACCATCTGCTGGCAGCCTTTAGCATCGATCTGCCACTAGCGAGTGGTCCTCTCCCACTAACAAAGCTCCACCTCCCTTTAATTTTGATATCTTGCTTAGCATTCTCTTTGATAACCATCTACAAGTATTTCCTCTTCTAGCAAAACCCTAGTGCATAACAATCCGCAAGTATTTCCTCTTCTAGCAGAACCCTAGTGTACTTTTGTGGACTTCTCATTCAGTTTCCAATGGTGCAGGTCAAGTAGGATTTCATTGCTTTGAATGGTTGGCTTCTGTTGGACTATTTTTTTCTAGTCTTCTTGAGTGGCTTTGTGCTTATAAAAATGCTGCATCTTATTGGTTCATTATAAACTTCGTTGTTCTCTTTTTGGTTAATTAGTTTTGTGCACTACTATGTGTTATCAAGAACTAGGGGGATATGTATGAATTTGGTTATATTGCTAGTTGGGACTTTGATTTTGTGCCCTAAAATCTGGCTTTGATCTTGATTTTCTTCATGCTTTCCAATATTGTTGATTCTCTTCATGTATAATTAACTAATTTTTGGTTTTTTGCCGAATGTAAAAAAATGTTTTTGATATTCTGTATGTCTTGGATTGGGTTTCTTATTTCCTTGTTTATTTGTCAATGATTTGGTGGTGGCGTTTCTATTAATTATACTAATCGATATTGCTATTAATTTTAAAACTTATGTACATATTGTTTTGTTTTCCCAATGTTTGTCGCTGGCTGCTACTTTTTCATTTGTTTTGTTGCTTTTAGTGACTGGCTGGGTGGCTACAGTTAGGTCTTTGCAAAAGCGTGGTGGTTGTTTAAATTTATATGCTTCATACATTATGTTCCAAATTTGGTTGTTTTTGTTACAATATTTTAAGTGTATGGCTCTAGGTTTTTTTTAAGTAAAAAGAAAAAATATTAGTAGGTTTTTGATCATGTTGATCGTTTTATAAGAAATTCCTCTCCAAAAATAAATTATAGAAAATTTAAGATGCCATCATTTAATTAAATTGATGCAATGGCCTAATCCTTTCATTGCTTGTAATTTTTGGGATAAAATCTTACTTTGACTCAATGTCTCAAACCTAAATTCCCTCTTGATTAATTTCCCAAATAGAAAAAATCTCGTTGCATCCACATCTATTGATTAAAAAAATAATGATGTTTACACCCATTAAATAATTTTTTATGAAAAAAAGATCAACTATTTTGCAAAAGTGTAAAATGGTAATGTATGCATAATCAAACTGAACTCTAGATAGTTGATCAAAGGTGTAAGTATTATTTGTGGCATGTCTAAATCCATACAAACATAGCTAGCCATGATACATGAACATGCCATTTTTAAGTTCGTATGAACAAAATCTTTAATGGTTAAGAATATATTTTATACAAATTAAGTTAAAATTTTAGAAAAAAATTGATTACTGTAGCCATCATTTTGTTATGTATTCGATATATAATATTAATTCCAAATGTTTTATGTGCATTCTACTTCAAGTCTTAAACCAATAGGTTATATATACATTATGCAATAAATAAAAAATATTTACAACAATTTCCATAATTCTAATTGCCACCTCAATTACTATCAACCTCAACATTTTTTGTGCTAGTATGCTTCTTTGCTTGAAGATGCAAGCATTTTTTTTCTAGCCATGTATGATAGATTCTATGTCCCGAGGCAAACATAAAGGGGATTCATGTCCAAATCTTCATATGTATAGACATCCTAATCTCCTCATCCAAATTGCATAGTGAACAAGAAGTGTCCTAGTTGAGTTCCAACTATTTTGGGTATATAGTGGTCTTCAATTTTTCATGTGGAACAAACCAAAGAATAAACTAATGCTAGGGTATAATAAACTGAAGCCAAACTACTCTATTCCAATTCACTCTTGATTCTAAACTTCTCAATTGCTCATAACATCTAGCTATGTTGTATTTAACTCTTGTATCCAATATTACCTTTTGCCTAATAATGAAAATGCCTACTAGTTATTCTCTCAAATTAAGAATTTTCCTCACTACCCATAAAAATTGATTGGTGATGAGAGTATTCCACACTATGTCATTTTTGAAGTAATATTCAAATGTCCATTTCACCTATAAAGTGTCTTTTTTCCTCCCTAATTTCTTGAACAATTTCCCATTCCAAGAATATATGTTAGATAATCCTAGTTCTCCTTCAACTTGAGGTACAAACACTATATGCCATGAAACTAAGGCCTTCTTATAGTATAAGCTAATCTAGTCCATGAATAAGACTTTCACATCACCTTAATGGTCTTAATAAATTTTATAGCAACATTAAAATGTGACTCCAATAGGCTTGTATACTATATAGAATGATCTTATATCTTTATTGTCTACAAGGTAATTCTTTTAGGCATATTCATGATCAACTAAGAGCATTGATTAATAGTAAGTCTAGTGTTGGTTGATGATATGGTTATATAAAATAATATTAGTTGTCCATAATAACATGGGGTGTTTTTCTTATTAAATAAAAAATTAAATTGCGTATAAAAACACCACTAACCTCAATTAGATGTAGAAATGAATTGATAACCACATGTGAAAGAAGAAATAGATCATCCACAAAGGGAGGTTTAATTATCAGTGTTCTTTTACACTTGGGAATTGCTTAGAGCATATTTTTGTTATATCTATTATATAGCTTTTGTTTTCTATTTCATTTTTTCCCTTTATAGATATCTTATTAATTTCCTAAAAATTGAGAACCATATAAGTGGGCATTGAGTAAAATCCATGAATCTTGGGGAGCTCATAAGTCTAAGTTGAAGGTAGTTCATTTTTATGGAAAGACACACTATCAAGCAATACATTCTAGGCCAAAGGAAATATCCAATACCATATGGTTAGAGATGGTAGTATTTTGTGAATCTCCAAAAGGTAAGGTAGTGATTCCTCATTTAATTATTTCAAAAAATAGGCTATTACTATGATAGTTCTATTAGTTTATTACTAATATCTTTTTTTCTTATATTACTTAGGAAAGAAGTCAAAGAGGGATTCATAATTTTGCAAAGTCAAAAATGTGTTCATATGTTGGTTCAAAGAGGTTTGCGCACATTTGAGCGGATGAAAAGGTAGGTATATTGTTAATTCATCTAGGCAATACCAAATTTATTTTACTTTATATACTTGATACACAATTTCATATATGTATTTTGATTAGGAAAAAAAATGGAGAAAGAACCCAATCAATTGGAAATGTGGTTGAAAATTTACGAACCAAAAATGGGTTCTAAGCTTAATGATGCTTCTATTGTAACAAGACTATGTTTTCAATCTATTTTGATTTTAGGGTTATATATATATATATATACAAATATACCTCATCTACTGCCAATTAATAACATTAATTTATAGTCTACAGAAAGCAATTCTAGATGAGATGAATGCACTTCTAGAAGGATCTGATACTAATGCTTGACGTGAAATACTCAAAAAGGTGGTGGGAGAAGATAGGAATAGATATATAAAAACCTTTGGTTTTGGTATTAAAGTTCCACGATCACACAAAAAATATGTACTTTTGAGGAGGATTGAGCTAAAAGGATCAAATCTGAGTCTAGAGTTGAGGTTGGAAAAGGATCTCCTTGAGACTAAAAACCAAGTAGGATATGTGACTGGTATAATGCATACATGATTGGATAATCAAGTAAGTTTCTCACTAAATGTAGATAATTTTTTTTACATTTCTTACGCAATACATCAATTTTGGGTACATCTTTTTTTTATACCACTAAAATAGTGTATAAATGAAAAAAAAGACCATTAGGGTTCACATAGTGATTAGGTTGGGTAGCTATAGTATGCTTTCACTCCACTATAATGCCTAAAAGACAAAAATTATGTGTTGTTATTAACCTTTTTCTTTTTCAGTCTAAGTAAAAGAATTATATATAGATACTAGAAATTACAACACCAACCAAGCTTATCTAAAATAAAGTAAAAAAGAATAATTATATTAAATTTGCAAAATAGGGTAGAAATAGCTCATTTTGTCACAAACATGCTAAATGAATTTGTATCACCAACCATAACTACCATAATCAGTAACTATTGGCTATTGCTATAAAAATTTAGAAAACCAACTACCATTTTATATGTTTAATGCTACCCTAGAAATAGAATAGTAACAAAAACATGTCTTACCCATCCCTTACATTACATGATCGAAAAATAGTATACTACTACTACACTACCGATTGAGTTGAAAGCTTGGCTTTAAATTTCTCATCTATTACTTATGAATTTTCTATAATTATAGTTGAGAGGTGTATATATATATATATATTATTAACATAATAACTAAGAATAGAGTGTAGGATATAATCAAACTTTTCATACTACTGGTGTAGGTATTAAGACTTAACTAGTTATAATATGTTACATTTGTATTATACATTCATATATATTGTAGATGATTTCACTTATGAATATATTATATGACTCTCTAAATTACTGGTTTCTCCTTCTCTATCTCCAACCACATAAAATATATTTTTAAGGTAATATATTATTTTTAGAAATATTTAAAATACTCTCATTTTCTAGGTTTTTGATATGAATTTAGATTAATATGATTAAGTTAAATGCATATATATTATTAGGGAAAATATGTTGATGATTATTATCAAATGGAGGATGACAAGAATGAAAAAGATGATACTAAATATGAGAATGAAGGTGGTCAGTGTTTGATGCATTTATAAAGATGCTTTAGTGAGTTGGCTTATGAAAATGGTCAATGCTTTTGTTTATTATCTTATGAAGATGGTCAGTGTTTTTTTATATGAAATTATGAAGATGCTTAATGCTTTTGTTCATATGTCAGCTGACGAAGATGCTCGGTGCTTTTGTTTGTTAGCTTACGTAGATGCTTAATGCTTTTGTATGTCAGTAGATGAACATATTTTTGTATAATAGCTTATGTTATAAGTTGTATATATAATATTGCACTTATAGGACTATTGTGGCTTCGGGAGCTAAACAACTAACTATTTTTTACTACACAATGATAATTATATATCATGTAGTTAATTTTTTATTAGGATAAATTATTACTATAGGTAAATATTGTTACTATAGGTGGATATTGTGGTAATACATAATATCAATAAATCTTGTACGTTTCAGTAAAATTTTTACCAACATATATATATATATATATATATATATATAGGGTTAAAATATGTATAACCAATAATATATATGTTGGCAATAGTTTTTAGTAATAGATATAATATTGTGTTTAATAATTTTAGTCACAGATATGATTGTATGGTTAATTCCTTATCACATATACAGTTTTATGGATAAAACTTTTAGTCACAAATATTATTTTGTGGATACTACTTTTAGTCACAGATATTATTTTATCATTAATACTTTTACTTATAGATATAAGTGTGGGCATATGTTTTACTAACAAATAAATATCTGTGGGCATTATCAATTATTCCTAACATATCATATATATCTGTGGGTAAAATTTTTAAGCAAATAGTTTTTACCTACAGTTTTGACACAAAAAAAAATTTATTGGTAAAAGCTTTTACCAATAGAAAAATAGCTTTTACCAACATTTAAGGCCTTGCTGGCACAAATCATTTATTTTGTAGTTAAGATAGCTTGTCCGTTGACTAATTGTCGAAGAAGGCTATATGGTTTCACTAGGATGAGAAGTGTGGTGAAGCTTTTGAGGAGTTGAAGAAGCATTTGACTACCTCCTCAATGCTCATGTTACCAAGTAGATCGAATGGTTTTGAAGTATGCAATGATGCTTCTAAGCGTGGGATAGGTTGCGTGTTGATGTAACATGGGAGAATGGTGGAATATGCTTCTTGATAATTAAATCAGCATAAGTAGAACTACCTAACACACAATTTAGATCTTGTTGCACTGGTTTTCGCCCTTAAAATTTAGAGGCATTACCTCTATGGTGTTTAGTGCAAGTTCTTTACTGATTATAAGATCTTGAAGTACATTTTCACTTAGTGGAATTTAAATTTGAGATAGCACCAATGGAAAGAATTGGTCAAGGATTATGACCTAGAGTGGACCTACAACGAGGATAAGGCTAATGTGGTGGTAGATGCCCTTAGCTAGAAGATGTTGTGTTCTTTGAGCACGATTATGTTTTTAGATCGGTTATATTGAGAGCTTGGGGAGATGGAGATTGAGTTGATCACCATTGGTAGTTCGAAGGTAAGATTAAGTGCACTTACTATCACACCTACGATCTTTGAGGAGAGTTGAGCTAGTCAATTTGGTGATGTTAAGCTTGAGAAGATCAATCAGGGTATTAAAGAAGGTAGAGCAAGTGTATTAAAGATGGAAAATCTTGGAGAAAGGTCATTATACTCCTTATTCTAAGAATTTAAAGAAAATATATTGGTGGTTCCTTATGAAGCAGGAGGTTATAGAGTTCATTGCTCGATGTTTGACCTGTTAGAAGATCAAGATCAAGCATAGGATACCAGTAGGGTTGGTACAATCACAAGAATTTTCATAAGGGAAGTCAATCGATTGATTCATAGTTTTAGCAAAGGGTTTTTTTTACTGAACTACTCTATTGGTTTGGAAAATTGATTGACTGGTCTATAGAATAGTTGACTAGTTGGCTAAATAGATCGATTAGTTTGTTGGACTGAGTGCTCTTTGAAGCTCAATTTTTCTAGAACATTTATTATATTGAAATAGGACTTACTCCAAACTATTCTTGAGTGCTTCCTAACCCTTTCTATCATTTATTTGGCTTTAGTTGTTGCCTTGAATAGATTTGAGGGATCAATTTTGACAATTGAGAGAGAGGATGACCACACTCTTGTCTTCTTCTTCCTCTCTCCTCTACACACCTCTGGAAGTATGCTTTGATTCCACACTATCCCTACTTGGCAGGGAGATACTTTCCTATGTTTATCTTCCATTACCCATCTTATGTTTGATATTTTCTAGACAAACTTGACCTACATTCTCTAAAAAATTACCATTTGAGTTCTAAGATAGAATTTAACCTATTTTTGAGAAATATTCCTGTTTATCTCATATTCAAATGGTAAAATTAAATTTTTTGATCTATTGTCATTTCTTAACTGATTCATTACCTATAAATAATCCTAGGTACCCCCTTCTTCTCACTTTTCAGTCAGCCTCTGAAATATCTTGGTCCTCTAACACTTATATTATTTCCTCTCCACTTCAAGCTTACATTCACCTTTCACTCTTGCAATCCTTTTTCTAGCTTCCTCTTATTTTATCCTTAAGCAAGAAAGAGTCAAATTTAGGAGAAAGTAGACTTATTTTTAGCAGAGTCATTCTCTAATTTTCTCTTGGGTGTGGTAATTTTTTTTTTCTTCCCTAATTTGAGTTTTAATTTTTGAAAGTTATTCATTGATTTTTGATTTCTAATTTGTTATTTATAAAGGTTTTGGGTGTTTATATCTTTCATCTTGAGTTTTTTTCCTCTTTAGTCTGAAACTTTGCTAAGCATCAAGCAAGTCATTTTTAACTTTGAAATGTGGCCTGATTAAACATGTGTTATGATATATTGTACAAAATGTTAAGTTTATATGCCTACATGAGAATTTATATTCTAATTGATGCATGTTGAATTAATTGAGAATCACGAGAAAAATGCATGATTTTAGAGAAAATAGGGTTGATTTGCTTGAAAGTGAAACATGACTCAATTTATGAGCTTGTTAAATAGTGCTATTTTTCTATGACTTATTATGGTTTGGATGTGATAAGACTTTAGAGTGTGATTTGCATGAAAAATGTCTAATATGTGTTGTTTGGGAGTAAACTGATTAGCTAGTTAGGCCAAACCAATTGGCCGATCCCTAGAACATTTAATTGGTTACCCCAAGCTAATCATCCAATTGATTTGTGGTGACCTTGGTTGCTCTTTGCTTACACCCATCAATTGGTTTTGTAGAATCGATTGACTAGACTCATAACAATCAAATGATTAGGCGTAATCGATCGACTGGTCCTTAGGGTAGTAAAGTGGTTGGCCTAAACCAATTGACTGGTTGGTCTGTGGTGACCTTGATTGTTCTCTACTTAAACCCTTAGACTAGTTTGGTAGAACCAATTGGATGGTCTTAAAATAGTCAATTGGTTTGGCCAAACCAATAAACTGATTCAAGGGAACCTTAGAGTTTGGCTGATCAAAGCTAAGTGACTGGTAAGCTAAAATCAAATGCTTAGTTAGTTAAACCAACTGATTGGTTAGCCCCAATTGATTAATTAATTCAACTAGAGTGTGTGATTTTGATCTTTTGGTTTGATATGTGTTTAGACTATGCCTAATGCTACTATATGACTATTTAATGATGGAAATATATATTTTGGCATGGATTGACTAACCTAATGGATATATTAAATGGATCATAATTCATGGCATTATTAATAAGTGCTTAGGAAGGATTTAGTGAGAAAACCTAAATAAATATGTTATAACCTCAAAAAGGTAATGTAATTGGGATTATTAACCTTAAATGATTATCATGATGGATTGATTAACATTAGCTAAGCACTAATGAAAATCCCACCACATAGTTAGAGGGTAAAAGTGGTTAAGATGGAATCAGTATGTGGATACCTTACTTGGATGTTTTATGGGTTTTGTATGATCACATAACCTTGGAAAATAACCCACTAATCACTTAAAGTGGAAGATAATTGAGTTGTGTATGGGTTCGGATTACCTGATCCTTGATTAGCTACTAGAGATTAATCTTCCTTCAGGCATTTATTATTGCCTTTAGGTTTTTCCTTCAATCGGGATCCTAGTAAATCTCAGTGCCTTACCACCTCTAGATACTGATGATGTACTAGAAGGTATCGATACTAAAGGGTTTTGTCATCTAGTTGGTTTTTAGCTTCGGTTGAACTTTATATCCATTAGTGGTGACTTTACTTTGGCTAGACTTTATGTCTTTTGGTTTGGATAGGCTTCCATTGTATATGAGACCATAGGGTGGTACACAATCCATCTCTAGATAAGAATAAGAATGAGGATAAAGAAAAAGGAAAAAGAAAGGAAAAGAGAAATAAGGGCTTATAAATAAATGACCTAACGAATTATGTAAGCTTGGAAAATATACCTAATGAAAAATTATGTAAATGAATGGTAGAATCCCTAATAGTTGTTTCAATAACCTAATTAGTAAATTGTATGTTATTATCTATCATGTTGATAAGCATGATGAGCCCTAAATTGTTTGAGTTGTGTATGCATGAAGTTTTGATGCATCATATGACCATGATAGAATATGTAGAGCTAGTTATATGGCATAAGCATGGCATATGTTTAGTATGATCTCAACATTGCTAGGAATTTGTATGCCTATGAATCCTGGTGATGAGGTAACTTAGCTTAATATAAAGTGTACTAATGTGCCCATTTGTTTGATCACTTGCTCATTCCCATGAGTAGAGGATTATGTGTAGGGTTTTAGGATGACTGGTAGTAGGCCTACCCTAGTTTAGGCTTGGGGCTTGAGAGTGTGGACATCAGGAGACTATTGGTCCCTAATGGACTAAGGTTGGGGCTACACATTACCTTTATTTTCTACCATTGTAGTTTTGTATTTAAGTGGAACCTTCTTTCATGTATTTGAATATATTGGGGACCGCCAAGGTCCTATTTTGTAAATGTTTTCTTTAAGTATCTATAGATTATGTTTCTTGCACACTCTATTTTTGATTTGATTGATTTGGTTCCTTAGCCTTGTATTTAATAGGGGATGAGTAGCTAATGCTTATGCTTTATTAGGTGTGGAAGTAGTACCCCATTTTTTCTAGATATGTTTATTATCTTTTCCACTTCTATAATGTTTTAAAACGAAATTTTTTAATAGTAAAAAATAGAGGTGTAATACATTATTAGGATGAATAGTATCTTTTTTTCAATATTTTGGTTTAACATAATGAAAAGGCCTAGGAAAATGTGAACAATATGAGAAATTTAAATATCTATATACAAGAAGATTTTTAAAGGATCTTGAAAGCTAAAAGGGGCTTGAAAGTTTCATGATAGTCAAAAACCTAAGAAATAATAAGAATCTAAGCACAAAACATTTCAAAAAAGGTAATTAGGTTTCAAATTCTCAAAAGGTGTAAGAAAACATGTAACATACAATACTTTTATCTTCAAGAGGTGAAGATCCTAATTGAGTTATGATTTTGAAAAAATGGAATATTAGACCACTACCCCTTTAAATGAAACTTCGCACAAACATTCAGCAAGGACATAGGCAGAAATTGAAATTGTTCCAAAACTATGAACCAAATTTAGCTAAGAAAGATAAATCAGTTGAAGTGCTATGGCATAAGATTGAACAAGGGGAAACAAATTAGAAATCTCTACTAATAGGGTGGAGATAGATAATAAGAGACTCAAAGAAAGGAAAGAGTAAAGAAGTAAGGTTGACCTCAAAACAAATAACAATATGTGAAAGGAATACATCCACATCACATTCTAGCAATTAAGGGTTACATCGTTATAAACAAAAGTGGGTCTATGCAAGGTCCTACAACTAACAAAGGAACCTACACATAAAGTTGACATGTCTACACCAATACGAGAATATCATCCCAAAGGGTCTTGGTGTGGCTATCCTCTAACCATACTTATGATACTCAATTATTCCTCATCTATACTATTATCTAACTCTTCATTACTTAGCATCACTATTGTCCTCTTCATACTAATCTTCATCTCTAGGCATGGGGATCTCATCTACAATCTCATTTGGATAAAGAAGGTTTTTAATCAACTCCACATAATGATGACTCTTTCAAGTATCCTCAATCTAGGCCAACTTTTCGGCCAACTAGGTAAAGCTCTTAGCAAAAAACTCTTCATGCAATATAAACCAAGTTTGGTATATCCCATATAAAGATATTACTATACTTCTTCTTTACCTCTGCTTAGGGTAGAAATATACTCTATAAGATAAAAAAAACAAAACTCATGGGGTACCCTATCAACCTCTTGATGTCTTCCATATAAACCCCTATATGCTCCCTCATCCACATAATATGCTCCCATACAAGCTTATGCGGATGCATTGCAAATAAGTGTGTAAGACACTCTTCTAGATAAGCATCTCTCATTACTACAAAAGTATGACTTAACTTCTTAGTACTAGATTGCTAACCTATATCCTTTTCCAAGGTCATTCAAAATAAATCATCAAAACCGTTACACTAGTTAGTCTCAGAAGTTGATAAAATCTTCAAGTCCAAAAATATCATACTAATGTCATATCTCATAACAACTTCTTACTATCTATGAACACTTCAAGAACCTTGATTCACTTTAAACACTTATGTAGCTGAACAAACAAACCATAATGGGGTAACTACCACTTTAAAAGAAGTGCCACTTAGATAATGTAACCTCATAACACATGAAACACTAAGTATAACAAAGGAGGAACATAAGTAATAAAGTAAAAAACTAAACTTCTCATGCATTAAGATGACAATTCATTCAAAGAAGATCCACACAAAAAATTAAAGCAAGAAACATTTCCTAAAAAACACGGGGAAGAAAAATGGGCTCGAAAGAGTACTATGTTACTACAACAACATAGAAAAATAAACAAAACAAAAAATCCCAACACAACTACAAAAAGAAAACATTATAGGCTAGACAGGCCTAGTTATAAAAAGGAAGCAACTACAACTTTAGAAATCCTACCCCAACCACTCCTAAACACTATTTATATAACCAACTTCCAAGGTCCACCTTAACACTCCTAATCTTCAAGCTTGAGAAGACCTCAAAACTATATTATCATCAAATATCCTACCCTAACGAATAACATGATAGGTTCACTCCTCTTATAAGGTCCTCTATTTCAACATTGCAACAAGGGAAGGCTCCTTTATCTACATAAAATAACTCAAGTGGTTAGGTTATGAAATTTGGAAATATTCCATGCCCAACTCTCTATCTAACATTAATCAAAATCAACTCTCTAGCTAACTAGTAGTAATGCTTGGAAAACCTTCCTCCCTCGATGAACCTTGGATATGGAATGTCATAATCAAACGACTCCATGTAACTTACCCTTATCCCTAACTAAGGCTTAGCTAAAGTTATGGTTTGCAGCAACAAGTGTAACCTGAACATATAAGGCACTACTCAGTGTCCAACCTCTCTAAAATGGCCCAACTCTTCCCAAACACATACCATATGAATTTGATTTTCCCACCTAGTAACATCTAAAGATTAGGAAAAGGGTAACTAGAAATAAAAAAGGACATCTCAAGATCCTACAAGGTATAACAATTCTAATTAGAATCCAAGAACGACCAAAACAATAAATGTATCTCAAACCATCCAAATAGAAGGATTCTCTAAAAATCTAAACACAAAGGTAAACTAATACAAGATAATTGTTTCATTGCCAAAATCCTTGATATAAAATCCTAAAATCAAAATTTCCATAGTTTCCATAACGCCCAAGCACCTAATACCTATAACAGATTACTAAACAACTTCAAATGCATCCTACTCTTCAAGCAATCACATCTTAAGACTCATAAATGAAGGACACATCTTAAAATGATCACCTAAAGCAACTCCCCAACCATAATAACCTAGTTTCTAACTTGTAGTACCCCTAATTTTCACCACATAAATACTTTTGAAATTTAAATGGTTTTCCAGAAATAAAATAGAAACATAAGGTATTATTACCACATCCAACACATATGAGATACCTACCAATACCCGATCCATGACAAATGTATGGCTAAAAGTAACTCATATCCAACGATCAAGTGTAGTAGCACTTGATCTCAGTGATAAAAAGATACAAAACTAAGAATGAATTACATAGGAAATGATTAGAGCACATGCACCCTAGAAAACTAAGTCACATACCCCAGCGAGAAGCCAATTGACTCTAGCGCTCAACCCAAACAAGATGTCAGTGTGGGAGAAGAATTTTCTTCATAGATAACTAAAAAAATAATATATTTAGTACATAAGTACTAAGTAAACACATATAATCTAGGCAAATAACATACATAATACCATTTATGCCAACATAGATAGACTCAAATGAAGAGATCAATCCAAGGTATGCTAGCTTAACTAAGCAACCTAGAGCAAATAATAACATATAATCTATTATAATGCTAGCGTATAATAGATAAAGGTAGGAAACTGGATAGAAGACATCATCTCAATATTCACATGAGCACATCCCATCCCACTAACAATGGACATTGATAAAGTTACTTTTTTATATATTTTATACCCTTCTTTATTTGGGCTTAAATTATTGAAAATGTTATTTTGTAGGTACAATAAAAAAAATTCTTGAAATAGAACTCTAAAAGCTTGTATGAGTACTTGCAAAAGAAAAAAACAAATAAAAGTTAGCACAAATAAAGAAGATCATCCCATGAAAAGAATAAAAAGAAAACAAGAAAGGCCCAAGAACTAAAGGGGATGGTAGGAGAAAAAGAGAGGAGCAGAAAACTAGAGGAGTAAAGAAGATGCTTGACAGATAGGTGACGGGAGAGTAAATAAAGAAAAGAGAGATAACAAGTGTAGAAGAAAGAGAGGATAGAGAAGAGATAACAAAAGTAGGGAGAAAGGTAATAGTAGAGAAAATAAAGAAGAGAGAGAGAAAGGGAGGCACAAATAATGGGACAAATAAGAGAGAATGAACATGTGGTAGAGAGAAAAAAAGATTGAAGCTAGAACAAAATAATTTTTGATCAAAATAAGTAATTTTTCATCCGATTGAATTGCTATAATTTTCATCCATATTTATTTTCAATTATTTCTTTCTCTATTTCTTATATATATTTTTGTGTAATTTATTTATTTATTATCACTAGCTAAATAATTTCTACTAGGGAATAGATTGAAGCTTTAGACCATAGTTTGAGATGTAATAATACTTTTTCTTTGTTTCATGGAATTGTTCTTTTACTCTAATTTAGTTGTTATCATTTATATGTGGGATTCTGTGAAGTATGATTTATATGGTGTATATCTCATTTTGGCTTCCTTATAGTTATAATATGTAGGATTATATGCTTGTAAATTTACTATATGAACATGCTAGAATTCATATATATATAAATTGTGTCCATGTTAGATAATTATTCACCTAATGGTTTTATGATTCTAAATAGGGTAGCGGAACATTTAAATACTTGCAAGTTAATGGAGGAGAATACATCAAGACATGTTTGAGGTACTAGTTTGGGTACTTAGACTGATATCCTTACACTTATGCTTAATGCTTTGAATTTGCTTAAATATAGGAGTAGCTTGTTGAGTGTATACTGCTAGGATATAGTATTGATGCTTTATCGTATTAATCATTTTATAAAATTAATATAAAGTGTGTATACCTACTTTTAGCTAACAGCTTGGTCAATTTCTATTTTGTGATTCAAAAATGACTAAAAAAATATTATCATATTTTGGTCTAGTGGTGGATTTTAACCTCCCTAGTGCATTCATCATAATTACATTCATCTATTATTTTTATTTTTTATTTTTTTATTTTCTATTTAAAAACCCCCATAATTTTATTTTTTTCATATTAATTATTTTTATGTAATTTGGAGTCTTTATTTATTTTTATTTGTGTGCTTGCTAAATTTAGATGAGTCTTATCAATTCCCACCTTAAAATGATAATTGATAACAAAATGTTTTAAATTGTGTGCCAACTACGGCCACACCAAACATATAGGCCATGGGACACCAACATAAATAAATAAACCACATAATCTATAGAGCCTTTGAATATGAACTCTAAGTTGCAAGCTTGGACATCATATCCTACCATCAATGGGCATACATGCCATGGGGCTTAATCATAAACACGTCAATATTAACATAATGACATCCCGTCCCACAACATTGGAAATACAAATTATGGGGCTCAATCATAACAAAAGGAGCATCCTGCTAACTAAAAATGGACATCTATGTTGAGGGGCTAGTATATGGACTCTAAAATCCACCTCACTTCGATATATAGTATGTTACTCAGGCTAGACATTTCATCCACCACTAATGGAATCTAGTTATGGCATCTGCACCAAAGGTATCATAATCCTTAAATGTGCACACTGTTTATAGTGTTCAAAGGTATCAATAGAGTATAGAAGGTATTGAACCATTATACAACTAGTGACCCTTTATGTTTTTTGGAAACACAAAACAATAAGTCTGTAGACTATGTTTTGTATGTTAACATTCATTCTAAAATGATCGCTTTTAACCAAAAGATCGGAGAGGCCAATGAAAAAAAATATTAGACATGTTAAACTTAACCACAATAAAATATGGTTGTATGCTAATTGTGAAAAAAATTATTATTCAAGTAAAATATTATTTACAATTGATGAAAATGTTATTTTTGTAATGAAAAAATTAAACAAAAAACCTTTTAAAAAGTCATTATTGAGAAATCGATAATCATCATTAAATTAATATTCATGCTTGAGTAAAATTCTGAGGATCAAAAATAAGATTAGTTAAAATATTATCTTGGAAATCAAAGTAATCAAAAGGAAGAACTCCACCTTTAACTAAACCTAACCTTATTTTACTTATTAAAAAGATAAGGGAAAGTTAGATAAAGGAAATTAGAAGTAAAAACAAATTTCTAACAATTGAGGAGAAATAATGGCGTAGTCCATGAAAATGGAGAGAAGGGAGAAGTGGTAGAGAAGAAGAAGAGGATAAAAAATAACTAAGATTAAAGGTGTAATAATAAATGATAAAGTGGATAGGCTCAAACTTACTTGGTATGTAAGTTTTGTGATGAAAATATCTAAAATGGAACTAAGACATGGAGGGGATAACTTTTTACACATAAGAATAGCCAAAGGAGTGGAATACAAGATGCCACATGTCATGTGAATATTAGAAAAGAAAGCAGAAATGTTAGTTGACTTAAGGTAGTATAAAATGGGTAAAATGGTAACATATACCAATGAAGTAAAAACAAACTTGATAACAACAAGGTAAGGTGCGTGGAGTAGTCTTTGGGCTAAAATGAGTGGCTTAAGCTCATCCTACTTATGAATGGATGGTTTGGATTAACTCTCATAAGATTAAATGAGAGTTAGATGAAGAAAAGTGATTTTAATGATTAATTATTACATTCAAATATATATGGTTAAATCTAAAAAATATAAAATAAGCAACATTTTTATACCCTTTAAATCTCAAGAATACTAAAACATAACGATTCCAAAAGTTTCATTAATTTTAGATAACCCAAAAACTCATTTAGGAGCTTAAAACTCAATTAAGGCACAATTATACGATAAATAACGTCACTTGCTAATAATTTAATTTTAGATTTTGAAAAATCCTAAAACATTTAGAAAATTATGAGGAATTTAAATATCTACATTAAATAAGAGTCTCAAAATGGGGATATTAGGGTTTCAAATTTGAGCATGAAACATTTGAAAATTGCAATTAGGGTTTCAAATTTTGAAAAGTTTTAAGGAAATATGTAACCTAAGAAAATTTTATTTTCAAGAGTTGATGATCTTTAACGAGTTACAACTTTCAATAATGGTGATATTACAATTGTATTGTATTAAAAGTTACCTCATGGGAAGTTTATCATGTAGCGTGCAAGTGAGAATAAAACATGTTAAAAAATTTAGTATTCTATAAGTTTGGGCTTATATGTCTACTATAAGAATTGCAGGTTGTCGTACAAATTGATCTCATTTTTAAGTGATCATATTCATGTATAAATTATTGGGATTACTATATCTAATTAGATATAGGCCTATATGTGTAGAGATGTTGGGTATTCTAGGTTATTGATGGAGCGCACTAGAATAGCCCGATAGATGATAGATTAGTTGTCTATATATGGGGTCATGATCCCTGAGTGACACTTACTTCGTTCTATTGGAATCCCATCAGTCAATAGAGACCTACGAGTGTATGCTTGATTTAGAAGACCGTAGTACCGCCATTGTCCTGAATCCATCGGTCAGTCTCGTGTTATGGATTCAGATACACTTTTACATTATATTATGTATGAATATTAATGAATTAGCATTCGATCCTATTGGATCTATAGATTGAATTAATTTATCAATTGGTATCAGAGACTTTTCTAAATTTATCAATATTAAGAAAATAATCTTTTGGTACTGTTCGTGATTCAGATGTATTTTGATTTTGTTTGAAAAAATTTCATCGATACTGTTGGACATTTATCTTCGTTATATAGTTAGTTGCAAATTTCAATTTTTTGTTTAACATATTGTTTCGAATAGTCACTATTTATGGATTTAAATTTGGCTTTGCTTTGTTCGGTTACTATTCATGTCAAGCACTATTCATCTATGGCACTATTCATATCTGGCACTATTTATTCTGTTTAGCTTTCTCCCTAACCTATGTCTCTCTCTCTCTCTCTCTCTCTCTCTCTCTCTCTCTCTCTCTCTCTCTCATGTGTTGAATGGTGGTGGGAGACGAACGATGGGAGATGAAGGATCAAAGGGTGATTAGGGTGGGAGACACAAAGGGTCATTAATTAAGGATATTAATTAAGTAAGGGTATTTTAGTAATTAAAAACAGGGAGGTGTGATTTGGTCACGTGCAAGTTTTGAACTCTAGACTCGAACTTAGAGATTCAGTCTTGTCAATCGATTATGCTACTTCATTTTCTTACTATATTCTGTAACTTATTAGTTGTTATTAATAATAGACTATTCAGGCAGCACCCTATTCTAGCATATTGGGTCGTTTAAATTGATTGCTCTAGTCTGATTTTCAGTTTTGGTATCTTTTAGGCTATTAATTTGGTGCTCATTTATTTTACATTATTAGAATAATAATATTAGTTAAATATAATTTGCCTAATTAATTTAATTAGATATTTATTTTATTGTAATCTAATAAATTATTGTGTGGTCCTTTTATGTGTATTATTTAGCATTAATTTTATTATAGTGCTAATAAGGTTAGATTTATTATATTTTTGTGGTTATTAAATCTAAATAATGTTGGTTATAATTTTGTAGGTCCATATTTATCAATAAAATAGAGGAATTAATTTATTAAAATTATTAGTTGTTTAATATTAGTAGATAGGCTAATTGACACAATTTATTGCCAAAGTGACCTCTTTTGTAAAAATTAGTTTATTAAAATTATTAGATGTTTATGTATATATATTAATTCATGTGGATAATTTGTAGGCCTAAAAGTAGGAAAATTTTTGGTAGAATTTTATATATACATATGGTGATAAATATGTGGAAATTATTTAGATATCAATTGAATAATGAATTCATCCAAAGATTATGTCATTACCTGAGAGGCCTTTTTGCTAGTATTTGATCACTATAACAAGAGCACCACTTGTAGTTAATATTACTATCTAAAGACTTGATATTAATATTACACCAATTTCTTGTGATGGGATTGCCATTATTTAAATTTTTTGATTGTTTAGTAAGCACTCTTCTTGTGAGTATGTATATTTATGCTATTGTTATGTTTTCTATACAGTTATGTCTATTACTACGATATCTGCTAACTTAAATTTTATTCCCATACTAAACGAGAATAATTTTAAGGAATGGAAGGATAACGTTTTACTTGTCCTTGGTTACATGGATCTAGACCATGCACTTTAGTTAGCAAAACCTATTGATTTGAAGGCTATAAGTTCCTTTAATGAGAAAAGGAACTTTGAGAAATGGGATCATTCTAATTGCATGGGTCTTATGATCATCAAGCACAACATTCTAGAGGCTTTTAGAGGTGGAATATCTGATGAGATCACCATTATTAACGATTTACTTATCAAAATTGAAAAACATTTTACAAAAAATGATAAGGCTTATGTGTGTGTTATGTTAGCTAAAGATGTTTAGTTCCATTGGGAGTATGTTGCTTCATTTTCTCTATATAAGGACACTTTGTTTTGGCTTATTGACAATTTTGACCATATATTTTCTACAAAAAATAAAGTTCCAGTATGATGTTTTAGTTTATTTCCTTTCTGCTTTATTGATTATTTGATCTCACTAAAATTTTAAGGTGGACCAGTTGGAAATAGGCATGTTAAGATCACATTACATGAAATTTCCATGCTACACATCTACATCTTGATCCATATCATATAATTGGATATGAGTACATGACCATTAAAGGTTTAGTTAAATGTGATGAAAGCTACTTTAATCCTATGTTGGTGTGACTAATGGACCATAATGCAGGAGCAGAGTCGCATGACACGGTACCGACTAAGATGGTTACGCTACTCCACGCAGATACATGAACATGGAGGTGCATGCATGGGCTGCATGCAACGTTCTTTAGTTAGCGTAACGTTTATTATTAAGTCATTTATTATTATTTTTTTATTTCGAGTCAAATAAGGTTGTTAGTAGCTAGATCATTTAATATCTTCTAGCTAGTCTTAAGTCATCTATTATTATTTTTTAGTTCGAGTCAAATAAGGTTGTTAGTAGCTAGATCATTTAATATCTTCTAGCTAGTCTTAAGTCATTTATTATTTTTTTTATTTCTAGTCAAATAAGGTTGTTAGTAGCTAGATCATTAAATATCTTCTAGCTAGTCTTAAGTCATTTATTATTATTTTTATTTCAAGAAAATAAGGTTTTTAGTAGCTAGATCATTTAATATCTTCTAGCTAGTCTTAGGGAATTCAATGTTTCTAGGAAAGATTAGTGGCAAGCTTATTATAATCTTTGAAGGGAGGCTCGACAAATTTTATCTATTTAAAGCCATAGAAACCGAGAGAAAGAACACAATTTGAATGAGAAGAAAAAACTTAAGCTTGCTTAAACCCGAATTCTGTGTGGATTCATCTCGTAACAAGTCGAATATGTGTGAACTATTTATTTCAAAAAACTTTAATCTTTATTTCTGTGTGTCTTAAAGATTAATCTATCCCTAATTCATCTCGTAACAAGTCGAATCTGTGTGAACGATTTGTTTCGAAAAACATTAATCTTTATTTCTGTGTGGCTTAAAGATTAATCAATCCTTCTATTTTTTTTTACTTTGCCACCTCTATATTTTCCACCGAAAACCCTACTCCAAATCGTCACTCCATTCATCCATCCAAACCCTTTTCACCGCCCTTCTATCTTTCCATCAACCCTAAATCACCTTCCACATTTCCTAATGCTAAAACACAGTTTATCTTACACCCAAGCCCGAGACTCTAACCGTACACTTATCAACTTGGTATCAAAGCCTCATGATTCATCCTTCCTTAAGGTAATTTACTTTCCTAGGCTTTGAATTCCGCTCATCAAGAATCACTTCTACTATCAAGATTTCATTCAAGATCCTACGTTCATAAGTCCTTAGCATATCTTCATCCTTTGTTTGAAGATATTCATCCTTTATAGTACATCTTCAACCAAGAACTTCATCAAGATCTTAATAAACATCATCAAGATTCAATTAAAGTTGAAGATTACCATTTCTCTTATTTCTCTACTTCCATACACCACACATATACATTGATACTTTCCATTATTTTGAGTGTTGTGAGATTACACACGCATAAAAACATTTCTCCTTGAGTGATATACTCGGCCCTGGCATATAATACTCCTTTTCATTCATTGGTTTTATCTCAATTTATAAAACTTCATTTGATCACCTTGAGTTAAACCCTAGCGTGTGCAATAATGAAAAATTCAGAATTTATGAATTCCATCCTTGATGCCATCAATAATCAATTTGAAAAGCTTGAAGTAAAAATGGAGAATAGGATGGAAGAACAAAATGATAGGGTTAAAGGCACGGTGAGATGAGCCATTGAATCAAGAGGAGGTCATTTGAATAAAAAAATTGAATATGTTGAAGAAGACTCAAGTCCATATTCAAGCATGCATAGTAGAATAAGAAGAAGGAAAAGCATGGTGAAGATAAGGGTTTGAAGGTTGATTTTCCAGAATTTCATAGAGAGTTAGATGCGGAGACGTTCATAGATTGGATGTGCACTATGGAATCCATCTTTGAATTTAAAGAATATGATGATCATATGAGATGTAAGTTGGCTACTCTTAAACTTCAAAAATTTACAAGAATTTGGTTTGATAATCTCAAGAGATCAAGGGAAAGAGATGGCAAGCCAAAGATCAAGTCATGGGAGAAATTGAAAAAGCACATGAAGAGAAAATTTATCCCAAGAGAATTTGAGCAAGACAACTTCATCAAAATGATGACATTGAAGTAAGGGAATTCAAGTGTGGAAGAATATACAAGGAACTTTGAAACGTTATCCTTGATATGTGATGTACAAGAGAGGAAAGAACAAACTTGTGCAAGATATCTTGGAGGATTGAATTTCAAAATTAGAGATAAAGTTGAAGTTTCTCTATATGATACACTTGAAGATATGATTAAGCTTGCTATAAAATTTGAAAGGCAACTCAAAAGGCCTAAGGCATTATCCAAACCTTCCTCTTCCTTGTCGAATGAAGCAACATCATCTTTGACTTTTATGCCATCAAATTTGAGCATTATCATATAAGAAAAAGATCTTAAGCCACGCATGGAGAAGTATAGAGTTAAGGAGATTAAAGGTAAAAGTAGAAAATGTTTTGAATGTAGAGGTTATGGTCATTATGCTAAAGAGTGTCCTAATCAAAGAGTTATGAACTTAAGAGAAATTGAGGAGATTAAAAGGGAAGAATAGGAAAGCATGAATGAGGAAGAAAATCGAGTGTGTAATGATGAAGACAATCATGCTATTACTACCATTGAAGCTGAAGAAGGGAAACTGAGTTTTTACATACATCACGTTGATTATGTGGAGAATGATGTGCATTATTATCCCATGGTTTCCTTGTGTTTTTATGGAGTAAATGTTATCATGGAACCCTTGTATCATTCGAAGCAAATTGAAGAAGAAAACATGGTGAGTTTGAAGGTGTATAATGTGCATGAAGACATACGTGATGTGAAGAAGAAAATGAACCATTATGCACCCCATGCATTTAGCTTATGTTCATTGATGTGCACATATGAAGATCCAATGTCAAGGCTTAAGAGGCACTAGAGGATTTTCAAAGATTACTTTAGTGTGTAGGAGATATTCAAAGAATACAAGGACAAGTATCAAGTTGAAGAATATGTCCTTTGGTGTTTGTTATTCCTCAACAAAGTTGTGAATTTGAGGACAAATTCAAACCAACCTGGGGAGAATGATGTGGGAGCAAAGTCGCATGACACGACACCGACTAAGATGGTTACGCTACTCTACACAGATACATGAACATGGAGGTGCATGCATGGGTTACATGCAATGTTCTTTAGTTAGCGTAACGTTTATTATTAAGTCATTTATTATTATTTTTTATTTCGATTCAAATAAGGTTGTTAGTAGCTAGATCATTTAATATCTTCTAGCTAGTCTTAAGTCATTTATTATTATTTTTTATTTCGAGTCAAATAAGGTTGTTAGTAGCTAGATCATTTAATATCTTCTAGCTAGTCTTAAGTCATTTATTATTATTTTTATTTCGAGCAAATAAGGTTGTTAGTAGCTAGATCATTTAATATCTTCTAGCTAGTCTAAGGGAATTCAATGTTTCTAGGAAAGATTAGTGGCAAGCTTATTATAATCTTTGAAGGGAGGCTCGACAAATTTTGTCTATTTAAAGCCATAGAAACCGAGAGAAAGAACACAATTTGAATGAGAAGAAAAACCTTAAGCTCGCTTAAACCCGAATTCTGTGTGGATTCATCTCGTAACAAGTCGAATCTGTGTGAATGATTTGTTTTGAAAAACTTTAATCTTTATTTCTGTGTGGCTTAAAGATTAGTCTATCCTTTTTTTTTTTACTTTGCCACCTCTATCTTTTCCACTGAAAACCCTACTCCAAACCGTCACTCCATTCGTCCATCCAAACCCTTTTCACCGCCCTTCTATCTTTCCATCAACCCTAAATCGCCTTCCACCTTTCCTAACCCTAAACCACCGTTTATCTTACATCCAAGCTCGGGACTCTAGCCATACACGCATCAGACCAGATTGGTTATAGATATATTTCATAACGACAAAAATATTGAACTTATTTGGTTACTATGCATTTTATAGTTATAAAGTCACACATATATCACTAGTGGGGGATTTTGGGGTTTTTATCGAATATTTGGGCTTATATATAAACTCTAAGAATTGTGGGTTATTATATAAATTAAGCCCACATATAAATGATCATATTTATATATAAATTATTGGTCTTAATGTAAATATGTTGTGGGCTTGTCTATAAGAGACGTTGTGTATTCCAGGTTGTTGATGGACCATGATAAAATATCCGGATAAATGACAAATAAATTATCTATATATAGGATCGTGGTCCTTGGGTCACACATACTCCATTCAATTGAATTTCCATTCGTCAATAGAGAATGATGAAACTGTGCTCGATCTAGAATACTATAGGACCGACATTTTCTTGAATTCATTGACTAGTCTTGAGTTATGGATTTAGGTATGCTTTCACATTATATTGTATATGAATCTTGATGAATTAGTATTTGATCCTTTTGGATCTATATATTGAATTAATCTATCATCTAGTTGTGTATTTTGATAATATTATATATTCTTATTGTTATTTTAAAAATGCTTATGCATTGATCAGGGGCTTATGAATTAACAAAATTTTATGACAGAGAGACCAAACACAATTACACTCAATGTTCATACAAATTAAATTAGTCCCTTACTAGATGGAGTCGATAACACTCCATCAGCTACTTAAACATAAACAAATGGTAAGAGGGGAAAATATGTGAAAATTTTTAGCTAGCCTAGTTAGCTATCTAAAGCTACTTTTTTATTTTTTATTTTTTTAATAATAGGTACAACATTTAACTAGTTATAAGACGTCCCACCATCTAACAAATACCCTTTGTTTTTATTATTAAGTTAAACATATTTTATCAAAGGGCATTTTCTTACTATGTAAAAAAAACTAAAAAAAATAAAAGAAAAATAATTCATCAGTCGACCCATCATTGACACATCAGGAAGGATTATTTTGGTATTTTTTAAACCTATGAACTTCTAGATCATTATGGTGGAATTTCAAGAGCTTTTAATGTTGGTGATTTGTCTCCTTATTATACTGAGAATAATTTGAGGATAAATTCTTCTCAACGTGGGAAGAATGATGCAGGTGCATCTAATGTATCTCATGTTTCTAATGATTCTCAAGGTAAGGAAGAATTAGTATTCTTAATAATGGAGCCAATCATTTTAAATGTTATTGATAATATTTCTATGCTTGGTATTGAAAACGATTCAAGATATTCTTGTAGGTATATTACATATTTGTAAAGTGAAGATGTTAAAACACAAAAAGAGACTTAAAGTGTACAAGAATTCAAAGCATGCAAGGCTATGTCATACATGGGATGATACTACAACAAGATATAGTGGTGATATCATTAGTTATATTAAACTTGTTATCAACCCTAAGTATATTTTATGTAAGCTAGGGTTTTATTGTAATTTCATCTATGTACCATAGTTGATTGTGTGGCATTGTAATTTTAGTCATTAATATCATTTAAATGATGATATTATGAGTAAGATTAGGTATTATATGGGCTTAATTAAAGCGAGTTAAATTATCTTGGATTAAGAGGAGAAACTAGCTGGCTTAAGTCTTTTAAGTCGGCCTTCCATCCCTATATATATCTTATCCTTGTACACAGATAGAATAAGGTGAATAAGAGAATTTTTGAACACAAAAGTCTCAAGCAAAGGCTTGTGTTTTCTCCCTTTCTGGATTCCCTTATAGATTGAAGAATTACCCAGGGTTACTCTTCATTTTAGACCTTCGAATTTGCACATAACATTAGAAGGAACACTATCATCAAGTTTGAATATATTTCGAGTTTAACTTGCATTAAACTGAACCTTTCTCCTCAACTTCAACTTGCCACCGATCAAAAAAATAGTTGATAGATCCTGCTCTTCTTCTTCCACTTTGATCCACATCCAATTTTGGTATTAAAGCCTCTAAAACCATTGTTTCTTTTCAGTGGTGTAGGTTCTTGCTCTTCTTGCTACTGCCTGCAAGAAAACTATCTTGCAAGAAACTAACGAAATAGCCATCTTCATCCAATTCTTGCACTTTATCCTATTCTTGAATCTTCAATGTGCATCTTCCTTGAAGATTTCAATTTATTGCACATATATTGTTGAAGATACTCACAGCTTCAATCGGAGAAGTCCATCACCTTCTTTTCGACACCACCTTCAACCATTCATTCCATTCATATCTTTAGGCAAAAGCAATTCCATTCTTAACTTCTAGTTCCTACTTTGACATCTACACTTCCCTTTTCCCTTCTTCTCTCAACTTGTCTAGTAGGCCATCTTTCATTTTTTTTCTCCACGCATCTTCTTACCAAAGATAAAAACCTTCCCCGACACTCCTTGGTTTGAAGAAAAGAAAATTTCTCAACTTTGATCCTTACTCATTTATTTTCCAATATTTTAACACATACTCTTCCTTCTTTTATTCTTCATACCTTTAAGTGGTAAGTAACCAGCATCTACAACTTGAAGATACCACTTTCTTAGAGCACAGTCGACGGCCTCCATCATGATTTTATGTGACCTGTTAGTGTGTCACAAAGGGAGATCTCATTTCCAGCCAAGAATATTGCAGAATCATTCGGCCATCTTCCTTTCAAATTGTGTGTGACCAAGATAGCAAAGGAGTAATCAAGATTTGCTTAATTTGTAGCAAGAGTTACCCTATATTACTCGGCTGCAAGGAACTTCTAGGGCTTCCATTAGTTGCTGCATTCTTTTGTGGAATTAAGTAGTGTGTTCCAACTTCACTATGGCAAGTGAAGATGTTCATGCCTTGGTGAAGTCTATCAAGAGGTTGACCACATGCTTGGATGCCCATATTCATAATTAAGCGACATTTCAATACCAATTGTAAAGTGTGGAAGCCAAGCTAGCCGATCAAGAGAAGTTTTGTCCATGGCCAAGTCGATTGGAAACCACACAAGATAGTGTGGAAGGGAAGATGAGGCATGCTTTCCCAGCAAAAAGAGGACATGGATATAAAAATTTGCATCATGTCGAGGATGGAGAAGAAGAGATGAGTTCATATGGCTCAACAAATCATAAAAGACCACATCCATTCCAAGTAAGACATGCATACAATGAGGATCAAGGTATCAAACTTGACCTTCCTAAATTTTATGGTGAATTGAATGTGGAATTGTTTTTTGAATGGTTGCATGAAATTAAGGCTATAATTGAATTTAAATACTATGATGATGAGAGAAAATGTAATCTTGCTTCTCTTAAGTTCAAAAGATTTGCTAGGATTTGGTATGACAACTTAAAAAAGACAAGAGAAATCAAAAATTAAATCTTGGGAAAACTTAAAAAGTACCTAAGAAAAAAATTTGTGCCTATAGAATATGAACAAGATATGTATGTGATAATGGAAACTATATGGCAAGGATTGTTTAGTGTAGAAGAATACACTAGAGAATTTGAAAAATTAGCACTTATATGTGATATCCAAGAAATAAAAGAACAAAAATGTGCCAGATACTTAAGTGGATTGAATAATTGGATAAGAGATAAAGTTGATATTTTTTCATATGATTCTCTTGATGACTTGATTAAGTTGGTATTAAAATTTGAAAGATAAACCAAATCAACCAAAGCCTATGTTAAGTCTAATGTTTCAAACTCAACTAAACCCTATTCGAATACCTTTACACCCAAAACTACATCTTCATGTGATAAAAGGAATAATTGAGATGAAAAAGGTAAAAATAAGGTTGTTGAAATGCCTAATAAATAATGCTTCAAATGTAAAGGATATGAGACTTTGCTAGAGAATGTCCTACCTAAAGAGCTTTAACCTTGAGTGAAATAGAAGACATGGAAATATGTAATGATTATGAGAATCTAGGAATTAAATCTCCAAATAAAATTTTAACCATAGGTGAAGAAGAAGGAGACCCATGTTTTGTGCTTCAAAGAGTGTTACAGATTCAACCTAATGTGACATCTACTCAAAGAGTGAAATTTTTTAAAACTAAGTGTAAAGTAGGTGACATGGTTTGTAGACTCATTATTGATAGTGGTTCATGTACAAATGTTTCTATTGAAGCAATGGTTAAGAAGCTTGGTTTAGAGACTACTAATCATCCTAAACCCTATTCTTTACAATGGTTAAACAATGATAAAAGAGATAAAGTAAACAAAATAACCTAAATCACATTTTGCATTAGAGACTAACATGATGAAGTTTTATGTGATGTTTTACCTGTGGATGCTTGTGTTTTACTTTTAGGAATACCATGGCAATATGATAGAAAAGCCACTCATGATGGAGTAACTAACGAATATGTGGTGAAAAAGGGAAAACAATTGTATAGATTGACACCTTCTTTATGTTACCATATGCCTTTGAGTGATGATAAAAAGATATTATTGTTACATGAAAAGCCTATGGAAAAATGCATAGAAGAAAAAGAAGAAGGAATTTACTATGATTTAGTTGCAAAAGATTCTAAACTTGGGGAGAAACAAATTGATAATCCTAATCTAACTAAGCTGCTTGATGAATATCATGATGTATTTCCTAATGGTTTACCTCCTAGATTGCCACCTAAAAGAGGTATAGAACATGCTATTGTTCTTACTCCTAGAATGCCTCTTCAAAAGAAAGTTAATCCAAGACATGAAAAGTGGGTGAGTTTCTTACAATCCTTTGTGTTCTCTGTCAAACATTTAGATGGAAACGAAAATGTAGTAGCCAACGCTCTTTCTTGTAGATCTACATTACTTGTTATGATGGATGCCAAAATCTTAGGTTTCGAAATGTCAAAAGAATTGTATCCTAAAGATGAAGATTTTAAGGATATATTCAGTGCATGTAAATATAGTGGATATCATGGTAATTATGTCATACAAGATGGATTTTTGTTTAGAATAAATAAACTTTGTATTTCTAGGTCTAGTATTCGAGACTTACTAATTAAAGAATTACATGAAGGTAGTATTGTGGGACGTTTTGGTATACATAAGACTATGGATTTATTACAAGAAAATTTCTATTAGCCACGAATGGTTAAACATGTACAAGCTATGATAAGTAGATGTTCTACATGTCAAAAATGTAAGAGTTACTTTCATAAAGGCTTATGCACACCTTTACTAGTTCTTGATAAACCATGGGCAGGAGTTAGTATGGACTTTATCCTAGGGTTACCAAGAATACAACATGGTAAATATTCTATTCTTGTGGTAGTAGATAGATTTTATAAAATGGCTCATTTTATTTCATGTAATAAAACCAATGAGGCCACGCATGTTACTGACTTATATTTTCAAGAAATTGTTAACCTTCATGGTATGCCTAAAAGTATTGTCTTAGATCAGGATGTCAAGTTTATGAGTTATTTTTGGAAAACTTTGTGGCATATGGTTGGTACTAAATTGTTATTTAGCACTTCACATCATCCACAAATAGACAGTCAGACCGAGGTAACAAATCGAACTCTTGGTACCTTATTAAGAGGTTTGGTTAGTAAAAGTAATAAGGATTGGGATGATAAGTTAGCTCATTCAAAGTTTGCTTACAATCGAAGTACATCAAGCACTACTCAAGCTAGTATGTTTGAGGTGGTTTATGGAGTGAATCCACATATGTCAATCAATATGGTTCCTTTAAAGAAAGGTGAATTACAAAATTATGAAGTCGAGGATAGAGTTAAATTCTTTCAACAGCTTCATCCAAAAATAAAGACCAATATTTAAAAAGCTAATGCCAAGTATAAAGCTCAAGTGAAAAAGTATAGAACCCCACATGTATTTTCTCTTGGTGACTTAGTTTGGTTATATTTGTGTAAAGAAATATTTCCTAATTTATTTAAAAATAAACTAATGATAAGGGCTAGAAAACCTTTTAAAATACTAAGAAAATTTAGGGATAATGCTTGTGAACTTAAACTTCCAGATCATTATGGTGGAATTTCAAGAACTTTTAATATTGGTGATTTGTCTCCTTATAATACTAATGATAATTTGATGACAAATTCTTCTCAACTTGGGGAGAATGATGCAGGTGCATCTAATGATTCTCAAGGTAAAGAAAAATTAGCATTCTTAATAATGAAGCCAATTATTTTAAATGTTCTTGATAATATTTCTATACTTGGTATTGAAAGCGATTGAATATATTCTTCAGGTATATTACATATTTGCAAGGTGAAGACGTTAACACACAAAAAGAGACTTAAAGTGTAAAAGCATTCAAATTATGCAAGGCTATGGAATACATGGGATGACACTACAAAAAGATATAGTTGTAACACCCCCAAATTTCACTCCTGAAAAAAAATTTTTTTTTGAAAGATTAAAGCGGAAGCTAGGAGCGAATTTGGAAAATGTTACCGCCACATCTAACACAAGATAAATGTCAACCATCTATCTCATGTTAGATGCAAGGCTAAAACCTGTCGACCAAATAAATCCGAATAGTAAACACTTAACAAAGTACGAGAAATTTAAAGTCAATTACAAAACCTTTAGAAATCTAAATACAATACTTGCAACTTCCAAATGTGAAAACAATTAAACAAAATAAATCCCGAAGGGTAAATATCCGGATTGCCTACTCTCTCAAGTCAAGTCTTCCACCCCGAAATAGTATCCGATCTTAAACCTGCACAAGAGGTCTGCTCCCCACCATCAGTGGATCATCACAGGACCCATTCAACCAAGGTAGTATCAGTACGGGTCCAATACTGAGTAAATCCCACTACCCTATCTTATGGGAGAGACGTAAACTATAAAATCAAGTGCATATTGAATCATGGCACATTTACGTTGATATAATATTATGCATACTCAAAACCCACATCATAAGTCCTACCATACATATATAATAACATGCAAAACATATATAACATTTATTTAAACATGTAAGTGTGGCAGCAAACATCTTAAACCAGTAAGACATTCAGATAAACTAACCGAGCATTCATGGACAATATTAAACCAACCAATCGCGCATTTTCGGACAACGCCAAACCAACCAAGCCGAATCGAGTCCTCTGCTCGTGGAAATGAGCAGCATGTAGTAATACAGATAATAAAAGCCGGCTATGGTCCGGTTAGACTCATTCAGTCATTCTCTAGATCTCTGGTAAATATAATCAATTCACATCATAGTCTTTATCAATTCATGTGAGTGCGAGGACCCCACTATTATAGCCGGTGGACCGGGAATCATGCAGGGCAAAACGCGCCTGGCCACTATTATAGCCGGTGGACCGGTCATGTAGGGCAGAACGCTCCTGGCCACTATTATTCGCCGGTGGACCGGTCTGGCCCCGACTCACATGATGTTTCGCTGTAATTACTTTGTGTCTTTCCCATGTCTTATCGTTATTACGTTCGGTTTGTTGAGCACGGAATCCCCCACTATTATAGCCGGTGGACCGGAAATCATGCAGGGCAAAACGCGCCTGGCCACTATTATAGCCGGTGGACCGGTCATGTAGGGCACCCCGGCCCTAACCACTATTATTCGCCGGTGGACCGGTCTGGGTCCGGCTCAACATCTTCCTCTTTAAGTAATTAGTGTCTTAACATATCTTATTTGAAAGTATTTTACCCTTGACATGCATGGCTAACTTTATCCACACTTGTCCTCCCAGGAGGGCCCGTCCCATATCTTGGGACACTTGCGCCCCTTATCACACCTCATTATCCACTCCCCTTTTTCTCTTACACATAATAAAGACCAACCCTTAATGGCGTGGGTTAAGGCCCAACACCTCATGACATCCACTCCACATGCTATCTCCCTCTAAGGTTTCCCCTTGGAAACCCTAATTGGACCTATGTGGCCCAACTTTCTCTCACTTACACTACCATTACTCCATCTATCGTCCTACTCCTCATCTCATTTAGATCCAATCCCAAATCATATCGCTTTACCCCTCGATTCCACACGTGACCGAAAACCCTAGTTGGCCACTTCAACCCTAGCACCTTTCTTCTCCCACAAGTAACCCCTCTCTTTTTCACCCAATATATCTTCTCTCCCATGACACCCATAATCACCCCTTATACAACAATTCCCACTCTTAACCCATACTCCACTCTCCCTTAATCATTTTTACTTCTACATTTCCCAGATTACTACTATCTCCCAAAACCCTAATCGGGTCCCTTATACACCCTCGCAGCAACCTACGTATTATTTTTCATCCCAAGTCTCCAAACACTCCACAACTCTCCCTTTAGCTTATTTACACCTTAATACAACTTTTCTCACGTAACGATTATCCCCATGCAAGCTTTATCCAACCCATGCAAACTCTCGAAGTTCCCATGCAAACCCTAGAATTCCCATGCATGGTTCTCATCTCTTTTTCCTTTCGGTCAACCTCATACCCCCTTTAGCAGTTCACTTCCCATTTATTTCTTTTATCATTTCATCTCCATGCCGTAATAATAATTACCCTAACATGCATGTCCTAGAGGGTTAATTCATGCCACAGCACATCATAATCACCACGTATGGATATCACATTCATGTCATGAGAAAACACATACCACGTACCTTAACTCCAAGCTGCGCTACGCATAAAACACGTTAAGGAAAATCATGTGATACACAACAGGACATGATACATATACAAGGCACCCAAGGCATACAAGTCACGTAACATGTAAGAACCTTAGCCACATCCTTACGAAACACCCATAAGTGGAGGTAAGTAGAAACTTACCTGGATCCGAAGCTAGCTAAGCGAGATAAGAGGGAGAGAGGTCACTAGCTCGTGGATCCACGAGAAAGCTGTCCTAGATCCGATAGAAATCGAAAACTAAATTAGAACTATTCTATCAATCAATAATTCACATATTCTAATTAAATAAACACAAACAACACAAATGATCTTTCTTAGAAAATTTGTCCAAAACTTAGGACTTAAAAGCATAGCTATATTAAGATTTGAAATTAAAAATAAATCCAAATGGATTAATACAAATACCACTTAGGACATTGCAAATTAATTTGGAAAGCTCAAGAAAGAATAATCGATTATAAATTAATTTATCGAAAATGACTTATTCATTAGGTTTTATAACTAAATAGGTAAACCGACAATTTATATAGAACTAGATCCAAACCGATTAGATTAAAACATAATTTAAATGATTTAAAACCCAAAGACAGAAATCGATTAAATAAAAGACGCACAACAAAAATCAATTTATAAAACACTCCCCGAAGATTAGGGTTTTAGGCCCGAAAATACAATTCAGTTGAATTCTATTAATTTAATCAAATTGAATATTTGGATATGCAATTAAACATATTTTATAACATATTAGATAATCAATTTATCAAAACCAATAAAAGGAATACCCAATTCAGCATAATTAGGATTTTTGGACCCGGAACGCAAATCCGATCAATTCTTGCTAAAATATATAAATTGACGGTTCGGAAATGTAATTAAATATATCCTAATATAAATTGTATAGTCAATTGAATAAAACGACCTGGTTACATAACCCAATTTAGACCCGCAAGAGTTTTGACCTAAAAATCCAATTCCGATTAATTACGCACAATTTTCCCAAATCAACACTTCCGATATGAAATTAAATACATTTCAAATGGTATGGTAAAATCAATTGAGCGAAACGACTCAATTACGCAACCCAATTTCATTACACAAGAATTTTGACCTAGAAATCAAATTCCGATTGATTCCGCATAAATTTCTCAAATTGACGGTTCCGACATGAAATTAACCACATTTAAAAACATATTGTATAATCAAATTATCCAAAATCGCCAAATTGGACGGATCCGAAAAATTTGGGCATAACCCGACCTAAAATTCAATTTCCCAAATTTTCAACACAAACCATACAAATAATATATCCAAATAAATCTTACAGCACATATATACATAATACAACAATCAATTTAGCTTTTCATAAGCTAAATCACATTCAATTAATCAAATCCGTATTAGGGTTTTTCAGAAAATTATACCAAACGAAAATCAACGAATCGGGACAAGGAAGGGCCGGAGGAGCTTCGTCGGAGGCCGAGGGTTGCTCGCCGGTGGTCAGCGAGGCTCGCCGGTGACCGGGCGGTGGCGCGAGTTGCGTGGCTCGTCGCTGCTGCCGCTGCTGTTCCTGCGCGCTTCGGTGGGCTGCTGCGCTGCTTCGCTGGTGGCAGTCGCTCGTGGTGGTGTGTGGCAGCAGGTTGGAGGCCAGGGGTCGACGAAGGAGGAGCAGGGAGGAGGAGCTGGGGAGAGGTGGCGGCTAGCTAGGGTTTGGGAGTAGAGGGCTGCGAATAGGGCAGGGCGCAGGAGAGGGGTCGGGGTGGGGAAGAGAGAAAGAAAAAGAAGAGGGGGGGGGTCGGTCGGGCCGGTTGGTGCGGGTTTTTTTTTTTTTTTTTTTTTTTTTTTTTTTTTTTAATAACAAATACCCATAAAATAAAATACTAAAAATATAAAAATATTATTAGAAGATTTTATATAAAATTTATTTCATAAGGTTCCGAAAGCTTAAAATTAATAAAAAGGCTATATAAAGAATTCCGAAAACATTTTCGGAAAAAATTTACCAACGAACGTAAAAATTTGTGTTATTTACGGAAATATATTATAAGGTCTCGAAAAATCATTTAGAAGCATATAATAAAACATTTAAGTCAAATTTGAATAAATCGAGACTAATTTAAATAATTTCCGAAATTGATTTTCCGTAAATCAAAAAGCATAAAACAGACGAAAATTAATTCCGAAAAGAAATTTATAAATAATTTCCGAAAATCTTTTTAAATTAAAACTTCCCGAAAATATTAAAGATTACTGAAATGAATAAATTTAAAGTCGGAAATATTTTCCTACGGATAAAATTATTAAAATAAATTTAACTATTTAAACAGAAATTCCATAATTTAAATGATACATTTCGTCAACAAAATATAACTTCAAAATAACGTCATAATCATATGACAAAGTTATAATCGAAAATAAATCTAAAATATTAAAAATAAAATACGAGAAAGAACTGGAATATATATTTTTAACCGAGACTCGAACTCATAGGAATATAATAAAATCATTGTCGTTAACGAATTTATCTAGAATGGTTCGCAACGACAACGATTAATTAAATTCAAATATGAACTCGAAATCGTCGATAAATCCATAAAATGAATCAAAATTAAGATAATTAAACATTTACATCAAATTACGCTAATAAAATCATTAAACTTAGTAAATATAGATTTTAAAAATACGGGGTATTACATCACTACCCCCTTAAAAAGGAACTTCGTCCCCGAAGTTCGGGAAAACCTAGGTAGCGGAAACTTGACAAAATGATTGAATAAAACATTGACCACAAAAAAAAAAAGTTAAGAGTAAATCCAAAGAAAAGTAAAACGACGTTTACGAAACCAAACCAAACAAGGTTGAATCAAAACGAGGCATAGGAAGTAAGACAAAAGAAGGAGAATTGATATTTAGTATTTCAAATACAATGGAATTCAAATACAGAAGAATTACATACTTAAAGTCAAAACAATTTACAAACATATTATTCTTTAAAACAAGGTCTTACAAAAGAATAACAAAAGTATAACATGAAGTTCAAATAGGATAAAGGAACGAAAACTCTAAAGATTACACAACCCTAATAATACAACTAATACATAATATGCACATAAAGCTCTACACAAAAGTTATCTTTATAACATCATACAAGAAAACAAGGCTAACACTTGGCTTATCCACTCATAAAAGATCCTCATAAACACCAACCACATACTTCTAGATCAAGGGAGATTCTCAGCCCAAAACACTTCACTAACAAGCTCTCTAATATATGCTATAACCATGATAATCTAAACCCTTAAATTTGAAAATGCGGCTACTATAGCAACTACAACATTCGAGCCCACAATTTTTTTTTTATTTATCTGCTATTCATTAATAGTTCTCCTCATACAAGACAAAACTTAATACACTATCACTCACGAGCAACCAGAAAAGAAAATATGCCTACTTTACGAGGAAGGATCTTCATACATTAAAACTAAGATTACTAACACAAATACAAAACGAAAACAACCTGTGATAGAATGATAGTCGATGGAAACTAGATATAAACCCACAATGAAAGTTATATAGCATCATTAAAATCACTAGGGTAATTAGGCACTCTACACTCTATTTATGAACACAAACACCTCAATCTAACCTCAACATTATCATTGTCATTATCACAATTCCACGCTTCTCCCAATTGAAAATGATACATCTATTCAAACATCACCATTAGGGTTACAATCCTAAATTTATTACAACCCAAAAATTGAAACTACTCAACCAAAATAGATTACGATTCATGTCACATCATACTATATCCGACAAGGTATACGTTAAGATTTTTAATCCACTAAACCTGTAAGACTAGGATTAACCTAGTGGGGTCACTACCCCCTTAAGGGCAAACTAATTACAAAACTATAGTAATCACAACACATAAAATACAGAGTCAACACAAATCAAGTATGTACAATCACAAATGATCATATACAAAAAGATAATTACAACAGCAAATCACAAGGCCACTTATACTACCCAATCACACTATCCTCACAAGCTAATCCGGATTTAAAATTCACTTGAAAGAAGGTAAATACATTTTCAGTTAAAACATTTAGGATCGTGAGAACCGAATCTCTAACCGAAACCCGATTCTCAACAACCAAAAGCTCTGATACCAACTTGTAACACCCCCAAATTTCACTCCTGAAAAAAATTTTTTTTTTTGAAAGATTAAAGCGGAAGCTAGGAGCGAATTTGGAAAATGTTACCGCCACATCTAACACAAGATAAATGTCAACCATCTATCTCATGTTAGATGCAAGGCTAAAACCTGTCGACCAAATAAATCCGAATAGTAAACACTTAACAGAGTACGAGAAATTTAAAGTCAATTACAAAACCTTTAGAAATCTAAATACAATACTTGCAACTTCCAAATGTGAAAACAATTAAACAAAATAAATCCCGAAGGGTAAATATCCGGATTGCCTACTCTCTCAAGTCAAGTCTTCCACCCCGAAATAGTATCCGATCTTAAACCTGCACAAGAGGTCTGCTCCCCACCATCAGTGGATCATCACAGGACCCATTCAACCAAGGTAGTATCAGTACGGGTCCAATACTGAGTAAATCCCACTACCCTATCTTATGGGAGAGACGTAAACTATAAAATCAAGTGCATATTGAATCATGGCACATTTACGTTGATATAATATTATGCATACTCAAAACCCACATCATAAGTCCTACCATACATATATAATAACATGCAAAACATATATAACATTTATTTAAACATGTAAGTGTGGCAGCAAACATCTTAAACCAGTAAGACATTCAGATAAACTAACCGAGCATTCATGGACAATATTAAACCAACCAATCGCGCATTTTCGGACAACGCCAAACCAACCAAGCCGAATCGAGTCCTCTGCTCGTGGAAATGAGCAGCATGTAGTAATACAGATAATAAAAGCCGGCTATGGTCCGGTTAGACTCATTCAGTCATTCTCTGGATCTCTGGTAAATATAATCAATTCACATCATAGTCTTTATCAATTCATGTGAGTGCGAGGACCCCACTATTATAGCCGGTGGACCGGGAATCATGCAGGGCAAAACGCGCCTGGCCACTATTATAGCCGGTGGACCGGTCATGCAGGGCAGAACGCTCCTGGCCACTATTATTCGCCGGTGGACCGGTCTGGCCCCGACTCACATGATGTTTCGCTATAATTACTTTGTGTCTTTCCCATGTCTTATCGTTATTACGTTCGGTTTGTTGAGCACGGAATCCCCCACTATTATAGCCGGTGGACCGGAAATCATGCAGGGCAAAACGCGCCTGGCCACTATTATAGCCGGTGGACCGGTCATGTAGGGCACCCCGGCCCTAACCACTATTATTCGCCGGTGGACCGGTCTGGGTCCGGCTCAACATCTTCCTCTTTAAGTAATTAGTGTCTTAACATATCTTATTTGAAAGTATTTTACCCTTGACATGCATGGCTAACTTTATCCACACTTGTCCTCCCAGGAGGGCCCGTCCCATATCTTGGGACACTTGCGCCCCTTATCACACCTCATTATCCACTCCCCTTTTTCTCTTACACATAATAAAGACCAACCTTTAATGGCGTGGGTTAAGGCCCAACACCTCATGACATCCACTCCACATGCTATCTCCCTCTAAGGTTTCCCCTTGGAAACCCTAATTGGACCTATGTGGCCCAACTTTCTCTCACTTACACTACCATTACTCCATCTATCGTCCTACTCCTCATCTCATTTAGATCCAATCCCAAATCATATCGCTTTACCCCTCGATTCCACACGTGACCGAAAACCCTAGTTGGCCACTTCAACCCTAGCACCTTTCTTCTCCCACAAGTAACCCCTCTCTTTTTCACCCAATATATCTTCTCTCCCATGACACCCATAATCACCCCTTATACAACAATTCCCACTCTTAACCCATACTCCACTCTCCCTTAATCATTTTTACTTCTACATTTCCCAGATTACTACTATCTCCCAAAACCCTAATCGGGTCCCTTATACACCCTCGCAGCAACCTACGTATTATTTTTCATCCCAAGTCTCCAAACACTCCACAACTCTCCCTTTAGCTTATTTACACCTTAATACAACTTTTCTCACGTAACGATTATCCCCATGCAAGCTTTATCCAACCCATGCAAACTCTCGAAGTTCCCATGCAAACCCTAGAATTCCCATGCATGGTTCTCATCTCTTTTTCCTTTCGGTCAACCTCATACCCCCTTTAGCAGTTCACTTCCCATTTATTTCTTTTATCATTTCATCTCCATGCCGTAATAATAATTACCCTAACATGCATGTCCTAGAGGGTTAATTCATGCCACAGCACATCATAATCACCACGTATGGATATCACATTCATGTCATGAGAAAACACATACCACGTACCTTAACTCCAAGCTGCGCTACGCATAAAACACGTTAAGGAAAATCATGTGATACACAACAGGACATGATACATATACAAGGCACCCAAGGCATACAAGTCACGTAACATGTAAGAACCTTAGCCACATCCTTACGAAACACCCATAAGTGGAGGTAAGTAGAAACTTACCTGGATCCGAAGCTAGCTAAGAGAGATAAGAGGGAGAGAGGTCACTAGCTCGTGGATCCACGAGAAAGCTGTCCTAGATCCGATAGAAATCGAAAACTAAATTAGAACTATTCTATCAATCAATAATTCACATATTCTAATTAAATAAACACAAACAACACAAATGATCTTTCTTAGAAAATTTGTCCAAAACTTAGGACTTAAAAGCATAGCTATATTAAGATTTGAAATTAAAAATAAATCCAAATGGATTAATACAAATACCACTTAGGACATTGCAAATTAATTTGGAAAGCTCAAGAAAGAATAATCGATTATAAATTAATTTATCGAAAATGACTTATTCATTAGGTTTTATAACTAAATAGGTAAACCGACAATTTATATAGAACTAGATCCAAACCGATTAGATTAAAACATAATTTAAATGATTTAAAACCCAAAGACAGAAATCGATTAAATAAAAGACGCACAACAAAAATCAATTTATAAAACACTCCCCGAAGATTAGGGTTTTAGGCCCGAAAATACAATTCAGTTGAATTCTATTAATTTAATCAAATTGAATATTTGGATATGCAATTAAACATATTTTATAACATACTAGATAATCAATTTATCAAAACCAATAAAAGGAATACCCAATTCAGCATAATTAGGATTTTTGGACCCGGAACGCAAATCCGATCAATTCTTGCTAAAATATATAAATTGACGGTTCGGAAATGTAATTAAATATATCCTAATATAAATTGTATAGTCAATTGAATAAAACGACCTGGTTACATAACCCAATTTAGACCCGCAAGAGTTTTGACCTAAAAATCCAATTCCGATTAATTACGCACAATTTTCCCAAATCAACACTTCCGATATGAAATTAAATACATTTCAAATGGTATGGTAAAATCAATTGAGCGAAACGACTCAATTACGCAACCCAATTTCATTACACAAGAATTTTGACCTAGAAATCAAATTCCGATTGATTCCGCATAAATTTCTCAAATTGACGGTTCCGACATGAAATTAACCACATTTAAAAACATATTGTATAATCAAATTATCCAAAATCGCCAAATTGGACGGATCCGAAAAATTTGGGCATAACCCGGCCTAAAATTCAATTTCCCAAATTTTCAACACAAACCATACAAATAATATATCCAAATAAATCTTACAGCACATATATACATAATACAACAATCAATTTAGCTTTTCATAAGCTAAATCACATTCAATTAATCAAATCCGTATTAGGGTTTTTCAGAAAATTATACCAAACGAAAATCAACGAATCGGGACAAGGAAGGGCCGGAGGAGCTTCGTCGGAGGCCGAGGGTTGCTCGCCGGTGGTCAGCGAGGCTCGCCGGTGACCGGGCGGTGGCGCGAGTTGCGTGGCTCGTCGCTGCTGCCGCTGCTGTTCCTGCGCGCTTCGGTGGGCTGCTGCGCTGCTTCGCTGGTGGCAGTCGCTCGTGGTGGTGTGTGGCAGCAGGTTGGAGGCCAGGGGTCGACGAAGGAGGAGCAGGGAGGAGGAGCTGGGGAGAGGTGGCGGCTAGCTAGGGTTTGGGAGTAGAGGGCTGCGAATAGGGCAGGGCGCAGGAGAGGGGTCGGGGTGGGGAAGAGAGAAAGAAAAAGAAGAGGGGGGAGGGTCGGTCGGGCCGGTTGGTGCGGGTTTTTTTTTTTTTTTTTTTTTTTTTTTTTTTTTTTTAATAACAAATACCCATAAAATAAAATACTAAAAATATAAAAATATTATTAGAAGATTTTATATAAAATTTATTTCATAAGGTTCCGAAAGCTTAAAATTAATAAAAAGGCTATATAAAGAATTCCGAAAACATTTTCGGAAAAAATTTACCAACGAACGTAAAAATTTGTGTTATTTACGGAAATATATTATAAGGTCTCGAAAAATCATTTAGAAGCATATAATAAAACATTTAAGTCAAATTTGAATAAATCGAGACTAATTTAAATAATTTCCGAAATTGATTTTCCGTAAATCAAAAAGCATAAAACAGACGAAAATTAATTCCGAAAAGAAATTTATAAATAATTTCCGAAAATCTTTTTAAATTAAAACTTCCCGAAAATATTAAAGATTACTGAAATGAATAAATTTAAAGTCGGAAATATTTTCCTACGGATAAAATTATTAAAATAAATTTAACTATTTAAATAGAAATTCCATAATTTAAATGATACATTTCGTCAACAAAATATAACTTCAAAATAACGTCATAATCATATGACAAAGTTATAATCGAAAATAAATCTAAAATATTAAAAATAAAATACGAGAAAGAACTGGAATATATATTTTTAACCGAGACTCGAACTCATAGGAATATAATAAAATCATTGTCGTTAACGAATTTATCTAGAATGGTTCGCAACGACAACGATTAATTAAATTCAAATATGAACTCGAAATCGTCGATAAATCCATAAAATGAATCAAAATTAAGATAATTAAACATTTACATCAAATTACGCTAATAAAATCATTAAACTTAGTAAATATAGATTTTAAAAATACGGGGTATTACAATAGTGGTGATATCATTAGTTATATTAAGCTTGTTGTAAACCCTAAGTATATTTTATGTAAGATAGGGTTTTGTTGTAATTTCATGGATGTACCATAGTTGATTGTGTGGCATTGTAATGTTAGTCATTAATATTATTTAAATGATGACACTATGAGTAAGATTAGGTATTATATGGGCTTAATTCAAGTAAGTTAAATTAGCTTGGGTGAAGAGGAGAAACCAGCTAGTTTAAATCTTTTAAGTCGCCCTTCTTTCCCTATATATATCCTATCCTTGTACATACATAGAATAAGCTGAATGATATAATTTTTTAACACAAAATTCTCAAGAGAAGGCTTGCATTTTCTCCCTTTTTGGAGTCCCTTATAGATTGAAGAATTTCCGGGGTTACTCTTCATTTTAGACCTTCAAATGTGCACATAACATTCGAAGGAACACTATCATCAAGTTTGCATATATTTTGAGTTTAAATTGCATTAAACTGAACCTTTCTCCTCAACTTCAACCCGCCACTGATCAAAACATTAGTTGATAGATCCTTCATTTCTTCTTCCATTTTGATCCACATCACCTTAGCTAGTATATTGGTAATGAAGTTTTCATCTACGAAGCTCACTACTATGAAGGGTGCATGAGCACATGATAAGGATGAGAGATTTGGTAGCATAACTAAAGCCTTTAGAGGTTGATAAATTTGATGCTTTCCTGGTTCATTTGATCTTAAATATTCTCCCAAAGGAATATACACTACTCAAAGTTAACTACCACACACAAAGAGAGTAATGGTCAATTAAAGAACTCATAGTCATGTGTGTACAAGAGGAGGAAAGATTTTAATTGATTATAGGGAGCCTGTGATGATGACAGCCAAGGGTAAGGAAAGAAAAAGAAGAGAAAGCCAAAAGGGTAAAGGTAAGAAACCGCCTCTTGGTGAGATAAAGAAGTAATGTTTCTTCTGTAAGAAAAAGGGACACATAAAGAAGGATTATGGTAAGTACAAAGCCTGGCTTGTGAAGAAAGGTAATAGCACCTCTTTTGTATGTTTTGAATATCATACAGTAGATACAAATTATAATAGTTAGTGGATTGATTCAAGTTCAACACTCCATGTTTGCAATTCTTTGTAAGTTATGGCAAGGATGAGGGAATTAGTGGACAATGAACAAAGTATCTTTACCGGTAGCAAGATATGTTCGGAAGTTCAAGGAATAGGCTCACGTAGACTAATTCTCTCTTGTAGTCATGTATTAATGCTAGAAAATACATTTTATGTTCCATGTTTTAGTAGAAACTTGATTTATGTTTTAAGACTTATACCATTTGGATGCTCATTTATTTTAAAAAACAATTCAATTAGTTTTTTTCTTTTATGAAACAAATTGTGTTGGGTATGGTACATTATCTGATGGTCTTTACTGTATTAATTTAATGCATGATAATACAAATATTAAAATGGATTTGAATATTGGTTCAAAAAGATGTGTTATGAATGATGACTCATCAATACTTTGGCGCAAAATATTAGGTCACATTTCTATTAAGAGAATAAGGAGATTTGTGAATGATGGAGTACTTGGTGCTCTAGATTTTACCAACTTTAGAACTTGTATAAATTGTCAAAAGGGAAAACAAACAAACAAGTGTAAAAGAGGTGCCAATAGGTGTTCTTAATTGCTTGAGATTATATATATCGATATATGTAGTCCTGATATAGACTCACGTAGTCAGAGATACTTCATCTCATTTAGTGATGACTATTCATGATACATGTATCTCTACTTACTAAACAATAAGTATGAACCATTAGATACTTTTAAAGTATTCAAAGATGAGGTAGAGAAATAATGTGACAAGCACATGAAAATTGTGTGGTTTGATAGAGGTGGAGAATACTATGGTACATACACTAAGGATGGACAAACACCTAGTCCATTTGTGAAGTTTCTTTAAGAGAATGGGATAATTACCCAATACACTATGACTGGTTTCAAACCAAAATAGCGTAGCTGAAAGAAGAAACATGAAATTATTAGATATGGTGTGGAGTATACTTAGAAACTCCAATATTCCTAGATCATTGTGGAATGAAGCACTTAAGATGACAATATATATTTTAAACTAAGTTCCAACCAAAGAGGTGTTAAAGACACCATTTGAGCTTTTCAAGGTTAGAATCGAGGCTTAAAACATATAAGGGTTTGGGGTTGTCCGTTTGAAGTGAGAAAAGGACCATAAGTGGATATTTTTTTAGATATACTAAAAGTTCTAACGATTACATATTTTATTATCCATCATCTAAAATTAGATTTGTGGATTCAAGAAATGCTAAATTTCTTGAACATAACTTAATTAGTGGGAGTGATGAGATCTGGAATCTAATTCCTAAATCTACTCGTTCGATAGAAGAAGCTTCCACTTAATGTCATAGAGTGAAATTTTTTCGCCGTACACTTCCAATTCCAATCATGGTTGAACAAGAAGTCAATAAGGCTCCACAAAATGCTGACATAACTTTAGTAGATCAAGTTGTTTAGGAATGTCCAGAAATTAGTGAACAACCAGCTATTGAGTAGGCTCCTCCAAAGGATGTTGGTCTGGCTTTAAAAAGATCTACTAGGGAAAGGAGTCAGCTATATCTATTGATTATTCTGTGTACTTACAAGAATCTAAATATGACCTTTGTGCTATTGATGATTCTGAAACTTTTTCATATGCTATGACTATTTAAAATATGAGTTACGATATGATTCCATGAAGGAAGAGATGAATTCCATGAAAGTTAATGAGGTTTGGGGCCATGCACTATTACTTGATGGGGCAAAGCCTATTAATTATAAGTGGGTCGTTAAGACAAAGAGAGACTCATCAGGGAAGATTGATAAGTACAAGGCTAGACTAGTTGCTAAGGGGTTCACTCAGAGATAAGGAAAAGGCTCAAGGTGTAACACCCTAATTTTTTTTTGAAATATTAGGTATTACCATCGTGATCAATATAAGTCTAGTTTGCCCAATCATCCTTACATCAACTATAAGGCTAAAATCATTTCTAGTAAAATAAGGAAATTAGAAATGGAAGATACATTTATAATACAATATAAGTTTGGAGGTTAATTCCAAATTATAATAATAAAATAGAAAGTAAGGGATACCATGGATCAAAGAATCTAAAAAGGTATTTGGGTAAATACATCAACCTAATAACATAACTCTTCTACCAAATACCTAGTACAAGTAAGAGGTCACTTATCCACACATAGTACATGTAAAGTAGCATAGTCATCTAGCGAGTCTTCCAAGACCTGCACATAAGAATCAGGGTCTCTTGCTTGTGTGAAGGAGCAGGACCATAACAAGGGTGGTCAGTTCACTACATACAGAGTAAGGTAAAAATACTATCGAATCAGGGATAAAAATAGCAGATGTGTTCAAAACTGATGATGAGTACACATTCAAACAAATGGAAAACCTCATAAGATAAATACTGATCAAGATCTCTTTATTAGATATAACCACTTTTATTCTTTTATGTACACTGAATTCAGAAACCCCACTATTCTAAATTGGTGAAACGATATAAAGAACCTTCTCATAAATGAAATACTTGAGCTACTGTTATCATCTGATGGAATGGATCTAAAAATATCACCTTCTTAGGGCAAAACGCTCCCAAGCCACTATTATCATTTAGTGTAACAGATATATAGATCATCTTGGTCACAACTCACGTACTCTTCCATTTTATATCATTAGTGTCTTATCCATAGGTTACAAAATTATATTTTCATTCACGATAAGTATAGGCCCTACTATTCTTAATCTAGTGGAATAGACTGAAATACCTTATCAAGGAAAAACGCTCCCAAGCTACTATTATCCTCTGGTGAAATAGATATAAAAACATCACCTTGGCCCTTTTCAAGTGATCTTTCTCTTTAAATGATTAATATCTTTTTCATGATTGATTTACAAGTACCGAACATATTAAGGCAAATAAGTACATAACACAATTCATAAGGTCGATCTCCAGGGTTAAGATCTTTAATTTCCTCAACCATAATATTACACTCTTGGCATAACTTCTCTAATATTGATCATTCAACCACCAATTATATTATATCATTTCTCAAATATTATCATTGTTAACACACATAAAATTCATGGTCTAACGACCGCATATAGGACACATCCTAGTAGAACGGGAAAGGTAGTGAGTGAAAGGAGATGAAACTCCACCAATCATAGCGTACCCTCTATATGAGCATCGAAACCATGACTATTAGCCATATTTTTATTCTTACTCTTTCATATAGGCCACAATCTCGTAGTACCGGAAATGTATTGAGTGAAAAGAGAGATGAAACTCCACCAATCATGGCGTGCCCTTTATACGAGCATCAACAACATGATAGTTAGCCACAATATTATTCCTACTCTTGCATACAGACCACAACCTCATAGTACAGGAAAGATACAGAGTGAAAGGAAATCAAATATCATAAGGTAACAACACTACTAACTCCCGGTAACCAACTCAAGAGATGGAGAAAAAGGCTCGAATGAAATCTTATTCCCATAATATACTTTATTAGTGATCCCATAATTTACAACATAATTTCAAAACAAGCTAATTTGTTATTTCTAAATATTGACACCAAACACAACTAATGGCCTCAAGTCACATAAATAACTATTTTATCTTTTTTAGTTATATTATTAATTACCAAATGATATCACAAATCACAATTACAATTCCCTCAATAACTAATTGGGTATCACCATGCAATAATGCCAAACACAACACAAGATACACAACTTCATCATTATTATTAATTACCAAATGATATCACAAATCATGATTACACTTTCATTAATGAAAAAAATGGTGTTACCAAGCAATAATGCTCAATACAACACAAGACATACAAGCCACCATTTAGGTGCCAAGAGGTGACACCAAGCTTAACCACTCAAGGCATCATTGTTATTTTGATCTATATTAAATCCAAGATTAGACATGGTTGAAATCATGATTAAAATGTTGTAATTATATAGAAATATTAATTTGGAAGTCCTGAACAAAGATATTAAATATCAAAAAAACATGAATAAATACAGACAAACCAATTGATTGGTCCCTAGAACCAGTCGGTTAGTTTGGTTGCACCAGACCTGAGAAAACAACGTATAGTGAAACAATTCGACTAGTTGGTCTAACCGATTGACTCATCATAAGAACTAGTCAATGGGTCTAACTAGAGGCCAAACCCCTTTGTCACCAAAAAATCAATTGATAGGTTTGGAAAACTAATCGACTGTTTATGGAAAATAGTTGATAGGTTGTCCCAAACTAGTTAATGGGTTAGAGCAGAGACCATACTAATCCAGTGATGTGATTCTTCTTAGGGAATAAAGAATTAGCGGGTTGGAGGATAGTGTTTTGGTTTAGTTTTTTGAATGTGGAAGGGAGGAATGTTGATCTTCAAGAAAGAATCAAATAAGACTCAAATATTGATATGAATCTTCAACAAAGATTCATGAAGAACTCAAAAAAGATTATAAGTTTGAAGGGTTCACTAAGAAAACATTCAAAAGCTCTAACTAAGATTACTCAAAGTGATCTTAGGAAGAAAAATTCTCATTCACTCAAAGAGAGAAATGATAACCAAGTGAATACTTGTTATTAGATTCAAATTAATTCTACCATGGGTTACATGCTTCAGTCATGCATTATATAGGTAGTAGATAATGCTAACTAATACACTTAGATAACCTTATGACACACAAATGGCTAAATAACACATGAACTAGTAATAGCAATATAATACCAGCCTATATAGTACACGAAATCAAACAAGGCATTATTACAAACAAAGTATACTCATTAATACACAAGTCTTAGTACTTGATCACCTAATATTTCACCTAAATTCTTTTAGTCTTTAGGATATGATGGCAGCTAACCACCACTATAAATGAATTGAAGCCTTCATGGAGACCATCGGAGCATATATGGTGGGCCAGATCCCAACACCTTAACCTCTACCGATGCCAACAACTACACTAGTCCTAGAGGACTGCCTTAGGAGGGTCGGGCAGCATCACACACCCATCTTCAAAGATCAAGAGGATTCTAATATCAAGGAATGATGGATCTATGACATGGAAAAGACCTTTACCTCTTGTGGTTACCTAGGGGACAGAAGGGTAGACGTGTTCATCTACTATGTAAGAGGAAGGGCAGATGCATGGTGGAGGAGCATCCATCATAGAGGTGGAGAAACTATGAGATGATGGCTATTTTTATAAGTGTTGCAAGCCTATTTCTACCCGATGCATCGATGAATGAAGAATTATGATGAATTCATGGAGCATTGGTAGGGGCATGTCCATAAAGGAGTAATATACTCAATTCATGAACTTGGTTCGGTTCACCCTGGAGGTAAAAGCTAATGAGGGGATGCACATTCATTGCTTTATGATTAGATTGGGGATCAGATACCAAGAGCTACTTGTAGGAGTCACTCTACTAGACATGGTCAAGATGTATGAGAAAGCTTTAGAGGCATCCCAAGTTATCCATGCTTAGAATGCTTAGTCAGGGAACAAGAGTAAGTTTGAGAGTCGCCAGCATTCTAGTGATCAGAATAAGGCTTTTTTTGGCAGTAGCATACTATCGAGGTTTGGTCAGAGCATGGGGTTAGAACCCTGATCAAGAGGATTTTCTAAGGTTCATGTCAAGGAAAGGCACTACCACTATAAGAGGTGTGGGTTGGGCCATCCAGGGTTCGACTGCAGAGGTAACAAGGTGATGTGCCATAGGTGCGACATGGTGGAAAACCAAATGTTTGAATGTCGAGTTGGAAATGGCAGCATTTAGAGGATTTAGATAAGATCTTGGGATCTATTCAGCAGCCACAACCTTAGATACTGAGAGTTCCTTCATCACTAGCCAGTGGTGCTAGTCGAGCAACTCACCTTAGACTTTCGAGGCCTCAGTATTTTTAGTAAGGATAAGGATCACTACCCCAAGAGTTCCATCAGCCGGGCACCTAAACATGATGAGCTATGTAGAGGTAGAACATTAGGCTGGTGTGGTAACTGGTATGCTCACTACCTCTACTACTCTTGCCTGTACATTTTCTAACTCTATTACTTCACATTCTTTTTTTCATCTGGTTTTTTAACTAGAGCTGCCTTATCTCCTTCTAGTAGTATCTCTACTTCGATTATTTTTCCTTCAAAGGATAGAATTGTATGCTCTAGGATGTATCAAGGGGTTGTAATGGTAGTAAAAGAGGTAGAGTTTCTGTTGGACCTCATAGAGTTGGATTTGTAGGATTTTGATGAAATTGTTGGAATAAACATACTAGGGAGGTACTGAGCTCTAATAGACCATGCATAAGAATGTGTAGTTTTGAGAGGACTAAAGGATATTAAGGTTTCACACTAGAAGTGTAAGCCCGATAGCTCTACAAAGATCATATTAGCAACTGCATTGAGTAACCTCTTATGAGAGATTTGAAGGGTAGATATGAAGACCCTCTCTACCATACAGTGCCAAAAGAAATCAACAGAGAATGCCTTATGGTTGAAACTTGAGTCATTATATATGATGATAAATTAGTTACTATTGAAGAATTGGCTTCATGACCTAAAATTCAGTGAGTTTCAATCTTTGAAAGCTTATTCGGATGAATTTGATTCTATTGTAATGGATATGCATAACATAGAAGTCAAATTAGATAATGAAGATTTGATCATTATGCTATTATATTTTTTGTCTACTATTTTTATGCATTTTTGGGAGACTGTATTGTATGGAAAGGATGAGTTACTCCGTGAGGATATGAAATATGCCCTACAATAATGGGAGTTGATTGATAGTCAATTATCTTATAGTAACTTTGCGAGGACTCACACGATGAATAACTAGTAGTTAAGGGGATGACACATGAACTGGTGTCTACTAACCATAAGAAGTCTAGATCTAAACAAAGAGTTGGTAAAAGAATGTGACATATTATGTGAAATGTTCTGAAAATTTGTAATTTTATAAACTACATTTAAATGATATTTATTATAAAAAATTATTTAAATAAATTATTTTTAAATTGAATTAATTAGAGCAAATAAATAAGAAAATTATAAGTATTTTTATTAGAAGAGAATTTAGGTATTTTAGCTAATTAAGCATTTTATTTTGAAAATTAATTAAATAAATTATTTTATTTAAAATAAGAAGGAGAAAATAGTTTTAAATTAATATTAATTTTATAAATAATTTAATTGGAGAAAATTAGCGTGTTTTACTAATTAATATAGAATTTATAGAAAATCTTTTAAAAATCCTAATTTAGCCTAAAAAGTAATTTAAGTATTATTTTATTTAAATATTATTATTTTTAAATATATATAAAATATTTTAATTAATTTAAATACCCAATATTATTATTTTTCCTTTTTCCCTTCTTCTTTTTCCTTTTCTTCGTCCTTTTTCTTTTTCTTTCTTTTCTTTTCTTTTCTTCTTTTTCTTTTTCCTCCCCTTTTCCCTGTTTGGGCTGCCTCTCCCGCGGCCCACTTCTCCTTTTTCCTTTCTTTCAGCCCAACCCAGCCCGCGCCGCATACCCTTCTTCCGCCCCTCTCCGCGCGGCGTTCCATTCCTCATTTCCTTGGAACGCAGCGTTTCATTTAAATCAAACCTACGTCGCCGAACCGCCCAGTCTCCCCTCTTTTCTTTCTTTCTTTCTTTCCTGGACTGCCGGTCCAGCCCCCCTTCTTCTTCCCCCAACCCTTCGCAACTGTCAGGCCTGACGCCACCGACGCCTATCATCTTCGCCGCCCGCTGTGGTTTTTTGCCGGCGATCTAGCCCAATTTGATTAGCATTTTCCTCCCTTTCTCTTCCCCTCGTTTCGGCAGCCTCATAAACCCTATCAAATCTCCCTTTCGAATTTTGATTTCCTAAACCAGAAATCCTTCCTTGTCACCGCCACTCTATTAGACGCCTCTTCCTTCGCCTCCGACCAACTTCGCCACCATATCTAGCCACCAAAATCTTACTTGCACCTCCCTCTAGCTAACAAAAACATTCATCACCCTCGATTCTTTCTGCACAATCCTCCCCGACTATGCGAATTTCCCTTCTCGACCAACCTGTCTTCCAGCCCCCGCCACCCTTTGCGCCGCCCTTAGCCACCTCTTCCGCCGTTTCCGCCGCTACTTTCACCTCAAAAATGATTCTACAGACCCTGATCGACCTTCCCCTACCTTTATTTTCCTCTTTCTCCCTCTCCTCCTCTCTCTTTCTCCTTCTCCTCCATTCAGCCACCACCGCCATCGTGCACCGCCACCTTCTTTCTATTCCTCTCCCTCTGGGCATTCTTAAACAGCGCAACTTGCACCTCCATTCTCCCTATCTTATTTCCATCATGCAAACTTCCCCTCTTTCTTCTCTTTTTTTGGCCACCGCCGCCGCCGCCTATTCCCACTAGCCTAAGGTTGAACCCTAGACCCTCTCAGCCATTTTCCCTATTTTTATAACCCTTAAATTATTTTATTTCATTTATTTGCACATAAATACTATTATTATTATTCTTAATATTTATATTTTTAATATGCATTATTATTATTAGTATTAGTATTAATGTTTTTATTATTATTTACGTTGAGGGCTGAAGCCTATTGTATTTTAATTCGATTTTATTATTCTTCTTATTATTTCTATATTTTACTATTATTAATATTAAAATGTTATAAGTATAATTATTATTAATATTTCCTATTTCGAATTTTCATTATTCTTATTCCATTATTATTAATATAAATATTTTAACATTAATATTTTTAATAATGTTATTATTATTATTATTATTATTATTATTATTATTACTATATTTGGTTATTTAATTTACAAATAATATTTTTAGTATTATTTTGGTAAAAGGGCCGAAGCCCTTATTTCACTTTATTTTGAGTAATGCCCTTTTATTATTATTGCTACTATTTTTATTATTCCTGTAAATATTAATATTGATATTATTTTTGGTATTTTTGTTATTATTATTTTATCAAAATCCTAGTCTTATATTAAGTTAGTGTTTAATAATATTTTGATAGGAGAGAGTCTAATTTTAGCTTTTCTCTCATAATAGGTAAAACCAGTCAAAGCCCCAATGAGGCATAGGAGCGTGCTCCAAGACCGGTGTCGTTTTAGGTAAGGGGTGCTAAGGCCTTTTCTGTGCTTTTATGCATTATGTGCTTTGCATGCTATGTATCTTATGTTTATCATTATTGTAATTATTTCATATGTGGTATAACGTGGAGTGGAAGTATGTTTTTGTATGGCATGTGTACTACGTGTATGTAACGATATGTGTTGTGACCTTGTAAGACATACATGAGAGGATGTCGATGTGGTTTGTGTGGAAGAAAGGATGAAAAAGGAGGATGGGGAAAGAAGTTGACTAAGGGAAGTGAATTGACCTAATTTTATGGTTGTATAAGGAATAATCTAATGTATGGTTTTATGTGGAAGAATATAATTTATGGTTTTATGCGGAGAATATAATATATGGTTTTATTTAGGAGAATCTAATTTATGATGTTATATGGGAGAATCGAATTTATGGTGTGTTTGGGAGAATCTAAATTATTATGTTAATTAGGAAAATCTAATTTATGATGTTATATGGGAAAATCGAATTTATGGTTTGTTTGGGAGAATTTAATTTATGATGTTATTTGGGAGAATTTAATTTAAGATTTGATTGGGAGAATCTAAGTTATGATTTGTTTGGGGAATCCAATTTATAGATTTACTTGGGAGATTCTAATTTATGATTTTATGTGGGAGAATCTAACTTATGGTCTTATATGGGAAAATCTCATTTGTGGTTATGAATGGGAGAATCTAATCAATGGTAAGGTAAGGATGAATCTTCGGTTTTATGTGATTTGAATCTAGGGTTGGTAAGGATGAATATTTGGTTGGTATGGATTGAATTTAGGGTTTGGTATGGACAAATCATTGGGTTTTATATGGTTTGAATTTATGTTTGGCATAGGTGAATCTTTGGTTTTGTGTGGATTAAATTTAGAGTTTTGTATGACGGAATCATGGTTTGTATGGTGGTATTTATAGTTGTATGGTGGTATTAGGGTTTACACAGTGGCATTGATGGTTGTATGGTGGTATTAAGGTTTGCATGGTTGAATTTAGGGTTTCACGTGGAATTTTAGGGTTTGCATGAAAAAAGGTTCGAAGGTTTGCATGGGGAGATTAATGTCTGCATGGGTATGAAATTTACGTGTGGAAAGTTAATTTGGGATGTAAGGAAGGTAATGTAATTGTTATTTGGGTGTTGAACTATTTTGGATGGAAAATAGTACGTGGAGCATTATGAGGGTACGGAAGAGACTAAATTAGGGTTTGGAGTAATGAACTCTGGGTTGTTGTGATTAACTAGGGTTGGAGTGGATAATTGTGGTTTGTTATGATTAACTAAGGCGTGGAGTGACTAATTATGGTTGTTATGGTTAAATAGAGTTGGAGTGGTTAACTATGGGTTGTTGTGGTTAATTGAGGTATGTGGTGGATGATTAGGGTTTTGTGTTATCATGTGTATGTGGTGATTAAAGTGTAATTATGATGGTGGACTTTTATGATTTTGATGTGTGAAGATTTATGCATGTCCAGGGTGAAAGCTTTTGAATAAGAAACTTAAAACACTAATCATTTAAAGTAGAAGATTATTGAGTTGGGTCCAGCCGATCCACCGGTAATAATAGTGGTGAGGACTTTGTCCCGCAAGTGTCCGACCCACCGGCAATAATAGTGGGGTGACTCGAACTCAATAAACATAAACCAGAGTTTGCTAAAGATACTTAAAAGGTACTAATTACTTATAGTGGAACACCATGTGAGCAGGAACCAGCCGATCCACCAGTAAGGAATAGTGGTGTGGACTTTGTCCCACAAGTGACTGATCTACAGGCGAATAATAGTGGTGTGGACTTTGTCCCGCAAGTGACCGGCCCACAGGCAATAATAGTGGGGTGTTTCTGTACTTACATGGATTTGATAAAAGGCATGGTGTGTATCGACTTTTGATAAAAGATTAATTAAGTAATTAATCTGGATTATTAGGCTTTTGTACTTTTACCTGAATTGTTCATATGCCTTTATGTTGTTATGTGGGATTACGCCCTTTTATTATTCTGCATGGATTATGTGCTTATGTTTTGGCCTTAGTGCTCGGTTACCTTACTCAGTACGTAGCGTACTGATCACCCTTTTCATGGGTGCTGCTCATTCCCACGAGTAGTATGCCCTTCTGACTTTGTGCAGGTGGGCAAGACATCAGTCAGGGCTGTGTGTTGAGCATATTTTGGCTCAAGTTTGAGAGCGTTGTGGCCATAATTCAGTCTTTATGCGATTTTATTTCCTTCTATTATTTCTTTTGTATTGGAGTTCTCCTCTTTGATTTATTACCTTGTATTGAGTATTTATCCTCTTTGATTTCACATGCTGATTTCTATTTTATTATGGTTTATAAACGTTTATGCGTACTCTGATTTTTAATGAATGATCTTTCGAGTTCTTTTATGAACTGTTGGTTTGAGTTTAATGTAAATATTTTCTTAGCCTTAGCACTTGGTATTGAAACGGTCGGAGAGAACCGGTTTGGTACTAAGTGTGGCGGTAACATTCCCAGAATTCACGGGTTTTAAATTAAGTATTTTAATTACTTCTGCTTTAAAAAAAAAGTAGTGAATTTTGGGGTGTTACACTATGGATGCCATAAAAAGGGGAAATTTTGGAAAATTTATCTAAATAGGAAGCCTAATGATAAGTCCGGCGAGTCATCCGATACGAAGGTTGATGCTGCTATGGCCTATGATGACGTTGATGGAGATGTGTTGACAGCCACTATTAGACATACCAAGATCGGTGATAGATGGGTCTTGGATTCTAGGTGTGATTATCATATATGTCCCAACTAGAGTTGGTTTTAGATGTTCAAGGCAACTCAAGGTGGAGTTTTATTGATGGTTAATGATGTTGCTTGCAAAGTTGTTGGGATTTCGGCAGTGAAGGTGTGGATGTATTATTATGGATGGTACACTGAGAGTTAAAAAAGGGACTCTGGTGGCTATAAAGGGAAAGTAGGTCAAGAAACTATATGAGTTGGTGGGTTTCACTATTGTAGGGATGGTTATAGGGACATCACCGAAGTTGAAAGACTAGGATGTTACAAGACTTTAGCATATAAGGCTGGGACACATGAGTATCAAGGAGCTTACTAAGCTCTCTAATAAAGGGTTGCTAGCCATATACAACCTTTGCTAGATACAATTACTACTAGATTGAGGTATTGGACCAATTTATTTCTTTCTTATGCTGGTGATTTATAGCTCATTAAATCTGTCTTATTTAGTATCCAGCTCTACTTTAGTCAAATTATCTTACTTCCTAGGAAAGTGTTGCACTATTTTATTAGCATGTGCAGGAGTTTCCTTTGGTCTGAAAAGTTGCATGTAAGGAAGGTTGCCCTTGTTGCTTGGCATAAGCTTTGTTCCCCAATTAATGAAGGAGGACTTGGATTACTAAATCTAGAGCTCTGGAATTGTTGTGCTTTGGGAAAACTTCTTTGGAATATTGCAGCTAAAAAGGATACCTTATGGGTCAAATGGATGCATTCCATCTACCTTAAGCAGGGATCTGTGTGGGATTTTACTCCTTCATCTTATACTTCTTGGATTTTTCTCAAGATATTGCATACAAGACCTATACTATAGGGGTATATACAGAGTTGTGAGACCAGGAATTTGACTAATTTTAGCATTCAAACAGCTTACCATTTCCTTCATGCTAAACAAGACAAGCAAAAATGGAAAAACTTGGTATGGAGACCTTTAACGGCCCCAGGATTAAGGTTTATAGCATGGCTTGCATGCAGGAATAGATTATTAACTAAAGCCAGAATGAGGGATCTAGGTATGGATGTGGAACAAAGTTGTGTTTTCTATCAGCATCATATGGAGACTAAGGAGCACTTGTTTCTGTTTTGTCCTTATACTTCCATTTTTTGGCAGTATATTAGGAAGGTTGGTGGAAGAAGTGACCTAATTGTTGATTGGGATCATGAAATCAAGGCATTAACTACAATATCTTCATAGGCTTCTAAGAAAAAGCACATTTTAGGAGCTTTGTTTGTTTCTTACCTTACTACTATTTGGCATGAAAGGAACCTTCGGTTGTTTTAGAATAAGGTTAGGCAGAATTCTATGATCTTAAGAATCATCATTATGAATGTTTCTTGGAGAATAGTTCACCATAGTCTTCATGCTAAATATGCTAAGTGTCTATCACTTCTTGATTGTATTGAATGTTCTGCTACATTGTAACTTCTCTTTTGAAAGTAATAAATCTTCTTACTTATTGAAAATAAAAATAAAGGGATGCTAGATAGACAAAGTACAAGTATTATGGACTTCTACGAGCATTATATTTTTGGTAAGTAAAAGCACGTTAGCTTTTTAACAACTAAGCATAGTATGATAGCACCTCTTGAATATATCCATCTAGATTTACATGGTCTAGCAATAAAGGTTTCCGAAGGTGGTTTGCAGTACTTGCTCATATTTATTGATAACTTCTCTAGAAATATATGGGTGTATTTCTTAAAGCATAAGAATAACACGTTTGGTGTTTTCAAACACTGGAAGACCTTAACAGAGAAGTAGATTAGGAAGTAAGTTAAGTATTTGAGAACAATTAATGGCCTTGAGTTTGTTGAGTAGAGTTTTACTGATTCCTACTAAGACCATGAGATAGTGAGATACCACTATTGTGTTTGGAGACCACTGTAGAGCGGGATTGATGAGTGGATGAATAAGACCCTATTGGAGAAGGCTTTTGTTTGTTATCATAGGGAGGGATAGGCAAAGAGTTTTGGGCTACAGCAGTTCTCAGGGTAGCATACCTAGTGAAATAGTCAGCAAATTGATCCATTGAGTTGGAGACACCTAAGGATTTATGGTCTGGTAAGCCAGCTGATTTTTCTAATTTATATATCTTTGGTTGCCCTACTTATACATATGGGGATGATGGTAAACTTGATCCTAGAGCTAAGAATTGTATACTCCTTGGCTTTATATCCAAAGTGAAGGGGTGTAAGTTATGGGACTTAATTGCATCCAAGTTCTTAAGTAGTGGAGAAGTTACCTTCAATGAGTTTGTGTTCCTCTAGAAGACCGAGTCTTGTCATAGTGTATCTAAGGAGGTGGAGTAGAATAGTACATCAAGCTAGGTGAAGGTTGAGGTTGAATTAGATTACAGAAACCCTTTTGATAGACCTACTATTTCTACAGTGGGTGGATCAAAGCAGTAGGTAGAGCAAAGTAGCATTGCTCTAGAAGAGCAATTAAGCCTCTAGTTAGGTGTGACTTTGAAGAATTTGTTGGCTATACTTTATCTAGTGCAATGATTATTATTGATGTACATGAGCCAACATCATTCTTATAGACTATTGAGAGTTCCAATTCTTTTTAGAGGTGTGCTACTATGCACGAGTAGATGGAGCCCTTATTGAAGAATCATACATCGGAACTTGTGAAGGTACCTAGGAAGAAGAAGATAGTTTATTGCAAGTGTTGTACAAGTTCAAATAGGGAGCTCCAAGGGTCAAGAGACTAAGGTACAAAGCTTTTTTAGTTGCATATGGATTCATTTAGATTCTAGGCATGAACTATAGGGACGTATTTTCTACTATGGTTAATCATACTTCTATTCATACTTTACTTGCACTTATCTCTATACATGATCTATAATTGGAGAAGTTAGATGTTAAAACTACATTTTTTCATGGTGAGCTCAAGAAGGAGATTTACATGCTATAACCTCATGGGTTTGTTGTTAAGGGGGTGCATGATCATGTGTGCTTATTGAAGAGGTTACTATATGGTTTAAATCAGTCTCCTAAACAATAGTATAAATGATTTGATTAGTTTCTTCTTGAGCATGCTTTCTATGGGAATGAGTATAATGGATGTATGTACTCAAAGGAGATGAAGGGAGGATCTCTTGAATATCTTTTTCAATATATTGATAACATGATTGTTGCAACAAAAGATATATCTAATGTTAATAAAGTGAAGAAAATGTTGAAGAGTAAGCTTTAGATGAAGGATTTTGGAGCTACAAAGAGGATTATTGATATGAATCTCCAAAATTTATATTTAATTAATTCTGCTAATTGTTATAAATCATTTTGTGCTTATAATTGTTTTTCTTATTGTGTGCTTGATTAGGAAAGTTAATGCAGCACATGGAGAATGGACTTAAAGTTTGTTGTAGCTACTGAGGATTTTTTGCAGAAATTTATTTTTAAGTTAGGAAATCCCATGTGATGCATTTGCCGGCAAAATTGGCTAATGGGGATTAAGTTGGCTGTATGACCCGCCACCTGACCCATAATTAAATGGGTTAGTTGGACTGTGGGTTAATCATCCCTTAGTAACCATGATTAGCTAAATTATTTTTAGCTGATGGGAATTAATTGTATTATTCTTTCCTTGTATTTTGGGGCATGTAAGCTTGTAATTCTTTTGGGTTGTTTTGCTTGTTCCAGCCGTCGACCCTTTGTTTTATTTCGGCGGATTCTTTGGGCTGGAATCTTGGGCTGAGTGTGTATGTATTTGATAGGCATGCGATGTGTATTTTGTACGTCCCTTGCTGTATTTGTACGCCATATAAATATGGCCTAATACGGTATTCACCGACACTTTTGGTCGAATGAAATTTTAGTCTGGAATTTTCTTCTGCTCTGCTCTCTCTCTCTCTCGAGTCTCTCTTGCGATCTTCTCGCTCACATTCTTCTGATTCTTCTCTTCGATCTGCTCTTGATCTTTCTTACTTCTCAACTTCAGTAGCTGTTGTAATACTGCGCTCTGAGTTCTTAGATCTTCCTTTGGAGAAATCCTTAGGCTGATCTCGGCGAATTGAACCCCGAGCTCGATTATACTTCGATCCGAAAATTTTTTGAGAAACCCTTACAAGGTTCCATCATTTGGTATCAGAGCCTTGATTATTCAAGTGCTCGTGGTTTAATTGTTTGTTACTAAGTTTTCTTGGTTTAATTACTTTATCGATTTTGCTAACCCATATTTCTGAAGTGCAAAAACTGGGGTTTGGTCAAGAATATTGAATCTTGACGATTCTCGAGGAATACTCCTCGATTGGTAAATTCGAACCTTATCTTGTTACTTTCTACAATCTATGATAACCAATTTGTAAATTTTTCGAGATATAATTCTGTTAACAATTAATAAGTGCACAGGAGGATTGACCGACGAACCTTTTGGTTTTTTGAAAGGAGTAAGGACCCCAAGAAGAGGGGTCCCTATTTAGTAATTGGCTTAATTGCTTAAATTTCTCGTGGTAATATCGTTTCTTTCTTAAGCTCTATGTGGCTTTTGATTTAATACTTACCTGGAATTAGGTGTAATCTGTGTTGCTGATATATCTTTAATATTATTTGATACTGTGATATTCTTATAAGTATAACGAGTAATTACTGTCTGTTTGATTTCTTATTAAGGTAAATTGATTTTTGACTGTTTGTAATTGTGCTTAATTGAATATTATAAGATAAATATAATAATGTCTAACAACGGGCGATCTGTTAATCAATCTGTTTCCATTTCTAGTAATGATTTATTAGAAACCCTTAGGACTTTTCAAGAACAAAGGACTGCTCAACTTGTTGTGTTATCTGCTAACTTAGAACAAAGAATAGGAGAACAAGAAGTAAGAATTAATGAATTACAACATAATAGGATAGAAACACAACATGCAGGGGTATTAGGAAGGGTTCCTATGGACCCTAGGACTAGAATTCCACCTGTAGCTAATTTAGAAGAATTAGAGGACCAAGTATCCAACAATAGTGATAGGAGACCTAGGTAGAATAATAGACAAGAAAGGGATTTAGACTTAGTTGATAGGAACCTAAGTAATCTTAAGTTTAGTATACCTGGATTCAATGACAGAAATGATCCTGATTATTATTTTGAGTGGGAAAGGAAGATAGAATTAGTATTTGAATGTCATAATTACTCGGATGAGAAGAAAATTAAGGTAGCAGTAGTGGAGTTTACTAAGTATGCTTCCTCTTGGTATCATAACCTTGCTTTAACTAGACGTAGGTGTGGAGAACCACCCATACAAACATGGGATGAATTTAAAATTTTGATGAGGAAAAGATTTGTTCCAAGTTATTATTATAGGGAATTACATAAGAGGTTACAAACATTAAGTCAAGGACTTAGGACAGTGGATGAATATTTTAAGGAATTAGAAGTTTTGATAATCAAAACATGAATTGTTGAGGATGATGATGCTACCATGGCTAGATTCTTAAGTGGGTTAAATTCTGAAATAGCTGATAAAGTAGAATGATATCCTTGTGGGACTTTAAGTGAGATGGTGAACATAGCTACTAAAATAGAGAGTCGGATAAAGAAGACTAGACAGTATAAACCCCCTGGGATTGGGATTAAGAGTACAGTAAGAAGGAATTTTGGGGGAACTACTTCTAGAAATTGGAGGAATAATGGGAGATTTGAGTATAGAGTTAGAAACAATGAGGTCAAGGTAGGAAATAAGATTGAAAAGGGTAGAAATGTAACAACTAATCCTGCTAGTGGTCCAAACAGAACTAGGGATATCAAATGTTTTAAGTGTGGAGGATTGGAACATATAGCTTCTGAGTGTCCAAACAAGAGCAATATTTTAATTAGAGAATCTAGAGACATAGAATCTGAATCTGAGGAGGAAGACTTGGAGATTAGTTTAGTTAGAGAGGATACTAGTGATTCAGAAGAAGAAATAGAACTTCCTATAAGTAGAGACCTTTTTGTAGTACATAGGGCTTTAAACAGTAACAAACTACCTGATTCTAATGAAATACAAAGAGAAAATATATTTCATACTAGATGTTTGATTGATGATAAATGTTTTAATATGGCTATAGATAGTGGTAGTTGTATCAATGCTGCTAGTACTTTATTAGTATCTAAGCTAGGATTACCAACCACTAAACACCTAAAACCATATAGACTACAGTGGCTTAATGAGTTAGGAGATGTAAAGGTTAGTCAACAAGTTTTAGTAAATTTAAAATTAGGAAAATATGAGGATTCTATTTTGTGTGATATAGTTCCAATGCATGCTACTCATTTATTGGTAGGTAGACCTTGGCAATATGATAGGAGAGTGAAAAATGATGGTTATAAGAACATATATACTTTACATAAGGATGATAGGAAGATTGTTTTAACACCTATGACTCCAAAGGAGATTTTTGATGATCAAATAAAAAGTAAGCCTGACTATAAGGAACTATCTAAGCAGAGTTTAGAGACTGAGATTAGTTCAAAAGAAACTAAGGGAACATCTGGATTTTATGCTAAGAGTAAAGATGTAGGTAAGGCTATTAAGAGACAGGCAAATGTGTACTTGATGATTTATAATGAATGTTATGAATGTTAATTAGGATTAAGTGAGGAAGTACCTGTTGCTGTGAGACAATTATTGGAAGAGTATAGTGAGTTGGTTCCTGAGGACATACCTAGTGGATTACCTCCATTAAGGGGAATAGAACATCAAATAGATTTTGTTCTAGGAGCTGTTATACCAAACAGACCTACTTATAGGGCTAATCCTGAAGAGGTTAAGGAATTAAAGAGGAAGGTTTCTGAATTATTAAGTAAATGATACATTAAGGAATCAATGAGTCCATGTGCAGTTCGAGTATTATTAGTGCCTAAGAAGGATGGTAGTTGGAGAATGTGCATAGATAGTAGGGCAGTAAATAAAATAACTATTAAGTATAGATATCCTATACCTAGGCTTGATGAAATGTTAGATCTTCTACATGGTGCTGTAATTTTTTCGAAAATAGATTTAAAAAGTGGATATCATCAAATTAGGATGAAACCAAGAGATGAATGGAAAACAGCTTTTAAAACTAACTTTGGGTTATATGAATGGTTAGTAATGCCTTTTGGATTATCCAATGCACCTAGTACCTTTATGAGACTTATGAACCATTTCCTAAGAAATGTTATTGGAAAATTTGTGGTTGTTTATTTTGATGACATACTTATATATAGTAGATCTTTAGAAGAACATTTGAAACATTTAAGGATTATTTTGGATGTGTTTAAGACAGAACAATTGCATGCTAATTTAGCTAAATCTAGGTTTTTTCTGGAAAATGTGGTATTCTTAGGATTTGTGGTAGGTAAAGATGGCATATCTGTAGATAGAGACAAAATTAAAGCTATTCAAGACTGGCCTGTACCTAAGAGTGTAACTGAAGTAAGAAGTTTCCGTGGTTTGTGTTCTTTCTATAAGAGATTTGTTAGGAATTTTAGTACCATAGCTGCTCCTTTGACTGCCATAACAAAAAATGAAAATTGTTTTAAGTGGGGTTAGAACATCAAAAATGTTTTGAAACACTTAAAAATAAATTAACCCAAGCACCTGTGTTAAGCCTTCCTGACTTTGAAAAGATGTTTGAATTAGATTGTGATGCTTTAGGGTTAGGAATAGGGGTTGTACTTTCCCAAGAGGGCAAACCTATAGCTTATTTTAGTGAGAAATTAAATGGCAGTACTTTAAATTACTCTACTTATGAAAAAGAATTGTTTGCTTTAGTAAGAGCTTTAGAAGTTTGGCAACATTACTTATGGCCTAGAGAATTTGTGATAAATACTGATCAAGAGGCTATTAAATATTTAAAGAGTCAAACAAAATTAAATAGGAGACAAGGTAAATGGATTGAGTTTATTGAAAGCTTTCCATACATAATTAAGTATAAAAAAGGAGGTGATAATGTAGTTGCAGATGCTTTATCTAGGAGACATGCTTTATTAAATGCTGTAGATACTACTTTGCTGGGTTTTTCTTGTATTAAACTTTTATATCAGGAAGATCTTGATTTTAAGGAAATTTATAAGAAATGTGAACTTGCTACACTGGGAAAATATTATATATCTGAGGGTTATTTGTTTAGAGAAAATAGGTTATGTATTCCTGAGTGTTCATATAGAGGATTATTAATTCAAGAAGCTCATAATGGTGGACTAATGACACATTTAGGATTTCAAAAGACCTTAGACATATTAACTGATCATTTTTATTGGCCTTACATGAAAAAGGATGTGTTGAAATATTGTGTTAATTGTGTGGCTTGTAGACAGGCTAAATCTAGATCAAAACCTTTTGGGTTATATACTCCATTGCCTGTACCTAATCACCCTTGGACTGATGTTTCATTAGATTTTATTTTAGGCTTACCTAGAACTAATAGAGCTAAGGATTCAATAATGGTTGTAGTAGACAGGTTTAGTAAAATGGCTCATTTTATACCTTGTAATAAGACCAATGATGCTGTGACTGTGGCTGAATTATTTTTTTCTTATATAGTTAAATTACATGGCATACCTAAGATAATAGTTTCAGACAGAGATGTTAAATTCCTGAGTCATTTTGGGAAAGTTTTGTGGGAAAAATTAGGGACTAAACTTTTATTTTCCACAACTTGTCACCCTCAAACAGATGGACAAACAGAGGTAGTAAATAGAACCTTAGGTAATATGTTAAGAGCTATCCTTGGAAAGAATCTTAAACAGTTGGAACATGTTTTACCTGAGGTAGAATTTGCTTATAATAGGACTTTGCATTCTACAACTAAAAAGACTCCATTTGAAATTGTGTATGGTTTTAATCCTTTGACTCCTTTAGATCTAAGTCCTTTGCCTAATGCTAAATTGCAAAATTTTCATGCTGAATCTCGTGCTAATAATATAAAGAAGTTGCATGAATCTGTAAATCAACAAATTACTAAGAAAGTATAACAAATGGCTGAGAATGCTAATAAAAGGAGAAGAGAAATGGTTTTTAAACCTGGGGATTTAGTTTGGGTACATCTTAGGAAGGAAAGATTTCCAAACCTTAGAAAATCAAAATTAGACCCTAGGGGAGATGGACCTTTTACTGTGTTAGAGAAATTTAATGATAATGCTTATAAGATTGATTTACCTGCTAAGTTTGGGAATGTTAGTGATTCTTTTAATGTTGCTGATCTTAGTCCATTTATTGGTATTACTCAGGTTTCAGAGACGAAACCTTTCCAAGAAGAGGGGAATGATATGAATCTCCAAAATTTATATTTAATTAATTCTGCTAATTGTTATAAATCATTTTGTGCTTATAATTGTTTTTCTTATTGTGTGCTTGATTAGGAAAATTAATGCAGCACATGGAGAATGGACTTAAATTTTGTTGTAGCTACTGAGGATTTGTTGCAGAAATTTATTTTTAAGTTAGGAAATCCCATGTGATGCATTTGCCGGCAAAATTGGCTAATGGGGATTAAGTTGGCTGTATGACCCGCCACCTGACCCATAATTAAATGGGTTAGTTGGACTGTGGGTTAATCATCCCTTAGTAACCATGATTAGCTAAATTATTTTTAGCTTATGGGAATTAATTATATTATTCTTTCCTTGTATTTTGGGGCATGTAAGCTTGTAATTCTTTTGGGTTGTTTTGCTTGTTCCAACCGTCGACCCTTTGTTTTATTTCGGCTGATTCTTTGGGCTGGAATCTTGGGCTGAGTGTGTATGTATTTGATAGGCCAGCGATGTGTATTTTATACATCCCTTGCTGTATTTCTACGCCATATAAATATGGCCTAATACGGTATTCATCGACACTTTTGGTCGAATGAAATTTTAGTCTGGAATTTTCTTCTGCTCCGCTCTCTCTCTCTCACTCTTTCTTGCGATCTTCTCGCTCGTATTCTTCTGATTCTTCTCTTCGATCTGTTCTTGATATTTCTTACTTCTCAACTTCAGTAGCCGTTGTAATACTGTGCTCTGAGTTCTTGGATCTTCCTTTGGAGAAATCCTTAGGCTGATCTCAATGAATCGAACCCCGCGCTCGATTATACTTCGATCCAAAAGTTTTTTGAGAAACCCTTACAGGTTTCCATCAATTATTGGAATGGAGATCATAAGAGACTGTGAGCGAAAGCTTTCGCACTTGTCATAGGAGTCTTAATTATGTGAACAAGGTGCTTAAGATGTTTCATATGATGGATACCAACATGATGAGAACTCCATTAACTACTCACCTCTAATTGTCTGGTCAGAATTATCCCAAATCTAAAAAGGAAGAGGATTTCATGGCTATTGTTCCATATTCAAATGTCATTGGTTGTATCATATATGCTATGTTGTGTACTTGGCCTAATATCTCTCAAGCTATTAGTGTGGTGAGTTTATATATGGTAAATCCAGAGAAGGCTCATTGGTAAGGAGTGAAGTGGATTATGAGGTACTTGAAAGGTGTGACATCAACTTGTATAGAGTATGGGAGATTAGTTGATTAATTAATTATGTTTGTAAACTCTTATTTTGGTGGAGACCTTGATAAAAAGAGATCCACCAATGGGTATGTTTTTTTGCCTTAATAGTTTAACTATTAGATGGAGGCCTTCCTGACAGGAGTTGAAGGCCTTATCCACTATTGTTGTAGAGTATATGGCTATGGCATAGTCTTTTTATATGTGGCTTGGTAGTTTAGTAATTGAGCTAGGGTTTGGAAATGGTACTCTAGTCATTAGAGGTGATAGCTAGAGTGTTATCTATTTAGTGTAGAATTAGAATTATTTTCATCATTGTAAGAAGAACATTGACATCAAGTATTACTTTATCTGACATATTTTTTTTTTTGGCAAAGTTGTGTTGGAGAAAGTGGGTACTTTGGATAATTTGGCCAATATAGTAACAAAGACAATGAGTGTTGGAAAGTTTGAGTGTTATCAGACTTGATTGGTGTTTAGAGGCTCTAAGGTCCTTTATTGAGCCAGAGGTTTTTATCGAGATCTTTACATGTCATGCATCACAAACACTACATTAAGGTGGAGAATTGTAAATTTTGACTAGATATTCCAAGGTGGAGAATCGTAAATTTTGAATAGATATTTTGATCCACAACATAAAATTGTGTTGATTCATGCAGGTGTTGGAGAAGTTTGATATAGAATTATGAATTCTATGATAAACATGGGGACCGTATATTTATTAACATCAGCTATGTTTATTCAAAGAATGAATTGATGTGAGTTTTGGGCAAAAAATTAAGGCTGAGGAAATAAACACGGGGGGTTGTGTTTCCCAAACACGAGCCATATATTTTTCTTATTCTTGAAACATGTTGTTTTATCCCATAGGATTTTTTTCTAATATAAAAGAGATATAAGAAAACCTTAGCCATTAAGTCATACAATCTAACTTCTTCTTCTCCATAGAATTATCAATGAAAAGAGAATTCTAGGTTTATGTAATTGAGTTATTGATTTTTTCAATCACTTTGTAATTATATAAGAGCATGAATTAAGATCTCTATTTTTCCCTTAATTGTTCTGTGTTGTGATTGAATCATCAATTGTTCATCATCTTATTAATTCTAATTTTGGTTTGGATCCATTCAATCCACATTATTCTACAATAATTCTTCTTTATATTGGTATCTATTTATGTTATCATTGTTTATTATTATTTTATTATAATAAATACTTATTTTTATCATGGTTATAATAATTAGTTATAATGACTATTTGGGTTGATTTATTTACTTTTTTGGGTTAATATTTGTCTAATTTTCTAATGCATAAACATCTCATGATCCTCTTGATAATGAAGAATTGGCATACTTAATCATAGAACCTTTCATCCTTGATGTTCTTGATAATATTTATACTATTGCTAATGAAGATAATTTAAGATGTTCTTATAGGTATGTTATATATTTGCAAGAGGAAGCCACTTAAGACATGGTCTTATACAAAGCATTCAAACATTCAAGTTATGGCATACATGAAGGACAAGACAACAAGCTCATGGAAGGACCTCATATTTGTAGCACTTGTTGTAAACCTTAGGCTATGATATGTAATTTAGGGTTTCATAATTTGTTATTTCATGTATGTGTATTAGCTGGTTTAATGTTTGTAATGTTGTAATTAATGGCATTTGATTAACACACTAGGTTACATTTTTATTAGGATTTTTACATCTAAAATCAACTATTGTAAAAACTAATGGCATCATGTGTGTATTAGTTGGAACTAACTCAAGTAGTTAGAGTTAACTAAGCCCCAAATAACTAGTTGTTATGGCAATGTATAAGTTGGTTCCTAACATCTTGTTTAGTTTTTAATTAGTTAATGTTAGTTGTAACAACTTACAGTGAGTATTATATATACTCATTATCATCCCTTGTACATGCAAGTAATTTGAGTTTAATAAGAATCAAGTTAATTGTAGCTAAATATTCTCTCTTTGTGACATAACATCTTCTCTTTAGGAATGTGTTAGAGGAATCCTATATAGAAACTCTCCTTAAATGTGCTCTTGGAGAACCATAAAAGTCGACACCCTTTTGAATGAATCTTTGTTGAAGATTCATTTGTTTGTCACCATTTCTGTCAAAAGCAAACCATCATCACTTCTAAACCTTCCTTCCCTAGATGGAGTTCATCAAAATGATCTAATCCTATGGATTCACACCTTGATTCACATCAGTTTTGTTTGAATTTTTTTCTTTGGGTTAATGTTTATTTTAAGTTTGGTTTGATGGTTTTTCTTCTTTAGATTGATGTTTATTTTACTTTGGGTTGATGCTTTATTATTATACATATAGGTCGTCAATCTATGTTAATAGATGTATTTCACTCATTAAATAGTCATATAGAGGTATTAGGCATAGTCTTAAAGCATATCCTAGTTAAAAAATCAAAATCACACAATCCGGCCAAACAAGTCTATTAATTTAGCCTAACTAGTCAATCAGTTTTACCAACTAGTCAATCAGTGTGGCTTAGCCAAACCCAAGGTTCCCTTGAACCGGTCAATCGGTTTGGCCAAACCATTTGCTTGTTCTAAGACCAATCAATCAGTTATGCCAAACCAGCCGACAGGCTTAAGTAGAGAGCAACCAAGGTCACCATAAACCTACCAGTCGATCGGTTTGGGTCAACCATTCGACTATTTTAAAGACTAGTCAATTAGTTTAACCTAACCAGTCGATCAGTTTTCCTCCAAATAGCACATAAGCACTTTTCATGCAAATCACCCTGAAAAATCCTAGCACATTGAAACCAAAACATATTATAGAATCATACTAATATTTTATTAGCTTATAAACTAAAACACGCATCATAATTAATCAAATTGACCCTATTTCCCTAAAAATCATACCTTTTCTCAGGATTCACAAATTTATCAACATGCATCAATCTAAAACCAAATTCTCATGCAAACATATAAAATTAGGGCTTTAAAGAATACACCATATTACATGACTAATTATGCCACATTTCGGAAGTAAAAATGACTTACTTGATGCAAGAATTTTTTTTTTCACAAATAGGAAAACTTAACCTAGAATTAACCTAGAATATTTTCCATTTCCAACCCTTAAAAAAAAGTTAATGCTTCAGAAATCCATGAATACTTTTCACAATTAAGAATTCAAATTAGAAGGAATAGGCTTACCAACTTTAGAGAAAAATAGAGAAAATTTATGCTAAAAGAAAGACTCAACTTCCTCCTAAATCTAACCCTCCGTTACTTAAAGATAAACAAGAAAGAGAGAATTATAGGGAAGGGGCTCAATGGACGTAGGGTAATGTAGGGAAGAGGATGGGAGGGATTGGAGACAATGGCACCGCTTGGTGACAATGGTAGTGACGTCTGAATTGGTGACGAGAGTAAGGGAGGTAGGGGATTGAGTAGAAAAAGGAAAGGAGAGATAGGAGTGGGGGATTTTATAAGCACAAGGGAAGGAGGAAGTGGACAAGGAAAGTAAGAAGAAAAGGGGGTTTGGTGGGTGCCGGTAGGGGTGTAGGTTGGTACAGCTGCATAGGGGGACAATGGCAGGGGGACAGGTTCGCATGGGGTATGGGAGCAGGTGAGGGAGACGTAGCTCCTAGGGTAGGGGGATTGTGTATGGGACGTGCCTGTTGCATGCCCTGCATGGTCGAAAATGGAAAGAAGGAGGGAGAGAAGGGAGGGGGAAGCTATGGAGTAGCAACGTTGCGTAGGTACAGCGTATGTAGGTGGTAGAAAATGAGGAAAGAAAAGGAAAGGAAGGAAAAAGAGAGGGAGAGAAAGGGAAAGGGGGGTCGTGCGAGTTGGGTCACCGCCTAGGGGAGAGAAAAGAAAAAGAAAGTACCGGGTTGATCGGGGCGGAAAGGAAAAAAAGAGAAGGAGAGGGGATGGATGGATTGGATAACCGAAGGGCACAACCTAACCAGTAAAGAAGAAAAAAATAAAAGGAAGAAAATGAAGAAAGAAAAGAAAGAAAAAGAGGAAAGAAAAGGAAAATGGGGTGGGAGGGTGTTTTGGATTTTTGAGAGTTTTAGAGATAAATAATAATAATAATAATAATAATAATTTTTATTAATTAAGAAATTATTATAATTTATTTTAGGTTAGTTAATTAAATTAGTTTTCAATAACTATATCCTTGTATCATTTTTTTTATTTCCTTTATTATTATTATTATTTTATGAAAAGGGGTACATAAAATTAAATTTTATTCAATAATTTATTATTTTATTCTTTAATCTTTAAAATAAAAGGTTCTGGGGTATTACAAGTTTGGTTTATGCTACATTAGTTTTTTCTCTCTTAGAGGAATATGATGGGAAAAGAAAAGGGCTTATGTTAAAGATGGGTTAAATTGGTTTAGGTTAAATTAGTATTTAAAGTGATAAGAAATAATAGGTTTTAAAATTGGTTATTGAATAATTAAGGGGAATTTAAAGAATTTTACATTAAATAATTAGAGGTAAAGAGGAGGTAAAAATAAAGGGAATGCTAAGTAATATAAGTGAGGGGTAAAATCATCATTTTGTAGGATAATATTTGATTTTTAAAAAATTTTAATAGAAAATCAATGGTTACTATTTATATAGGGTTATATGGTGTGTAACCCCCTTAATTAAGAATTATCTATTGTGTCTCTAAATCTCAAGGTTATATCAGATATTTCACCTAAACTCAATATTATATCATGTATTTTTTTCATATTTTTATTCTATATCCTATCTACAAATGTATTCGATAACTTCATTATTGTTATATAATAACTACATATGATTTTTAGATCATTTGTTTTAATTTTTGTTTTCAAATTCTTATTATCTATATTATTTACTACTTATTATTACTTTACGAGTAGATCCCCACAAGTTTTTGCTAAATGAAATCATAATATATTAGGAGCATGTATATAAAGAAATATATTCTATAGATCTTAGTTTATGTACAAAATTCTATTTTTAGTATACCGGTTAAGACATGTATAAATATATTTATTATTACATATTCAATTCTCCTAATATATTGTTAATTTTATTGCAAATTTATTTAACAACACTAATCTATTATTTTTAATTTTAATTTTATAATAAAAATGATTTACATATATTATTATAAGCTAATTGTTCTATTTCTAATTTCGTATAATTATTATTGTTCTTATTAGTATTATCTTGATAATAATAATAAATAAATATTATTAGAAACGACTAGTATTAAAATATTAAATATATTAATTGATAATAATAATTTTCACTTTATGGTATTGATATTTATTTAATGATATTAATTTAACACAAGAAATAATAATAGTTATGAAAAAAAATAATCTTTTTAATATTAATCAATTACTTTTGCATTTATAAATATCACTAAAATTATTTTTAGTAATATTTTTATTATCATTATTAATTATTATTATTATTAGTAGTAGTAGTAGTAGTAGTAGCAGCAGCAATATTATTATCTTAATAAAGAAAGCCTTGTGACAGATAATACTAGTAAACCCTAGGAGCTCTCTCCTCTATCCTCCTCCTCCATGGTTCACGCGAGGAGTGCTATGGCTGCCAAGAAGAAGAAGATGGCTTTAGGGAGTCCTTTAGTAGGGAATGGTGGATTGGATCTTCCTCTAGATGGTCAGGGGACTGATGTGTTGCATGTAGATCTGTCATGCAGGGTTCATGCAAACCTTCACGTCGATCAGGATGCGGGTGTTAGGGTTTTATCGTTTGAACCAATAGATGTTTCTGAAGCTTCTATACCTAGTCGTGTTTTTGGACCTGCTTCTTCTGATCTGGTTCATGCAGATTCTCATGTCCTTCAGGACGCGAACATTAGGGTTTTAAATTTTGAACCCATGGATAAGACTGAGTTTGTGTTTCCTCAGTCGTTGCACTCTGAATAGAAGCTTTCACGTCCTATGGTTTCTTCTTGGAAAGACTTAGTGGCTGGTAATCGTGTTCCTCTTCAAGGTACCTCATTAACTTATGTCCCTCCTGAGAGAGTTGGAGATAGGATCCAGGTTTCTTTTCAGAAGGACAAGGTGGATATGAATTGTCATGAATGGCAATGGGCAGTGGTTGGGTATGTTCTTGGGTTTCGACCAACAATGTCTCAACTTGTCGGTTATGTTAAAAGGAATTGGTCTGTTCTTCGTGAGCCAAAGATTTTTCTGCATGATCAGGGTTTTTTTGTTTATAAATTTGAGTCCCAGGAGGATAGGGACTGGGTGTTATCAAAGCCTTATTGGACCTGTTTCAACAAACCTTTTATTCTTAAGGCTTGGCATTGTAGGTTTCAATTTACTAAAGAGAAGTTCCAGTTTCTGCCTTTATGGGTTAAACTTGTTAATCTTCCATTGGATTACTGGGATGTGGATTCGTTGAGTAGAATAGGAAGTGCTATTGGCAAGCCTCTTCAGTTGGATGGTATTACTGCTTCGGGGGATCGAATCTCTTTTGCTCGCATGTTAGTTGAAGTGGATGTGTCAAAAAAATTACTTGATTCTGTATATTTACTGGATCCTGATGGTGCTATTCTGTCTCAGAAGATTATTTATGAATGGTGGTCTAGTTTCTACAATTCTTGTCAAGAAGTGGGTCATTATATTGATAAGTGTAAGAGGAATTCTAAAGTGCAGGGAGTTGATCAGGTTATAGTGGCTGTCCCTAGAGCTGTAGGTCCATCACAAAGGGAGAAAGGATCTTCTATTTGGCATAAGGTATCTGGCAGGCCTTCTGAGTCTCAACAGTTTCAAAGGAGGATGAGGAGGTCAGATTGCCTGATCCTGTTGATTCTGTTCAGCGTTTCTCTTCTAGCCCTTCTGTTAGGAATGGCTTTCCTAGAAAGGACCTCCTGGTTCCTAAAGGGCATTCTTCTTGGGACCAGAATCTCATGTCCTTTAATAATGTTTGTTCTGCGAATAGATATGCTTGTCTTTCTCTCTCAGATGGTAGTCAGTAAGATCATGTAGATCCAGTAGACCTGCAGGCTGGTTTCCCTGATTCTAATTTGGCTCCCCCATCAGAGTCTAATGATAGGAGCTTGGAATGTTAGAAGACTTAATAAGTCCTATAAAATGAAGGAACTTAAGCACTGGCTTTCAGTGCATAAAGTGTCCTTATTTGGTCTTCTTGAAACTAGAGTAAAGAGTAACAAAGCTAATGGTGTTCTGCGTAAATTGGGCTCTCATTGGAGCAGGTTAGATGTAACACCCCCAAAATTCACTACTGAAAAATTTTGTTTAATTAAAAGAAAATTAGCGGAAGCAAATTAATAAACCGTGAACTTTGGGAGTATTATCGCCACGCTTAGTACCAGACCGGCTCACTCATACCGTTCCGGTACCAAGTGCTAAGGCTAAAGGAGTGAAATCAAATTTCCAAGAAACTTAAGCATAAATTAACCAGAGTAGCGCGGTAAATGATTTATCAGAGTAAAATCCACCAGTGGTGGTTACAAAACAACAATATAGTGAATTTATGAATTTTAAAGAGGCAAATTAAAAACTTAACAAGTCCGGATAGTTCCTTACGCTCATTCCCGAGACCCACTTGAAAGCATCGAACATGACCTGCAAGGGGCACTGCCCATTGAATAGGCAGGGGCCCCATGAAGGGAACCCTTCAGTACTACGGTACTGAGTAACCCTTTAAAAACGTGCTTAAAGACATGCACGCAATGTCACACATGATATACTAGGATAACCGTACATAACGACATATGTAACTATAACAATCAGATCCATACATTCACGTATTCAACAGGTCAATCAAATATCAATGGTGCATACATGACATTCATCTTTGTCCAATCACATACTTAACAAGTTAACCGAATATCACTAGGCCATAATGAATAATCGATACTTTAGGGCCTTAAGGCCATTAATCCATCATTAATCAATCATCTCAAATTTTATATGTCCATGTGAGTGCGGGAACCCCACTATTATAGCCGGTGGACCGAAAATATATACAGGGCAAAATGCTCCTGGCCACTATTATTCGCCGGTGGGTCGGTCTCCAGGGTAGAACGCTCCTGGCCACTATTATTCGCCGGTGGACCGGTCTGGCCCTGACTCACAAGGTCTTCTAGTATAAGTGATTAGTATTTTTCTCATATCTTATCGATTTTACATTTGGTTTGCTGAGCACGGAATCCCCCACTATTATAGCCGGTGGACCGGAAATATATACAGGGCAAAATGCTCCTGGCCACTATTATTCGTCGGTGGTTCGGTCTCCAGGGCACCCCGGCTCCTGGCCACTATTATTCGCCGGTGGACCGGTCTGGGCCCGGCTCAGCATCTTCCTCTTTAAGTGATTAGTGTCTTAGACGTATCTTATTCGGAAGTGTTTCACCCTTGACATGCATGGCTAACTATATCCACACTTATCCTCCCAGAAGGGTCCGTCCCATATCTTGAGACCTCTGCACCTCCTAACTCGGTTCTCTCCAAAAACCCTAACTCGGGCCTTATGTGGCCCATCCTTCTCCGTAGTACACATCCCGACTAATTCAACACCCCACACGTCACGACCCTTAGATCCAATCCTCACTTTCTACCCCAATCATTCTCTTTTGCTTATAATATTTTCTTTTTCTTTTTCTACCTTCTCACATTAGGGTTTCTTCCTAACCCTAGTTGGGTCTCCTACGCACCCTTATACCGTCCCACATACTATTTTTTGCCCGAAGCTCCCAGACACCCAAACGACACTTCTGTTACCTTCCTCACATCCCGAGGTAACTTTCCATACGAAAAGTCTGCCCCCATGCGGACTCTAACCATCCCATGCAAACCCTAGTTTCTTCCGTACCTACATTAGCCAACTTACTTCCCTTTGGTTATCTTTCTCTCTCATTACTCTTTTTCATGCCTCCATACCCGATTACCACAATAATTATCCTAGCATGCATGTCCCTAAGGGCCACATCACATCACATCATAACACATAGCATATCCATATTAGCACATACAAAAAGGGCACATGAACACACCTTAGTTCCAAGCCATACCACACGTGAGACAATTGAATAATAACATATAGATCTCGACATAAAAATTATACAAGGCATCCAAGACATGTAGGACATATAGCACACATTCGACCTTAGCTACACCCTTACTCGGTTTAGGTTACTGAGCTATCTTTCACATAAATTAGGCCTTTAGACGCCCTTTATAATCGTTATACTTAATATATTTCCCATCTAGTTTGTTAGATTATCAATTTACCCATTTCCTTTATTATAATTAACAAATCACCCATTAGTTGGTCAAATTACCAAATTACCCCCGTTCATTATCCTCATTACCAAATTACCCATCTAGTTGGTTAAATTACTAATTTACCCCTCATATTTGTCATATTTACGATTTTACCCTTCTCCATTATTAAATCATCAAATTACCCTTTAGTTATTTAAATTATTATTTCTACCCTTCTCAATTATTATAATTACCAATTTACTCCTTTCCAATTTCCACTTTTACCCCTTTGATTTACAAATTACCATTTTACCCCTTCACCTTCAAACTTACCATTTTACCCGCTTAACTTCCAAAAATTACCATATCGCCCTTTTACTTATTAAAACTTCCATTTATCCTTAATTATAAAATTACTATCTTACCTCTTTTAATTCTCAAATTACCATTCTGCCCGTTATCCCAAAATTACTATTTTACCCTCTAATTATAAAATTACAATCTTACCCTTTTATTACAAAATTACCAATTATCCTTGTTATTATAATTTACCAAATTACCCCTTTGATTACAATTTTACCAAATTGCCCTTTTATGATAAAATGTCCATTTTACCCTTTTATTACAAAATTACAACTTTAACCTTTTATTGTAAATTACCATTTTGCCCTCTTCTTACAAAATTACAATTTAATCACAAATTACTATTTTACCCTTTATTCATAAAATTACTATTTTACCCCTTTAAATTGTGAAATTACCAAATTACCCTTCTATTTCAAAATTACCAATTTATCCTTTCACTTACAAAATTACCGACTTGCCCCTTTTTATTATAAAGTTTCAAAATTGCCCTTTTATTATAAATTACCAAATTTTCCCTTTTGTTACAAGATTACCAATTTATCCTCCCACTTACAAATTTACCATCTTACCCCTTATCACTCCCCTTGTATTAAATTATTATTATTCCTACATAAAATATTAACTTAAATCTCTCCTCTTCAAATCTTATAATTAATGTAGCATTATTAACACCCATATATATTCTAGGCCATAATCGTGTACAAGATACATTAACAAAATTCACAAAGGCTCACAAAATACTAATCATGCAATAAAGATCACAGTACCATAATAAAACATGGATAATACTTAACAATTTCATTAATAACTAACTTCTACCTTAAACAATATCTCCAAACATGGCACATAATCTATCATACTTCCTTTTCATCAACCAACTCAAGGAAACATATATAATATACTAGACAACATATATTAAACATAATACACATCAGAAATGCCTAATGTGCTAACATACGTTAATCCATATATTTAAGCGGGATTTAACGGTTACCTCGATTCCACGAAAAACAAACCATGCCGGTATCCCGGTTTAAGGTTCAAGATTTGATTTATCAAAACCAATACCTAAAATAATTCAAGACTCGTTATGTTAGAAAAAAAATAAAACCAAATCATAAGGCTTATAACACTTAATTACTCAAATAATTAAACTAAAATATTTTTATACCTTAAAATATTAAGTAAGCAAACCAAAGAGGGCAGCAGCTCATACTGCCCATGCAGCATGAGCTGCATGCAGAGAAGAATAAAAAGGAGGGGCTCGAAGGTGGTGGAAGAAGGGAAAATGGGTACTCTTGGGTTGGTTGCTTGGGGCTAGAAAAGGAAGGGTTTCGGGGAGGATTTAGAGCAAGGCAATGGACCAGAGGTGGAGAGGGGGTGTAGGTGGTTGTCGGGGATGGGTTGAAGGTGGCTAAGGGCAGCGGAGGAGGCGGCAGCAAGGCTGCGTAGGCGGCGGCCGAAGTGGGGGTCGAGGTGAAAAACTGGCGAAGAAGGAAAATGGGGAGAGAAAAAGAAGGCATTCGAGTGATGGTTTCGACCAAAGGAGGACTGGGGATGGTAGAGGGGGTTGCAGAGAGCAATAGGGTGGCTCAATTGGCGGTGGAAGCGGCGGGAAAGTGGCGAGACGAGGCGCTGCAGGGCGGTTGCCGAGAAGGGGGTGAACGGGAGAGAAAAGAAGAGAGGAGGAAGGATGGGGCTGTGGGGTGGCTCAACGGGGGACTGTGATGGTTCGAGGGTGAGGCAGAGGGTGGCAGGAGGTGGTGCAGGTGGTGGTTGAGGCGGCAGGAGCGGCGGAGAGGGGCGGTGAAACAAAAACAAGGGGAGATGAGGGAGGAGAAGAAAGGGAGTAAGGAGAGGCTCGGGAGCATGGGGGGAGGCTCGAAAAAAATGCAGAAAGGGCAGGGAAGGAGGATTAAATAGAAGAGGAAGAGAAGGGGAGTGGTAGGGCGGCTCAAGGGGTGTCGGTAGGGTGGTAGGGGAATGGAGCTGCAGGGAGGGGGGAAGGGTTATGGCAATGGCAGGGAGAGGGAGACAGGAAAGGCAGAGAAAACGATGCGAGGGAGAGAGAGAGAGAGAGAGAAAGAGAGAGAGATAGGCGAGTCAACGGGGGAGAGGGAGTTGCAGGTCCGGCGGCGAAAATCTCGCCGGAGATGAGGGAGGAAGAAGACGAAGGAAGAAGGAGGGAGTGTCGGGGGCTGGTGTTGGGTGCGAGCGAGACGGGTGAACCGGCCGAAGAAAGAAGGAGTCGGCCCGGTCGGGAGAGAAAGAAGAGAAGGGAGGAGGGCGGTCGGCTCGCATGGGAGAAGAAGAAAAAAAAGAGCTAGGACAGGCCCAAGCGCCGAGGAGGGGGAGAGGGCAGGCCGGCTGGCCGGCGGCCCAAGGAAGGAAAAAGAAAAAGAAAGAAAAAGGGAAAGGAAAAAAAATAAAATTGTTTTAATTAAAATAATTTAATTTATAAATAGTAAGGTAAAATATTTTTGGGTAATAAATTTATTTAACAATTTAATTAAAATACAAGGATTTAAAAGGGATAATTTTAGTAAAATAATAATTTGAAAAATTATTTAAATAATAAGAGTATGATAAAATAAAAAAATATTTATTTTAATTTATTAAAATATTTATACCAACTTTCAAACACTCAAAAATCCATAAAACAATTAAATAAAAAATATTTAAAAGCTAATTTATCTAAAATAAAATTTATTTATTAAAATATAGGGTTTTAAAAATCCGGGGGATTACATTAGATAATTATATTTCCCATCCAAATGGGAGATTTTGGTGCATCTGGGATAGTAGGGTGTGGGATGTTCATCTTATTTTTAGCAATGAACAATTTCTTCATGTTTGAGTTTCTGCTACTCATTCTAGCTGCAAGTTCTTTGCTTCTTTTATTTATGGATTTAATGTAGGTTGTGAAAGGAAATCTCTCTGGCAGGCCTTAGTGGATTGTCAGGTGGGTGATGACCCTTGGATTGTCATAGGGGATTTTAATGTGGTTTTCCAAGCTGCGGAGAAATTTCAAGGCAATTCCATTAACTTTGTAGATGTCACTGATGTTGTGGATTGTTGCAATTCTGTTTTATTGTTTGATCTTGTCTATTCAGGTCTGAGTTTCACCTGGTCCAATAGGTGTATGGGAGACAATTTAATTATGGCTAAATTAGATCGAGTTATGGTTAATACTCCCTGGTTAACCAAGTTTCCTATGTCTTCTGCTCAGTTTAATGAAACTCTTTTTTCTGACCATAGTTCTTCTTTGGTAAAACTGGATTTACCCCCTCCTCAGTTTAAAAGTTCTTTTAAGTTCTTTGATATGTGGATTGTGCATCCTCATTTTCTCTCTTTGGTTTCTGGGTGTTGGAAGAGACTACCTCATGCAGACATTTTTCAGATGTTTCAGATTATTATGCAGCATGTTAAGTACAGGTTGAAAGTTTTCAATAGACAGAATTTTGGTGATATGTCTTCAAAAGTTTAGAAGGCTAGGGTAAGGTTAAAAAAGTGTCAGGAAGAGTTATGTCTGAATCCTGCTAATCTTGACCAGCAACATGAAGAGAAATGCTCCCTAAAACATTATGAATTCTTTGCCTCTTGTGAGGAAAGTTTTCTTAGGCAGAAGTCAGGGGTCAAATGGTTGCAGCTGGGTGATTCTAATTCTCATTACTTTTTCTCTGTTATGAAGGCTAGACAGCAGCATAATTTTATTAAACAGATTCAACTTGATTCAGGACAGATCTGTTCAGACAGAGATGGTATTAATCTAGCATTCGTGGAGTTTTATAAGAAGCTATTAGGCAGAAGGGTGATGCTACAGGTTTAATGTCAGAGCAGGTGCTGAAGCTGGGCCCTTTGGTTTCTGTTCAACAGCAGCATGATCTGCTTAGTCCTGTCACAATGCAGGAGGTCAAAACAGCTCTATGGTCAATAGGAAATCTTAAAGCTCCAGGGCCAGATGGATTTACTTCAGGCTTTTTTAAATCTGCATGGAATGTGGTATATGAGGACTTATATCAGGTTATAAGAAGATGTTTTCAGACAGTTGTTATTCCTTATTTTATGGGTATGTCTAAATTTGTTCTTATTCCCAAACTAGTAAATGCTGTTAAATTAGCTGATTTTAAACCGATTGCATGTTGTAATGTGATCTACAAGATTTTGGCTAAGATCCTGGCAGGACGATTACAAAGTATATTGCCTTTTATCATTCATCCTTCACAGTCAGGATTTGTTAAGGATAGAAGGATTGGAGACAACGTGTTATTGGCTCATGAACTATTGCATATGTATAATAGAAAGAACATTTCTCCAAGATGTATGCTGAAGATTGATATGAGGAAAGCATATGATTCTGTGGATTGGATTTTCTTGGAAAAAGTCTTGTTGGGCCTTCATTTCCCCCTGCATTTTGTTAAATTAATCATGGCCTATGTTTCCTCAGCTTCTTATTCTTTATCTATTAATAATAGATTGCAAGCTCCTTTTAAGGGTATGAAAGGGCTGAGACAAGGTGATCCCTTATCCTCTTTTCTATTTGTTATTACTATGGAATATTTGACTCGAGCTTTCCAGTCTTTATGGGGTCAAAGAGGCTTTGAAGGGCATCCTAAATGGAAGAAGCTGAAAATCATTAATTTGAGTTTTGCTAATGACCTGCTTGTTTTCTATAAAGCTGAGGTCAGTTCTATCATTGCTATTAAGGAGGTTCTAGATAATTTTTCTTCAAGCTTTGGCCTGCACATCAGTCCTACAAAGAGTATGGTTTTCTTGGGGGTATTTCTCAGCATTTGAAGCAGGAGATCAAATCTGTTTTTCCCTTTCAGGAAGGTTCTTTCCCTTTCAAATATTTGGGAGTTCCTATTGATTCTTCCAGGCTTAAGGTAGCTGATATGATGAGTTTGGTTCATAGAATTTCTGGTCGTATGCAACATTGGGCCAATCGACTTCTTTCTTATGCTGGAAGACTTTAGCTTTTGCAATCAGTTATTTCTGGCATTACTAATTTTTGGAGCCAGATTTTTGTCTTTCCCAAGAAAATTATTCAGAGAGTGGTGCCCATGTGTAGAGCTTTTCTCTGGTCTGGTAAGAGTGCTATGTCTAAAAAAACCTTTGGTGGCATGGAGGGTGGTTTGTTTGCCAAAAAAAAGAAGGGGGGTTTAGGCCTTTTGGAGTTATCTACATGGAACATAGCTGCTGTTGGTAAATTGCTTTGGCACTTATATCAGGATAAGGATGCTCTATGGATTAAATGGATGCATGCATATTATATCAAAAGGCAGGAGTTCTTTTCCTGCACTTTACCATCCATTGCTTCAGGCCTTATGCAGAAAATATTTTCTATCAGATCAGTTATTTTTCCTGCTCTTCAGAGTTGGCAAAGAGATCATTTGTATTCTATAGCAGAGGTATATGATTACATTAGAGTCTCTGCACCTAAGGTGCCTTGGAGAAGGTTTGTTTGGTCTAATTTTGTAGCCCCCCAAAAATAAGTTTATTTTATGGTTGGCAGCCCAGTCAAAGCTTCCTACTAAGGATTATATCAACTCTTTCTTGCCTTCTATCACTCTGAGATGCTGTTTTTGTGACCAGAATGAATCAGTGCTGCATATTTTTTGTCAATGTGATGAATTGAAGAAGACTTGGACTGCTATAAGTAGAACAGGTGGTTTCAAACTCAGATTTGGCTCCTTGGAGAGATTGTTTAATTCCATGGATAGAGGCAGACATAGAAAGAATGGAGTTGCCCAATTCTATTCAAGTTTTTATGCTGTTATAGTTTATGAAGTTTGGAAAGCTAGGAATGGATGTATTTTTTCTAATAGAAATTGGGATTTGAAAGGGGTAGCTTTTAGGATATCATTGATTATGTCTTCTCTTTGTTTTCATTCTAGTCGTAAGGAAAAGTTTGTTAGGTTGATAGGAAGGGTAGATTATTTGTACAATCTTATTTGTAATTTATGATTATGATATAAAATTTTAAGTTTTCAAAAAAAATATTATTATCTTAATAGTAATAATTGAATATAATTAATAATCAATAAAATATCATTACGAAATACTTTATTGTTATGATTTAATTTTAATGTATAATTTTATTCTTATTAATATAATTTTTTTCATTATTATTTATGATCAAAAATAACAATTTATAGATATTATTATTAACTTGTTGTTTTATTTGTATAAATTTTTATGATGAATATGTTATTATTTAGTAATCTTAAAAGGAATGTTGAAACAATACTATTAACTTCTTATCATAAAGTTTTAATATTATAAATCAATAAGATAAATATTAACTTGATTATATAAACAGAAATAATAATAATAATAATAATAATAATAATAGTCTTTTCAATTAATACTAATTCATTTTTCAATTTATCACTAATTCATAATAATAATAATAATAATAATAATAAAATTAGATTAGATAGATTAAAAAATTAAAATCACATTATATGAGCAAACTTAGGTTGAGGAGAAGAGCTTAAGATAGTCACGCGAGATCTATAAGGTGGCATGGCGTGCATCTACCTATATACTATTGAGCGGTGCAAATTCAATTATACAATTCAATGAATCACCTAAAATACATTTAGGAAGAAATATGGTACAAATGTATCATTAATAAAAAATTATTTTTATTATGTAATTATTAATTCATAAAATATATAATTTTTTGTATAAGTGAGATAATCATTCGAACAAAATAATAACAGTATTATATATAACATATTATTATTTTTTTATTATTATTATTTTACTAAAATATATACTTAGAGAAGATAGTACACATGAATTGTTAAAGAAAAAGTTGTTCATAATATATAGTCTAGAAGATCAAGATAGGAGGCATATAATCATTTGAATGTAGTCTTGATCCAAAAGTAAGGCTAACTAGACATTGATTTAGGCCTCAAAATTTTTGGGGTACTAAATATTATAAATAAATATATACTATATATGTTAGTTTACTTACAAAATTCTACTTTTAGTATACCGGTGGCACAGGATGGTGCTGGTGGTGGCGCAGGATACAAAAGGGCAACTAGAGCTATACACTTTGTACGAGTAGGGAGAGGATAGGAAGAGGAAGGAAGGGAAGGGAAAAGGCTCAATGGAAGTAGGGTAATGCAAGGGAGAGGATGGGAGGGAGTGGAGACCACTGGACAGCTTAATAATGACGACATCAGTGTCTAAATGGGTGACGAGAGGAAGGGAGGTAGGGGGATCAGATAGAAAAAGGAGAGGAAAGATAGGACATAGGGGGCTTTTATAGGCGCGGGGGAGAGAGGAAGTGGACAAGGAAAGGAAAAAGACAAGGGGGTTGGTGGCTACCGGCTGACTGTAAGTCCATACAGTTGTGCGAGGGGGACAATGGCAGGGGACAAGTTCATACGGGGTAAAGGACAGGTTCATAGGGGTAGAGGAGTAGGTGAGGGAGAGGTAGCTCACAGGGGAGGGGAGCGTGTAGGAGATGTGCCTACTGCATGCCCTACATAGTCAAAAATGGATGGTAAGAAGGAGGGAGAGAGGAGAAGGGGATGCTATTGACTCGTAGCGTTGCGTAGGCACAGCACATGCAGGAGGTAGAAGATGTGGGTAGAAAAGGAAATGAAGGAAAAAGAGATGGAGAGAAAGGGAAAAGTGTGTGGGGGGGTTGTGCGAGTTGGGCTGCCACCTAGACGAGAGAAAAGAAAAAGAAAGGATTGGGTAGGTCAGGGGAGAAACAGAAAAAAGAGAAGGAGAGGGGAAGGATGGATTGGGTCGCCACTAGGCACATCCTAGTCGACAAAGAAGGGAAAAAAAGGAAGAAAAAGAGGAAAGAAAAGAAAGAAAAAGACAAAAGAAAAGGAGAAAAGAAAAAAAAACAAAAAAATAGGATAGTAGGGTGTTTTGGGTTCTTGGGAGTTTTAGAGATAATAAATAGTGATAATAATAATAATAATTTTTATTAATTGGAAAAATATTATAATTTATTTTAGGTTAGTTAATAAATTAATTTCCAATAATTATATCCTTGTACCATTTTTTATTGCCTTAATTATTATTATTATTATTATTATATTAAAAAGGGTACATAAAATTAAATTTTATTCAATAATTTATTATTTTAATTATATAATCCTAAAATAAAAGGTTTTTGGGTATTACAAGTTTGGTTCATGCTACATTAGTTTTTTCTCTCTTAGAGTAATAGGATGGGAAAAGAAAGGGGCTTATATTAAAGATGGGTTAAATTGGTTTAAAGAAAGGAGCTTATGTTAAAGATGGGTTAAATTTGTTTATGTTAAATTAGTATTCAAAGTGATAATAAATGGATAGGTTTTAAAATTGGTTATGGAATAATTATGGAGAATTTAAAGTATTTTACGTTAAACAATTAGAGGTAAAGAGGAGAGAAAAATAGAGGAAATGTTAATTAATATAAGTGAAGGGTAAAATCATCATTTTATAGGATAATATTTGATTGTTTTTTAAATTTTAATAGAAAATCAATGGTTACTATTTATGTAGGGTTATATGGTATGTAACCCCCTAAATTCAGAATTATTTACCGTGTTTCTAAATCTCAAGGTTTTATCGGATATTTCACCTAAACTCAATGTTATATCATGTATTCTTTTTTATAATTTTATTCTATATCTTGTTTACAAAATATTTGATAACCTCATTATTGTTATACAATAACTACATATGAATTTTAGATCCTTTGTTATATATATATATATATATATATATATATATATATTAAATCCTTATTATCTATATTATTTACTACTTATTATTAATTTATGAGTAGATCCCCACAATTTTTTGCTAAAAATCGAAAATATCATCATCATTATTACTATAATTAGTATTATCTTAACATTAAAGTTAAAATATAGTTAATACTAATAAAAAAATATTAATTATTATTATTATTATTATTATTATTATTATCCTTATATTATTATTATTATTATTATTATTTAATTTGAAGAATGATTCATTTTATTCCTCTTACTATAATTTTCATTATTATTAATTATTATTACAAATAATAATTTACAGACATTGTTATTGTCTATATATTTTATTTCTAGATTACTTTGATTATTATTGTTCTTATTAGTATTACCTTAATAATAATGACAAAGAAATAATTTTATTAACTACTAGCAACAAAATACCAATAATATTATATTCATTTAATAATATTAACCTTAATTTAATACTACAAACAATAAAAATTATGAAATAAGTATTACTAACATTATTTAATTATTTATTTATTAATAATTATGACTATTGCTATTCATAATAAACTTAACAAAATTAGTACTAATTATTATTATGAAAATTAGTATGATCTTATTAGTAATAATAAAATATAATTTACAATTAATAATAATAATATATTATCAATTATTATTTTTATTGCTATTTAATTTCAATAACTACTAATCTATTATTTTTAATTTAATTTTTATGATAAAAATAATTTACATACATTATTATCAACTAATTGTTCTGTTTCTAATTTTTGTATAATTATTATTGTTCTTATTAGTATTATATTTATAATAATAATAAATAAATATTATTATTAATGACGAGTATTAAAATATTAAATATATTAATTGATAATATTAATTTCCACTTAATAGCATTGATATTTATTTAATGATATTAATTTGACAAAACAAACAATAATAATTATGAAAAAATATTTTTAATTTTAATCAATTACTTCTGTATTTATAAATATCACTAACATTATTCTTAGTAATATTTTTATTATCATTATTAATTATTAATATTATTATTATTAGTAGTATTATTATCTTAATGGTAATAATTTTATATAATTAATAATCAATAAAATATCATTACTAAATTTTTTATTGTTATGATTTAATTTTAATGTATAATTTTATTCTTATTAATATAATTTTTGTCATTATTATTTATGATTGAAAATAACAATTTATAGATATTATTATTAACTAATTGTTTTATTTGTATAAATTTTTATGATCACTATTGTTCTTATTTAAGAATCTTAAAAGGAATGTTGAAACAATATTATTAACTTCTTATCAAAAAATTTTTATAATATAAATCAATAAGATAAATATTAATTTGATTATATAAACAAAAACAATAATAATAATAATAGTTTTTTCAATTAATACTAATTTATTTTTTAATTTATCGCTAATTCATAATAATGATAATAATAATAAATAAATAAATTAAATTAAATTAATTAAAAAATTAAAATTATATTATATGAGCAAACTTAAGCCGAGAAAAAGAGCTTAACTAGTCGAGCGAAGAAATAAAACGGACGATAAAGATAAAATAAGAGCCTGGCCGTACCTTGTTAGATAATCTTTGCATTGCTCGAGGGGTGGAGTGGGTTTCTGTAATGAAAGCTGGAAAGGTGGACACCACTCCACTAGTTAGGCCTGACGCTCTCAGCTCTCCAGCATACGGTTCTGGTCGTCTCTCCAGCGAGGCTCCAACTTCTGTCTGTATCCCTCCATCTGTCTCTCCTCTTGTCAATTCGCTCTTCACATTCTTACCGGCGACCGAGAAAAGGTATGCGTTAGTCGATTCATTTTCCAAGCTTACTAAAAGTCTAATATTTTGTTGATCAGGATCAGATGTCAGTGTTTAGTGAATTCCGAGATCCCTTTTCTTCCTTTGTCCGTAAGATCACTAGTTGTCCATCGTTTTTCCTGCTTTGTGTCCACTGATTTGATCTTACCAGTAATCTTTGAAAACCACCCAGAGGTTTTCATTTTACATAGATTTCTATGTATATTTGTACGCTTTGCAGATTTATGAGATAGCGCTGGCCTTCAGACCATCGTTGGAATGTCAATGCATAAATCTTGGAGTGTTTCATCTGCTACTTAGTTTGGATCCGGAATTGTTTAGGACTCAGAGCATCGAACGCAGGTTAATCATCTGTTACCCTTGATCCCAAGTTTATGCCGTACTAGTTAATAATAATATCCTTGTTGATTGTACATATGTGTGGCACAAATCACTCTTATTTGATCCTTATTTTTACTTGGCATCTTTAGTAACTGGTGCTGTAATGGAGGATTTTGACGGAGAAGACCACCGTAAACAAAATACCACCGAAGCTGCTGTACCTGTGGAAGTTATTTATCAAATTATGGAGCACTTAACGCTTCGAGATGCAGCCAGGATGAGTGTTTTATCACGTAGTTGGAGAAAAATTTGGTTATCATTGCCGTGTATCGTGTTCGATCACCATTTTTTTTGGTTCTTAAGGAATGGATCAGTTGGAAGGCGTAGTGATAGGAGTGTTTATTCAATCATGCACAGAATTTTGCTCCTCCACGAAGGACCCATAGTTAAGTTTACTGTATATGTTGACTTTGCCGATGGGGACATGATCAGCCCATGGTTATCGTATATTTCAAAGAGCGTTAGGGAACTCACGGTTTGGGCAAATTTCAAAGCGTCGTCATCACATGTGTTATTCTCTTGTTCCAAGTTAAGAAAATTGAGCCTCCATGGGGGCACAATCAGCATCCCACCGACTTTTACAGGGTTTACCAATCTCGTGGCCCTGGAGCTTGACGGAATTGAAGCTTTGGGAGACGCTGTGTTTGGAAGTCTAATTCATACGGCTTCACAATTGGAAAAACTAGTGTTGCATTACTGCAGAGGCTTCGGAGACATTGTTATTGACTTCCCTCTACTCAGAACTTTAGAAATTTCAGGGACATGGAAATCAATTTGCTTTAAAAACGCTCCAAACCTTAAGGTTGCCAAGCTAGATAAGTTATGTGTTGAGGGTTTAGGCTATGAAAAAGTGCTTACGCAGTTTATTGGAAGTCTAGTTTGCATGTCTTCACTACTGGAAGAGCTACGGTTGCCTGAAAAAGGCTTTGAAGACATCGTTCTTGACTCTCCTCTATTAAGGACATTAGAAATTTCAGAGTCATGGCAATCAATTTGCTTTAAAAATGTGCCAAACCTTACTACTTTCATTCTATGGGGGCAGTATGTTGAGGATTTAGACTACGAAAAAGCGCTGAACCTGATAAACTTTCTTACAAGTTCACGTACGATCGAGACACTGGCTTTAATTAGCACATTTTGTGAGGTAATATTTCTAGTATGTATTCTCTTATAAGTATCTCCTAGAATAATTTCTTAGTTTGGTCTTTTTCCCCTTATTATTATTATTGTCGTCTTCTTTAAAGTTACTACAATTTACGTCTTTTTTCTTTTCTTTTATCAATACCCCAGAAGTTCTTCCTGAAAGACGACGCTGGGGAGAAGGTTTTTACTCTTGATCACGTGAAGCATCTTACACTTTTTGTCATCAATCGCCAAAATAGCAATGGATTTTCTTATGTGACAAGCATGATGAGAACCTGCCCTAACATGACACATTTGCACTTAGCATTGGTCATTGGGGAATTTGAGTTAAGTCTGCACAGGCCCCAGAGTGGCGTATTCATAATAATAATAATTATTATTATACAATCTGATAATAATCTTACGTTTCAGGGTGAAAGCTCAGAAGAAGACGAGATTTTTGAGAGCGACCATAATTGTACGCTGGACCACCTCAGGCGGATTTATATATCGGGGTTTGAGGGTTCGAGGGTGGATCTCAAATGGATTGAATTTCTGCTAAAGAGTTCTCCCCAACTTGTGAAACTGGCAATCGTAAAACACTATGACCCTGAACAGGAGAGGAAGATTCAAGAAGAGTTAATGATGTTTCCTAGAGCGTCATCCGAGGCTGAAGTTATCGTAGTTGATGAGGTGGACGAATTTTTAGTGGAAAAAATTTGGCCAAACTAGTTGGTCTTAATAACTAATTCTCATACCGATCAGGTGGTGAGAAAGTGCTTGTGTTGGTGTTGGTTTGTTGTAGGGTGTTCGCGGCTGATGACTTTGCTTCATGTTTGTAGATTTCCTCTAGGCTTCATGTTTGTTCCTGACTACCTAATGTGGTTTTACTTGTTCTCGGCTGAGGACTTCTGTTTTATTATGACGGTTATGACAGTAGGGCTTTATGACGGTTATGGTCAATCATTTTTTCCCTGCGTTATGTTCTGGTTATGTTTTATTATGTAATACTTCATCCGTTTTTTAAATGAAATTTTATAATTTTTAAAGATAAATACTACTTTTTTTTTAAAATATAATATATTATAATATAAAAAACTATCTGTTATATTCACATTAAAATAATTTTATAATATTTTTTTTACAATTTTTTAAAATATATATTAAGACATATTAATAGTTAAAATGTATTATTAAAATTTGCGAGAACAGGAAGGAGTACGCGGTTCGTGCAAGATACCAAGGTGTGGCTTTTGGTTTGTATCTCTGCCTTGGCTAAGCTGTACACGAATGTGGAGTAATCAGGATTCAGGGAGATGCTTTCATCTTTTGCCTGCACAGGTTTGTGCCTTTTTTTCTTGTTCCATCAATTATTGAAAAAAGAGGGCCTTCAGGCAATATCTGATGGCATAATCATTAATCATTATCTCAATTTAAATTTAAGGGTTTATTCTGACATCTTTTGATGGCTACAAACAACATTAATAATACGAAAATTTTACCGGGAAAGGGTGATTTTGTAATCGGTCATTAAAGCTCCATTTATTTAAGAAAACAGTTGAGTAAAAAAAAACAGAAAAAAAAAGATAAGGAATTATTTTTATTCCTCTGTTTGGTTGCTTTAAAATTTTTGTGGGAAATATTTTTTTTTTGAAAAACACTTTCTTGTGTTTAGTTTAGTAGTAAAAAAGATGCCCAAAAAAATATTGTAGTTAATTATGATTATAAATAATTTATTTTACATAGAAAATAAAACCACACAAATTACCTTATCATCTCCACTGCGCTTGAGCCACCTCCACCATATGCTTTTGGTTAGATTGTATATTTATAATTATAAATATTGTGACAATTTGTATTTCCATTGTATTTTAATATTGTTTTATTAATATTTTTAATATTCTTAAGTTAACCTTTTTACTACAAGTTAGTTACTAAAATATATAAAAATTATATTTATTTTAAATAAAAATGTTGTTGTGGTGATGGTTGTAGTAGTAGTAGTAATAATAATAATAATTGGCATATACAATCCAACTAATGAATTTGACACTAGTACACAAATATAAATATAAGTAAAATTATAAATTGTATAGAATTAAAATACTTTTCATACATATTTTTTTCTCCCATATCTAAGCACTGAAATCATCTTTCAAATAGAAGAATCTTTGAAGCATTTTGGTGATAACATATATGGGATCTCAAACTCTTAGATTATCTAGCAATTGATAAGGATTAACAACATAGTAAATCCTTACGTAATTATTCGGTTAACATTCTGCAATATTCTAGGACGTAATCTATTGTTCATTAGCTGTATTTCCTACTTATAAGTATTTAGTTGCTTAAGTTACGTAATATTGTAACCATAAGTGTATATATATATCTGTAATCATCAAATGATAATCATAACTTCATTAATCTCTTATATGGTATCAGAGCTTCACGATCCAACCTTCCACTCGCCTTCCGCCTAATGGCCCTTATCAATGGCAACACCTCTTACCAACTTCCAAACAGTCAGGATCCCTCAAAACCATTTACCTCCCTCAACATTCACAATGTTCTCAAACTCACTCCCACAAACTTTCTTTCCTGGAAACTCCAAGTCGAGGCTCTCCTCGTCGGCCACGATCTCCTTTCCTATGTTGATGGAACACTTGCCTGCCCTCCTGCTACACTCTCCACTGAAGATGGTTCTTCCACTCCTAACCCTCTGCACCACTTCTGGACTAGACAAGACCGTCTCCTTTTCGGTGCCCTCACTGGCACTCTATCTCCCGACCTTGTTCCCCTTGTCTCTCAAGCCACCACCTCTGCTCAGTTGTGGGACAAACTCCATCGCACATATGCGCTTCCTTCACGTGGTCACATAAAACAACTCAAAGATAAATTCAACCGCATCCTCAAAGGCAATCAATCCATCTCTACCTACATGCAGTCGCTGAAAACGTGTGCCGACCACCTTGCTGCCCTCGGGAAAACCATTGAGCATGAAGATCTGATCGACAAAGTCCTCACTGGTTTGGATGACTCCTATCAGTCAGTCATCGAGTTTGTCAATGCCCGAGACACCCCTATCTCCTTTGAGGAACTCCATGAGAAGCTGATAACCAAGGAACTCACTCTCCACCAAGCCAGCACTGATCCCTCGCTTGCGGCTTCTGCGTTTGCTACCTCCACCCGTCAACATCATCGCCCCACCCATTCTTCTCGCCAACCTACCTCTGGTATTCTTCCCTCACCATCCAACCCTACTCGTCAACCTCGACCCTTCCTTGGCAAATGCCAATGGTGTCGTGAGCAAGGCCATGTCATCGCCCACTGCCCTATCTTCACCCAGCAATTTCCCAACGCAACTCCCCCACCCTATCAAGCAAATAAATCCAACCCTCGTCCCAATCCCAAACCCCAGGCACACACTGCCGCGCTTGCTGCTCCCTCCTCCGCGTCTACATGGGTCCTTGACAGCGATGCCTCTCACCACGTCACAACAGATCTCAGCAACTTATCTCTCCATACTCCTTACGATGGCACCGAAGAACTAGTTGTTGGTGACGGTACGGGCCTCAAAATTACTCACTTTGGTTCTGTTTCTCTCTCACCTTCCTTCACGTTAACGAATGTTCTTGTTGTTCCTTCCATGACTAAGAATATCATATCCATCTCCCAACTATGTCAAACTCATAATATCTCTGTCCTCTTCTCATCCAATTCCTTTCTTGTGAAGGATCTCATCACGGGGGCATCTCTCTTCCAGGGGCACATTAACTCAGGCATCTATGAAGTCATTTCCCGCTCTCCTCAAGTCTATACAAGCACACGCACGTCCTCCCTTGCATGGCATCATCGATTAGGGCATCCATCTAAGGCTGTTTTTCGACAACTTATTTCCACAAATAAACTCTCGATTCCTAGCATTTCTACTTTGGATTGTAATTCTTGTGCTTGCAATAAAAGTCACCAACTTTCCTTTGCCCAATCTTCTATCACCTCTACTGCACCTCTTGAATATGTTTACACAGATTTATGGACTTCTCCTATTTATTCCATCGACGGTTTTAAGTATTATCTAATCTTTGTCGATCATCACACTAAGTATATCTGGCTCTACAATCTCAAACAAAAATCGGACACCACTCACATCTTCCCTCGCTTCAAAGCCCTCGTCGAAAAACACTTTCAACTTCCTTTAAAAACACTCTACTCCGACAATGGTGGTGAATACAAATCACTTCGCTCCTATCTCTCCACTCATGGCGTATCACATCTCACGACACCCCCTCATACACCCCAACATAATGGCACCTCCGAGCGCCGACATCGTCATATTGTGGAGACTCTTCTCTCCCTCCTTTCCCATGCAAACCTACCCTTGATCTATTGGTCCTATGCCGCCAACACTGCTGCATATCTCATAAATCGTCTACCCACCCCTACCCTCCACAATGACTCCCCATACTCCAAACTTTTTGGCATGTCCCCCAACTATTCCAAGCTCCGATGCTTCGGTTGTCTCTGCTACCCATGGCTCAAACCTTATACGCGTCACAAACTTGACCTCAAATCCTATCCATGCATCTTTCTTGGCTACTCTCCCACTCAAAGTGCCTACTATTGCTTCGAACCAAACACACACCGTCTATATGTCTCTCGTCATGTTCATTTCCTTGAACACATTTTTCCCTTCTCCGACACCATTAACTCCACCTTCTCCATTCCTCATACCCTTGACGCATGGGCTCCCTTACCTATCACTACTCTCCTTTCACCACATTCCTCTCCACCATCGTCCAATACCTCACCTACTTCCTCTCCCACATCCCCTTCCTCCTCCTCCTCCACTCCTACCACACCATCTGTTGCCTCTTCACCTCCTCCTCAACGCATGACAACCCGTCTTCAACATGGAATCACAAAACCCATCTCCAAACTTAACCTCCATACTGAAATGGCCACCCTCGACATTCTCAAAACCATCACTCAAGCCCTCAAAAGTCCAGTTTGGCGTCGAGCTATGGATGACGAAATGAATGCTCTTCTTAAAAATCGAACGTGGACTCTTGTTCCTCCTGATAGATCCCAAAACGTTGTGGGCTGCAAATGGGTCTTCCGCATCAAGCGAGACAAAGACGGAAATATCATACAGTACAAAGCCCGATATGTTGCGCGAGGTTTTCATCAGCATCCTGGTATTGACTACACCGAGACATTCAGCCCCGTGGTCAAGCCAGCCACGGTTCGTCTCATACTTACACTCGCTGTTAGTCAAGGATGGTCTCTTCGCCAACTTGACATAAACAACGCTTTCCTCCAAGGAACACTCACCGATGATGTTTATACCATCCAACCACCAGGTTACAATGATCCAACTCACCCCACATATGTCTGTAAATTACACAAAGCTCTCTATGGACTGAAGCAAGCACCCAGGGCGTGGTACAAAGAGCTCAAGCACCATCTCCTTCACTTGGGTTTTCGGCACACCATCTCCGACTCTTCTCTATTCGTTCTCCACAGCATTGGAAAAATAATTTATCTCCTCGTCTATGTCGATGATATCATCATCACCAGTAATGATGACACTTACTTGGAGTCCTTTATCACAAATTTAGCTGCTCGGTTTTCTCTTAAGGACTTAGGAACCCTCTCCTATTTCTTGGGCGTTGAAGTTCTACCGCACAAACAAGGTATCTTTCTCAGTCAACGGCGCTACATCATGGAAGTTCTCTCCAAAGCCCACATGTCTGAGGCAAAGTCAGTTCCCACACCTCAAACTCCTCACCCTCCTCTTACACTCGCTGGCGAATCTTTACCTGATCCCACTGTGTATCGTCAGCTCATTGGTAGTCTACAATATCTCAGTCTCACTCGCCCTGATGTTTCTTTCACTGTTAACAAAGTAGCTCAATACATACAGCGTCCGACTGTTCTTCACATGCAGGCACTCCGTCGCCTTCTTCGCTATCTTACTAGCACCCTGCACATGGGTCTCACTATTCATCATGACTCCCCGCTGACACTCCATGCATACTCGGATGCTGACTGGGCTCGTGACAAGGATGATTATATTTCCACCAATGCTTATATTGTCTACTTAGGCAAAAATCCAATCTCTTGGACCTCGAAGAAGCAACGTACACGTGCTCGTTCTTCCACTGAAGCAGAATATCGAGCTGTTGCCACTGCCACTGCCGAAGTTCTCTGGCTCCGCAATCTGTTTCATGAACTTAATATCACTCTACCGCAGGTCCCTGCCATCTATTGTGATAATGCTGGCGCGACGTATGTTAGTGCCAACCCTGTGTTCCACTCTAAAATGAAACATCTAGCTCTTGACTATCACTTTGTTCGCGAAAATGTTCAAGCTGGCCACCTCCGCGTTGCTTACATCTCCACTCATGATCAACTTGCTGATGCGCTCACTAAACCTCTTCCTCGCCACCAGTTCCAAACCTTGGTTCGCAAAATTGGTCTTTCCCATTGGCCGCCCATTTTGAGGGGGCATGATAAGGATTAACAACATAGTAAATCCTTACGTAATTATTCGGTTAACATTCTGCAATATTCTAGGACGTAATCTATTGTTCATTAGCTGTATTTCCTACTTATAAGTATTTAGTTGCTTAAGTTACGTAATATTGTAACCATAAGTGTATATATATATCTGTAATCATCAAATGATAATCATAACTTCATTAATCTCTTATAGCAATGACCTCTAAAATCGCGATATGAAACATAAATAAGCAAATATAATCAGAAAGAATGAGAAGAAATGAGCAAGAGAGGCAAAGTAAAGGCAAGAATTCCATAGGTTGCGATGAAGGAGACAGTGATGGAAGGAAAAGAGTATGTTGGGTTAGACTCCCGATTTTTTTTTTCTACAAAGAGACCCAACTTTTTATATGTTTATAAGGGAAAGCTAATTAGTATAGCTTTTTTATTAGTTTATTTTTAATTTTCTTTCCTTATAATTTCTCAAGTAATCAAACAGTTCAAAATTGGTTTCCTTCTAAATTTTTTTCCTTTTCCCAATAATTTTTTATAACCAAATAGACTAGAAGGGTACTGATAGCAGATATGTGAATCCAGACTCTTAAATTTTCCTACTATGACCTCCAAAATCTAGATATGAAGTACAAAATATGCAAATATATTCAGAAAGAATGAGGAAAAGAGACAAAGTAGAAGCGAGAATGTCATGGGTTGCGATGAATCAAACAGCAAAGGAAGGAAATAAAAATATTAGGTTTGACACCCGATTATTTTCTTTACAAAAAGACCCAATTTTTCTTATGTTTATAAGAGAAAAAAACTTATTAGTATAAATTTTTTTATTAGTTTCTTTTTAATTTATTTTCCTTGTAATTTTATGAACAATTATAAATAGTCTAAAAATAGTTACCTTCTTTTTTTTTTTGTCCACCTTTCCCCAAAAAATTTCTATAACCAAATAGACTTAGAAGGGTCATTGATTATGTCACCATTGTAATTGTGAAAAAGGTTAAAGGAAGGAAACGTTATTGGTGGAGAATGTCAATGTGAGATGAGATGATAAGGTATTAGAAGACATGTAGTTGAAGAAAATTTACCAAAAAGAAAAATAAAAAATTATCTTAAATATTCCACGCAGAATATGTTTAGTTAGTATTTTATGCTCTAATATTTACTTTTCAACTATAATTTTTAAAAATTTATACTAATTTTAATAAATTTATTTTTTAAATATAATAAAATAATTAATATCAACAGACAACAAGTAACTACTACTATTCTCCGAAGATACACACGAATACAAATACTAGTAGAATCCAACAATAGCAATCAAATGGAGGTTATGCTCTACCCAACGGTAAGGCAAGTCGGATCCCTTTATATATCTATATTTAATGGCGTATAATTAAATGAAGTTATTTTTATTTTATTATTTTTAAAAAATTTACTACCTTAATGATTGACGCCTTTAGGTGTTAGAACCCGCGACTCCATAATCATGATAAAGTATAATTGAATAATGTTCATCCTTGAACTTTTCTTCAGTGAGGAATTTATTTGAACAGTTAGGCTTCATTTGGTTCATGGAAAACCAGAAGAAAAGGAAAAAAAGTTAGATGGAAATTGATTTTCACATGTTTGATAGCCAGAAAAATCCAAGTGAAAGAAAATAAGAAGAAAAGTAATAAAGAAAGTTAGTCTAGATAATTTTCCTTACCTAAACATAAGGAAAGAAAGAAGGAAATTTTCACAAATCTCCGTCCTTGACAGTCCTTCCTCTTCAACCTTCATTTGTTCTCACACTTCTCCTTTAATGTTTTCTTGCTCATCCTCACTAGATCCGAACTTCAAGCTTGAATTGTTTGGTGGGATAGAACAAATATGATGCTTCCATTGATAATCTATTTATGGTTATTCTAGGTATGTGTCGTTGGTAATAAAACATCTTAAAACTCGGTACCTCATTGGTGATGGTGTTTCCATTCTATTTATTATTCGATTCGAAATCTCAGCTTTGGATAGCAATTTTCATTTTATATTCTAGGATTTCATCTTCTAGTAATAGACATGAAGGAGTACGCGGTTCGTGCAAGATACCAAGGTGTGGCTTTTGGTTTGTATCTCTGCCTTGGCTAAGCTCTACACGAATGTGGAGTAATCAGGGAGATGCTTTCATCTTTTGCCTGCACAGGTTTGTGCCTTTTTTGTCTTGTTCCATTATTGAAAAAAGAGGGCCTTCAGGCAATATCTGATGGCATAATCATTAATCATTATCTCAATTTAAATTTAAGGGTTTATTATACATGAAAAATAAAACCACACAAATTACCTTATCATCTCCACTATGCTTGAGCCACCTCCACCATAAGTTTTTGGTTAGATTGTATATTTATAATTATAAATATTGTGACAATTTGTATTTCCATTGTATTTTAATATTGTTTTATTAATATTTTTAATATTCTTAAGTTAACTTTTTTACTACAAGTTAGTTACTAAAATATATAAAAATTATATTTATTTTAAATAAAAATGTTGTTGTGGTGATGGTTGTAGTAGTAGCAATAATAATAATAATAATTGGCATATACAATCCAACTAATGAATTAGACACTAGTACACAAATATAAATATAAGTAAAATTATAAATTGTATAGAATTAAAATACTTTTCATATATTTTTTTTTCTCCCATATCTAAGCACTGAAATCATCTTTCAAATAGAAGAATCTTTGAAGCATTTTGGTGATAACATATATGGGATCTCAAACTCTTATCTATTGCTTAACAAGGTCATTGTCTATACTGACCATGCGGCCTTGAAGTATCTTTTTAGTAAGCAGGATGCAAAGCCCAGAATCATTCGGTGGAAAGTAGAGGTAAATATAATCATTTTGGTGAATGACCACTAGGACAATGAAACATAAAATAAGCAAATATAATCAGAAAGAATGAGAAGAAATGATCAAGAGAGGCAAAGTAGAGGTAAGAATTCCTTAGGTTGCGATGAAGGAGACCGTGATGGAAGGAAAAGAATATTTTGGGTTAGACTTTCGATTATTTTTTCCATAGAGAGATCCAGCTTTTTATATATTTATTAAGGGAAAGTTGATTAGGTTTACTTTTTTATTAGTTTATTTTTAATTTTCTTTTCTTGTAATTTCTCAAGTAACCAAATAGTCCAAAACTGGTTTCCTTCTATTTTTTTTTTCGTTTTCCCAAAAAAAATTTTATAACCAAATACCGATAGCAGATATGTGACTTCGGACTCTTAGGGGTCGTTTGGTATACTTACAGTTACTTCCACAGTAAATACAACTTCTAGGGAAGTTAGATATTAGGAAGTAGTTCCCTGGAAGAAATATTTATTTGTGTTTGTTATGTATATATACCTCTTGGGAAGTATGATGACTTCCTTAGTTGTTTTGTTTGGTTTATTTTCTTATTACTTAGGAAGTAGATATAAAATTACATTAATATCCTTTATTAATAAATATCAATATTTATTTTTCTACTTATTTTTTTACATAAATAGAAACTTTATTTACCACTATAAAAATATAAATTATAATGGACAACAATAAAATATTAGAAAAATATCATCATGTAATTGAAGTAGCTCCTATATCAAAACTTATTGTAAAAAATTAATAAATGTAATGACATAAACTAGAATGATGAAATAATTATTGAATAATAATAATAATAATAATAATAATAATAATAATAAATGTGACGAGAATATTTTAAACATCCAGAATTAACAAACTAATAATATATGTCCTTCGATAATCCTCATCAATATTAAAGAAATTAAGGTAGTTGAGGATAATGAGGTAATTTATAACTTAGGAAGTATTATTTACTGAACACCACCCAAGGAAGTAGCTTCCTCAACATATGGGTGGTTTAGAATTATAGGGGAAGTAGTTCTTCCCTTTGACTTTTTACCTCCCTTAAACCAAACAATAAGGTATTTTGGATTTCCCAGGAAGTTCTACTTCCTTCCTCTACTTACTTGATACCAAACAACCTCTTAGATTCTCCCGTGATGACGTCCAAAATCTAGATATGACGCACAAAATAAGCAAATATAATAAAAAAGAATGAGAAAGAGAGACGAAGTAGAGGCGAGAATGCCATGGGTTGTGATGAATCAAATGGCAAAGGATGGAAATGAAAATATTGGGTTAGAATTCCGATTATTTTCTTCACAAAAAAATCCAACTTCTCTTATATTTATAAGAGAAAAACTTATTAGTATAATTTTTTATTATCTTCTTTGTAATAGTTTCCTTCGGTTTTTTTTGTCCCCCTTTCCCCAACAAATTTCTATAATTAAATAGACTAGAAGGGTCCTTGATGATGTCACAATTTAGTTGTGAAAAAGGTTAAAGGAAGGAAATGTTATTGGTGGAGAATGTCAATGTGAGATGAGATGATAAGGTATTAAAAGACATATAGCTGAAGAAAATTTACCAAAAAGAAAAAAAAAATTCTCTTGAATATTCCACGTAGTATATATGTTTAGTTAGTATTTTATGCTCTAATATTTACTCTTCAACTATAATTTAAAAAAAAATTATACTAATTTTAATAAATTTATTTTTTAAATATAATAAAATAATTAATATCAACAGACAACAAGTAACTGCTACTATTCTTCGGAAATACACACGAATACAAATACTAGTTGAATCCAGCAGTAGCAATCAAATGGAGGCTATCCTCTACCCAACCTTAAGGCAAGTTGGTTTCCTTTATATATCTACATTTAATGGCATATAATTAAATGAAATTATTTTTATTTTATTATTGTTTAAAATTTTAATACCTTAATGATTGATGCCTTTAGGTGTTAGAACCAGTGGCACAACTCCATAATCATAATAAAGTACAGTTGAATAATGTTCATCCTTGATCCTTTCTTCGGTGAGGAATTTCTTTGGGCAGTTAGATAACCTGAACGGCAAGAGAAATAACTATTTAATACTTGTTGAAAAAAGCTAGTAAATTATTTGGTAAGAATCAATACACAAGGAGAAACATACTAGAGGCTTTCCAAGTTTCCAACTGGAGTGCAATCTCTTACATGTCCGCTGCTTTTCTCTATCCCGCGACCATGAGAGAAGGAGGAAGAACGGAGGCAAGAAAAACATGCCTCCGGCTGCCATTTGTCTAGCTCTTAAGAGACAACCTATCATTTCCCCACTTTTATCTATTTTCCTCTTATTGTCACTTGATCGTGATCGTCGGAAGTTTTCCAAGGTAAAGTTATAAACATATTAAAATATTTTATAATATGATGATGGTCGGTGCTATTATTAATATATATTATATTGTGTGTTTACTAGGACAAAATTATTAGATAAGAAACATATATTTTAGGTTTGTTTGAGTTAAGGAATAAACACTTTTAAGTTTATAATAAAAATATAAATATTTAGAGTTTGTTCTAATTAAAGAAATTATCTATTAAAATAATATTATTTTTATAAAAATACAATATTAGCTATATCATATATATATATATATATATAATTATATCTATGAATATTTACCTAATACAGTGATTAATTATAAAATTATTAAAACATTATTATTTCATTATTCATTTAGTATTTTAAAAAATAGTAATATTCTTTGCGTTAGAAAAAGATAATAATATTTTATTTTCCCTTACATTCTTATTATATTTTTTTTTATCAAATCAAAATTAAAGAGCGGTTACTCTCTAATTTTTTTAAACAAAGTCCACAATTGCTGAACTTGAGAACAGTATAATCCTACACCAATAAAAATTGCCTTTTATTTTCAATTTTGCTAACAATGACCCTTATAGCTATTAATAAACATTTAGTCTTAGTTCTAAAATAGTATTAATTTAGGAATACTTATCAAATATACAAGTCAGTAGATATTATTAAGTAATAAATACTTATAACCCTAGCATTAGCCTTTTACTTTTATTTTTAGACATTTGCATTAGTGTTTGAGGTTCTTAGAAACTTCCAAATCAAATTAGCCGTCCTCAATGTAGGTGCCCTTCAAACCCATGCTAATAAAAAAGAAAACAATACGACATATGTATTTTAAAACATACAAGACAAAATTTTGAATTCTATAATTAAGAACAACCTAATACCAATTACCGAACAAGGATTAAGGGCCATTTAACTCTGTCTCACTAAAATGGCTTCAATCCCCAACTTTGAAACATGATACAAGTTCTATGAAACTATAATAAGAATTAAATTTTTGGTTATCGTTAAGATTGTGAGAAGGAAAAAGGGTAAGAAAGAAAGTCGGTGATGAGGTTCCTTGTGTTAGACATAATTTATGGCATGAATTTTAATCTTCAACTAATACATACAATTCATGCACAAAATAGTGATTTAAGTGCCAAAACCTAACACATTATATAGCATTTAATATGTGGAATTTAAATTTTATAATGCATGTTGAAGATCGTTAAGATGTACCTCAAGCTATCGACAGAATTAATTTGGCCAGAAATGCAATTTATGATCACCATAATCAAATTTTTATGGCTCCACCCTCTCTTTTCTCAAACCCAATAGTACGTGCTTCTTATGAGGAGAAAGAATAGGGATCTTCTTTAGATTTCATCTTCCTCTTTGATTTCACACATAGAAATCACAAAATAATTAAAGAAGAATCTTCTCCCTTAATGCTCTCTTTCTTTACGTATGAATATGTGTGTGTATTCTAAAAAAAAGAACTCTGCCGTTTTAAAAAAGTTGCACAACACTTTTTTAGTGCTTGTAATACTCCATCCTAAAAACATTCAAGATGTGTTTAAAATTATGTTAATATAGAGTATATTAGTTTTGGTTTTGGAAAGGGTGGAAAATTTTAATAAAAATATGAATTTTAGGTGTATCAATAGATTGGTTTGCATAACCGATCTGCTGGTACAATTAGAGATTGACAATTTTATTCTTGATGAACCAGTCGACTGGTTTGCTCAAACCGATAGACCGGTTATCCTACTATTTTAGATTCTTTCTTATTTTTATTTGAATACCTTTCTAATGTTTATAAAAACTTAAGAATTTATTTGTGTTAATAAACATATTTTGGTGTTTTGAAATAATTTTGATATTTTTTGGATTATTCTATAACTTTATTTAGTTAAAATTCTCCAAAAAATACTTTTTGACACATACCTCACCTTCTCTCTTCTATCTCACCTCTCTCTCTCTCTCTCCTTGCAGCTAGGTTGTGTCTTTAACTTTGTGCAGCTTTCCTTGATTCACCAACCTTTGGCTATGTCTCTTCTTAACCACACCCAACCCCCTCACTCCATCATGTGTTTCCCTTACACCTTTGTTGCTCATAGTTAACCTAATTCAGACTTCCATCCCTCCCACTTATATATGTCAAACCATACTCTTCTATACACTCCATCCCTGATTTATTTTTACTTCTTATCCTCTATTCTTGCTCTATTATTCCTTTTCCTTAGCGAAATTCACTAAGTGTTGAGCATTCTCCATTTTTATTCCTTTTTCCTCTCTACTGATAAAACAAAGTCTTGCTTTTGTTTTCTTCCTTCCTTTGTCAAGTGTTGTCTCACTTTTTTCTTTTAATCTTAGCTTTATTTCTCTCTTGCTTCTCTTAATTAAGGAAGGATTAAGGTTTGAGAAAGGTTAGAAATTCTATCTTCATTTTCCTCGGAATTCTATTTATGAGAAAAAGGTTGAGTTACACTTGTGTTATTCTTATTCTTCTATTGATTTTTAATTCTAATGGGGTTTTTAAAAAAAGGATTTTTAATGGTTTTAACTCTTGATTCTATTAGAAATAGAGGTCTTTTTAGACAACCATCAAATTAGGAGTAATTTGTGTTACAAGACTTTACTTTTAAGTAAGACATCCTTATCTCTAATATGAATAAGGTATTGTGATGCTTGTCGTGGTTTTGAGTGCTTGGTATGTTCTATGATATTTATGTCATATGTTGAGTTATTAATTTTGAGCATGTTTCCATACTCTTATTTATGAATTTTGGAGCATATTTGAGTATTTTTGATATTATGCATGAGTTGATGAATTCCAAGCATGATCTTATTAAGTATTGATCACTACCATGTTTTATGTGAATTGATATGAGGGGTATGTATTTTTTTTATAGCATAGAAGCATGCTATGATTAATATGGTATAGTTTGGTGAAATTATGCTAAGTGGATCACTAGTCTAAGTGTTGTTTTACCCAAACAAGTCGATTATTTTGTTGAATCGATTCCTATGAGCAGTCAATCCGTTTGTCAAATCCATCAACTAGTGACCCCATAACCAAAGTGATCTGGTCTCTACTTAGACCTATCAAATAGTATGGTCAAACTGATCGACTGGTCTCCCATGAACAATTGACAAGTAGAACCAACTAGTTGACCTATCCATTGTTTTTTTTTCTGTTCAGGTCTGCTACAACTAGACCAATCGACTAGTCCACCTGATTTTAACCATGTTTAGTTGTTATATAATGTTCTTCCTTTGGATATTCTATATTAATGGTTCTATATAATTACAACATTTTAATCATGATTTCAACCATGTCTAACCTAAATTTAATATGAATCAAAATGATGATATTGTGGTGCCTTGTTTTGTTGAGTTTGGTGTTCCTTTAAAGCACGCATTTGGTGGCTCGTATTCCTTGGCTAATGTTTTATGTCAATGCTTAAAAACCTAATTGATTTGATATTTGGAATTTGATCATGGAATCTTAGAGGCTTTCCCATTATGTATACTTAGGGTTTGGTTATGTTTTGTGCCTCTAGCATAGGAGACCAAGTGTGGTGGATGTTAAAGATCCCTAATAAAACCCCTTAGTACTAGAGCTAGTGTGGTGGGTGAGGTAGACCCAAAATTAAACGTATGCCCCCTCACTTAGGATACCAAGTGTAGTGGATGAGAAAGATCCCTAAGAAAAGCCCCTTGGCACTAGAGTGATGCGATAGTGGGAGTTGCAGTCCTACATTCATCCCATCATAGAATATTGGAAATGATTTTGATTATATAGAAATGTACTTCGGGTAATGCAGACCTAAAATTTAGTGTATGGCCCCTCTCCTAAAAGATTAAGCGTGGTGGATGAGGAAGATCCCTAAGAAAATCCCCTTGGCACTAGTGCGATATGGTTGTTGGAGAGGTAGTCCTATATGAGTCATGTCATGAAATATTGGCATTATCTATTCTACGATTATATGGCTTATTTTGGAGAGTAATGCTTGTGTGTAAATATGTATCCTAGGGCCTTGCTATGATATTTATATTTTATCCATGCTCTTATGCACTATCTTTTTAAGTATGTTGCATACCATGTTATCACATGACCTTAATATGCAACATGAGCCCTTAACATATTTTAGGTAGTTTGTTTTACTAGTACTTTATTATAATGATACTATATTTGTGTGGCCACTGTAATGATTTGGCTTATAGTCTGATGAGTAAAGGATGATTTGTAGGAATATAATTCTCAGCTAGATTATATTGATGATGATATTGTGGATTAGTAGCTGGCAATTGCTTAGGGTTCAAGAGTCATCTTTTTGTTTATTAAAAGTTAGGATAATTGGTTGGATATTTTGCCCACTACAATGGGATATTTTTGGCTCTTTCTGGTTATTTAAACTCTTGTCTTTGGTTTATGTATTTGAACCTTGTATACTCTCTTTTCTCTATATGATTATTATTATTATTCTTATTGTTGTTATTAGTATTGTTGTATTAATAGTAGAGCATGCATTATTCGTTCTTTGTTTCATTTTGCCTTCAGTTAGACATAGGTTAGGTGATGATCACACTTCTCTCTTAGTTGATGCGGCGGTAACGTCCCCTGGTTTTTCTTTTAAAAACTTTAGCATTGTCTTCAAAATTAAATTTTTTGGTTCTAACATTGGGGATGTTACAAGTTGGTATCAAATCCTATAGTTTAAATTCCTGATGTTGTTTTATGAAAATAAAGTCCTTTAGAATTATCTGAGCTTGTAGCATCCTGTTTATTCTGCAAGTGAGCATTGGTTTGGGTGGGGATTTGGCCATAATTTCTTAGGGAGAACTAACTTCTGGCCTTATATGTAATGTACTACCTCCATATGTACTAATTATGTAGTTGATAGTCGAATTTTTCCAAACACTATTTAGTATTTTAAGATTTCGATGGCTGTGAACCAGCGATTCAAGTGTTTCATGGAGATGGATGAAGCCTTCATAGAATGGAAGATTCAGCATAACGAGGCTTTACAGCCACCACTACCACCTCCCATCACTAAAGGACTAGCTTTAGAGGGTTGATTTTCACCATTCGTCGGTCTTTGAGGGCTGGGAGGACCCAGATTTCTTGGAACGCTGGCTGAGGGAATTCGAGAAGATCTTTGTAGCCAACAGTTTCTTAGACAATAAGCACATGGACATCGGAGTGTTTCACATGTGAGGTCATGCTGACGAGTGGTGGAGAGGTTAATGGCTAATAGAAGCCACTACAAATTAGTGGGAAACTTCTGTTGAGATGCTTAGGGCATGCTTTTACCCTACGTGCCTGAGGATGGTGAAGTATGATGAGTTTATATTGTTGCATCTGGGTACATCTACGGTGGAGTTTATAGTGTTGCATCTGGGTACATCTATGTGGATCTAGTATACTTTTCTTTAGAGGTCGACATAGATGATAGGATGAAGGTTCAATGGTTTCAGTTGGGACTGAGCCTGAGACTTCAAAATATTTTGTTGGGGACTCATGGAAAGAACTTGCAGGCTATGTATGACTATACCTAAGATGCATCTTTGATTTTGCAGGCCTGCAACGCCCAGTCAGAGGCCAAGCAAGGGTTTGAGGGTGGTTAGTGTCAGTGTAACACCCCCAAAATTCACTACTGAAAAATTTCATTAATTAAAAGGAAATTAGCGGAAGCAAATTAATAAACCGTGAACTTTGGGGATATTACTCATACTGTTCCAGTACCAAGTGCTAAGGCTAAAGAATAAAATATCAATTGCTAGAAACTCAAATCATTTTTAAATCAGAGTTGCGCAAGTAAACACTTTATAAGAATAGATTCCACCAATGGTGGTTACAAGATTAAATTACATTTAAACCATATATTAGAATAGGAAGCATGAAATCCTAAAGACCGGAAAATCCTTACGCTCTTTCCCGTTGCCCACTTGAGTAGCACCTGAAAAGACCTACAAAGGACACTGCCCATTGAATAGGCAGGAGCCCCATGAATGGAACCCTTCAATATTATGGTACTGAGTAACCCTTTAAAGTCACACTTAAAAGCAGGCCCGTAATGTCACACATGATACAAAGCTATATACATATATAACAAGATGTGTACATATAACATTCACATAATTAACAATCACATTAGATATCAATAGGTCGTTATGAACAATCGATACTTTCGGGCCTTAAGCCATGTCATAGTGTAGAATCAATACATTTGGGCTTGAAGCCATTACTGCATCATTCTTCAATCAATCTCATATTTTATATCCATGTGAGTGCGAGAACCCCACTATTATAGCCTGTGGATCAGTCACTTATAGGGCAGAACACACCTAACCACTATTATATGTCGGTGGATCGGTCTCCAGGACAAAACGCTCCTGACCACTATTATTCGTCGGTGGATCGGTCTGGCCCTGACTCACATGGTGTTCCACTATAAGTGATTAGTATTTTTCCATAACTTTATTCACAAACATAACTGGTTTTATTGAGCTCGGGATCCCCACTATTATAGCCGGTGGGTCGGGATATATATATCAACATCATCCAGGGCAACACGCTCCTGGGCCACTATTGTATTCGGTGTATCGGTACTCATAATCACTTGCTAGGGCATCATGCTCCTAGGCCACAATTATATCCGGTGGATCAGTACTCATAATCACTTGCTAGGGCAACACGCTCCTGGGCCACTATTATAACCGGTATATCAGTAATCAATATCATAATCCAACTGAGCTCGGCTCATAATCTTTCACTTTCATAATTAGTATTTTTTCTTTCTTTAATCAGCGCAATAAATTCCATTGATTTGCATCGGACAGGAGATCAAGAACCTGGGACACAAAGGTACACCCGTCGTACCGGTGCATACAAGCTACTCAGTACCCTTCAACCATGAACCCAGGGACGCAAAGATACCCTGGTCATACTGGTGCGTAAAGCTACTCAGTACCCTACCGACAAGGACACCTAATCCATAAGTATACATACGCCCTAAATAGGTCCGTAGAGCTAGATAGAGTAAGATATAGGGCCTAGCTGGGGCACAAAGGCACACCAGCAAATACCAGAATCATCGTGGGCTAAATAACGTCTTTAGGGTAGCGACCCCTAAAGAGCCACCATTCCCAATCTCGAGGTCTTTCACTTTAAGTATTAGTGTCTTATTAAAGTGATCACAAAAGGCACAATAATCAGATACTTATTCGCTTTCAATCATTCTAATATCATTAGTCATTTCTTATTCAGACGGTTATCCAAGATAACACAAAGAAATCATTAAGGCCATCATAATCTCATCTAATTCCGAATTAGGATTTGTTCTCGTGATACTTACTAGTTATTAAATACTCTTACCTTGCTAATCAGCATTATTTGAATCATATTATGAAATTCCACAATCACAATGACATGTTGGGTATAAAATACTCATTTACCCCTTACTTATATAATTGTTAAGTTATCCCTTCCTTACTTGACAAATTACCCTATTACCCTTCATGTTGCATAATCACCAAATTACCCCTTATCCGATTTAGGTTACCAGGTTATCTCCTACACTTTTTAGATCACCATTCACCCCTCATAATTGCTACACTTAACATGTCTCCCATTTGGTTGGTTAGAGTACCAATTTGTCTTTTTCTTTTATTACAACCAACAACTTGCCCTTTAGTTGGATAAATTACCAAATTACCCATATTTGCTATCATGATTACTGATTTGCCCCTTTAGTAGGTTAAATAATTACTAACTCGCCCTTTGTAGATTAAATTACCAAATTTCCCTTCTCCATCATCATAATTACCGAATTTCTCCTTAGTTGGTTAAATTACAAAATTACCCTTTTCCATTGTCATAATTACCATTCTACCCTTCTTAATTATTATAATTACCATTTTCCCGTTTTTAATTATTATAAATCCCAAATTACCCTTCTTCATAATTACAATTATTAATTTACCCTTCTTTGTAATTATAATTACCAATTTACCCTTCTCCATATTTATAATTATTAATTTACCCTTCTTCACTCTTATAATTACTATATTGCCCTTCTCCATTACTAAAATTACCATAATGCCCTTTTATTAGTTAATTTACCAAATTACCCTTCTCTATTATCATAATTATCCAATTACCCTTTTATAATTATAATTTCATTACCAATTTATCCTTCGTCGTTATCATTATTACCAAGTTACCCCTTACTCCAAGTGTGCCATAAATGTCCTTTTAATTTACAAAATTACCCTTCTATCCCTTACTTCCAAATTACCATAATATCATTTTATTTAAAAAATTACCACAATACCCTTTTTCTTATAAAATTACCATAACACCCCTTTTGCTTTACAATTTACTATTTTACCCTTTTACCTCCAAACTTACCATTTTTATCTTTTCTTCCAAAATTACCATTTTGCCATTCTTTTCCAAAATTATCATATTACCCTTTACTCCCAAAATTACCATAATACCCCTTTACTTATAAAATTACCATTTTTTCATTTACTTATAAAATTATCATATTACCCTTTTAACCATGAATTTACCGTAATTCCCTTTTGCCTCCAAAATTACTACTTTACTCCCTTTATTCCACCACTTTTATTAAATTAACATTACCACATGAAATAATAATATTAATACTCCATTAACAATATCCAACTCCACCAACTATTATAGTTTAACATAATACATATTAGCACCCATACATATTAGCCATAATCTAGCACAAGGAATATTACCAAAATACCCCTAGGGCTAACAATAATATTATTCATGCATAAATGGTCACAATAACATAAAATAACAAGGATAGGTACTCAATGCTTCCATTAATAGCCAAACTCTTTACTTAAGCAATATTTCTACACATAGCACATAAAGGGCATACTTTCCTTTTTATTAAACAATGCAAGCAAACACATAAATTATATTAACCACTATATATCAAACATAATAACATATTAAAATTCCTAATGTGTAAACATATGTTTATCATGCGTTTAAGTGGGGTTTAACAATTACCTTAATTCCCACAAAAATCGAATCTTACTAGTATCCTGGTTAAAGATTCAAGATTTAAATAGCAAAATTAACACCTAAAAAGAATGTCAATTTATTATATTAGAAGTAGGAATTTAAAAAAAGGATAAACCTTTATACAAAAAAAATGTAATTAATAACACACTTTATTTAACTATTAATATACCTCAATAATTAAACATAAATACTCCCAAAATAATTTGAAACTCACGCTGCATGAGTAGTGTGAGCCACATGCAGGTTGGGATGGGCAAAATGGGTCGAAAACAGGGGGTAGAGGTAAGGGATGGTCATTTTCGGGTTAAGGTCTTTAGGCTAGGAAAGAAGATGGATGGGGAGGTTTTAAGGTAAGGGAATGGTGTAGGAGTGAAGATGGGGTGTAGGTGGATGATGGGGATGGGTTGTTGAGGGCCAAGGGCGGCTAAGGAGGCGGTGGCCAGATGGCAATGGTGGCTGCTGAAGTGGGTCGAGGTGAAAGGGCTGAGAAGGAAGGAAAAGAGGAGGGAAAAATGAAGGGGTGCAGGGTCTGGTTTCGGGAATATAAGGTATGGGGATGGTATAGGAGGTTGTAGGGAGGAGATAGGTGGTTTGGGTGGTGGCAGAGGTGGCCGGACGGAGGCTAACGGCGGGGGTTGCAGGGGGCTTTTGAGAAGGGTGAAAAACCGGGAGAAAAAGAAGAGGGGAGGAAGTGGGAGTTGAGGGGTGGCTTGGATGGTGTTGGGGCGGTGTGGGGTGGTAGTAGAAGGGTGCAGGAGGCAGTGTAGGGGCTGGGTGCGGCGGTCGGAGCGGCAGAGGCTGGCGGCGTGCAAAAAAAAGGGGAATAGATGGAGGGAGGGGAATCGGTGGAGAAAGATGGCTCGAAAGGATGGGCAGAAAATGGCTGAAGGGGAGAAGAAAAAGAAGAGGAAGGGTAAGGGAGATAGGTGGCCGGTTGGTGGCAGGGTTTAGGGTGGCAGGGAGAAGGTGACGATGGGGAGGAAAGGGGAGCCATGCGGGATGGGGTGCATGGCTACCCAGTTTCCTAAACAATTAAAAAAAGGGGCAGGGGAGAGAGAGGGAGAGAGAGAGAAGGATGTAAGTGGTGGTAGCGGTTGTAGGAGGTGACAGCGGGAGGGTGCAGATGGTGGCAGTCATGGCGAAGGGGATCAATCGGGCTGCTATGTCGAGGCAAGTGGAGAAGAAGAAGAGAAAAAAAAGGAGGGAGAGGGAGGTGCAGGTCGGCGCATGGGGGGAGAAAGGAAGGAGGAGAGGAGGAGGGCTGGGTCGGTCGTGCATGTGGGGGGAAGGAATGGGCCATCGGCCCAGGCACAAGGAAGGGGAGGTCTGGTAGCCCGAGCCAGGAAAGAAAAAAAGAAAAAGAAAGGAAGGAGGAAAAGGAGAAAAGGAGAAGGAAAAGAAAAGGAAAGAGAAGGGAAAGGGAAAATAGAAAAAAATAATTTAATTTAATTTAGAAAATAATAAAATATAATATTTTTGATAAATTATTTAATTTAATAATTTAATTCAATATAAATTAATATATTAATTCAAAAAGGCTAATTTTAGTAAAATATTAGTTTAAAAATTATTTAAACACAAATAATGTGATAAAATAACAAAAAATTTATTTTTAATTTATTAAATAATCCTATCCAAATTTACATACTCAAAAATCCATAAAATAATTAAACTAAATAACTTTAAAAGCTAATTTATTTTAAATAAAAGCTATTTATTAAATTATAGGTTTTATAAAATTTTGGGGGATTATAGTTAGAGTGGAGAGAAGTGGTTCCAGGCCGCAGGTAGTCACCAATTAGGATCCACACCTTGCTATGAAGGAGAGTTGAGTCAACCTTTAGAGAGGACTTTTTTATGTCATAGGTGTGGCAAGAATCATCTAGGAGCCCGTTGTACAGGCCAGATGGTCTAGTGTCACGGCTATAGTAAGTTGGGGCATTACTAGTCTGAGTGTTAGACTATTGGAGGTAGTATCCAGTAGGAATAGATGAGTTCAAAGGATACTATAGCCCAAACACCACCTGTTTAGAGGGCTTAACCGATAGATAGTGGAGCTAGTAGGAATGCTCCACAATAGATGATTTAGAGACCCCGTTCTTTTCAGTAATGGTAAGGTTTAGGCACTGCTATAGGACCACCTCTAGGTAGTTGCTTGAATGTGATGAGTCAGTCAGATGTTGATAGGGAGGCAAATGTCATCACGGGTATGTTTACAGTTTATTCCCTTCCTACATGTGTATTATTCAACTCAAGTGCTTCACATTATTTTGTGTCTACTACTTTTATAGCTAAGGCAGCTATCGTATCCTCTAATAGGATAAAGACTTCTATTGTGCTATCATCTGGGGATAAACATCAATGCACTCGGCTATATAGAGATGTGGCCCCAATCATTAGCGGAATTGAGTTTCCAGTATACCTCATAGAGCTTAAACTTCATGATTTTGACAGAATGCTTGGGATGGATATGCTTGCAAGATATCAAGTTATGATCAATTTCACTAGGAGCATGTGGTTCTTAAGTGACCAAGGGGTGCTAGGATCTCTTACTAAAGATGCAAGCTTAGGCCATTGGTGAGGATGGTGTCCATGTGGGTACTCGGTACATTGGTATAAAAAGGATACCCGTTCTACTTATGCATTATTTAGCATCTGGGTGTCAAGGAGCCGACGATATAGGATCTTATAGTGATACAAGAGTTTCCAAATGTATTTCCTTATGAGATCCCGGGTATGCTTCTAGCGCACGAAATAGACTTTATAATAGACCTTCTACCAGGGATAAAGCCTATGTTGAAGGCAACATATCGCTTAGCGTTGAATGAGATGGCAAAGTTCTGCAATCTACTGGAGGAGTTCTTGGAAAAGGGGTACATTAAACCGAGTATATTGCCTTGGAGATTAGTATTCCTTTTGGTAAGGAAGATGGATGGTGGGTTGAGACTCTACATCGATTACCGAGGAATGAACTAGATTATGGTGAAGGGCCGTTATTTTTTACCTCAGATCAAAGACTTTTCTAATCAGCTACATCGGGCCAAAGTGTTCTCGATGATAGATCTTAGATTGGGGTATCATTAGTTGAGGATTGTAGAGAAGGACATACTGAAGATATCTTTCAGGATGAGGTATGTCCACTACGAGTTCACTATGATGTCCTTTGAACTTATAAACACACCAGCAATGTTAATGGCTCTGATGAATCGCATTTTTCAACAACCCCTCTATTAGTTTGTCATAGTCTTCATCAACGATATCCTTATTTACTCCTGAACTCATGAGGAGTATGAGCAGCATTTGAGGTAGATATTGGCTTTGTTGAGGACACATCAACTATATGCCAAAATCTTGAAGTGTGAGTTTTGGCTGGATGAGGTAGCCTTTCTAGGTCACGTCATCTCAAAGACCGGTGTGTCAAGATCTGGAGACATTACTTGTATGGATTTCAATCTAAGTTTTATATAGACCATAAGACCCTCAAGTACATCTTCAACCAATGAGAACTTAACATAAGATAGTGGAGGTAGCTAGAGTTGTTTAAGGACTACGATTTGGAGTTGACTTACCATGAAGTTAAGGCCAATGTTATAGCCGATGCTCTCAATAGGAAAATGCCACACTCTCTAGGTTATCTAGTAATTTTAGACTAGATTTGGAAAGATATTTAGGATATAGGCTTTAAGATCATTGGGTTTGAGGATCTAGTAAGAAGGATGAGCACCATCTTAATCACACCGACCTTCTTTGACAAGATCTAAGCTAGTCAGCTGAGAGCGGATCAAGGAGGCTATATTAGAGGCTAGAGTTGTGGGGCTTCAGATTTTTGAGGATGACAATATCAGTTTTTTAGGCAGATGGTGCATTCTGTAGAGTTGTGAGGAGCTTAAGAGGAAGATTCTAGAGGAGGGTCATTTTTCACCTTATTACATCCATCTTGGAAGGGATAAGTTGTACAAGGACCCGAAGCAGGTTTATGTGTGGCCTCATATAAAGTGGGAGGTTGTAGACTCAGTGGTTAGGTACTTTGTGGTTAGGTTAAGGAGAATCTATAGTGGTGCAAAAGCAATCTGGATGGTAGTTGACCAGTTAACTAAGTCATTGATATTCATACCGATGAAGTCAACTTAGAGTATGGGAAGAAGCATGTGATATGGTACCATGGGTTCCCCAAGGACATTGTGTCAAATTGAGATTCCAGATTCTTATCGCACTTTTAATAGAAGTTGCAAGCAATTTTTGGGACACAGCTAAATATGAGCACAAATTTCTATATAGCTAAAGACGATTAGATTGAGTATAATATTTAGACTTTAAAGGATATCCTTTGAGCGTGCATGCTTGAGTTTTAGGGCAGTTAGGAGGGTTGCTTGGATTTGGCAGAATTCTCCTACAATAATAGTCATTATGCGAGCATAGGTATGACACCTTTTGAAGAACTCTATGGATGGAAGTGCCATAGTCCCATGTGTTGGAGCTACTCAAGTAAGATAGTTATATTGGAATCAGAGATGGTAGAGAACACCACTAGGCATATCAGGCTGATTCGAGATCTGATAAAGGCTACCTAGGATAGGTAGAATATTTATGCGGACCTATGGAGGAGGACAAATGGGTATGGGGTGGGTGACTGAGTCATTTTGAAGGTTTCAACCACTAAGGCAATGAATCATTTTAGTCGGAAGGGTAAGCTTAGCTTGAGGTGCATTAAACTGTAAAAGATTTTAGATTATGTTGGAGAGGTTTCTTACCGACTCAAATTGCTTTTTGAGCTTTCATGTATGCATAACATCTTTCACATCTCTCAGTTGAGTAGGTACGTGGTAGATCCATCACACATCATTTAGCCGGAGAAGATTGAGCTTGATGATGCGTTGATGTACAAGGAGCTACCGCTAGGCATCCTTGATTCCAATACTCGAGATACACATTTGAAGGTCATCCTACTAGTGAAGGTCTTGTGGTTATGTCTAGGAGTGGAGGAGGCCACATGGGAGTCCGAGGAGGAGATCAAGACGAAGTGTCCGAAGTTATTTTCTTAGGTGCATTGCATTGGTAATTTCACCTCTTTTAACGAGGTAGCACCCTTTCCTTGTGTAATAACCCTTAGTTATTGTATTTATTTTTGGTTGATGGCTTAGGGTATTCTTATTTTTTGAGATTACAGCAATACCTTTCTTCTATGGACTTTAGGGACAGAGTCTCTTTTAAGGGGATAATGTTGTAATACTCAGTCCTAAAATACTTCAAATTGTATTTTAAATTATGTTGATATAAAATAAATTAGTTTTTGTTTTGCAAAGGGCTTGAAAATATAATAAAAATATCAATTTTAGGCATGTTGATAGACTAGTTTGCCTACTTGGTGGATTGGTACGCTCAAAGATAGAAAATTTTATTCTCGATGAACTAATTGACTAGTTTACTCAGACCGATCGATTAGTTATCTTGCAATTTTATATCTTTTTCTGATTTTGATTAGAATCTCCTTCTAATGTTTATAAAAAACTTTTAATTAGAATCTATTTTTGCTAATGAGCATATTTTGGTCTAGAAATAGAATCCACTATTCTAAGACTCAATATGAAATTTCTTAACCACACACCATGCTTTGTGGCTTCAAATGATGAGATGAGTTTTGCTTCCATTGTTAAAGTGACTATGCAATCCTACTTTTTGTTTTTCTAGGATATTTCTCCACCATCTAGTAGGAAAATGAATCTAGAAGTAGATTTATGTGAATGCACATTGCCAGCAAAGTATGCATTCGACCTCTAAATCCTCAATATGATGATACGTGAGCATGTAGTCTTTAGTACCCTTTAGATAACTCACAATTTTTTTTGCAGCTTTCTAGTTGTTGACTCTTGTATTACTCTGGTAACGTTCCAATACCCTAATGGCATATGCAATGTTAGGTCTTGTGCAAACTTGAGCATACATAAGGCTTTCAACTGTAGAAGCATATGGGATGTTGTCCATCTGATGTCTCTCTAAGTCATTCTTAGGACACTAATTCAACTGTAATTTGTCACCTTTGACAATGAGATCCATACATTGTGTATAATCTATCATCCTATATCTTTCTAACACCTTATTGGTATATGCTTATTGAGATAGTCCTAACATCTCTTGGGATCTATCTCAATGAATCTTAATGCTAATGACATAAGATGTATTACCCGTATCGTTCATATAAATTTGTTAGAAAGAAATTGTTTCACCTCACATAGAATCTTTTTTATCATTACATGCAAGTAGAATGTCATCTAAATATAAAACTAATAAACAAGCTTTAATCCCACTAACTTTGATGTATTTACATTGATCCATGGCATTCTCTTCAAATCTAAATGAATAAATGATACCATGGAACTTTAGATACTATTGTTGGGAGCTTGTTTCAATCCATATATGGCTTTCTTAAGCTTGCATACAAAATTGTTGTCTTTATAAAAGGAAAACCCTTCAGGCAGTTTCATATATACCTCCTCCTCAAAATCACCATTTAAAAATGTCATTTTCACATCCTTCTATTGTAGCTTAAAATAAAAATGAGATACTAATGCTATAAATACGTGTAGTAAATCTTTAGTAGACCTAGGAGAGAAAGCCTTTTTGTAGTCCTCTCCCTCTCTTTGAGTGAACCCCTTAGAAATTAGTCTATCTTTATGCTTATCAATGTTTCTTGATAAGTCTCTCTTTGTCTTAAATACCTACTTAAGACCAATAGGCTTAGCTCCATCAAGTAACGGTACAAGGTCTCAAACTTCATTGACCTTCATGGAATTTATCTCTTCCTTTATGAAATCATACCATAACTCAGATGTTGAACTATTTGTGGCATGTGAAAAGGTTTTAGGATCATTAATAGCATAAATGTCATAGTCAGACTCTTGTAAGTACACATAATAGTCATTAGGTATAACCGATCTTATTTTCCTAGTAGACCTTCTTAAAGCTATCCTAGCATTCTATGGAGGATCTTCCTTAATAGCTAGTTGTTTAATAATTTTAGGTAGTTTCTAAAAAACCTAATTTCTGTAAGCATTCTGTGGATTCCCATTGCATTATCGTTTAACCATGATTGGAACTGGAAGTGTATGAAAAAAAAGGCACTCTATTACATGAACTATAAGCATCTTCTACTGAATGAGTAGGTTCAGGAACTAAATTCTTAATTGGATCACTCCCACTAATTAAGTCATGTTCGAGAAATTCAGCATGTCTTGACTCCATAATTCTAGTGTCATGTGATGAAAAATAGAACCTATAACCCATAGAACTTTTATCATATCCAATGAAATACCCACTAATGGTCCTTGGGTTATACTTCCTTTCTTATGGATTATAAATTCTTACTTCAGACAAACATTTCTAAACTCGCATATGTTATAAACTTGATTTCCAACTCTTAAAAATAAATATCAAATGATTTCTTAGACGCCTCTTTAGTTAGAACTTGGTTTAAAATATATGATGGCATCTTAATTTCTTAATTCCAAAAATACTAAGGAAGATTAGAGTTGTTAAGCATACTCCACACCATATTTAACAAAGTCTAGCTTCTTCTTTTAGCTAATCCATTTTGATCCGGTGAACCAGATACAGTATATTAGGCAACTATCCCATTCTTTTGAAGAAACTTTACAAATAGACCAGGTTCTTGTCAATCCTTAGTGTACCTCCTAGGTTCTTGAAACTTTTAATTAAGCTTTTAATAATTTAAAAACACCGAGCACTTCATGTTTATTATTAAGCAAGTAGAGATACATGTATCATGAGTAGTCATCAATGAATGAGATGAAGTAATTCTAATTGTATGAGTCTATGTCAAGACTACATATGTTAGTATGCATAATATCAAGTTGTTGAAAACTCCTATTGGGACATTTCTTAAACTTACTTGTTTGTTTTCCCTTTATACAATTTATACAAGTGCTGAAGTCAGTAAAATCTAGAGTATCAAGTACTCCATCACTTACATATCTCTTTATTCCCTCAATGGAGATGTGACCTAATCTTTTGTACCAAAGCATTGGTGACTCCTCACTCATAACACACCTTTTTGAACCAATATCCAAATTCATTGCAACATTCTAATCATCATGAATTAAATAAATAGAGTAAAGACCTTCAGATAATGCATCATACGAACATGATTTGTTTCATAAAATAAAGTAACTGAATTGTCTTTGAAAACAAATGATTATCAAAATAGTGCAATTCTTGAAAAAAAATTCATTTTTTAGAACATAAAAATTATTTTCTAACTTTATTACATGAATAATAGAGAGAACTAGCTTACATGAGCCTATTCCATGAACAACCGAATGCATCTTACTACTATTAAAGATACTCTATTCATTGCCCACTTGTTTCCACATCCTTGCCATAATTTACAAGGAATTGCAAACATGAATTATAGAACCAAAATCAATCCACTAAGTGTTATGATTTGTATCTACTGTATGAGATTCAAAACATACCCAAGAATTTAAATTACCTTTTGTAACACCCCCAAAATTCACTACTGAAAAATTTTGTTTTATTAAAAGAAATTACGGAAGCAAAATAAAAAACCGTGAATTTCGGGGATATTACCGCCACACTTAGTACCAGACCGGTTCACTCATACCATTCCAGTATCAAGTGCTAAGGCTAAAGAATGAAATATCAATTGCTAGAAATTTAAACCTTTATTAAATCAGAGTAGCGCTAGTAAATATTTTATAAGAATCATTTCCACCAATGGTGGTTACAAGAATAAAATCACATTTAAACCATACATTAGAAGTTGAGGAATGAACCCTAAAGGCCGGATAATCCTTACGCTTTTTCCCGTTGTCCACTTGTATAGCACCTGCAAGGACCTGCAAGGAACACTGCCCATTGAATAGGCAGGGAGCCCACGAGTGGAACCCTTCAGTACTATGGTACTGAGTAACCCTTTAAAGTCACACTTAAAAGTAGGCCCGTAATGTCACACATGGTATAGAACTACATGCATATATAACAAGATGTGTATATAAAACATTCACATGATTAACAATCACATAAGATATCAACAGGTATTTATGGACAATCGATACTTTCGGGCCTTAAACCATTTCATAGTGCAAAATCAATACCTTCGGCCTTAAGCCATTAGTCCATCATTATTCATTCAATCTCATATTTTATATCCATAACTTTATTCATATATATATAACTGGTTTTATTGAGCTCGGGACCCCCACTATTTTTACCGGTGGATCGGTATATATATCAACATTATCCAGGGCAACATGCTCTTGGGCCACTATTATATCCGGTGGATCGGTACTTATAATCACTTGCTAGGGCAACACGCTCCTGGGCCACTATTATATCTGGTGGCTCGGTACTCATAATCACTTGCCAGGGCAACACGCTCCTGGGCCACTATTATAACCGGTGGATCGGTAATCAACATCATAATTCAACTGTGCCCGGCTCATAATCTTTCACTTTCATGACTAGTATTTTCCCTTTCTTTAATCAACACAACAAATCCATTTATTTACCTCGGATGGGAGATCAAGAACCCGGGAAACAAAGGTACACCGGTTGTACCAGTGCGTACAAGCTACTCAGTACCCTTCAACCAAGAACCCAAGGACACAAAGGTACCCTGGTCGTACTGGTGCATAAAGCTACTCAGTACCCTACCGACAAGGACACCTAATCCATAAGTATGCATACCCCCTTACTAGGTTCGTAGAGCTAGAAAGAGTAAGATATAGGGCCTGGCTGGGGCACAAAGGCACACCAGCAAATACCAGAATATTTGTGGACTAAACCACGTCTTTAGGGTAGCGACCCCTAAAGAGTCACCATTCCCGATCTCGAGGTCTTTCACTTTAAGTATTAGTGTCTTAATTAAGGTGATCACCAAAAGCACAATAATCAGATACTTATTCACTTTCAATCGTTCCGATATCATTAATCATTTCTTATACAGGAGGTTGTCCAAGATAACATAGAGAAACTATTAAGGCCATCATAATCTCATATAATTCTCGATCACGATTCATTGTCATGTTACTTTCTCATTAGCAAATAATCTTACCTTACTAATCAACGTTATTTGGGTCACATTATAACATTCAGCATTCCCAATGACATGTCAGGTACAAAATTACTCATTTACCCCTTACTTATATAATTGCTAAGTTTTCCCTTCCTTACTTGACAAATTACCATATTACCCTTAAGGTTGTATAATTACCAAATTGCCCTTCTCCTTTGTTGTAGTTACTAAATTGTCCTTGAGTTGGATAAATTACTAAATTACCCTCCTTCATTATCATGATTACTATTTTGCCCCTTTGGTTAGTTAAATAATTACTAATTTACCCTTAGTTGGTTAAATTACCAAATTGCCCTTCTTCTTTATCTTAATTACCATTTTACCCCTCTTAATTGTTATAATTGCCATTCTACCCTTTTCAATTTTTATAAATCCCAAATTACCCTTCTTCATGATTTCCATAATTAATTTACCCTTCTTCATAATTATAGTTACCAATTTACCCTGCTCCATATTTATAATTATTAATTTACACATCTCCATATTTATAATTATTAATTTACACTTCTCCATATTTAATTTACCCTTCTCCATATTTAAATTGATAATTTATCCTTCTCCCTTCTTATAATTACTATATTTCCCCTTCTCTGTTATTAAAATTACTATAATGCCCTTTTATTGATTAATTTACCAAATTACCCTTATCTATTATCATAATTATCCAATTACCCTTTTATAATCATAATTTAATTACCGATTTATGCTTCGTTATTATCATAATTACCAAGTTACCCCTTACTCCCAAGTTTGCCATAAATATCCTTTTATTTGCAAAATTACCCTTCTATCCCTTATTTCCAAATTACCACAATATCCTTTCACTTATAAAATTACCATAATACCCCTTTGGCTTTACAATTTACTATTTTACCCTTTCACCTCCAGACTTACCATTTTTATCTTTTCCCCCAAAATTACCATTTTGCCCTTCTTTTCCAAATTGGCCATATTACCCTTTACTCCCAAAATTACTATAGTACCCCTTACTTATAAAATTACCATTTTGCCATTCACTTATAAAATTGCCATATTACCATTTACTTATAAAATTACTATTTTTCCCTTCTACCTCCAAAAATTACCATAATGCCCCTTTACTTGAAACATTACCATCTTTTCCTTTACTCATAAAATTACCATAATACCCCTAACTTCCATAATTACCACAATACTCCTTCTCACTTGTAAAATTACCATATTGCCCTTTCCTTCAAAATTAACACTTTACCCCCTTTATTACCCCATTTTTATTAAATTAACATTTCCACAAGAAATAATAATATTAACAAACCATTAACAATATCCAACTCCAACAACCATTATATTTTAGAATAATACATATTAGCACCTACACATATTAGGTCATAATCAAACATGAGAAATATTACAAAAATGCCCCTAGGGGTAACAATAATATTATACATGCATAAATAGTCACAACAACATAAAATCACAAGGATAAGCACTTAACATTTTCTTTAATAGCCAAACTATTTCCCTAATCAATATTTCCACACATAGCACATAAACTAACATACTTTCCTTTTATTAATAATCACAAGCAAATATATATATATATATATATATATATATATATATATATATATATATATATATATATTATGTTAAACCACAATTATCAAACATAACAACATATTAAAAATCCTATTGTGCTAACATACGTTTATCATGCATTTAAGTGGGGTTTAACGATTACCTTAATTCCCCGCAAGATTTGAATCTTACCGATGTCCTGGTTAAAGATTCAAGCTTTGCTTAGAAAAACCAATACCTAAAAATAATATCAATATTTATTAGAAATAAGGAAATCAAGATATAAGACTTTATAAATTTTGCTTAAGGAAATAATTAATTTAAATATTATCATACCTTAAAATTTTTAATAAAAATGACCAATAAATGCAGGAACTCATGCTGCATTTGCAGCATGAGCTACATGCAAAAATAAGAGGAAAAAGGGCTCGAAGAGGTGGTGATAGGAGGTAAAATAGCTATTTTCGGGTTGGGGTCTTTAGGCTAGAAAAGAAGATAGATGGGGGAGGTTTCAAGGCAAGGGAATGGTACAGGAGTGACGAGCAGGTGTAGGTGGATACTGGGGATGGGTTGTCGGTGGCTAAGGGTGGCGGATACGGCGGCAGCGAGGTGGCGAAGGTGGCTGCAGAAGTTGGTCGAGGTGGAAGGGCTGAGAAGGAAGGAAAAGTGGAGGGAAAAATGGAGGGGTGCAAGGGCTGTTTTCGACCAACTAAGGCATGGCGGTGGTAGAGGGGGTTGCAGGATCTTGAATGGTGGCCTGGGTGGCGGAAGAGGCGGCCGGAAGGCGGCAATCGGCGGCATTACAGGTGGCTATCGAGAAGGGTGAAAAATAGGGAGGAAAAGAAGAGGGGAGGAAGAGGGAGTTGTGGGGTGGCTTGGGTGGTGTTGGGGCGGTGCAGGGAGGTACTAAACGGTGGCAGCAGGTAGATCAAGGGGTCCAGATTGGCGGTGTACGCGGTAGAGGGTGGCGGTGGAGCAAAAACAGGGGAAAATGAGAGGGGAAGAAAATGAGAGAGAAGGGAGGATTGGGGGGTAATGAGCTCGAAAGGATAGGGTAGAAAAATGCCGAAGGGAAGCAGGAAAAATAAGGGGAGGGTAGAGGGATAGGTGGCTGATCGGGTGGCAGTGTTTAGGGTCGCAAAGGTGGTGGTAGGGTGGCAAGGAGGGGAGACGAAGAGGGGGAAAAACTAGAGTTGTGGGATGGTTTGTAGGGCTGGATGGGTTCGAAAATAGGAAGAAAATGACGAGAGAGAAGGAGGGCAGGTGGTGGCAGCGATGGGTGCAGGCCGTGGCAGCGGGCAGGGCGTCGAATGTGCATGTGGTCGGGTGTGGAGGTCGAAGAAGAAAGAAGGGAGAGGGAGGGAGACCCAACGGCTGCATAAGAAAAAAAAAACAAGCGGCCGACCCGGTCTAGTGAGACAAGAAAAAAAAAGGAGGCTATTTTGGGTCGGGGCTGCTGTGTGTGTAAGCGGGGGAAGAATGGGCTGTTGGCCCAAACGCAATGGAGGAGGGGCAGCCTGGCATCCCAAGCCAGGAAAAGAAGAAAAAAAAAGGAAAAGAAAGGAAGGAGGAAAAGGAGAAAAGGAGAAGGGAAAAAAAAAGAAAAAGAAAGGAAAAAGGAAAATAGAGAAAAATAATGTAATTTAATTTAGGAAATAATAAAATATAATATTTTGATAATTTATTTAATTTAATAATTTGATTCAATATAATTCAATATATTGGTTCAAAAGGATAATTTTAGTAAAATATTAGTTTGAAAAATTATTTAAGTACAAATAATATGCTAAAATATAAAAATATTTATTTTTAATTTATTATATATTCCAATCCAAATTTTTATACTAAAAAATCCATAAAATAATTGAACTAAATAATTTTAAAAGCTAATTTATTTAAATAAAAGCTATTTATTAATTTAATAGTTTCCTAAAATTTTGGGGGATTACACCTTTCTTAATATGCCATGCTTTGTGCTTAGCATAATCCTTTCTCATGTGTCCCTCCTTTTTATAGAAGAAACACTTAGATTGCTTCTTTATCTCACCTTGAGGTGGAACTTTACCTTTATCATCTTTAGCCTATTTTATTCTTCCATTCCTTATCCTTGGTTAGCATCATAACTGTCTCTCCATGATCGATCAAAACTTGTTTCTCCTCTTGAAAACACATGGTCATGAATTCATTGACTGACCATTTCTCCCTTTATGTGTGGTAGTTGACTTTGAATGGTGTATATTCCGTTGGAAGTATATTCAAGATGAAGTGAAACAAGAAAAAATCAGATATGTCAACCTCTAGAGACTTTACTTGTGTTGCTAAATCCCTCATATTCATGGTGTGCTTACGCACACTATTGATAGTAGTGAGCTTCATGGTTGAAAACTTCATTATCGATGTACTAGCTAAGGCCTTGTCTAAATAGATGAATTGTTTATCAATGGCCCTCAAAAATTTATTGACATCTTGATGATGATCAATTGAGCCTCTGATAGAAGAACACATCTTAGTCTTTTTGTACATGCAACTTATGAGATTGGCTTTTACCCATCACTCATGTGTAGCTTTTTCCACATCGATTCTTTCTTCAGTTATCATAGACTTGGGATACTCAATAGCCTCATCGACATCATAGCAGCTAATGTTTAGGATAATTTTCTCCTTCCAAATCTTATAGCTATCCCCTTTCAACTCAGGAACCTTAATGTTGAGAATAGACATCAAGTATGAAATAAAATAGTTTACTGCAAAATTTTAAACATACATACATGATCATGATTAATTTGAAGCGAAAAACACTTATATATATGCTATAATTATGTATAGCATGTCAAAACTCTACTAGCACAAATAAAAAGACATTAAAACTATCCATGGGATATATATTTAATTCAAGTAGACACATGCATCTCAATATTCAAACTATTAAGTCATCCTATAACTCTCAATCCCTGTGGGTAAATTGAGAATAATGACTTAATACTTTAATGCAATGTACTTTGCATATACTAGTGAATGGTTATGTGGGACTACACCCATTATATATGAATAATACATTAAAAATAGTATTATATAATCTAGATGTGATCAAATAAACAAATAAATACACAATTGTCCATGATTAGAATTGTTGTAGATAAGTCCTAATCATTTTAATCATACTAATTAAACATGATAAATGCTTTATTTAATAAAACCTTGTTCAAACATGGCCTTAATATACATGGGAATACTACCACATGAGAAATATTAACAATTAAAATGAAAGAAAAAAATAGGGGGGCATCCGTGTTTATAAAACAGGCCCATGTTTACCTTAAATCCAAAGATTGATGAGAGTTGGATAAAAAACATGACCCCCTATATTTTAAAAATATGAACCTTGATTTTGCATCAGACATCTAGGTGGCCCTCCCGTGTTAAGAAACATGGACCGTGTTTCCCCTTAACAAAGAATAGTTTTCCAAAACTCAACCATACAAACATATAAATTTAAAAAAATTATAATTACACTAAATCAAATCCATCAAAACAGAGGCTATTAAGCCTCTGATACTAAATGTTAGGCATAATTTATATAATGTTCAACTAATATGTCTAATTCATGTAGAAATAAGTGATTTAAGTGCAAAACCCTAACACATTATATAAACATTTAATATGCGGAATTTAACTTTATAATGTTTTTTGAACATCGTTAATACGTACCTCTAGCCATTAACAAAATTAATTTCTCTAAAAATGCAATTTGTGATTACTAGAATCAAAATTTTGTGGTTTCACTCTCTCATTCATCAAATCCAATGATGTGTGCTTCTTACGAGGAACGAAAATAGAGACCTTCATTAGATTTCTTCTTCCTCTTTGATTTCACACATAAAAATCACAAAACAATTGAAGAAGAAGCCTCCCCCTAAATACTCTCTCTCTTTACATATGAATATGTATGTATGTTCTTAAAAAATTGAACTCTACCTTTTCAAAAAAGTTTCACAACACTTGTGTAGTGCTATATATGTTTTTCAACATGCAAAGATAGAGGGAGGTTGGTTATTATAATCAACTTCACTTTTCCTCTTACTTTCCAAAGTAGAAATTTTGAGATATAAATTAATTAAATAATTAATTTTTTATCTCCCTTTTTTTTTCTTACACACATACTAGTATCCATACTTCTTTAATTCTAATTCTACCATCAAGAATTAGATAGAGAGATTGAGAGATTAAGGATAGAATTAATTACTAACATATCACTATATAATATAAACTTTATGGCCAAACTTTATATCTAATTTAATATAGACCACACTAAGAGTTAATATATACATAAAATATAAAACATGTTATTGATAAAATTAAAATAATAATAATTTTGTAAAAATAAATATATATTAGGTGAAATGAATAGGAAAGAATGCCATCTATGATTTCTTACTATTGCTGGCAAACTTGTTGAAATTACTCTCTAATTATATTTTTAGTGTTTAATATTTTTTGGTACATCTGAGAATTGTTTTTGAAGATTAATTATTTTCTTCACTAACTGTCTTCTATAATTTTTTGACATTTTCATGATAATTTTTCACCAAATGTTTTCTCAATAATTAAAAGGAATATAGAAAACACTTGCACTTGAATATTTCACCTATCATGTACTAATTTTCTAACATTACTGACATGCTTTTTCACTGCCTTACTTAATGTTTTTATACCATTAATGCAAAAGAATTAGTACATTCCTCCAACTAATTTTTCTTCAGTATTGTTTTTAATTATTTTCAATAAACTTCTAATAAATTTTCAACACCATCAATATTCTCCTCAAAAATGAAAGGGACTATAGAAAAAACTTAAACTTGAATATTTCACCTAAGATATACTAAGTTTTCGACATTACTGATATAATCTTTCACCAACTCTGTTAATGATTTTCCTCAATTACTACAAAGAATTATTACATTCCTTTAAATGTGTTTTTTCACTACTATTTTTCATTATTTTCAATCATCATCTCATAATTTTCCAACTTTATAAAGATCATTTTTCACCAATTTTATTCTCAAAATTAAATGGAATATAGAAAAAACTTCCATTTGAATATTTTATAACCTATGATGTACTAATTTTTCAACATTACTGATATAATTTTTCACCATCTCTTTTAATGATTTTCCATAGAACAACCCATTTTTCACTATTAAAAAATTTTATTTTCAAAGATTACAGAAGAAAAAATATACCAAGCACGCCTAGAAAAAAATGGGATGTTACTGCCACACCTAACATGCGATATACTTCTACCGCCCATCCTATATTAGGTACAAGGCTAATAAACCAACCAACTAAAAGTTATAATAGAGTGCGTAAGAAATATGATATATATATATATATATATATATATATATATACTACAAGAAAATATTTACAAAATAAGGCTTCAATGGGTCCCCAAGATATTCAAATACATGGGAGTGAGTAAGCCAAAAGTACAGAGAAAAAATAGACATAAAATGACAATAGGACAGAGCCCAAAAAATTCAGGTCCATTAAGGACTTGCAAACGGTCTCTGGACATCCTCCCTCATAAGCCCCCAAACTCAATACAAGGTAGGCCAACTACTGGTAATCCTAAAAAGCCTACACAAGGTCTTCTACTTATGGGATTGAGCAGGTCATCGAACAAACGAGTACCTCAGTATGCTACGTACCGAGTAAGTTAATTTATATCCTCAATGGGAGTCATAAGAATATAAGGCCAAACGTAATAGTAGAGGTCATACTAAACTATAGTATCATACTTACACCTTACACTCAAATGTATATGTATTATCATGACCATATGATGCATCATGATTTTACGCCATTCAAGGACTTAGACAATTCATAACTCATTATGTATAGAAACACAACATAGATATCATGGATAACAACATATAATTAATACAAATTTATTCCACATCTTACTAAGCTCTTATACTATCCACCTATAAAAGTATTCTATAAGGTCCATTTTCAAGTTTACATGATTCATTAGATTAACTATTGGTAAGCTATTATTCTTTTTTCCTTTTTTTCTTTTTCTTTCGAACGATGGGTTGATTACCACCCCCATGGTCTCACACACAATGGAAGCTTATACAAACTAAATGGAAATCTCATCTTCATCAGTGAGTGATTAAGGGTTTATCATTTTCATCCATAAATATAGTACATGAATTATAATAGTAATAGTAATAGAAAAAAACTAATAATCTACAATAATAATACTAATAACTCATACTTGTTTTGCCCAACCACTCTAGTAATTATCTACATCTAAATATGGTAATTATATTTAACTATAGACTTGGAGTAGGGAAAAAAGCTCTACTCCTTTGTAACCCCAATACCTCCATAAATATAAATAAAGTTTATATTCTTTATAAATCAGATATTAGCTGCGCTATTAACAAATAAAAATAAAAAAATACTAGAAAATATTATTGTCCAATTCAACGAAGGAGACCATATTACTATATTTCTAATCAACTAAGAAACCATTGAAAGGTAACATTTTTTTTATTATTTGAAATATCATTCATACAACAACATTTTCATAAATTTTGTATTACCTTAGAGTATAATAAGTAATTAGACGGCTAATTTCACTCATCAATACATTTGGTACATATCTATATATAAAGCTGAACTAAAGACTCATATCCCTTTCATGTTTCTAGACTAGTTTAATAGTGTGTTTGGATTGGGGTGAAAAGAGGTTAAAGGAGATGAATTAATTGATTCACCCCATTTGAGTAGCAATTTTAATAACTCTACCTGGGTAAATCTTGGTTAATATTTCACCTCCATTCAGTTCGATTAACCTCATTTTTATTAACCTCTAATTTTAGGGGTAACTGAGGTAAAGGTGACAGAATAAGTAAATTTTTGACCTTATAGGAACAAAATATCCCTCAATAGGACTTATCTATTTAATGAAAGTGTATAAATGTCATTTGTTTTATTTTTTTAACCTTTATTCACCTCTATCTAAATGGAATTTTTAAAATATTTACTCTAAGGTTAATATTATCCAAATAACATTTTAAAACATTCACCCCAACTAAGGCATGGTGGTGGTAGAGGGGGTTGCAGGGTGTCGAATGGTGGGTTTGGTGGTGGTGGTGCAAAAACAGGAAAACAAATGGGAGGAGGAGAAAATGAGAGAAGGGGCTCGGGGAAGGAGAAGAGGGCTCGAAATTATGGGGAATGAAGGGCTAGTGAGGGTAAGAAAAAGAAGAGGGAGAAGAGAGGGGTAGGTGGCTGGTCAGAGAGAGGACGAAGGGTGGCAGGGAGGTGTCGGTTGGTAGGGGAAAGGGAGGGAACAAGAAGGAAAGGAAGATGGAATGCGGGCTAGGGATGTAGGGGTTAGTTTGGTTCGAATTAGGAAAGAAAATGACGGGGGAGAGAGAGGGAGAGAGAGCAAGTGTGGTGGCAGGTGGCAGCAGTTGTAGGGCGGCTTGGTGGTGGCAGGCATGGAGTCGAAATTTGTAGGTGGTCGGGTGTAGGGGTCAAAGAAGAGAGAAAGAAGGGAGAGGGAGGAAGACTAGACCGGACCCATGCAGGGAAAAGAAGAAAAAAAAGAAGAGTTGGGCCGGTCCAGGGAGGAGGAGAAAAGAAAGAAAGAAAGGAGGGGGATGGGCCGTGGTGCTGCGCCGGGGAAGGGAAGAATGGGCCATCGGCCCAGGTGCAAGGAGGTAGGCCTGGCAGCCCGAGCCAAGAGAAGAAAAAAGAAAAAAGAAAAAGAAAGGAAGGAGGAAAAGGAGAAAAGGAGAAGGAAAAGAAAAAGAAAGGAAAATGGAAAAATGGGAAAATTTAAAATAATTGAATTTATAAAATAATAGGATATAATATTTTTGATAATAAATTTATTTAATAGTTTAATTTAATATAATTAAATATATGGGCTTAAAAAGGATAATTATGGTAAAATACTAGTTTGAAAATTTATTTAAGTCAAAATAATATGGTAAAATAACAAAATATTTATTTTTAATTTATTAAATCCTCCTATCCAAATTTTTATACTAAAAAATCCATAAAATAATTAAACTAAATAATTTTAAAAGCTAATTTATTTCAAATAAAAGTTATTTATTAAATTATAGGTTTTCTAAAATTTTGGGGGATTACACTTTTAACTATCCATGGTCACCACACTATGCAGCCATGAAAGGTTGAAGGTTTGACCAACTAGCTAACATCTCTCTTTTTAGTTACTTTGTTTTAATTTTCTATCATAGATTCAATTATTCAAGCTCATCATGAGGTTAATTAAAAGTTCTCTTGGGCCATTAGAGACTCATGTTATTTAAAACTTACTTGAAATAATCCACTAAAACATACCTTAAAAGATCACTTTATTTAAAATTTCCACTTTAAGAGGAAATACCTCATAAATGTGAACAAATAAAATACTTAGATATAATTGACTTATCTACCATAAAATAAGGTTGCGTGCCAAACTTTTTTAAAATAGCATTCATAAAATCACTATTCATCACTGACAGAAAATGTTATTTTATGAATGCTTTAATTTAAAAATCAAATCTATTTTTATTACTGAACACTACTATTCACACTCATTTACTATTCATAAGGGTCAAAGTCAATAGTTGAAGGTTATGGTCAACCTTTTACTCTACATCATGTTAAAAACCTTTTTAGGGTAAATTATTTTACACTTTTTATATCAAAACAAGATTAATTAAACCCTACTTAGGTTAATTAGAGTAACATCAACCAAGAACACTTGGAGTGTTATTAAGAACATGAAGAACACCTAAACCTTTAAATTACCTAACCATAAGTTAGAGCATCAACACATGCTCCAATCATGCATATTATATACCTAAATTCATCTAAAAATTACAAAGATTATTATGTTATCATTAGATTCAAATAACCACAACAATAGCTCCCAAAATCCTCCTAAATCAAATATACCAATTCAAAAGGCCTAAAGCATGATAATATTCAATAATTTATAAACCATACTAAACAAGCCCAAGTAATAACATGTTATACTTAGATATAGCTAAAAACATAAAAGGTTATCATGATATACATAGATATAACTAAAAGCTCTTGAATCAACATTTATGGCCTAAAGGTCAAATGACTACAAAAATACCTAAATATGCTAACTTTAAACCAAAGAATATAACATATATCAATGCTATTTGCTTAGGGATTGGGAGGTTGACCTTAAATCACAAAATTTATCACTAAGAAAATTAACAAAGCATAACATAGAAATTCCATGGAAGATATTAGGGAATTAATTTTTATAACACCCCAAAATTTAGGAATAAATTTTTTTGTTTAAGAGGAAGTGAAAAACAAGAATATTTAGGTACTAACACCGTACTTGATATAAGTCTAGCTTACCATGCTATCCTTACATCAAATACAAGGTAAAATCGTTAAAAATTTAATCATAGAAAAAATAGAAAAAGAGATAAATTCATAACATAGATAAGAGTTTCGAGATTAACTCTTAATATAATATTCAAAATACATAATGGGATACATTGGATAAAGAGTCCCTAAAGGTATCCGAGTAAAGATAAGAACTGGATAACATGACTCTACGATCCCAAAACCTATACATAAAGTAAGATCACTCCTCCCTAATCAAGGTGTCATAAATAAAAAGTCATCCAAAGGTTCATCAATGAATTGCAAAAAGTCATCTGGATCATCTTCTTATAAGAATGAGCAAAACCTATAAAAAGGATGATTAGTATGTTACGTACCGAGTATGGTAACAATACATCCATAACTAGATTACACATAAACCATATGGAAGTATAAGCAAGCCCAATAACATAATTTAAGATAATATTGATTCTAGAATCCCGTCATTATTTACAATCAAAATCCATATTCTTAATACTCTGAGTTTAGAAATCCCAATATTTTAAATCTGTGAAACGGTTTGAAACATCTCTTAGGAAAAAAACATAACTAAACCACTATTATTGCTCGGTGGAATGGGCCTAAAACTTAGTAGGGCAACACACTACTGACCACTATTCATAAACCATTAGAATAGTCTAAAGCACCTTTTAGGGAAAACTCTCTCGAGCCACTATTATGGTCCAGTGGAACGGGCACAACAACTTTGTCTTAACTCATATAATTTTTCATTTTAAGTAATTAATATCTTATTCATTATTTCTTATCTCAAGATCATAGTCTAGTTTACAATGATCTTGGGAACCCCACTATTCTTAAATTGGTAGAACAGTTTGGAGCATCTCTCTTGAAAAACCACATTTAAGCTATTATTATCATCAGGTGGAACAGACATATAATACCTCTATCTCAACTCACGTAATCTTTCTCTTTATTTAATTGGTATCTTATTCAATGTGGCATTTCCAAGGTCCTCATACATACGCATATGTAGGCATAAAAGAACATAATATATCTTAACATAATCAGCTGAAACATATATAGCACAAACACATGAATATTGATACACCTCTCTAAGAAAAATGCCACATCCTTCTTAAGAGGCCCCAATTTTTATAAGTTAACCATAACTTCTCCCTTCGTACTTATTTTGTCACCAAATTCAATACACATACTTAAAATATTCTTATTGACAACGACCAAAAATCAAAGTCTAACTCCAAATTCATACACATAAACTAATACCCTACCTTTTGAGTTACTATTTATAATTTCCCACAAAATTCTATTTGTCACCATTTAATCATAACTTTTCCCATAAGACTTAGATAACTGCTAAATTTTAAATCCATCCTCAAAATGCCAATATTAATAATGCATTCAAAATTTAAAAGTCAAACCCCAACATTTTGCATAGGTAATAATATTCCTGCCCTTATGATTAATATTTTCACTTAAACCACTTTTCTCATTTATTGGAATTAAATCATTCATCTTCATTCCAAAAATTTTACTTAATATACTTAATCTATTTTAAACCATTTATCACAATAAGATACCTAATATTTTATTTTTAACCTTTGTTAACCAAAATGTCCCTAAGATAGCTAAGATACCCTTATTTGCACAAAAATATTACGAGTCTTAATACAAATGATTTTCAACCTCCAACATATAATATATTCATAAAAATATTTGACCATAATTATATTTAGTTACTACATGTCCTAATGCATACCAACTAGTCCATATACAAAAACTCATGCTTTTACTATTTCCTAGCCTTTTCTTTTGCATACAGCACCACATATCATATAGCACCATTATCATGATAATATTTTCCATACAAAAATTTTAAGCATGATGTTACATAACAATATACACATATTTCACATATAAGCCCTTACTATGCCATTTATCCTTACTAAAGTATCTTCAGTTTCTAAGCACACAAGTTCTACGATTCCTCCTCCAATACCATTGGAATATCACCTAGAAGTCAAAATAAAAAAATATTAAATTTAAAAAAATTAGCTAAGGAACTAAAGCAAAGGAGAAGGAGGAAAAATAGAGATTACCCAAAGTGAGTGGCCCAGCATAGGATAGTACACGGTGGAGGGCACAATAATGCTCTAAGAAGAAGGCTTGTTGGTACCGTTGGGAGAAGTACACATGGGCTTGGTGTGCAAGGTGAGTAAAATGGAGAGTGGGTTGTGTGAAGGAGAGTAGAGCTGAGGCGTGCATCAGTTATTGGAGAAAATGGCATATTGGTGACACACGCGCTGAGAGTGATGCATAAGCTAGGCCTATAAGGGTCCACGCTCATGTTATGTGTGCATGGGTAGGGCGTGCAACCAGGTGAGAAAAGGAAAAGGAAAAAGGGTATGGCTTAAGGCAGAGATGGCTAGGCAATGACGAGGGAACTTGATGGATATGAGGTGGTGATGGATGTACAAGAAGGTGGTGGTGCTTGGTGGTAAGGGTAGTGAAGGTAGTAGTGGCCAATGAAAGGAGAAGGAGAAAAGGAAGGAGGGGTGCTCTACTGCATTGGTTTTCTTGATGTAGGGAAGGAAGATTAGGGAAATAGAGAATTTAAAGAAGACAGTGTGCATGGTTATATATATATAGATACATGGTTGGGAGTGAGTGCAAGGAAAAATGACAAGGAGTGAGCTAGGTTAGGTGTGGTTAGGTAGGTGAATTGTGACAGAGGATAACGGTTGTACATAAGTGAATGTAGGGGGTTGTGTGTAGAGGGTCAGTGGTGTAGGGCATAGGAGAGAAGGGTGTTGGGGTAGGGGTTGTATAGTTGGAGTTGACGTGCATGGCTAGAAGGGGAAGGAGAGGGCGATGAGAGTGTATGACGAGAAGGGGTGTGCATGTCTAAAGAGGAAGAGGAAAGGTTTTATTGGGGGTTGTATGTTGGTCGAGAGAGGGAGAAGAAAGAAAAAAAATGAGAAAAATAGAAAGGGGAGAAAGTGAAGAGAAGGAAATAGAGGAAATAAAATTTTTGGGTTAGGATTAGGATTAGGCTTATGTTGGAAATTAGAGAATTGGTTAAAAATTTAATCCATCAATTTCTTAGGGTCAGAATTAGGATAAAACATTAAATAACCCAAAAATTATAATTTATGTTAGGTTAAAATATTAATTAGTCGATGTCAAATTTAGATAAAATTTTAGGTTATTATGATTCTCAAAAACCAAAACAAGTGAGAAGGAAGCAATGAGCAAGGGTGAAATAACTTATCATCAAAGTTTGGAAGCTTAATTAAGCTTCAACCATGATGGTTAATGGCCATGAAGGCTAAGAAATTTGATAGGAAAAGGAAATGATAAGGTGTTGGATGAAGGAGTAGGAGAAAACAAAGAAATATTGTTAAGTATGCTAAGTATAACAAACTTAAGAATTAAGTTAAACTTATAATATTAAGGTCATTTGCTTAGAAAATGAAAACCTATTTTTCTACTAAAATCTCTTTGGTGGTGCCACATTAAAGTTAAGAAAATTAGTGGCTCTCCTCGAGCCACTGCACAAATAAAATGAGTGGAGGAAAAAAATATGCAAACTTAAGATATTTATGCTAAAATATCTAATAAAGATGAAAAAAAAACAATTTGATCACTACCAAGTGGAAGCAAAGAAATTAAATGGAAAATAATGATATTTTATAATCCAATATAAACAATAATCCATTATAAACAATAATTAAAGGTTAGGATCAAGTCTCATAAGATTTGAAGAAGAATAGTGTGATTTAGTGACTTTTACTGTATAAAATATATGAATTAACCTAAAAATGATATGAATTATAGTAGAGTATGTCTGCATCATATTTAGCTCAATAATAATAAGATAAAATGATCTCCAAAGTTTTGAAATTTTTGGATAATCAAAAGGGATTTAACAGGCTCAAAATACATAACTAAGGCCTATTAGAGCAATTAATATTATATATTTTTTTTCTAATAACTTGGTTTGACATTTTGAAATAACCTAGAAGACTCAGAAGAATATGATGATGTCAAATATCCATATGAAAAAGGAATCTCAAAATAGTTTGGAGTCCAACATTGGGTTGTAATTCACATGTAACACAAATCCGTAAGAAAAGATCATGAGTTTTGAACCAAACATTATGAAAACATAACAAAGGTTTCAAAACTACAAGGATGTGAGAATTAACCATAATAAGAAATTTTAGTATCCACCAATATGAATTCCAAATAACTCAAGTCACCTAAAATAATGGGGTATTATAATTAGATAAGATTCAAGTATAGAAAGATAAGTTTTGATAGTTAATTTTACCCAAATAGAGTGAGTTTATTTGAAAGTAATAAAAATAAAGATAAGATATTTTTAATTAATTTTTAACTAAAAAAATAAAAACACAGTAATAGATAATTAAAAAGATTATTTTGAGGTACAAAAATCTATAAAAAATAACTAAAATGGAATTAGCATTTTCATCAAAACCTTTATTTACCATTTGTAAAATGGCTAGAAGAGTTAGAAAAATAAAAAGAATTAAAATATGATGTATTTATAATGATTTGGATAAATTTAGATGGCTAAAATTGGATAAAAAAGTCTCACAAGACAAATTTGGGAATAAGGATACGAATAATGGAATGAAACAATTCTGAATCATAATTTTTGTTTTAGTTTTATTCAAGAGTTGTAAAAAATATAAAAGAACATAATTTTACCACACTTATAATATAAATATATATTTGAAAATTGGGGTATTATATAACCTTCTATAAAAGGCATAGAAACAAGCATGAAGGAAGGTAGGAAAGAAAGAAAAAAAGAAAACAGTCAATAAGATGAGTTAAGTATAGTTGAACAAACTTTAGATGACTTGAAACTTTTGATCTAAAGCATAACATCACCAAGAGGGATCTACAACATTATCCCAAAAAAATGAAAATAAATGTGGAACAATTGATCAAATAAGACTTGGTGGTTTTCTAAGGATACAAATATCTAAAATAGACATAAAGTTTGGAAAGTGACTAGTGCAACTATTTGACAAATGTTTGTGCTCTATGAACTTAGCTAATAGTGGACATCGAAGCTAATATTGGACATTGAAATCATCGATGTTTTGTTAGCTTTATAAATACCCTTGGGAAACAATAAAGTTAAATAAGAAAATGGGCATAATAGTCTTGAAGAATATATAAACTAATAGAGACCTTGATGGGGCATAACCATGATGAGTCCTAACACAGCAAAAATGGAAACAGAATTAAAATAATACTTTAACTAGGGAGCACTTTGAGGGATTACATTGATGGCCTAAAACTTGAAGGTTCATAACATAAATTATAAATGTTTATGACGTATTAGACATAGATTCATCATTTATGGGGATTAAGTTTATAAGAAAAACATACATGTACAGAGCATTAGACCTTTCGATTTATAACTTTTAGGTTCATCTCAACTAAACTTCCAGGTTCATTGCATAATGCATATAGGTTCATAACTATATATATATATATATATATATGGTAATTTTTGTAATTTTATAAATTTATAAATCTATTTGACTAGTCAAAAAATATAGAAGGTTATCTTCATTTATTTATCTCTATTACATGTAGTCCCCTCTTAATTTTAAAATAAATTATCTTTATTCTGGGCTATTAGAAAAATTAAAAAATTATACCAAAATGTTCCTCATTTTTTCCCTTTTTGTATAGATATTTATATTGATATGCTTTTGATGCAAAGATAAAAATATATATGTTTGGCATTTGATGAACAATTTTATATTTAGGAAAATTGCATAAAATATTTAAGCTCATTGAATAAAATAAGTATTCATGTAAATATTTATTTACCTTTTTTTTTTAGTTTAGATTCATCACATAAACACAGTTATAATCATCACAACAAATATTTAGGTTCATTTTATAAAAATTATATTATCATTGTAAATTTTTTTTGCCAAACCTATTTCTATTTAGGTTTATTCATACAATTGCTAATACTTGTTGCTCCTAACCTTATTTTGTGATACAATTTAGATCAATTTAATGTTATAATTAATTTTTAAATAATATTATACCCATACTACAAATCAAACTTTATATAATGAAAATTGGAGTCCTAGAGAATTATTAGAATTTTGGTGAAGTTGGTCACGAGTCAAACTTCAATTCTAGAAATTTTTTATTAAATTGAAGTACCATATTTTGGGATAAAATTTAGGTCAATATATTGATACTTTTAATGATATAATATTTCCTCTTAATATTACTACACTCATAATACAAAATTGAACTTGATAGAACTAAAATAGGAATCGTATAGAATTTTTAGAATTATGCTAAATTTTCTCTCACTACCAACCTCAACGATAAGAAAAGAATCTTAAATTCAAGTAACTTGTTTTAGGATAAAATTTAGATCAATTTAGTTATGATTTTAATGATATAATATTTTTATTAATCCTATTACAAACAATATTTGATAGAACACAAATCAAAATCCTAGAGATTTGTTTGAACTTTATTCAAGTTAGCCTTGCAACCATCTTTCTTTCTAGGATAAGACCTTAGGTTTATTATGAAAGATAGTTATGTTAAACACATAAAATACATTTTTTCCACATAATTTGTTACACTAAATTCATAGGATTAGACTGATATGATAAAACTTTTAGGTTCATGGCATCAGCTATAGAGGTTGAAGACATAGAACATATAGTGTCATCATTTTTAGTAATTAATTTCATACAAAAATGTTGCTAGTACAAAGCATTAGATGTTTAGGTTCATAGATCCAGGTTCATAATACACACAGGTTCATCATAGCCACACTTTAAAATTCATGACATAACACCCACAAGTTTATGACCTATTATTTAATATATATATATATATATATATATATATATATATATATATATATATATATATATATATATATATATATATATAGTAAGAGTTATATAATTACAAAAAATAACCGTGTCTATCAATATTAATTATAAAATTAAAAAAATTTCCCCATTTTCATCATACACACCGAACATGTTCATAATATAAAGTTACATAATTTTATTAAAATGATCGTGTATCTAGAAATAAGAATTATAAAATCACAAAAATAATCTAGTGTCTATTAATAAGTATCATAAATTACCATAGTTACCCTATTTTTATATATGAGGGTTATAAATTACAAAAAAATAATCTCATGTAGCTAAATAAAACTTATATAGTTATAAAAATAAAATGGCCCCAAATTTACCTTATAAGGTGCTTTTAGGTGTAGAATATAAGACTTAGCATGTATAGAAGGTTTAAAGCCATTTTTAAATCATCATGACACTATCTACCTTTATACCTGTTGATGTGGTGTTACCAACATCTTACCATGCCTTATTTGAGAGTAATTCTTATATAGTGCACTTGATGTATCCAAAAAAGTGTGATGACAATCTTGTAATTATAATCAACCTTTTTTTCTTCATTTTCATTTAATTCTTCAGGATTCTATGTCTTATTATTACTCACTTAAAATTATAAGAACACAATATAAAGACTAAAAAGATGGCAAAATCTAACGAACAAGTTCAAGGATTGTTTCACAAAAGCAATATGAAAGAAAAGGTATTTTGAATTGTCTTTATTTATTTCGTTGAATGTCTTGAATATGTACATTATTTATCCACCTCGTGTATCATCCTATTTAATATGTATTGGTTTTAATTATTTATACGATCATGTTATTGGACATAATTATCAAGTTTCTACACTAGTAAATTACATTTTTTGTAGCCTATGGTGAAGATAATTGTTATGTTTCTGAACCTAACCATTTGATTATAGTTTATTGCATGCTAAACATATTATCTTTCTTCTTATAAACCTAATAGCTTTATATTGTGAACTTGATAGAATAATATTAGATGGTATTTTATTAACAAGCCATGATGAATCTACTATTACTTAACCTAAGCGTTTACTATCATGAGCCTAACTCTTTTGTATTATGAACTTAATCATTTTGGTTAAAATAAATACTATTTTAGTACATGCTGAATATAATCGTTCATGATGACACATTTTCTTGTGTGAATATCAAATGTTTAGAGCATGAGATTGGGGGTTTTGTGTTATGAACATATTCATTTTATATGATGAACATCATAGTTTGTGTGATTATTATCATGAACCTATGTGTAAGTGCGTTTTTTTTAATCATGAACATAAAATTCTTAGTGAACTTATTTGTTTTATTAGATGAACCTATGTGTTTGCTATGATGAACCTATGTTGTGAAACTCCTTTTTTACCAATGGAAAATTTTATTTTAAAACATTGCAGAAGTAGAAAAATACCAAACATGCCCAGAAAAAATGAGGTGCTACCGCTGCACCTAACATAGGATTGGCATTAGCTGCCCATCTTATGTTAGATATAAGGCTAAGAAACCAAATTACTCAAACTAAGAGTAGATTACCCAAGAAACATGATATATATATATATATATATATATATATATATATATATATATATATATATATATATACATACACTAGAGAAAACTTTTACAAGACAATACCTCAATGGTCCTCAAAATATTCAAATATATGAAAGGACATTAAACTAAAGTACAAAACTACAATGGCCAGAAAATAAAGGTAGGGTGTGCCCCAAACCTTAGTCCACTAAGGACCGAACAACAGTCTCTGAATGTCCCCGCTCTTATTCCCCCAAGCCCAAAATGAGGTAGTCCCACTTCCAACCATCATCAAAAACCTGCACATGGTCTTTTGCTAGTAGGATAGGGCATGTAATTGAATAAATGGACACATTAGTATGTTATGTACTGAGTAAACCAAGTTACCTTCTCAATGAGGTTCACGAGCATACAAGGCTGCATGAAACAAATAAATTCATATTGAACATAGTAACATGCTTACATATTGCACTTAAGATTACCTATAATACTATAGTCATTTAATGCACTAGGATTTCATTCTATATAAGGGTATAGAAAAATCATGGCTCATCTTGCAGAGTAATGAAACATAAATAACATGGATAGGACGGTATGATTTAATAACACGTTTTTCACTTATATCCATTTCTAAGTTTTCGTGATCCATTAGATTAACTATTTACAAGCCATTATTTATGTTTCACTTTCTTTTTTTGTTTTCATTATCCATATCTTATCCTTATTATTATTCTTATTCTTATTGAATGATGGATTTTATACTACCTCATGCTCTCACATATTATAGAATCCTATTCAAACCTGAGAACATAAAGTCTAGTTGAAATCAAGTAACCATCAATGGTCATAAAGTCCAGCTGAAGTCAAAAACCACCTAAGTAACCAAACTATTTAGTATCGATACCCCTAGTACATCATTAGCGTATAGAGTAGGTAAGGCACTGAGATCTACAAAGATCCAACCCAAAGGTAAAATTCAAAGGCACAAAAAACTCTCAAAGGCAGACTAACCCTTGCTAGCTAATCAAAGATTAGATAACTTAGATCGATGCACAACTTAATCATCTTCTAATTTAAGTGATCAGTGTATTATTTTTAAAATTTATATGATTATACAAGGCCCATAAAATATCCAAGTAACACATCCATATACTCAATCCATCTTAACCATTATTACCCTCTAACCATGTGGTGGGATTTCCATTAAAGCTTAACTAATGCTAAATCAATCCATCATGATAACCCATTTAGGATATGAATCCAGATTACATTATCCTTTTGAAGTCATAATATACTCATTTTGGTTTTTCCACTAAACCATTCCAAGTACTTACTAAGAATACTATGAATTATTAACAATTTAATCTACCCAATTGATTAGCTAATCCATGACAAAAATGTATTTAGATCATTAAAGAACCATATAATATAATTGGGTATAGTCTCAAAATATATCAACCCAAAAGATCAAAAATAACACACTCTAGCTGAATTAGTGAACCTGTTTGGGCTAATTGGTCTATTGGTTTGGCTCAGGCAAACACTATAGTTTCCTTGAACCACTATTCTAGGACTATTAGAATGGTTTTGACAAACCGATTGATAGGTTTAAGCAAAGAGTAGTTAAATTCACTATTTACCATCTGATCGATCGATTTAGGCCAACTAGTCGATTGTTTTAAGGACCGGTTGATTGGTTTGGCTTAACTAGTCGATTAGATTGCTCCCAATACCATATAATAGGCATTTTAGATGCAGTTCACACTCTAAAATATTATCACCTCTAAACCATAACTTGTCATGGCAGAATATCAAGATCTATTTAGCTCAACCAAACCCTAGAGTTACCTTGAACTAGTTGATTATTCTAAGACTAGTGGACCAATTTTGACAAACCAATCAATAGGTTTAAGAAAAGAGAAATTAAAGCCACTATAGACCATCCAATCGATCAATTCGGGCCAACCAATTGATTTAGATTAACTAGTCAATCAGTTTGCTCCCCAACAACACATAATAGACATTTTACATGCGAATCACACTCCAAAATCCTACCACCTCTAAACCATAACATGTCATAGCAAAATACCAAGATTTAACATGCTCATAAACTTAATCTTGCTTCATTTTTAAGTAATTAAATCTATTTCTCATAAATCAAGCCCTTTTTTTTTCAAAACTCTTAAGTAATTCAATATGCATCATTTAAGAAGCCAAACTTATATATAGGTATATAAAATTAACATTTTACAGAGAACGCCAACTCATATGCTTATTCATACCACATTTCCATAAAAATAATAACTTATTTAAAGCTTATCAAAGTCTCCCACTATGAGTTTTAACTGGATATTTGATGTACAACATAATATTGGGTTGGTTTGTTCAGGTGTTGGAGAAGTTTAATAGATGATTTTGAGTTTTTTGAGAAACATGAGGACCCTGTGTTTATTAACACGTTCCATGTTTATTCATAGAATGTGTTGATGTGAATTTTAGGTAAAAATTTGAAAGTAAATAAATAAATGCGGAGAGGATCATGATTCCTAAACATGGACCCTATTTTCTCTTTATTTTCACAACATACTATTTTTATCCCATAAGATTTATTCTAGTATAAAAGAGATATGAGAGAACCCTAGCCTTAGAGTAGCGTGAAAAAACTTCTTCTTCTACTCCATTTATTAGAAAATTATAAATTTGTGTAATTAATTGATTAATTTCCTAAATCATCTTATATTTACACAAGAGCATGAACAAAGTTCCCTATTTTTTTCTCAATTGTTCTATTTTGTGATTGAACTAAAAATTGTTCATTTTTATTTTTAACTATGATCTTATATTAGATGCATTTAATCTACATTATTTCATAACAATTTAGCATTAGTGAGGGATTTAGAAATCTAGATGGGTATAAAATTTGATATTGATGATTTTTATCGCTCGATCAATTTTTTATTATGAAAATTAAATATGCGGGCAATTTTGACTCAAAATGAATTGGAGAAAGCATTATTTAGTCATTTAAATAAGCTAGATTCGATGGCGGATACGAGATTTGAAGAGGTTGATCTAAGGGGCCTCTCTACTATACAATTATGATTGTCAAATGTGGTACTGAGGGAATTAGCACAAAATCAATAGTGGCTTCCTTGTGGTTGAAGCTTGAGTCATTGTACATGATAATGCTACTCAAGCTAGTATAAAATTAGCTAATGTTGAAGAATTAGCATCATGACCTAAAATTAGGTGAGAATCAATATTTAAAAGGTCATTGAGATGAATTTGAATCTATTATGATGGATTTGCATAATATAAAAGTCAAATTACATGATGAAGATTTGGCCTTTATGTTATTGTGTTCTTTACTTGCTAGTTTTCAGCATTTTTGTGAGACTATTTTGTATGGAAAGAATGAGTCAGTCCTTGGGGATTTGAAACCTGCCCTCCTATAGCTGGATTTGATTGATAGTTAGTTGACTGGAAAAAGTACTTCTAGAGACTCACATAGTAAGGGACTCGTAGAAAAGGGGAGGAATTAAGAGTGAGGGTCTGGTGACCATAATAAGTCCATATCCAAGTCAAAGAGTTGGCATAATAATATGACATGCTATAGGTTTCACAAGAAGAGACATGTTAGGAAGTTTTGTCCTTGTAAGAAGCAAGGTGCTAAATCTAGTTAGTCATCTAGTAAGAAGGAAGATGATGTTGTATTCCATGGTGATAGTGATGGAGATGTGTTGTTAGCTACTAATAGATAGATCAAGATCAGTGATGGATGGATCTTGGATTCTATATCCTCTTACTATATATGTCCCAACTAGAGTTGGTTTCAGAAATTCGAGGTGACTCAAGGTGGAGTTGTGTTGATGAGCAACAATGTTGCTTACAAAGTTGTTGGGATTGGGATGATAAAGGTGAGGATGCATGATAGTGTGGTCATGACACTATCTAACATGAGGCATGTTCCTGAGATGACTAAGAACCTCATCTCTTTGAGTTCCTTATATTGTAATGGGTGCTGGTGTGTTATTGAGGATGTTACCTTGAGAGTAACAAAAGGGGCTCTAATGGTGATAAAGGGGAAGCAGATCGGGATACTATATGAGTTGTTGGGTTCCACTATTGTGGGGAAAATTGTTGCGACATCACCAAGGTTATTAGACTCAAATTTTATGAGACTTTAAAGTGTCAAGGGTCTTATTAAGCTCTTTAAGGGAGGCTATTAGATAGAATATAAGCACTATGGACCGTTTTCAATACCATATACTTAGTAAGAAGAAGCAGGTTAGCTTTTTGACAGCTAAACACACTACAAGAGCACCTCTAGAGTATATTTGTTTAGATTTATGGGGACCAATGAAAGTGATTTCCAAAGTTGGTTTGTTTTACTTTCTCACATTTATTAATGACTTCTCTATAAACGTATGGGTGTTTTTCTTAATGCATAAGAATAAAGTGTTTGATGTTTTCAAATGCTTGAAGATTTTGATAGAGTAGCAGGCTAGGATGCAAGTTAAATATTTGATGACAAATAATGGTTTTGAGCTTGTTGAGTAGAGTTTCACTAATTTCTTCGAAGACCATGGGATAGCAAGACTCCTCAATTATGTTGCGAGACCATAGTAGAATGGGGTTGATGAATGGATGAACAAAACCCTATCGGAGAATGCTTATTATATGTTATCATAAAGAAGGCTAGGAAGAGAGTTTTAGGCTGAGGTAGTTCATATGGCAGCATACGTGGTGAATCGGTTACTAAATCGATCCATTAAGTTGAAGACACCTAAGGATTTGTGGTATGGTAAGCTAGCTGATTACTTTGATTTGTATGTCTTTGGTTACCTTATGTGTATGTGAATGATGGTAAACTTGAGCCTAGAGATAAGAAGTGCATCTTTCTTGGCTTTACATCTAGAGATAAGGGGCACATGTTATGGGACCTAGCTACATCTAAGTTCTTAACTAGCAAGGATAATACCTTCAATGAGTTTGTATTCCTCCAGAATACTGAATCTTGTGATGGTATATCTAAGGAGCTGGAGCAGGATAATGCTTTGGGCTAGGTAGAGAATAATCTTGAGTTGGATGATAGAGACCTTTCTAATAGACCCACTGTTTCTAAAGAAGATGGATCCAAGCAATAGGTGGAGCAAAGGGGTATTGCTCTAGGTAGAGAATGGAGGATTGTTAATCCTTTAATCTAGTATGGTTTTGAAGAATTGGTTGGCTATGCTTTATCTAGTACAGATACTATTGTTGATGTGCATGAGCCATAATCAATCTCATAGGCTCCTAGGAGTTCTAATTCTACTAATTGATCTGTTTCTATGGAGGAGGAGATGGAGTCTATATTAAAGAATCAGACATGGGAACTTGTGAAGGCACCCAAGAAGATGAAGATTATTGATTGCAAGTGAGTGTGCAATTTCAAACAGAGAGCTCTAGGGGTCGAGAGACCAATATACAAAGCTTATTTAGTTGCACGTGGATTCAAACATAGACTATAATGAGATTTTCCCTCATGTGGTTAGACATAATTCTATTTGTAATTTGCTTGCGCTTATGGCTATGCATGATCTAGAGTTAAAGCAGTTGGACATTAAAACTATATTTTGCATTATGAGCTTGATGAGGGGATTTACATGTGTCTGCCTGATGATTTTGTGTACTTGAAGGAGATGGAGGAAGGCTCACTTGTGTATCTTTTTATATATATTGATGACATGCTTGTGCGAGCAAAAGATATGTCTGATATTGATAAGGTGAAGACAATGTTGAAGAGTGAGTTTGAGATAAAAAATCTTGGAGCTGCAAAGAGGATCCTTAGCATGAAGATCAGAAGAGACTATGAGTAGAATCTTTTGTACTTATCATAAGATTCCTATATAAACAAGGTGTTGGATGCATTTCATATGATGGATACCAAGTTGGTGAACACTTTGTTGGCTACTCACTTTATATTGTCTACTTTAGATTGTCCCAAATCTAAAGAGGAAGAGGAGATCATGGCTATTGATCAATATTTAAATCTTGTTGGTTATATCATGTATGCTATGATGTGTACTCAACCTAATATTGCTTAAGATATTAATGTTGTGAGTCGATATATGGGGAATCCAGGGAAGGCTCACTAGCAAGCAGTACAGTGGATTCTAAGGTACTTGAAGGGGTACTATATCCTCTTTTTTAAAGGATAAATATTGTGAAAGCAAATACAAGAATGTGAATGTTACTACTATAGCTAATATAAGAGAGATGGCCATCATTTATCTCATGATAGGTGCATAGCTTAAAAACTGACCTATAAAATCTAAAACACCATCTAAAATAAATCACTGAATTGAAAACATCACTGATACAATTAGCAGAAAGCACTAGTGTTGTATGTGTTTTGTGAATCGATGGGTTCTTATGAAATTGAAATAATAGTCAGCGGTGAGAGAATACTAATGGAAAATTTTAAAAGAGAGGAGAGAGACAAAATAAGAGAGTTGGATTATAATTTTTGATGTCCTAAATTGGATATAAGACCTTGTATATATAGAATCGGAGTGAGAGAGGAGGAAGAGGGGAATATATTGTGCGGTAGGGGAAAAACATTGCCCTATCCTATGTAGAGAATCCATATCATCACTCTCTTCAAAATTTCACCAACCATGTCATTAAATTTTATTAGGTAAACAAGCCAAACTTTTATTACATGACTTGCGGTCGCAACTATACATTAAGCATGTTAACAAAAAAGATCCTAATATAAAAAAATATATAAAAATTACATGCTAAAAGACTAACGGACAAGTTCTTTCATCAAGGTGTGCATCGGACACATATAGATAAAGACAAATAAAGATACATAAAAATTACCATTGGAAACTTTTGTAAATGACAACAAATAAAAGTAAATAAATATATATAAATGACAAACAGACACTATGAACTCATTCCTATAATCATTCGTCAACTATCTAACACATTAAACATTCAACCCATCCTACTAAGAGAAAGATAAAATTATAAAAGCTCCATTAATTTTTGTAATATTAGAAATTTTAATTTAGATAAAAATATGCTAGATATAAAATTAGGCTTATTGGGTGAGCCTCAATTTCCTTACTCCCATGCATTTAAATCAGAGGAAGAATCTTTAAATAAGGACCATCCACTCCGAACTATAATTATAAAATGAATAATTTCCTTGATTGTTGAAGGTTATATGCTTCGGTGCCACTATGTTACATAAGAAAAGGTGAGAATTGAGGCTCTTATTTAATGCTCTATATTTTCCAGAGATTTTTTCCACCAACCAACCATTCATCTAATCACAAGAGGTTAACAAGAGGACAATATCAACAATGAATACACATAACCGAGAAAAATTTTCATGTTCCTAATAAAAAATGAAGTAATTTCAACTGTCTTATAGCACTATATATATACCCCCTTAACTTACTCTGTTTCCTTACATCTGCATTACTACTCTTTTATCTTATTTCAACTCTCATGCCTTATAGTTTCATTAAAGAAATTTCTTCAAGCCTCTATTTGTCTACCTAAAATCAAAAAATCTCCATTTTTAATCCTTTGTTAGGGCACCTTTGACACCATTGACACCATTGTTATTTTTGTCCATATATGATTTCACAACAACTACCACTGTTATAAGTGGAGGAATTCAGCAGAATGACCTTCCTAATAGTAATCAAACATGCATAGTTGGTGTCACCACAACACCAAACATGATTCTACTTGAAAGACTTGGTAAATGCCTTACCCTTCTGAAAGATCTATTTCTCAAACAACTTGCCCATCCTTTTAACTCATTTTCTTTTTAGTCTTTAAATACCTCCATGCAACTCTTAGTTTTTCCTTCCCCTTTTTATTCAACAAACTAGTCGCTTACAAACTAATCAATCCCTTTACCCCTTTATAATCTTCCCCTTTCTATCAACATGTCTGAAACTTCATCTGTTAACTTATATACTCTCCTTTTGAGTAACCTTACCGAAGCTTAGCTTGAGAAATTTCTTATTAGATACAAGATTCTTTCTTCGCTCACATTGATTCAACCAACCCCTTGAGATAGAAAAAATGATCTACCAAACAGAAGTATAACTTTATATGCCAAGGCACTTTATGTTGACATACGCTTTCCCATGCATTATTTTATAAAATAATTTCCCCAAGATTTTTAGCTAAGCCCTGCTTAATTCATCCTCAATGATTGGACAATGATTAACGGCCTTTGATATGGTTATTTTTTGTTGGATGACATGCCCACAATTGATTTGTTTAGGCACTTTTTTAAAATTTTATGAAATCTATCAGCCCTAGAATTCTTTTCCATTTAGACTAGAGGTGAGAATAAATTCATTAAGGAGCCTCAGTCTTCTATGAAAGTATGGAAGTCCTAGTATTTCTTCATCTTGGGAGATTTTGAGTGGAATATGCTTAAGTGAGGTTAGCTTAATCCTAATGTCATAGAGTATCTAACTTTCTCTCTAGAGTTAAAAGTATGCACAAATAAGTTAGATAAGTTTGTATAGGATGGGATTATCATAAATAATAGTGAGATTATGAACAATCTTTTCATCTTTAGAAAGATAGGGTTAATTTATGATGTTTGTGAGTAACTTGTTCTCCCTTCATCATTTTTGTTCATTCTGCCTGTCAACTTGTAAAAGTTTCTTCTTCTCCTTATAGAATGTAATCCTTGGAAGGCTTGGCAATAGGTTTTTCCCTCCAACCTATCCAAAGGTATAGAAAACTCTGTCATCTATCCTTCATGTGTAATGTAAACTAATGTGACTGCTAAGCGAAAGGTACTTTTTTTTTGCTAATATATCATTACCATATTTATTTTATTCATAATCATATTTTAAGAGTTCTTTTACTTTTTCTTTTGTTTAGGAAATAGAAAGGATTTTGAATCTAAGTCTTGAAATGATAATGAAAAAGGTAAAATCAAATGAGGTTAGTAATACCTTTTTTTTTTCCATTGGCTTTTGTTATAACCATATCCTTAAGTCCATCAATTCCAACACAAAATATGTTTTATGAGTGTTGGCTTAGGTGAAGAATATGTCCTTGGATAATGAGTTTTATGTTTTCTTTATGCTTTATCACCCCTTAGCTATTATAATTACTAATTCTTCATAATTTTATTTACCCTTTTTACGAACAAGCTCCATCCAAGGTAATCTCCAAAGTTCGCATTGCAAAAATATTCTAAATCCTTCATTAAACTAACTTTCTACCCCACAAGCCATTAGAAACAAAGAATAAAAATGATCTTCATGAACCACTCTAGAGACCGACTCAAAGAGAAGGCCAATAACTGATGGATACTTCCTTGTAGGAACCCCATCTTCCTCCTTTACTACATCTTGATGAGACCCAACATTCTACCGTCCCAAAGCCATCAAAACCAAAATAGAAAGCTGATCTTCCTAGGCCACTCTAGATATTGATTTAAAGAAATGGCAAGGAGCTTATGGATCCTTCCTTGCAAGAACCCTATCTTCGTTCCTTACCATGTCCTTGAGAGAGTCTAGCCCTGAGCCTGGCTAGAGAGAATATCTTATTTTTGGAAGAAGAAGAAAAGGTAACAATTAAAGACTATCACGATTTATGGAAGAAGAAAATTCACATGGGTACCAGAAATATTCCTTCTCCACAAGTAAAGGCTAGCACAAGTGTTGGTGGTCCCTTAAAAATTTCTTTTATACTAAGAGGTGCTAACAACTCTACACATGTTGTTGTTTTATTGGAAGGTCCTAATGCTAGGACACTTGCATTAGAAGCTTTTCCAGAAAGAAAACTATTTTTTTAGGGTTTCTCTAAAGTCTTAATTGAAGATGATGTAGCCACCTTAATCATGCCTGAAAATTTCTCCTTTTTCGACAACCATCTAGATGATAGTGTTGGTCTCAAATTGATCGAGGCCATAATGTTAGGTAAGGATAGGTACATAATTGACAACTTCAAATTAGGAACTTTGTTAAGAGCTAACGTAAATCTAACCCATCAGGGATAGCTTAATTCATAAATTTATATTTAAGATGTTTCATTGTAACATCCTAAATAATTTTTTTATATACCATCTATAACAACTTATTATGTGGAAGACGCTTTTTTTTTTATTATCATTTTTCTTAAAATGCCTAATTCTTTGGATGAATAAATGATGAATATGAATAAATTTAAGGTGCTCACTCAATTTTGAATGCCAAAAAGGAATCCATTAAGGCTAAGGTATTTAAGTTAGAAAATGGGAAGAGCACACTGAAGTCTACATCAATTGACGTAGATTTTCTAAAGTCTCAATTTTCTAGTTTAGAAGGTTATCTCAAAAGAGAAAGGCAAGTAGCTAAAGATGAAATGGAGTTATTGAAGGTTAATACTATTCATTTGGAAGATGACCTTTGTAAGGAAACAAACTTGACTGATCAGCTAACTTCTATGAAGAAAAAGTGGTTTGCAAATGTCATAAAGGTCTGAATATATGATATTATGAGCAAATATCTATAACAAGAGACTAAGAAGCTTACTAAAAATGTATATGAATATGAAACAAATTACATATAAAAGGGAAGAAACCTTCGAGGAGCAATGGACAGAGACCAAGCGATTATGTAAAGAAGTTGTTCATAAGGAGATGGCAAATAATATAGAGATAAAGCATCTTTAGGAACAATTAGCTGGGTCTAAGAAAGCAGTTAAGTCATCCAAAAAATATATGAATGAATGCATTAAGAAGGCCATTTTTGATGTTATACTCATACATTCCCATAAAGTTATATACAAATACCTTGTAAGCAAAGAGTTTGCAAATTATGATGGATAACTTCAATCTCAATGGTACACTTATAGTGCTTTAGTACTGTATGCTCATTTCAATACCTAATTGGAGTGTAACCAATTGTGGAAGTCCAAAGGATAGTTATATTATGGTAAAAAATTGGAAGACATTCCCATTTCTAAGGATGCCAAATAGGCTGAGGCTGATAGTGAAGAGGAAGATGACTCTGAGGATATCTAATTATTATTATTGTTGTTGTTGTTAATGTTGTTGTAATCTCATACATTTGATATAAAATGACTTCATAGAATTTTCTTGCTTATCCTACTTTATATATAACCTTAACTATCCACTAATGTTGAAGATAAAATATTATTGTAATATTAAGACCAAATTACTTAGAATGGATGCACATTGAATCTTTATTATACTTTAGCGGTGGTAAACCAAAGTAGGGTTTGATCTAGACACCATTGGTTGATCGGATTGAATGGACCAATCAAACCTCTCAACATTTGACTTAGAGGCCTCAAAATCTTGGTTGAATAATGCACCATGGGATCCTAGGATGGGTAGCTAAAAAGCCACTAAGTGTGCCATAATAAGCTTAGTGGCTTTGGTGCATTAACTAAGGATGCACCATGGGAGTATATCTTCAATGCTAAACAAAATATTTATTTGAGGGCTTACATATAGAGCTTTAGGCTTAGTGAGTGAAAGCATATCGATCTTTCATCTTATCAGGTGTTCCCATCTTCAATGCTTGAAACCCACTTTGAGGTCTTATGTATGGAGCCTTAGGCTTAGTGCATATCTCTAGGTGTAAACATATTCTATGCTTGACAACCTCTTTGAGGGCTTATGTATTGAGCCTTAGGACTAGTGCATTTCACCATGTGTACCTGTCTTCTATGCTCAATGGCCTCTTTGAAGGCTTTCATGTTGGATGACCTCTTTGTTATAGGGCTTACATATTGGTCTGCCTCTTTGTCTGAGGGCTTGCAAATTTGATGACCTCTATGTTAAAACACTTATATATAGAACTTTGTTGATGACCTCTTTATTTGAGGAATTTAATATTTGGGCTCAAGCCTTGTGTATTTTTGAATGGAATATTTACTACAAAATACATTCTATGAAAGCATTAACATATGTATGTATATATATATATAGATACATACATATATAAACAAAAGTAAAACTTTTATTGATTCACCTTCAAAAGTCAACACACATTAAAAATTTATTGTGGCTTCTAGATATCTAATCGTCATGGGGCACCCTTACTTCTATTGCATAACACTATTGTGTTATTTTTTTTAAATAAAGAAGTGTTATAACATTATACAAAATTACATCCAAGTCTATAGAATTGATCTATATAACCTATGAAACCACCAAACTTAGAACTTCTACTAGAATGATTACAAATAGAGGACAAAACAAAGGAAGTCTAGAAAACTAGCCTTTTCATGTTCCACCTAATACTCGAGAAAATAAAAGCATTCCTTGCTTTCAAAATCTCATAAATGCTGATAGTATAGAAAGCACATTTGATTTGGGCCTTAGCCACTCCTCTACCTCAAGAATAGGACATAACTATTAATATTGCAGGCCATGAACAATAACTCTTTCTTTCTCTAAAATCTTTCTAATAGATACCCAAATCTACTTCAAAGCTGGACAATGTACCAATAAGTGACTGATGCTTTCCTCATGATGAAAGAAACAACATTGTAAGCTAATGGATGAAGAAAATTTTTCCATAAGATCCTTTGTAGGAAGCCTACATTGAGTTGCAAGCCAACAAAATGAATTTATGCTTTGGAGAAGCAGGATTGCACCATACTAACCTCTACCAAATCACTTTTGAAGCTTTAAATCTTATGGCTTCATAACCATCTGAGATTTGATAGGAATAACCAGCCTGTATTTGCTGAAATATTGGATGCAGCAAAGGCCTTAAAGAAAATATACTTTATAGGATCTATGAAGCAGTACAAGGAAGATTACAATAATCAACCTCCTGCTGTTTAATATAATAAGAATGAATCCATTTTATCCATAAAGAGTCCTTTTTCTTACACACATTCCATAGATGCTTCCCCATTATAGCTACATTCCATATGTGCATATCAATAATGCCAAGGCCACCTTCGTTTTTAGGAAGGCATACCAATTTCCATGACATAAGAGCTCTTTTGTTAGGAACAACCTTCCCTATCCAAAGAAAAGATCTGCACAAAGCAATAATCCTCATCAAGAGATTTTTGGGTAACGGTAACAGCTGACTCTAGAACATGGTGATGCGAAAGATAACAGACTTCAGCAATTGTAACCTTCCAACATAGGACAACAACCTATTCGACCAATGCTGTAACCGACCTGCGACCTTCTGAATCAAAGAAAGCATATCAGCAGACTTAAGCTTAGAAGCATCCAAAGGGACCCCTAAATATTTGAAAGGGAACCTCCCTTCCTGGAAGTGTAGTTGGGATAAAATTAGATCTTTCATATCTTGAGAAATGCCTCCAAAGAAGATGGAACTCTTCTCTAGACTGATATGAATCCCAAAAGCAACAGCAAAATTATGGAAAATATCTTTGATAACAAGCATAGAGGGCAACTCAGTCTTGTAGAAAACCAAAATGTCATCTACAAAAGCTACATTAATAAGCTTCAATCTTTTACACTTGGGGTGACCATGAAACTCAGCCTTCAACCATAAGGACTGCAACATCCTGCTAAGATACTCCATAACAATAACAAACAAATAAGGAGACAAAGGGTCTCCTTGTCTTAAACCTCTTTTCCTCTGAGATGGAGCCTACATATCATTATTAATAGATAAGGAGTATAAGATATTTGACACAAAAGCCATAATCAGTTTTACGATATAGAGTGGAAAATGCAAGCCAACGAAAACATTCTCTAAAAAACTCCAATTGACCGAATCATAAGCCTTCCTTATGTCCACCTTAAGCATACACCTTGGTGAGGAGTGTTTTCTTTTATAAAGGTGAATTAGTTCATAAGCCAACAAAAAATTATCACTAATAAACCTTCATTTTACAAATCTAGCTTGAGATGCATGAATAATAAAGGGCAGAATATGTTGAAATCTACGAGCTAAAACCTTGGCTAAGATCTTATACAAAACATTGCAACAAGCAATGGGTCTGAAATTTGACACACCTTGAGCTCTAGTAGATTTAGGTATAAGAGATAGCTTAGTCTACCCCAGGAAAGCAGGAACCACAACAGTTTGGAAAATACTCTTCATCAGCTACCAGATATCATCTCCCAGCAATGCCCATGTAGCCTTAAAAAATCCAATTGTGAAACCATCTGGTCCAGGAGCTTTATACTGTCTAATATACCATAGGGCATCCTTGACCTCTTTCTCGGATACAGGTCTCAATAAAATTTGTTGAATATCCACAGACATTGATGGACCAAGCAATAAATAATCCTTAGAAGTGGAACCAGAAGCTAGACTAACAGTACCCAAGAGCTATTTATAGAAAGATAGAAAAGCTTGATTAATTCCCTTTACATCAGAAATCTAATGACCATCCCTGTCTCTAATCCTACTCACCATATTCTTCATCTGTCTAACCTTCATCATAGAGAAGAAAAAGTGAGAATTTGAATCTCCCAAGTTTAGCTATTTAATGCTTGACTTCTGCTTTATGAAGCTCTCTTCACATAATGCATAATGCTTAAGCACTTTCTCTCCTCCTCCTATAATACGAAATTCTAGGGCTGAGACTGAATCTTTCTTAGTCTTGATCTAACCTCCTTCACCCTTTTAGATATGCCTCCAAAATTAGTCTAGTTAAAATTTTTAAGAAAAACCCTTACCTCCTTGAGTCTGCTCTTAAAAATCCAAGCAATAGATCCAGAAATACACTACCTCCAAATAGAAGCAACCAGAGGAAGAAACTCTGGTTCCAAAGTCCACATATTAAAGAACTTAAAATGTCTTTTGAAATGAAGATTCCTTAAAGAAACGGTCACCAAATCTGGACTATAATCAGAAAATAAAGGATCCAGAAACTCTGTAGAAGATGATGGACAACAAGAAGACTAATACAAATTTGCCAAAACCCTATCCAATTTAGCCATAATTCTATTATCTCCCAAACCTCTATTTGACCAAGTAAATTTCATTCCTGAGTAACCCAAATCATGAACCATCAGAGAATTAAAAATTCTCTAGCATCATTAAAATCATTTATATTCACTGCATTACCTTGAAACATCTCATCAAGTTGTAGAACAACATTAAAGTCCTCTAGAATAATCTAAGCTTCTCTTTCAACCTTGTGCTCACACAGCCAACTTCAAAGAATTTTCCTATTATCCCCAACATTAAAATCATAGACAAATGTAGTATAAAAATTAATATTAGTATTTACCCCTGTCACAAAGACATGAACAACCTGTTCACAACTTGCAATAAGATGAATATCCCATGCTGATTTATCCCAGATACACCAAATCCTGCCATTAGAATGATGATCATAATTGTTATACCTCATTCATTTAAGCCCTAACCTGCCACAAGCCTTATCAGCCTTATTACTTTTAATCCTAGTTTCAATCAACCCCATCAGGGACACTTTATGCACTGATAACCAGTGCTTCATCTCCTTCCGTTTATAGGACTTATTCAAGCTCCGATCATTCCAAACCCCTATCATGTAAATGATTCTATACTGAATGTAAAATAATATAATCCTTTGACAGATAATTACCTTTCCCCTTTTGTGGATTAGGCTTATGGAGATTCCCCAAGTCACCTTCTTGTAAGCACTCAAATCTATTATCAGTTTGCACTAAGCCCTTCTTCCCTGCACTATACGAAGAGGCATTAGTATTAGTACTATGATTTAGATCTTGATTCTCCTTCCGCACTAACAATTGAGAAGTGTAACACCCCAAAATTTACAATTAAAAATTTTCGTTTACAGAGTTAAGTGCATAAGCTAAAATAATAGAAACAAAGGGTGTTACCGCCACACTTGGTACAAGTCTGGTTTCCTCTACCATTCTCATACCATGTGCTAAGGCTAAAATCATAAATCCGCTTAAATTAATATCATGATTACAGAAATCATAATAGAGAGAATGTTAGATAATTACTGCTAATTAAAAATGACATTAAGAGTTTACGAAACTTGAGAGAGAAATTACAGGAGAATAGGAGGGTCCAAATACAACCGGAAATAAGACAACAAAAGAAACACCGGATAGTCCTATGCTCCCAAATCCGAACTATCAGCATTTAATTGAGCTCAGAGGCTGACCTGCAAAGTCCAATACCCATTGAATAGGCAGGGACCCACGAAAATGAACCCTTCAGTACTACGGTAATGAGCAACCCTTTATACTAAACTAATATGATAAATTAGCATGGAACACATACAAGGCATACAATTAACATGGTATAAGATATATATATATATATAAAGACAATGATTGAGATACAATAATTACTCAGATGTTCAAATTCCATCAAGGTCACATATTACTCATATTCGTTCATCTGAAACAACCAAACTTATTATTAAACATCCCAGAAATACTCTTTGAGTAATAATTAAAACGAACTTTAGCATAATTCATGTCTTAGCATAAATCCCAAACAATCACATACATCACAGGCATGCTCACAGATATAATTTACTAAGATTCATATCATCCCAGGCATACTTATAGGTACAGCATAATGAGTCCATAATATCACAGGTAAACTTACAGATACAGCATAATAAGATCCATAATATCACAGGTATGCTCACATACCTAAAACCAACACCGGTAGGCACGAAGGCCGCTACCAAATCCACCGGTAGGCACAAGGGCTGCTACTGAAACCTTAGAAAATCTCAGGTAGGCACAAAGGCTGCTACCGAAAACACAGAGAACCTCAGGTAGGCACAAAGGCTACTATCGAAAACACAGAAAACCTCAGGTAGGCACGAAGGCTACTACTGAAACCACAGGTAGGTATAAAGGCTACTATCGAAACCTCAGGTAGGCATGAAGGCTACTACTGAACCACAGGTAGGCACAAAGGCTACTACCGAAACCTCCGGTAGGCACAAAGGCTACTACCGAACCACAGGTAGGCATGAAGGCTACTACTAAAACCTTAGGTAGGCACGAAGGCTGCTACTAAACAATCCAATAATCCGATAATCATTATTTCCATCAAATCATATCATTTCCATTTTTATTTACTTTCTCGAGGGGAGATCAATCAACCTAAAGACACAAACGTACTCTAGTCATACTGGCACAACAAGGCAACACAATATCCTACCGACTATCAACCCAAGGACGCAAAGGTACCCTAGTCACACTGGTACACAGAGGTAACACAGTACCCTACTGACAAGGACACCTAATTTATAAGTATGCATACCCCTTATTAGTCTGTAGAATAAAATAGAGTAAGATGTAGGGCCTGACTAGGGCACTAAAGCACACCAGCAAAAATCCATATCAACCATGGGCTAAACCACATCCTTAGGGTAGTGAACCCTGGGAGCCACCAATCCCGATCTTGAGTTCTTTTACTTTAAATATTAGTATTTTATTAAGGTGACCATGAAATCACATATAATACAGATAAATTCAATTCTCATACTTAACCGTTCTTACTTATTTCTAATCATATGAGACAACCATAATCAAGGTCAAGTTCAAAGCCAACCTTAAAATATACTAAGGCCATCCTAGGCTCAATTATTCACATTTGGATACTTTAGGTCAAAAAGACCAAAATACCCCTGAGACTAAAAATTCCCAGATTATTATCTATTTAAATACTAATTCCATTTTATTTATTCATTTGTCATGAAAAGGCTAAAACACCATAATTAAATTATTCATTACACAATTTAAATTATTAGATATGTCAAATGACCATTTTGCCCTTATACGTAATTTTATACATAAAATCCTTTTCCACACCTTTAATCCATCCAAAATAAATACTCACATACTCAACAACAACTAATACATATTAGACATGGTTTTCAAGATAAATATCATAAATATGAAAATGACTAAATTGCCCCTAGGGCACAGATCCATAATAATTATTCTATAATTCTATCTAAACATGATCAACTTATTATTTTATACATAATTATCATACAAATTATTTTTCCATCATTAGAATCATTTTAATCATACTTTCATACCCGACATAATTTATATCAGATAACATGCTCGATTTATTTGTTTTCATGATAATAATAATTAACATATAATTATATCAAAATAAATCATGCTTAACATATTTCATCCACCGAAAACCCTAATATGCTATCACGCAATATTTATAATTTTAGGAAGGTATACCGTTACTTGAATTCCAGAAAAATACAAAAATAAGGGTATCCTACTAAATTTATTGGATCCCGCTAATCAACCTTTTGTACCTAAAAATAATACCAAAATTATCGAATTAATATCTATCAAGTAAAATAATAATTATAATATAAAAATATTTATTTTTAAAAATCACTAAAATACCCTTAAATTTAATATATATATATACCTAAAATATTATTAAAACAAACACACTCACTCACACTGCATGTGCGCAGCGTGAGCAGTGCACAAATCGAGGGGTTGCAAGGGTTAGCTAAGGGGGTTGGCCAAGTGAGCTGGGTTTGCTAGTGGTGATGGGCTACTGGAGGTTGGTGGCTGGGCAGGAAAATTTCTAACAAAACAGAGGGAGGGAAGGGGTAGATGGTTCGAAGGTGGTGGGGCGGCTTGACTATCGTGTGTGTGTATGTAGAGAGGGGGTCGGAGGTTGGGATGGGATGGAGAGGAGAAGGTGGTGCTACGGTTGTTGGGTGACGCAGGAGGTGGACGGTGGTTGGTTGGCTACGAGAAGATAGGGTGGCAGCTGGTCGACTTATGCTCGGAACGGAGGAAGCTAGGCAAGGGTGTTTGGGGTGAAGTGTGCGGTGAGGGAGATGGTGCAGCAGGCTGTGCGCTGCATGCATGAGCAAGAAGGGGAAAGGGCTCGGGGTGTTGGGTCAGGGGAGCTGCATGAGACAAGAGGGTGGTGCAGGGGCTGAATGCGATGGATGATAGTGCAGAGGCTACGGGATGGGTGATGGTGGACAGTTCCTGATCAGGTTGCTATGCGGTGAGGGAGCTAGGCGTAGGGGCTGCGATGGTGGTGCTCGAAAGGCACAGGAGGAGAGGCAGGGGAGATGAGGCTTGTTTGGTTGGTGGGATAGCTGCGACGGGAAGGCTGGGTGTGGTGTTGGTGCTGCTCGAGAAAAAAATAGGGGCTTCGATGGGGCTACTGGACGAGGAAGGCAGGAATAAAGGAAGAAGGGCTCATTTGGTTGGTGGCTGCTGCTCGGGACGGGGAGTGTTGCTGGATGAAAGAGAAATAGGGGCTGTTTGGGTTGGGTATAGTGTGTGTCATGAGTAGCATGTGTACATGTGTATAAATGTGCAAAGGGTGTAAGTAAGTAGCGTGTGTATCTGTACATAGATGCGCTGAGGGGGACAGAGAAATCTTCGGGAAAAATGTTTGGGCAAGGTAGAGGATAGAGTAGGAGGTAATTTAATAGTGTCGAATAGGAATTTATTTATTTAGTTTTAAATTTAGTTTAGATAGAATAAAATATCAAATATAAAAATAGTTCGAGAAAATTTATTTGAATTAGGATAGATTTTAAAAATAGTCGAAAAGAGTAAAATAATAATTCTTAGAAAATTATTTTTAGGTTACAGATAAAAAGATTATTAATAAAATAATTTAAAATAAGATTTATGGTTAAAAATTAGGATTAATTTGAATAATCTAATCTCTATCAAAATTTTAACCTAATTAAATTTATACTTAAACCATTGAAATAATACAAAAAATAATAACACTTTTAAGATTAAGCCCTCTAAAATAATAATTATAATTAATCAAACGATTATAAATTTATAATTATAGTTTTGAAAAATGGGGTGTTACAAGAAGACTCCTTGTGAACCTTTCTCCACTTCTGAGTCTCCCTCCCATTCATAAGGTCACCCTCTTTCTGATTAACATTCCTAGTTGGTTGACTTGTAAGCTCTCTCGCCCTTCTGCAACTCTCTGTTGAATGTCTAGATTCACTACATCTTACACAGAAGGAAGGCCTCCATTCATATACTATCTTTTCGCTCAACACCTCACCATCTTGATCCATAATTTCCAAAGAATCCAACAGCTTCTTAGAAACATCCACCTCTACCAGCATACGGGCGTAAGATATCCTTTCACCTATAGAAGTGATACCATCCAAATGCAATGGCCTTCCTATAGCATTACCAATCTTGGTTAAAGAATCAACATCCTAATAATCCAAATCAGGTTTAATAGTTTAATCCATAATGGCAGGAATTAAATTTTTTCAAAAATTAAAATTTTCTATGCCATTCTTTTCATATGAATTGACGGTTCAAGAAAGACTAATAGGGTTTTGAAAGCACCCAATCCCTATCCTCCTGAGAGTTAAATTTGAAAATAAAAAACCCTTGATAATGAAGTAATACCTTTGGTTCCTTCACCCCTTTCCAGTTTCTCTTAACAAACCCAACCATTTTCCCTAGGCTAGGCCTACACCCAATAATATATCCCACAATCGCCCACTTCCAATCATCACCATTGAGATCAACTTTCTCCCTCTGCAGATTCACATAAATTTTATCCCCAATAATAGAAGGAGGTACATAACGAAGCTGAGATCTTATAGTAGGCAACCGATTACCAACAACTTTATCTCTCCAGGAAGGCAAGTCACCTTGTAGAAGATCAGCCGATACGTTACATATCGGTTCTTGATCAAAAGAAATTACATCCTATGCAACACAATTCTCTATGCCCAACCCATCACTAGACAATAGAGGAATCTTGGATCCCCCCTTGATTCTATAATATGATTGACATCTAACCCTGCGTGTACTATTAGAATTCTTCGCCTCCAAAACCTACACATCCTCACCTACCAATTCTTCTTCCCGAGTGCTGACCCTAGATTCAACACCATCATTGGATGGCCCAACATATCCCTTATCCACCTTTTTCTTTGACACAGATGCTACTCTCCTCATGCAAGCCATGGAGGAGGAGAGAGGAGAGAGAGGCTACATATGTTGGATATACACTGTCATGTTATTCTTCTACAACCTTAGACTTTTCCCTATCCTCCCTTAACTAAGAATCTCATTAACAATCCATCCATGAAAATGTTTTCCTATTGTTTGTTAAGGGACAGTTGCCTAGAATCATATTATAGGTTGATGGGAAAGCAATGACTACAAAGTGCATCTAAGTGCTCCTCAGAGCCCTCAACTCACCAACCTTTAAATCAATATTCACCATTCCTTTTGATTTTATTATATTATTAGTGAATCCCACTAAAAGTGAAGTTTTATTTCCCAAATATCCTTTTGGCAGTTCCAACTACTTATAAGATCTTTCAAAAATAACATCAATATAATTGCCTATATCTACAAAGACCCTTTTCATCACATAATTTTCTATTTGTACTTTAATAACCAAAAGGTGATAATAATGCTCCACCACACTCAACACTTCATCTTTTACTATAAAACTAACTTCCCATTGACCTGATATTATCCTTATATTTATTTCATTAAAGTAAGCTCTTCTAACACATGCTTTTGGGGTTGCATTATTTGCGACCGCCAAAAAATCCCCCCCACAATAGTATGAATAATATTTTTTGGCTCTTTGCTTTGAGAAAGTGAGTGAAACTATAGAGCAATAGTTGTTTCTTATTTTTCTTAGGGTTTTTGTACATATCGCATCATATTCCCCTTGAGGAATAGCACTTTCACAAAATCCTTTAAATGCTAAAATTCCTCTACAATGTGTTGAAATTCCTCATGATAGGCACAACACTTATTATTGTTTCTAAATTTCATCTCAACTTTTATAGGAAAGTACCTTGAAAATGTTTTCCAGCCATTTTCAATGTTGAATAAATATAGGAGGTTGGATACCAACATTGTGTATTTGTCAAATCGATAAAGTCAAACTCATCTAGCAATTGGGTGTACTGTTGGTCTTAAACCCTCTTGGTCTCTTTCTAGCATATATATCTCCTTATCTGACTTTTGTCTCAACATTGAAGTCATTTCCTCTCATCTAGTCGTCAGCTAAATTGCCTAACCCATCTCTGTAGCTTATATTCTCTCACTTACATCTTTTATTAGAGAAGTGTACGAATTAGGTTTAGCTAAGTACAAATTCTCCACTATCTCTTTACTAGTTAGCCATTTGAGGAGGGAGGATTGGGTGATACCATTTTCCAAATTGTTGATTTATTGGACTTCTTTATTGAATCTATTCCAAAATTACTAAACAGATTTCACCAAAGAGAACCCCATCAAGGAAGATGACTCCTTTTTTAGCCTCTAGTATGCATTAAACTACTAAATGAAATCCATCATGAGTTGGGAAAATAAACATATTGATTCAACTCTTAGTTTCCTAAACCATCTCAATGTTGCCCATTTTGATGTGTTTTGGAATGCTTTACAAAAAAAAATTTCTTGTGCCTCGGCGAACAACATAGTATTTCTGAATATATCTAAATGATCGTTTGGACAGATGAATCCATCAAATGATTCAAAAGTTGGTATTTTTATTCTTCACGTTGGTGCTTTTGATATATCTTTTATAAAAGTTTTCTACTAGCTAAAACTAGTAGTATTATCCTTCTTCTTTCTTATAGCCTCTAATAACTCATGAGCCCTTTGATCTATCATTTTACTCATAAAGTCCACTTGAACTTTCACAATCAAGTGGGCATCTTGTCTTTGGATCTCTTCCTCACCCAAATTAGTCCATTAAGCGCCATACCTTTAGTTTCAACATTGTTTTACTTCATCTTTATGTTTATTCGCCTCATTGCTTGGACTTTTATGCTTTTCCCTCTTACTTCACCTTAGAGATTTGAGGGACTCCTACTGTCTGTCACTTCTAGTCCTTTTACCTTGAGTATCCTCCATAGACCTTACCTGTTCTTCTTAAAATATGGTGCTAAGGAGACTAATTCTTGGCTCCCTTGTAGAAGATCTAGAGCGTCCACCAAAATTTCTTTAGTTAGATGTTCAGGTTTAACTTGATGATGTTCATCCATAAGATGGGGTAACTACTTAAAGGTATGTGTAAAAGAGGTCAACATGTCCAAGACCATTTTCTTTAATAAAGGCTCAAAGCTCAGCATTAATATCTTGGAGTTGAGAGATAATAACTAGAAGTTCTTCCCCAGAAGGGTCACTGGTACTAGGATCAAGTCAATCAAAATGTTGAATAGGATACATAGATTTTTGTAAAGTATCCGCATAGATGACATCTCTTGTTGTGTGTCTTTTATAAACCAAGAGGTTTTCAAGAAGTTAGAATGGTAGTCAATGGTGAGAGAATATGAAGGAAAAATTTTAAAGGAAAGAGGAGAAAAGAAAATTAAAAGAGTTGCATTATTATTTTAGATGCCCCAAATTGGATACAATACCCCACATATATAAGAGTAGAATGATAGAGGAGGAAGACATAAATATATTATGTGGTAGAGGATAGCAAGTTGCCATATTCTATGCAGAGAATAGGCCTAATGAGGGGCTATATAGGCTACTAGTCTCAGATCAGTCTGAGACTAAGGCAAGCATGCTTGGGAGCTTTTTAGGCTGAATTTTAACAACCTAAAATTTTGTAACCCTTGCCATAGGGTGTTTTGCTTTTTATTCAAAACTAAACCATAAACCTTAGGTAAATTATTTTATTAATAATGTTTGATCCATAACCCAAATAATTTTTTTTAATATTTTTTCTAATTATTTTACTTTTTTCCTTCTTAATTAAACCTATAATAGACCGATTGATTTGTTTTTTTTTTGGACTTCACTTTAGTATTTGGAAGATGATGGATGTGGTTGTCTTCTAATTCATGTAAGGACATAACATCAATATCCAGAAGATGATGGGTGTAGCAGTTTTCAATGACTTGGCTACATTGTGTGAGTGGACATGTATTGTCGCCACTTTATTCTAGGAGTAGACTTTTTTTTTGGGTAAGAGGAAAACCAAGATATAAGATTCTATGGGAAAGAGTCAGCACCATATTGAATAAATGGAAAATGAGTAAGAATGGATAAACATAGAAACTTGATATATGCGATTGGCTATGATTTCGTGGTTATCTTAATTAAAATATTAATACTTAAAGTAAGATACCTCAAGATCAAATATAGCAGCTCTTTAGAGGTCGTTACCCTAAATATGTGGTTTAGCTTATGGTTAATTATAGATTTTTGTTGTTGTGTGTTAGTGACCCAATCAGACCCTTTGTCTTACTCTATTTAGCTTTGCAGACTTATAAAGGATATACATACTTATAAATTTAGTGCCCTTATTTATAAGGTACTATTTTATGTTCATGTACCTTAGTATCTCCAGGTTGATTTGATCTCCCCTCAAGTAATAAATGGAAATTATTATGATTGGATTATTAGATTGGTCAATTGTAGCCTTTGTTCCTTATTGTTATTAGATAGTCGCCTTTATGCCTAACTATAGTTCGATAGTAGCCTCTAGGCCTACCTATATTTTGGTAGCAGTCTTTGTGCCTACCTATGATGTTGTGGCTTTTTATTATTCCAAACTATGATTTTATAGATTTTTATTGGAGTTGATAATGAGATATATTACCATTTCTATCATTATTATTAGTGTTGATGTTCTTTTTAATTATACCTCAAAGAGCATCCCTTAGATGTTCAATTGGTAAGTTTTAGTTATTTTAGATGTGCGAGTTTGAACAACATATGTCCTTGGTGGTCTTTGGTTATATGAATTATTATCATAAGTCAATGTTTATATCATGTTTTGTTGTATTCCTTTTATGTGTTCCATGTTGGTTTTTCATATTAGTTTAGTAAAATGGGTTACTTGTACTAAAGGATTCCTTTTGTGGACCCCTACCTATTTAATAGGCAGAGGTCTTTACAGGTTAGTTGAGAGATCAGCTGAAGGATCATAATATGGTTTGAGAGTGAGACTATCTGGTGTTCTTTTAGGTATCTATGATTCTATTTGTATTTGGACTCTTATGTCCTCCTATATTATCTCTCTTTATGTTTTATAATGTCTGATGCTATTTTTATCTAGAATGATATAAATTTTTTTGTTCTTTTTATTCTATTTCTTATAATCATGTTATTAGTATTAAGTAGATTAATGATTTTAACCTTAGGACTTGATATGAGAATGGTAGAGGAAACTGGACTTGCACAAAGTGTAGTGATAACATCCTCTGTTTTTATTATTTTGAGTTCCACACTAAACTTTTCAAACAAAAAGTTTTAGTTCATAATTTAGGGGTATTATAATTTGGTATCATACTTTTTTGGTTGTTGAGAATCGTGTTTTGGTGAGAGATTCGTTTCTCAAAATCCTAAATGTTTTAACTAGAAAATGTGTTTACCTGCTCTTAGTGTTTTTAAACCCGGATTAATCATGTGAGTATTTAGTGTGGGTAGACTAAGTGGTCTTGATTTATGTTTTTTGTCGTATGCACTATAAGAATTTTCTTAATGCATTTTCTATTTTGTAACTAGTTTAACATAGCCTTAAATGGACGTATCGGCCATTTCAAAAGAGCATTTGATGTTTTCATGGAGTTCATTTAGTGTCCACCTATATCTTAGCCTCGACCACCTCTCTATGATAGGATTGGCTTCATAGAGTTTTGGGTCATCATATACCAACCTACATTAGAAAAGAAGACCCCATTGTCTTAGAAGGTTGAGTTCGGGATTTGAAAAGGGCGCTCAAGATAGTCAATTGCCCAAAAGCACGAAAGGAGAGCATAGCTGTATATTTTCTTCAAGGAACCACATATGACTAGTGGATAGGTTGTTGTGTTCAAGGAGAACTGTTGGTGTCCTAGGAGGACATTAATACAACAATTCATATGCGTTTCTACACCGAGAGCCTCAAGAAGAACAAGCTTAAGGAATTTATGTACCTAACTCAGGGATGAAACCATTTTCCATTACTTAGCTACGCTATATGAGCAGGTATGTGTTGCCACTACTTTAGTCTTAGAGTATACTTTAATTTGGGTTAAAAGGAAACCTAAGGTGCAGGATTCTAGGGGAAAGAGTTAACACAATAGTATTAAAGTTTTGAGCCTTCAGCATCAAACTATTAGTTAACACCAAAATGATCAAAGTGGTTCTCTTAGTAGAGCCTATTAGAGACAGATACGACACTACTAGTGTTATTGTTACAGATGAGATCACCTTGTTAAGGATTGCATGAGACAATTGATTGAATGCCATAAATGTGGTTAACTTGGGCATAAGAGCTTTGAGTGCTATTGTGAGCCTCATGGCTGAGTTTAAACATCTTAGGTGTAGCCAGCTCTGTAGAGCCCAATGTTTGGATTCATTCGCTTCACCAGTCTAGCAAAATCAGATGGGTAAGTGCTAGATCCTAATGTTTCTCTTTTCTATATGCTAAAAATTTTTCCTTAATCAATTCAAGTGTGTTGTTTACATGTTTGTGGGTTCCATGGCATTCCCCTATTAGTATGTTTCCTTCTTTTTAAGGGGGAAGTTATTCCCCCTAGTACCTTGCATATCCTCGTGTGCTTTTTGAGTAGTGAAGCTTAGACTTTGAGGATGAAGTATTTTTTTTAAGGGGATAGTGGTGTAACACCCAAAAATTTCATAACCTTTGTTGTCAGGTGCTTTGCCTTTTATTAGAAACTAACCCGTAAACCTTAGCCTAATTATTTTATTAATAATCTTTGATCTATAACCTGAATAATTTCTTAAATATTTTTTTTAGATTATTACACTTTTTCCTTTCTTAATTAAACTTATCCTAACTTGATTGATTTTTTCTAGATTATATTTCTACCTAGTACCCTAACCTAATCTAATTAAACCAAAAACAAAAAATAAAAGACCTCTACCCAAACAATCCCACTCTCTCATTTAAAACCCCCTGCCATATCTATTTTTCTACCCCAAATGTTCTCCCAGTCTTCCTCCTTAGCACATTCAATTACCCATACCCCCTCTCTACTAAGCCCACTACACCATCCCCACTAACCTCCCTTACCCTATGCCCAGGTATACTTCATCACCATCACCTCACCACTCCATTTCCCCATTTGTGTATATACATACACAAAACCCTCTCTTTCCTTATTAAGAACAACTCTGCTTCTCTTCATTTTTCCCCAACTCCCCATCACCCTTCCCCTACTTTCTCTCTCTTTCATCTTCATTTGGTTTTACATGCAACGACCTAGCCCCTCTGCACTCTCTCCTTTGATACCCTTACACCATCACCACCCCATTCCTAGCCATTTCTACTGCCTCCATCAACTCCAACCCTTCCCCTTCCTTGGTTCTATTTGGTTTCGCCATCCCAGCACCATAGATGTAATAACTACCAACCCTCCTTCCCTCTCTTCTTTCTATGATTGAAACCCATCTAACTCCTTCTCTTAGCTCTATTTGGTTTCACTTCCAGCAAAACCAACCTCCACCTTCACTGAATCTTCTTCTTCTTCTCCTTTATCCCATGCCCTTTCTCAACTTTGTTTGGTTTAGTAGAAACCATCACCATTGTCTTCTTCATCTTTTCCTTTCTCCCTTGTCATGCCTTGATCCTTTCTCTCCCCACATATAATAGTTTTTGTCATTCCCAGCCTCCTCTCCCTCTAGCCATTTCTACTAAAGCTCATTACTCACCTTTGGCACTAACTCCCATTACACACCCTTATGTAATAATAGAAGTTATCGTTGCTCCCTTTTTCACTTCGACACCTCCCTCTATAGCCAACCACCCCCTTTCTATCCTCTCTACTGTTGCCACCCACTAGCCTCCACAACCATTCTTCGCAACCTCTTGCCCTTACACCGCCCTCTATTGTAGCCAACTCCAGCCCCTTGTGTCACCTTGTTCGTAGCCTGACCAACCGAACCTAACACTACCCTTCCACCAGCCACCACTAGTCGTTCCTCCCTTCCTATGCCACCACCCATCCTAGCCTCCGCCACATGAACCAACACCAACCATCACCACCATCTCTACCCCCGTTATCCAACCCCCTCTCTCGTGAACCTAACACCACCCTTCCACCAGCTACCTCTAGTTGTGCCTCCCTTCCTACGCCACCACCCCTCCTAGCCTCTAACACACAAACCAACACGAACCATCACCACCATCTCCACCCCCATTATCCAAACCCCTCTATTATGCGCTGCTCATGTTGCACATGTAGCATAAGGTGGTATTAGTTTTTAAAATTTTTCGTACCCATTATTAATAATAATGGTATTTTGGTAATTTTATAAAATAAATATTTTAATATTATAATTATCATTTTATTTATTAAATATTAATTCATTAATTGGGGTTTTATTTTTTAGATACGAAAGTTTGATTAGTAGTGCTTAATAATTCTAATAGGATACGGATAAATTATACCTTGCTTGAAAATAGGTAACTCTTATACTCTACTAAAATGGTAAATATCATATGATAGTACATTAGAGTTCTTGTATATGAATATGTTAAGCAAGATTTATTATATTATAATTATGTGCTTATTATCGTTATCATAAAAATCAGTAAAAAGAGCATGTTATCTTATATAAAATATTTTGGGTATGAAAGTATGACTAAAAAGATTTTAATGTTAGGCAAAGATTATGTATGTCATGTATGTGTAAAATGATAAGTTAAAGCATTCTTAGATAAATTTGTGAAGTAGTTATTATTGATGGGTGCCCTAAGGGCAATTTGGTCATTTTGAGTATGATATAATATTTATCCCGATAAGCATGTCAAATATGTATTATATATCGTTGAGCAAGACATTATATGTTTCTGGATGTATTAGATTTGCATGCTAGGGTATATGTGTCGAGTAATAATTAAGGAGAGAAATGGTTCTTTGCTTAGCTAATAATTTAATTACATGATAAATAATTTAATCATTAGTTTTTAGCATTTTTATGACAAATTAATATATAAAATGTAATTAGCACTTAAAAAGGAATGTGTTGATTTTTTTCTAAAGGGCATTTTGGTCATTTTTGGCCTAACAAATTGAGCGTAGGATAGCCTTTATATATTTTAATGATTTACCTTAGTTTTATCTTGTTTATGGCTATATCAAATAAATGGAAAATGAGTAAGAATAGTTCAATATGGAAATCGGATATATATGATTGGTTTTGATTTTATAGTCACCTTAATTAAAATACTTGTACTTAAAGTAAAAGACCTTGAGATTAAAAATGGAGGCTATTCAGGTGTCGCTATCCTAAATATATAGTTTAGCCCACGGTTGATTATGGATTTTTGCTGGTGTGCCTTAGTATCTTAGCCAACCCCTATATCTTACTCTATTTAGTTCTATAGACTTATAGAAAGTATGCATACTTATGGATTAGATGTCATTATCGGTAAGGTATTGTATTACTTTTGTGTACCATTGCAACCAAGATACTTTGATATTCTTAGGTTGATAGTCAGTAGGATATTATGTTACCTTGGACACTGGTATGATTAGAGTAGCTTAATGTCTCCAGTTTGATTTGATCTCCCCTCGAGTAATAACATGAAAATGATTATGATTGGATTATTAGATTAGTCGATATTAGCCTTTGTACCTCTATGTGGTTTAGTAGAAGCCTCTAGGCCTACCCATGTTTTGTAGCAGCTTTTGTGCCCACCTGTGATATTATCGATTTTCATTAGAGTTGATAATGAGATATGTTACCATTGCTATCATTATTGTTTGGGTTGATGTTGTTTCGAATTATACTTCAAACAATATCCCTTGGATGTTCAATGTGTATGTTTTAATTGTTCTAGATGTGTGAGTTTGAATAACATATGTCCTTGGTGGTATTTATATCATGTTTTATTATATACCTCGTATGTGTTCCATACTGTTTTTTCATATTGGCTTAGTATAATAGGTTACTCAATGCTATTATACTAAAAATTTACTTTCGTGAACCCCTACTTATTCAATGGGTAGACGACTTTGTAGGTTAGTTGAAGGATTTGCTGAAGGTTCATAACATAGATTGAGAGTGAGACTATCCAGTATCCTTTTTAATATATGTGATTTCTATTACATTTAGATTCTTGTGTTCTCTTGTATTATCTCTCTTTTTGTTTTATAACATTTGATTTTTTTTTATCTAGAATGACATAAATTTGTTTGTTTTCTTTATTTTGTTTCTTGTAATCATATTATTAGTTTTAGGAAAAGTAATGATTTTAGCATTCGCACTTGGTATGAAAATGGTAGAGGAAACCTAACTTGTACTAAGTGTAGTAGTAATACCCTTTGTTTTTATTATTCTATCTTCTATGCATAACTCTTCAAATGAAATTTTTAGTTTAAAATTTTGGGTATGTTACACAAATCTTGTCCTTTGGTCTGGTATTTCTGGGTTTGATAGTCATAATCAATGAAAAACCCAAATCAACTATAAATCATCGTTGTTAAATCTACAGAAAACTTGTGTTTTAAAATCTTAATAAATCAATATAAATATAAATATAAATAGCCGTTAACAACACCATAAAATTTTACAGTGCAACTCCTTGAAATTTTAAAATATCTTAAATAATTATAGAAGTCCTAGAGGGACAAACTTGAATAGTGCTAACTCTTAGCTCAAGTCAAAATTACATCAAAACTCAAGCCAAAGTACCTACATATAGACATTTAGACAAATGTAGTATCAGTACAATGATGTACTAAGTAAACGACACCCTAAAAATAGTGATAAGATGCCCACGTAGATTCAGATACATGGCATAACTAATGAAACATAAAGGTCATGCTCTCATATAAGATAATAGAAAACAAAAGAGCTTACTAAACAAGAGAATATGACCATTAATCAATACATAACCTATATAAAGCATATACTATTAACTAAGCATGAATTTACAGAAAAACATGCCATTGTAATAGAAATATGTTATCATAGAATAATGTCATGGAAGATAATAAAATTCATAATGTATAGTTGAATTTGCATTACACATTCACACTAAGTCTCATGGCAAGATATACCTAGTAAATCATGGATAACAAAAGAATTCACACAAGAAAATGATATGACATAAAGATCATAGAAGCCACAAAAAAAATATAAAAACATGCGTTCCTAGAAAATCATGCCATTATGATAAAAACTAATGAATAGAAGAAATAGTGAACACATGAACCATGTATAATTGTACTTAAAGTAACTACTCACTCTATTTATAAATATTTATGCTATTTATAATTATTCATGTAAAGAAATTGGAATCATATGAATCACATAGAATGTGATACTAAACACAAAATGATAGAATCCACACAATCCACTACAATCAACATTTTATCGGAGAGGGAATACATTAACTACAACCCTACCTCAGAGGCGATCCCCAAGTTACTCGCGTATATTTCAATCTTAGTCTTATACTTGAATCATTATTAAATTCTAATATATATATATATATATATATCACCTTCCTAATCTCATAACTTCAACACTTGGTATTACACAACAACAACCATTTAAATATGACGCAGGGGCTATGCAATCACTTATTAAGATTTCACATATATTACACCTATTATAACTCACTAGACCAAATATGATTCAGGCACAATACATATTCTTTCTCAACTATTACGATTTAGTTAACATGAATCCATCTATGACTAAGAAAGAGGAATGAATCACTATAACACAATTTTCTATGTTTTATGTGTTTAAGCAAGTTTATCTATTATCCCAATCTTAATAAATAAATAAAATAATGAAGTTTAATCAACTTCACAGATCCATCCGTATCATCTAAGATCACCTATGGAAATTGTAAATATTAGATAAGAAACTAATCAAGAGGATGAAATTAAATAGAAAACAAGTACTTTTTTTTTTCAAAAATAACTTAAACGATTATGGTTCACAACCAAAATGTTAACCTAGTCAATTTTAAAAAATCGGTCCAAACTAATAAGTTAAGAACTCAAGTTAATTGATTTTCAAACAAAACTAATTGATTAAGAAGTAGATGAATCAAATACCATTCAATTTCATAAATGATTCCTAAACATTAGAATTTTAAAGCCTAAAATATGAATTTGGATAATTCAAATTAAATAACTTAAATTGAAGGTGTTTAAATACAATTAATGTAAAATACCCTGATAAATTCTAATTTTATAAATTATATTTAAATGATATTTTATTAGAAAACATTATTTAAATAAATTACTTTTATTAAAATAAAAAGGAATTAGTTAGGGAAAATTAAGAAGAAATTTACAAGTATTTTAATTTGGAGACATTTTGGTATTTTAGCTAATTAAGGATTTTATTTTGAAAATTAATTAAATAGATTATGTTATTTAAGATAAGAAGGAGAAAATAGTTTCAAATTAATAATAATTTTATAAACAATTTAATGGAATAAAATTAAGGTGTTTTCCTAATTAAAATGGAATTTATAGAAAATCTTTTAAAAATCCTAAATTAGCCTAAAAGGGGTTTAAATATTATTTTATTTAAATATCCAAAATATTTTAATAAATTTAAATACCCAAAATTATTTTTCTCTTTTCCTTTTTCCCTTTTTCCTTTTCTATCTTCTTCTTTTCTTTTTTCTTTTTCTTTTCCCCGACTTGGGCTAGCCCAGCGGCTCGAGCCCGTCTTTCCTTTTTTTTTTTCCTTTCTCACAACACAAGTCACTCATTTGTTTGTGCTTCAGCGCAGCCGCCCTGAAGTGCCACGCTTCACTCTTGTTATCGTCAAAACGCATCGCTCTATTTAAATGAAATTTAGTCCGCGCCGACCACCCAACTCTCCCCCTTTTCTTTTCTTTTCTTTCTCGGCCGACCGGTTCACTCCTCTCCTTCCTTCATCCTCCCTTCTCCTCCGTCGACGAAGCCTGTAGCTTCCGCCCCCGAAAATGGCGGCGGCGGCTACGAGGACTCTGACCGGCCGATTTACCTCTATTTTTCTTCCTCTCGACTCGCACATTAGCTTGGCATGATCGGTTGCCCTCAACTCTCGCTCATTCTCTCTATTTGGGTTCACGAACCTTCGACCCAACCCAAGAAATCGCCGACCGATTTCTAACGCCGGCCACCCAAACCCTAGCATCCAACCCCATCCTACCGACCTCCAAAATCCTAATAGCCCATCTAAAATCTATAAATAGCTTAGTTGTGGATGTTTTTGGAGCCTCTTCTTTCTCGAAACCCTAAGTGAGAACCGCTCGCCATCGCGACTTCAGACACGCTTTTCTCCTTAGTTAGCCAACCTCGACATCGCCCCTGCATCTCAAAATATTCCCTACAACACCATCTAATTAACTAAACCATTTTCAACCTTCGATTCTTCTTGCACGGACCTCCATAACTGTGCAAAGTTTGCTGCTCATCTCGCCAGAATTTTCACCCCGAATCCTTAAACTACCGTTTGCCACCACATACGCCACTTCTGCCACCCTATAAACTACCCAATATCTCTTGCTAAGTCTCCTCCACCGAACCATAAGCTTATTTTATTTTTCTCCTTTCCCCTTCCCTCTTTTTCATCATTTTCACCCCTCTTAGATCACTTTTTCGGCCACCTACGGGAACCACCGTCGGTGCCACCCATCCCTACCAACTCAAGGTGAAATCCTAGACCTTTTAAATACTTACTTTCGAATTATTGAGGATTATTATGCTTTTATCCTAATTTTTAATGTTGATTTGATTCTAATTATTATTATTATTGTTATCAACGGTAATCTAATTGTTAAATCTTCTTTACAGGTTTGGGAGTATTCTTGAGTTAGAAAAACTATTTTTCTTGAATTTTAGTTATTTAATAGAATTATTACATGTTTACTATTATTATTAATAATATAATTAATAATATTATTATTAATGTAATTAATTATTTAATATTGTAATTATTTCAGGAGGGGTAGAAACCTAAAATTTTAATTAAGCCTCGCAAATTTACCTTTTATTATTATTATTAGCATTTTTAACATTATTACTAATATATTACCATTATTAGCACTATTTCCTTTTATCATATAAGTATATATATATTATTACTACTATTATTACCATTTTTAATACTATTAGTATTAAATGGGGTAGTTGCCAAAGCCACTTTAAATTTTTAAGATTTATATTATTATTAATATTAATATTCTACTAATAAGAGTATTATTAAAAATATTTTACTTTTATTATTATTATTATTATTATTATTAATACTATTTTGGGTGAAGGGTAGAAACCCTAATATCACCACCCCTTTTCGAATGGAAATAGTAATTTAGTTGTATTCTTAAGTAATATTTTGTATAGTTAATTATTGTGTAATATTATTTTAATTAAAAACTAAATCTTAGAATAAGTTAGAGAATAATAAAATTATATAAAGGAGCCTAATTCTAGTATACTTTTATATAATAGGTGAACCCAACCAAATCCCTTAAGTGGAATAGGAGCATGCACTAATACCTGTGTCGTTTTAGGTAAGGGTTTACTAAGGCCATTGGTGTGTTTATATGCATTGTATAGTTCATAAACCATGTATTCTATGTCTATTATTATTAATTATTTCATATGTGGCATGATTATGGAGTTGAAGTATGTTGGTGTGAATAAATTGTAGCATGAGAATCATATGTATAATTATGTTATTATTGTATGATATGGCCTTAAGACATGCATGTTAGGATTGTAAAATAATGATGGATAGTGTAACAATATGGCGATAGGGTTTTGCATGAAATAGCATGGTGTTAGGGTTTTACATAAAGGGGTATGGTGTTAGGGTTTTGCATCATATGGTATGGGTATTGGTTTGGCATTACTATGGTTTGCATGGAAGTATGTCTATGGGTGTTAGGATTTGCATGGAAGTATGTCTACGTGAAGTTGGGGTTTGCATGTGAATGAGAGTTTGCATGGAGATGCGATCTATGTGAGGTTGGGATTTGTATGTGAATTAGGGCTTGCATGTGAATTAGGGTTAGAATGGAACTGCGATCTATGTTGAGTTGAGGTTTGCATGTGAGTTAGGGTTAGCATATGAATTAGAGTTTGCATGGAGGCATGGGTTACGTGGAGTTAGGGTTTGCATGGAAGTGTAGTTTACGTGGAGTTAGGGTTTGCATGGATGTGTGGGTTTGTATGGAGTTAGTCATGCATGTCTAGGCAAATGTTTTTGCATGGTAAATGTTTATGAATAAAATATTTAAGACACTAATCTTTTAAAGTGGAAGATTATTGAGCCGAGTCCAGACCGATCCACCAGTCAGAAATAGTGGTTAGGGTTTTACCCTATGTGAGACCGATCCACCGGTTATAATAGTGGTTACGACATGAGGTCCTATATGTGACCGGCCCACCGGTAAAAATAGTGGAGTAACTCGAGCTCAATAAAAAGAAATCCGAATTGTTAAAGCTCTTAAAAGATACTAATTCTTACAGTGGAACACCATGCGAGAAAGAACCAGACCAATCCACCGGTCAGGAATAGTGGTTAGGGTTGTATCTTATGTGTGACCGATCCACTGGTAATAAGAGTGGTTAGGCCATGATGCTCTATGTGTGACCGACCCACTGGCTATAATAGTGTGGTGTTCCTGTACTCGCATGGATTAATAAAATGACATGACGTGTATTGACTTACGATGAAAGAAAGATTAAACCATTAACCCAGATCTTTTTGGGCCTGATATGTGGACTTGTTGATATTATGCTATGAATTTCATTATATGCTTTGATGTATCACATGTGTAGTTTGAAATTTTATGCTGATTATTATCTTCCATGATTTGATGTGTGAATGTGTTGGCCTTAGTATTCGGTTACCTTACTCAGTACGTAGCGTACTGATCATCCCTTTCATGGGTGCTGCTCATTCCCATGAGTAAAAGACCCATCTGCCTTACTGCAGGTAGGAGATGTTTATTTTGATGATATTGATGTCTATGGGACATCAGGTGGAGCCGAGTGATGATTGGACTGCATCGATTATCAGAGTGATGTGGCCAGCTTTCGTATTTTGGATTGTGTAAAGGTTGTTGTGCACCGAATTTCCGTATTTATGAATTTAAATTATTATTAATATTATGAGTGGTTTTCTTAGCCTTAGCACTTAGTACTAGAATGATAGGAGTGAACCGGTCGAGTACTAAGTGTGGCGGTAACATCCCCAAAATTCACAGGTTTTAATTGTTTCTATTTTAATTGCTTACGATTTAAAAAAAAATTGTGAATTTTGGGGTGTTATATAATGTCATTTCAAATAATTCTATAAAATCAATTTCAGAATAACTAACTATACAAACAGCCAATTTTATAATTTTATTTTAATAGTTAGGTTTTAGCCCAAAAAAAAAATTAGTTAATTGTTTTTAATTTATTTAAATTCATGTTTAGAAATGTAATTAGACCTATTTTATAACATATTATATAATTAATTAATCAAAAGTAATAAAAGAAAGACCTAATTTAACAATATTAAGATTTGTGAGCCTAAAATGCTAATTAGGCCAAATCCTGCAAAAGTATTTAAATTAACATTTCAAAATTAGAATTAAAAATATTCTAATATAAATTGTGTAAACAATTTAATAAATTAATTTATGGATCGATCTTATTTATATTTGCAAGAGTTTTGACTTAAAAATCTAATTATGATTAATTTCATAAATTTCTTTAAATTCAACATGAAATTAAATACATTTTAAAGCATATTTTATAATCAATTTATCTAAAATATCTTAATCGAATAAATCCAAACAATCCGAACATAACCAAATCAAAAATCCCAAGTTCAAAAATTAGGCATATACCACCTAATTAACCCATCCAAATCAAACATATAGTATATATATACTCAATTTGGTAGATAATTTAGCTTAATTATAGCTAATTCATAAAAAAATAGTCCAAAATTGAATTAGGAATTGGATAATTTATACCAAAAAAATTCTATGAATCGGCAGGTAAGGACTGTTAGAGTTGTGCCAGAGGTCAAATACTACTCGCTGGTGGTCGGGTATGTTCGCGGTGGCTAGATGTCATTGATGCTACTTGCAACTCTACTGCTCGATCATTTTTGTTGTCCACTAGTTGCTGCATTACATCAGTAATGGTGGCAACAAGTTGGAGCCCCTGGCCATGAAGCAACGTCATGGAGGTTTTCAGGCATTGCTATGGTGGCTTGAGCTAGAATCAGCGCGTTGCTATGGCTAATGGCTTGTGTTGTTTTTGATGCTTTGCTTTATTGTTGCTAGCATCAATGAGGAGGATGAGTGGAGGGAGTATTGTCATGGCACAATAGCGGTGTAGCTTGACCAAGGAGAAAGGGAACCAGTAGGTTAAGGGGTTAAGTTTTCACCTAGGGAGAAATATAGGGACTAGTCATTTTTTAATATAATATCAAAAATACAATAAACTATGATTTTATTTGAAATTTATTTAATAAAAACTGCTAGTTAAAGATACAAATTTTTTTAAAAAAATTATATAAATAACTAATAATAATTATATACATTTCCAAAAATGTCATCCATAAACCAAAAATGTATAATATTGAGTATTATCACATTGGAGGGAAAAAAATGTGTTACATAGAAGGGTTGAATGTGGTATCTGCATGAGGAGACTTTAATCAACAATTTGGACATGTAATATTGAGTATTATCACATTGATATTAATTAAAAAGATAAGAAAGTTGAATTAGTTAAAAAGTAGCTTAGTTTTATTTTTTAGGGTTATCTTATTCTATCTTTTGAATTGTGTAGGGAGCAAGCTAATGTTTTTTGTGTTGATTCTTATCAGATTTTTAGGAGGATTATCTTGTAATATCAGGGAGTTCCAATTGCTATAAAAACCATAGAAGTACGCGACACAAAGGGAGATAAAAAATTGATGAAATTGCAAGCTTCGCGTAATTGAATTATGTGTGAGTTCTTCTTAATATTAATCAATTATGTGTGAGTGATTATTATTGAAATCCTTAATCTTGTTGTCTATGTAAATTAAAGATTAATATCTATCCTTCAAAAAATCCACAAACCCATGCCATTCTAAACCCTAAACACCATATACAATTGCCATCATCATCATCTTCAACATTCATCTTAAACCTATTTTTCTTATTTGATTTTATCTATTTCAAAAATTAAGATAATAATATTATTATTATCAAATGATCATCCTCAACATTTTAAATTAATAATTTAATCACCGAATCATCATATTTCCAACCGTTCATTATCGTAAAATTCATATCATACTAAACCCTAACCCGAACCCACGAACCAAGCTATTCTAAACCCTTCATCATTCGAGCATTATTACCATTATCTTTTTTTTTTGGATCATCATCATCATATTTTCATCACTTTTGAATCATCATATTCCTTTTAAAACTCTAAACAAACCATAATACCACCCAAACCATAAGTACATATTCCTACACACATCATTTTGGTATTAGAGATTAGGTTGTGGTTTAGTGTGACTTGCACAATTAATGTCCAATATTTCCTCCAATTTTCTTTCAAAACCAATTTTCTACTTCCAGATTTTTTTAATAACTCATCAAGGAGGTTCCAAGATTTGAATTTTGGGGGACTTGAGAAGGCATTTTTGGAAGCACACCATTTGTGGGTGTAAAGAAGGTGTGGCGAGCCAAGGAGAAGATTTGAGAGATGTTCTCAATGAATTTTTAGAGGAGATCAAGGAAGTTAAGATACATATGGGTAGGATGAAAGCCTCAAAAGCCCATGGATAACATGTCTAATATCAAAACCAAAAAGATTAATTAGAAGAAAATCGTAGAAGGGAAGCATATAACCGAATGGAGGAAGGAGGAGAAGAAAGTGTAGGAAACTATGTACAAGCTCATGACACTTCAAGAAAATCATATGATGATGTGGAAAAGGGGATTTGATTTAGCTTAGCTGATTTTTAAGGCAATCTCAATTTGGAATCTTTCCTTGAACGGTTGCAAAATTTTAAATCTATTTTTAAATATAAAGAGCTTGATGATGAGAAAAAATGTCAAATTGCCATATTGAAATTTAAGAAGTTTACTAGAGTATGGTATGACAATTTGAAGAGGAGAAGGGAAAGAGAGGGAAAAACAAAAATAAGATCATGGGAGAAATTGAAAAAGTATTTAAAAATAAAATTTGTGCCTAGAGAATATAAGTAAGAGAATTTCATTGAAATGACTACGTTGAGGCAAAGGTTGCTTGGAATGGAGTAGTACATTAGAGAGTTTAAAAGATTAGTTCTTATTTATGATGTTCAAGAAAGAGAAGGGCAAAGATGTGCTATATTTATTGGAGGTCTAAAAACGAATATTAAAGAGAAGTTGGATGTATACCCTTATGAGTTATTTGAAGACTTGACTAAATTAACAATCAAATTTGAGAAGAAATTGAAGAGAACCAAGCCACCAAACAAATCAACCAATACACCATATGGTTTGAACTTCAAGGGGATGTCAAAACAATTATTCTCTCAAGTCACAATTCAAGATAACACTTGATGATTCAATTGTGAAGAAAAGGGAAAGGATAAGATGTTTGATAAGGTGAGCAAGCAATGTTTCAAGTGTAGAGGCTATAGTCATTTTGCTTTGGATTGTCTAAATCAAAAGGCAATGACTTTGAAGGAGATAGCGAGTATAGAAGCTTGTGATGAGGAAGATGAAGAAATTAATAAAGACCTTGAGGAACATAGTAAAGATCCAGAAGATGCTTTGGAATATGGGTAAGTAGATTCCTATGTATTGGAATGATTGCTTCAAGTGCAACAACAACCTCAATCTACTCAAAGAGAGAACATATTTAAAGCTAAATGTATAGTTGAAGATAAAGTGCGTAAATTCTTGATCGATAATGGCTCTTATACCAATGTTGCTAGTAAAATAATGGTGAACAAGCTAGGATTGAAGATAACAGATCATCTAATGCCATATTTACTTCAATAGCTCAATATGGACAAAGGTGAAAGAGTAACCAAAAAAACTCTTATCTCTTTGAAAATTAAAAAAGTATTTTGATGATATTTTATGTGATATTCTAGCTATGAATGCTTGTCATTTTTTCTTAAAGAGACCTTGGCGATTTGATAAGCATTTTACGCATGATGAGGTGCTTAATGAATATGTGGTGAGCAAAGGCAAAAAGAAATTTAGACTCAAACCTAATATATATGTGGAGAATTTGGGTCTAAGGAGTGAAAGGTAGGAAGAGACCGAGGGTAAGAAGCACAAAAAAAAGGAGAAAAAAAGAGAGTTGAAGGAGAATAGGAGGAAGAAAAAAAGAAGGATGATGTTGAAGATAAGAGTGAAAGAAAGAAGAGTAGCATGGAGTTGTTGATCTTTAAGGATTTAGAGATGAGTTAACATATCAAGAGTGAGAAATTATGCTATGCCTTGGTAGTGAAAGAAGTTCAACAAGGGGGTGTGCTAACATGGATCCAAAATTGTAGCAAGTATTGAGAAAGTATGTAGATATTTTCCCAAATGAGTTGCCACTTGGATTACCTCCCTTCAGAGGTATCAAACATGCTCTTGATTTTATTCCAGGAGCTCCATTACCAAATAAGCCAGCTTATAGATGCAATCTGAAAGAGTCCAAGGAGCTATAAAGACAAGTGCAAGTATTGTTGGATTGAGGCTATATTTGAGAGAGCATGAGTTCATGTAGTGTACCAACTTTATTGGTACCTAAGAAGGATGGTATGTGGAGGGTGTGAATTCAATCTAGAGCAGTCAATAATATCATAATTAAATACAGATTTTTGATGCCAAGATTGGATGATATGTTTGATGAGCTGCATGGAGCAAAGGTATTTTCGAAGCCAGACCTTAGAAGTTGATACCATCAAATGAGGATAAGGGAAAGGAATGAATGGAAGACAGTTTTCAAGACTAAGTATGGTTGTATGAGTGGTTGGTGATGCCATTTGGGCTATATAATGTACCAATTTTATTCATAAGGTTGATGACCGAAGTACGTAGACATTTCTTTAGAGTCTTTGTTATTATCTACCTTGATGATATTTAGATATATAGCAAGAATGAATTCAAACACACACAACATTTGAAGAGATTATTTGATAAACATAGGGAGGTGAAACTCTATGCTAAAATGGAGAAGTGTAATTTTATGATGAAGAGCGTGGTTTTTCTTGGTTAAATCATGAGTGGAGACGGTATTAGAGTTGATTCTTCAAAGGTGGAAGATATTCAAACATGACATGTTCCTATTAATGTCCATGAGATTTAGAGTTTTCATGGATTGGCTTCGTTTCATAGGTGGTTTATTAAATATTTCTACACAATTGTAGCACCTATTACACAATTAATGAAGAAGGGAGAGTTCCTATGGAATGAACATGAAACAAAAGCTTTTGAAGACTTGAAGAGAAAGCTTTCAAACAAACCAGTATTATCTTTTCCTTCATTTGATAAATTATTTAAAGTAATGTGTGATGCCAGTGGTATAGGTATCGGAGGGGTACTTTCAAGAGAAGAGACCAATTGCATTTTTTTAGTAAAAAGTTGAATGGTGTAAGACTTAATTATTTAAATTATGATAAGGAACTCTAAACTATTGCTCATTTTTCGGAAACGTGGAGTCATTATTTAAGACTCAAGCCTTTTGTACTTCACTCGGATCATGAGAGTTTGAAGTAATTACATAGTCAAAGGAAAGTGAGTCTAAGACATGCCAAGTGGATTAGCTTTTTGAAAACATTTATGTTCTCTAAAAGACACGTGGATGGCAAAGAGAATGTGGTTGCAGATGCATTATGTAGAAGGCCTATGATACTTACATTGATGGATCTAATGCTTTTAGGGTTCGAGATGTTAAAAAGTCAATATGGCATTGATGATTATTTTTCTTTGATTTTAAAATAGTGGAAAAAATAAGGAAGTCCTGGATCTTATGTTTTTCAAGATGGATTCTTATTCAATAAAAATAATTTTTTTGTGCCAAAGACCTTAATTTGAGAACTACTAATCAAAGAAGTGCATAAAGAAGGTATTGCAAGACCCGTTAGAGTTCACAAGACTTTGGAGCTATTACAAGAATATTTTTATTGGCCAAGAATGCAAAAATGATTTCATAAGGGGTTATATGTACCTTTACTCATATCTACTCAATTATGGGAAGGAGTTAGGATGGATTTTATCTTAGGATTTCCTATAACACAAAGAGATAAAGATTCTGTCATGGTGGTGGTGGATTGATTTTTCAAGATGGCTCATTTTATTCCATATAAGAAGATTGATGATGCTATTCAAATTGATGATTTGTATTTCAAGGAGATAATGAGATTATGTGGGATTCCAAAGATTATAGTTTCGGATAGAGATGTGAAGTTCCTAAGTTATTTTTGGAAGATATTATGGCATATGCTAGGAACGAAGCTTCTATTTAGTACATGACTTCATCCTCAAACAAATGGTCAAACTGAGGTTACTAATAGAACTTTGGGTACTTCACTAAGGAGATTGGTGAGTAAGGGTGCTAAATATTAGGATGTTAAGTTAGCACATATATAGTTTGTTGATAATTGAAGTCTTTCAACTACAACAAGCTTTAGTACATTTGAGATAGTATATGGTGTTAATCCATATATACTGATTGATATGGTACTATTGTAGTAGTGTGTTATTGCCAGTTGATGATAGTAGTGGGGTCCCCTTTAAACTTTGGTAGTGAATTTCATATAGGAAATTAAACTAATGTAACTTAATGTAAAGCTCTACACATGCTTCTTGGACAGGCACACAAAATGGGTGAAACGGTGAAAAAAACCAACTCCCTTTCCTTAATTTTCTTTTCCTTCCATATTGAAAATTAGTTCACCTAACAAGAACTTGGGGAATTATATATGTTAAAATGATATCTTTTCCACACCAAATCAAAGTTGAGAAGATACCATAAGTAATAAATAATAGAGGTAAATGATACTTAAAGAAATCTAAATAACATTTTATCCAACAATGGCTAAATATGTCAACTTTAATACTTAGATACAACTTTCAAGCTATGGAAAATCCAAACCTAAGAGGGGAGGAAATACAATGCATTTTATGAAGCAGTGATGCATTCACAACTTCCATATCGTCAAAATCAGCTTATAAGATCTAATTTTGATTGCCTCATTGCAAAACTATACCAATTTGATTATAATACATATAGCATATATATATTTCTCTTAATATATCTTTCTTATAATTTTGATATATTAGATTCACATCTTCTCTTTTTTAAAGCCTATTTGAAAAGTAACTACTTTTTCTATGTTGATTTGGTTTTAGGTTGAAGAAGTTTACATACTTTGGTGGTTAAAGAATTGAAGTCAACAAAAATCTTGGTTAGTAGCCAGCATTAGTGGCACCTTATTTTTTAAATTATGTTATTACTTTATTAGTTTTTAGGTGTTTTTATTCATATGTATACTTTTGTACCATATGTTTTCCTTTTTAATAAAACAAAATCAAAAGTTTCAATTTTTATATTTAGATGCTTCATATTTTTTTCTTATTTTGAATATTGTATCAAATTGATTAACAAAAAAATTATTTGATATGTCACCACAATCTAATTTGCTTAATAACTTGTCTAACAATATTTTTTTATGTAATATGTATGTAAGTTGTATAAAATTTTTGTAGTTTGTAATCATACTTCTATATTATTTGTTTTTGTTTCTTGCATAACTAACAAATTTAAGTTTTTTATAACATTATAATTTTCGCAGATGATGTTATTACTAAGGTTTTTTTTTCCTTTTTCAATAATCATTTATAACTTATGACTATATTAAAATAAATATATTCCAAAATTTCTTATTCTAAACAATGATCAACCTCAACACTTTTCAAGATATTCCTTTACAAGTTTGGCTATGGAACAAGATAATTATGTGATTGATGTTATAGAATAAATATTTGAAGAACCATATAGTGAGAAAGAGGGTGAGCCAAGTACTACAACAGACATTGATGAAGAGGATGAGGAATGTGCCATAAAGAAAAATATTTGAAAGAAAACTTTGATGGCATAAAAGGACTTCAAAGAGGTTACATTGAGGGATGAAACAAAGAAAGTAGAGTGCAATAATTTCCATACGAAGCTTAAAATTGTTTTTAGTGGTACTACTTCCCATTTGAAAAGGCACTTGTCTACCTATGCATACTATAAACTAAAAGGTCAACAAGAGTTATCTTTGACAAAATCAGAGGGGTAAGTTCTGCTACTTACTTTAGATTTGATTCTTGCAAATCAAAAGAGGTTTGAGTTAAGATAATTCTTTCCCATGAATACCCTTTCAATATGATTAAACATGAAATGCTCAATAAATACTTGAAAACATTAACATCTTATATAAACAAATTGTCATGTGTTATGGTAAAACAAGATTGCATTGTTATTTATAACCATTACAAGAATAAAATGAAGTATGTGTTGAGTAAGGTGTAAAAAATAGTATTAATACTGATTTATGGAAGTCAGATGCTCAAACGATCTACTATACAGTTACGAGTGCACATTACATTGGTGATGATTAGGTGTTGCACAAGTATGTATTAAATTTTCTCCACTTGCCTCCTTCTTATAGTGTTTGGACTATTTTTAATGTATTGTACAAATGCTTTGAGGAATGAAAATTTGAGAACAAGGTTTGTAATCTTACAATTGATAATGTAACGACCAATGATAGAGTTGTCAAGATAGCAAGAGATATTTTTGCTTCTAGGAATAAGCTATCTTTTGTTGGAAAAATATTTCATGTGAGGTGGTGTACCTATATCATAAATTTGTTGGTATAAGATGGTCTTCATTCATTAAGCATATTACTATAAACGTACGAGAGAATGTCAAATATTTGGTGGACTCTAATGCATTTTTAAAGCTATTTAGCAAGATTGTCAAGCAATTAGAGTTTCCTACAAGAAAATTGGTGTTGGATATGATCACAAGATGCAATTCAAATTATACCATGTTTTCCATTGCTTTAGAGTATAAAGATGTATTTTCTAGATATAATGAATAGGATTTGAGATAATAATGGTTACCAAGTCTGAAGGAATGGAAGGAGGTAGAGGGTGTATAGGGGTTTCTTGTAATTTTTAATGAGATTACAAAAATTATCTTAGGAAGTGAGTATCCTATATCAAATTTATATTTACCAGAGATTTGGGTGATAAAAGAAGCACTAGATGAGAAGGTAGTTTGTGATGATCTTTTTATGCAAGTAATGGCCGTGATTATGAAAGAGAATTTTGATAAGTATTAGAGTGAATACAATATGTTGATGTCTCTTGCTTCCATATTAGTTCCTCGCTACAAAATGATGTTAGTTAATTATACATTTCCTATCATTTACAAAGATGATGTAAGAAAAAATGTGGACAATATAAAGATAACATTGAGAAAGATTTTTTATGATTATGCACAACATTATGTCAGTAGTGTTCAAAGTGCATTGGAGAAGGATAGTGGTGGTGAAGTCGAGTTTGGTAGTGTCATTGAGAAAGGAATATTGTCTAGGAATCAAGGTTTGAAATTTTTAATAAGAGAGTTATTACCCAACGATCAAGAAAATCAAAGTTAGATATGTACTCAGAGGAGGGTATATATATGTGTACGGATGGTTTAAGAACTCCTTTTTCAGCACTCAATTAGTCGAAGGGAAATACCTAGAAGTTTCCTCTCTTATATCAAGTAGCATGTGATATTTTATGAATTCCTATCACATCAGTTTCTTTGAAGGTTGCTTTTAGTGTTGGTAGGAGAGTAATTGATCCATACCGAGAATCTTTAGATCCTCAAATAGTTAAAGTGTTACTATACGTTGATGATTGGGTTCAATCTAGAGAGAAGCTTAAGAAGAAGGTGAATGTTTTTCTATTTTGTATTTGAGTTTAATTTAATAATTTAGCCTTGTTTCAACCCAATAACTAGTATTTTTTTAATTGGATTTCTATGTTTTTGATAGGAATAAGAGTTTGAAGGTATGCTAGAATATAATTTTCCATATTTTAGGCTTTGATGTTCTCATAGAAGGTACTTGACACTCTAGTGACTCCAACTTTATGCATTATATAGGCATTAAAATAGATTCTGCTACTTATTTTTATACAACTCTTATTGCTTGTTTTTGTATATACTAACCAAGAATATTTTCTTATATTAGGTCTGATACAAGCTTTTGTTTGATGTTTTGATTTTATATTTATTTTCATTAGAGTTTAGAGTCCAATTATGGATTTATTGGTATGTTTTTTGAACTTGATAATTTATTTACTTCCTTCCTTGATATATTTTGCACTTTGGATGTTATAGAAGGGTTATTGAAAAGTAATTTATCTATTTCCAAAAAGCACATGTGCAACATTGAATTTATGCATATATGCATCTATAAAAGGTGGTTCAAGGAAGCTTCTCATCATTGCCTCTTTGCACTTGATAGATGATGGAGTCATTTTGCAATTCTAATAGGAGTCTAAGGGCATATTAAGGTGTTGACCTATTATGAAAGGAAAAAAATATGGTTCCTTAATTATTACTTGTATAGAAAGATTTTATTACTATCTTGATTATATTGATCTTGGTCCTTTCAAGTATATTGGAATGTTCTGCATCTAAACTCTTATGATCTGAAGAGAATGGTGGATCTTGTGGGTGTACTAGGCAGGATGTAATTTATAATTGTCTCATTTTGGTGGGGTCTGGAGGATCATGGTAGATCCTATTTATGTGCACAGCGGATCAATTTTTGTTGTTTATTTATGTCATTATATAAACATTTTGAGAATTTTTATATAACTTATTATGTTATTTTGATGGATTTTCTTGTATTATTTTTGGAGTATTTTTATGATGCTTTAAATTATATTACTGGAAAACTAGGTTGACAACCATGTTGTAATAAAGCTTTTTGGCCAATTCTTTTTCTTAGTAGCCAATGGATGGTGATGATGTGGAGGTTTGATAGCTAAATGACTCCATGTTTCAAGTATATCTAGATGGATGTGTTTTTCTTCACTTATAATAGGTATTAATATTTACAAAATAGAGCCCAACTAGCTTTAACAAGTGGATTATGAGCTCTAAATGATCTCTAATGAGCTAAACATGTCAAATGATCCAAGCGAGCTCTAAACAAGCCAAACAAGTAGTAAATGAGTCCCAAACAAACTAGTAAAGTAGGCTTGTTTGAGTTAGGCTCGATTATAATAAAGGAGCAGAGACGAGCAGCTCACAAGTCATATATGAGACAAATCTAAACATCCGTTAGAAGTCTTAGTTTGAGTTCAAGCTACCATATTTTTATATGAGCCGAGCCCGAACCAATTATTATTTGGCTTGACTCATTTACGACACTAGTTATGTAAGTCATGAAGTTTTGATGCATCATATGACCTTGGTAGAGCATGCATAGCTAATTAAATGTCATAAGCGTGATATATGTTTATTATGATCTCAACATGATGCTAGGACTTTGTATGCTTGTGAATCTTATTGAGGTAACTTGACCTACTCATTACTAAGTGTACTAATGTGGCCATTTGTTCAGTTACCTACTCATTCCCACAAGTACAAGATCATGTGTAGGTTTTTAGGGATGGTTAGTGGTGAGCTTAACTCATTTTAAGCTTGAGGCTTGAGAGTATGGACATCTAAATATGTTGTTCAGTCCCTAATGGACAAGGGTTGGGGCTACACTCTACCATTGTTTTCTACCATTGTAGTTCTATATTTTTGTTGAACCTACTTTCATGTATTTGAATATATCAAGGATCGTCGATGTCCTATTCTATAAAAATTTTCTTTAAGTATCTATATACCATGTTTCTTGCGCACTCTACTTTCATTTTGATTGGTTTGGTTTCTTAGCCTTGTATATAACATAAGATAGGCGGCTGACATCTATGCTATATTATGTGCGGCGATAATAACCTATTTTTTCTAGTTATGCTTAGTATCTTTTTCGCTTTCATAATATATTAAAATAAATTTTTTTTTGAAGTCAAAATTAGGGGTGTTACATGCTGATATCAGAGCTTTTTTAAAAAAAAAATTCTTCTCTAGTTTAAATTTTTTTAGCTTATATCACATTTTATTTAAAATGATTTTCAAGCTATTTGGGTATTTAATTGAAATTTTAAGTATTTTCAAACCCGAAATGTTCATGTGTGAGAGTGGGTTGGGAATGTACTATAGACAACCTCTATGTTAATTTTTTATGCTAGTATTAGTACTCGATAAATTGGTTATTTCTAATTAATCCTAGTCTTTAAGAGTTTATGGCCGCCAACTACTATTATGAGCGCATCAAGGCATTTATGGAGACTATTGGTGCTTACATGAAAGGTCAGATCCAAGAACCACAACCATAGGTAGTACTAATACCTACACCAATTCTTGAGGAATGGCCTAAGACGACAGGACATCATCGCCCACTAATCTTCAAGGTTCAGGAGGACCCTAACATCATTGAAAGATGGGTCACGGACATGGATAAGACCTTCATCACTTGTGGTTGTGTATTACGGGTGGAGAAGAAGGTGAAGGAGCATCCAGTATAGAGGCGGAGAGCCTACTATTTAGGAACCCTTCCTTGAGGTGCTTTAGGCTTGATTTTACTCCATTCATCTCCGTATGAAGAAGTATAACAAGTTTATGGCCCTTTAGTAGGGAGGCATGTTGATAGAGGAGTAATACTTGAGGTTCGTAAACTTTATCTAGTTTACTCCTGAGGTAGAGCTAGTGAGGTGATGCAGATTCACTACTTCATGATTGGCTTTGAGATCAAATACTATGAGTTATTAATAGGAGTTAATTCACTAGACATGGTAAGAATATATGAGTAGGCCTTAGAAGCTTCCCAATTAGTCTAGGTCTAGAGTGCCCAGATGGGGGGCAAGAGGAAGTAGGAGGGTCACTAGCATCCTGATGATAGGAAGAAGGCTTACCATAGAGGTAGCATACCACTTAAGTATAGCTAAAGTATGAGGTTAGCACCCCAAGTTGATGGTCAGTCTAGGAGACATGTGGAGGAGAGACATTACCATTACAAATGTTACAAATTAGATCATCTAGAAGTGGATTATATAGGTAACAAGGTGACTTGCCATGGATGTGTTATGGTGGGACAAAAAGCTTATGAGTGTTTTGTCAGAGGTGGTAGTTTTCAGAGAGGTCAGCTCTACCTTAGAGCATTGGATCTATACTATAGTCGCAACCACATACTCTAAGAGTTCCTCCATCCCCAACTACTGATGTCAGTTGTACAAGCCAGCCTAGGGGTTAAAAGACTCACTTATTTCTGTCGGGTCAGGGGTTAAGCAGTGCTATAGGGGTTCCTTTGGGAGGATACCTAAATGTAATTATCTAGTTAGGGGTAGAGTGTTAGGCTAGTGTGGTAATTGACATGCTTACTATCTCTACCTTTCCAGTATGCATATTATTTGACTCTACTGCATCCCATTCTTTTGTATAATTTGCATTCGTAGCTAGAGATTTATTATCTCCTTCCTATAGTATTTTCACTTTTGTTATGTTACATTTAAGGAAGAGGATTGCGTGGTCTAGGATCTATAAAGCGGTGGCATTGATAGATTAGGGTCTCATTGAGCTTGAATTTCTCAATTTTGATATGATTGTCAAAACTAACATGTTAGGGAAGTACCAAGCATTAATAGATTATGCAAAGGAACATGTGCTTCTTCAAGGACCAAAGGGTGTTAGGGTCTCATATTAGAAATGTGAGCCTAACCCCTCTATAAGGGTCATACTGACAGTCATGATGAGTACCCTTGCTCCTAAGGGTATTCACTTTTCTTGTGTAGTGTTCTCAAGATACCGAGGCCGATGAGACATCACTAGAGAAAAATATAGTGATCTGAGAGTATTCCGATGTGTTTCTTGATGAGATTCTGGGCATACTGCCTATTCAAGATATTGAGTTTACCATGGACATATTGTCAAGGACTGAACCAATATTTAAAACATCATACTATATGGCACCCATAGAGATGAAGGAGCTTAAGGATTAGTTAGAAGAATTATTGGAGAAGGGATACATTTGACTAAGTGCAAGCACCAATCTTAATCATTAAGAAGACGGATGGTAGCTTGAGACTATATATCGACTATTGAGGTTTAAATCAGGTTATGGTGAAGAACTGTTATATATTACCAAGGGTCCACGATCTTTTTGATTAACTTAATGGAGCCATAGTATTTTCCAAGATTGATATTCATTCACGTTACTATCAATTGAGGAAAAGGAAGAAACATATTGCAAATACACCATTTAAGATAGGATATGGCCATTATGAGTTCATAATAATGCTTTCCGGACTCACTAATGTGCCAGGAACATTCATGTCTCTCATAACACAGATTTTTGGATAGTTTTTGGATAAGTTTGTTATAGTATTCATCAACAGCATCCTTATCTACTCCAGTGATTGAGAGAAGCATAAATAACATTTGAGATAAATCCTAACATCGTTAAGGACACACTAGTTATATGCCAAGCTTTCGAAGTGTGAGTTTTGTTGGATCAAGTGGCTTCCCTTGGACATATAATTTCAAAGGATGGGGTGGCAGTTGATCATTCCAAGGTTCGAATAGTTTTCGAGTGGCCATCACCAACTTCTATCAAGGATGTGTAGTTTTCTAAGGTTGGCTGGTTACTTCTGTAGGTTTATTGCAAATTACTCTAAGATAGCTCATCTGTTAACTAATTTTCTGAAGAAGGCTAAACGATTTCACTAGGAAGAGAAGTGTGGAAAACTTTTGAGGAGTTAAAGAGATGTTTAACTACCACCCCAGTACTTACATTACCAAGTGGATCGGACAGTTTTGAAGTATACAACGGTGCTTCTAAGCTTGGGTTAGGTTTCATGTTGATGAAACATGGGAAAATGGTTGTGTATGCTTCTTGACAACTAAAGGAGCATGAGAAAAACTACCTGACGCACGATTTAGATCTTGCTATAGTGGTGTTCGCCATTCAAATTTGGAGGCATTACCTCTATATTATTTAATGTAAGTTCTACATTGGTTATAAGATCCTAAAGCACATTTTCATACAGCAAGAGTTAAATTTGAGATAGTACCAATGGTTGGAATTGGTTAAGGGTTATGGCTTGGAGTTGACTTGTCATGAGGGTAAGGCTAATATGGTGGCAGATACCCTTAACTGAAAAGGTGTCACATTCCTTGAACACGATTGTGTTGTCAGATCAGTTATATTATGAGCTTAGGGAGATAGAGATCGAGTTGATCACCATTGGTAGTTTGGAGGTAAGAATGAGTGCAATCATCATCATACCTTCAATCTTTGAGGAGATCTAAGCTAGTCAATTTGGTGATGTTAAGCTTGAGAGGATAAAAAAGGTTGTTAAAGAAGGTAGAGAGAAAGGGTTATAGCTACACGAGGACTCTAGTTTTAGATATCATGGTAGGTGGTGTGTACTATGGGGATGTTCTGAGCTCAAGAGGAAAATTCTAGAGGAAGGTCATTGTACTCCTTATTCTATCCATCCTAGAGGGGATAAGTTATATAAGAATTTAAAGAAGGTATATTGGTGGCCCCTATGAAGTGTGAGGTTACAGAGTTCGTTACCCAATGTTTGACGTATCTGAAGGTCAAGATCAAGTATAAAATACTAGTAGGGTTGGTACAACCATAGGAAGTTCCATAGGAGAAGTGGAGCAGCATATCTATGGACTTTATGGTGGGTCTCCCAAAGACCCGTATTAGATTTGATTCCATCTACGTTATTGTGGATCATCTAAGTAAGTCAGTAGTGTTCATACAAATGAAGATGACATAGAGTATGGAACAGTTAGCCAATGCTTATGAAAAGCACATTCTATGACTACATGAGGTCCCTAGAGACATCATGTCAAATAGATAAGTCACTTTAGAAAAAAGTTGTAAGCCACTTTTGAAACTCAATTGAAGATAAATATTGGCTTCACCGATCTACGAATGGTCAAACAGAGAGGATCATTCAGGCCTCATAGGACATGCTTCAGGCATGTGCGTTAAATTTTTGGGGCATTTAGGAAGACTATTGAGACTTGATCCAGTTCTCTTACAATGATAGTTACCATGCAAGTATCAAGATGGCACCTTTTGAGTCCTAATAAGGAAGGATATGTCATAGTCCCTTATGTTGGAGCGATGTCAACGAGATGATTCTGTTGGGACTAGAGATTAATGAGGAGAGGACGATGAAAATCCAACTAATTTAGGATAAGATGAGAGTAACCTAGGATCGATAGAAGAGCTATGTAGATTTGAGAAGATAGACCAATGGTTAGTAGGTGGGTGATTGAGTCCTTTTGAGGGCCTCTCCCACCAATGGAATAATGAGTTTTGGAAGGGTAAGCTCTGTCCAAGGTACATTAGACTATACAAGATTATAGATTATTTAACCCTATTGTTGGAATTATTACGTGTACATAATATCTTTCAAATATCCTGGTTGAGGAAGTACGTAGAAGATCCTTCGCATGTCATCCAGTTGGAGTCGTTAGAGCTTGATGAATCTTTAATTTTTGAAGAACATCTAGTAAGCATTTTGGGCATGTAGACCCTAGTGACGTACATGGAGAAAATCTATCTAGTAAAGGTTCTTTGGTCATGGTATGGTGCCAAAGAGGCCACTTGGGAGGCAGAGAAGGATATTTAAGTGAAGTACCTAGAGTTATCCTCCTAGTTTGATATCTATTGGTGTGATCTTTTATTTTAAGGGAATAATACACCCTTTTTCCTTGATGAATGTAATGTTTGAACTACTAAGGATTATATAATATGTTTAGATCTAAGTTAGTAGGCATTAGGGATGCAGACTCTTTAAGGGGCTAATGTTGTAACATCCCATATATTTTTAAGATTTATAGAATGAAAAATTATGGTGTTTAATTAAATTTGATAATTTTTTACCTTGATTTAGAACTATACTTGGGTTTTAGGTAAAGATGGTTTTGAGTAAAGTTTAAAAAATTGAATAAAACAAGTTTATAGGCAGCCCAATCAACTATTCTATGAACCGATCGACTGGTTCGTAGTTTCAGCAAATGGGTTTTATTTGATGAACTGATCAATTGATTTAGGGAACTAATCAACTAGTCTGTGGAACAAGCTTAATTTTTCTAGAAATTTCTTATATCAAAATGGATCTTTAATAATCCAACTCCAAACTATTCTTGATTGATTCTTAACCCTTCTATCATTTATTCGGCTTTAGTTGTTGCTTTGAACAGATTTGAGGACTCAATTTTGACCATTGAGAGAGAGAATAACCTCACTTTTATCTTTTTCTTCCTCTCTCCTCTGCACACCTCTAGAAGTATGTTTTGATTCCACATTATCCCTGCTCGATAAGGAGATTTCTTCCTATGTTCATCATCCATCACCCATTTTATGTTGAATTTTTTTTGGATGAACCCGACTTACATTCTCTAGAAAATCACCATTTGAGCTCTAAAATTGGGGTTTTCGATATGTTGTATAACCTCACTCATTCCTTGACCTATTCGTTGGCTATAAATAACCCTAGTTACCCCTTCTTCTCACTTTTCATTCATCCTCTAACACATATGTTGTTTCCTCTCTAATTCGAGCTTACATTCTCCTTTCACTCTTCTAATCCTTTGTCTAGCTCCAGCATGTTTTATCCTTAAGTAAGGAAGAGTTAGATTTAGGAGAAAGTTGAGTTGTTTTTAGCTAAATCATTCTATGTTTTTCTTTTATGTGTGGTAATTCTATTTTCTTTTGTAATTTGAGTTTTGATTTGTGAAATTTATTCAATGATTTCTACGTTCTAATAAGTTGTTTTCAAAGGATTTGGGTGTTTAAATCTTTCAGCTTGAGTTTTTTTTTCTCTTTAGAGGGAAACTTTGCTAAGCATCAAGTAAGTAATTCTTACCTTTGAAATGTGGCCTTAATAAGCATGTGTTGTGATGTATTCTACAAAATGTTAAGTTTATATGCCTAGATGATAATTTATCTTCTAATTAACGCATGTTGAATTAATTGATAATCATGAGAAAAGGGTATGCTTATAAATAGGGTTGATTTGCTTAAAAGTGAAACATGACTCAATTTATAAGCTTGTTAAGTTCTGGTATTTTGTTATGACCTATTATGGTTTGGATGTGGTAAGACTTTAAAGTGTGATTTGCATGAAAAATTTATGATATGTGTTGTCTACGAGCAAACTAATCCATTGGTTAGGCTAAACAAGTTGATTAATTAGCTCAAGCCGATCAATCTATTAGTCTGTGGTGACCTTAGTTGCTATCTACTTACACCCATCAATTGGTTTGGAAGAACCAAGTGATTGGTCTCATAACAGTTGACTTGTTAGGCTAAACTAATCGACTGGTCCTTAGAATAGTCAAATAATTGGCCCAAACCAATCAATCGGTTGGTTTGTGGTGACATTGGTTGTTCTCTACTTAAAAACCATCAACCGGTTTGGTAGAATCGATCAACTAGTCTTACAACAGTCGACTAGTTCAGCTAAACCAATAGACTAGTTTGAGGGAAACCTGGGGTTTGACTGAGCCAAACAAATCGACTGGTTAGTAAAACCAATCGATTGGTTAGCCCCAACCAATTGACTGGTTTGGCTAGAGTGTGTGATTTTGATCTTTTGGACTTTATATGTTTTGAGACTATACCCAACACTACTATATGATTATTTAATGATGGAAATACACCTTTTAGAATGGATTGACTAACCTAATGAATGGATTAAATGGATCATAATTCATTGCACGCTCAATAAGTGCTTGGGAAAGTTTTAGGGAAAAAACCTGAATAAGTATGTTATGACATCAGAATAGTAATGTAATCAAGATTATTAGCCTAAAATGGATTATCATGATGGATTAATTAACATTGGTTAAGCACTAATAGAAATCCCATAACATGTTTGGAGGATAAAAGTGGTTAAGATGGAATCAGTATGTGTGTGTCTTACTTAGATGTTGTAAGGGCCTTATATGATCACATAACCTTGGAAAGTAACACACTAATCACTAAAAGTGGAATATGATCAAGTTGTGTATGAGTCTAGGTTACCCAATCCTTGATTAGCTTCTAAGGGTTAGTCTACCTTCGAGCGTTTATTGGTGCCTTTAGGATTTTTTGTAAGGACATATTTTTTTTAAAAAAACCCCTTATTTTTTTTGTAAGGACTCTTAAAATGGTTTATTATTTTCTTTTATTTTTTTCTATTTAAAAAACCCCCATAAATGTATTTTCTTTCTTACTAATTATTTTTGTGTAATTTAGAGTCTTTTATATTTTTTATTTGTATACTAGCTAAATTTAGTATTCTCAATCCCCGGCTTAAGAGGATACCCTTATTTACCAATACTATAATTGATAACAAGATGTTTTAAATTATATGCCAACTACAACTACACCAAACACGTAGGCCATAGGACACAAACATAAATAAATAAATAAACCACATAATCCATGAGGCCTATGAACATGAACTCTAAGCCATAAGCTTTGACATCATATCCCACCATCAATGGACATACATGCCATGGGGCTTAATCATAAACATATATCAATATTAACATAAGGGCATCCCATCCAACCAGCATTGGACATGCATGCCATGGGGCTCAATCATAATAATAAGAGCATCCTTCTCAATGATGAATGGATATCTATGTTGAGGGCCTAGTATAAGGACTCTAAAATACACCTCACTTGGATACATAGTATGTCACTCAGGTTAGACATCTCATCCACCAATAATGGAATCTATTCATGGAATCCTCACTAAAGGTATCATAATCTTTAATTATACACACTATTTGTATTGTTCAAACGTATCAATAGATTACAGAAAGTATTGAAACATTATACAACTAGTGACCCCTTATGTTTTATGGAAATACAAAATGATAAGTCTATAGACTATTGATGAGTACATATTTTGAAATATTTTATACCCCTTTAATCTTAGCTTTTGGTATTTTATTTGATTAATATATGTGAATAATTATAATTTTATGCTTAAGTGATAATAATTATACAAATTTTATTAATTGAGCTAAAATAATATGAATTAAATAAATTTAAAGTATAAGATTATTTATTAATTTTTCTAATTTTATTTTATAAGAAAATTAAAAATTAAAAATTAAAAATTGAGTTTAGCCTTCGGAAGCTTTTGATGAGCTTAAAAAGCTCCTAACAACGGCTCTGGTGATGCAACCTCCAGATTAGGTCCTATCATTTGAGATTATGTGTGATGCCTCTGACTATACGATTAGTGTAGTCATAGAGCAACAAAAGGATAAAAATCCTTACATCATTTACTATGCTTCAAAAATTCTTAATGATGGTCAGTTAAATTACTCCACTATCGAGAAAGAACTGTTAGCTATAGTAATTGCTATTAAAAATTTTAGATCATATTTACTTCAAATTAAAGTTATTATTTGTATAGATCATACAGCATTGAAGTATTTATTGTCTAAAAAGGAAGCAAAAAATCGGTTAATAATATCGGTTTTCTTACTATAAGAGTTTGATGTGGAGATAAAGGACAAGAAAGGGAGCGAGAATGTAGTGGTTGATCATTTGATTATTAGTGGTGGAAGATCATAATTTTACAATAGGATGATTGAAGCTTTGCTACATAAGAATAGGGTCACACATAAAGTTTCTACTCCCTATCACCCTCAAAATAGCAAGCTAGTAGAAGTTTCTAACTGATAAATCAAGAATATACTAGATAGGATCGTGAGCCCAAATAGAAAAGATTGGAGCCAAAGGCTAGATGATCCTTTGTGGGCTTATAAGACTACCTATAAAATGCCCATAGGCATGTCTCTGTTTTGGCTTGTTTATGGAAAAGCATACCATCTACTTGTGGAGCTTGAACACAAGGCATGGTCGGCTATGAAGAATTTGGACATAAGTATAGACTCCACTGGAATGCATAGAAAGTTACAACTTCATGAATTGGAAGAAATAAAGGATGATATATTTGAAAGTGCTATTGTATACAAGGGGAAGACAAAAGCTTTCCATGGTAAGATGATTTGTGGAAAGTCATTTGTTGTGGGAAAAAAAGTGTTATTCTACCATTCATGTCTTCGTTTATTTATAAGCAAGTTGTACTCTAAATGTGTGGGTATTTTTATTGTTACTCATGTTTTTCCTCATGGTGCCATATAGATTAGAAGTGAGAGGATGGATAATGAATTCAAGGTTAATGTTTATAAGCTTAAACCATACTATGAAGCATTCAAAGAGCATAATGTTGAAGAGATGCAATTACAAGAAGCACCCACCTTGACTGAGTAAACCAAGAACATGTCAGGTTAAAGACATAAAAACAATCACTACTTTGGAGGCAACCCTTTAGTTGTTTTTATTTAATTTTTCCCTCCATACTTAAAAATTACATATTCCTTTAGTAGTTTACACATTGAGGAGAATGTGTGATTTAAGTGAGGGGTGTGAGTATTTTATGTGGTTGCATTAAAAAAATAATTTAAAAAAATTTAAAATAAAAAAATGATTTTTTTTGGTGTTTTAATATTCTTAAAAGCCCTTAATAAGTTAATGAGGATCATATCTCTAAAATCTAATGAAAAGAGGATCATAAAATTGAGATAAAGCTAGTGGAGATTTTTTGTGTTAATTTTAATATAGGAAACACATATCTACGTGTCTAGATTTGAATGGAGAAAGAACATATATGTTTTTGTAACCACCAACATGGCATGTTGAGATTCACATTCCTTAGTGAGCTTTTGAACCATATATACTTTTTTTTCTATGTGAATTCACATGAAGTTATCTACTTATCTTGGCTCCAAATTTTCTTTGCAAACCTCATATACGTTTCATTGCTTTGATCAAATGACTTGCCAAAGCTTTGTAATGGACTCTAGAGATTACTAGAACTTACTCTTGTACTAGTCAAAGCTTATAGTCATAACATACTTTGATTAATGAAATGATAGAGGAAACTTAGGATTTTTCACCGCATGACCAAATAGCTTGATCCTAATTTGTGTATACATGATGTACACCCTGTAGAAGCCCTTTGAGCCTATACATTGAAAAAATATTTTTCTTCACTACCCACATTAAATAACCTTTGATCCTTATATTTATCCTTACTTAAAGCTAACGGAAGGGGATCAAATCATTATGAATATAGAGTGGTTATGTATGTGAGTGTATGTGTAAGAAATATATGTATTCATGCTAAGAAAGGAATTAGTTATGTTTGGTGGTAGGGATAGAATTTATATATTCATTATATTGTCATCATTATTCTTTGTATAAGAAAATTAAAAAAAAAGAGAAAAAAAAAGAGAGAGAAAAAGTAAATGATACAATATAAGGAAGAGAGGGATATACGGAGATAATGTTGAGAATGTTCTATTCATGTTCTATTTTTATCTCATTGTTCTAGTTTGGTGTTAAGGTTGAGGTATGATTATCGATTATTGATTATTTATGTGGTTTTAATGCTTATATTTCATCTGATTATTAGAGTCCACTAGTTCTTGATGTTTTTAACACCACAATTCTAGAATACTCTATACCCTTTTATACCTTAAACCCATTATAACCAATAAGTAATTTGATTCTTAAGATGAGCAACCTTTAATCTGATGGAGATTAGTCACAAAATTTAAGCATATGGTTTGGTCCATTTGGCAGGTATACGGTATCCTTCATGAGGTTTTATCCATAGGATTATGAGCCTTTTTTATTTATATTTGCAAGTTGCTTGTTATCTTTATTATCTTATCTTACATACCTAAGTGTTTTTATACATTTGTAGACATGAATCTAAGAGTGAGAGAAAAAAAATATAGAGGGCATCCGTAGTGAGGATGAATCATGGTGTGATTGTGATATGGTAGATCTTCATTCATATTACCGATCTGTCCATACCTGTCATGTTCATGTGTAAACCATATATTGAAATTGATCCTTTAAATCTCCCAATGCCAAATCTTGGATGAGTGTCAATCTTGTTGTTATGAAAGTAAAAGATTCTTAGACAAAATTAGTTATGGGTGTTAGGTGTGGTTTTATTATTATTATTATTATTATTATTTATTGTGTGTGATTTTGTGGGTATATCATCTGTGAAATCCTCACGAGACCTTACTCGTCCTCTAAGGGTGATCTAAGGGCTTAAAGAGCCTATTATACATGCTAAATGCAATCATGAGACCTACGAAAGTGACTTATTAGTTTATTTTTATTCAGTTTGAATCATAACTTACTTGAGGAAAAGTAAGAAGCAAAGTTTGGGGGTATTGATGAATACATATTTTACATCCCTTTAATCTTAGTTTTTGATATTTTATTTAAGTAATATATGTGAATAACTATGATTTTATGCTTAAGTGATAATAGTTGTATAAATTTTATTAATTGAACTAAATAATATAAATTAAATAAATTTAAAGTATAAGATTATTTATTAATTTTTCTAATTTTATTTTATAATAAAAGTAAAAAAATGGAGTTTATCATTTATATAGATAATCCAAAGACCGAAAGCCCAAAGGCCTGGGACAGAGAAAAGAAAAAAAATTTGTTGCCAAAGACCAACAAAGGCCTGGGAGCCATCGAAAAGAAAGAGCCAACGAAGAATAAAAAGCAAGAGCAGCAGCCATAGTTTTAAAAACCGGACCGGTCATCAAACCGGTCTCATAACTAGTTCACTGGTTTAGTGGTCGAACCAGTGGTTTGGACTGGTCGAACCAGTGGTACATTTTAAGTCAAAAAATATGAAATATATAGAAAATTAAACTCTACATAAATTTGACCAGCTCCCGACCGATTTTTTGACCGGTTCTAAGATCGATTTTTTGACCGGTTCACCGGTTTTCACAGGTCCGACCGGTTTTTGACCGGTTTTCACTGGTTCCGATATCTTAAAAACCGGTATATGAAATTTAACCGGTGACCCGACCGGTTCGCCGGTTCACTGGTCGGACCGGCCGGTCCGGTCCGGTTTTTAATACAAGGGCAGCAGCAAAAGAATTCAGCCGTAGAGTCTGGACAAAAAAAAATTAGGAGAAGAACCAGCGAGCCACATCAGAGAAGAAAAGTAAGCAAGGCAGTAAGGGATGCTACAGGGTACAAGTAGGAAAAGAAAAAAAAAAGAGAGAGCTATGTAAGAGTCTAATGATGTATGAGAAGAAGGAATAAAGAGCAAAAAGGAGAAGTGAACAACACAGGGAGTAGACGAAAAAATAAATAAAAAATGTTCTACCGCAACAGAATAGTAGTACAAGAAAGTGAAGCATAGAAAACGATACAGGAGAGATAGCGGCGGTCTGTGTTGCACCGGGACGGGAAAACGAAGATGGAACGAAACACGGAAATGATATGTTTTAAAAATGTAGGAAACGGAGACGGTAGGAAACGTCAAAAAAATTACATATATATATATACATATTTTATGTATATATATTTAAAAAAATAGATTAAATATATTAAAATTAAGATAGAAAAATACAAAATTTCTAAAATTAGTTCTTATATAAGTTAATTTTAATTATTAATAACTATTTTTTAATAAAAAATTAATTAAATAATATTTTTTTTAATAAAAATATTAATTAAATAATTTTAATATAATTTTTAATCAGGAAATATTTCCGAGGATTTTCCGGGATGGGGACATTTCCGGGACGAGGGGACGGCACCTGATTGCCGTCCCCGTGCATCACAGGTGGCGGTACGAGAGCAGGGAGGCTGCGAAGAAAAAAAAAGTGAAAGGCACGGAAAGAGAGAGAAGAAAAGACAAAAAGGGACCTAAAAAATTTATTTCAGATAAATTATAATGATTTTTCACCTAAATATATTGTTAATTATTTATTCATAATTAATTCCAGTTATTTCTTTCTTTATTTTTAATTTATAATTTTAAAAAATATTTTTGTGTAATTATTTTGATCATTATGACTAATTATTTATTTATTGATAGGGAATAGACTGAAATCTTATATTATAGTTTGAGATATGATATTATTTTTCTTTATTTCATGATATTGCTCTGTAACTCTATGTTAATTACTATCTTTTATCTATATGATTCTATCTAGTATAATTTATATGATGTATGCCTTATTCTAATTTCCTTATAGTGATAATGTGTAAGATTATTTGTATGTTAGGTGTCCATATAAATATTCTAAAAATATGTATAAATTACAGCTATATTATATAATAATTTAGCTAATAGTTTTGTGATTCTAACTTGAGTAGTGGAATGATTAGTTATGTGTGGGTCAAAGGAGAGGAATACAGCTAGACATGCTTATTGTACTAGTTTAGGTACTTAGATTGACATCCTTCTAAGTGTACTTAATGCATTACATCTAGTTAAATATAAGAGCAGTTTGTTGTTCCTACACTACTAGTATTTTATAGGATTAGTATTGGTGCTTTGTCGTATTAATTACTTTAGGAGAGTAATATAAGGTGTATAAACCTACTTTTAGCTTACTACTTGATCAATATCTTTCTTAAGATCAGATATTGACTTAGAAATTATTATTATAATTTAACCTAATCTAGTGGTGGATTTTGATCTCCCTAGTATATTTATCATATTTACGGTTATCCATTCTTTTATATTATTTTAGTTATTACTTTTATTATTTTCTATTTTTAAAACCCCCATTAGTGCTTTTTTTATTTACTTATTTTGTGTGATCTAGAGCTTTCATTTATTAATTTATTTTTATTATTTTTAAGATATTTAAATAGAGGTGAGCCCTTGCAATCTGCGGTATAAAGCGATACCATTATTTACTAGTACTATAGTTATTAATAACATTGTTTAAATTATGTGACAACAATGGTTATACCAGCTATGTTTTGTACGTTAGCACCAAATATATCCACAATTGTATATATTATAAGAATCACATGACACATATATCAAGTGCTTATAGTTAACACTTAACTTACAACATAATGCATGAACCACATTCATTTCAAAATTAGCGCTTTTAACCAAAAGGCTTGAGAGGCCAACAAACCAAAATATTAGATATATTAAGCTTAACCACAATAAAATATGGTTGTACACTAGTTTTAAAAAATTTACTATTCACACAAAATATTATTTATGATTGATGAAATTATCATTTTATAATGAAAAACTTAAATAAAATGCCTATCAAAAAATCACTACTGAGAAATCAATATTCATCATTAAATTAATATTAACACTCAATTACATTTCTAAGAGTCAAAAACAAGATTTTAAAAAATATTATGTTAGAAATCAAAGTAATCAAATGGAAGAACTTCACCTTTCACTAAACCTAACCTTATTTTACTTAATCAAAAATAAGGTAAAGTTAGATAATGGAAATTAGAAGTACAAACAAAATCTAACAATGGAGTAAAGATAGTGGCCTAAGCTATGCAAATGGAGCGAAGGGAGAAGTGGTGGAGAAGAATAAGAAGATAAAAAATAACTAAGATTAAAGGTGTAATAATAATTGATAAAGTGGATAGGCTCAAACTTACTTAACATGAAAGTTTTGTGGTGAAAATATCTAAAATGGAACCAAGGCATGGAGGGGATAATTTTCAACACATAAGAACAGCCAAAGGAGTGGATTGCAAGCTGCCACATGTCATGAGAATGTTAGAAAAGAAAGAAGAAAGTTTAGTTAACTTAAGGTAGTATAAAACAGGTAAAATGGTAACTTATACCAAGTAAAAACAAACTTGATAACAACAAGGCAAGGTGGGTGGTACTAGCCTTAGGGCCAAAATGAGTGGCTCAAACTCATCCTAATTAAGAATGGATGGTTTTGGTTGCCTTTCATAAGATTCGATGAGAGTTAGAGAAAGAAAATTGATTTTGATGACTTAATTATTACATTCAAATCTATATGATTAAACCTAAAAATTATAAAAATCAGCACATAACATTTTTAAACCCTTTAGACCTCTATAACACTAAAATATAATGATTTCAAAAGTTTCATAAATTTTAGATAACCCAAAAATTCATTTAGGGGCTTAAAATGCAATTAAGGCACAATGATATGATGAATAACATCACTTGCTAATAATTTAATTTTAGATTTTGAAAAATCCTAAAAGACTTAGAAAAATATGAGGAATTCTAATATCTAAATTAAATAAGAGTCTCAAAAGAGCTTGAAGAAGGAAAGAGATTCGAAAGTGTCTTGAGAGGATAATAATATAAGCACAAAACATTTCAAAATTAAAATTAAGGTGTCAAATTTAAAAAAGTTGTAAGGAAATATGTAATATAAGATAATTTTATTTTCAAGAGTTGATGATCTTGAATGAGTTACAACTTTTAATAATGGAGATATTACAATTGTATTGTATTAAGAGTGATCTCAAAGGAAGTTTATTAGAAAGCGTGCACGTGAGGATTAAACATGCTAGAAAGAACTCGTATTGATATTTGAAATCAGTCATTGATCTTGTTCTAGATAACTATATATAACCACTATAGAAGTCGGGGTTTTGCATATAGGGTTGTAATAGTCTAATAAATAAGCCATCCGATTCAGTCAATCATGATCAGCTTCATATACCAAATGTAAATAACGTTAGAGGCAGTTGTAGAGCTAATGGACGTATTTCTTCTCTTCCTAAGTAAGCATTACAAACTATGAATTGTTACTAAATGTATTCGGTGTCATAAATAATTAAGAATGTATAATATTTTATTTTAGGGTTTGCATAAATATGATTTTTTAGCGAATGACCTTTCAACTCTTTTGGCAAAAGGAAGGGTACGCATAATTTATAGTACCCAAATGCAAATAGTCCATAGGAATAACATAGCCCTAAATACAAGGCCAATGAGTATTGATACTCCAATCATTGGTAGTGCACCCGTACCTTATTATAAAGAAGGCCATGAGGCAGCCACAATGCTAGAAGCTCATGGAAGCTTTGTGCCTTAGCCTGTGGATTAGATACATCTCACTATTGAAGAGATAATTACATTTGACATCATTATTAGACCTTATTTATTTCTTACACTATTTATACATTATATATATATATGTGCTCAATATATATTTTATTTATTATTATCAATTAAGGAATTAAAAAAGAAGAGTGCTCCTACTAATAAAATCAAGAGAGATACTAGTAGAACGAGTAACACAAAAGTGGGTACTGCTGAAGGAAAGAGAGCTAAATCTGAAAAATCAGTTGCCCCACAAAAGATTTCTTCTTTACAGAAGAGCCAACCTCCACTAGCACTAGCTTCGTTGTATTTCTATGCCCAAAACTACCTCAGAGACAATTGTATTTTCATTGATTGTCGTCCTGAGTATGTTGGGAGGGATGATGTTACTTACATGGTATCGACGATTGACATAAGTGACATTTATAATCAGGAATGGATGTCAACCATGAGTGTTTCCATCTATGTCACGTAAGTATTATTTTATATTTTAGATTTTATTACTTCTTGTTATATTGGAATTTTTATGAACTCTTATATGATTTATTAGTTATTAACAAATATACATTGTTATTGTCATCTATAGGTTGGTAGCTAGTTGTGCTATGATGAAGGGAATGTTGTCCTCTACTGTGTTTGTATGTCCATACTATATAGCTGACAATACTACAATAAGAGAGGATATGCATATAAACTATTTAGTGGATCGCATTTTGATTGAGGGATACAACAAGCTTTATCTCATTCCTCACATCACAAATGAACATTGGGTTTGTATGCCGTCCAACCTGATCTTAATAAAGTTTATGTGTTTAATTCCCTTCAAACTTATGACATACCTTTTGACGTTGCTCGTCGTGGTGGGAATGAATTTATCGATATGTTAGTATACTTTTCACTTCTCACTTCATTAGCTTATTTATGCATATATTCTAATTTAATTATTTGAGGTATATATACTTACAATATTGTGCATCCAACTCTATTTATTATGGCACTACGGATGGCGTATCAAAGAAGAGATGGAAATGGTGTCTCAGACCCAAAGAGCCTTCAATATGAGCTTGTAATGGTAAGTAGAAAGATAAATATTTTATATATATATTTTAATTTAAATTAATATCTAATAGTTAGAGAGCTAACTGAATTCATTTGATAGTGTCCACAATAGTAGAATGGTAATGATTATGGATACTATGTATGTAGAATAATGGATCTGATAGTCCAAAATAGATCGGTCAACATGGATCCAAGCCATGTATGTTTGTTTTTCTATATTTTACTATTAATGAATCATGCCATATATATTTGGTACTTGACCTATGTGCTAGCTGAATATTAATCAAAACTTGAGCGTTGTAGTTTTTCACCGATGACTATGCACAAGGCTAGAAATCTAATGTTGATGAAATTGATGAAGTTAGAGACCAATGGGCCAAGTACGTGTATTCATACATTCGGTATTAGCTAAGGATCTATATTCTATATGCATGTTTAGGTTTGTTTTTCATCTATGCCTCTTGGTCTTCTAGGCTATGATGTATGAACTTTTAACTTTGGAGTGTAGAGGTACCTTATTGTGGTACGTTTACTAATTTTCACTCCTTGATATACATAGTGTATTCAAACATACTAATTAGAGCTTAAATGAAAATATGGAGTATCATTTGGGAGGAACACATGCATGTATATATGAATTGATGTTGTTTTACATTATAGATTTAGTAAATATTTGAATATACAACTGTGTATATGGGCTGGAATAAAATAGAAAATATATACATAAAAAAATATATATAGTTTTAACAATGGTTCTTAAGGAAACCACTATTATATATGTTTTAATAATGGTTTTGAATAGGAACCATTATTAAAAGTTTGTATTTAATCTCAAATTTATGCTCATTTAATACGTATTAGGGTTTAATAAATGCATAATTAATGAGTGAAACCCTAATTGGATTATATTTAATAACAATTTTTGTAATACCCGTTATTAAAACCTAGTTTTGAACAACTTAAAAACTATTATTAAATACGAAGTTCACGTCCATATTTGTGGTTTTTTATATATTTTTTTATGATAGGCCGTTAATAAAGATTTAATAACAGATGATTCAATAATGGTTCAAAACCGTTATTAAAATCATAAAATAACCATTATTAAAATCCTTTTCAAGATAGTGGCAGTAAAAATTATAGGTCAAATTAGTATCATGATACATGGAAGATAACTTTTGAAACTTCGAAAGCTTGTCGCCATGATCTGTACATCAGTTACATCATTCATATTGTACTAATATAAGAAGACCACTTTGAAAATATAATTTATATGAACCAAGTGGGAGAATATTAATATATATATATATATATATATATTATAAAATTATTGTTATTATTTTATAAATAAAGTATTTTACATTTTATGTATATATTAACCATTGATATGGTTTACATTAAATTAGATATAAAGTTTGACCATAAAATTTATATTACATGGTAACATGTTAGTAATTATGCCTAACCCTATATCTCTCTATCTAATTATTGATGGTAGAATTAGAATTAAATTATTATAGATAAAAGCATGCGTGTCATGCGATGGAAAAAATAAAGGAGATAATTTAAGTATCTCATTTTTCTTATTTAAATTATTTTCAAATTCTAACTTTGAATTAGAGAGAGGAAAAATGTAGCTGGTTACAATAACCAACTACACACTCATTTCTCTACACATCACTTGTGTGCAAGTGTGATAGGATTGTAGATTTTTCCTCTCTCTCTTTCTTTCTGCGGAAAATACTTTTTCTATTTAGTACACACACACATATATCTATAAGAGAATAAGGATGAGGCTATTTTTTCTTTAATTCTCTTAGTGATTTCTGTGTGAAATCAAAGAAATTGAAGAAATATAATGAAAATCCTCATTTCCATTCCGTTAGAAACACACACCATCTTGTTTAAGGAAAAAAGGGGTAGAACTGTAGAATTTTATTCCAAATATCACAAATCAAAAATTTGGTACAATTAATTCCGTCAATAAGTGGATGTACACTTCTAAAGATCCGCAATAAATATTTTATAGTTAAATTCCTCATACAGAGTTATTAAAATGTATATTAGGGTTTCATATATTTTTGTACATATTGTGCATGTATTATATATATTTATTTTGATTATAATTCATTTCATAAATTTAGTCTAACGTCAACATCAATTATGAATTAGATGACAATGATGCATCCAACAAAAGAAGGTTCTGTATGTTATAAACAAATAACAGTTTTTCAATCTTAAATATTAATTAATTCCTTGTATGGAAACGTTTGTGTGCTCTAATTAACTACCAGCAGACATAAACAGATAATAAATAAAAACTACTGCCGTTGCACTGGGTTAGTGGGTCTACAAAAACCAATATACCGAAACAAAATGGTAAGGTTTGACTTGTAGGTCTGAGGTAGTCTTTGGGGCGGAGAGGTGGTGCATCCAACATAGAAGCTTGGAGTACGATATATTCAAGTCAAACTATCATCCGAAGACGAATAGAGAAATTGCAGGACTGCTACACATAAACCATAACCAGTAGCCTCTTCTCAACTACCTGTGAATTTTTCAATGTTACCTTACTACCAATAATTTCAGCATTTTGGAACACAGACGTAGCCAACTACTCTAACAAGAAATAAAGAACACCAAAACTCACATATTTCCTCACCAATTCAATCAAGCAAAGTGTGAGGGACCAGGGACTTGCCATAAATCTATTAGCTACAACTAGCAAGCATGCAATTAAATCGCGGTAGCAATGTCGTGGTATCGGAGCGTCGTGAATGATAAATTATGTATTGCGGTTGTTGTGGTGTGAATTTTTATTTTTATTTCACATCATGCTTGAATTCTTGTTTATTGTTCATTTAAATATAATTATTCAATAAACTAGTGTTCTATATTATATTAGAAGCATTTAAATGACTTATTAGATGCTAAATTGCTCTAATAACACTACATTTGCATTCGAATGAAAACAAGATGTCTTATTTAGTGGTAGATATGAAATTAATGAATAATAGAACTTTATGTTTGTTATTTTTTTGACTAGGTAGAGAATTTTCATTATCTTTTCTTGCATGTCCTATCATGAGCTGGGTTTGGAAGGTGGCAAAGAAGGATATGGTAGTTGTACATGACTAAGCTGTAGCTTGAACTGTGGGATTGCATCAGCAGTTAGGACAAGCCGGGCTTTACTAGGGAAGATTCAAGTTTTTAGAGCTTTATTAGCTATAGGTTCATATGATGTCCGGAGAGTAAGGAATAACTTATTGTATTCAAATATGAGCATAAACTGGAAAAGATTCATTAAGTTTATTCATTATTGGCTTATTGCTACAATTATTTCCTCTAGATGTTCCCATTATGATAGTGGAAAAAAAATTTGCTGGTTTATTGGTTACCTGTATTGCATAGATAAGTTCTAAAATTCTATCATCTTAGTTGTACGGTTTAATAATCATTCATAAAAAAAAGTAATTTTAATCGATTACAAAAACAATACTTTATTACAGATTGAATAGTAAATGAATAACAAAAAATTATTACAAACTAAAATGTTAAATAAAATATTCTACAACAACTTCCACCAAAAATAATGTTGTGGAGGATCTTTATAAGAGTCATCTTGTTGGCTTGATCTATAGTAAGTACTGTAGTCTTTATGAACATCTCCTATGGTCAGTGTTCCAAAATTGTAAATTCCACCTTGGATGTTGTGTTGAAGAAGAACTCTCATCTATTGATGATGATGCAACATGTTGAGAATCTTGAGATGAGTTTTGATTTTGGTAGTAGTAATTTGGATATATATTTTGTGGATGTCCTAATGGCATCCTAATGTTTCCATAGTTATCATAGTTAGAGGAAGATTGATAATCATAATATGGATTTCATCTTTGATATCTCTCTCTTTCTGACACACTAGATGTATTTTGATAATCTCTCAAGTTAGAAAAAGTACCGTTTTCTCCATGCATAGTTGTGGGAAATATAGATTTAAAAGGTTGATGGGTACTTTGATCAAATTAATGAAATCTCTGGCTAGAGCAAGCCAAGTGGTGGCCACTAGTACTTCTACGACCTCTCCTATCACATCCACAAGTTGGCTAATCAGTAGCATCTCTATGAAGAATAGAGCTGCTTTCTCTATATGATCGAATGTTGTCATATCCATAAGTACCTCCTTCTCCTCCTCTTCCTCATCCTCCTCCTCCTTCACCACCACCACCACTACCACTACCACCATTGTCATCATCGTCGTTATCATTATCACTTCCACTCAAATGAGAATCATGAGATAAGCGATTTAGTTCATCTATAGCTAGTGCGTGAAGATTAACAACATATTGCATTAGAGGATATTCTCCTAGTTCTAGTGCTCGAAAGCAGCTACTACCTCCTTCATATTCATTACAATCGTTGTCATCATCATCATCGTCCAAGTCACTCCACACAAATGTTTGATTATTTTCATGTCTAACATCAAGTAAGGGATCCTCCAATTCCTCAAGCCAAGGATCCAAATGATCATCTTCATGAAAGATATAATCCAAGTTAATTGGATTATATGATTTTTCCAACTCTAGTTGGGTATTTCTCGTGAAACCTCTTAATTTTAGCCTCATGTTATAATGGACGTAGACAAAAACGTTCAATTTCGTATATTTCAACCTATTTCTCAATTTGGCATGCATCAAATTAAAAGTACTCTAGTTTCTTTCATAGTTTGATGCAGAGGTAGCAACACTTAAGACTTTCATGGCAATCTTCTTCAGATGTGGAGCAGAACCTCCATAAAAATTCCACCGTTCAGCTGGAATCATAAATTTTCATAATTATTATAAACTATAAAGTTATAAATTATATGATAGTGAATAAATAATCGATCATAAAATACTAAAATAACATAAGATAACTTAGATAAGTATATACTTGGATTGGTGAATTTAACAGCCCTTTGTTTGACAGTATCACTAAAATCTTCTTGTTTTAGGCTGTATATCTCGAACTATACATTTAACCTAAAAAAAAAGTTATCATCATTATTGTGTATAAGGAAAGGTATTGCATGTTTACCTCATTAAGAGCCCGAATCTGATTATCAATGTTTGGCTCTAGCCTTTGTATAACTTTGTTTACCCCTCTCATCACTTCTTCATCCTCTCTAATATCATAATCATGTCTTTCGTATGCGAATTGAGGGTTGAGAAAATATACTTTTAAAATTCACATGTAAATGAAATAACAATTTAGTAATATATATTTGCATTAATATTGTTAAATAAAAATAGAAATAAAATTTACCTGCTACATACAAGTCATGGTGAATTTGGAAGTCCCATCTATGGTCAATGATCTGCCAATAATATTTCCAATATCGACAATTATTTTGGATGGCCAACTTTTCTCTCTCAATTGCTTCATAGAGAAATCCCATTGTTCGTTTCTAATATCCATCCACTAGTCTTAAAACCTTCACAAGAGCCTCTTGCACCTTAATAACATCATTCGCCTTAGTCCAAAACTTTCTTCCTTCATTTGTGTGCTGGAGAATAATGTCTCGGACTTGGATCGCGTGATCATTGTTCATTTGACCATATTTGCTATGCTTCCACTATTCTACTTCCCAAATGATTCTAAGGCTACTCTTACGCTTGATAATACTCTCTAGCGTAATGAAATTGGTGGCAAGTCTTATTATGCCAGGTTGAAGAAGTTTCCGATCATTTGTAAATTGCAACATGATAGCCACCACCTTATCATATCTGTATATGAATTAGGTGATGCTTTGAGCCATTTAAAGTACTTTATGAATATTGCTTTTCTTCAAAATATCAGCCAATATGAAATCTATGCAATGAGTAGCATAACCTGCCCAATAAAGATGTGGAAACTCTTACATAAATTTCTTGCCTCCAGCCTTGATTGCAGCTTCATTATCTGTTATCACTTCTACAACTATCTCAGGACCAACTTCCTCAACCACCTTTTTCATTAATATAAAGTAATAGTCTGTGTCCTTTGATGGAACATTGGTGGCATCAACATACTTGTGGAAAACTGTCCTAGTTTTTGAATAAATCAAAAAGTTAATAAGGTACATTTTAGTTAGTCTAGTCCATCCATTACACATGATGGTTACTCCCCATTGCTTCTATTATGGTACAAAATAATTGATCCATTTTTTTAGTGGCTAATTTTCTTCTTTAAGATATATCTATGCAAGCTCATAAGCATTGGGTGGTGGCACATGTTCTCCAACTTCACGAATAGTCATCATTGAGGGCTTTATGAATGGAGATTCTATTGCACTGAATTGCACCTTATTATGTGTAATCCATTGTCCCCATGCCTTTATCAATTTTCTTTAAATATTTTAAATGCCTTTGTACCTGGATTGATTTTAGTTTGCTTTATCTTCTGAAGCTCTCATTCTAGAGAAGCATCCATAGTTTCTAACATTTCGATAAGAGTCGATGAGGGTGCATATCCATATGAGCCATGACATCCCCCTACACTTAAGCTAGATGACCGACCCATTAGTTAAAGAGGTTGTTGATGACTGCTTCCACCTTTATGATAATATTCATGATGATCCATCATATACCTATTTTATTCATACTCTATATCTACTTCTAACCTACTCCTCCTTAAAATTGCTTGAACAAGTTTGTCTTCTTCATCTTCGTCTTCGTCTTCACCGCTAAGTATCATTCTTGTAATTTCTTCTTCAATGATAAAATCTCTTCTTCTTTTTTCCATCTTATTATTTTTCATTTCTTTCAACAATTGTTCCATATTTCTTCTAACATCGGTTGTCACATTATTACATTTTGCAACATTACCCTTAATATGACCTAAATGTTCTTTTAGTTGTGTTATTCCTCCATTAATAACTTTTCCACAAAAAACACACTTAATTTTTGTCCAACTTCCATCAACGGACTCCCCAAAATTCTATGTAACATCTCTGCCTCGATTATCATGACCACTAGCAGCATCACTACTTGTTCGACGAGACACATTTAATTAAACTGAAAATAAAATACATATATGACAAGTATAATTAACATTAAAGTAATTATTTATAAAGAAAAATTATTATCCGAAAGCAAAGTAATTATTAACATTATTTATTTATATAGATTTATAATAAATTAAAATTAAAACAATTATTATCCATTAGTCTTGTCATGTCCTAAATAAATTAATATTAACATATTTGACTAATGGTATTAAATTATTGATAAAATATTATTACTATGTTTTATAGATATAAATTTATAATAAATTAATATATACCAATTATAATATATTACTATTAGTTTTAGTCATGTACTAAATAAATTAAAATTAACATTGCTTGATTAATTGTATTAAATTATTGATAAAAAAAATTATTATTATGCTATATTTATATAGATTTATAATAAATTAAAACTATAGGCCTATAACAATTGCTATCCACAATCCATTAGTCCTAGTGATGTAGTGATATACTCAATAAGTTAATGTTAATATTTTTTAACTAATGGTATTAAAATCTTGATAATAAATTATTGTTATGTTTATATTAATATAAACTTATAATAAATTATGACCATAATAATTATTATCCATTAGTCATAGTCATTAATCATGCAGTAAATAAATTATAATTAACATTACTTGAGTAACGGTATTAAATTATGGATAATAAATTATTATTATGTTATATTTATATTGATTCATAATAAATTAAAAATATAACAATTGATATCCATTATTCTAGGTTATGTACTAAATAAATCAATATTAATAGTTTAAGTTTAACAAAAATCGATTAATAATATTAAATTAATAAAAAAAATATTATTATTATATTATATTTATATAGATCTATAAATATAATAAGTTAAAAATATAACAATTGTTATCCAATAGTCCTAGTTATGTACTAAATAAATTAAAAGTAACACTACCCGACTTATTGTATTAAGTTATTGATAATAAATTACCATTATATAATATATTTATATTAATTCATAATAAATTAACACTAATTAACTAAAATTTATATTTTATTTATGCAAATTTATAAAAAGTCAAAATTGTAACAATTGTTATCCATTAGCCTTAATTATATAACTTATATATATACACACAATAAATTAATATTAACACCACTTAAATCTTAACTAATGTTATTTATTCAAGAAAAATATGATTATTTAATTAAAAAAAGAGACTAAGCTAAATTTTCATTTAATAAAATACAAGCATGTAAGTAATCTATTAATTATAGCTAAATAATATTAGAAAAAAAATTAAAAATACTAACTAACCTTGTTAAAATCTAGATTAGATAGTAAAAGTGGGCCTTAATCCCTTAAACCCAAGTCCAGAGTTGCATGGTCGTAGGCTCACCACTTCAGAATTCACAACCATGCAGTCCATGCCTCGCAGGTCACGGGTCACAGCCCTCACTAACTCACCTGTCCCTCACGACATTAAATTTTTTTGTCATTCTTCGATCATCACTATTCAGCCTAGTTGAAATGCCCCAAAAATTCTAATTTTAAGAATTATAGTTAAATTAGGTTTTATTATAAAAATAATCAAATAAATTATTTTTTTATTAAAATAAAAAGGAATTAATTAGGGCAAATCAAGAAGAAATTTATAAATATTTTAATTAGGAAGAAATATGGGTATTTTAACTGATTAAGGATATTATTTTGGAAATTAATTAAGCAAATTATTTTATTTAAAATAAGAGGGAATAAATAGTTCCAAAGTAATAGGAATTTTATAAATAATTTAATTGGAGAAAATTAGAGTGATTTGCTAATTAAGATGGAATTCATGAAAAATCTTTCAAAAAACTTAAATTAGCCTAAAAAGAGATTTAAATATTATTTAATTTAAATATTATTATTTTTAAATATCCCCAAATATCCTAATTAATTTAATTAAACCAACCCACCATTTTTCCTTTTTCCTTTTCTTTCTTCCTTTTCTTTTCTTTTCTTTCTTTTTTTTTTCTTTCTTCTTCTTTACCTTTTTTTCCTTACCCCGATTGGGCCTACCCACTACCCAATCCTCCTCTTTCGTTTTCTCCTTCCAGCGACCCGCTTCTCCTCCTGTCGCTGTCCTTTCTTTTTTTCCTCCTTTGGTGGCCCGAGGTCCATAATGCCGTGTTTTGGTACCTTTATTTTCTTTCGCTGACTCGATTCACCTTCTTTTCTTTCTCTCATTTCTTCTGGGCTGCCAGTCCAGCCCTGTGGTCTTTTTCTTCTTCCCTAGCCCGTCATAGCCTACGATTTCTTTCCAATACTTTGCCTGTATTTCTGTTGCCGACTGTGCAGTTGACCAGTCGATTCTCTCCTCTCTCTCCCCTGCTGACTTGCCGATTGTTCGACTCAACCAACCCTCCCTCTCTTCTCGCGTGAAATTTTTCTTCCCCAGCCAATCAGGCCCTGCCACGAGCTAACATCTGCCAGCCTAGCGTCGCTGGTAAGAACTTGCCCACCTCCTTTTACCTATTGACTCGTCTCCCCTTTGACCTTATCCCCCTCCATAACTCTATAAATACCCCCATAAGCTGCCTTGTATAGAACTTTTGATCCCTACCCAGAAAAACCCTCGCGTGAGCCACTACCAGTTTAGACGCTCCATCCGCCACCACTACCGCCGCTTCCACTACCTCATTCACCTCCCAATCTATTCTGTAGAGCACCTTATACCTTCCCCTACCTTTCTTTTCCTCTTCCTCCCTCTCCTCCTCTCTTTCTCTTCTTCTTCCCCATTCGGCCACCACCACCATCGCCGCCGTGCGCCGCCACCTTTGGTTGCGCCACCACCCTTATTACGTTCCTCTCCTTCCGGGAAACCATAATCACCCTTATTTCCACCCTCATTCTCCCTATTTTGTTCCCATCCTTCAACTTTCCCCTTTTCATCTCTTTTTTAGACCACCGCCATCGCCGCCGTGCACCATCGCCGGTGCCTCCGTCACCACCAGTCTAAGGTTGAACCCTAAACCCTCTCAAGCCTTTTTTCCTATTTAATTAAGCTTATTTTATTTTATTTCAGTTATTAACCTATTATTGAAATATTATTATTATTATTAAAATTATTATTTATGAATATTATTATTACTATTAAGATCAATATTATTAGTATTATTATTTCTTATTAGGGCTGACCTTATTTGGCTGAGTAGATTATTAGTATTAGTATTCATAATATTATTATTATTATTATGAGTTTTTTTATTTTATTTATTAATGTTATTATTATTATTATTATTACTATTTTGAAATTATTATTATTATTTCATTATCATTATTACAACTATTTTACTATTAGTGTTGTTATTATCATTATTCTTGTTATGCGATTCTTATTATTATTATTATTATTATTATTATTATTATTATTATTATTATTATTATTATTATTATTATTGTTATTGGTATTATTATTCTATATAGGTTTGAAATTCTATTATGCCTATTTTGAATTGTAGTAGTAGTAGTATTATAAATATCAAGTCTTATTATTATCAATATTATTATTACTTTTATCATTAGCATTTATTATTACTATTAGTGTCATTATTATTATTATTATTATTATTTAATAATTTTATTATTATTCAATGTAGGTTCAAAACCCTACTTCATTTTATCTTCAATTATTATCATTACTATTATTACCATTATTAATATTATTATTTTTTCAATATTATTATGATTTTTTTATCATTATTATCATATCATTTCATTATTATTATTATTACTAAATTTTGTTATTAATTTTACTAATGTTATTATTACTATTATTTTGGTGAAGGGTTGAAGCCCTTATTCCACCTTTTATTTCAAATCATATTATTATTATTATTAGTATTAGTATTTTTAGTATTATTATTATCATTATTATTATTATTTTTACTATTATCATTATCATCATCATTATTATTTTAGTATCACTATTATTATTATTAGGATAAAGTTTTCAAACCTTATATTATCAGTTTTTATAATATTACTATTATTCTTATATCTTTAACAAAGCTAGTATTTGGTTAATGACATTTTTATTAATATGTTATATTTTATCAAAAACCTAGTATGAGAATAAATTAGTATGTAATAGTATTTTTGGTAGGAGGGATTCTAATCTTTAATTTTTCCCTCATTTAGGTGAGACCATTTAAAGCCATAAGGAGGCGTAGGAGCATGCTTCAAGACCGGGGTCGTTTTAGGTAAGGGTGTTACTAAGGCCTTATGTGTGTTGATGTGCATTATATGCTTTATATGTTATGTATCCTATGTTTATTATTGCAATTATTTCGTGTGTGGTATGGTGTGGAGATGAAGTATATTTGTGTGTTATTATATGGCATGTGTATTATAAATATGTGATGAAATATTGTGTTATATGATGTTATGTGTTTTGACCCTATAAGACATGCATGTGAGGGTGTTAATTTGGTTTGTGTGGGAGAAATGATAAAAAAAGTAGAATGAGAAAAGAAGTTGACCAAGGAAAGTAAGTTGACAAAAAGGGAAAGAGGTTAACCAAGGAGAGTGAGTTAACAATAGGGGAATAAGTTGTTCAAAGGGTGTGAGTTGACCTAGGTATTTTAATGATCCATGAGTAGAAGAATAAAATGGGAAATTTATGGTTTTATATGGGAAAATCTAATTTATGGTTTTATATAAGAGAATCTAATATGTGGTGTTATAGAGGAGGATCTAATCTATGGTTTTGTATGGGAAAATTTAATTTATGGTTTTGTATGGGAGAATCTAATTTGTGGTGTTATAGGGGAGGATCTAATCTATGGTTTTGTATGGGAGAATCTAATTTATGGTTTTGTATGGGAGAATCTAATCTATGGTTTTGCATGGTTTTGTGTGAGAGAATTTAATTTATGGTGTTATATGGGAGAATCTAATCTATGAAGTTATATAGGAGAATCTAATCTATGGTTTTATATAGGAGAATTAAATCATTAGTTTTGTGTGGGAGAATTTAATCTACGGTGTTACACGAGAGAATCTAATCTATGGTGCAACATGGAATAATCCATACTAGGGTTTTGTATGGATGGACTTAAGGTTTGGCATGGTAGATTTTATGGTGTTGCATGGGAGAATCTCAACTAGGGTTTTGTATGGATGGACTTACGATTTTGCATGGCAGATTCTATGGTGTTACATGGAAGGATCTAATCTAGGTTTTTTGTATGGATTGAATATAAGGTTTTGTATGGAGAAATCCAGGGTTTTATATGGAAGAATCTAGGGTTTGCATTGTTGAATTTAGGGTTTGACGTGGGATTTCTAGGGTTTCACATGAAAGATTCGAATGGTTACATAGGATGTGTAAAGTCAGCATGGGCATGAAATTTACATACGGAAAGTTGATTTGGGATTTGAGGAAGGTAATATAAGTGTTGTTTGGGTGTTTGAACACTTTGGATAAAAAATAGTACACGGAGCAATATAATGGTATATAGGAGATTGAGCTAGGGTTTTGGGGAAAAACCCTGATTTGAGGAGGTGCTAAAAAGGAGAAATAAATGATGGTGGAGTACGAGAGAATGATAAAAATGATTAAGTAATGATGATCATGATTGGTAGGGAAAAATAATAATTGGAATGTGAGAAATGGAAGGGTGACATGTGGATATAAGGAAGCTAGGGTTTGTTGTGGCTAATTAGGGTCTGGTGTGATTACCTAGGGTTTTGTGACCACATGTGTGCTTGATGTGTAAGGCATAATCATGATAGTTGAATCTAAAGGTTATGATGTGTGGAGTTTAAAAAATGATTTGGGTCGTGTGAAATGGAGTGGGATGGACCACAAAAGTTAAAATTAGGGTTTCGGGATTAAACCCTAAAGTGAGATGTTGAGTGGACTTGGAGATGTGAAGTAGTGGGTCTTAACCCACATACATTGGGAATGGACTTCTAGTGTGAGTTTGAGTATAAAGGAAAATTTTTGGGCAAGATATGAGGTGTAGGGTTATCATGATATAATATGGGTCAGTTGGATGATAAATATAAAGGGAGTGATTCATGCATGTCTAGGGTAATATTTCTAAATAAGACACTGTAATAGATTAATCATTTAAAGTGGAAGATTGTTGAGCTGGGCCCAGATTGATCCACCAACGAATAATAGTGGCTAGGGCATGATGTCCTATATGTGACCGGTCCACCGGTAATAATAGTGGTCAGGCTTTGTACCTGTGCATTTCTGGTCCACCGACTATAATAGTGGGGGATTCCACACTCAACAAAATGAACATATTTGTGCCAAGACATGGGAAAGACACTAAGTACTTATAGTGGAATACCATGAGAGTCGGGCCTAGATCGGTCCACCGGTGAATAATAGTGGTTAGGAGCTTTATGCCCTATGTGTTTTTAGTCCACCGGCTATAATAGTGGTCAGGAGCTTTATGCCTTGTATGTTTCCAGTCCACCGACAATAATAGTGGTCAGGAGCTACGTGCCTTGTATGTATCCAGTGCACCGGCTATAATAGTGGAGTTCCCGTACTCACATGGATTTGATAAAAAGCATGGTGTGAAAATCAGAGATAAATTAAGTAATAAATCTTGATTATAATTAGGCTTTTACATATCTACCTGAATGTTTGTACGATATTATGTTATTATGATTATGCTCTTTTATTCCTCTGCATGGTTATGTGATTATATGTGTTGGCCTTAGTGCATCTGTTACCTTACTCAGTATGTAGCGTACTGATCACCTTTTTCATGGGTGCTGCTCATTCCCATAAGTAGTAGGCCCTTCTGACTTGTGAGCGAGACATTAGTCGGGGCTGAGCGTTGAGCTTGTGGTTCGCTCAAAGTTCGATAGTGTCGTGGCCGTATTTACTCTTTATGTGATTTATCTCCTCCTGTTATTTCTTTTGTATCGGATTTACCCTTTATGTTTCATTACTTGTATTGAGTATTTTAAATGAACCTTTTATCGGATGTCAACTTATTTCTCTTTTGGATATGAATTACAATTCTTTATGCGTACTCTGATTTTTAATGTATGATCCTTCTAGTTCTTTTATGAACTCTTGATTTGAGTTTAATGTCAATCTTTTCTTATCCTTAACACTTAGTACCGAAACGGTCGGAGAGAACCGGTTTGGTACTAAGTGTGGCGGTAACATCCATTGAATTCATGGGTTTTAATTTAAGTATCTATATTTTTAAAAAAAAAATAGTAAATTTTGGGGTGTTACACTCCTATCTTCCACAAGTCACTGCCTCAATGCCTCACTTGCTTCTTCCTGAATAGCCCACACATCCACACTCTCTCGAGTCTCGATCAGTAACCACATGGGTGAGCCACCATTTGAACAATGAGCCACAAGCTAAGTACTAGGCACCAACCACTAGTGGAAGAGGGAGCCATGTACCAAACACCAACAACCATTCAAACAAATACGAGTATACGACGAGGAATGATAAGCCACTAGTGATGAAAAAACACGAAGCGTGCTTTGCGGATGTGACCACACAGCGACGATGATGGATGAGTAGCATAGATCAAAATGTAGAGCAAAGAAGATGATGATCAGCTTTGAGCTCCACGCACAACCAAAGCTAGGTTTTTTGGTAGGTTAGTTCAAGTTTTTTCTTTTGGTTTCCAGTGAATTCTTTCTTGATATTTATAAGTAAAATCCCTCTATTATTGTTGTTTTTGTTGAGTTACATGTGAATTACACTTTCTCTATCCTCTTTCTTTTACTTTTGCATTCTATGTTGCTTTCTCTGTTTTCAGTGCTTTCGATGATGGTGTAGAACAGAAGGGATGGGTGTAGGGCAGGGTAGGCTAGTAGTGGGACTGTGGGAATCTTGAATGCTTTGGCAGGACATTAAGTTTGTTCTTGTTGATAAATACCGATAACAAATTTATCGGCGCTAAATCGACCATAATTATGCGAATTATGTAATCCAACACGAACCGGTGATTTCGCGTCATGGCACACTGGAATTCCACTAATTAGCGGCCACTACCAGTTTAGTGTTCCGCGATTTAATTACATGCTAGGAAGAATCAAACCACCAGTCACTATACCACTACAACAAAAAAAGACTAGTTGATGAGTCTTCCACTCTACTATATAAATAAGAGCATGCATAGATTGCTGACCAACTTCAAACAGCCTTTGTATTTTGCTATACATCCGTCTAACATAATCAAATAACAATAACAAGCAATTGAGGCCACCAGCTGCTACTATTAATTTTTGATTGGCCTCATCAAGGCCGGTCACCATTTTCAAGCAATGATTTCTAATCATAGCACCATGCGACTTGAAAACCAGTGTGATCTTCTACAAATCATCTTGATTGAAGAGAGAATTGAATAATGCAAATGGATGTCCTCCATTCAATAGACATACAGTTTTGCTTCTAAAATCAGTATGTCTATAAGTCCATAGATCTCTATTATTGCCAAGAAGTACATAACTATCCAACTCTTTAATACTCCTAATGACACGAACAATGTCATGAACAGTGACCATCACGTACTCTCTCTAACCATGATAATTTGTGGGGCACATCAAACTGTCAATTCCATTCACTTCCTTGTTCCCGATGTCAAGCAATATATTAAGGAAATTTATCCTGTCATATAGTTGCCTCCTTCCCAAGCTAAAACAAGACCCAACTCTTGTACAAATGGTGCCCCCTTCCCAAATATCCTCTCCTATTCTTAAAATGCAAATTGGTAGGGCCACAACTAATAATCACCGTACCACCTGTAACCACACTCCAACAACTAGACTTAGCTATATTCCTCCTATAACATACATTTTCACCATTGAGAAACCAAATATCCATTTTAGAAAGAGCAATAATTATACCAAAATTACTAAACTGGTTATCTCCATCCCAATTAGACATTAACATTCCTACCAATTTGGTGGTGAAAATGTAACTATAGCTACTATAACACCCTAAAATTTGGTATTAAAATTTTTTGTTTTATTGAAGCATTAATAACAAAATAATGAGTGTTATGTGTATTAAACATAGAAAAGGTACTTTCCATATCCAAACTGTAACCGATGTAAGATAAAAAGTAACTCATACTTAGACATTAGGTGTGGAAAACACTTGATCTCACAATGATACAAAATTACAAACAAAGAGAAAATAACATATACAAGATAAAATAGAGGACTAAAAGTCCACACAAAGTTAGATATTCGGATAATCATACTATAAAACCAACCTGAATAAGCATTCACAATATGCAATCACATCAAAAGTATTAATCATCAATTACCTACAAAACAAGGCAGAATCTACTTATGGAAATGAGCAATACCCATAAAAATGATGGTGAATACTTGTGTATTGAGTAAGGTAATCAATACACATCAATAGTTTAAGACATACATAACATACAGGATTCATATGACAAGAAGGATAAGATACATGCGTAAATGTTCATTATAAAAGATCACTCAAAATAAAATCATATTAAAGTTACTACTTAAGTGAACACACAAATATATTTACTTAGTCACATAGAGATAAGGAACCAACTATTTATAACTAGGGGAATGGTATCCAAGCACAAACAACTTTCAAGGTAGAATGTTCCTGGCCATTATTATTATCCTATGGAACCAACTAGTACAACTCTCAGGGCATGACACTCCTCTTGGCCACTAGTATCGTTAGGTGAAATGGATTGGTACAACTTATTTTGACTCATGTAATATTCCATTTTGAATATTAATGTCTTATTAATCACTTATTCAACACTTAGCATACCACCACATCACTTGTACTTATTTAAAATACTAAGAAAAGCATCATGGTTAATCAAATAATACATGTTATAACCACATAAAGCAAAGATAAGGTATAATGAAAGTCAACAAGCACAAAATAAGATAACACATAGGTCAAAAGACTAAAATGTCATTATGGAACCTTAATTCACCCTCAACTAGTAACTTCATGCATAAAATTCATCAACTAACAAAAATTGACACAACATCTCAATTATTACTACAAACAACATATCCAAAAATCAGAACTTAATTCTAATTTTCCATACATAAAATACTGATGTCACCCTTTCGGTTATTATTTTAGAATTAAGTTATTGTCACATAAAATTAATACTTGCATTATTTATAATTAATGCATATTAAACACATATTACCCTCATCATATACTAAACCCAATAACACATACATTACCCCAAATTTCTAGAACTTACCCAAAATGATCAAAATACCCCTATGTCACGTAAACACCTCAAAATTTCTTATTAATATAACTTAATCCACACTCAATGAAATGCTAACATATTATATATAAAAAAAATTACTTAAAAGCCTCAAAGAATACAATGTAATATTTATTTTACACAAAAACTCACAAATTGGACCAAAATCCCCTAAAACCGAGATTAACACCATAATTTAACAACACCAGTTTCTTTCAAATTTAACTATATTCACATATGACCTCCCACATAATATAAGACACCTAGATATATATAATTTAATTAAATTACATCAACCTAAGTTCTGCTAAGAACCTTAAGGCCGAGACACATTTCCAAAGTCTCTAACTCAAGCCCAAACATAACACTTCTTCTAAAATACTTAAACTTATAAAAATCAACATTAGGTATCATTCTTAATGAGAATAATAAAATGTGAAATCATGCTCGAAACTTCAAAAGATAAAAAAATAATCATGGCCTAGGAATTGCATTTTATATCCTTAACATAATCTACATCGGTCTCTTAGCAACAATAATACCCCTAATCACTACCTTATTCCAAAATCTCGATCATCTAACAAGAAATAAAGGAAATACTAACCATAAGGAAAACATTGAAGAAAGGTAAGGCAAAGAAGGGAATGTTTAATTAAGGTAACTAAAGGATGGTGGCTTAGTTGTATAAGGGAGTGATGTTTCAAGGGGTGGTTTGCATGAAGTATTCCTATTACAAGGGGATGTAACATGAGGCTTTGATGTAGAAAATGGATTAGTGGAGTGAAGGGTTGACGTTGGGTATTTTGGTTGCATTAAAGACGTATGTAGCTAAGGTAGAGGTCATGTGAGGCTGTGTAATCCCCCGAAATTTTAAAAGCTTATAATTTAATAAATAACTTTTATTTGGGATAAATTAGGCTTAAATCTATTTAATTTAATTATTTTATGAATTTTTTAGTAAATAAAATTGGGTATAAATATTTAGTAAATTAAAATAAATATTTTTATTTTATTTTATCACACTCTTATTATTTAAATAAATTTTCAAACCCTTATTTTACTAAAATTATCCTATTTAACACTTATATTTTAATTATATTAAATTAAATTATTAAATCAATTTATTACCCAAAATATATTATATTGTATTATTTTATGAAATAAATTATTTTGTTTAATACCACTTTTCCTTCTCTTTTTTCTTTTTCCCTTTTTCCTTCTCATTTTCCTTCTTTTTCTCTTTTCTTTCTTTTTTCTTCTTCTTTGGGCCGCCAGTTGGTTGGCCTTCCCTTCTCCTGCGCTTGGGCCATGGCCCGACTCCTTTCTTCCTTCTCCCGTGTGAGCCGGTCTACCCCCTTTCTTTTCTTTCCTTTCTTCCTTGACCAGGCCGATCCGTTTCTTTTTCCTTCAACCGCCCGTCGCGCCGAGCACCCAGCCTCCTCTTTCTTCTTCTTCTTTCTTTCTTCTTCCTCTTTCCCCAGTGAGAATCCCAACCCCCGCCATCCCACCTATATCTCCCGCTCCCCTATTGCTTCCCCTATCTCTCTCTCTCCCTCTCGTAGTTTTCTCTGCCCCATCCCAGTCCCACCATCCCTGTCACCCTTCCCCCATGCCCGGCCATACCTCCCTTCTCCCTCTCCCTGCCACCGCTATTCCTCTACCACCCTACCGCCACCCCTCAAGCACCCTATCCCCTCCTCTCTCTGCTTCTTCTTTTTCTTCTTCCCTTGTTGTTCCATTTGGCCATTTTTCAAGCCCCATATTCCTTGCCTGAGCCTCCTTTTTCTCCCTTTCTTCTCCTCCCCTCTCTCCCCCTCTTTTTGTTTTGCCACCCATCTCCGCCGCTGCAGCCGCCTCAACCACCACCTGCACCACCCCTGCCACCCTCTACCTTACCCCCGAACCATCACAACCCCCATTGAGGCACCCCGCAGCCTCCTTTTTCCTCTTCTCCTCTTTTTCTCTTCTCTACATCCTTTCTCGGTAGCCACCTTGCACAACCTCAATCTGCCGCCGTTCTGCCATCTCTGCCACCACCGGAGCCACCAAACAAATCCTTGCAACCCCCTCTACTACCTCTAATCCTACTTTTCCCGAAAACACCACCCAAAAGCCTTCATTTTCCCTCTCCCTTTTCCTTCCTCTCCAGCCTCCATTTCGACTCCCTCGGCCGCCACCTTCGCAGCCTCACTACCGCCGCCGCCTCCGCTGCCTTTAGCCGCCTTCAACCCATCATCGACCACCACCTATACCCCCTCTCCACTTCTGCACCATTCCCTCGCCCCAAATCCTTCCCCATCATGTATTTTTCTTAGCCCCAAACCACTAACCCGAAAGTGCCCAATTTTCCCTCTTTTCACCACCTTCGAGCTTGCTCCTCCTTCTTTCCTTGCATACAGCTCATGCTGCATGAGCAGAATGAGTTGCTACCTTTGTTGTTTAATTTGGGTAATAATTTTTAAGGTATAATAATATTTAATTTTAGTATTTGATTAATTAAGTGTTATAAAGCCTTATACTTTGATTTTTATTATGTCTAATGTAATAAGTCTTGATATTATTTTTAGGTATTGGTTTTGATAATCAAAGCTTAAACCTTAAACCAGAATACCAGTAAGGTTCATTTTTGTAGGAATCGAGGTAACCGTTAAATCCCACTTAAACGTATGGATTAACGTACGTTAGCACATTAGGATTTTTATTATGCTATTATACTTAATATATGTTGTTTAATTTCATATGCATAGCTTCTTGTGATGTTGGATAAAAAGAAGCATGTTAAGCTATATGTTATGTAGGGAAATATTATTTAAGGTAAGAGTTTGGTGGTTAATAAAAATGTTAAGTATTATCCATGTTGTATTATGGTATTGTAATACCCCAAAATTCACTATATTTTTCCGAAAGCAAAAGAAATTAAAATACTTAATTTAAAAATCGTAAATTCTAGGGATGTTACCGCCACACTTAGTACCAGCCCGGTTCAATCCTATCATTCTGGTACCAAGTGCTAATGCTAAGAAAACACTCTTAATAATAATATTAATAATCCAAGTTTATATAAAAAAAGAGAATCAGAGTACGTGTAAGTCTTACATGACTCAAAATACCCGCTATTGTTTTTCTAGATAATAACTAAACAACATTAATAAAAAAATTTCTGCAACTCAAAGATAATAAAAATAACATGAGTCATAAATTAAAAAGGAAAACAGCCACGTCACTCTAGGGATTTATCCAGCCCAGCTATCACTTTGCCCCTCCTGATGTCCCATAGACATCGATAGCATCAAAGTAAGTATCTCCTACCTGCAATAGATCAGATGGGCCTTCTGCTCGTGGGAATGAGTAGCACCCATGAAACGGGTGATCATTACGCTACATACTGAGTAAGATAACCGTGTACTAAGGCCGGCACATAAGCATATAATCCATGAAGACTAGTAACAGGGCATAAACACCAATACAATAACATCAAGGCAAAAGAACGATAAGGTAAAAGTGCCAAGATCCAATACAACTTAGATTAATTACGTCATCAATCCTTTATCGGGATATTTTCACACCATGTTCTTTACCAAGTCCATACAAGTATGGAAACCCCACTATTTTAGCCCGTGGGTCAGTTGCGAGGGTAATATACCCTGCCACTATTATATGCAAGTGGATTGGTCTGGCCCCTTTCTCGTACGGTGTTCCACCGTAAGTAATTAGTGTCTTCCCACATATTCACAACATATATAGTTTGGTTTGTTGAGCTTGGGATCCCCCACTATTATAGCCGGTAGATCAGTCGCGAGGGTACATGCCCTGCCACTGTTATAGCCGGTGGATCGGTCGCGAGGGAAATATTCCCTGCCACTATTTTAGCTGGTGGATCGGTCTGGGCCCGGCTTAACATCTTCCACTCTACGTTTTTAATATTTTATGTATCTTATTCAGACATTCATTTCAAGACATGTAAATCAGGTTCTTACCATGCTTACTCCTCAACTCAGGTTAACCACTTTAACCCTAGTTAATCATCCCACCATACTTGACCATGACATACCCTAATACCCCTACAAACCCTAGATACCATGCAAACCCTAACTCCACGTAAACCACACTCTCATGCAAACCCTACCTTCCATACAAACCTTAGCTCCACGTGACCCACGCTTCCATGCAAACCCTTGCTCCCATGCAAACCCTAACTCCACGTAAACCACGCTTTTATGCAAACCCTAGCTCCCATGCAAACCCTAATTCCACGTTAACTACACTTCTATACAAACCCTAGGTCCTATACAAACCCTAACTCCACGTAAATGACGCTTCTATGCAAACCCTAGCTCCCATGCAAACCCTAGCTCCACGTGACATGCTTCCATGCAAACCCGAATTCACATGCAAACCCTAGCTTCATGTAGACAACACTTCCATGCAAACCCTAATTCATATCCAAACCCTAGCTCCACGTATACCACACTCCTATGCAAACCCTAATTACTTCACGTATACCACACTCCTATACAAACCCTAATTCATATGCAAACCCTAGCTCCACGTAGACATGCTTCCATGTAAACCCTAGCACCATGTAGACATGCTTCCATACAAACCATAGCACCAAACCATTTCATGCAAAACTATAACCCATACTATTCCATGCAAAACCCTAACATCATGCCCTTTGATGCAAAATCCTAATACCATGCCATTTCATGCAAAACCCTAACACCACATTGTTACACTACCCATCATTATTTTACCACCCTAACATGCAAGTCTTAAGGCCATATCCTACAATAATAACAATATAAATATACACATAATTCTCATGCCACAATTTATTCACACCAACATACTTCAACTCTACTTTATACCACATAGGAAATAGTCAATAATGACAAACATAGAATACATGGCATATGAAGCACATAATGCATATAAACACACAAATGGCCTTAGTAACACCCTTACCTAAAACGACACCGATCTTTGTGCACGCTCCTATTCCACTTAAGGGATTTGACTGGTTTTACTTATTATATAAAAATATACTAGGATTAGACTCCCTTCTAAATTTTTATTATTCTCTAACTTGTTTTAAGACTTGGTTTTTAATTAAAATAATATTACACAATAATTAACTATACAAAATATTACTTTAAAAATACAAATAAATTACTATTTTTATTTGAAAAGAGTGGTGATATAAGGGTTTCTACCCTTCACCAAAATAGTATTAGTAGTAGTAGTAATAATAATAACAACAACAATAATAATAATAATAATAAATATTATTAATCATTCTCTTATCAGTAGAATATTACAATTTAATAATATTATAAATATTACCCATTTAATAATAATAATACTATTCGGAAATGTTAATAATAATATTAATACTATATATACTTATAATATAAAAGTTAATAAAGATAATAGTGATAACATAATTAGTAATAATGTTAAAAATGCTAATAATAGTAATAAAAATCAAGGGTGCGAGACCTAATTAAAATTTTTGGTTTTGAATCCCCTTGAAATAATTACAATATTAAATAAATACTTATGCTACTACTACTACTACTAATAATAATAATAATAATAATAATAATAATAAACATGTAATAATTCTAGTAAATAACTAAAATTCAAGAATAATAATTTATCTAACTTAAGAATACTCCCAAACTTGCCAACAAAATTTAAAGTTAGGTTATAGTTGATAATCATAATAATAATAATTATAATAATAATAATTAAAATTGAATTAACATTAAAAATTAGGATATAAGCAGAATAATTTTCAATAAATCAAAGGGAAGTGTTGAAAAGGTCTAGGGTTTCACCTTGAGTTTGTGGGGATGGGTGGCACCAGCGGTGGTGCCCGAAGGTGGCAGAAAGTGATCTAAAAGGGACAAAAATGAAGAAAAAGAGGGAAACAGGAAGGAAAAAAAGAAAAGAAGTTTATGGGTTGGTGGAGGAGAATTATCAGGAGATTTTGAGTGGTTCAGAGGGTGGTAGAGGCGGCAGCTATGGTGGTGGGTGGTGGTTTAAGGTTTCAGGGTAAAAATTCTGGCGAGAGGACTAGCAAACTTTGCACGGTTATGGAGGCCCGTGCGAGAATAATCGAAGGTTGCGAATGGTTTAGTTAATTAGAGGGTGTTGCAGGGAAGAGTTTGGGAGGAAGAATAGGTGGTGAGGTTGGCTAATGGTGGAGGAAAATGCGTCTAAAGTGGCGGTGGCGCACAAACTTACACTTAGGGTTTCGAGGAAGAGAAAGCCCGATTTCAGACCATTTGAGGGGTATTTATAATGGTAGAGGGTTGGCTCATGTAATGGAGGTTACTAGAAGGTCAAAGTCGGTGGGAAAATGGGGTGGTTATGCCGTTGATTGGTCGGCACGATTTCAAATCGTGCCAGACCTTCACAAGGGAAATGAGGCAAATATGGAGAAGAAAAGGTTAGTGGGGCAATTCAAATTGAAGTGTGCGCTGAGGAGAAGAGAATGGGCGGGAGAAGGGCCGGTCACGACATGTGTGGCCGATGGTGCCATTTTCGGGGAGGGTGGAGGTTATAAGTATGGCGTCAGAGCTAGAAGAGGAAGAAGAAGATGGGTGGAAGTTGGACCGGGCAGTTCGGCGCAAAAAGAAAGAAAGAAAAGGAGGGGAGCCAGCCAGTCGGGTGCGATCATTAAAACAAAGCCAAGGCGGAGTGTTTAGAGGAGGAAAAAGCTAAAACGCAGCGCGGAGAAAAAATGGAAGGAGTCACGAGGGCTGGGCTGCGCCGAAGGAAAAGAAAAGGGGAAGGGAGACTGGGCCGTGAGCTAGGCCCAGTTCAGGGAGGAGAAAAAAGAAAAAGAAAAGAGGAAGAAAGTTAAAGAAAGAAAAAGGAAGAAAAAAGGAAGAAAAAAAAGGAAAAAGGAAAAAGGGAAAAAGAGAAATAGGATGGTTGGGTTAAATAAACAAATTAAAATATTTGGAATATTTAAAAATAATAATATTTAAATAAAATAATATTTAAATCCCTTTTTAGGCAAAATTAGGATTTTTAAAAGATATTCCAAATTTTCCATTTTAAATTAGTAAATCACTCTTATTTTAATCAATTAAATTATTTATAAAATGAAAATTAATTTGAATCTATTTTCTCTTTCTTAATTTAAATAAAATAACTTATTTAAATAAATTTCCAAATTAAAATCTTTAATTAGTTAAAATACCCAAATTTCCTCTAATTAACATATTTATAAAATTCCTTATTAATTTTCCCTAATAAATTTTCTTTTATTTTAGTAAAAATAATTTATTAAATTAAATTTTCTGATAAAACCTTATTTAAATATAATCTTTAAAATTAGAAATTTTAGGGGCATTTAAGGTATTGTGATCTTTATTGCATGATTAATATTTTGTAAGTCTTAGCAGTATTTTAGTATTATATCTCATACAAGAATATGGCCTAATATATATATGAGTGCTAATAAGTATTGTATTAACTATAAGGGCTGTGGATGAGGTGTTAAAATTAATATTTTATGTAGTAATAATAATAATTTGATATAAGTGGTGTACTAAGGGGAAAAATGGTAACTTTGAATTAAAAAGGGTATCACGGTAATTTTGGAGGCAAGGATAAAGAGGTAATTTTGTAATTAAAGCATAAAAGGGTAATTTTGGAATTAATGGATAAAATGGTAATTATGGAAGTAGAGAGGGGTAAAGTGGTAAATTGTAAGTGAAAAGGGGCATATTGGTAATTTTAAAAGTAGGGGGTAAAATGGTAATTTCGTAATTAAAAAGGAAAAATGGTAATTTTGTGAATAAAGGGTAAAAAAAAGTAATTAAAAGGGAAAATGGTAATTTTGTAATTAAAAAGGGCAAAATGGTAATTTTGTGATTAAAGGGGAAAATGGTAATTTTGTAATTAAAAGAGTTCAAACGGTAATTCCGTAATTAAGGATAAAATGATAATATAATAAGTGAGAGGGCGTTATGGTAATTTTTGGAAGTGAAGTGGTAAAATGGTAAATTTGAATGTAAAGGGGTAAAATGGTAATTTTGTAAATAAAAGAGGTAAAAGTGAAAATTGGAAAGGAGTAACTTGGTAGTTATAATAATTGAGAAGGACAAAAAAATAATTTAAATAGCTAAAGGGTGATTCAATAATTTAATAATGGAGAAGGATAAAATGGTAAATATGATAAATGTGAGGGGCAATATGATAAATGTGAGGGGAAATTTGGTAATTTAACCAACTAAAGGGGTAATTTGGTAATTAGGATGATGAATAGGGGTAAATTGGTAATTTGAACAACTAAAGGGCAATTTGTTAATTATAATAAAGGAAATGGGTAAATTGATAATCTAGCCAACCAATTCGAAAATATATTAAGTGTAACAACTACGAAATGTGATTAGTGGCCTAATAAGGGTAGGAGATAGCTCGCTAACCTAAACCGAGTAAGAGTGTAGCTAAGATTGAATGTGTACTATATGTCCTACATGACTTGGATTCCCTATATAATTTATATGTTGTATTACATATGATATTATCTTAATTATTTCATGTGTGGCGTAGCTTAGAACCGAGATGTGTTTATGTGCCCCCTTTTGGTATGTGAGAATACGGATATGCCGTAAGTTATGATGTGATATAATGTGGCCCTTTAGGACATGCATGCTAGGATAATTAATGTGGTAATGTGGGATAGAGGCATAAAAAAGAGAAATGGGAGAGAAAGATAACTAAGGGAAAGTAAGTTGACTAATGTAGGTATGGGAGGAACTAGGGTTTGCATGGGATGGTTAGAGTTTTCATGGGGGCAAACTTTACGTATGGAAAGTTGCCTCGAGGTGTGAGAAAGGTAATAGAAGTATCGTTTGGATGTCTGGGGGATTCGGGAAAAAAATAGTATGTGGGACAGTGTAAGGTACGTAGGAGACTAGGCTAGAGTTTAAGGGGAAACCCTAATTTGAGTAGGGGGAAGAAGAAGAAGAAAATAATAAAAATAAGTGAGAATGAGTGGGACATGTAGTGAGGGCGGAACCTAAGGGTCGTGATGTGTAGGGGTGATAAAATAGTCTAGGTTGTGTGAGGCAGAAAAGGATGGGCCACATAGGCCCGTATTAGGGTTTTGGAGAAACCCTAGGGTAAGGCGGTGAGTGGGCTTGACCCGCACACTTAGGAGTTGGGTTTTCGGTGCGAGTAAGTGGATTAAGGGAAGGATGTCGGGGCAAGTTAGGAGGTGCCGAGTCTTGAGATATGGAATGGGCCCTCTTGGGAGGATAAGTGTGGATATAGTTTGCCATGCATGTCTAGGGTAAAATTTGTTGAATAAGATACCGTAAAACACTAATCATGTAAAGTGGAAGATTATTGAGTTGGGTACAACCGATCCACCGGTTAGGAATAGTGGTTAGGGTTTTTACCCTATAAGTGACCGATCCATCGGCGAATAATAGTGGTGTGGACATCATTCCGTAAGTGACCGGCCCACCGACAATAATAGTGGGGGATTCTAAGCTCAATAAATCAAACCCTAATTTGTTAAGACACGTAAACGACACTAAGTACTTACAGTGGAACACCATGAGAGTCGAGGCCAGACCGATCCATTGGCATAATAGTGGCCAGGAGCATTTTGCCTTGGAGATAGATCCATCAGCATATAATAGTGGTTAGGTGCATCCTACCCTATAAGTAACTGATCCATCGGCTATAATTGTGGGGTTCCCTCACTCACATGGATATTTATAATCCGAGATGATTGATTAATAATGGACTATTGGCCTTAAGGCCCTAAAAGTATCAATTATTCATTATGGCCTACTAATGTTTGGTTGACTTGTTAAGTATGTAAATGGACGAAAGTGAATGGTATGTATACACCATTAATATCTAATTGATTGTTGAATATGTGACTGTATGGATCTTAAGGTTATGTTTATACCTGTCGTTATGTATGGATATAGTATTATGTCATGTGTTACATTGCGTGCTTACTTTTAAGTGTATTTTTAAAGGGTTACTCAGTACCGTAGTACTAAAGGGTTCCATTCATGAGGCCCCTGCCTATACAATGGGTAGTGTCCCTTGCAGGTTGTTTTTAGGCGCTATTCAAGTGGGCCTCAAGAAAGAGCATAAGGAACTATCCGAAACTGTTAGGGTTTTACTCTGTCCCTTTAAATTCACAATTTCAATGTATTTATTGTTTTGTAACCATCACTTGATGGATTATATTTACTTGCGCGACTCTGATCTAATTATTAGTCGAGTTTCTTGTAATTTGTGTTTTTATTCTTTAGCCTTAGCACTTGGTACTTGAATGGTAAGAGTAAACCGATATGGTACTAAGTGTAGCGGTAATATCCCTAAAATTCACGGTTTGTTATTTTGCTTCTGATAATTTTCTTTTAATTAAACAAATTTTTTTAGTAGTGAATTTTGGGGGTGTTACAGGTTGTCACAGAAGTTGCGGTGTGGTTGTTTGATGGGTGGACAAAGCTAGAGCATAGTGGCGTAGAAGGAGGGTGGGAACGTTTAGTGTGGAAGTAATTGGTGGTTCGGTGGTGATGAAGGGGAAGGATGGTAGCATGCATACCTTAAATAGGGAAGGGGTATTTCTTGGGGTGTTGACATAGAGTAAAGGTGGTAGTGTTAGGTGGCTATGATGGTTATTGGTAGATGCAAAAGATAAGGATGAAATTGTACGTTCAACATGAATAAAAATGGCAAACCAAAGGAAGAAGACAGAAGAAGGATGAGGTACGTTTGGAAAAAGAAAATTTTAAAGCAAGGAAGAGGAGGGACCATGGTTCGGGGTTAGAGGAATGACAGAAATGCAAGAGGGAGGGAGTATATAGGGGGTATATAGTGTTGGGTGAAAATTGAGAAGGCGTCATAGGGTGTCATGGCTAATTTCACTCAACATGGAGGTTAAGGAGATGGCGTGTAAGCAAGTGGTGGTGTGAAAATTATAAAGGGTATGGGTGAGGTTGAGTGTGTTGTTAGGTATAGGTAGATTTTAACTTGGTTAACCAAACTAGGAAAAACCCAGTTGGTAAGAGAGGGGGTTAAAAGGAGATAATTAAGCTAATGTTAAATGTTAGGTAAGAATTAAAGACTAAGAACCCAAAAATTAATGTTAGCTTCGAGTATATGTTAAAGAAATAGTCTCAAACATGCTAACTTCTCTTACACACACCCTTAGGCAATTTCCCTATCTTATAGATCAACATCGTCACATTATACCTAAAAAACCTACTCAAGAAACTTTGGTGGAAGCTCTAGATCTTTTAGAAAGTCAGCCAAGAACTTGGATCCTTAATGCAATCTTCAAGGAAAAAGAGGCTAAGTCTATAGAAGATGATTGAGGTAAAAGGAGTTGATGGGAAAGGTGCCAAAGTCTAATAAATAGTGCCAATATCCATGAATACGAAGTAGAATGATGTAGAAAGAGAAGGCATGATATATGTTAGATTAGTAGAGATGAAAAAGAGATCTACAGATAAGTTGTCTGCCAAACTATCAAAAGTGAAGAGGATTTGATAATTAAAATGATATATCAAAGGGTACAAGAGGCATTTAAGTATATGAAAGAGAAGAAGGATAATATTGGTGGTTTTAGCTGGCAAGCACCTTTCGTGAAATATATATACATGAAACACTAACATAAAGAATAAGAATCCCAACATTTGAATAATTTGATGGCTCCACCGATCTAAAGGACCATTTGAATATATTCAAGAATATTATGTTACTACTCAAGACATGAGAAGAGATGTTATACAAAGCATTCTCGAGCACTTAAAAAAGGGGTAACATTAAGATGGTTCTGAAAACTAAGAGTTGAATTAATAAATTTCTTCGTTTATCTCACGATGACTTTCATGGAGCGGTTTGATGCATGTCGATAACCCCAAAAAAAGTTCTTCTTCCTCTATGGGGTTCTCTCAAGGACTATCGAAATCTATTTAATCATTTTCTAATAGATTTGCTAAATAAGTCTAATAGATTGATGATTTAGACAATATTATCACTCGATGTTCCCTCCTCAAAAGACTAACTGATAAAGAGTTAGTGGATAATTTGTACTTTACCAAACATAAATCTTACACTTATTTATAAAAAAGACATGTAAGAGAGGATAAATGTCAAAGATATAAGCATGGTGATGTGGTTAACGGCCAAATGAGTGGAAACACCTTCAATAATGATACAGAAATAACATAAGGAGATTTAAAGGCTAGAAAGACACCAAAAAGGTTTGAGGGAAATAGTACACCCAATTATTCAATGGGCTTTACTTGATAAATTTGACAAATACTCTCTCTTGGTGGCCAACATATCATATATATTCAACATTGAAAATGGCCAGCAAACATTTTTGAGTCCATTTCCTATATGAAATGAGATGAAACATAGAAACATTAACGAGTGGTATGCCTATCACAAGGAATTTGGGCACACTACAAAAGAGTATTGATCCTTAAGGGATGTTGTAGAAGTGTTGGTGCGCAAGGGTCATTTGATATGTTATGCACAAACACCCTTGGCTAGATAAGAAATAAGTGCTACTTGACAATTTCCTCCACCTCCTTAAAGAGAAGAACCATAAAATATTATCCATACTATTTCTAGGGGGATTCCTTGGTAGAAGCAAGTAATGTAGCCTTGAAGGCATACATTAGAAGAGTTGACTTTCACAAAACAAATAAGAGGAAAAGAACGAGTAAATAGGAAGTTGGCTTCATAGAAAAAGATGAGGGGCCAAGTATAGTGGAGCATCATGATGACCCTTTGGTTATTGATGTATAGATCACAAATTGTGTGATAAAAAGGGTCCTAGTAAATATAAATAGTTCGGTTCATGTTATCTTTGAGGAATCTTATAGGTAATTAGAACTTTTGGAAGGATTCTTGATAAATGAGACTTCACCTTTAGTAGGATTCACTGGTAATATTATCAAGTCAAAGGGATTGGTGGATCTCACTTTGACAGTTGGTCCATTGAGGGCTCTTAGGAGCATTAAAATGAACTTCGTAGTTGTCACTTGTCCGTATAGATATAACATGATATTAGGAAAACCATCCCTTATCGAACTCTTAGCAAACATTTTTATGGTCGGGCTATTAATGAGATTCCTAGTTAATGTAATATGGGTATAAGTATATGGTGATAGAAAAGTGGCATGACAGTGCTATACAATAAAAGGTAGATCTGCCTCAGGATGACTGGATACCAAAAAGACATGAGAGAGTCTAGTCTTAAAGGATTTGAATGCTTCTAGAGAAGGTATTTAAGGTGTTATGGAAATAGAAGAGAAACCATTGAGGGATGTAGAGCACATGGTGATGATATATAAGGATACTAGTGAGCCTAACAAAGAGGAGTTGTTAGATTTTCTGTACATAAATAAAGATGTCTTTGCATGGAATGCATCTAATATGGATTGTGATTTGGCCTTGCCACCACCAAATGGAATAATAGTGGAATAATGGTGTAGTTTTAATTGACTCAAATGGCATTACGATGGAATATGCATTGTGATTTGTCTTTGCTGCCACCAATAATTGCCCAAAATATGAAGTTGCATTAGCCAGCTTTTGAAAATGTCAAGGATTGAATGCGAATAAAACCAAGCTATAAATTAACTTGCTTTGGTTGGTGACCAATATAATGAACAACATAAAGTTAGGAAGCCTAACATGGAGAAATATTTAGAGAAGCTAATTGGAGCAGCGAAGCATTTTTTATCTGTTAAAAGTGCCATGAGCAACTAATCTAGTGGCTAATGCTTTAACAAAATTAACCTCAAAAAGTACATCATCATCTAAAATAATTAAATTTGAGTATATGACATAATGGTTTATAGACATGAGTAAAGCTCAGGATGAAATATGCCAAATTGTTGAAATAGTGGTGGCGGATAAGTGGATGAAGGGATTAACATATTACTTAGAAGTAGGGGCTTAGTTGAAAGACAAAAATAAATCATTTAAACTAAGAAGAAGGGCTTCAAAATATTATGTAATCAATGGAGAATTTTATAGATGTCCACAGAGCATATTGGTACTAAAGTGTGTGCCTTGAGTAGTAGGTTAGAAAGTACTAAATGAAGTTCATTGGGGAATATGTGGTTTACATCAAGCTACCAGATCTTTCTCTTAAGAAAAGCTTTGCACAAGGGTTACTATTAGAAAATCATGTATCAGGATGCAAAGAAAATTGTACGCTGATGCCAAGGATGTCAGAAATTTTCCCTAGCACAAAATATCCCTAGTTTAGAACTGTAACCAATCGTAAGTATGTTGTTGTTTGTTGTATAGGGGACTCATATTTTTAGAACAAGTAGCCCTATTAATAAGGATACTTCAAATATATGCTGCTTATCATTTTAATACATTTATATGATATCTTTCAAACTAACCTATTAAGTAAAGGTGTTGGCAAAAAAAGATTTTTCATAGTTGCTATTGATTATTTTATGAAATGGGTAGTGAAAGAGGCCCTGGTACATATTACAGAAAAATAAACAATAGATTTTTTCTGGAATAATATTATATGTTGGTAAGAAATTGAAAAGTGGACTTTTATGGCATAGGGAATTACAAATAGCCATCTTATGAATGGAACTAATGCTAATTTACAAGTTTAGAGTTCCTTAAGTAATTATAATTGATAATGTCTAATAGTTCGACAATAATAAATATAGATAGTATTTTGAAAATTTAGGAATTGATTGTTGATTTACTTTAGTGGCTCATCCATAAATAAATTTCAATGAATAATATTCTATAAGGAACATTTGGTATTATGAGAATGGGTTCCTCATTAGTTTTAATATAGTGTAATAATCAGGTCAAATGTGAAAATAAAGAAATACTTGGAGCACTAATACACCGATTGAATAGGGTTAAGTGAGGATGGGTGGATGAGCACCTAGCAATATTATGGGATATTAGGACAACTATAAAGAACCAAACAGGTGAAACGCCTTTTAATTTAGCATTTGGCGCTGAGGTAGTTATATGAATGGAAATAGAAATATTTTCATATGAAACCTGCCAGTGTGATCTTAAAGGTAACGAAGATGCCTTAAAATTTGAGAAAGACTTGCTGTAAGAGCAAAGAGATGTAATTCAAATATAGATTACTAAATACATAAAATAAGTAGCTAAATATCATAACAAAAGAGTCAAACCTACACAATTAAGGGTAGAAGACTAGGTATAAAGGAAAGATGAGTTTAAAAGCAATAAGGGCTAAGGCACTTCTAATAAAAAAGCATTGGTTACATGGAGGGTGGTTTGTTTACCAAAGAAAGAAGGGGGATTAGGCCTTTTTGAGTTGTCTACATGGAATATAGCAGCTGTGGGTAAGTTGTTGTGGCATTTATATCAGGATAAGGATGCTCTTTGGATTAAATGGGTGCATGCTTATTATATCAAAAGGCATGAGATGTTTTCTTGCAAGTTACCCTGCACAGCTTCAGGGTTATTGCAGAAATTTTTTTCTGTCAGACCTCTTCTCCTTCCTATTTTCTTGCAATGGCAGAGAGATGAGTTGTATTCTATTGCTGAGGTTTATGACTCTATAATATTTTTTGCACCTAAGGTGACTTGGAGAAGTTTTGTATGGTCCAGTATTGCAGCTCCTAAACATAAATTTATTTTATGGTTAGCTACCCAGTCTAAGCTCCCCACTAAGGATTATATCACCACCTTCTTACCTTCCATCAATCAGAGGTGTTGTTTTTGTACTCAAAATGAAGCTGTGCTACATCTTTTTTGTCAATATACTGAATTGAAGAAGGTCTAGTTTGCTATAAGCAAGACAGGTGGGTTCAGAATCAGATATGGCTCTATTGAGAGCGTCTTTCATTCAATGGCAAGAAGTAGACATAGAAAGGCTGGAGTTTCCCAATTCTATTCAAGTTTTTATGCTGCGGCTCTTTATGAAGTTTGGAAAGCTAGGAATAATTGTATTTTTTCTAGTATAAATTGGGACTTGAGAGGGGTAGCTTATAAGATTGCATTGACTATGTCATCTCTTTGCCTTCATTCTAGTCAAAAGGAAAAGTTTGTTAGTTTGATAGGAAGGGTAGATCATTTCTACAATCTCATATGTACTTTATGCTTATGATATAATATTCATGTTTTCCTTAAAAAAAAAAGGGCTGAGGCATATTATCAAATAAATGGGAAGGTCTGTATTAAGTTATGGAGCAAGTGAGGCCAACCACATTAATATTATCTAATGAAGAAGGAAGATATATTGCGAATGCTTGGAACGTAAAACATTTGAGGAAATATTATTTGTAATATTTATTGATTTTGACTTAATAATGATCTTCGATGTGTTTGAATATGTATACCTTTTTTTTACCCATAAATGTAAGTAAAGGAATAAAAGTTATATATCTATATCCATCTATATATCTATCTATATATATGTATATATATTAATGTGTTCACAAAATGGCTTTTGTAGCAAATATGTTGACAATGACACAAAGCTTAAGTTTACATATATAAGCCTTTAAACAATGAGGTTGTTGGAAAAGTCTCTATACATAAGCCCTCAAACAAAGAGGTCATTGAGCATTGAAGACTAAAAGAAGAAGGGAACATCTAGTGAGATGAAAGAACAATGCACTTTCACTCACTAAGCTTAGGATGCTCTATATGTAAGCCTTAAAACAAATAGGCTATAAAGTATGGAAGACTAAAAGAAGATGAGCACACCTAGTGAGATGAAAGACCGACACGTTTTCACTCACAAAGCCTAGTATCATTTATATGTAAGCCCTCAAACAAAAAGTTGTCGAGCATAAAAAAGATAGGCACATTTGATGAGATGAAAGATCAATGCTTTCTTACTCCTTAAGCCCAAGGTTCTATACATAAGCTCTCAAGCAAAGAAGTCATCAAGCATTAGAAGCTAAAAGAAGACACAAACACCTAATGAGATAAAACACCAATGTGATTTTACTCACTAAGCTTAGGCTCCTATGGTGCATCCTTAGTTGATATACTAAGGCCACTAATCCTACTCAAGTACATATGGTTCCTTTTCAGCTGTTAAGCCTAGGCTTCCATGGTGAGATCCTCAACAAAAGTGTTGAGGCCACTAAGCCTAATGTAGAGGGGTTTGGTTGGTCCATTCAGTATCATCAACTAATTGTGTCTGGATTAAACCCTTCTTTGGTTTGCCACTACTAAAGTATAATAAATATTCAATTTGTTTGCATTCTGGGTATTTCAATCTTTTCTTTACAACAATATTTTAGCCTAAGTATGTGTGGATGGGAAATGTTATATATGAAGGAAGATAAGCAATTTATATGGAGCTATTTTATACATCAAAGGTATGAACAAGATATATATATATATAAGGAAGGTGTTTTAAGAGCCATCTTCTTCAATATTAGCCTCGATATCTAACATATTTAGGAACATGAATACTTTCCAAATCTTAGCCATCATATACTTACTTGTTGGGATTCCGTAGCTAGTCGCACTCCGCTAATGTCTTGAGCTGAGCATGCACGACTAAGGCACCATAAGCATACCACTAGGACTAAAGATGTCCTTTATAAAGTGCAAATTATTTACTTTCCAAATATTTATCTATAAGTTTGTGAGAGTGTATTAATTAGGCGTAATCGATTGCCTTCTCAATGCTCTCATCCCCATATTTTGTAGAAGACTCAACCATCTACTTGGCCCTAGCCAGTTGTGCCTGAAGATGCATTTTTTTAGTGGTACTTGCCATATGCTTCTCAACAACTTCCAAGTGTAGCCATCTGGTTTCGGTCCATTGTTCCTCTAAGGATTTTTCTATCTCTTCATATCTGGCACCATATTTAGTTGCCTTGTTATTGAGGGCATCAATCTATTCTATTAGAGATCTATTTTCTTTGTTGTACATTTGAACCTTTTTGGCATCCGCAGGCCACATTTTCTTATGGAAAGATAATTGATTAGCCAATTTTCTTTCCTTTCCAAGATCTTCTACTAGATGGATAGTATTAACCTTTAACAGTTCTATTTTAGCCCTAGATAATTGATATTTTTGTTTCAAGATAATATTCTAAGATAGAAACTTGGGATTTCAAAAAATCTACATTGACTAAGGTAGACTTTAATGTGCTCTTTTTGTTTTCCAACTTAGCTACTTTAGCCACAAGAAATTCCTTTTTAACATATATAGTTGAGTGGTCACCTTAAAGTTCCTCATATTCGTCCTCTACCTACTAGAAGTGGTTGGTACTTCTGCCAAATTGATTAAAAATCTTCTTTCACATAAATAGTTGATGTAGATGCCATTTAAAAAGTTATTGAAGTGGTCACATTAAAGCTATCTTACATGTATAAAATCATGAATTAGGACATACCTTATAAGAGAGGTTTAGATCAACTCTCAGTAGGGTTATTGTTCTTAGGCCTTTAAATATCTTCCTATCCTAGCCTAGCATTATGGCCTCGGTCAATTCAAGATGAGCATCATCATCTAAATTGCAATTGAAGAAGGAGTAATCATCTGATATGGTTAAGTTGTTTTCATCATCCTCAATGGAGTCTTGAGATCTAATTTCATAAGATAATTTTCAGAAATGTAATGCTTTCGATTTAGCCCCCAACATTAGGGCCTTCTAGCATAATAGTTTCTTGTGTGGAACTGTCGGCATCCTCTGGTCTAGAGGATGTTTTTGAGGGGCCTCCGACACTTGTGTTACCGTTTCCTTGAGGGGAAAGAATATTGTTGTTTTCCACATGAATATTTTCTCTCCTTTCTACTTCTCTAACTAAGACCATAACTAGAATCACTTTAGCATATGGTAAGACGGGAAGCTTAGGTTCCTTTAAGGAAAGGTCTATAAATTTCTTGCCTTTTCTTTGAATTGGTCTCTAAAGTGGCTCAGGAAGGTTGTCTTTTTTTTCCTTTGATTCTAATGGCATAATGGTGGTAGAAAGTTGGAATGATGAAGGCTTTGGAACCTTTTTAGCCATTGAAACCTTAGATGTTATCTTAGGCTAGGCTTCCTTATGAAGAGGTAAATAAAATTGTGAAGAATCATTAATCATATAAGCCAAATAAAAATAAATATTTGATAAATCGAAAAGCTAGAGGATTTTATAAGGTACCCATGCTCCCCTATGTTGTGTACCCAAGGTGGTCCACCAGAGAGAAAGGATGATGATATCCTACAATCCCCCTCTTCTTAGTGAATTCAAATTCAAGTCCCCTTTCCCCTAAATATGCTTGATTAAATGTTAACAAGAAATGCGAAGCAAGCCTTGGTTAATGATTGAAATCAAATAGGAGTAATGGTTGCTGAAAGCATTTTAATACCCCAAATGGAACAAGTTTGTGAATAAGTTAGTCATCAAAGCATTGTATATATATTAGAAGTTGAGGCACCTATTGCTCAAACTAAAATGGCGGTCCTTATTTCAGGGACTAGTAACGGGGTTGTTAGCATAGAGGGACTAGAAATCCTCATTCCCCAACCCACCCATGTGGAAGAGTTAAATGTTTTTGATGAAGCATATGATGACAAAAATAACCCCAAAACTGAGGGTCATGATGCCTAGAATATAGCTTGTGAGCTAATAACTACAAGAGCAGAAATTAATAATGCTTAAATTGAGCCTAACTCTAACATTCCAAATGTTGCTCCTCTATAAAATTAGCACTTTGAAAGATCGGATAAAGGAAATGGGAATAATGAAAATGTTGGAATTGACCTAATATGTGTTGGACTTGATCCTTAAATTAGAAAATGTTAGACTGCCTTATTCCTCACAACCTCAGGGGAAAAATGTGAGGTCATCCCTGACTGTAGAGAAAAGGTGACTCTTGATCTCACTATGCTTGACAGTATTGATGATGCTTGGGGTAATCAGTTTCTAGGCAAATTTGTGAGAAAATTACGAAATGATCATGTCATCTAAACTATCAAGAAATAATGGAAAACTAAGAGTTAATTTATTGATGTTAGTATTGGTCGGATAGTGTTTTGATCACCATCATATGAAGCTAAAATGGAGGTGTTTAAAAAAGATCCCTACCATCTTTATGAAAAGGTTATGATTGTTAAAGACATCCCTAGACTCTTTAACTTTGAATAATTTGATATGGTGAAAATCCTAGTATGGGTAAGGATGCCATGCCTACCTATGGATCTTTGGAATCCGAGAGCACTAAGTGCTATTTGTTCTCACATGGGAGATCCGATAGAGATAGATTTTATTACCAAAAAGTGACATGCCCTTAGGTATGTTCCTGTCTCGGTGGAGGTAAATATGAGCAAAAAACTCTCTAATGAGGTAGAAGTGCACCATAAAGATCATAGTATTAAAACTCAAACCGAATCGACTAGTCTGACTATTGAACCGGCTAACTAGTTAGGTCGCCAACTAGATTCCATATACCAATTCTTAGGATCTCAGAACTAGTGAAAACCGGTTGGACCAATGAAAATTAGTAAATCACTCAAAAAATGATTAGCCAAATCGGTCAAAATCCAGGTTGGAAGCTGGTTAAATTCATGTGTAGTTTAATTTTTTATATATTTTACATTTTTAACTCAATATGTATCACTGGTCCAACTAGTCCAAACCACTGGTCTGACCACTAAACCAGTAAACTAGTGATAATATCGGTTCGATTATTGGTTTGATTTTTAAAACTATGATGAAGATACATCTTTTGTTCAGGAGGTCATCTATGAGAATCTTCCTAGCTACTGTAAGAACTATAAGATGATTAGTCACTATGGAGGTGCTTCTAAGGCATAGAAAAAGGTATGGGTACCAAATAAACTAAATGTGATACTATTCAACCATCTACATAAGGGCCTAAGCCTAGGGAAGGCACAACCAATAATCAAGCAGTTGAGAGGTAGAGTGACGCTTAGTTTTGAAAAAAAAATATTGCAAGTGAGATACAAGATCCTAAAACAACAACAGATGGCCCCATGGTAACTAGTTTTCTAACATAATAAGATGCAATGCACCTAATGCCATATATAAACTCAGACAAGGTTGAAGCTGATATAGGCCAAACTCTAGAAGCAAGTACTAGAATGTAAATAGTGAAAATAAGTGTAGAAGATATAATTCTGAAGAGAAAATTTAGTGAGTAGAAGTTAGCTAGCTCAAGTAACTCAGCACCCTCACTAGTACCTCATGATAGGGAAGAACCACCATTCTAGCTAGTTATCTCCAAATCTACACATTAGAGACTTTAAAGCAACTATAAGGTAATAACATACTCAATTCAGCTAAGAGGAGGTCACAAAACCCTAATAAACCCCCATGGCAATACTCATTTGGAATATAAGGGATGCAACCTCCCCATTAAATAGAAGGGGTTGTCAAGGATGGTTAGGAAGTATAAATGTGATATTATAGGCCTATTAGAGACTAAGATGGATGATTGAAAACTTAGTAGTATGCTGCATACATATTTTAAAGGATGGAGAGCCTTGAATAACTATGCCAATTTCCCTAATTGGAGGATGGTTGTTATGTGGAATGAGCAAAGGGAACATGTACATCCCCTTGAAATTTGTCAACAGGTCATTAATGTTTAGGCCTAATCTAAAACTAACTATAAGTTCTATACTCTTATAGATATGAGAGGTTTATGGGAAATTTTTTAATATAATTTCCTTTTAGATCTAATAGAATCCAATTAAATTTTATGATGTAGCAACTTTAATTTTAGATTTAACATTAGATATTTGTTGAAAATTTTGGATATTTGCTAAGTGGATCGGATATTGCTCAGTAGATCGGATAAAATAAAATATATTTATAACTTGATGGTTTTTTATATTTAAAATTTTATTTAAATAATATAGGTAATATTTGATATTCAGTCAAAAAAATCAGATAGCTGGTCTTTCGAATATTTAAAATAACGAATATTTCACCCTCAAAGTGGATACCGATTTCTTAACGTCAGGCTCAACAAGAACACACAAAGTTTGAGTATCACCTTCTATCATCTAGTAGATTGGAAAGTTAATGCACTTGAGATCAAGCTCAGTTTCCTCGTTGCAGGAGATGTGTGAATGTCTGGCTTCTAGGTCATATGGCTCTGTAGCCGATATTCGTCTAAGAGGGGGATATAATATGATGAATATTCTAAGTGAAGCAATTGATATGAAAAGGATAATTCTACTATAGGAGAGTGAGAAACTCCAAAAAAAATTCATAAATGAGGAGAAAATAGATAGTCCAGATGAGAGAGAGAGAGAGAGACAGAGACTTTTTTATTTTTAATGGTCTGCTTTCCATTCTCACATTTATGTTCATCTCATTAAGTCACGTATGAGCACAAATACAAGAAATGACAACTACCTTTTCTTCTATTGGGCTTGACAATATTTCTCTTGGGCTCGGTGAGGTGCCTCTCGAGCCTAGGCATCTAGGATGGTATCAATCTCCCTTTTATCCATAAAAGAATGCATATAGAGTTTATGAACAAGTGTAAAGTACAAGACAAGTGCCATAATCAATATAAAAATGTATAAATATTAAGTGGGAGATTCAAAAGCAACATTTAATATTTAGGATATTAGCTTTAATCATTAAATCGTAATAGTCTTTAATTTTTTATTTTTATTTTTATTTTTTAATGCATTTATTGTGATCCATAATTTCTTTATTTTTTTTTAAAACTCACATCTCAAGTATTAAAATTTTAGTGTATCTAAAAATTATTAAATTATTTTTCAAACAAATCCATATCAAAAATAACAAATTTTAATTGATTATCACATATTTGGGTTGTTACTGGCCAAAGTGTATGGAATCTATTCTCCTCAACTTATTTTTGCTATTATTTTCTAATCAAATTTAATCTAAAAGTGTCTTATTTTATATTTTCTTATCTATTATTAGTAACAATTTGAATTAATACTAATTAAAAAATAATTGAAAATGATATTAATAATTTACATTGTATTAAGTTAATATTAATCATAAATAATAAAAATTAATATTAATTAAATAATATTTTGATATAATCTTAATTAATATTTTCTATGAATAATAATCATGATTCTTAACAATTAATAATTACGTTAATATTAATTATAAATAATAATAAATTGATATTAACTATAATTAATAATAATTAATAACATATAACTATTAATAATATTTCATTTTTCACATTATTAAGATATTGCTAAAAATTATAAAAAAAATTTAAAAATAAGTAACAATAAAATAATGGATTAATACTATCAAAGGTATAGAATTATTGTTCTTAATATTAAATAATGATAAAATTTTGTTGATAATAACTTTATTGATTATGGTTATTTATATACAATTAACTTTTGTTACTATTCAACACTAATAACTCCTAATATTTTATCATAAAATTTTAATGATAGTGTTTATTATTGTAATACCCTATTTAAATAAATCCCAAACTGAATACCTAAATTTAAACATTTGATTAGTATGTGTAATTATTCATAGAATTATTTTTGGGTCAGGTGTCTTGTTGTTATAACTAAGGCTATATTTACTAAACTGTATTAATAATTCGGACTAGTATATTAATAGTTAGAGGAAAGATAATAGTAATAATAATAATAATAATAATAATAAGAGTAATATTGATAATCGTAAGAATAATAAGAATGGTAATAATAATAATATTATTATTAATAATAATAATGGCGGTAGTAATAATAATGATGATAATAATAAGGAAGTATTTCTTTGATAGGATCTCCTATTAGTATTTAATGACCTCTCAAATTGTTGGTATAATTCAATTACTATTTGACTAGCGTTTTAACTAATTATACCTAACATAATCTAACCTAAAACATACCCCTTAGGGTGCAGCTCCTTCCCCCTTCCCCTTGCACCCTGCCTACACTAGCAGCCTAACTAAACAATCCAGTCCCAACCAACCGTGAAGCTCCTTCCCCTTCCTTGTGCACCCTGCACCAATAACCAACCAAATCGTCTAGCCCCAACAAAATCGTGCAGCCTCTTCCTCACCCCATGTATTCAACCTACCTACACCAGTAGCCCAACCAAACCCTCTAGCCACTCGGTGTGTAGCTCTCCCTCTCCCCATCCACATGACCATATTTGCACCAATAGCCAACCAAATCGTCTAGCCCCAACCAAACTATGGAGCATCTCCCTCTTCCCAATGCATGTAACCATGCCTACTAGTAGGCCCAACCAAAACCATTCAACCTCCTTTACTCTTCCTCGAGCTATGCATGCCCTCATCATTTCCCCATATCCAACCAAACACCCTGCACCTCCTTCTTTCCCATGCACTCACTTGACCACACCACTCCTCCTGCCTAATCATCAACCACCACACCCTATCCTAATCCCAGCCACCTTCTTTTCCTTTCTTTACCTTCGACCTGCAACCTTTTCTCCTCCCCTTTTCCATTCAGTTCTCTCCTCCTCCCTGTGCATCCCTCCTCACCTTCTTCTCTTACTTCTAGCTATCAAGTAACCACACTAGCAACATCCCTCCACCTTGATCTGTTTGCACCACCGAGCTAGCCATCGAGGTACCATCACCCTCATCCTTGCCTAGCTCCCCTCTTCTCCTCGAGGGTGAGTCCTCCTTCCCTTTAGTTTTCTTAGTGCATGGTGGTGCCATGCACCCATTTTGGTGAACTCCTAGGCCTGTTTTAGCTTTAGTTCTTATTAATTTTGTTACCTAATCATCTTACCTTAGTATAGATACTAATATGTATTCATATTTCGTGGACTTTGTTATTAATTTTAGGTATTCACAACCTTGCTTGAAGTATGCTTGGAAGAGAAATTTTGGTGGCATTAATTTCGTAGCTTGGAGGTAAATCCAACTAATCTATAGATTGTAGAATTTTGTGCAAAGGTGGTAGATACATTTTTTAGGATGAGGAAATTATGCTAAGTGGATGTTATTTCATGTTTTGTATTTTCTTACCAGGAAATAGAAGCATGTGATATTTTGTTTTATGTAAATCTTGGTGAGGTATTGAATAATATGTGTTGCCATGTCAATAGCTAATAACTTATGTGTGCCTCGGTTGTGCTTTAAAATTTAGATTATGTACTTGTGACAATATATAAATTTTAGCTATGGAAAAATGTGCATGTCTAGGGTTAGGGTTTAACTAAAAGCCTGGTCGTGTCGAATAATAGAACCTACTAATAAGTTCAACATGTGACTTGTATATTATAGGTAAATTTGGACATATAGCATGTTGACCTTAGAGTATAAATATGACTAAATGGTGGTTAATATGTGTCGCATGTTCTAGGGGTAGAAACGTAAATTTTCACACACCATGATTCATGTGTGAAATTAGCTCATGAAATTAGCATGAATATTATGATATGCTATAATTATATGATAGGGTTGTATATGTGCACTATATTATGTTCGTGTTTAGGGGTAATATGGTCTTTTGTAGTAATGAGAAAATTATTGTATGATGAATTATTGTTAGCTTTTCTATTTTAGCCTTTTCATGAAAAATATCCTGGGGAAGAAAATTTGGTCATGAAGTGAATGAAAAGGCAATAGTTAAACGTTGGAGGATATTTTGGTCATTAGGGTAAAAATGTGACTCGACATGAATAACTGGACTAGTCGACCTAGGTGTTGGCCTCAGAATAATTTTGGAAATAAATTGGATGAGTGGATTGGATAGTTTGGAATTAGACAATTATTCAGGGTATGACATGATGCCTAACCCTAGATCGTGTTGGCTTGTAAATGTTGCGACCCTTGTGGTCCTTTAGATTTGAGATTTGATCATTGATTTATTCAAGAGACCCTTGTGGTCCCTTGATTGATTGATTGATGGCTAAATTATACTGTTATGGACCTTAGTATTCTTGAAATAATAACATTGAATTTCATAAGACACTAATCACTTAAAGAGAAAGAATTGAGTTTGGAAAGGGATATTGCACCTTGGAATAGGCCCTCGAGTGCATAGTTGGGCCTTCAGGTCAAAAGGCCCACTTTTGCTCTATAGGTATTCCATACACCCTATAGGGGGTACGTGTACTTAAGGACTTGGATGCTAAGGTTTAGTATGAATGACTGATTTGTCGTGTGGCTTCTTTAGTGAGCTTTGTCTTGGAATTGAGTGATTTGATTTGGTAATATTTCCTTGACGATCATTGTCTTGTATATGAAATTGTATTCCACTCGAGAATTTATATTAAATTGATATAATTGGATCAGACACCCACCATAATACATCTGTAATAATTGAATTAGGTGTGGCTTGAGTATGTTATGATCGCTTAGTAACATCAAAAACTTTCCCTATTATATTTAAGTAGAATTGTTAATATCTTGAAATAATTGTGGAATTCAAAGCATGTTTTCTATACCCTTACTAGGAATTTTTGATCTAACTAACCATTTTAACTATAATGTGGGTCATATTATGAAATTGTTATTTTTGCATATGGTCGTATGCATTTAGTTATAATCCCTTATTTTTACGTTACGTATGATGTGGGTATGCTACATCTGCGGAGGTATTGTGATTTACTCAGTATGAGAAAGTATTACTGATCCTATCACTTTTTAGAAGAGTACGTGTCTGGCATGTAGTGGCTGAAGGATTTTGAGGAGCGCCATTCAGATGACGAGCTAGATTAAGGGAGTGAAGGTCCCTGCCCCTATAACCCCCATTTTGTAATATTTTGGTGGAAGAGATAAGTGTAAGGAAAAATTGTTGTTGCATCATCGCGTGCTCTTTTGTCACCGGTTTTTCTTTTGGCACCTATGTCCCTTATTTATTTTGATATTCTTATTGTACAGAGAATCTCTTTTCCGCAAATTCTTTATTTATATATCATCTTTTCTCTTGCTTTTGGTTTGATCTAACTTGTCATGAGCTTTAGCATTTGACATAGAGAAAGTAAGGAAATTACACTTATGTAAAGTGTGGCGGTGACACCTACTATTTTGTAATTATCGTTTCTGTAAAATAAAATTTTCAAGTACTGAATATGGAGGTGTTACAATTATTATTGATTATTCATTATTATTACAACAATATTAATTAGAATAAGAATAATTGTGATATGTAATAATATAATTTAACTATTAATATTAAATGCTAATATTTACTTTTAGTAAGTATATTTTATTATTGGTAGTTAAGAATATTACTTATTATTATATTATTAGATGTTGCAAATAATAATAATAATAATAATAATTATTATTATTATTATTATTATTATTATTGCTGTAAATACGTATAAATAAGATAAATGAATAATAATACTATATAAATTATAAATAATCATAATAGTCAACATTGATAAAAATATATTAATTAAAATAAAATTAATCATTATTAAAATTAATCATTATTAAAATTAAATTATAAATAAAAATAATTAATAATAGTTTTTTATAATAAGTTTTTTTATTACTTCGAAAAAGGCATTATAACAAGCATATAGTTAACAAATGCAATCCAAGACTCCCAATCACCACTCATGTAGGTGTCCGACTCATTAAGCGTAACACCACAATTTTTTGCTATTGAAAAATTTTGTTAAAATAAGTTGCGGAAGCAAAAAATATCTAGAAAAAATGAGATATTACCACCGTACTCAACATATGATAGACATCCGCTATTTACCCTATATCAAATACAACGCTACACCATTCAAACACATAAAACAATAGAGTGCGCAAAAATAACAATTTAATTAGACAACTCCAAAAGATTTTATATTGGAGAACCCTAATGAGTTACAATCAAATCTTTACAAAATATATGCGAATAATTCTGAGGCTACAAAATATAATTGAGGGCATGATATCCAAATCAATACAATGGTCTACCACATACCCCTCCAAAACCTTTCAAATGCCCTTACTCTTAACCCAACCTAACTGAGGCAAGCCTTTTACTAGCCATCCCCAAATACTTGCACATGGTCTTCTGCTCGTAAGAATGAGCAAGTAATGGAGCAAATGGTCATCTAAGTAAGGTACATTAAGCTAAGTTGCTCCCTCAATATACATAAATATGCCAACTTACCATACGAGAAGATAGATTAAATCATGCATCATGGTAAGGATATATATATATATATATATATATATATATATATATATATATATATATATATATATATATATATATATATATAAAGGTAAGAGTGCATAAGATATGCTATCATATAAAATTCCAGCACAATACAATAAATCATGCTTAAGAATCATAACATTTTCATATGAACACTTACATAAGTAATAGCAAAGTGCATTAAAAAAACCCCCTTGGGTTATTTCCAGTTATCTAGTTCCTTAAGACATGCAATTCATTCATCTATGTAAGAGATAGGGCAATCAGTCAATTAACATTCCATTCCATGATCAATTAATCAAGTGTATAAACCATTTTTACTCATTTTGGTCAATGATACCATTTTTTCCATTTCTTAGCCAATCGTTAACCATTCACTTAGTTACCATTCATAATTATCAACTAATATTTACCATCCATATTTTATTATCATTGAGAGATGGACAGTGCACTATCCTAAAGTCTCACATACCATGGAAGTTTATCTAAATAGGGACATAAAGTCCAGAAAAAAGCCAATCAATAAGTGGACATAAGTCCAGGTTGAATCCAACCAATATGGACATATATCCACACTTAAGCCAACTAATATGGATATAAATTCAATCCTAAGCTAAGCATCTGGGTAACCAGATCCTTTAGTATTGATATCCCTAAATACATTTCCAGTGTTTAAAGTAGGTAAAGCACTATGACCTTTTAGGATCCTGCCCGAAGGCACCAAATTGCCCGATTATAGACTAACCCCCAATTGGTAATCAACGAAAAGTAACCCAGACCCATAATCAACTCAACTTTCTTTTGCTTTACATGATAAGGCCCATACAAAGCAAGCAAGTCAACTTTCTAACTTAATCCATATTAATCCTTTCCTTTTCATTTTTTCTATTTATGTAGGTTTACTATTTGTCCTTGGCCAACATTATTTGTAACCACCATTATATTTAATTCTAGCCCAAGTTGAGTTTTATTACTATTTTCTCAATAGTCTCACTTATCATAAGTGAAATACCTATTTATTCATTTTATTTCTCATCGAGTATACAATAATTCATGATCCATTTTAATCTTCTAACTTGGCCAATAGTTCATGATAAAATCTGTATTTTATCCCATTAATATCCATGGTATAGTACCAATCATAATCTCAAAGCATATCCGAACCAAAAAGAAGTAAATTAAGCAAATCATTCAAACTAGTCAATCTGTTTGGGTCGACCAAGTTGATCAGTTTGACTCAACCAAACCATGCTTTCCTCAAACTGGTTGTTTGGATTGGGTAAACCATTTGATCAATTTTTCTAAGCCAGTAGATCAGTTTAATTAGAGAGAAAGACCAAGGTCTCTATAGGCATACTAGTCATTGGGTTGGGTCAACCAATCAACTCTTCTAGGAGCTAGTCAATCAGTTTGACCTAACCAGTAGATTGGTTTGTCCTAATAAAACACCAAATCATAAATTTCATGCATATTCTTTCATATAAATCCTTTTTAGCCATATTAAAACATATATCAACATCAATAAAAATATTTCCAACCAAACTAACATGCATTTCTCAACTATAAGGTCAGAAAGCCTATTTTTTACCCATTTTCATGATTCTTACTCAAATCATGTCATTTAAGTATCCAATTCATACATACCACTTCATTTCTTTATGCTAATGTGCATAAATAGATTAAAAATAACACCTAAAATGTAGGAATACTCGCTAAACATTTTAGGAGCAAGAATCACTTAATGTAGGAAAAATCTTTTTAAAACAAAAATTCCAAGTATGGGAAAATCTCAGCTTTGAAAACATTAAACCAAAATCTTAAAAACAAAAGAGAACCATAACATATCAACTTGAGGCCAAAACAAGGGAAAGAGATAAACTGAATTGCGTAAACTTTTCTAAGAATCTAAATTTGCCTTACTTGAGAATCAAAACAAGAGAGAGGTAGAGACAGGATTAGATGAGTGTGGGTTGACAAGGCTCGAAGTGTGGAAAGAAAAAAGGGAATGCAAGATTTAGGGATTTTGGTGGCTAAAATAAAATATGAAATGCAGGGATGACTGGGGCTATTTATAGCCAACCAATTAAAGGGAATTACTAAAGGTTAGAACACTGACTCAAAATCCTACTATTGACATTTTGAATTTGATCAGAATGGATGGATTCTGTTTAAGATTCCCTAACCTCTTCTCTAGTGCTCAAATGGTGTCTCTGGAGAATTCAGGTCAATTAGACAAGAATTAGTGTTCACGAATGGAGTGATAGGAAGTCAATGTGGAAGGAATCTTCGAGCTGCTCAAAAGCATGCATGAGATCAATACATTTGATCTCAAAATTGTGTAGAGGAGATGGGAGAAAAAAGACAATGTAGAGGTCATCTCTCCTCATCATTTTTTGCAATCAACCTCTTGATTAAATCGAGGTAATATTTTGGGTTAAATGTCATAAAAATAGTTAGAAATCTCTTAAAGGCAATCTCACATGTGTTGGTATGGTTCCAATTTAGTGTAAGAGATTTTCAAGAAAAATTAAGCTTAAAAATATGACCAGCTTAACAAACTAATCAATGGGTTTGGGTCTATCAGTTAACAGTTCAATCGCCAATCGATTAGTTTCCCACAACCAGTTGATTGGTTCATAAAACCAGTTGAGGGTTTGTCTGTAAAACTCAATAAACTTCATTTTGCAACATGAGTTCAAATCTAATTTTATCCCAAACCAAATCATGGCATTAAACAAAAATGAAAGGCCAACAGTTTGACATAATTCACATCCAACCATCATCCATAAATGTGGGGGTATTAGGGCATTACCCGTTAAAGAGGTTGTGTCCCCAAATCCTATAATAATCAAGTTACATATTACACATAAAGTCATACACACATCATATTCACAACTAAGAAAAAGGGTACTGCCTCCTTAAAAAAAGGTTTACACTTATGATAATAACTACGAAAACAACTCTGGTTACTTTACTTGAATTTCTTCGTTAGCCTCCCAAGTATCCTCCTCTGTTCCATGTCGTGACCATAGAAATTTTGCTAAGGGAACTATCTTCATATGGATCTCTCTCATCTTGGTGTCTAGAATACTCATTGTCGCTCCTTATAAGTCAAAGACTCATCAAGCTCTAGCGACTCCTATAAGATAATGTGCGATGGGTCCACTACATACTTCCATAGCTGTGATACATGAAAGACATTGTGTGCGTGTGACAACTCTATTGGTAGATCTAAACAATAAGTAACTTCACCAATGTGGTCTAGAACCTCATACTATCCATTGTACTTAGGACTAAACTTATTCTTCCTATCGAACCTCATGACTCCTTTGGTGGGAGAGACCCTCAAAAGGACTATGTTACCAACCCCATAACCATTGGTCTATCTCTTCAGATATGCATAGCTTTTTTGTTAGTCCTAGGTAGCTCTTATTCGATCTTGAATCAAATGGATGTGCTTAATCATTTCCTCAATCATCTTAGGTCCTAACAAGAGTGTCTTACTAATGTCATTCCTACATGAGAGACTATGACACTTCCTCCCATCCAAGGCTTTAAAAGGTGCCATCTTGATACTAGCGTGATAACTATTATTATCAGAGAATTCGATCAAGTCTATCCAATCTTCCTTACTTCCTCCAAATCTAGCACACACGCTCAAAGCATGTCTTCCAGATTCTGAAAGGTCCTCTCTGTCTGACCATCCATAGATGGGTGAAAAGATGTACTCATCTTTAGCTAAGTACCAAAGGTGACTTGTAATTTCTTCTAAATGTGTGACAAGAACCTAGAGTCTCAATTAGACACAATTTTCTTAGGAACTTTATGAAGTCTTACCACGTAATTTTTATAGGCAATGACTAGTTACTCCATGATCCAAGTCTCCTTTATCGTTATGAACATGACAGACCTTGTTAGACAATCTGTAATTACCCAAATTGTAATAAAACCACTACGAGTCCTTGGAAGACTAATCACAATGTCCATTGATATGCTATCCCACTTCCACTTGGGGACTTCTAGTTGTTACACTAACCTTGCCGGTCTTTTGTGCTCAATCTTAACCTTCTGACAAGTTATACACTGAGTAATGAACTCCACCACTTCCTATTTCACGCGAGGAAAGTAATGTACCCTCTTTAGATACTTCTACAACTCGTCCCCTCTAGGGTAAACAGATTAAGGAGTGCAATGTCCTTCCTCAAGGATCTTCTTCTTATGCTCTACACACCCCTTTGGTACACACCACCTACCACGGTATCTAATACTGCCATCTTTATGGATTTAGAATCCTTTGACTCTACCTTTGGAAGTAGCTCGGATCTCCTTGAAGATTGAAGGTGTGATAGTGAGTGTGCTCATTCTTGCCTCTAAAATTCCAATAGTGACAAGTTCGATCTCCATCTTCCTGATCTCTTGGCATAACAATGCACTTGTGCCCAGAGAATGTGATGTCTTTCATTTAAGTGCATCTTCCACCACATTGGCTTTACGCTCATGGTAAGTTAATTCTAGGTCATAGTCCTTGATCAATTCCAACCATCGTCCTTATCTCAGGTTCAACTCCCATTGAGTGAAGATATACATGAGGCTTTTATGGTTAGTGTAAAACTTGCACCGAACTCCATAGAGATAGTGCCTCCAGACCTTAAGGGAGAACACTACCACAACAAGTTCCAGGTTTTGTGTTTGGTAGGTTTTTTTATGTAGCTTTAGTTATCATGAGGCACAAGCTACCACTGTTTCTTGTTGCATCAACATGCAACCTAACCCATGCTTGGAAGCATCACTATACACCTCAAGACCATCAGTCCCACTTAGCAATGTGAGCACTAGGGATGAAGTTAAACTCCTCTTCAACTCCTCGAAAGCTTCACTACATTTCTCATCCTGCTATAATCATGTAGCCTTCTTCAAAAGTTGGGTTAATGGTCAAGTAATCTTGGAAAATTTGTCCATGAACCAACATCAATAACTTAGTAAACTACATGCGTCCTTTATAGAAGTGGGTGCTAGCCATTCAGTAACAACTTAAATCTTGGCAGGATCTACTACCACACCATCCTTAGAGACCACGTGACTGAGGAAGGTCACTTGCTCTAACAAGAAATCACACTTTGAGAGCTTGGTATATAGTTCGTGTGATCTGAGCAAGGTCAAAGTCTGCCTCAATTGTTATCGTGCTTCTCCTGGTTAGTGGAGTAGATTAGGATATTATCAATGAACACCACGATGAACTAGTCCAAGAAGGGACAAAAGATCTAGTTCATTAGAGACATGAAAGCTGTAGGAGAATTAGTGATTCCAAAGGGTATTACTATGAACTTATAATGGCCATATATTGTTCGAATAGTAGTCTTAGAAACGTCCTACTATGCTATCCTCAACTAATGATAGCTTGATCGAAGATAAGTCTTTGAGGATACCTTAGCTCCCTTGAGTTGATCAAACAGGTAATTAATCCTTGTAAATGGATAATTGTTCTTCACCATCACTTGGTTCAATCCATGGTAGTCGATGCACAATCTCAAGCTTCTATAATTCTTCTTCACGAACAACACTAGTGCTCTCCACGATGATATGCTTGGTCGGATATAGCCTTTCTCCAAAAGCTCTTCCAATTGAGCCTTGAGCTCTTTCATCTCTGTAAGTGCCATATAGTATGGAATCTTAGATACTAGCTCTACTCTTAGCAATACGTCCATAATGAACTCAACTATTCAAAATGGTAGCGTTCCTAGGTTATCATCAAGGAAAATGTCGGGAAATTTACCTACCACCATCTCCTCCAATTGGGTCTTAGTTGCTTTGTTGTATCTAACACTACACAGGTAGAGTGGCTATCCATTACGTATAAGATTACTCCATGCGATTGTCAAAATAATCTTTGTAGAGTGATTAGGTTCACAATTCTGGTAGAAATCCCTAATACCCCTTGGTCCTCATAGAACCACGCATTCTTACATGTAATTAATCAGTGCTCAATACTTCCCTAGTATATCCATCCATATAATTATGTTAAAATCTCATAACTTAAGCTCTATAGGGTCCAATGAAAACCCTATTCCTCCTACTAACTTCACAACCATTTCGCAATACCTAGAGCATGTAAATCTATTCTCTATAGGAAAAATAACACAAGTAGAGATGCTACCTAAAGAAGATAAAGCAACTCTAGTTATAAAAGCATAATCTACAAAGGAATGTGAAGCACCAGAATCAAATAATATGCAGGAAGAAAGAATAGAGATAGTGAGTATAGTGGTCACCATACCTGCTTGGCTTTCTGCCTTTACTGACACATCACATTCAAGCACCTTAATGATGAAACTCTTAGGGCAGTTGCTGTTCCTTGCCCTTTTTTGAATGGGCGAGACCTCAAACCATTAGGGTAACTCACTCGGCTAGCGGCACAGGCTAGCAATGGAGGAACTATCATTATCTATAGTTGTGGTTGCTGGATAGATCCCATGCTTTGAGATCTAGTCTGGCTCCTCTAAATGTATTCACTACTAACCTGACTCTTGAATGCTCTCTGCCATGCCTAATCCATGACACATCACCTTTTTGCCTCTATAATTGACCCCTAGGTGATCTGACTCACATCTCTTGCATTGGTAGTACCTTTCCTCAGCTCAACCCCTAGAAAATCTTCTAGATCGAGGTGTTAACCCCATACAATAACCAAACCTTGGCGGCAAGCTACCCCCTAGAAAAAAGCCTTCTTTAGATCTCAGGAATGCTAGCAACTCTTGAATTTCCTCTTGTTCCCTGATTGAGCATTGCTGGCTTGAATAACTTGAGATGCCTTTAGTGTTTATTCGTACATCTCGACCATGTCTGGCAGAGTGACTCTCACTAATAGCTCCTGGCACTAGATCCCCAATCCGATCTTGAATTAATGAACTTACATCACCTCATTGGCCTCTACTTCTGAGGTAAAATAGACCAAGTCCATGAAGTGAGTATAATACTCTACAATGGACGTGCCCCCTTACCAAAGTTCCATGAATTCATCGTACTTCATTATACATAGATGATTCGGGTAAAATCTGGCTTGCAGTGGCTCCATGAATGGCCCTCAACTAGTAGGTTCTTCACCCCTATGTTAGATGCTCCGCTACCATGCATCTACCCTTCCTCTTAGGTAGTAGACAGTCACATCCACCCTTCGGTCTCCTGGGAAACCACAAGATATAAAGGTCTTTTACATATCTTGGACCCACCATTCCATGACCTTTGGGTCCTTCTGGCCTTTAAAGGTGGGTAGGTGATGATGCCCTGCCCTCCCGAGCTAATGCAATCACGGGCACCGGTGGAGGTTGAGGTGTTCGAATCTGGCCCTCTATATAAGCTCCGACGGTCTCCATGAAGGCTTTAGTACACTCGTAGTGGCAGTTAGCGGCCATCATGTCATAAGGACTAGAAGAAGTTAGGGCTAAAATTCATACCATCGAGTACTAATAAGATTCGAATTTTGAAATAATTAAACTTGTTGGAAGATTAAGGAAAAAAATCAAATCAAGACTAATACCATCCCGTGATATTAGCTCAAAATTATTTGAAGAGTAAAAATGCTTTGACAAAACATGGGATATGAGTTCGCCAATTGTCAAAAGTAGTGCATTTTTGTAAAAGCACTATGATAAAATCCTATGGTATCAATTTAAAATTTTTCTAAAAGGGGAAAGTCTTTTGAGTAAAAGCTCTGATACCAGCTTGTTATACCCCCATTTTTCACTACCAAAAAAATTTCTTAAAATAAGTTGTGGAGATAGGAGAGACATTCGTTGCCTACTCTATATCAGATACAAGGCTAAATCATTCAAAAACTTAAAATAAAAGAGTGTGCAAACTAACAAATTAATTAGACAACTCTCAAAGTGTTTACACTAGAGGACCCTAATGGGTTACGATAAAATCATTACAAAATACATGCAAATAAAGTATAGGGCTACAAAACATAACTAAGGCCATGGTACCCAAATAAAAATCATGGTTCACCACAGACCCCATAGAAACCTTTTAGATGTACTTACTCTCAAGCCTAAACCTAATTGAGCTAGTCCCTTTACTGACAATCCACAAAGCCTTTCATATGATCCTCTACCCATGGGATGAGTAGGTGACAGAGCAAACAAACACATCAATACGCTACATACTGAGTAAGCCAAGTTGCCCCCTCAATGTATACAAGAAGATAGATTACAACATGCATTATGATAAGTCTATATATAAATATAAGAGTGCATAAGACATGCCATCACATAAAATTCTAGTACAGTAGAATACATCATGCTTAAGAATTATAACATTTTTACAAAAAAAATGCTTACATAAGTAATAGCAGAGAGTATCCAGACAACCCCTAGGGTTATTTCTAGGTATCTAGTTCCTTAAGACATAGCATTCATTGATCCATGTAAGAGATAAGCCAATTGCTCAATCAACGTTCTATTCCATAATCAATTTATCAAGTATATAAACACATTTTACTCATTTTGGTCAATCATACCATTACTTCAATTTCTTAGCCATTTGTGAACCATTCACTTGGTTACCATTCATAATTATAAACCAATATTTACCATCCATATTTTATTATCATCAAGCGATATACTGTGCACCACCACATGGTCTCACATACCATTGAAGCCTATCCAAATAGGGACATAAAGTCCGGGTCAAAGGCAAACTATATGAACATAAGTCCTGGCCGAAGCCAACCACTTAGGTAACTTGACCCTTTAGTATCAATAACTCCTATTACATCATTAGTGTCCACAGTAGGTAAGGTACTATGATCTCTCAGGATCCCACCCAAAGGCACCAAAACTCCCGAAGGTAGACTAATCCTTCGTAGCTAATCAAGGATTGGATAACCTAGACCCATAATCAACTCGACTTTCTTACTCTTTTCATGATTAGTGTTTTATTCATAAGAATGGGTGATCATACAAGGCCTAAACAAAACAAGAAAGTCAACTTTCTAGGTTAATCCATATTAATCCTTTCCTTTTTATTTTTTTACAACCATATGGTTTTCTAATCAATCGATCAGTTTGGGTAGACTAGTCAATCGATTTGACTTAACCAGATCATACTTTCCTCAAACCTATTGATCGATTTGGACAAACTAGTCGATTTTTCATAGACTAGTCGATTGGTTTTACACACCAATTGATTGGTTTAAGTAGAGATCAAGACTAAATGTCTCTACACATATACCAGTTGTTGGGTTGGGTCAACTAGTCAATTATTCTAGGAACCAGTAGATCAATTTGACCTAATTAGTCGATCGCTTTGCCATAGTACATCACCAAATCACAAATTTCATGTAAATTATTTTATATAGATCCTTTTTAGCCATATTAAGACATGTTTAAACATCAATAAACATATTTCCAAAAAAAGTAACATGCATTTCTCAACATGAGGGCATCATTGCCTATTTTTATCCATTTTCATGCTTATTACAAAAATCATGTCGTTTACGTGTCCAAATCATACACCCAATTGCATTTATTCATGCCAACATGCAACAATCAACTAAATATAGCACGTAACATGTAGGAACACTTGCTAAACATTTTAGAAGCAAGTATCACTTACTTGATGTAGGCAAAATCCTTTTAAAACAAAAATTCTAACTATAGGAAAATCTTAGCTTTGGAAATATTAAACCAAAATATTAAATTTAGACATTATACCAAAATCTTGTCAAATTTCAAAGTCATAAAAATATAAGAGAATCAAAACCCAACTTGAGGCCAAAATAGGTGAAAGGGCTACATTGAACTGCTCAACCTTTTTCAAGAATCTAACTTTGCCTTGCTTGAGAATTGAAATAAGAGCGAGCTAGAGAAAAGATTAGAAGAGTGTATAAAAATAGGTTGATAGGCCTCGAAGTGTGAAAAGAATAAAGGGAATATAAGACTTATGGAAATTTGGTGGCTAAAAGAAAAGGTGAAATGCAGGGATGGTTAGGGCTATTTATAGCCAACCAATCGAAGGGAATTGCTGAAGGTTTGGAAATTGACTTAAAACCTTACAATTGACCATTTGAATTTTATCAGAAGGGATGGATTTTGTCTAGGATTTGCTAACCTTTTCTCTAAAGCTCTAATGTTGTCCCTTGAGAATTCAAGTCAATCACACTAGAATTAGTGCTGATGAATGGAGTAATAGGAAGTCAACATAGAAGGAATTTTCTAGCTACTTAGAATCATTTTTGAAATCAAAGCATTCAATCTCACAATCGTGTAGAGGAGAGAAGAGGAAGAAGATAAAGCTGAGGTCAGCTCTCTCCCTCATTTATCCCAATCGACCTCCAGATTAAATTGAGGCAATATTTCTGGTTAAATGCATCATAAAAATAGTTATGAATCTCTTAAGCATAATCTAGCTTAGGTTGGTATGGTTAGAATTTACTGTAAGAGATTTTCAAGAAGAATCAAGTTAAAAAATGTGACCAGCTTGATAAACCAATCGATGAGTTTGGGTTTACCAGTCGACTTTTCAATCACTAGTTTATTGGTTTTCCATAACCTATCGATGAGTTTAGTTGAGGAAACCAGACTGGCTAAAACGATAAACTGATCGATCATTCCATGAAATTAGTCGATGAGTTTGTCTACAAAACTCAATAAACTTATTTTTTCAACATGATTTCAAGTAAAATTTTATCCCAAACCAAAATTTGACATAATTTTCATTAAACCATCCTACAAAAATGTGGGGTATTACATTATGCCATAGAAATAACAATAGAATTCAAAATAATGCTCTTATTAAGACTATACATGAGTTTAACTGAGCCTAGTCATGGTGAGTTTGACTTTGCTCATTTTTAGACAGTTGAGTTAAGTGAATTCATGAGTTTTTATAGTTATTGAGCCAAACTTATAACAATTTTCACTATAAATAAGTTCAAGTCAAAATTCTTCATGCTTAGACTCAACTCATTTATTAAATGAATTTAAAAAATTCATTTAATAAATGAATTTCAAACTAAGCTTATTTAATTTAATGAATGAACTGAACCTAGAAAATTTGCAAGCTAAGTTTTTTCTTATACAATCCTATTTTTCATTACGTTGATAATTCTAAAACATAGGCATATTCCTCTAATTCTATATGGTTGTTATATACACATCGAACAAAGCTCACAGAAATTTCTTCTTATACTTCAATTGTCTTGTTTTTACTATTGATATTTGAATCTTTATTTTCTAGTCAACCACTATAGCCCTTCTCCTAGTAGTTGTCCAAATCCAAATACCCAAGGAGAAGTGACAATGCATGAACAAATGTTCCATTCTCTCTAGTGCATTATCACATAACACACATCTAGCTTGTACGAACACTCCTTGTGCTACCAATCTCTACCTAGTTGGTAGTCTATTCTGAACCGCCAACCGTATAGGCACATGATGCCTTGGGATGATTATTGGCTTCCATACTAGCCATACCCACACTATCTTAGTCTCAACTCCTCATAGACCATGAAGATAATATATTCATCGCGGCCTGTTTTCTATTATCTCAAAATAAAATATTTGACAATATCCTAGAACTCAAAATAATAATAATAACAATTTATTATTATTATAATGAATAGTTATAAATATAATAATACTAAGAATAAAATTTATCATAGTTGTAAATAAATAAATACTTACTTATTATTAATATTAGCTATTTAAAAAATATTTGTAATTAGGATTTAGTTAATATTATTAAATAAATATTTATTATTATTATTATTATTATTATAATTTTGATCTAGCTTTATCTTACTTAAAATATTACATTATTATAAAATAAGGTGAGGCCTAATTCGTATAGATGGTCTAATGTCGATTTTAGATGTGCATTAGCAAATTGCATCAAGTAATAAAAATTATAACATTTTAACAAGATGGTTGCACTTTGTTCGAAGTTGATCCATATAACAACAATAACAAAATCTTAAAGCAATTAAGTAGAAGTATACTCCCTCTATAGCAACTATTTGTACCGGACCATAGCAATGAAACTTAAGCCTAATAGAATTTCAAACATCAATAATATTTACAATTTTATAAGTTGTTACATTCTCTTTACCAAAAAAATAAATCATACTCTCTTTGTTACAAACTATTGGCATGAATTGAGATATTATGCATATTAGGAACTAGAACATAGGAAAAAAGAGTAATACAACATTTTTTTCATTCTTCTATATTAATTGATATTATTATTTGATTCACATATTACAATAGAGAAGACTCACATATTACACTATACACCGAAGTTGCACATAAGAAAAAATTGTGAGTATATCATTGCAGTGAAGGTAGTGCATCTGGCTCTGCAATGTTAGATTTTCTTTGGATGGAATCTAATTAAAATTGATACAAAACAATGTTTATTAGCTGATTGGAAATGTTACATTTTTCAAGAATACTTAAGAATCATTGTATAGCCTCTTCTAAAATGAAAATCAACTTTAGAGCATGTTATAAGAGGCATTCTATCATGAAATATGGTAGTATAATTTTATCTATAGTTTTAAAAACCAAATCAAACATTGCTCTAACATTATTTCTTGTTCATTGGTTTAGTGCTTGGATTACTGACTTGAAATGATCAGATTAGTAGTACATATTAAGCAAAAAATATAGAATATAAAATATATAAATAATAATAATAAAATATTAAACTATATATGAATATAACTTACTTTTAATCTATTTTGTTAGTTTTTAGACTTATTCATCAACTTTTTCTTTTCCATTCAATTCTTGATCAGTATTTACTAGTCCTGAGATCATGATGATAGTGAATCATGTCGATAAATTGATCGATTTACTTGTTCACCAATCATATCAAAAAATCCTCTCTAGTTATTAATTCTAAGTTTTTATCACAGGACTATATATAATATAGGGTATTGAAATACAACATTGAATATTTAGATAATAAATTGGTAATATAGCATTACAATAATAATATGAATTCTTGGAGTTAAGGTATATCGACATAAAAATCTTAATTCTTAAAGAAAGAGTTTAGAGTGGAAGAATATCTATCAAATACATTATTACAAACTCTATTATTGTATATTTGGTTACTAAGGCCCTACATAACATAGGCTAAAAAAATATTGAGCTTATATTGAGCAACTCATTCAATCACAACAAAATTTCAATGAGCTTAAAAAAGGATATGGGGTGTAGGAAATACTATCGACTCAAACAAAGACAAGGTTTGAGTGTAGGAGAATGAAAAAAAGGTTTAGTATTATTCAAATTAGTAAAGCTTATGGTTATTTATCTCTAGGCATTAGAAATTACAAGTTAAAGTTTTGTAAGTTTAAGACGTAATTTAGATTACATGTGGTATAAGATCCTTGGTCATGTTTAAATAACTATTAAATATTAACTTGAACTCAATTTCTAAAACACATAAAGATATTATGCTTGATTAAGAGTATAGTTTATATTTGTTGGCAGTATATTATAATAATCACTAAATATATAGAATTAGGTTGTAATAATATACTATAGTCATCAAGTTTTAATGACGGTGATGATTATATGGTGAATATTAAATGATAATAATAATGTGATAATTAATTATTTATAGTCATATGCTTGCTCTTAATTCAAACATGTTTTACACTAATTCAAAAGAGCAATGGTATTGGTAACTAAAAGTATTCAAATGGTATAAGTAAAGAAAACTTGGATTATTAAGCCTATTTGATTATATGTTTAACACTGGTAAATTTTTTTAATAATAAAATAAAATAATAAATTATGATGATGATTGTATTAGAAGTGGCATATTTAGTTCCTAGACTTTTAGCATTGGTTGTCATGCATATACACGCATAACTCAAAATCTAAAGTGATAATTACACATGTGCATATATCATATTATACTTATATATTACTCTTTGGTATGTGATTATAATCTCGGCTTTAAATATGAATTCTTATGACTATATTTATGGATCATTCATGGATGATATAGTATTTGATATGAGCATATAATTCGATCAAAATAAATAGAAAAACTTATGTATGTATCTAGTTTGATGATCACCAATGTGACGAAATTAGTATTATGATGGTTAGATATCATGTATTTTATTGTGATATTTTCTTATTTGTAGAATTTCAAGATTATCCCAAAGGAAAATTATTATTCTACTTAGTTAACATAATGATGGCATCAAGAATAAATTTTAATCAAATTTTTTGTGTATACAAATATAACATGTCTAGATTGATTGGATATATGTAAGTCGTCAATAAAGTTTTGTAAGGCATTTGAATTATGATTTTATGTTTTCATATCTACCCAAGGGAGAGCTATAATATACTAGTATTATGTTGATTTGAATCCATTACAAAATAAAAATAAAAATTAATAAGCATTAATATATTGTTCGTAGCTATTGGACTCCATTTGCATGCTTCATTTGTTACAATGTTCAATGGGTTGAATTTCTCCAAATGGTGTGACCAAATTCAATTTCATTTATGTATAATGGATCTTGAATTCTCATTATTAGAAGAAGCACCTAGTGATATTACTTATTCTAGAACAGAAGATGATATATTATATCATAAGGCTTAGGTATGCCCTAACAAATTGAGGTCTATGTTCATGTCCTTGACTGTTGGTAACAACATTAAGACCGCTATTTTATAAACAGAAAGTGATAAGGAGTATCTTGGGTCAGTGGAAGAACGATTTCATTCTATAGATAAGTCTCTTGCCGACACCCTCATGGAAAATCTCACAACCATGAAGTATAATAGGTCATAGAGCATACAGGAACACATTATCAAGATGACTAATATTATAGTAAGATTAAGAACCTTAGAGATGTTTGTTAACACCTCCTTTTTATTACAATTCATCTTAAACTCATTACCTCTTGAGTATGCACTATTCTAGATTAACAATAACAATATCAAGGACAAATGGAACATTAATGAATTATCTATTATGCTTTCTTAGGAGGAAATGAGGCTTGAGAAACAAGGTGGTCATTATGTTAACCTTGGAATTCAAGGAGAAAATAAAGGAAATAAAGTAAAATACAAAAAAGTTTAACAATAAAAAAAAGAAGAAGAAGAATGAACCTGCTTATACTGATAGAGGTGATAAAGAGGAATGAAAGGTAAAGGGAAACAAGTATTTTTTATAAGAAGGAAGGAAATTACAAGAAGGATTTTCTACAATGTCAATCTTGATTCAAAAAGAAAGGTAAAAATAATGTTTATGTGTGCTTTGAATCAACATTAATTGAAGTTCCTAACAATACTTGGTGGCTTAACTTCGATGCTACTACTCATTTTTCTAATGTGATGCAAGGATCACTTAAAATCCAAACCATAAACCCAAATAAAAACTTTTTATTCATGGGAAATCATATGAAGGCTCCAATTGAAGGTTTAGGCAATTAGCATTTGACATTAGACATAGGTCATCATTTGGACCTTTTCCAAACAATCTATGTACTTTCATTATCTAGGAACTTGATTTCTCTTTCTAAGTTAGATGTTTCTGACTTTAATTTTAATTTTAATTTTGGACATGGTTGTTTTAGTTTGCTTAAAAGCAATTCACTTATCGATTATGGTATTATATCTAATACTTTTTACACACTGAAATTTTATGAATTTTTTTTTAATCTCTGTTTTCTATTTATCACAATGTTGGAACCAAATATAGCATAAAAATGAAAACTCTGTATACTTATGGCATAAATACTTGGATCAAATATCTAAGGAAATATAAGAGAGATTAGTGAAGAATTACATCCTTCCACCTTTGGATTTCATTTATCATAGGATATGTGTAGATTGTATTGAGGGAAATGATGAGTTCATATTTTGACACATTTTATACCCTTATAACCTTTGTTTTTGGTAGTTTATTTAACTAATATAGGGGAATAATTATTGTTTTATGCTTAAGTGGTAAAAATTGCATAAATATTAATATTTAAGCTAAAATGATATAAATTAAGTAAATTTAGAATGAAATATTATTTATTAATATTTATTAAATTTTATTTTACAAGTTTTATTTTTAGGTAAAAGAAAAAAAATAGATTTCAACCTTTGGTCCAACGGCCAAAAGCCGAAGGCCCAAAGGCTTGGAACAAAAGCAAACCAAACGGAACGCAGCGGTGAGGACAAACCAAACAGGCCACATAAAAAGAAAAGTCAAAAGAAGAAAGCAGGCCGCACGGAATAAAAGAAACGGTTAGCAGGGCTGACGTGGAAAGTGTGTGCGATAGAGTATTAATAAAACAAACAAAAGAAGAACCAAAGTGTGAGAAGGAGAGTCAGCCGTCAGGGCTGATGTGGAACGAAAAGGGTAACGCAAAGAAGCAATGTAGGGCCGCACGTTATAAATAAAGGGGGTGCGAGACAGAAACGACAGGGACGAGAGGCAGAGAAGAGCGCAGATGGAACGAAGGAGCGACAGCAGGGCCTGACGCACGAACTTCAAGGACGCCACACGGAAAGAAACAAACAAAGCGCATGGAAACCAAGGCTCGGCAGCACATGCGCAGCAGTCCATCATCCAGAAAAAGAAAAAGAAAAAGAAATTTTGCATGGAAATAAAGGCAGCGCCGAGAGAAGAGAAAATAAGAGGGAAGAATTTACACCGGTACAATTTATTTCAGATAGAATTAATTTCTATTTGAATAAATTCTTGATCTTTTATTTAAAATTAATTCTTCTTATTTCCTTCTCTTATTTTTAATTTATATTTTAGATATATATTTCTATGTAATTAATTCTTTAATTATGAGTGGCTGATTATTTATTGTTAGGGAATAATTTGAATCCCTAGATTAGGATTTGAATTATAATTTTATTTTCTTTATTTCGTGAGATTGTTTCTTAACTCTATGTTAATTGCTATCATTTATATGTATAATTTTGTCAAGTATAGTTTATTTGGTGCATGCCTTGTTCTGGTTCCTCATAAGTGACGGTATATAGGTTTATTTGCCTTCGAGGTGGCCATCTAAATATAATAGAATCTGTATGTATCAATTGCAGATAGGTTAGATAACAATTCACCTAATAGTTTTGTGATTCTAACCGAAGTGGTAAAACGTTTCGATACGTGTAGGTCAAGGAAAGGAAATACAGCTAGACATGCGTTTTGTACTAGTCTGGGTACTTAGATTGACAACCTTCCACTTACACTTAATGCATTAAATCTAGTTAAATATAGGAGCTACTTGTTGCTACTATACTGCTAGTATTTAATAGGGTTAATATAGGCACGTGGTAATTTAAATTAATTAAGGGAAGTTATATAAGGTGTATGGACCAGCGTTTGGTGTACAACTTGGTCGATCTCTTTCTCACGATTAAATATTAACTTAGAAATAAATATTATATTATGACCTAATCTAGTGGTGGATTTTTATTTCCCTAACAAATTTCTCATATCTGCGGGTTTCCCATCATTACCATTATTTTTATTATTAGCTTACTTTATTTTATATACTCCTTCTATTATTATTTTGATAACCCCATTAGTATTTTTCTTGTTTATCTATTTTGTATGTTATTTAGTGTTTTTATTTTTATTTATTTTTAAGCTAGTTAAATAGAGGTCAGCCCTCTCAATACCCGGCCTAGAACGATACCCTTATTTACCAGTACTACAATTGACAACAAGAGGGTTTAAATTGTGTGTCGGCTACGGTCACACAAATTTTTGGCACCGTTGTCGGGGATTGGTAACTTTGCCAATATTATACGAGCAAAGTTTCTTAGGTTTTTATTTTATTTTATTTCTTTTTACAACGGTTTACTGGTTAAAGTGTTTCTCTTATTTCAGGTATCCACTGGTGAATGCACACAAGAAGAAAAGCACAAGGAGTGTTGATACCAGTGAATCTTGAGATAGAAAGGTTCATTTGAGCGTTTAGAAAGTCAAGAGTTTCTAGTTCTCCATCATCAACCGATTCTATCTATTTCACTCAAATGGAAGCTAATAAAAGTTTACGAGAGCTATTAGCCCATAACATAGCTGAAGCTGTACCTACATGCATAGGCTATCCTGAGCCAACTAAAGGGAAAGAAAGGGATTTCGAGTTAAAGTCCAGCCTACTTCATCATCTTCCAACATTCCATGGTCTCCCAAGTGAAGATCTAAATAAATTCCTAAAGGAATTTCAATTTGTGTGTGTCTCCATGTGCCCCAAGGAGGTAGATCTTCAAATCCTGAAACTCAAGGCATTTCCATTTGCCTTGATGGATGGCACGAAAGACCGGCTTTATGAATTGTCAATAGGATAGATATACTCATGGGATAACTTAGCGAGTGCTTTCTTAGACAAATATTTTCCAGCATCATGTGTTACGGTACTCAGAAAGAGGATCACCGGGATCTAGTAAGAGCCTGACAAATCATTCCATGCATACTATAATAGGTATAAGGCTTTACTTTCACAATGCCCCCAACACGGGATGAGGGAAGAGAATCTATTGCAATATTTCTATGAGGGTCTCACTCCACTTGAAAGGAATATGTTGGATACAGCAAGTGGTGGTTCGTTTATGGACAAAGATCTTATTTCAGCACAAGCCCTATTGAAAAATCGAGCCTTCACTGCACAACAATATGATGGTCTTTCTATTTGTGAAAGAGTAAATGAGGTGAGTGTAAATAAATTTGATGATGTACTTCACCAATTCTCCACTCTTGTTTCGCATATTGCAACAGCTACTGGAATTGTTACTACATGCGGAGTGTGATCAGCAATAGGACATTCAAGTGAGAAGTGTCCGCAAGTAATAGGAGGAGACGACCATGCACAAGCTAATGCCATCGGATTTTCAAATACTTACCATCCAGGTATGCGTAACCACCCCAATTTTCATTGGAAAGACAATAATAATGTTCTTAATCCTCCAGGTTTCAACCAAGTGGGACCTATTTTTTATCAAAAATCACAAGGAGGATCTTTTCAGCCTCAAGCTCTAGCTACATCGAAATCAGCTCAACATGGATAAGAGAGTGATGAATATTGAGAGGAAAATTGGAGAAATGGTTACTAAGTTCAATCAATCGCATGATCAAGGAAAATTCCCAAGTAGCACTATACCCAATCCAAAGGGCAATTTCGAATCAGCTAATGCAGTGGCAACCATAAGTGGTAAATCATGTGAGAATAATTCTAATAAATTCAAGGAGAATATTGACCAAGTGGAAGAAGATCCTGATATAAAATAGGGGGAGAGCATGGAGAAATAAGAGAATAAAAGCGGAAATCGACAAACGAGTGATCAAACAGATAATGAACTGAAATCTGAAAGTTCTTTTAATGGTAAATCCTCTACCATTCCTATTAAAGTTATAACTAATCCTATTCCTGCAGCTTCTTTTCCTAGCAGGTTATCCAAATCAAAGAAAGATGAGAGTGATCAAGCAATTTTGGATACATTTAAGAAGGTGCAAGTTAACATTCCACTCCTAGATGCTATCAAAAAAGTGCCTAAATTTGCAAAATTCTTAAAGGAGTTGTGCACCACGAGGAAAAGACTACGGGAAAAGGAATTAGAGAAGATGAGTGAGCAATTATCTGCGTTGATACAAAAGAAACTACCTCCAAAATGCAAGGATCCTGGAAGTTTCACAGTTCCATGCATAATTGGTAACAATAAGTTTGAAAATGCCATGCTAGACCTAGGTGCATCTATTAATGTTATGCCATATTCTATTTATGCATCTTTAGGTTTAGGAGAGCTTAAGAAAGATAATGTGATCATTCAACTTGCTGATTGTTCTAACGCATTCCCTAAGGGACTTGTAAAAGACGTTCTTGTGCAAGTTGATACACTTATTTTCCCAGTAGACTTTTATGTGCTTGATATGGATGATAGCATCACAAGTCCAATGCCATTGCTCTTGGGAAGACCTTTCATGAGAACTTCTTGGACAAAAATAGATGTTCATAATGGTTCTCTTACCATGGAATTTGATGGGGAAATCATAAGCTTCAACATTTTCAACACTATGAGATACCCTGTGGATGATCATTCCTATTTTACTATTGACACTATTGATTTTTTGGTACAGGATTATTTTGAGGAGGAAAAGGAGGATCCATTAGATACCACTCTTGTGAAAAGTTTAGGATTGGATGAAAAGGGGGAAAGGATTCCATTGGAGGAATAGAAGCAATAATTTCACCACATCTTGTACATGTTGTAGCTCACATGGAGGCAAACCCTCCATATCGGTATGGATTCCCTTCTTTTTCAATTCCCTTATCTACTAAAAAGCCCATACCTTCTGTGATTCATTCCCCCACATTAGAACTCAAACCATTACTGAATCACTTGAAGTATGCTTACTTATGAGATGATGAAACCCTTCCGGTAATCATATCTTCAAAGTTAACAGATGAAGAAGAGAGGAAGCTCTTAGGAGTTCTCAAGATTCACAAGACTATTATTGGATGGACTCTAGCAAACATCAAGCGAATAAGCCCTACTATGTGTGTTCATCACATACTTCTTGAGGATGGAGCAAAGCCAACTAGGGAAGCTCAACGTAGGCTTAGTCCTCCTATGATGGAAGTAGTGAAGAAATAAATCTTCAAGTTATTGGATTGTGGAGTTATCTACCCTATCTCAAATTCTAAACGGGTGGCACCTATACATATGGTGCCTAAGAAGTTAGGGGTTACAGTGGTGAAGAACGAGGAGAATGAATATGTCCCTCAAAGGACAGTGACGGGATACCGAGTATACATTGACTATAGGGAGCTGAATGCCACAACAAGGAAAGACCACTTCCCACTACCATTCATTGATTAAATGCTCGAGAGATTGGTTTGTCATTCCTACTATTGATTTCTTCATGGATACTCCGGTTACAACCAAATTCACATAGCAAAGGAGGATCAAGAGAAGACGACTTTCACATGTCCATTTGGTACATTTGCCTATCAACGCATGCCCTTCAGGCTATGCAATGCCCCTGGTACATTCCAAAGATGTATGGTTAGTATTTTCTTTGACTACATTGAGAAAATTATTGAGGTTTTCATAGACGATTTTAGTGTCTTTGATGATACTTTTGAATCTTGTCTCGAAAATCTAACTTTAATTTTAAAATGATGTGAAGAAACTAACCTTGTGCTTAATTGGGAAAAGTTTCATTTCATGGTGACACAAGGAATTGTACTTGGTCATGTTGTATCATCTAGGGGGTTAGAGGTTGATAATGCTAAAATAGATACTGTGCATTACTTACCCTCTCCCAATTGCATGAGAGAGGTGCACTCTTTTCTTGGACATGCAGGTTTCTATCGTAGGTTTATAAAAGACTTCTCCAGCATTGCACGACCATTAACACACCTCTTATAGAAGGAGGTGATATTTGAGTGGAGTAAAGAGTGTCAACAAGCATTCAACGAGCTATAAAGGCTCTTGACTACTGCTCCAGTGATATTACCACCAAATTGGTCCCTACCATTTTAGATCATGTGTGATGCCTCTGACTATGCGATTGGGGCAATTTTGAGGCAACGAAAGGATAAAAAACCATACGCCATCTACTACGCTTCAAGGACTCTAAATGATGCTCAGTTGAATTACTCAACTACCAAGAAATAACTATTGGCCGTGGTATTTCCTCTTGAGAAATTTAGGTCCTATTTGCTTCAAACTAAAGTTACCATATTTACTGACCATGTAGCTTTAAAGTATATGTTATCTAAGAAAGATGCAAAGCCACGATTGATACGATGGGTACTCTTGTTACAAGAATTTGATGTGGAAATTAAGGACAAGAGAGGTAATGAGAATGTAGTGGCTGATCATCTGAGCCGAATGATTCAAGATGGTGAACCTATACCATCAATCAAGAACTTCCCAGATGAGCAGCTCTTTGGGATACAGGTAAGTACACCATGGTTTGCCGATATAGTAAATTATTTGGTAACACATAAGTCGCCCACTAACATGCCACGATCTATAAGAACTAAGATTAGAAAAGAGGCATCCCAATATGTTTGGGATGATCCCTATGTGTGGTAATTCGGTATTGATGGTATAATTAGGAGATGTGTCCCTGATTCAGAATTCGAGCATATTCTAGCACATTGTCATACAATGCATTGTCGGGGACAATTTGGTGCTAAAAAGACTACATTCAAGGTCCTTGAAGCAGGTTTTTATTGGCCAACACTATTTAGTAATGCCAATGATTACTGTATGAGATGTGATAGATGTTAGAGAGCAGGTAATATTGGTCCTATAGACCAGACGCCCTTAAATTCTATTATAGTCGTAGAAATTTTTTATGTATGGGGCATTGACTTTATGGGACATTTTCCATCTTCTAAATGTTTCCTCTATATTCTTCTTGCAGTAGACTATGTATCAAAATGGGTGGAAGCAATTGCCACCCAGACTAACGACTCTCGTGTAGTTGCAAGGTTCCTTCAATCTCACATTTTCTCTAGGTTTGGTATACCTAGAGTGATCATTAGTGATGGAGGATCACATTTTTGCAATAGGACAATTGAAGCCTTGCTATGCAAGTATGGGGTGACACATAAAGTCTCTACACCCTACCATCCTCAAACTAGCGGGCAAGCCAAAGTTTCCAACCGAGAAATAAAAAAGATACTAGAGAGAACTGTGAGCCCAAATCGAAAGGACTGGAGCCAAAGGCTAAATGATGCTTTATGGGCTTATTGGACAGCCTATAAAATGCCTATAGGTATGTCTCCCTTTCGACTTGTTTATGGAAAGGCATGCCATCTACCAGTGCAGCTTGAATACAAGGCATGATGGGTTGTTAAGAACTTGAACATGAGTATCGACTCTGCTAGAACGCATAGGAAGCTACAACTTCATGAATTAGAAGAAATAAGGGATGATGCTTTTGAAAGTGTTGTGGTATATAAGGAGAAGACAAAAGCTTTTCATAATAAGATGATTCGTGGAAAGTCATTTTTTCGTGCGACAAAAAGTGCTACTCTACCACTCACGTCTTTACTTATTTCCAGGTAAGTTGCGTTCTAGATGGGTTGGTCCTTTTATTGTTACTCATGTTTTCCCTTATGGTACAATATAGATCAAAAGTGAGAAGACGGGGAATGAGTTCAAGGTCAATGGTCATAGGCTTAAGCCCTATTATAAGTCATTTGTGGAGCATAACGTTGAAGAAGTGCACCTACAAGATGGACCCACACCGAACGAGTAGACCACTACAATGTCAGGCTGAAGACATAAAAACAAGCGCTGCTTGGGAGGCAACCCAATGTCATGAGGGAGTTTTCTATCCTCTAGTTATTTATTTATTTATATAGTTTTTATCTCCATACTTTAAATTTCATGTTTCCTTAGTTGTTTACACATTGAGGACAATGTGTGATTTAAGTGTCGGGGTGCGTGTGTTTTATGTACGTGAACAAAAAAAAATTGAAAAAAAAAATTTGTTTTGATTTTTTTAGAGTGTTTAGTTTTTGTTTTAGAGTTTTAGAGTGTTTAGTATTTTTAGAGTCGTAGAACCATTAATTAGTCAATGAGGAGTATATCTTTGAAATCTAACAAAAAGATGATCATAAAATTGAGATAAAGTAAATGGAGATTTTTGTGTTAATTACGATATAGGGAACACATATCTACGTGCCTAAATGTGAATGGAGAAAGAATATGTATGATTGTCTAATCACCGACATGGCATGTTGAGATTCATCACATTCCTCAGTGAGCTTTTGAACCACATGTACCTTCTTTTTCTGAGCTAATTTACACAAAATCATCTACTTTTCTTGGCTTCAAAATTTCTTTATAAACCTCATATATGTTTAATTGCTTTGATCAAATTATATGCCATAGATCTTGTAATGGACTATAGAGATTACTAGAACTTACTCTTATGCTAGTCGACGCTTATAGTCAAAACATGCTCTGATTGAGAAAATGATAAAGGTAGCTTAGGAATTTTCCATCACATGACCAAATAGCTTAACCTAATTTTTGTATCCATGATGTACACCCTATAGAAACCCTTTTGAGCCTATACATGGAATATACTTTTCTTCATTACCCACATTGAATAACCGTTGGGCCTTAATCTCCTTACCTTTGCTTAAAGCTAGTGGAAGGAAATCAAATCGTTATGGATATAAAGAGTGGTTGTCTATGTGTATGTGAAAGAAATATATATATTTATGCTAAGAAAGGGGATTGGTTATGTTTGGCGGAAAAAAAATTTGGAAAAAAAATGAAAATTGTCAAAAAAAAGAGGGAAAAGAAAAGAAGAAACTAATACAATTAAGGAAGAGAGGGAGTTATGGAGATGATATTGAGAAAGTTCTATTCATGTTACATTTTATTGTGAAGTTGGAGATATGTATCAATGATCTTTGATGTGGACTTATGCTTATATTTTATCTAATTATTAGATTCCACTAGCTCTTGATCTTTTTAACACCACACTTCTAAAGTACTCCATACACTTCTTTACCTTAAACCCCACTACAACCAATAAGTAAGTTGTATTTGATTCTTAAGGTGAGCAGCCTTTGATCTGATGGAGATTAGTCACAAGAGTTAAGCAAATGGTTCGGTCCATTTGGCAAGTATTTGATATCTTTCATGAGGTTTTATTCACAAAAACATGAGCCTTCTTTGTTTATATATGTGAGTCGTTTGTTATCTTCATTATCTTATCTCACATACATGAGTGTTTCTATACATTTATAGCCATGAATTTAAGAGAAAGAGAAAAATAGAGGGTATCCATAGTGAGGATGGATCTTGATGTGACTAAGCCATGGTAGATTTTCATCCATAATATTGATCTGTTCATACCTATCATGTTTATGTGTGAACCATATGTTGAAATTGATCCTTTAATTATCCCAATGCTGAATCTTGATTGATTGCTAATCTTGACGATTAAAAGTAAAAGATTTTGAGATAAAAATTGTTAAGGGTGTAAGGTATAGTTTAATTTTATTTTATTTGTGTGTGATTTTGTGGGTATATCATCTACAAAACCCTCATGAGACCTTACTCATCCTCAATGGGTGACCTAGGGGTTTAAAGAGCTTGTTGCACAAGCTAAGTGTAATCGTGAGACCTACGAAAGTGGCTAGTTAATTTAATTTAATTTATTTAGAGTAATAACTTGCTTGAGGACAAGCAAGAACCTAAGTGTGGGGGTGTGATGAGTTCATATTTTGACACATTTTATACCCTTATAATCTTAGTTTTTGGTAGTTTATTTAACTAATATAGAGGAATAGTTATTGTTTTATGCTTAAGTGGTAAAAATTGTATAAATATTATTCTTTAAGCTAAAATGATATAAATTAAGTAAATTTAGAATAAAATATTATTTATTAATATTTATTGAATTTTATTTTAAAGGTTTTATTTTTAAATAAAAGAAAATTAAAAAAATGATTTTGACCTTTGGACTAATGGCCAAAAGCTGAAGGCCCAAAGGCCTGGAACAAAAGAAAACCAAACGGAATGCAGGGGCGAAGGCAAACCAAACAGGCCACATGAAAAGAAAAGTTAAAAAAAGAAAGCTGGCCACACGGAATAAAAGAAACAGTCAGCAGGGCTGACGTGGAAAGTGTGTGCAACAGAGTATTAACAAAACAAACAAAAGAAGAATGAAAATGTGAGAACGAGAGTCAGCTGTCAGGGATGACGTGGAACGGAAAGGGTAACACAGAGAAGCAATGTAGGGCCGCACGTTATGAATAAAGGGGGCGTGAGAAAGAAGCGACAGGGGCAAGAGGTAGAGAAGAGCGCAGATGGAACGAAGGAGCGACAGCAGGGCCTGACGCATGGACTTCGAGGATGCCGCACGAAAAGAAACAAACAAAGCACATGGAAACCAAGGCTTGACAGCACATGCACAGCAGTTCATCAGCCAGAAAATAGAAAATGAAAAAGAATTTTTATACGGAAATAAAGGCAGCACCGAGAGAAGTGAAAATAAGAGAGAAGAATTTATACCGGTAGAATTTATTTCAGATATAATTAATTTCTATCAAGATAAATTCTTGACCTTTTATTTAAAATTAATTTTGGTTGTTTCTTTCTCTTATTTTTAATTTATATTTTAGATATATATTTCTATGTAATTAATTCTTTAATTATGAGTGGCTGATTATTTATTGTTAGGGAATAATTTAAAACCCTGGATTAGGATTTGAATTAAAATTTTATTTTCTTTGTTTCGTGAGTTTGTTTATTGACTCTATGTTAACTGCTATTGTTTATATGTATAATTCTATCAAGTATAGTTTATTTTGTTCATGCCTTGTTCTGGTTCCTCATAAGTGACAGTATGTAGGTTTATTTGCCTGCTAGGTGGCCATCTATATATAAAAATTACAGCTAAATTAGATAATAATTCACCTAATAGTTTTGTGATTCTAACCGATGTGGTAAAACATTTCGATACTTGTGGGTCAAGGAAAGGAAATACAGCTAGACATGTGTTTTGTACTAGTCTGGGTACTTAGATTGACATCCTTCCACTTACACTCAATGCATTAAATATAGTTAAATATAGGAGCCGCTTGTTGCTGTTATACTGCTAGTATTTAATTGGGTTAATATAGGCACGTGGTCGTATTAATTAATTAAGGGAAGTAATATAAGGTGTATGGACCTGCGTTTGGTGTACAACTTAGTCAATCCTTTCTCACGATTAAATATTAACTTAGAAATAAATATTACATTACGACCTAATCTAGTGGTTGATTTTTATTTCCCTAACATATTTCTCATATCTGCGGGTTTCCCATCATTACCATTATTTGTATTATTATATTACTTGATTTTATTTACTCCTTTTATTTTTATTTTGATAACCCCATTAATATTTTTCTTGTTTATTTATTTTGTGTGTTATTTATTTTTTAATTTTTATTTATTTTTAAGCTAGTTAAACAGAGGTGAGCCCTCTTAATCCCTGGCTTAGAACGATACCCTTATTTACCAATGCTACAATTGACAATAAGAGGGTTTAAATTGTGTGCCGACTACGGTCACATCAGGAAAAGAAATTAAAAAGATCAAGAATGGTGCCATAAGAAGCAATCAGCTTATTAAAATCACACATACCAAAATATCAATGACTTTTATGACTTTTATCAATGACTTTTCACGTTATGGATATATCTATTTACTTCATGATAAATATCAAGCAGTGAATACTCTTGAAATTTATATAGATGAGGTAGAAAGGCAATTAAACTAGAATATGCAAATCATAAGGTCTGATATAGGTCATGAGTATTATGGGAAATATGATGAATTGAGGCAATAGCTAGGTCTATTTGCAAAATTTCTAGAAGAATGTGGCATACGTCCACAATAAACTATGTTCGGCACACCTCAAAAAAATGGTGTAGCAAAAAGGCGTAATCAAACATTAATGAATATTGTTAGGAGTATGATGAGTAATTCGTCAGTACCTAAATCCTTTTATACATATGCTCTTACAACCTCTGTATATTTTTTAAATAGGGTTCCTAGTAAATGATGCATAATGTTGAGCAAATTAGGTCTTGCTAAGAGATGATGATGGAGCTTGGGTTGAGCTCCAACAATGGAGAAAATCAAGAATGAGGATGAGGGAATATTAATTAGAAACTTATTCTTTAAATCCCTCCTAAACTAAGCACTTATATAAACCAATCAAGGTTTCAACACTGGACATAAATTATAAAACAATTTTAAGAGATAAAACAAAGCTATGCACTAAGCTTTGAGTTGTATGAATTTCAACTTTCATGATTTAATTCTAAGGTGGTGTGCATGTCTTATGCAGGAACTAACTCATTTATAGGATGTGCTAGGTTCCTCAATTATAAATTTACCATCATACCCCCTAATGGATGACTTAGTTGCATAAACTAACTGTCTAGTTTTAATATAACTTAACTAGTTAACTTCTAACTTAACTAAAAGGGAACAACCAGCTACTAACATTATTCCTATGCTAGTTTTGTTTGAAAGGTTAGAAGGAAAACATGGGAAATGAAACTCCTAATTTTAGGGCTTGACCTTGGAGGCCTTACACAAACTCATGGCAATTACAAGTGCTCATATGACTACCTATTAAACATACAAACTCTAGCTCTTGTTTAGACACTATATAGAGACATACCTCTCTAAATTTGGGCCTGGACTTTGAAACTCTTTTGTAACACACAGCTAGTCATTTAGCCCCATTAGTCTACCTTCTAGGCATAAAAACATACTAGCTATAATTAGAAACATTAATCCTTTATCCAGTTGGTACATGGGTGCTGGATAATTTCCATAGGTTATTGAATAGATAACCCAAAGTCAATGCATGCGTGGATAACCAAAACCTTCTTGTTAGGCCTATTTTGTGATCCCTTGTTCACCTTAAATCATGGCCCAAGTCATCCATGAAATGAGGATTGTTGTTGGCTACTAGGTGGCTTGAAAAGCTATGAACAAAAAAGGGAAAAGTAGAGCTAATTTTTTCCAACAAATGAGGCTACCATAGGTTATTATTTTATGTGAGATTTATATGTGTGTGCATGGAAATTTATTCACCATAAATGGAGCTACAAATATTCTTCTTGTCATGACTCAAAACACCCCAAAAGGTGGCTACTGTAGGTTAGTTTTTATGGCTGGAATATAAGCTTAAAAAATTTGGAGTTAGGGGGTTGGATAGCTTGGCTTAGTGACTCCCAAGTTGGTAGTTTCATGGCTCCTGCATGGCTTTGCATGGCTGGCCATTTGGCACCTACATGGCTTCCCACTTTTGATGATTATTTTTGCTCAAAGTTAGAAGTATAATGTTGCTTCTTAACTTAGAGAAAATAATTAGTGCCAAAGGACCTTCTTCATGCAAGACTATCTCAACATTTATAATATGGTTATTGCTTGATCAAAATTTATGCGCAAAACACCTTAAGCTTTAGGCTTAAATAAGATCTAAGGAATATGTTTAGGATTTCAACCAATGTCATTATAATTTTTTTAACCAAAATTAAAATTAGATGGATGCTTCTATATTAGTAAATCCATTCCAAAAACTCCATTTGAGCTATGGAAGGAAAGGAAACGTAGTTTAAGACACATGTATATTTGGGGTTGTCCAATAGAAGCACGTATCTATAATCCATATGTAAAGAAGTCAGATTCTAGAGTGATTAGTGGATATTTTATTAGATATCCAAAGAAATATAAAGGGTTCATATTTTATTGTCTATACCATAGTAATAGAATCATGGAAACTGGAAATGAAAGATTTATTAAGATGGGTGAAATTAGTGGGAGTTATAAAGGGAAAGAGGAAGAAGTTAGAGAAGTAACGGTAAATGTTCCTATACCATTAATGTTCCTTCATCTTCATATACTCCACATGTTTTCCTAATAGGTGTAGAATGTTCTAGCAATATTGAACAATAATCAAGTAATCATAACAACTTACAAGTGTCTGATCTAAATTAACTACATGAAATGCCATTATGAACATCTCAAAGGGAAAGAAGATTAGTGATTCTTAAAAACTATGTGTTTTATTCACAAGGTTCAGTTTTTGATATTGGAATTAATGAAGATCATTTTACTTATTTACAAGCCATAGAAAGGAATTATTTAATTAAATGGATTGACACCATGAAGGATGAACTAAAATCTGTGAAACAAAATAATGTCTAGGAACTTGTAAATTTACCTCAAGGTGCAAAAAGGGTTGCTTGTAAATGGATCTTTAAGACCATACATGACTCAAAAGGATAAATTGAAAGATATAGAGCAAGACTCATTACCATAGGTTTTACTCAAAAAGAGGGAATTAATTATACATAAACATTTTCTCCTATTTTAAAGAAATAATCATTATGAATAATCATAGCATTAGTGGCTCAATATGATCTCAAGTTACGTCAAATGGATGTAAAAACTGACTTTTATAATAGAAATCTAGAAGAAGAAGTCTACATGGACCAACTAGAAGGCTTCTCAAGAAACAAAAATAACCACATGATATGTAAACTTAAGAAATATTAGGAATGGTACATTATGTTTAATGATACCATAAAATATTTTGGGTTTGAGGAAAACATGGTTGATTGATATATTTAATGAAAGATTAGTGGGAGCATGTTTATTTTCGTAGTGTTTTATGTTTAATATATTTTGCTTGCTATAAATGATTTGGGAATGTTACATTAGACAAAACATTTCTTGTCAAAGAATTTTGAAATGAAAGATATAGGAGAAGCTTCCTATATGATTGGAATTAAAATATCTTGTAAAGATCACAAAGATGGCTATAATTGCATTAAAAAGCCTATATCAATATAATTCATGAGAAATTTAATGTGAACATTTTTTAGTAGGAATTGTTCCCATACAAAAAGGGAGATACATTTTTTCTTACATAATATCTAAAGATTGATGTGGAAAGAAAAGCAATAGAACATGTTCCTTATGCTTCTATTGTTAGAAATCTAATATATGTGTAATACCCCACACTTTTGTGTAACAGATGGAAGATATATTTTTTTTCAAATTTTTTGCTTTTGATGCAGCATGGAAAAGTGGTGGCTTATGCCTCGCGATAAATAAAGCCACATAAATAGAACTACCTAATGCATGACCTACAACTTACTATGGGAGTGTTCGCTTTCAATATTTGGAGGTACTATCTGTAAGGAGTTTAGTGCAAGTTCAACATTAACTATAAGAGCCTTAAGTACATTTTTACTCAGCAGGAGTTGAACTTGAGACAACATCAATGGTTGTAATTGGTCAAGGACTATGACCTGAAATTGACTTACCATAAGGGTAAAGCCAATGTGGTGATAGGTGCACTTAGCTGAAAGACATGGCATTTTTTAGGCATGATTGTATTGTCATATCATCTATACAAAGAGGGTTGGAAGATGGTGATAGAATTGATCACTGTTGGAAGTCTGGACGAAAGAATGAGTGCACTCACTATTACACTTTCACTTTTTTAGGAGATCCAAGCTAATTAAGTGGGTGATGTTAAGCTTGAGAGGATCTATATCGATTTTGTAAAAAGCAAAGCTGAAGGATTTTAGATCCATAAGGATGGTAGTATCATATACTATGGTAGATGGTGTGTACCACATGGGTGTGTGGAGCTCAAAAAGAAGATCCTTATGGAAGAACATTGCACTCCTTACTCTATTCACCTTAGAGGAGACAAGTTGTAAAAGGATCTGAAGAGAGTATATTTGTGGCCTCTCATGAAGCAAAAAGTGGCATAGTTTGTTGCTCAATGTCTAACTTGTCAAAAGGTTAAGATTGAACATAAGAGACCAGTATGGTTAGTACAACCACTAGAAGTTCCTGATTGTAAGAGGGATAGCATATTAATAGACTTTATGGTTAGTCTTCTAAAGACTCCTAGTGGTTTTGATTCCATTTAGGTCATTGTGGACCATTTAACTAAGTCGGTCGTGTTCATACCAATGAAGGGGACATGGAGCATGGAGCAACTAGCCAATGCCTACTAAAAGCACATGGTGAGATTTCATGGAGTTCCTAAGGACATTGTATCCTATTGAGACTCCTTTTTCTCATCAAACTTTTGGTAGATATTACAAGACGCCTTTGGTACTTGACTAAAGATGAGTATATCTTTTCACCCACCTATGGATGGTCATATTAAGTGAACCATTCAGACTTTAGAAGACATATTACGAGCACGTGTACTAGATTTTGGGGGAAGCTTGAAAGATTTCTTGGACTTGATCAAGTTCTCCTTCAACAATAATTATCACCCTAGTATCAAGATGGCGCCTTTTGAAGACTTGTATGGAGAGAAGTATTGTAGTCCCTTGTGTTGGAATGACATCAATGAGACACTTATGCTAGGACTTGAGATGATTGAGGAGATAACTAGGCACATTCATTTGATTCAAGATCTAATGAGAGCCATTAAAGACTGACATAAGAGCTGCACAGATATGAAGATACACACTGATGGTTATGAGATGTGTGATCGAGTCCTATTGAAGGTCCCACCGACCAAAGAAGTCATGGAGTTTTGTAGGAAGGGTAAGCTTAGTTCGAGGTACATTGGACCATATAAGATTTTAGACCATATCGGTGAATTCGCTTATTAATTTGCTTTACCAATTGAATTGTCACATGTGCACAAAATCTTTCACATATCTTAGCTACTAAAGTATGTTGCTGATCCTTCGCACATCATCTAACTAGAGTCACTAGACCTCGATGAGACTTTAATTGATGAGGTTTGATCGGGGATTATTTTGGACACCAAGGTGAGAGAGACGTGTAGGATGACCATTTTCTTGGTAAAATTCCTTTGGTCACGATATGGTACAGAGGAGGCTTCTTGGGAGGCTGAGGAATGAATTCAAGCCAAGTATCCAGAGCTATTTTCTTAGTTGTTATCATAAGTGCAAACATTTTTCTTTAAGCGGATAGTAACCTTTTTGCTTAACTATGAAGATGATATGTGTATGACCTTACGTGTAATGTGTGACTTGGTTATTATAGGCTTTGAGGATGTAGCCTCTTTAAGGGAGTAGTGATGTAATATCCCACACTTTTGTATAATTGATGGATGTAATTTTTTGTCAAAATTTGGGCCTTTGATTTTAATCCAATTTTATTATTTGAAATTAGAATATAAATTGATTTGAAATTATATTAGAAAATGAAGTTTATTAAGTTTTATAGGAAAATCCATTGACTTGTTCCATGAGCCAATCAACTGGTTCGTTGTTTTAGCTAAATTGAGTTCCTCGACCAAATAGATCGACTTGTTAGGGGAAAATCCATCTATTTTGATTGAATTATATTGGTCAATAGTAGGGTTTTGAGTTACCTTCTAAACCTTTTATGTTTCCATTCGATTGGTTGGCTATAAATAGCCCCAATCATCCTTACAATTCACTTTCTGTCAGCCATTGAACTTCCTTATGTTCTGCACTTTCCTCTCTCATTTCGACACTTGAAGCATGTGCCAATTAATTTTTCACACTCTTTTGATCCTATCTCTAGCTCTCTCTTGTTTCAATTGTTAAGCAAGGCAAGGTTAGATTTTGGGAAAATATTAAGTGGTCTAGTTGATCTTTTTTCTTTTTGTCTTATTGGTATGTCCTTATTTCCTTTTTTTTTTCCTTTTCAAAATTTGTTGAGGTTGTTAGTATAATATCTAAGTTAAGATTTTTTGGTTTTTAATATTTTAAGAGATGAAGTTGTCAAAAATATGAAAATTCTATTTTTTAGGGGATTTAGCATATATAAAGTAAGTAATTCATGATCTTAAAATGTTACCATGTGTTTATGCATGAAAGGTGATATCTTAGTCGGATGATACATGCTGGTATGAAGAAATGCAGTTGTATTGCCTACTTAAATGACATAAATTGAGTAAATAGCATGAAAATGGATAAAATATACTATGAAGATGTTATAGTGATAAATGTATGATGATATGGTTGGAAATATAATAGTTAATGTTGATACATGTCCTAGCATGACAAAAAATGATTTATTGAAAGAACTGACATGAAATTCATAGTTTGATGTTGTGTTAGGTAAAGTTGATCGACTGGTTAGGTCAAGCTAATTGACTTGTTCCTAGATCAGTTGATTGGTTGACCTAACCGATATACTAATATGCCTATAGAGATTTTAGTGTTGCTCTCTACTTAATCCCATCATCTGGTTTGGCAAAATTGATATACTGGTCTATAAGTAGTTGACTGGTTTGCCCAAAATGATCGATTGGTTTGTAGAAAGCATGGTTTGGTTATGTTAAATCTATTGACTGGTCCACCTAAATCGATTGTCTGGTTAGCGCAATTGATTGATTTGTACGATTAGTTTGCATGATTTGTTACTTTGTTGCTTGGCTATGCTTGGGGGTTATGTTGAGGACTATACCATGATGATTAATGGGATAACATACAGATTTTAGCAAGGAGTATTGGCATAATGAAGGGATTGAAATGGATCATATCTTATAACACACATTATGATCAATGTAAAGGCTAAAGGTGTACCTCACTTACAATAACTTATAATATAATGATAGAGTAATTGGAATCAGTAAGGGTAAAAACTAAAATATATGGTGGATATAACTAAATTTGGTCAAGGGAAATTAGATATCCATATGGTTCAAAAAAATAGAAATAAAAGGATTAATATGGTTAATACCGGAATTTACCTTAGTTTCTTGTATGGGCCTTATATGATCACCCATCCTTATAAATAAAATATGATTTACTTAAAGTGATAGAAAGTTGAGTTGCAGATGGGTCTTGGTTACCTAATGCTCGATTAGCTATAGGGGGTTTGTCTACCTTTGGGATTTACCTTTGAGAAATGATATTGAGAGGTACTGGTGCCTTACCTACTCTAGGCACTGGCAATGTACTAGGAGCTATTGATACGAAAGTATCTAGTTACCTAGGTTGTTGGCTTCGGCCTAGATTGAAGTCCATTGTGGTGATTAGCTTTGGTATGGACTTATGTCCATTTGGTGATTATCTTCATCATGGATTTTATGCCCCTTTTGGATAGGCTTCCATGGTATGTGAGGCCATGGGATGGTGGACAGTCTATCATTCGATGTTAATAAATATGGTTGTTAAATATTAGTTAGTGATTGTTAATGATTATAAAATGAATGGTTGATAATTGGCTATGAAAAGGAAGTGATGAAATGGTTAACTAATTGGTTTGAGTTGGCTCATGCACTTGATTAACTGGTTATGTAATGAAGCCTTAATTGCGATGATTAGCCTATATCGTATATGGATAAATTGATGGCATATCTTAATGAAATTGGATAAATGGAAATAACTTGAGGGGGTGTTGGGCTACTCTATGTTGTTGCTCATGCAATGGTTATATGAAAATGCTATGGTATCCTATGAAAAATGTTTATACTATGATGTTGTTGAATATGATGGCATATGTTATGCATTCTTACTTATATGAACTAAGCCCTTCCATGATGTATGTCTTATATTATATTCATGATTGATAATTCGCATGTTTATGTACATTAAAAGAGAAACTTGGCTTACTCCAGTACTTAGCACACTAATGTCCCATAAACAGAGGACTGTGTGCATGTTTTAGGGATGACCAATAAAGGGACTACCTCAGTTGGGTCGGCCTTGTGAGCGAGGAAATCCGGATGGTTTTGGTGGATTTTGTAGAGGACTATGATATTATTTTTGGCCTTGTGCCCCAACCTATGTTTTTTAATTCCATACTTTTAGTATGTATTCTATAATGATCTGATTGGCTCATTATAAACGTTATGGAATTGTTTCAATTAAATTGTTATTTGTGCACTAATATTTTTTAGTTTTTTGTTGGTTTAGTCTTATATCTGTTATGGGTTAAGCAGTGGATGTCCAACCTATGTCAGGTACGGTAGTAACATCCCATTTTTCTAAAGTGTTTTATGCTTCCGCAACATGTGTTTAACGAAATTTTTTGGTGTGTTACAATATGTGCAAACTTGTTCAAGACTTTATATTAGCTTTTTGGTTGAAATATTAGGCATGTATCAAAGTAATCCCAATATTGATCATTGGAAAGTCACGAAGAAGATGATGAGATATTTACAAGGAAAAAAAAAAGAGTGCAAGCTAGTATATAGGAAGTCTAAACATTTAGAAGTATAAAGATATACAAATTTAGATTTTGTTGGATGCCTTAATAGTAGGAATTCCACTTTTGGTTAACAAAGGGAGAAATATCTTGGAAAAGTGCTAAAAAGTCTATTGTTGTTTCACCCACTATGGAAGCAAAGTTTGTGGCATGCTTTAAAGCCACAATTCTAGTATTATGGCTGTGAAAATGTATTTTAGGACTTGGGGTTGTCGGCACCATTCCCAAGCCATTGAAAATTTGTAGTGACAATTCTACAATAATATATTTCTCCAAGAAAAATAGGTAATTAAAAGGAGCCAAACATATGGAATTAAGGAAGAGGTTCCTAAACAAGCAATGTCAATTGAACATATTTCTACAAATCTCATCACAGCATATCATTTAAGAAAAGGTTACAAGCAAAGATATTTAAGGAACATGTGATGAGGATGGGCTAATATTATAAAGAAAACTAATTTATTAAATTAGGTTTGACACTTTGAGATCATTAATAAGTTTTTAACATATAAAATTTCCTACTTATTATAATGGTGTACATATAATTTGTCTTTTATGTTTATTGTAGCAGAAATTTTTTGTAAGATATTATATTATGAACCAATATGTTTGTAATACAAGTATCCTAGTTTGATAGAAAGTAAGTGTTGTAGTATATTGAAAGAATTATACTACAAAAAAAAAAGTATATGATTGGCAAAACTCACATTTAGCCAACAATCATTCTTAGGAAAATAAGATGAAAGATATATAAATTTACTTAGCATATATTGGAAATATATGCTAACTATGAGAATATTGGAAATATCAAGTTGATATGGATTTATTAACCAATTTAGGAAGTTTTCAAAAGATACTTATCAATTTATTAATAATAATTAAATAAATACTATATGGATCTTAGCTATTTATTAAGACAGTTACCAGTTACTTGATGGACATACTAGATTGAAATTTCACACTATAAATTATTCCTCTCCCTACCCATTATGTAGATCAAAAAAATTCCATCATATTCTAAGACATAAAGAATAAAGTGTTAAGGAGGAGAAGCAAACTTAAGGAGTCTTCCACTCATAAAATTTCATGGTTGCATATTCAAGAGGAGGTTAGTATTATACAAATTAGTAAAGCTTATGGTTATTTAAATCTTTGGGCATTAGAATTTGCAAGTTAAAATTTGTATGTTTAAGATATAATTTATATTACATCTTCTAGTACTCCTACAAGTTTGTTATATTTCAATGTTTATGACTTGCATGCTTGATAATATCTTCCAAATTATTAGCCATATATAATGTAGTTTATTTATGAATATACAAGCAAATGGAAGAGACTTGATGTAGGCCAAAGGAATTCAAACAATCTTAGCTATTTTAAATACCATAAGTATACTGCTAATATCGTTAGTATTTTAAATACCGTACGTATACCATAAAGAATTCTCTAGAAGCAGACTGCATATCTATTGTAGTTTAACAACATCTTCAACACTCATAGAATTATAATTTCTAATATTTTAATTTGCAATAGTTGGTTGAGATTAATGTAAATAAATTGGTAGTAGAGTTCATGATACTATATTTACACATGTTAAGCACCTCCCCAAATCTTAATTCAAGGCATTGGGGGAGTAGGGATGATAGTTATCCTTGTGGGTTTGGGGGTTCTACTAGGGAATTTCGAATGAGATTCAGGTTCAGAAGAGTATTTTGGGGATGGGTTTTGAAAATCTTTTAGAGATGGATTTGGAGTCCCCATCTATGAACTTTCCCTAATTTTTCTTAGACGTTCATTTGTCCATGTCCAATTTTATATTTTTTGTACTATTATTATGAAAACGTCATTCTAATACTCAATCCAAAAATAGGAATAGGCTACTTGTTGTTAACACACTCACTTTTCATGGTTTCATTTTCAAAATTTAAGTGTTTGACTTCAACCATTCTAGAACCTTAGAAGTATCACACACAACGACTCAACCTCGGCAAGGCATCAATCCCTTCTTTTTTTTTATCCTCAACTACTCTATTTACCACTAGTGGCATCTCACAATATTTACTATAAGAAATCTGTGCTACGAAGTCTAGTATGTAAGTGCTAACTAGATACTATAGTCATCAACCCAAATATAACACAAATATACAACAATTACAACACTCAAATATAAGAGTTTGCAACCATAAAACAAAAGGTAATGTAAACACATCCAAATTTCAATCTATAATCCACAAAACAATGAGCCTTTTTATAGTAATCAATAACAAATTTTTAAGGATAACCTCATATATTTTCAGCCAAATTTGAGAAAAATAGACTACCTAATCAAAGCCATGCCCAAAACTAAACTAAAACTTACATGAAGAAAATGTTATAATATCCTAAAGTTTATGTAATCTTAATCCCATGTAATTAATATTTGAACCAAATCCTATTATTTATTTTAAGTAATTTACATTTCAACCTAACCCTAACCCTAAATGATTAATATTTTAGTCTTACCTTAAGTCCTTAATTACAATTTCTAAAATTGATCTTAACCATAAACCCCACACCTATTTTTCCTTTTCTTTCTCCTTTTCTTTTTCCTTTTATTCTCCTTATGATTGATTTTCCTTCTTCTTCTATTCCTTGCATGTTCCTTCTTCCCAACCCCATAAAAAACCCCCTCTCAAAATTCCCAATCCTGATAATCTCATTCTCAACCATCATCTCCCACAAATCTTGGGATGTGTCTCATTGAATTTTTTCCCAACGTTTTCCCTCCTATTCATGTCGTTCTTCTTGGTCATGCTCATGCCTATTGTTGTTTCTCCTCAAGTTTGATTCCATTTCTCTTTATGCATGCCACCACATACATATATATGTATGTATGTATCCATATATATATATATATATATATACACCCCTCCTAAGTTCTCTACCTCATTTAATTCTCAACTAACTCTCTCTCTCTCTCTCTCTCTCCATTTTTGTCAACCAACATAACCCCAAGAAAACACCTTAATCTCCTTCCTTCCTGCCATATGCATTGTAATCATTATTCTTCAACATCACTCATTACTCAACCGCTAAGCACGGCCATTTCTCCTAGGGCATAAACCCCTTTTTCATTGCCTAGCCATCACCACTCTTTTTTTCCCTCTCCCCATCGTTCTCTAATTCATTTTCGTTAAGGCAAATAGCCGTGTATCCCTTGCATATGCCAACCATTTCTTTCTCACATGAAACACCAAAGCTTCACACAAATCCTATGAGTGCCTTTTCTTCCAACTTGTATGTTTTACGCATAGCTCAGGTGCACCCTTCTCCCCTTTCCCATACAAGTCTTTCCCCTTTGACCTATGTATGCATTGCATCCATGCCACACACTTTTGACGTTCCCCATGAAACATATGTGCCTCCCTTCTAGCACCACTTTGGCACCACCATAAACAACTCCTTGGTCTATACATTCCACCACAATCCCTTACAGTCAAGCTCGTCCACTTATTTTAGTTATTCACATTTCCACCCACCTTCACCTTAACTTTTCCCTCATTTGTTATCTTATGTTGTAATTATGTGTTATTCTCATTTTTTTAGGTGTTTTTTTTGATGATTTTAGAGGAGGCGAGTAAAACTTACAAATTCTTAGAGACATGTGTCCTTTTCGGTAAGGATACACATCCGAGCTAGGGATATTATGTGGAATTTATATATTTTTATGTGATACCATGTTTTTAAAAGTTGTATGGATAACATTATCATGATAATGTGTTATACGATATCTTGTGTTGTTAGATGAAAAAGTGGCTTGTGGAAGTATGCATTTTTGCTTATTGTTAGTTGGCATGAATTGAGATATATGGTAGTTATATATAACTGTGGTTATATACTTCAAGATGACATAGATATTTTAGAAGTTGAAATTATTAATATTCAGACTCTTAAGGTTTTTTAAAACTATGAGTGTTTGGCTATTGTGAGGACAATATGGTCATTTGATGATGAGATAGAAAATAATCATGGTACAATAATATTTGAGGCTTCTATAAATTATTTCATAAGTAATATAATCTAAATGATAGTTGAGTAAGACAAGTTATCTAATATGAGATTCTGAAGCGTTCGATAAGATAAGTCTTTTTGGTCAATGTGGATTAAATTTGAATTTTGGTTGATTATTAAAGGGGAATAGACTTTAAATATGCTAATTATGATAATATAAAATTTTGAGATAATTATGAGAAGCATAAGTATTACAGAATGAGAAGATGGATTGAATCATAAATAACAACTCTATAGGTAGGCTCATTATCTCATGTGGAAGATGTTGGGGATTAACCTTGGTTTTTAGATATGATATTAATTATATTATTTTCGGGTGGTTTGCTTAATTTAGTGATGGGATGAGTGTTATGGGAGATGTTATGCTCATTTTGTGAAATTGTGGTTTATTAGGGGAATTATTAACATTTTTCTTACAGAATGCCCCAATTACTATGTGGTTGTACTTTACTCGTTACAATTATGTGTTGTGCCTATATACATCAGCCTTGCATGATGATCTCGATGTAATTAACTATGGATAAGATATTGATTACTTAAAGTGAAAGATTGTATGAGTCATGTTAAGGTATTGTGGCCATTCTAATCAACAATAATAGTGGCTTAAGAGTATTTTACCTTGATAGGTGCATTTGACAATTTCACTAACTTAAAAATAATGGTTAGGAGCATGTTTTCCTATTATATGTTGGGTCTATTCTACAAAATAATAATAGCGGCTGAAGTATGTTCTTCCTTAAGAGGTGCATCAGTTTGTTCTACTAGATTAAAAATAGTGGGGCCCCTAAACTCAATGTGAATAAGAATATGATTATGAAATAAGGAACTAATGAATAAGATATTAATCACTAAAAATAAAATATTACGTGAGTTAGGAACGATGTGTTATGTCCATTTTACATGATAATAATAGTTTCTTATTTGTGTTTTTCCCTAAGAGATGCTTCAGACTATTCTACTAGTTTAAGAATAGTAGTCAGCAGCGTGTTGTCCTAGTATATGTGGGGTTCATTTAACTGGATGATAATAGTGGCTTAGGTTTGTTATGCTTTAAAAGGTGAATTAATCTATTCCATAGGATTAAGAATAGTAAAGGTCTCTAAACATAATGTAAATAAAAGTATGGTTTATATTTGTATCTAATAATGAGTTTTGGAATCTGTATTTACCTTAAATTGCTTTATGTTAGCATCTATGTTTTCTTATTCTTTAATGCAAACTTATTTAATGTTTTTTAACCTTAATTCAACTATATTGTCACCTTACTTAGAATATAGCGTACTGATCATCCTTTTCATGGATACAACTCATTTCCATAATTAGATGGCATAGATATTTTTTGTAGGTCAGTGAAGACCCTTTGGATGATTTTTCTATCTATGATGCTTTATTTGTGGAGGAGTGATTCTTATGTATTAAGGTTGGAGGTAGAGTTATGCTATCCGATGGTTAGATTTTACTTGTATACCCCTTTATACTCTTAATTCTATAACATCTCTTTTAATGTATTTTGATAATATACTCAGAGTTAACCTCCAAACTCTTATCTATGTTTATAAAATTTCTCGTATTCTCTATTTATCATATTCTAAGTCTTAACTATTTTGCCTTGTAATCAATGTAAGGTTGGTATGGTAAACTAGACATACATTGATGACTATGGTGCTGTCTTTTTATGTTGATATTACAATCCTGCTAAATGATATTTTTATAGTAGTAAAAGATAGGGTGTTACAAGTTGGTATTGGAGCTTCGACTGTGATTACCATGTTTTCTTTTAAAATTTTGAGTTTCAAACGATCCTTTATTTGATTTTCTTGGTTTATTATATATATATATATTTTAAAAACTCAATTCTTCAAAAATCTAGATTAATTTGTGTGGAATTAAGAATAGGTAACCTAGGTGTTGTTTAAATGTTCTCATGTTTAATGTCTTATTAAGCTGGGAACAATTACCTAATATATTTTTTATCTTGGAGTTAGCTTGCCATGACACTTAACGGGTGCATCAGCTATTTGGAGGAGACTTTTGAGGCCTTTGACACATTCCTACCAGCAAGTGCATGGAGTTAGAGTAGTAATCAAGGTTGATCCCACAAGGATTGGTGAATGACAACTAAGACAATGATGGAAATTAGCTATGTCTAGACTACGAAATGATAAGAAGTGAGAAATTGCAAGCTAAAATAACTAAAATAACTAACTAAGCTAAAAAGAAAGGAAAATAGCACTCAAGTGACTCAAGTAAATAGAAAGGCTAAGGTGTTGGTTCATTGCCCCCGATCCTCCTTGTAATTGAACACCACATCATAAATTGATTCAACAATCATAATCAATCATGCCAACAAGGATAGAAAGTGTTGTGCTTTCTCAAGCCACAAACGCCCTATTATATCTCTATTGCCCTAACTATCTCTACCTTAGGGTCTAATAGAGTGTAATGTCTTAAAGTCCACAAAGTTTCCTCCTTTATTGTTGTAGAGGTCAAATAGATTGTCTCTAAACCTATAATTTAATCTCTAGTTGTACAATTGGGTCAAATATTGCATTATCTCTCGATTGCACCTGTATTTCTCACACCAAAAATCAGAACCCAGCCAAAGTTCATGATTCCGTTAATCAATCAACAACACAATGCAAGGATCATGAGTTGAATAAAAAAAGAGAATGCAAATATTCAACACATTTCGATTAGGAGAAAATCCCCTTCACCTTAGCACAAAACTCTAGCCAATCAAACTCATAGTATGAACTTTAAAAATAACAAGAGATTCCATTGATATATAAGAGAGAAAAGATAATACCTTTGAAATCCAATGATTCTTACAAGTGTTTAACTTTTTGCACCTAGATATCAAATTTACAAGAGATTTCTTGAGGAATTGGAGAAGTGGATGGAGGAGAGAGAATAGAGAGAGTGGAGGCTGCTTGAGTGAGAAATTATAATGAGAGTTTAAATACTACCACCTCTAGAATCCCTAAGGTTTGATAAACATGGGCTTCCCGTATTAGCTTTGACAATGCTAGATATTTTAACCATAACCTTTTCATTAGGACTCCGATTAAGGTGATTTTGGATGCGTTGGAAATCTATTAAAACTATTTACAATTTTAATGTTGAAAGATTCTCCAAATTAAATTTTTTTATTATTCTAAATTCCCCTTCTTTCATGTCCATATACTTTGAATATGCATTCTTGCTTTTATTTTATTCTAGAATTTATATTTTGGTTATACATCTCTTTCCACTTTAACTTTTACTCCTATTTGCTCCTTTTTTCTCCTTTCTTCTCCCTTTAAGCTTATTCTTTTTTTCATCTTTCATGATTTTTTATTTCTTGAGATCCTAAAAATTTTCACACCACAAAGGCAGTAATAAGAACAAAAAGGTAGAATTCTAATTGAAATTTTAGGTAAAAACTCTTATAAACCGTAGGAATAAGATGCAAAAGTTACACTTATTAGCCTTCATTAAGTTTGTGAGGCATCCACCACTGCCACCTCAACATTACCCATAGGAGTGTACTAAAGAGGATTAGCTTTATATGTTTATTGGACATCTTCTATCGATATATGCTGGTGATGAGGATCTAGTCATCTTGGAGGGATGGATTTAAGACATGGGCAACACTTACAAATCATTTGACTATCTACCTTCTAGAAAGATGAGTAAATTAACCTTCTTTATTTAAGGAGCCAGAAACACATAGTGGGTAGGTCGTCTCACATAGGGAGGACTGCTAATCTCCTAAAAGGACTTCAAGATGGCAAACTATGCTAAATTTTATCCCTAAAGCCTTAAGAAGGATAAGTTTAAAGAGTTCATGTAATTGATCCAAGGGAGTATGATAGTGAAGTAGTATTATACATGTTTCATGAAGCTATTGATGTTTACATTGGGATAACAACTAGTATGTCCAACTGTGGTTTATCAATTCGAGTAGGTGTTCTATTTTAGCATCCTAAGGATAACTGACATCGTGCCTTTCTAGGACTTGGCCACATTATATAAGTGGGCATGTGTTACTGCTATTATAGTTCAGGAGTGGGCTTCCATTCTAGGTAGTTAGAGAATCAGGGTTTAGGAGGTCAAACTCAGTTTCAAGGAGATCAACCATTGGGTTATCAAAAAAAGGGTTAGTCAAGTGGATAAAATAGACCTGCAGGATAATCTAGATGCTTCATGTGTTATTTATGTGGATATGATCATACAAGATGAGATTGTTGGGGAACTCCTTTTTATTGTGGAGCTTGTAGTTAGTTAGCCCATCTATCATTTGAGTGCTAGAATTATTAGAGAGGTTAGTTCTTAGCCTAGGGTGATCAAACATGTACCTCATTAATAAGACAATCAATAGTAGACCTACTGGCCATAGCTGCAGCAACAATAGTAGCAAAGGGAATCTACCCTATCATGTGCACTTTTTAAGAAGCCTAATGGGAGACCACATGGACCTCATCTAGGGTTCTGGGGGGGGTATCATAGAGGATACTGGGAAGAATAGTTAGGTGGGTGCCTAAATGTCATCACCTAGGGAGAGGTTGATCGGAAGCTAGATGTGGTCATTAGTAATTTTTCCATCCTCTCAGTACCAGTGTATGTGTTGTTTTATTCAAGTTCATCCCTATCATTCATGTCTACTATTTTTATTGTTAGAGCTAACTTTATCTTCATCTACTAGTGTCTCTATATCTGTGGTGTTGTATTCCAGGGATAAAATGGATTGCACCTAGACTCTTCTCTGGTATGAGCTTAGAGATAGGTGGGGGTAGACTTCATTTTGGGTATATTTGAGATAGAACTACAGGGCTTTGATGTAATCCTTAAGATTGATATGTTGGGGAGGTATTGGGTTGTCATAAATTACGCTCAGGAGTAGGTTGTGTTGTGTGAACCTTAGGGTACTAGGGTCTCTTATAGGAAACATAAGTCTAGACCTAATACAATGGTTATATCTACCCACATTTATATTCATTAGTGTAGGAAAGTTACCCTATGTATTTATGTGGAGTTTAGAAGTTGAATAAGGATGTCTTAGCACTAGAGGATATTCCAGTTTGTTGAGACTTTCCTGATATGTTTTCAGAGGAGATATCATGTATGTTATAGTACACGAGATAGACTTTACCATTGAGTGATAAGAGCATATCTTATGGAATTATTTGATATATATTAATCCAACTTTCCATATTTGTTGTGACAATTTAACCTTTTTCCTTAAGTGTTCTCTATTAGCTAGGTTTTTCAAGCAAACATGAAATCAAGATAATTTAGGCTGATAACTATGGGAAAAAATGCATAATATGAGAAGTGAGCTTGGAGTCATGGAAATATTGATGTAACATCATGCAAGACTTTAAAAGAGATGTCATGTGAAGAAAATTTAAGAGAATGGCATGAATAGAGAGGAAATACGGTGCCGCTATATTTATAAAAATACAGCCAATATTTCCTTTGTTCTCCTCCCATGTTTTCCATTAATTCATTTCATGTGCATAATGTTATAGAAAAAAATTTGTGTGCCACTTATTTACTAATACGTACTATATTTTTTATATGATTTGTATGACCTTCTGTCTATACATATAACATATATTAGGTTGAACAGAACATTAACCACCACCACCTTTGGAACTTCTACTTTGTTTTCATTATTTCTAAAGCATTAGGGTTCTTTTTTTATATTTAGTTAGTTAATTGCTCTAATTGAATGATTGGAGATCATATGGTGTTTATGGTTCTGTAATCTCCTAACTTATTTCTTTCCTTTGTTTTGTTTACTGGTTTCGTACTTATTATTATGCTTAATGCAATTCCTATTATTCATTTATTCAATCGAGTTTGTGTTTGTGTGTTGTTTGATTTAATCTTTGTTTTTTTATTATAATTTAAGTTATGACTTTTATGTGTTTATATTTTACATTTTTAGGTTGTATCAATATACTAGGCTAAATTAGTATAGGGTATGAGGATAATTAAAGTTTATAGGATAATTAATCATGAGATGTGAAATTGACTTAATTGTTGTATATATTTTTGGTTAGATTAATAAATCAAGTTTAATGATCACCAATCCAAGATTAGGATCTAGCTTGGCCACTCGGTTAATTTGAGTGATTTTTGAATGCTAGGATAGTATAGTTAATCTGTAATTGTTAATAGATACGTCACCAAGTACCAAATAGGTTATTGATTTAATATATGTTTATTAATATTTATAATTACATAATTTGAACAATATGTAATTATGTTTCTTTTTATCTTCACCCTACTCATTAATGGTGCCATTAATTAAATCTAGAGATCTTATCCTAGGTTATTAATTAGTTAGACAATATATCAAAAATAGATTTTAGTTTATGTCTATAAGGGGATTCTAGCAAGTGAACACGTGGGAGTTTCTATAGTTTAACATTAGAAATACTACATAACTATTTTATTCTATGATCAGTTAATATCCCTATACTGAATCTATCCTTTAAATCCTATTAGCCCATTATTGTTATTTAGTTATAGTGTTATTGCTAGTTTTTATTCTTTTCATTATTATTTATTAGTAATTATTTTTCTTGATTTGATAACAAGAAATTTTTTTATAGTAATAGAAACATACGAGTTAGATTATAGTCTGTATGGGATCAACCCCTAATCATTGCTTCCTATATAGGTGTGAGTTCAGGGTTTATTTTGGTAAGTATATGATAACACATTATTAAGCTAGTACCATAACTAAGCTAAAATTGAAGGTACCCTACTTGATGGGGGCTGTGGAGTTGCATGAGTTAAAGTCACACCTATAGGTATTATTGGCTCACAGGTACATTAGCCCAAGTCTGTCTCCAAGGAGATCATTAGTTCTCTTCCTCTAGAAGAAGGATATGAATATTTTCTTGTGCATAAATTATTAGGGTTTGAACCAGTGGATAGTGGAGAGCCATTTTTTGCTTTTGATGATCGATGACCTTTTTGATCAGCTTTGGGGTAATTCGATCTTCTTGAATATCGACTTGAGGTCATTTTATTATCAACTATTCATCGTAGAGGTAGAAATCATGAAAAAGATGTTTAGAACATGGTATGGGTACCAAGAGTTCATGGTGATGTCTTTTGGGATCACTAATGCGCCTATTATATTTATGAACTTAATGATGATGATCTTCTAGTTGTTCCTAGACCTATTTGTATTAGCCTTCAAAGATGACATTTTTGTTTACTCTCGGAGTGGAGAAGAGCATGAGTAACATTTTTGCATTATATTGTCATTCCTTAGAGAGCACAAGTTGTATATCAAATTCTCTAATTGCAAGTTTTGGCTTTAAGAGGTTGCATTTTTAAGTTATATGGTTTCAACAAGAGGAGTCAACATAGATCCAGTGAAGATTTTAGCAGTTCTATAGTGGAAGGTGCCCACAAGCATTCTTGAGGTTTGTAGTTTCCTTGGTTTGACCAGGTACTATAAACTCTTTATTTATGACTTCTTGAAGGTAGTTCATCCCTTGATGAACCTTTTAAATAAGACTGTTAGATTTCAGTGGGACGATGCATCTAAGGGTGCATTTTAGTGACCTCTAACTACAAAACTGGTTATCACTCTACCCTCAAGATTAGATGGGTTCAAGGTTTACACAATGTGTTGAGGCATAGATTGGGCTGTGTACTGATGCAACATGGTAAGGTAGTGGCATATGCATCTCATCAATTAAAGCAACATGAGCATAACTACCGAATACATGATTAGTAGTTGGTTGTAACCATCTTCCTATTAAAGATTTGGAGGCACCATCTGTACGAGACACAATGCAGATTCTTCACTAACCATATGAGTGGTGTCACCGTAGCTAGCACAATTTAAGCCCTCTTGTTTTCTATCATATTATTGGTTAATAAAGGTATTATTCTAGACTATGGATTGAAAGGGCTTATTTAAATTTAGCTAACTCACAAATAATAAAATAAAATATGCTAAATCACACAAAAATAAAAAATAAGAAACATATAATTTTGGGAGGTAAAAAAATAAAATAAAAAAAATCAAATCAAATAAGAAAATAAATATAGGTGAATACTAATATAACAAATGTACTAAGAAGTTAAAATCAACTACTAGAATAGGTTGAAATATAACAATAATTTCTAGGTCATATTTTAATCACAATAAAGAAACTAAGTTGCAAGTCAAAAGAAGTGCAATACACCTTGTATTACTTTCCTTAAATAATTAATACGATAAAGCACCTATATTAAATCCTATTAAATTCTAGTAGTATAGTCATAATAAGTGGGCTCTATATTTTACAAGAATTAAAGCATTAATTACAAGTGGAAGGGTGTAAGGCTAAGTGCCTAAACTAGTACCTCAAGCACATCTAGATGTATTCATCTACTTTGACCTACACATATCTAAATATTCTACTATTCTAGGTAGATTCAGAAAATTATTAGGTGAGTCATTTTATAACCTAGTTGTAATTTATATATATAAATTCTATCATGTTTATATAGCCACCTAACAAGCATATAATCCTACATAGTATCAATATAAGGAAGCCATAATGAAGTATACACTGTACAAATCATACTCAATAGAATGACACATATAAATTATAATAATTAAATTAGAGTCGAAGGACAATCTGATAAAATAATGAAAATGAATATTACAACTTGAACCATAGTTTAAGCTTTCAACCTATTCCCCAACAATAAATATTTTTCCAATCATGATAAATAAAAAAAATATACAAAAATATATAATATAAATAGAGAAAAAAATAACCAAGAATTAAATATGGGTGAAATTTTTAACAATTTATTATGATGAAAAATTACTTTTAGTCATCTAAAATAAATTATCTGGAGTATCCTTTTTTTCTCTTCCTACCCTGGTCTCTCCTCTCTCCTGCACATCATCCCCCCCACTACCCTCCTTTCTCTCACTTGCTTTCCATGCATGCAGCGATGTCTTCTCTATCTCTCCCTTTGTGCCGCTGTCCCTTCTTTATCCCTTTTCTTTTCGACGGTTATGCCTCCTTGCTCTGATGTGCTATGTTAGTCTTTTTTTTTCCTCTATTTTCTCCTTAATCTCATCTTCTACCTTCTTTTTATTTATTTTATTTGGGACTTCCTTTTTTTCTCTCACTTTTTCTTACGCTCTTTTTCCAAGCTTGCCCCTTCTCCTAGCCTTTCTCTCTTCTTTTTGTTTTCATTTTCTAGGCCCTTGTGCGTAGTTCTTCTTTTGTTCCTTTTTCTTTCCTTTTCATTCCAGACTTCAGCCCCCCTTTTGGCCTCTTTTGTGCCCAACTCCTTTTAGGCCTTTAGCCTTTTGGGTCAAGCCTTTTATTTTAAATGAAAAAAATTATACTTGTAAAATAAACTAAAATGAATTAATAAAATATCTCATAATTTATGTCGATCGTTTTATATTATTTTAAGTCAAATAATTAAATATATGATATTCTTATCACTTAAGTATAAAATTATAATTATCCTCATAGATTATTCAAATGAAAGACCAAAAATGTAGATTAAAAGGTTATAAAATATGTGAAAATATGTATTCATCAATACCTCCGCCCATAGCTTCTTACTTGTCCTCATATAAGACATGATTCTAAATGAAAAAATAATGAAAATAAAACTAACTAGCCAGTTTTGTACATCTCAAGATTGTAGTTAGTATGTGCAAAAAGTCCTTTAAATCAAATGTTATCCTTAGAGGACGAGTAAGATCTCGTGAGAGTTTCACATATGATATGTTCACAAAATCACGCACAATTCAAATAGAAAAAGGAAAACACACCTCAAACATGAGTAACTAGTTATCTCATAATCTTTTATTGACATAACACCAAGATTTGCGCTCAACAAAGATACATCATTAGAATATTTAAAGGGTTAATTTCAACATATGCTTCACACATAAACACATCAAATATGGACAAAGCAATAATATAGATGAAAATCTACCATGCATTGGTCACATCCAAATCTAAGCTTATTATGGATACCCTCTATTTTACTCCCTTATATTCATGGCTATAAATGTATAAAAACACTTATATATGTGAGATATAGGATGATAAAAATAGCAAGCAACTCATATGTATAAACAAGGAAAGCTTATATTTTTGTGGATAAAACCTCATGAAAGATATCAAACACCTACCAAATGGATCAAACCATATGCTTAACTCTCATGACTAATCTCCATCAAGTTAAAGGTTTCCCATCTTATCAAATAGGAATTTTTGTATAGATTGTAATGGGGCTAAGGTATAAAGGGTATGGAGTATTATAGGGTTGTGGCGTTAAAAGGTCAAGAACTAGTGAAACTCTAATAATTATAATCAACTCCGCATCATTGATGATCAATAATACATACTTTAATCTCAACACAAAACTAGAATAATAAGATAATTAAAAATTAGAACATGAATAGAACTCTCTCAAAGTCATCTCCATTTATCTCTCCCTCCTTTTTTTTTACTTTCCCTTTTTTTAATTTTTTAATTTTCATTAGTTTTTTAATTTTTTTCTTTGAAACAAAAAATTTGATGAAAAAACAAATAATATATATATTTTTGTCTCCACCACCAAACACAACCAATTCCTTTGTTAACATAAATACATATATTTTTTCCATATATTATCACATATGCAACCACTTTAATTTGTTACTATAATGAAATGATCCATTCCATTAACTCTAACTAAGGGTAAGGAAAATCCCCAAGGGTTATTTATCTTGGTTAATAAAGAAAAATATATGATCAATAAATAGGCTCAAAAGGCTTTTATAGGATGCACATCCATTGTACACATTTAACGATATAAGCTATTTGGTCATGTGGTGGAAAATCCAATTTTACCTATATCATTTTCTCAATCAAAGCATATTTTGACTATCATTTTTGATTGGAAAAAGAATAAGTTCTATTTTCTCTACTATCCATTATAAGAGTAAGTATTAGTACGACTGTTGAGCATATGACTTTATGTTGTATACATTATCTCATACTTATTGTATGTAGTTATGGCATGCGCTTTAGGCTTCAATCATGATTTTTGGATTACTGTGTTGTTATGTGCAATGTGTGCATGTGGTCTCTTGTGAGGTATTGTGATTTACTCAGCATAAGGAAGTCATACTAATACTAAATTTGTAGATGAATATATAAAGGGCATGGAGTTTTTTGAGCCATAGTATAGAGATAAGGACATAAGAGTCTAAGATTTAGTGCAAACCAGTGTTGTATCTTCGAGTACTAGTTTTTTTGGTACTTGGTTTTTCTTTGGACTCTTATGCCTCTTTATGTGATTTTTGAGAGGAGATTGTAATTAAAAGTGATTCTCACAAATATAAGATATAACGGTGTTGATCTTTAAATGATATGTAATCTAGGTAGATGTAATATATGATGTTACAATTTGAGAAAATTTCTAGCTAAGAGAAATGAGCAAATAATACTCTTCAGTAAAAACTTACAAATATGAAAGTTTGGAATTTTGAATGAGCAAAAGAATGATTTTAGTGTAAGAGATTAATTAGACAATCATTGATATAAAAAGTTAGTTATAACAAATGTAGAGGTACCTTATTTATAAGGGTTACCTCATGTATAACCGTTAGATACACATTTCTAAAAAGTTATCTTGTCTAATGGATAGAAAATTAGTATTTAATGCTGACCAATCGATCAATTTGAAGAAACTAGTCGACTGGGTGTACAACCAATCAATCAATTTGTTCCAACCAGTCCAACTGTTCATGTTTTGAAAATATTAGAAAGTTACCATTGTGTGAACCAGTCGATCCATTTGTTCAAAATAGTCGTTTGGTTTGGTACTGTATATGGTTTATCCTAAAACACATATGAACACTATCATGGTATGGTGAGACCAGTCGATGTGCTCTTCGTATCATTTGATTGTTTTGTCAAACAAGTTGATTGATTTATTAACCAGTCGATCAGTTTAGCAAAAATCATTTGATGTGTTTAAAATAGGAGCTGCTTTTCTACAAAAATGAACCCAATGGATTAGTTCACTAAATTAGTAGATCGGTTTATCAACCAGTCTACCGGTTTGCATAAACTAGTCAACGTGTTTAAATAGAGACGAACTAAGTTTCTATAAGATTGAAACCCATGGAATGGTTGGTCAAACCAATCAATTGATTTCTCAACCATTTGATTGGTTTGCCTAAACCAATCAATGTTTTTAAACAGAGATGAACTAGGTTTCTGCAAGATTGAAAACTAAGGACTAGTTGGTTGAACTAGTCAATCGGTTTCCAAACAAGTCAATCCTCTCAAGGAAACAAGTAGATTGGTTTTATACACTAGTTGATCCATCTAAGTTTTAACACAACTAATGGCTTGTTTGAAATGAACCAGTAAATCGGTCTGAAGACCAGTAAAATAGTTCCGACTAGAACCAATCAATTTTCTTTGAAAATACTTTTAAAAGATTTATAAAATGACATCAAGCTAATTATTTCTACAAAACGTTTGAAAGAATTTTTGTTTGAAATGTGAAATTTTCTCAACATAACTCTTTATAAAATATCTAACGCATATCAAATGCTTGGATTCAAGTCTTGGTTCCTTTCATACGTGTTGTTTTCTAAAATATTCACACTTAAACAAACACATTAGATACTAGGATCCATTTATTATCATCAAAACAAGTATAATGATATTGCTTAACCTTTGAGGTTAAAAATCTCCCCTTTTATGATGATGACAGAAAAAAGTGCATAAATGTAAATATTAAAGACTAATGAGTGAAACGATACTCATGAATTTACTCATTTTACTCTTTTAATTTGAAACTCTCGTATTCTCTCCACTTTTTGGACATCAGCAACAGGTGAGAGTAAAAAGAGCTGGAAAGGAAGTTATACAAGAAGACATTTCCCTTTTGGGGAGGAAGAGATCCCCCTTAACAAGTGTATGGATTAAAAGGAAACATAAGAAACTATAAAGGTTTTGTGCTTAGAAATTTCCCTATACAACACATATGTGATAGTGAGGTAATAGAGTAGAAAGTCAAGTTTTCATTAACTATATGAAAGTGAGAAGTATGTGACATAGAGGATATACATGAGTAAGATGCCAAGTACATAGTCGAAATGAAAAATATAGTAGGAAAAGCCTAAGATAAGGGAAAAAAAAAGACATGATCACAAAGGATATGACGACTTGAATGCCGAGGCCATGAAACCAGTCGCCAAAGCCCGTGTTGATTGTCGATGTCATCACTTGTTGTGGCCTCAGACTCATCGGATTGAACTTTAACATGTTTGATCTATGAGGCCTCTATAACAAATGCATCAATAGCCAGATCTTTAGAGGGTTCAGCAATGGCACAAGAAATGGAGGGTGCAGGCTTAGGATGGACAGATTTGTTGCTTATGGGACTGTCCATTACATCCTGATGCTGAGGTGTGAAATCAAGTTCGAATTGAGATCTAATGGCAATTAAATCCATTTCCAATTCTTTCTAGCGTCAATCCATGGGTGTACACATGTCTATAACTTGAAGAAGGAGATCATGTATGCCCACAAGAGTGACATGACCTATGTATGAAGGCATATTTGTTGTATAAGAGGTCGAAGGGGCGGTGATGGAAGCGGAAGGACCATGTGTGGATGAAGATGGAATAGTTAATTGTAACACCCCCAAATTTAATATTGAAAAAATTCATTTTAAGAAAAAGCATATAATCAAATAGTTGGGTCTTACCGTCGTAATTGACATAAGTATGGCTTATCCCACCATCCTTACGTCAATCACAAGGCAAAATGATTAGAAAATTTAAAACATGATTAGAAAGAGATGAGACAACTTTTAATAACATTAAATAAGTGGTCAGAGATCAACTTCGATTACAATATCAAAATATAACAAAAAGCGATCCCATGGAACTAAGAGTCAAAAAAGGTATCCATGTAAAAACTATCATCCGCATAACATGATTCTATGTCCAGCACTGATATGAATGAATTACTCCTCCACATATATCACATCAAAAGTTGTGAAATTGTCCACCTAGTCCTTAAAAACCTACACATAAACATCTGGATTATCCACTCATTAGATTGAGCAGCACATATAAATCGGATGATCTGTACGCTACGTATTGAGTAAGGTAAGAGTAAAGTCAAGCAAGATTATATATAATATAAGAATTCTTATAATCAAATCATACATGCGTAAAACAAAGAATGCCAGATAACTACTGACTCCAAGTCTTTCATTAGATATACCATATTCCAATATTTTATTTACGTTGAGTTCAGAGACCCACTATTCTTGAACCAGTGGAACGGTCTGAAACACCTCTAGGAGACTACACACCGGAGACACTATTATAATCCTGTAGAATAGAGCCAACACCTCTCAAAGTAAAATACTCTTGAGCCACTATTTATTAAACTAGTGGAACACTCTGAAGCACCTCGCGAGGACAACACACCCAAGCCACTATTATTATCCGGTGGAAATGACTCAACACCTCGGCCCTAACTCACATATTCTTTTACTTTAAATGATTAATATCTTTCCATTTATAGTTGAACTCTTAATTATATTTTCATTCAAATTGATTATGGGGCCCCACTATTTTTAATATGGTCGAATGGAATCAGCACATCTTGGGGAAAACCCACCCGAGCTACTATTATTTTCTGGTAGAACGGAGCCATATAAACACTATGGCCCGACGAAAGTAATCTTTCACTTTAAATGAGTAGTGCCTTATTTAGATTTGATTGTATATTATCATGCCTAAATCATATACATACACAATACATACAATTAAACATAAGTACGATCATGTAATTATCCTCAAATGACCATAATACCCTCAAGGTAATTAAAGACAATTGTATTATCTGAAAACCATTATAAAACCCAAAACATATACATTACAAATCATTATTCAAAGTACATATCCTTAGTTTTCTATAGATATCTTATATCTAATATTATATCTAAATATGTACTTACATAATTTTATTACTCTCAAGAATATCATTTTATAACTTTTAAATAAATAAATTATTCCATACAACATAATCAACACAAAGCAAATATAAAGAAAATACACGGAGAAAATAAAACCCTAGCTATGATATGTATCCTTACCGATAAGGATACCAGGCTCTATGCATGTAAATCCTATACCTCCTCTAAGATCACCAAAAAATCATTTATGACAACAAGATAAAATATGATTAGGATTGGAGGTTAAAATTTAAAAGGAAGATTATGGTACAGAAGGTTAAAAATGGAATTTATCAGAGTTAAATGGAAACTTGAATTGTATTGTGGTGTAGAAAAGTGTTTGGTGAAGCTATAGTTAAATTTTGGTGGTGTTTGATAGGATTTGCGGTGAAAATAAGGTTACACAACTAAAATGGGAAATTACATGGCTAGGCAGTGCAAGATTTGCACAGCCATGTACTAAGAGTGCATAATAGATTGAAGGAAGAAAAGAAGCACGGACAGGCGATGCAAAAATTGTATGACTCTGCAACACTAGCTGAGAGAAAAAAGGATGCATGGCCAGACGATACAATGTTTGCACAGCCATATAGTAGGGTATTTGAGTGTTTGCATGGCCGTGCAGTAGGTCATCCATAGATCATGCCCTCTGAAACTGTACAACAAATGAAAGGAAAGGGAAGGAAAAAGAGGCGTTGGTTGGCAGCGATGGCTGGCAACAGCGAGGGGGAAGGTCGGGGTGACCTTGGTTGTCGGTCCATCGGTAAAAGAGCAGCTAGTGCTAGCTTTAGTGGTTCTTGGTGGGGATGGGGTGTTTCAAACACCAAAGCGGAGAAGAAGGAGGAAGAAGAAGGAGAAAGGAGAAGGACAAAGAGAAGAAGGTCGGGGAACTGATCGATGATAATAAAATGGAGGGTTGGAGGGGTATTTATACTAGTAAGGTGGCATTTTTAGAGGAGAAAAATTGTAGGGTGATGACAACGATGATGATGGTTCTACTGAGAAGAAGAATAAAGAAGAAATAAAATGATAGGGGGATGGGGATGGCTGAGAGGGATAGGAGTTAGGTAGAGGCACGAGGGAGATGATGATGGAGAAGAAAACATGCACAGCAGGAGAAGGCAAGGAGAAGAAGAAAGAAGAAGGGTGGCAGGGACATGATGGGGCTACAAAAATAGAGTAGCAGTAGGGAGAGGGGAAAAAGAAGAAGAAAAAGAAGAAGAAAGAAGCAGCATGAGGGAGTAGTAGGGCTGGCAAGGATGGTGATGTTGCATGTGGGAGGCAAGTGGATGATGGTGGAGCAGGGGAAGCAAAAACTCTCACGGCACAAAATTTGGCTTAGAGAAGAAGAAAAAAGAGAAAAAAGAAAAAGGATGAAAAGAAAAGAAAGGAAGAAAAGAAAAGGAGAAAGAAAAGGAAAAAAGAGAAAGATTATGGAATTAGGATTAGATTAGGAATTTTAGGATTAACCAAATATTCTAGATTAGCAGAAATTTTAGCGATTTTTAGTTTCAGTTTATGAATTTTCGGTTAAAGTTTGGGATTAAGATTTTTGGTTAAGGCTAATAATAAGATTTCTTGGGACTAGGATCAAATTAGGGCTAATGAAACGAGATTAGGTTAAGCAAATTTTTTAGGTATTACATTTCTACTCCCCTTAAAAGAGTTTTCATCCCCAAAGTCAACAAGTTAAGGTTAGGGTCAAAGAGGAAAAAATGAGGCAAGGAAAATGATTTCAGTGGTTAAGTTCTAAGAGTCGATACTATACTACGGGGTACTATCCCCATAAAAGAGAAAGGAACTGAAAACCTAACACACCTTAACTAAAAAGCTCGGAATGTAGTTCGCTCATGTCCTTCTCAATTTCCTATGTCGCTTCTTCTGCCCCATGGAAGCTCCAAAGAATCTTCACGAGTAATACTAAGCTAATATGATTTCGCCGAATCTTGGTATTGAGAATCCTCAAAAGCCTTTCCTCGTAGGACAAAAAATCATCTAGCTCAATCTCATCATGTATGATCAGGTGCGATGGACCTGTGATGTACTTCCTTAGATGAGAAATGTGGAAGACGTTATAAACTCGGGCTAACTCTGGAGGAAGTGCTAAGCGATATGCGACCTCGCTAACCCTATCAAGAATCTCATAAGGACCAATGTATCTCAAGCTTAGCTTACATTTCCGATAAAATCTCTATACCTCCTTGGTAAGTGAAAGCCTCAACAAAACTCTACCCCATGGTTCAAATCCATCACTGCAATGTTTCTGATCTATGTAGCTCTTCTGGTGACTCTAAGCTACCCTCATTTTGTCCTGAATCAACCGAACCTACTGTGTTGTCTCCTCAATTATCTTTGGTACTAGTACCACAATCTCACTAATGTCGCTCCAACATAAAGGTGTCTGACACTTGTGACCATATAATGCCTCAAATGGTGCCATCCCAATACTAGTGTGATAACTGTTGTTGTACGAGAACTCAACCAAGGGTAGACGATCTTCTCAACTACCACAAAAGTCCAAAACACAATCTCGTAGCATATCCTCTAGAGTGTGAATCATCCTCTAATTCTATCCGTCTGTAACTAGATGGAAGGCAGTACTCATCCTCAATCTCATGCCCATAGCCTCCTATAATTTTTCCCAGAAGTGCAAAAGAAATCTTGAATCTTGATAGGAGACTATGTCGGTATGTGTACCGTACCTACTCACCATGAACCTCTTATATGCATTAGACAACTGGTCTATACTCTAAGTCGACTTCATCAACACAAATACTATTGATTTGTCAACCTATCGACGATGACCTAGATCATGTCACACTCTCTGCGAGTCCTCGATAGTCCGCTCATAAAATCCATCGAGATGGAATCCCACTTCCACCGTAGAATAGCTAAAGGACAAACTAACTCTGCAAGTCTCCGGTTCTCAATTTTGACCTTCTGACAAGTCAAACATCTAGACACAAACTCCACTACTTTTTAATTCTTGTGAGGCCACCAGTAGATCCTCTTAAGGTCTTTATACAACTTATCCCCTCCTGGATGGATGGAATACGGAGTACAGTGGCCTTCCTATAAATTTCGGTGCTTCTGATAAGCAAGACTCTAAGGTACACACCAATGACCTCGATAGCGAATGCTATCATCCTCGTAAATCTAGAAACCATCTACCCGACCATCCTGAATCTTCTACCAAATCTTCTCAAGCTTAACATCCCCAGGATATCCCACTCGGATCTCATCAAAAACCATCAGTGTGATCATCAATGCACTAATCTACACATCCAGGTCACCATGATAGATCATTTCTATTCTCATCTCTCCAAGTTCCTCCAGCAACCGACTAGTAACCACAACAGGACTCAAAGAGTGTGACGTCTTCCAACTCAAGGCATCTGCAACAACGTTGGCTTTACCCTCATGCTAAGTCAAATCGATATCATAGTCCTTTACCAACTCTAGCCATCTCCTCTGCCTCATATTTAACTCCTTTTGAGTAAATATATGCTTGAGGCTCTTGTGGTCGATGTAGAATTTGCACTTAATCCCATACAAATGATGCCTTTAAATCTTCAACGAGAACATAACTGCAGCCAACACCAAATCATGCATCGGGTAATTCTCCTCATGCTGCTTTAACTGATGAGAAACATAAGAGATTACCTTACGATGTTGTATTAATACAAAAACCATTCCATGCTTTAATGCGTTACTGTAGACCTCAAAATCGTCAAATCCCAATGGAAAAGTTAAAAAATGTGGTGTAGTAAACCATTGGTTCAACCCCTAAAATGCTCCATCACAAGCATCATCCCATTGGAACTTAGTCATGTTTGTCAAAAGGTTCGTGAAAGTACAAGCTATCTTTGAGAAATTCTAAACAAAGCATCTGTAGTACCCAACCAAACCGAAGAAACTACGCACCTCGAGGATGCTAGTGGGTGCCTTCCACTTAGTCATTGCTAGAATCTTCACAGAGTCCATGGCGACTCCTCCTGATGATACCACATGACTTAAGAATGCAACCTCTGGAAGCGAAACCTCACACTTGGAAAGTTTAGCATACAGCTTGTGCTCTCAAAGGAGTAATAAAATCGTCCATAGATGCAGCTCATGCTCCTCCCTATTTCAAGAGTAAATCAAAATATCGTCAATGAAGACCATAATAAACTAATCTAAGAATGGTCGAAAGACCCTTGTCAACAAATCCATAAAAATAAGAGGCTCACTAGTGAGCCCAAGAGGCATCATCAAAAGCTCGTAATACCGGTACCATACCCTAAAGGCTGTCTTCATGATGTCTACCTTAGCAATACATAGCTGATGATAACCTGACCTCAAGTCGATATTTGAGAAAATCAAAGCACCCCAAAGCTGATCAAACAAGTTGTTAATCCTTGAAGTGGATATCAGTTCTTCACCATCAACTGGTTCAAACCCCGATAATCCATACACAGATGAAGGCTCCCATCCTTCTTCTTTATAAATAACACTGGTGCTCCCATGGAGACACACTCGGTTGAATGTACCCATGAGGCACTAAATCCTCTAGCTGAGTCTTTAACTCCTGCAACTCTATCGGTGCCATCCGATAAGGTGCCTTTGAAACTAGCTTCGCCCCTGGTACTAACTCAATGGTGAAGTCTATCTCCCAAACCTGCAGTATACCCAGTATCTCTTCTGAAAAAGTGTCAGGAAATTATTGAGCAATAGAGATATCCTCCAATACTAATACATCCTTGTTCAGCTCCTGAACTCTGCACAAATACATAGGGTAACCCCTCTGGACCAATGAATACAATGCATGGGTAGATATGACCTTCGTCATAGGTCTAGGCTTACATCTCCTGTAATGAACCTTAGCACCCTAAGGCCATCACAACACAACTTGCTCCTGTGAGCAATCTATTACGGCTCCATATTTCCCCAACATATCTATCCTAAGGATGGCGTCAAAATCCTATAAGTCCAAAACAACCAAGTCCACTAGGAAGTCTACCCTGCCTATCTCTAAGGCCACATTCGAGTAGAGCCTAGTGCAATCCATTCTATCCCCAGAAGACAACATCATAGAAATAGACACACTAGTAGATGGAGATAGTGCAACTTTAGCAACAAAAGTAGAAGATACGAATGACAAGGATTCTCCCGAATCGAACAACACATATGCCGGTGATAAATGGATGGAAAATATACTAGTGACTACATCCAGCATTCGATTAGCCTTTGCCTAGCTGATGACATTCAAATGCACGCTTGACTATCCTCCTTGGTATCCTCTATAATACCCTTTAGAACCCTAAGTTTATCTTCCTCCTCTCTAAGGGAAAGAGCGAGGCCCTTACGGTCTCCCCTTAGTCTCCCTAGGTTGTACACTACTTGAGGCTGGTGCCCTCTGCCATAATTGCTATTGTGTCGGTTGATAGGTCCGCTGCTAATATACCTACTGTGGAGGTACAAGCGGTCCTTATTGACACTGACTCTCAAAAGATCGATGGCCCAGCTGACCACACATCCTACATTGAATAGGAATGCCTTGATAATTTTGTCCCGGTTGATCCTGACAGCAGAAATAACACATAAAGCACCTCACTGGTCCAATAAGTTTTCTCTATCCACCTATCTAATTCCTGGGTTGATAACTCAGAGGTCTACTCCCCCATAACTAAATCCTGCTTCTAGAACCCTGTGTCTCTGGCTTCTTCTAAGCCAAAATAGAAGCCTGCTACTTTATCATAGTAGCAGCGACACAAGCCCGCTAGTATAAGGTGGCTAAGTCTTAAAAAGCCATGGCACCCATCATCCTTTGGATATACTGAAGTGAAGCCCCTACTCGAGCTGATACGTGACCGTAGACTCACTAGCTACTATCCCTCATGAAAAAATCAATAGCTCTTAGAATCGAACATGGTACAGCCTCATGGTCATGCCTCCCTAGGCTAACTATATGAACTCCTTTAGTTTATCCTTCTTGAGAATTTTAGGATAAAACTTGCTACAGATTGTTGTCTTAAAGTCCTCCCAAAACATCAGCATTCCTCCTTACGCACGACGACTTACTCACCAAGTGTCGGTTTCTCCCTTGAGAAAGAAAGCTACAATGCTCTCCTTCCAAGTAGGAGGACAATCTACTACCTCGTACATCCTTTCCATATCCCGGATCCATCCTTCCAAGATAACTTGTTCCTCATAACCAGCATAAAGCAGTAAGTGATGTCTTATAACCCTTTGAAGCCAGTATTCCCCAATACCCTCCTATAGGTAATGTGGAGGTAAAGGTGGTGGCTGAGGCTAAGGCGATGGAAGCCTGATGAACTCAATGAATGCCTCAAAAGTTTTCTCAAGACTATCGGCTTGACCGTTAAGTGCCATTGATGACTAACTAGCTGTAAAATATAAATTATGTTAAGGCTTAGGCCTTCCTAGCTAACTAACACATAATGCACATAATTTACATTTTTAAGGCCACCTAGACTACCAGTACTCGGTTCCTCACAAGTTAATATAGGTTTTCAAAACTAAAATAGGGCTTTCTTAAATGTGAAATAGACCGTAGAAATCAATTGAGGGATTGTTGAAAATAAAATTTTCAAAATAAAAACATGGTAACCAAAACCTAAAGATCTAATATCAACTTGTAACACCCCAATTTATTACTATTAATTTTCATTTTAAACAGAAGCGTATAACTAAATAGTTGGGTATTACCACCGTAATTAACAAAGTATGGCTTATCCCACCATCTTTATGTCAATCACAAGGCAAAATGATTAGAAAATTTAAAACATGATTAGAAAGAGATGAGACAACTTTTAATAACATTAAATATGAGTTTGGACATCAAATCCAATTATAATATCAAAATATAACAAAAAAGGATCCCATGGAACTAAGAGTCTAAAAAGGTACCTAGGTAAAAACTAACATTCATATAACATGACTCTATGCACAACCTTGTTAAAAATGAATCAATCCTCCACATATATTGCATCAAAAGCTGCGAAATCATCCACTTGTTCCTCATCGACCTACACATAAATATCTGGGTCTTCTACTCATTGGATTAAGTAGGACCCATGAAACAAGGAATCAGTATGCTACATACTGAGGAAGGTAACAGTATAGTCAAGCAAGGTTACATATAATACAATAATTCTTATAAGGAAATCATACATGGGAAAATCAAATAATGCTAGATAACAAATGATTCCAAGTTTTTCATTAGATATACCATATTCTAATCCTTTATTTACGTTGAGTTTAGGACCCTAATATTCTTAAATAGGTGAAAGGGTCTGAAACACCTCTTGGTGACAACACATCTAAGCCACTATTATTATCTGGTAGAATAAAGCCAACACCTCTCAGAGTAAAATACTCCTAAGCCACTATTTATTAAATCGGTAGAACGGCCTAAAGTACCTCTCAAGCACAACACACCCGAGCCACTATTATTATCCGGTGGAACAGACTCAACACCTTAGTCTTAACTGACATATTCTTTTACTCTAAATAATTAGTATCTTTCCATTTATAGTTAAACTCTTAATTGTATTATCATTCACATTTAGTATGGGGCCCACTATTCTTAACATGGTGGAACCAAGTAGAGCACTCTCAAGGAGAACACAGCCAAGCTTTTGTTATTATCTGGTAGAACAGAGCCATATAAATACTTAGGCCCGACCCAAGTGATCTTTCACTTTAAATGATTAGTGTCTTATTCAGAGTTGATTGTATATTATCATTCCAAACTCATATAAGTACACAATACATATAATTAAACATAAGTACGATCATGTAATTATCCTTAAATGACCATAATACCCTCAGGGTAATTCAAGACAATCGTATTCTCCCAAAGCCTTTATAAAACCCAAAAACATATACATTTCAAATCACTATCCGAAGTACATATTCTTAGTTTTTCATAGATATCTTGTATCCAATATTATACCCGAATATGTACTTACATAATTTCATTACTCTCAAGAATATCATTTTATAACTTTTCCATAAATAAATTATTTCATACAGCATTCTCAACACAAAGCATATACAAAGAAAATACATGAAGCACATAAAACTATAGCTATGACATACATCCTTACTGACAAATACACCATGCTCTATGTACATAAATCCTATACCTCCTCCGAGATCACCGAAAAATTACCTATGATAACAAGATAAAATATGATTAGGATTGAAGTTTAAAAGTTAAGAGGGAGATTATGGTAGAGAAGGATAAAAATGGAATTTATAAGAGTCAAATGGAAACTTGAATTATATGGGGGTGAAGAAGAGTGTGTGGTGGAGCTATGGTTAAATTTTGATGGTGTTTGGACAAAATTTGGGGTGAAAATAAGGTTTCACGGCTAAAATGGAAAGTTACACGGCTAGGCGGTATAAGAGTTTCATAGTTATGTAGTAACATTGCACAATAGGTTGATGGAAAAAAATACACACGGACAAGCGGTGCAAGAATCGCACAACTGTGCAGCACTGGCTGAGATAAAAAAAGATGTATGACCAGATGGTGGAAATGTTTTACAACTATACATCTAAGTGTTTGCATGGCTATGCAGTAGGCCATGCATAGGCCGTGTGTAATACCCTAAATTTTTAGAAAACTAATAATTTGATAAATAGCTTTTATTTGAAATAAATTAGCTTTTAGAATTATTTAATTTAATTAATTTATGGATTTTTGAGTATATAAATTTGGACGGGAATATTTAGTAAATTAAAATAGATATTTTGTTATTCTATCATGCTATTTTTATTTAAATAATTTTTCAAACTAATATTTTACTAACCTTATTTGCCTGCTACCGTACCTACCCCCTACTACTCCCTCTCTCTACCCAGTCCTTTTCTTTCCTATTTCGAGCCAAACTACCACCATGCACCCTCCATTCCCGCCTGAATTCTTTCCTTCTTCTTCCCTCCCTTCCCCCTACCAACCGACAACCCTACCACCCTTCGTCCTCTCGTCGGCCAGCCACCTGTCCCCTCTCTTCTCCCTCTCCTTTTTCTTCATCTCCCCAGCTTCCTGCTGCCCCATTTTCGAGCCTCTTCTCCTTCCCTGAGCTCCCTCTTCTCTCATTCCTTCTCCCTCCATTCTTTTCCCCAGTTTTTTATCACCGCCGCCCACCGCTGCTTGCACCACCGCACCCAACCCCTGTGCCGCCTTCTGCCACCACCTACTACCACCCTGCACCACCACGAGACCCCCCAAGCCACCCTCGAGCCCCCGCACTTCCTCCCTTCTCCACCTCTTCCTTTTTCTCCCCATTTTTCCCCTTACCGCCGAGCCACCTACAACCACCACCTCTGCCGCCACCCAACCCACCGTTCGACACCCTGCAACTCCCTATACCACCCCCATACTTTACTTTCCCAAAAATAGCCCTTGAACCCCTTCATTTTTTCCTCCCCTTTTCCTTCCTTCTCAGCCCCTCCACCTCGACCCATTTTGGTAGCCAACTTCGCCGCCGCCGTCTCCGCCGCCCTATGCCGCCGTGACACCACCCTTAGCCAACAACTACACCCCCTCTTCACTCCTACACCATTCCCTTGCCTTCGAACCTCCCTCATCTACCCTCTTTTCTAGCCTAAAGACCCTAACCTGAAAATAACAAATTTTGCTTCCTTCACCCTCCCCTTCGAAACCTTCTCCTCTCATTTTGCATGAGACTCACGCTGTTCATGCAGCATGAGCTCCCCCTTGTTTTGGAATTTATTTGGAAAATTTTTTAGGTATATTAATAATTAATTAAAGTGTTTTACTATAAAATAAATTTTGATAAAGTCTTATCCTTTTAATTTCTTATTTCTAACATAATAATGATTGATATTATTTTTTGTTGTTGAGTTGCTAATTAAGCTTGAATCCTTAACCGCGATACCGGTAAGGTTGATTTTTGCGGGATTAAGGTAATCATTAATCCTCCCTTAAATACATGGAAAAACGTATGCTAGCATATTAAGGATTTTAGTATGGTTTTATGCATGGTTTGTGTGCTTAGCATGATATATATATATATGGTTGCTTATATTTATTGATAAAAAAGGAAAAGCATGATAACTTTTGTGCCATATGTAGGTATGTTAATTGAGGAAGGAGTTTGATTATTGATGGAAATGTTAAATGCTTGTCTATGATGTATTATGTTGCTAATGCATGAATAATGTTATTGTCTAAAGGGTATTTTAGTAATTATGCTTATGAAGTATGCAATCTAATGTATGTAGTTGCTAATGAGTATTATGTTGAATAATGACAAGTTGGTGCACTTAGATGATAAGAATGAAGTACTAACATCATTATTTTATGTAGTGTTGGTAAATTCATAAAAATGGTGAATAAAGGGGTTGAGTGGAAATTTTATAAGTGAAAAGGGTATTTTGGGTAATTTTGAAAGGGATAAAATTGTAAGTTGTGAGAAAGAAGGGTATTAGGGTAATTTTGAAGAAAAGGGCAATATGGTAATTTTACAAGTAAAAAGGAGTATTGTGGTAGTTACGGAAGTTAGGGTATTATGGTAATTTTATAAGTAAAGAAAAAGATGGGAATTTTTCAAGTAAAAGGGCATTATGGTAATTTTGGAGGTAAAGAGGAAAAATCATAATTTCATAAGTAAATGGTAATATGGTAATTTTATAAGTGAATGGCGAAATGGTAATTTTATATGTGAGGGGTATTATGGTAAGTTGTGAGTAAAAGGTTAATATGGTAATTTTGGAAAAGAAGGGCAAAATGGTAATTATGTAAGGAAAGATAAAGATGGTAATTTTGGATGTGAAAGGGTAAAATAGTAATTTGTAAAGTAAAAGGAGTGTTATGGTAATTTTATAAATAAAAGGCTATTGTGGTAATTTTGTAAATAAAAGGATATTATGGTAATTTGGAAGTAAGGGGTAAAAGGGTAATTTTGAAGTTAAAAGGATATTTATGGTAAACTTAGGAGTAGGGGTAACTTGGTAATAATGATAACGACAAAGGACAAATTGGTAATTAAATTATGATTATAAAAGGGTAAATTAATAATTATAAATATGGAGAAGGGTAAAATAATAATTATAGATATGGAGAAGGGTAAATTGGTAATTATGATTATGAAGAAGGGTAAATTAATATTTGTAATTATGAAGAAGGGTAAATCGGTAATTATGATTATGAAGAAGGGTAAATTAATATTTGTAATTATGAAGAAGGGTAATTTGGGATTTATGATAATTAAAAAGGGTAAAATGGCAATTAAAATAATTGAGAGGGGTAAATGGTAATTACGATAAAGGAGAAGGGCAATTTGGTAATTTAGCCCATTAAAGGGTAAAGTGATAATTATTTAACCAAGTAAAGAGAAAAAATAGTAATCATGATAATGAAGGAGGGTAATTTAGTAATTTATCCAACTCAAGGGCAATTTAGTAATTCTAACAAAGGAGAAGGGCAATTTGGTAATCTAACCAACCAAATGGGAAATATGATAAGTGTAGCAATTATGAGGAGTGAATGGTGATCTAAAAAGTGTAGGAGACAATTTGGTAATCTAAATTGGAAAATGGGTAATTTGGTAATTATGCAACCTAAAGGGTAATGGAGTAAACTGTCAAGTAAGGAAGGAATACTTAGCAATTATATAAGTAAGGGGTTAATGAGTAATTTGTACCTAACATATTGTTATGATTGTGGAACATTATAATATGATTCAAATAATGCTGATTAGCCAAGTAAGAGTATTTGATAAGTAGTATGGCCTTAATGGTTTCTCTATGATATCTTGAAAAATCATCTGAATAAGAAATGACTAATGATATTGGAACGTTTGAAAGTGAATAAATATCTGATTATTGTGCTTTTTGTGATCACTTTAATTAAGACACTATTATTTAAAGTGAAAGAGCTCGAGATCGAGAATGGTGACTCCTTAGGGGTCGCTACCCTAAGAACGTGGTTTAGTCCACGATTATTCTGGTATTTGACGGTGTGCCTTTGTGCCCCAGCCAAGCCCTATATCTTACTCTTTCTAGCTCTACGAACCTAGTTAGGGGGTATGCATACTTATGGATTAGGTGTCCTTGTCGGTAGGGTACTAAGTTAGCTTTATGCACCAGTACGACCAGGGTACCTTTGCGTCCTTGGGTTCGTGATTGAAGGGTACTGAGTAGCTTGTATGCACTGGTACGACCGGTGTACCATTGTATCCCGGGTTATTGATCTCCCGTTCGAGGTAAATTAATATGATTGTTGTGCTGATTAAAGGAAGGAAAGATATTATTATTGAAAGTGGAATATTAATGAGTCGAGCCCAGATGATTTATGATATTGAGTACCGGTCCACCGGTTATAATAATGGCCCAGGAGCGTGTTTCCCTGGCAAGTGATATTGAGTACCGGTCCACCAGATATAATAGTGGCCAGGAGCATTGTACCCTGGATGATAATATATATATATACATTCCGGTCCACCGGCAATAATAGTGGAGGTCCCGAGCTCAATAAAACCAGTTATGCATGTGAATAAAGTTATGGAAAAATACTAATCACTTATAGTGGAACACCATGTGAGTCGGGGCCAGACCGGTCCACTGGCAAATAATAGTGGCCAAGAGTGTCTTGTCCTGGAGACCAGTCCACCGGCAAATAATAGTGGTCAGGAGCATTTTGCCCTGAGTGTATACTTTTCGGTCCACCGGCTATAATAGTGGGGTTCTTGCACTAACATCGATATAAAATATGATATTGATTGATTGATAATGGAATAATGGCGTAAGGCCCGAATGTATTGGTTTACACTATGATATGGCTGAAGGCCCAGAGGTATCAATCATAACTTATAACTTGTTATATATATGACTGTTATGTGTACACCTCTTATTACATATGTATATAGTTACACTATGTGTTGCATTGCGGGCATGTCTTTAAGTGTGGTATTAAAGGGTTACTCAGTACCGTAGTACTGAAGGGATTCCCTTTGTGGGGCCCTTGCCTATTCAATGGACAGTGCACTTGCAGGTCTTTTCAGGTGCTACTCAAGTGGGCTACTGGAAAGTGAGTAAGTAGTTATCCGGTATCGTTATGGTTTTCTTTCTCTCTTTTAAACTCCTAGTTTTAATGCTAATGTTGTTTAAGTAACCATCATTGGTAGATGTTATTCTTGTAAACGATTTGATGCGCTACTCGAATTTGTGTATGTTGAATTTCTTTCAAGCTGTATTTTATTTTTTTAGCCTTAGCACTTGGTACTGGAACGGTATGAGTGAACCAGTATGGTACTAAGTGTGGCGGTAATACTCCCAAAGTTCACGTTTTATTAATTTGCTCTCGCTAATTTTCTTTTAATTAACGAAATCTTTCAATAGTAAATTTTAGGGGTGTTACACTATGCACTCTAAAAATCTACAATGAATGAATGAAAATAGAAAGGAAAAGATGTGGTGGTTGGCGGTGATGGTTAACAATGGAGAGGAGGAAAGTCGGGGTGACCTTGGTGGTCGGTCCACTTGCCAACGGCAGCTGGTGCTAGCTTGGGTGGTGCCCAGTGGTGGATGGGGTGTTTCAAATGCCAAAATAAGAAAGGAGGAACAAGAAGGAGAAAGGAGAAGGAAGAAGAGAAGAAGGTCGGGGAGCTAATGGATAGTAATAAAATGGAGTGTTGGAGTGGTATTTATACTAGTAAGGTGGCATGCTTTGAAGGAGAAAAGTCGTCGGGTGACAACGACTATGATGATGGTTATGATGAGAAGAAGAAGAAAGAAGAAAGTAAAGGATAGGGGGATGGTGATGGTTGAGAGAGGTAGGAGTTACGGAGAGGCACGAGAGAGATGATGATGGAGAATAAAATGTGCACAGGAAAAGAAGGTAGGGAAAAGAAGAAAGAAGAAGGGTGGAAGGGACATGGTGAGGGAAGAAGAAGAAGAATGAAGCAACACGAGGGATTGGCAGGGCTAGGAGGGATGGTGATGGTGCATGTGGGAGGCAAGTGGATGGTGGTGGTGTAGAGGAAGCAAAAACTCTCATGCCACCAAATTCGGTGTAGAGAATAAGAGAAAAGAAAAGAAAAGGGAAGAAAAGGAAATAAAGGAAGAAAAGAAAAGAAGAAAGCAAAGGAAAATACATAAAGGTTAGGGAATTAGGATTAAATTAGAAATTTTGGGATTAACCAAATATTTTAGATTAGTAAAAATTTTAGCAGTTTTCAATTTTGGTTTACAAATATTCGTTTAATCCAAATTAAGGTTTTAGTTTTGGTTAAAGGTTTGTGATTAAGAAATTTAGTTAAGGCTAACAATAAAATTTCTTGGGATTAGGATCAAATTAGGGCTATTGACACGGGATTAGGTTAAGCAAACTTTATGGGTATTATAGTAATGGAGAATGTGGATCATCCGATGGTGGGGGGAAGATCATCAATAGTAGATTGTGATGGTGGGGGTGCTTACTGAGTGGACATTCAACCACTACATTGGAGTGAGCTAAGAGCATTAGAGAAGAGCTAGAGCTTTTGACCATCTAGGCTCATCTAATAACCTATGTGGAGCAATGTGATTGCGTCAAGAATATCTAATCCGCTGTGTAGATGCATTGGTGTCGCTGGAATTCTTATGAGATTAACATAGAAATTTTAGAGAATGAGAGCGATAAGTGATCCATATCCCAAGGCTTCCTAGCTATGTCCCACCATATGCGACATAAGCCTGAAGATATTTTCCTCGAAGCAAATAGGAGTGGAAGAGAGGATGTGATCTAACCCATACCAATCTTTGAGCATCAAATCTACCCCAGACCCTACACGCGGGCATAAAATAGAGGACACCATGTAGTCGCACACTAGTTTGAAGGGTAGGAGATAATAGGAGCTTATGGTGCCTTTGTAGACAAAATGTTGGCTATGCATATCTTTCAGCATCTCTTTTAGAAAGTGAGTATGTATCCATTTGACAAAAGTAATGCTGGTTTTGATGTTTTGAGGAATCTCGAGGATGTGTGCCAGCTTAGCTTTATCAAGAGTGATGGGAATGCCCAAGACAGGTGTGGTAAGCAAGCTTCCCAGCACATGGACATTTAGATTTACATAGAATAAATGAACCAAGTCCAGATAGACTGGTTCTTGGAGAGTGAAGAGAGGGAGAAGGTGAAGGTTGGTAAGAGATTACATGAAAGGAAGTTTAAATTGATTTATGCAAGAATCGACATTAATGCTATTGTTGGGTATGACCTTCTTTTTGTGTAAGGATATAAGCCATCACTTTTGATCTTCCATAGTCTGTAAAAAATGGGTGGAGTGATGAGAGGCCTCGATGGTGTGGAAAAGCTGGTTGTAGGAAGGCTCCCATAGTGGAGGAGGAAGGGCGAGTGGAATTACTAGGATGAGGAAAAGACGGAGGACCAGCGCCTTCTAAAAAGGATGAGGATGAGTAGAATGTGGAAGAGGGAGCATGGGGTGGTGAAAAAGTTGGTTCCTCAAAATGAAATGAGGTTTGAGATGGACAATTGGTTGAGTGTGGGTCAGTTTCAAGAGAGGAGCTCCAGCACTCACACAAAGGGTCATTGAGGCGGTTGATTTGTGTTTCGTCATTATTGAGTGGCAGAGAATGGCAAAGAAGGAAAAAATGGGGGAAGGAAGGATTACATGTTTGAGACAACCAAGGACAACCAAAATCAAGCACAATCACTGCACAAGGAGTGTTAGAATGATTAATTGATGACCTAATAAGGTCGATTGAACTATAATAGAGACCAAGGAAGATAAATGTTGATAGATTGAAACTTATGGTTGAAGAATTAAATTACCCCATATTTGGTGAGTTCGAGGGAAATCAACATAGTGGGGAGAAATTAGTGATGTGCTTAGTGTCAATTTGAGAAAGAGAAGAGTGATTTAATAGATTTTGATAGTAATTTGAGAATTTTTTAAGGAGAGTAGGTGAGGGTGCTGAGAAGGAGTCGAGTGGTTTTGGGGAACTAGGGTTGAGGATTTAAAGATCAAGAGAGAGGATATGTATACCTGTGATGGACCAGTCGAATGGTTTGGAGAAAGAAATCGACTATTCTTAGACCAATCAACTAGTATGAAGTATCCAATCTATTGTTTATGCATGTTGAAATAAATCAGTAAGTGTGAGACTGCCATAGTATTGACCCACCAGTCCACTAGTATATTAACCAATCTACAAGTTTTGTCAACCAATAGATTAGTCACCTAGTCCAGTGATGTTTTAGTAATTTTTTATGGTTTTCAACAATTCTTTTGATTTTGTACCATAAACCAATAGATATAAAATTCATTTTATGACACATACCATATTGATCAAGCATCAAAAGGGCCATGTTTGGATTTGAATCTAAGTTGTGGACTTAATGCCATGAATTTTCCTATTTGCTTAAAATTTTCACAATTTTGGGAGAGTTGTAATTTTATTATAAAATCGTTATCCTAAGCTCTCACCTAATATTATGAATGGTTCTTCATTTAAGGGTTTAGTGAATATGTGTCCCTATTGATGTAAAGTATCCACAAGTTCTACACATACTTAATTGATGTTTCATCCAAATTAAGTGGGTACAACAAGCACTCACAACAATAGATTATGTTCCAGCCATATAAAGTGCAACACTAGATTTTTTCTTGATATGACAACTAACTAAGGATTCTCCTAAAAATAGGTAGGTAACCGAGGTTCTTTTTCTGTTAACTTTATAACCGGCAAAATCAGCATTGGAATACCTTATTAAATCTAGAATAGTATCACAAGGATAAAACAAGCCTAGATTATGAGTGCCAATATATATATAAGGATTATTTTACCCACGGTTATGTGAGATTCCTTGGGATCATACTGAAATCTAGCACAAAGACATGCACTAAACATGATATCAGGTCTAGAAGTTGTTAAATAGAGAAGTGAGCTGATTATACCATGATATTTCTTTTGATCAATAGACTTACCTTTGTTATCCATGTCAAGCATTGTGGTAGTATCCATAAAAGTGTTGCTTTACTTACTTTACTATGTAAAAAGTACACAACAAAGATACCTTCATTAGCTTTGGAATAAACTTACCAAGATTGCTTATTCCATTGTTGAGGACAAAGAACCTAAAATGAAATGTGCGTAGATAACTCATATTTGGTTTCTTACCTTTTTAGAGTTCATAGGGTGTTCTTTTCAATATGACCCATATGAGTAATCTATTAATTCTTACTTTTGACCACTCCATTTTTTTGAGGTGTTCTTGGTACCGAGAAGTTGTGAATGATGCCATTTTCGCCACAAAAGTCCATAAACGTGGCATTCTTAAACTCCTTCCCATGATCACTCCATATAGCATGAATCACTATTTCTTTCTCTACTTGAAGCACAAGAAAAGCATTAAAAGCATCATCTATAGTAGAAATGAATAATGTCCATGTATATCATGAGTAATCATCTACAATGATTGATGCATATTTGTAGCTACCTATGCTAAGGGTCTTAGTAGACCCGAACAATCCATATGCAGCAGTTCAAATGGTTGAGTGGTAGTCAAAATATTTTTGGGGTTGAAGGTAACCTTATGTTGTTTCCCTTATTGACATGCATTACATAATCTATCCTTGGCAAAGTTCAACTTCATGAGACCACGCACTAGTTCTTTTCTAGCTAATTTATTTAATAAATCCATACTACCATTTGTAATTCATTTATGCCATAACCATGCATCATTATCAATTGCACTCAATGGTGTATTGTGAAATTTTATTGATTCATTATCAATCATGTACACATTATTGAGATGTGAGCATATAAAAAGTATAGATTTATCTACCTCATTTGAAATCATGTAGTGCTAATTAGAAAAGTTAACTAGAAATCCTTTATCATAGAGTTGGCTAATGCTTATCAATTTATGTTTGATACCATCAAATAGATATATATCATTTATAAAGGGTTTAGAGTTTACCAATATTGATGTTTCCAACACTCATGATCTTTCCTTTTAAGTTATCTTCAAAGGTTACACTCCCACCATCATATGGAGTAATCTTGGAGAACATGGTTTGATCACCAGTCATGTGTCTCGAGCATCCAGTATCTAGGAACCATTTGTGGATTTTTTTTTTAACCTTGAAGCATACCTCCAAGTACAAATGTCCTAGTGTAAGTACCCTTTTGAAGGACCCTTATCAGACTAGTGTTTAATTCATGTAGGATGGTTCCCTTAGGTGCCTAGACCTACTTGAATTTTTAATTCACAATGGTATGCTTTGATAACTTGCATGATGAATTAACATGGTTAGGTTTGCCATGCACATTACCTAAGGTTTTCTTCTTATCGATGAATGTGAGTTTTGAATGTTGTGTATGCCTAAATATTATAGATAAATTCCCATCTTTCCCATATATAGTATAATTATTTGATGCAGTGGATGCATTTACTTAATGAGATTTTGAGGCTCTCAAAAAGAATTTTTTTTACATTTAACGTTTAATCACTTTCTTAGTCCTATAGCCTAAGCCTTCACGATCTTTATAGTATCATTGAGCTCCTAACACTATGTTGAAGACTTCTTTACCTTTTGTGAATGTATATGCTATTTTCACAATTATCACATTTTTCTTGTAATTCCATTATTTTAGCTTGGAATTGATCTATCTTAATCTGGTGACCACAACAAATGTATTTCTTATATTCATTAAATTTAGTGATTCTATTTGATAACTCAGTTTTAACAAGAAGCATGTGTGATTCAAGAAGGAAATTTCTATTTCATATTGAATCATATAAAACATAAAGTAGCTCATCATAGAAGTATAGTAAATCAGATTGTACCTCATCGATGTCATCTTCCTCATCGGAGCTTGTGGGTGAGGTAGAAGTTGATGATTCTCCTCCTAGTGCCATGAAGCAAAGTTTGGAAACTACTTCCTCTTCTTCGGAGGCTTCACCTTCACTTTTGTGGAAGTAGCCATAGATTTTCTTAGCCTTTATCTTCCTTTGTCGTTGATCAAGTTTCCTTTTCTCATTGCCATTTGTTCAGCAATTTTGTTTCTAAACTCACAGTAATCACTTATAACATGCCCAGCTTTTCCACAATTGTGACATTTGATTTTTTTCATCTATGTTGGCTTCTCTAGGCTTCATTTTGTTGTTTGAGGATTATCTTTGATTTCTTTTTTATTTTAATCGAAGGAACATCTTGAATTGAGTGGTTATGAATGCCACTTATTCATCATTCATATGAGGTTCTTCTTCTTCATCACCTTCTTTTTCACCTAAATTTTTGGCTACATCTTGTTTCCTAGAAGATATTGAGGCTTTTAGTGCTAGAGGCTTAATCGTTCTTTCTTTTGATCCATCCTCTAATTTTTATTGTGGAACCATAAGGTTTTTGAATAGCTTCTCAATCATCATCTTACCCAAGTCTCTAGCCTCTTCAATTACTCTTACCTTAGGGCTTCATTCTTTTGTAAGACCTTGTAAGAGTTTTTTACTTTGTATTATTCAGTGATTTCCTTCCCCAAAGCTTTAAGATTATTGATGATTGCGGTGAAGCGGTTTCTCAGATCGCTGATACTTTCACCCTTCTTTATGATAAAGAGTTCATACTCTCAGTGTGTAGAGTGATTTATTGATCCTTAACTTGCTTTGTCCCTTTATGTGTGAGGATAAGCTTATTCCATATGCCTTTAGTAGTTGTGCATGATTGTATTTGATGGAACTCTCTTTCAACAAGCCGCATTGAAGAATCATAATGGCTTTATCATTAAGAGTTAGCCTTCTCTTTTGTAATTATTAACCTCCATATGCATTGGCAAGCTTATCTCTTGTCTTTTCTATAGTTTCACCCGTTGACCTCCTTTGTGATCTTGATTAGCCCTTTAGTGACTATTGACCACATGTTGTAGCCATGTGATTAGATTAAGAACATCATTCAATTCTTCTAGTAGGCAAACTTTTCACCATTGAAAATGGTGGTTTAGTAGTAGAGATGCCATCATTTAAACTAATGGACTCCATTCAACTTATGAATCTTTTTTAACTTGGATTGTTGAACCTTTTGAGAGGTGCCCTTGATTTGATACCAATTTAAAACACCCTAGAAGGGAGTGAATAGGGTTTTGTAGAATGGAAATGACTAAATAAAAATTTTATTGTGTAATATAGAGTGGTTCAAAGGTTAATTACTCTTTACGTTCGCTACTAAAAAGTTATCCCTTTTGGATTTTTGAAATAGTGATGTAATTTATTGATGATTACTCCTCTCTTATTTTGTGAGCCTTAAAATCTCAATGAACCTTGCAAGAGATGATTTAAAACTTCACGAACTTATCTTCTCTAGACTCACCAACTAAATCTCTCATAAATGATAGGCAACCACTCGCTAACACTTTTAAGTGATTTTTTAGAGAAGGTTGTGGTTACAAGTGATTCTCGCCAAATATAAGATATGAAGGTGTTGATATTTGAATGAGATATAATCTAACTAGATATAATATATGATAATAAAATTTGAGAATAATTCTAGCTAAGAGAAGTGAGCAAATAATACTTTTCAATACAAACTCAAAAATGTGAAAGATTGAAATTTTGAAAGAGAAATTAAATGATTTTAGTGTAAGTGATTAATTCTACAATCAATGATCTAAAAATTTAGTTTTAATAAACGTAGAGGGACCTTATTTATAAGGGTTATACTCATATTAAGCCATTAGAAACAAATTTCCAGAAAGTTATATTGTCCAATGGGTAGAAAATTAGCATTTAATGCTGACCAATCGATTGATCTATAGAAACTAGTTGATTGGTTATACGACCAGTAGATCGATTTGATCCAACCAATCAATTATTCATGTTTCAACCAAAATAGAAAGTTACCATTGTGTGAACCAATCAATTGATTTGTTCAAACTAGTTGATTGGTTTGACACTCTATAAGGTTAGTCCCAAAACACATATGAATACAATTTACCAGTCAATGTGTTTTTTGTACCAGGCGATTGGTTTATCAAACATGTCAATCAATTTTTTCAACCAGTCAATCATTTTAGAAAAAACTAGTCCACATGTTTAAATAGAGAGAAGCTAGGTTTCTATAAAATTGAAACACATGGATTAGTTTGCCAAACTAGTTGATCAGTTTATCAACCAGTCTATTGGTTTACCTGGAATAGTCAATGTGCTTAAATAGAGTTGAAATGGGTCTATTCAAGATTGAAACTCATGGACTTGTTTATCAAACCAGTTGATCGGTTTCCCAACCAGCCGATAAGTTTGCCTAAATAGTTGATGTGTTTAAATAGAGACGAGCTAGATTTTTATAAGATTGAAACCCATAGACTAGTTGGTCAAACTTGTCTGTGAGTTTCTCAACCAGTCGATGTGTTTAAATAGAGATGGACTAGGTTTTAATAAGAATGAAACCCATGGATTGGTTGGTCAAACCAGCCGATAAGTCTATCAACTAGTCGATTGGTTTGCCTAAGCCAGCTGATGTGTTTAAATAGAGATGAACTAGGTTTCTGCAAGATTGAAACCTGTGGATTGGTTTTTTGAATTAGTTGATTGGTTTACAAACAAGTCGATCGGTTTGAGGAAACATTTGATTGGTTTTATACACCAGTTGATCATTTTGAGTTTTAACACAACTAATGGGTTGTTTAAACTAAACTAGTCGATTGATTTGAGGACTAGTCAACTGGTTCTTACTAGAACTAATAAATTTACTTTGAAAATATTTTTAAATGATTTATAAAATGAAATCAAGTCAATTAGTTTTTAACAAAGAGTTTTAAAGAGTGTTTTTTTAAAGTGTGAACTTTACTCAATTTAACTATTTATAATATACCTAAGACATATCAAATACTTGGCTTTCAGTCTTGGTTCCTTTTTTTTTTTGTTGCTTTCTTAAATATGCACACTTAAGCAAACACATTAGATACCAAGATTCCTTTTTTTTATCATCAAAATAAGTATAATGACGTTGCTTAACCTTTGAGGTTAAGATGATATTTATTGAGAGTTTCTTCATTAGAGATCATTTGAGAATTATCTATGCCAAACTTTTGATGCTAATTTAAAGAATTACTTTGTGTATTTCTTCATTCATATCCCTATCCTATAACCATCAATCATATCAATTTTATTTAAGTCATCAATAAAATTACTTATTTACTAAACCATCGATTCCGCTATGCTTTATGAGCTTTTGTAAACAAATTAGTAAGATCTAATAGTAAAACATTTTAGATATCCGATTTACTAAAACTTGTGCTGAAGAGCAAAACAAGAGAAATTTTGTGGCTCTCCCTCTCTCACATCTATGGGATTCTTAATCTCATTTTTTTATAGTTTCTCACATTCCTATAGTAATGTTCAGCTTACGTTTGTCTTCCCAAAGTATGTTCATTAATAAAAATAACATAAATAACCTTGGCTAAAATAGGCTTTCCTATGTAGGAGAGAGCCCAAATACTCTAAAAACTTTCCCCCCTCTAAACTATATGGAGGTGATTGCCATCCCAATGAACATGCAATAGATCTCAAACTTACATTCTGGTAAGACTTTTGTGAACATATCATCCCTATTATCCTTAGTGTGTACTTTCTCAATGTTGAGTAACAAGATCCAAAACATCACGTATTTAAATGATATTGTGTATCAATGTGTTTTATTTTAGAATAGAAGATAGGATTCTTACCAAGATATATAGCACTTTGGTTGTCACAAAGGAGCACATATATTTCCTAAACAAAGCCAATCTCTCGAAGAAGGTTTTTCTTTTCTATATCAACTCCTTGCTTGTTTTAGTCATTATAACGACAATTTCTTCAATATCGACAAAGAAACACATTTTTAAAGTCTAGAATACCATTACATTTCTCCCCCTGCAAAAGTGATCAAATAATATAAAGTAGAATTCCTCCAGTCAACATTCCCGCCACATTTAAATCAGTATATCCCTCATGGATAGGTTCATCCATTGAAGACAAAGTGTCAAACATGAAGTGCCATAGATATATCTAAATATCCAGTTCACTACATTCCAATGCTCTCTACCTAGATAAGAAAGGAATGTGGTAACAACTCTAACCACATGAACAATATCAGGTCTCGTACACACCATGACATACATCAAAATACTAAAAGTAGATGAATAAAGAATGCTCTTCATTTTTGCTTCCCTACTTCATAGGAGGCACAATGCTTAGAGCTCAACTTCAACTAAGAAGAAAGTGAAGTGACTACGATATTGGTATCTTGCATCTTGAATATATAAGTATCTTCTCAATGTATTTCTCTTGAGATAGCTACAACTTCTTAGCTCCTTGGTCTCTAATGATTCTAACTCCAAGAATATACTTTGGTAGACCTAAGTCTTTCATGGAAAAATACTTGCTTAACTCCTGCATTAGCTTCTCAATTGTAGAAGCACTCTTGTCAACAATAAGTATATCATTAATATAGAGCAATAAAATGATGAAATTGCCATCACTAAATTTCTACATGAAAACACAATAATATGAAGTAGCCTTTGTGTAGCGATGTTGTCTAATGACAAACTCAAACTTATTGTACCACTATATTGGTGCTTGTTTCAATCTATTCAAGCTCATCTTATGCTTGCAGAAATGGTCTTCCTTATATTTCACCTAAAAACCCTATGGTTGCTCTAGGAACATCTCTTCTTACAACTCACCATGATATTCACATCCATTTGCTTAGCCACTAAATATGGAGTAGTAGCCAAGCTTAGCATAATTTAGATCGAAGATAATTTCATAACAAGAGATTCCTTCAACCACCAACATAGCTTTGTATCATGGGCCTCAAGATTTTCCCTCTTTCTTCAACATATAAAACCACTAACTTTTCAAATCTTCTTATCCTTAGGCAACTTCACTTGCTCATAGGTACGGTAATCATATAAACATTAAATATCATCTTGCATTGCTTCAAGCCATGTTTCTTATTCTTCTATCTCAATAACTTCTTTATAAGACTCGAGCTCTCCCACATTAGTTAAAGCACATACTCTTGTGAAGAGTATCTAAAAGAAGGTTTATGATCTCTACTGGACCACTTAAGTGGAGTTTTTGGTTTATCTGTAGGAGCTTCTTAGTGATGACCTACAACATCATCTACTCAAGCATGAATATCACCATTATGTTACTATTCATAATGATCCAAATAATCATCCATATAATCTTAAACTTCATGATTAACAAGTTCATATGCATACTACATCTTCACTAGATCCACATCTGCTAGTTGATCATCACTCTCAACTTTGTTCGTCTCAGCTTTGTGAATATTAGTAATAGGCTTGTCTTCAATGAATAATACATCCCTACTTCTCACTAGTTTTTTCTACATAGGATCATACATCCTATAACCAAATTCATCCTAACACTAACTTAGATAAACGCACCATTGAGTCTTTAGATCCAACTTTAACCTCTCACCATAGAGGACATGAACATATACCTTGGATCCAAACACACACAAGTGATCATATGAGTCAACCATACTAAACCAAACTACAGTGGGAACATAACCATCCAAGGAAATTGGAGGACTCAAATTAATTACATATATACTTATAAGTAAAGGTTCACCCCTAAAGGAAATAATAAAAACTTACCTCCAAAATTATACATCTAACTCTTTCAATTAGATTTATATTCATCCTCTCTGCTAAATAATTTAACTAAGGAGTCTTTAGAGGATTCTTTTGGTGCCTAATACCTTGTTTAGTGCAATACCTATCAAACTAAACACAATACTTACCCTAATTATCACTACGAATGCATTTGAGCTTCTTACAAGACTCTCCTTCAATTAAGGCATTAAGGGCTTAAACTTCTCAAGCACCTCATCTTTGGATTTCAAGGCATAAACAAAAATCTTTCTAGAGTAATCATTAATAAAATTGATCAAGCAAAGTGCACCACTAAGATATTTTACTTTAATGGGACCACAAACATCTGAATGCACTAATTCAATAATATCGGTTCTTCTTGAAGGATGATCCTTTTGGAAAGAGACCGTACATTATTTGCCTTCCATATAGTGATAACTCTTCTTCAATTTGGCACACCACAAACCAGAGAGAAAATTCTTCTTTGCCAAGTAGTTAAGTCATTTCTCACTTATGTGACTAAGCCTCTTGTCCCATAACTCAAATGCATCCTTGTTTACCACCATATTCACATGATCACTAGAAATTTAAGCTTGTATAAGATACAATTTAGCACATTTTTTACCTCAAGCCACAACCAAATTACCTTTGGTGATCTTCTATTAGCTTAAACCAAAGCTATTATAGAAATCCTCATCGTTAAGTTTAGCTGCCATTAGCTAAAATGAAATTTACGTAAACATCCGGTGTGTGTAGAACATCCTTGAGAATAAAATTTTTCCCAAGCTTAATCTCTAATCATACATTCCCCGTGTCAATCACCTTAGATAAGCCATCATTACCCATCTTCAAAACTCTAAAATCTCTTAGAGAGTAAGAAGTGAAGAATTCCTTCTTACACATAACATTTTTTGAAGTGCCACTATTAATAACCAAACTTGTCTCATGCCTCCAAAAGTCACAACATGCTCATCAAGAACAATGAGAAAATCATCATATGTGGTAACAGAAACTTGATAATTATTATAGTCATTCTCCTTACCATGTTGGGGATTCTTATTATCTCTCTTGCACTTATAGCAATACTTCTTGACATGCCATATTTTTCCACAATAATGACATTTAATATTCTTGTACCTGCCTCTTCACTTATAACAACTGTTAGCTCTACCCTTCACATTTTTACCCTTATTTCTACCTACTTTTAGTGAATAAAATATCTAACTATGAGAATAACCCTTGAATCCTTCTTTCTATCTCCTTATTCAAAAGACCACTCTTGATAAGCTCCACAATTACCTTACCATTTGGGATAGAGTTAGTAAGTGAGACCCAAAATATCTCCCAAGAATATGGTAGAGTATTAAGGATCCACTATGCTTAAACTTCATCTTCAAACTTTATGCCCATACTTGAAAACTAATCTAACACACCTTGAAAATGATTTAAGTAATTAAATATCAAAGAACCTTATTTGTATCTCAAATTCATCAATTACTTCAAGAGATACAATTTTTTGTTCCAGTCTTTGGGGCCTATAAATTTTCTAGTTTATCCTATAGCATCTTTAAATTTGTCTCATTCAAAATGCACTTGTAAACATTGTCCTCTACCAATTGTTGAATAAAACCACATACTTGTTCATGATAAAATTTCCAATCATCATCAATTTTATCTTTTAGTTTATTCCTATAAAAAAATCAATAGATGGAAACTTTTCACACACAAGAGATCCTTCATTTTACTATTTCATCTATGGTAATTAAAATCATTCAAGAAATTCATCTCACTTGTATTAGCCTCTATATTCCACTTTAATACCACTTTGATGGGGAAAACGGAGATTGGGTCAATAACACAAATCACAAAATAAAAATAATAATAAATCAATGACAAGTGATTTACATGGAAAAGGTACTCCAATGCAAAAGGAAAATATCCACGGGACACTTTGGTCCACTTATGAAACTTTCAGTATAAGAAATTTAATTTAGAAAGTCTATTATTCAAGAACTAAGTGGAGGATACATAGATCAACCCAAAAATAACTTAATTAGATAATAATTACAACACCCAAATAGAATAGTTTGCAACCATAAAATAAAGTTGTTGAAAATACATTGAGATGTCAATCTACAGGCTACAAAACAACTATCTCTTTTATAGTAATCAACAACAACATGTTAAAAACAACCCGACCAATTTCCAATCAAAGTTGAGCACAATAGATTACCCAATCAATGCAAAGACCAAAACGAAACTATAACTAACCTAAAAAAAAATACCCACTAAAATAACAACAAAAACCTAACATGGTGAGCATGAAATCACATCTCCACTATTTAGAATCACGATTGGAATCCTATGAAGTGATGTGTGTAAGAATATGGACTTATGTTTTTGATAGGTTTATGGTTCGATTAGGGTTGTAAAAGGAATATGATGGCTTGAAAGTGATGAATAGATGATGATGATGATGATGATGATGATGATTAGACAAAATAGAATTAATGATGATGATGCTCGAATGATGATGGTTCTACATGGTTTTGTTTATAGGTTAGGCATAGGGTTTAAGTTTGTGGTTTAATGGTGTTATGAATATTATGATGATAAATGATTAGAATAATGGTGATTTGAAGATTGGATTTTGAAGTTCAGAAGATGAGGATAATCATGTGATAATATTATTATTATTATTATCTTATGTTTGAAAATAAATACAATCATGTAAGAAAAATAGTTTAAAGATGAGCATTAAAGATGATGATGATAGCATTAAATATGGCGATTAGGGTTAAGTTGGGATGGGTTTTTGTGGAAGGTTTGAAGGATAAATCTTAATCTCTAATTCAAATAAACAAAGAGATTAAGGATTTCAATAATAATTACTCACATAGAATTGATTGAAATTGAGAAGAATTCACATAGAATTCCATTATGTAAAAACTTGTAAATTTCAATCAATTTCCTGTCATACAGATACCACATTCATTCCTTCCATGCAACACATTTTTTCCCTCCATGCATGTCATGTACACATCTCTATTTCTAGTGACTTATTTTGTAGTTTTTGTCCACAACTAGTAATGTAGTCATCCATTTGTCTTCAAATTTGTAGGTGATCCTCTCTGAATAGAGGATAATAGGACTGTCTCCATAATAATAAATGCTAAGTATTGACCATTTTCTCCTACATCATTCTTCCCTTATTAGTTTGAATTTGCACTCAAATTTGCATTTCCATAGTAAGGACTGGTATCTCTAACATTAAATGTTCTAGACACCCCACTTTATGAATCCGGTAAATCTAATTCATAAGCACTTTCGCCAAATTCTCTAATTACTTTAAAAGAGCCATCATCCCTTGAAAAAAGCTTATTTTTCCTTAGATTAGGAAATCTATTCTTCCTTAAGTGCAACTATACCAAATCCCCATGTTGAAATACATGTTGACTCCTATGCTTTTTTGCTTTTGTCTTATATACTTCATTTTCCTTCTAATTGTTGTGCTTGATTTGTTAATAAAGTTTCTACAAGAACTCCCCTCTCTCTTGTGCATCATAATTCTTCACTTCCCCCTTCTTTAGTGGTACCATATCAATCGATATACATGGATTAATACCATATACTATTTCGAATAGACTAGAGCTTGTTGTAGTTAAAGGACTTTGAATATAAGCATACTCCACATATGCTAACTAAACATCCCAATCCTTAATCACCAATCCCTTTAGAAAAGTATTTAAAGTTATATTTATAACTTTGTTTTGACCATCCGTTTCAGGATGATGTGATGTACTAAATAAAGCTTCATTCCTAGCATATGCCATCCAAAAATAACTTAGGAACTTTACATCTCTATCAGAAAGTATACTTCTTGGAATCCCATGCAATATCATAATCTCCTTGAAATACAAATCTATAATATGAGTAGTATCATATGTCTTGTGATAGGAAATAAAATGAGCCATATTAGAAAATCAATCCACCACCACCATGATATAATCTTTTTCTCTTTGTGTTCTAAGCAATCCCAAGATAAAATCCATACTTAACCCTTCCCATGGTTGAGTAGGCACGGGTAAAGTTATGTATAACTCTTTATGGAAAAAACTCTTGCTTTTCTAACATGTAGTAAACCTAATAACCATGGCTTTCACTCCTTTGTGCATTCTTGTTTAATAAAAATTTTCTTACAACAACTCCAAAGTTTCTCGAACTCCGAAGTGTCCTACAATACCTCCTTCATGAAATTCATTGATTATCAAATCTTGACTTAAGGTCTTTGGTACACACAATTTTTTTTTCTTGAATAAGAATCCATCTTGAAGAACATGAGCTCTATAACTTCCTTGTTTCTTGCACTCTTCAAAAATCAATGAAAAATCATCATTAATTAGATATTAACCTTTAAAAATTTTGAACCCCAAAAGCTTTGCATCTATCATTATAAGTATCATAGTCCTCCTTAAAAATGCATATGTAACAACATTCTCTTTTCCATCCACATGTCTTATAGAGAATACAAATATTTGCAAAATACTAATCCACTTGCATGTCTTGGACTCACTTTCCTTTGACCGTGTAGATACTTCAAACTCTCATGATCTAAGTGAAGTACAAAAGGCTTGAGCCTCAAATAATTACACCATGTTTCCAAATAATGAACAATAGCATAGAACTCCTTATCATAAGTTGAATCTTTGAGTCTTGAACCATTCAACTTTTCACTGAAAAATGCAATCGGTCTAGTGGCAAGGTAATGATAATACAAGTGCATTTAAAAGATTTGTCTTCAAGTATTGAAAAGCTTTTGTTGCATGTTCATTCTACTGGAACTCTCTCTTCTTCATTAATTGTGTAATAAGGGTTGTAATTATGGAGAAATCTTTAATAAAATTCTTATAAAATGAAGCCAATCCATGAAAACTCCGAACCTCATGGACATTAATAGGAACATGCCATGTTTAAATAGCTTCCACATTTAAATGATAAACTCTAATACCATCTCTATTCCTAATGATGCTAAGGAAAACCACACTCTTCATCATAAAATCACACTTCTACATTTTACTAGATAGCTTCACCTCCTAAAGTTTATCAAATAATCTCTTCAAATGCTACGTGTGTTCAAATTCACTCTTGCTATATATCAAAATATCATCAAGGTAGATAACAACAAAGACTCCAAGGAAAGACTTAAGTACTTCAATCATCAACCTCATGAATGAACTTGATCCATTACATAACCCAAATGGTATGATTGACCACTCATACAACCCATACCCATACTTAGTTTTGAAATATATCTTCCATTCATCCCCTTCCCTTATCCTCATTTGATGGTATCTACTTCTAAGGTCAATCTTTGAAAACACCTTTGCTTCATGCAGTTCACCTAACATATCATTCAATCTTGGCATCAAAAATCTATATTTAATTGAGATATTGTTGACTGCTCTAGAATCAATGCATATCCTCCACGTACTATACTTTTTAGGTACTAATAAAGCTATTACACTACACCAACTCATACTCTCTTGATTATAGCCTCAATCCAACAACTCTTGCACTTGTCTCTATAATTCCTTAGACTCCTATAGATTACATCGACAAGCTGGCTTGTTTGGTAATGGAAATTTTGGGATAAAATCAATAGCATGCTTGATACATCTCAAAAGAGGTAATCAAGGTGGAAACTCATCTGAAAAAACATATGCATACTCTCTCAAAACCTGTTGCAATTTTTTATCCTTGTTAGCTCGCCCCCGTTGTTGGACTTCTTTCACTGCCAAGGCATAGCATACCTTCTAACTCTTGATAGCTTCAATCATCTCTAACTCCTTAAGGATCAACAACTACATACTACTCTTCTTTCTTTCTCCCTTAACTTTGATATCTTCTTTCTTTCTTCCTCCTTTTTTTCTTTTTCTTCCTACCATCAACCTCTTCCTGCCTTTCACTCCTTAGAGCCAAATTCTCCCCATCTTCATTAGGCTTGAGTCTAAACTTCATTTTGCCTTTGCTCTCCATATATTCATTAAGGACTCCATCCTGTGTAACTTGCCTATCAAATTCCCATAGAAGAATATGGCATAAAAAATCATCAAAATGATTTCCAATTTTCAAAGAGATAAGAGCTTGTATAATTACCCTTACACCTTTGTCCTTGTTGAGCCATTGAAGTGAATATGGCCTTAGATGATCCATGGTCTTCAATTTGAACATTCTCACCATTCTTTCATTAACAACATTGGTATAAGAGCCACTATTGATAATGAATTCACATAGTTTGTCTTCAATTCTACATTTGGCTTTAAAGATCTTCTCCTTTTGAGTAGGTTGAGGTTATTATTGAACTTGAAGCAATTGTTGTAACACATAGCAATCTACTTTACCATCCTCTGAATCCTCTTCTATATCTTCACTTACTTCCTCAATGTCTTCATTAAGATCTTCATCTTCCTTATCACAAAATTCCATACTCACTATTTCCTTTAAAGTCATTGCCCTTTGATTTGAACAATCCCGAGTAGAATGACCATAGCCTCTACACTTGAAGCACTACTTGTTCACCTTATCAACTATCTTATCCTTGACCTTTTCTTCATTATTTAACATTCTAGTGTTGTCTTAAATTATGGCTTGAGAGGATGATGGCTTCAACACCCCTTTGAAGTTTGAACCATAAGGTGCATTGGTTTCCTTGTTTAGTAGCTTGGTTCTCTTCAATTATTTCTCAAATATGATTGCTAATTTTGCCAAGTCTTCAAATTACTCATAAGGATAGGCCTCCACCTTCTCTCTAATATTTGTATTTAGGCTTGCAATAAATCTAGCACATATTTTCTCTTCCCTTTCTTTAGCATCAAAAATAAGAGTTAATCTTTCAAACTCTCTAATTTACTCCTCCACCCTAAGCAACCTTTGTTTTAAAGTAGTCATTTTATAACATTTTCTTGCTTAAATTCTCTACGAATGATTTTTTAAGTGCTTTTCTAATTTCTCCCATGATCTTTTTTCCCTCTTCAAATTTTCATACCATACTCTAGTAAACTTCTTAAATTTCAATATGGTAATTCGACATATTTTTTCACCATCAAGCTCTTTATATTCAAAAATAGATTCAATAATTTGCAACATTTAATGAAAGATTCAGGATCGAGATTACCATTAATAAGGTAGGTCAAATCGAATCCCCTTCTAAATATCATTATATGATTTTATTCACGTGTCATGAGCTCGTATATAGTTCCTTGCACTTTATAGTCCTCCTTCCTCTATTCGGTCATGTGCTTCTCTTCTATAATTTTATTCTACTTGATCTCTTGGGATTTAATATTGCACATGTGATCCTTGGGATTTTGATACTTCCATCCTACCCATATATAGCTTAAATTCCTTGATCTCCTCCACTAACACCTTAAGAACATCCCTCAAATCTTCTACTTGGCTTGCCATGTCTTCTTTACACCCACAAGTGGTGTGCTTCAAAAAATGCCTTCTTAAGTCAACCAAAATTAAAATCTTGGCACCTCCTTGATGAGTTATTAAAATAATATTGAAGTAGGAACTTGGTTTTGAAAGAAACTTGGAGGAAAGATTGGATCTTAATCGGGTATGTCACACTACACCACAACCTAAGCTTTGATACCAAATTTGATGTGTGTACGAATATGGACTTTTGTTTTGGGTAGTTTTATGGTTTCATTAAGGTTGTAAAAGGAAAATGATGTCTCAAAAGATATTAAGAGATGATCATGATGATTCAACAAAGTATAATTAATGATGATGATGCTCAAATAATGATGATTCTACATAGTCTGATTCATGGGAATATTATGATGACAAAAGATTGGAATAATGGTGATTTGACCATTGGATTTAAAATTTAAGAAGATGAGGACGATCGTGTGATAACAATATTATTATTATATAATAATATTATTATTATCATAAGTTTGGAAATAGATAAAATCAAGTAAGAAAAATAAGTTAAAGATGAGTGTTAAAGATGATGATGATGGCGTTGAATATGGAAATTAGGCTTGGGTTGGCGTGGGTTTTTGTAGAGTATTTGAAGGATAGATCTTAATCTCTAATCCACACAAATAAAGAGATTAAGGATTTCAATAATAATAACTCACATAGAATTGATTAAAATTGAGAAGAATTCACACAGAATTCAATTAAGTAAAAATTTTCAAATTTCATTTAATTTCGTCTCCTCATGTCGATACCATGTTCATTCCTTCCATGCAACACATTTTTTCCCTCCATGCATTCCATGCACATGTCTATGACTTATTTTGCAAGTTTCATGTATAACTAACAATGTAGTCATCCGTTTATCTTCAAATTTGTAGGGCATCCTCTCTAAATAGAGGATGATAGGTTTAATAATAATAAATGCTAAGTCTTAACCATTTTCTCCTACATCATGAAGCTTATGTAAAAAAATCAATAAGATCCAAAGGTAGATGACTTTAGATCCCTGAATTAGTCAAACATGTGTGAAAGACAAAAATAATAGAAACTTTTTGGCTCTCTCTCTCTCACCTATGGGATTCCCAATCTCAATTTTTTCTATGATTTTCTCATATTCCAATAGAAAAATTCAATTGATGTGTGTCTTCCCAAGGTTTGGTCATCAATAAAAATGATATAAATAACCTTAGTTAAAATGGGTTTTACTCAATAGGAAGGAGCCTAAATATTCCAACAAATAATAGTCATGATAATACCTTACGAATATATATGAAGTGATCAATAATTAATTGTTTTACATCTTTAAACCATAAAACTAGAGCATATATATTTTAATATGTTACTTCCTTTTTTGATTAATCTAGTATATTTGTGTTTATGATAGTATCTTAACCATCATTAGTTATGTCAATGTGATATTCATATGTGATGAATATGTTGGTATATTAGTAATTCTATGATAATATTTTTAGCCTTCATTTGTAGCATGTTTTACCTAAACTTTATTTATCATGTTAATATTTGCTTAATATGGTAGTTTCTTCAGGTATCTTTATATTATATTTATGTTTTTTATTGTATATTAACAATAATATATGGTTGCATTTATTATGTTAGTATTTTTTACTTGATAGTTTTTTTATGGACCATTATCATATTTTTATATATGTGATAGTATCATAATAATTTTTCGTACAATTATATAATGTTTATGTCTAGAAGTGTCATATATTTTTTGAAGGAGATAACACCAATGAAACTATATTATGGGTATGGATGGAATTGAGGTTTTGAATGTGGATTACAGTCAACCACAAAAAAAAAAAGAATGAAAATGAATGTGTAGAAAGAGAACAAGGAAAAGATATGAAAGGAGACCAAGTTGGTAATGAGATATTTTAGAAGATAAAAGTTAACATCAATAAAAATGAGTTTAAGGAGAACTATTAATAAATAAAATTTAACATAGTAAATTTGAGTTCACCACTATGGAAAAACGATTTGATAATGGTTGAATAGGTTTTTAATAAAGGCTTTGAACCATTTAATGTTTATTAACTATTTAGGAACTATCATCAATGTCTAAAACTACATTGAAAAAGGAGAGATAATAAGGACTTCTAATAATGGTTTATAAACAAAGAAGCCATCAAAAGTTTGAAAGATGAGACTTTTTGGATAATATTTTTAGCCTAAAATTGTTTTCAAATATGGGTTTAAGTAATGTTTTGGAGCAAAAATTATTATCTAATTTCAATTTTTGTAGGCATTTTAGTCTAAAATTGTTGACAACTATTGCTTTAAATTTTTATTTTTTGAACTTTAGATAATGATTTAAATCCAAAAACTAATATCTTATGCCTATTTTTTTTCTTTTTCCAAACAACATGCATAATTGTATGTATATATATAAATTTACACTTGTAATGCATGCTAATAAAACACGTGCATTACCTCAAATACAAATGAAACAACTATGTGAATACAAGCACTTATCTAATAAGTTAGGAAAAAAATATCATATTATTGGAATCTTACATGAGGAGTCCTAAAACCAATGATAGATACAAGCATATACATGCTTTTCCTCAAAATGTAAATGACTAATAGGATACAAAAGGATTGAAACAGACCCATAAAGTGTGTCTATACAAACAATACATAGTGTAAAAGAATAAAAAGGTAAGAGAAGAGTTAAAACCCAAATAATCAATGCACCATCTAGACATAAAAATCAATCCTCTTTCAATTAAATACACTTTCCAATAAAGAGCCTATAAGAAGTCAATTTATCATACGAAAAACTAACATGAATACTAAAATTACTTAGCCTATATGAATTAGTTGTAGGAAAAATTCTATCGATTAATGAATCAAGTATGTGTGTACAAGTCTAGCCCATTAGTCTCTCATTTCATCATTTTCAGCCTATGTATATTAAACTTATCAAATACTCCTATATTTTCAACTTTTCAACCCTTTTGATAATTTTTTTTGGGAGAATCATTTTCCAAAGCCTGGCTAACTTTTGATGATAGTTTGTGATGAAAATCTGTTTTAAAAGGGATACATTAAATTGGGTCCAAAAGTTTGAACAATTAAAAACGTTTAATGATGTTTTTCCATAAGAATTATTATCTAAACTCTCTCCCCATTCACGTGTTCTAATTTTCACTTTTTTTTCCATTAGTTTTGTGGTAATGGTTATCTACTGGGCATTATTGAATCCTTGTTCTAGTATTTTGTTTTTGGTAAAAAGGGTATTAAGGAAAATGTGTATTTAAAAATTGGTCAAAAGAAATTATGTAAGAGCATCTCATAATAATGTCACACTAAAACATTTTTTTAAGTTAGAGAGATCACAAAACACTCTTAACTTGGATGAAGATAATTAGCTAAATATGAGAAAATAAATAGATGTACCAGCCCATGCAACCTAGGCACAACCAATTATGGTAGCATATCTAGCCAAAGCCCAGCCAACTATAGTAGCACATAAAGGCCAAGACCAACCAGCTATTTTATTATTATTTTCAATTATTATACCACCTAAGAAGCTAAATTAGCCTAAGACCAAGGCTGATTTCAAAAAATGAAATCAAAAAACAAAAAAAAAAGTAAACGGAAGAAAGTTAATGGTGGATTAGGTGAGGAAAGTTGCCAAGTCAACAAATCAGATTATTTTAATTGACTAAGCATAGAAGATGATTGATTGGGTATAGGAGATGATTGAGTGATTTGTACTTTTATTTATTACCTACCATTTCAGCATATAAGGGGCTCCATGTTGTGGTATGGCTACCAAAATACCATAATGGGCTTACCTCATTTTAGTTCTCATCCAATAAGTTGTTAGCTTGTATTAGATAACTAGATATCAAAGAATAGTTGGAATGTAACTAGGTAGGTAAGGTGGAATAGTATAATAGAATTTTTGTAACCATATATGCCACTATAAATATGGGTAGCCTCAACACAATGCAATATAGTACCCCTTTGAATTAAAAATTGATTTTCAAAGGTCCCTCATTCCCTCTTTTCAAAGTTGAGTGAAATCATTGTTTTGAGTATAAAATATCACAATTTTTATCTCATATGTTGAAACCTTGAGTGGAAGTTATGAGTGCTTAATCTTTGGCTGAACCTTAAATAAAATATTGTCTTACTTCTCCTCCCCACTCTCTTTTTAACTTTCCGTGGTCAATTATCCCATAATCCACCATCTTCCGTCAAGTATGTGCCAACTTGTTTAGCATATGTATCATTAGTATCAAAGCTTAAGGTTGGGAATTTGGGATAATTTTCATCTCCCCTTTTCTTTCTTTACCCCATCTAAGCCCAAACATTTTATAAAAAGTTTTCTAGCCGCCCAACATAATTTTTGAACCCAACTTAACCTGTACTAACCAAACACATCCTCTTCCTCCATTGTTTTCTTCTTCAAACTCAATAAACTATGGGTAATGAGAAAATCCCAAGTGGCTTGAGCCTTGAAGAAGCATAAAACTTAAGAAGAGATCGTGCTATTGAAAGCTTGGAAAATGACATGAGAATAATTCCTGGCATTTCGGAGAATCTCATATAAAACCCTAACACTCCACGCCCACATGTCCCCCAAACGAAGAAGGAGACCCCATTTTCACCAACATGAGGTTATTGAATCTGGCACAAGTGATGGTGCTAGTGATTTCAACCCCTCATCTAGTGATTCCCCATATAATAGAAGAAGTAGACATGAAAGGAGACAACCTTTTCATGACATGAAAACCAAAGAGCCCAAGTTTGATGGATCACTTAATCCAGAAGATTTCCTAGAGTAAGAGTTGAGGTGCTCTAAGATGTTTGAAGCAAAAGGCTATAATGATGAGAAGAGCTTGCGGATTGCAATCCTTAAGCTCAATGGATATGCCTCCTTATGGTGGGAGATCCTTACTCACCAAAGGTGAAAGAAAGGGAAGTCTAAGGTGAAATCTTCTTTAAAGATAATGAAGCTTTTGAGGGAAAGGTTTTTACTCTCATCCTACACTCAAGACCTCTACAACAAGATGCCCTCCTTAAGGCAGGGGTTAATGAGTGTTGAAGAATACATCAAGGATTTTGAGTGGTTAAAGATGAGGTATAAGAGCACATAATTTAACGTTTCCTTGGAGGGCTAAGGAGTGACGTTGCATGGAAGGTGGAGTTACACAAACACTACACCTTAGATAAGCATTTTCATCTAACCACTAAGGTGGAGATGCATAAGAAGGAGAAGAGAGGATTGATGTTTCCTCAAGGAATTTTCACATCCAACACTTCCAAAGAATCCCCCTCATCGTCTAAGCCATCTCCTCCCATTCAAAATATTGAAGTGAAGGACAAGGAGAAAGGTGTTAGGTTTGAACCTAACAAACCAAAGGCTGTAAGGTACTTTAAGTTTCAAGGCCTAGGGCACTATCAAAACGAGTGTCCTAACAAAAGTGTGATGACTCTTTTGGAGTTGGAGGAGGCAACCCATGAGGAGGAAATGGAAGAGACCAAATTAGTCCATAAGGAGGAGGAAGAGCATGAAGAGGCACCCTCGAATATAGGAGAAGCTCTAATGGTGAGAAGGGTATTACACACCAAGGAGTTCGTGAAGGAGGAGACACAATGGGAGAACATATTTCAAACCAAGTATACGATCCTTGGTAAGGTATGTTCCCTTATTATTGATGGAGGTAGTTATCCTAATGTAGCCTCTTGCACACTTGTGGATAAACTTAACTTGCCTACAACTCAACATGCCAAACCATATAAGCTACAATGGATTAATAATGGAAGCACGGTTGAAGTGAATAATCAAGTTGTAGTTCCTTTTTCCATTGGAAAAACCTACCAAGATAATGTGGTATGTAATGTAGTTCCTATAGACACTTCTCATCTATTACTAGGAAGACTATGGTAATATGATAGACATGTCCAACATATAGTAGGAGGAACACTTATTGTTTGAAAGTTTCCAAAAAGAACATTGTATTCACACCCCTTAGTCCTCGTTCCTTACTTGTCATGGAGGAAACCAAAAAGAAGAAGACCTTATCTCTAGATAGCTAGGGGATAGAAAATGTGATAGCCGAGGGGAAGGTCATGTATGTTTTGTTGTTTCTTGGAGGTAATGAAGGAAGTGGAGGAACTAAGCCACGAATCAAACCTTTGCTAGGGGAGTTTGGGGATGTCTTCCCAAACAATCTACCTAGTGAGCTACACCCTTATGGGGAATTGAGCACCAAATCTACTTGGTCCTCAGTAATATACTCCTAAATAAGCTTACTTATAGGTGTAATCCTAAGGAGTTAAGGGAGTTACAAAGGTAAGTTGACAAGTTGTTGCAAAAAGGGTTTATTAAAGAATCCCTTATCCCTTGTGGAGTACTAACACTTTTGGTACTAAATAAGGATGGGAGTATGAGGATGTGTGTTGATAGTAGAGCTATCAACAACATCACCATCAAGTATAGGTATCCTATACCTAGACTTGATGACATGTTAGATTACTTACATGGGGCTTATGTATTCTCAAAGATTAATTGAGGAGAGACATTACTAGATTAGAGTAAAGGAGAAAAATGTATGGAACATTGCCTTCAAGACGAAGGGAGGATTATACGAATGGATGGTGCTACCTTTTTGTCTCTCAAATGCTCCTAGCACCTTCATAAGGCTCATGGATGAAGTCCTTAGGCCCTTTATCTCTAAATTTGTTGTAGTGTACTCTAATGATATACTTGTATACTCCTCTAGTGGTGAAGACCAAGTAAAAATTTAACGCTTGTATTTTTGACCCTTAAGAACAAAAACGTTTATGGAATGTTAGAGAAGTGTGACTTGTTTGCACCAAAATTTTCCTTCTTAAGGTTTGTTGTATCTAAGGATGGAATTTCAATAGATGAGTCAAAGGTGGAGGCAATAAGGTGGTGGCCTTCACCCACATCTATTACCCACATTCGATCCTTTTATGGACTTACCTCAATTTACACAAGGTTCATAAAAGGATTAAGCACTCTTTTGGGCCCTATCACAAAGTGTCTCAATAAGGGAGAATTCAAGTGGACACTTACAGCCCAAGAAGCATTTGATGTGATCAAGGGCAAGCTAACTGAGGCCCCCATCTTAAGGTTACTAGATTTTACTAAAGTTTTTGAAGTTGAATGTGATTCAAGAGGAGTTGGGATTGTAGCAATCCTCCTACAAGAAGGTAAGATAATAGCTTATTTTAGTGATAAGCTCAATGGATCAATATCTAACTACAACACATTTGACAGGGAGTTTTATGCCATTATTAGGTCTTTAGATCATTGGTCTCATTATATGAGGCCCACATAATTTATACTACATACCGATCATGAGTCTCTAAAGTATGTAAATAGGTGACATAAGCTGAACCTTAGGCATGCTAGGTGGATAGAATTTTTACAATCCTTCTCTTTTGTAGCAAAATATAAGAGTAAAAAAAAACCAATGTAGTAGCTAATGCCCTCTCTACAAGATATTATATATTGTCCCTATTAGTAGCTCAATTCTTTGGATGCTTGAAGGAGATATACAAGGAGGATGAAGAATTTTCAAGCTACCTTGAAGACCGAGCAAGCTTTGCATCTAGAAAGGGACTCCCAAAGAGTCCCATTTGAGATTTTTTGATATGAGAATCACATGGAGATGGGCTAGCTAGACATTATGGGATTAACAAGACCTATGACATACTTCAGGACCACTTCTATTGCCCTAAAATGATAAGTGATGTACATAGAGTCATATCTAGATGTTCTATATGTCAAATTTCAAAAAGTCACTTCCACAAAGGACTTGACACTCCATTACCATTCCCTCATCAATCTGAGACCATGCGAGTATGGACATCATAGTAGCTTTGCCTAGAACTCAAAGGCAAAATGATTCCATTATGGAAGTGGTGGATTGGTTTTCTAAGGTGGCTCACTTTATCCCTTATCATAAGATGGATGATGCCTCTTATGTATCCGATCTATTCTTTAAAGAAATAGTAAGGTTACATGATATTCCTGAGTCTATTGTCTTGAATAAGGATACCAAGTTCCTTAGCTCTTTCTGAAAAACTTTGTGGAGGTTGGTTGGTACTAAACTTCTATTTAGCACTGCCTACCACCAACAAATGGATAGCCAAATCAAAGTCTCCAACTAGACCCTGAATACTATCTCGCATAGCTTGGTGCACAAGTACCTCAAGGATTGGGACCCTAAACTTCCTCACACCAAGTTCGCATACAATAGATCCCCCACATACACCAGCAACCATTCACCTTTTGAGATCGTGTATGGTATTAACCCTATCACTCCCATCAAACTCATTTCACTTCCTATCAAGGCCTAAACAAATTTTGAAGCTAGAGATAGAATTCAAGACTTCAATAAATTATATGAGGAAGTTAGTGCAAGAATCAAGAAGGTTAATAAAATAAATAAAATGAAGGCTAACAAATATTAAAGGGAATAGAGGTTTGAACCAGGAGATCTCGTGTGGCTACATCTTAGAAAGGAAAGGTTTCCCTTAAGAAGAAAAAACAAGCTTATACCAAGAAGTTATGGACCATTCAAGGTCATTGAAAGATTGGAAGTAATGCTTATCAGCTTGAGATACCACTAGACATAGGAAATATATCAAACACATTTAATGTGGGTGATCTACTCCCTTGCCTTCATGATGAGCCCAAGAGGATGAGGTGGAGCCCTCCTAAGATGGGAAGGATCATGTAGAAACATCTTATAATAATATTTCCCTAATTATTTTTTCTACGTTAGGGGATCATAAAACACTCTTAACTTAGATAAAATTAATTAGCTATTCATGAGAAAATAAGTGGGCATGCCAGCTCATGCAGTCCAAGCACAACCAATTATGGTAACATGTCCAACCCAAGCCCAATCAACTATGGAGGCACATCAAGCCCAACGCCAACTAGTTATTTTCTTTTTATTTCCAAGTATTATACCACCTAATAATCCAAATTAGCCCAAGGCTAATTTTAGAAAATGATATAAAAAAAAGAGAGAAAGAAAGAGGACGATAAGTAGATGGTGGGATCGGTGAGGAAAGTCAGCCGAGTAAACTAATTAATTTTTCTATGTGAGGAAAGTGTGGGAGATGATTGATTAGATATGGAGGATGACTGAGTGATTTGTACTTTTATTTATTACCTATCATTTCAGCATATAAGGGGTTCCATGCTATGGTATGGTTATCAAAATACCACATATGGGCAGACCTCATTTTAGTTCTCATTCAACTAGTTGTTAGCTTGTATTCGATAACTAAATATCAAAGAATGGTTGGAATGTAACTAGGTAAGTAAGGGTGAATAGTATAATGGACTTTTTGTTACCATGATTGCCACTATAAAAATTAATGGATAGCCTCAACACAATGCAACACACTACCCCCTTGAATTAAAAATATGATTTTTGAAGGTCCCCCATTCGCTCTTTCCAAAGTTGAGTGAAAATATTATTTTGATTGTAAAATCTCACAATTTTTATCTCAAATGTTGAAAACTTGAGTGGTAGTTGTGAGTGTTTGATCTTTGGCTCAACCTTAGATCAAATACTATCTTATTTCTAATCCTCACTCACTTTTTAGCTTCCAGTTGTCAATTATCCCATAAGTGACCATCTTCCGTTAAGCATATGTCAACTTATTTAGCATATGCATATAGAAAAATTAAAATAAACTTAATTTTTATTTTTTTTACACACATATATGACTTTTACATTATCTGATGTTTGAGAGATAATGCACCAAAAAACTTTCACTATAAGAAAACTCCTTTTTAGCGGCATTTGTATTTATTAGCTAAGGAGGTAAGTCATCACATAAAATATTACAATAATAGTTTTCATTGTATAGTTAATGTGCATCATGGTGTGGCAAAAAAAATAAAAATAAAGAAATGATAGTGGTTGTTGTAAAAAAATAATTAAGTGTGATAATTAATAATTGTCATTGTCAAATAAATTTTATTGCAATACCTCAATACAACTAATAACGTGCTTTTATATATTGCAACAACAAAAGTTTTTGCAAAACAATTAACCCTAATTGATAAAAATTTATGCCATTGCCAAAACGTACCATTAGCAAAGACTTTGGTCATCAAAAACATTTAGCCATTTTAGAAATAATTTATATTGTTGCAAAAGTACATTATTAGCAATAATAGATGTCATTGAAGAAGAAAAAATTAATTCTAGCAACATCATACATCATTGCTTAAAATGAATGTATTTTAGGGGGAAATACATAATTGCAACTACAAAGTCATTACTAAAAATTAATTTTCAAATAAAATCTACATCAATAACCATATTTGTTATCGCAAAGGCAAGTAATTACAATGACAAATACTGTTGCAAAATAAATAAATAAAATAACCAACATAATAAAACACATACAATGAATAACCTATAATCGGTCTCCATAAAAGATATAAATATGTTTCACTTAAATTATTAATACTCAAATCATTACAAAAAACATATATAGAAACAATTCCATATATGGTAAATATATAAAATCTCGATCTAAACAATAATTACATTATTTTTTATGAATCATGCTACATATTAATCCTCAAACTAATAACTAAAAACCATCCAATCATCCATCCTATATATTAATACTTAGACTAAAAACTAACAACCATCTGGCATATAAAAAAAATAGACGTGTTCTTCCACATGATAGCCATATTAAGCAACAAATAGGTTCATTCTTACATATTCAATGACAGCAATGCATCTTACATAAAAAATATACATAGAAAATTAATTAATAATATTAAAAAAATACAAGCATAAATTTTTTGATAGAAAGTATATTGACATTTATTTCCATTTCCATGTATGAGTCATAAAAGTCAATAGTTAGTTGCACTAATGAGGCATCTTTGATGAGATAGACAATCCATATCTAAAGTTGAATGTCCTTGCATAAATTTTTAAATATTACAAAAACACCAACATATATAATTTTACTTATTCATAAATCATTAACCCATAAACACCATTGATGGCACAAAGACATCAACAATTTTGTTTTACCAAATAATATTTTATGAGAAAACCTCTCCCCTACTTTTACGCTAAACATAACTAAAATATATCTCTTTATGATATTGGACTTATCAAAGTAAGTACAAGATATCCTAAGATAAAATAAATATAGTAATGCACTTATATGCATGTGCCTAATGACCACAACCAAGGGAAAGAAAATAGTAGGCACCTTCTTGAATTATTTGTTTAACATGTTGATGATCAAAAAGTAGAAAATCTACAATAGGGATGATTAAATTCTTGGAAAACTTGGCTGCAAATAATATGAGGATAAAATTGCTTATAAAATATAGTATAATATATCATACAATTAATACACCCAATAAATAGCAAAGCATATTTGCTATAAAATTTCATTAAGGAACCATGTTGAATCTTCACCTACTATAGTCCTCTAATATTATATATAATTCCAAATTGAAAAGTGCATTTCTTGTCACATAAAATTTTATAATAAATTATAAGCTAGTATCTCAAAATTTTGAGTCCACAATTGCATAACAGTTACAATGAGGAAAAAAAAAGAGGCATCATTAAGACATCAATAAACCTTCCTAGTAAACAAGAAGGGATGGTTATTTGATATGATCTTTAGTTCTTTGTCATGTAAAGATGGAAAACACTCTATGACTCTAAGTATTAACTACAACCATAACCATACAATAAACATAGACACACCTTGCTAATAAGTTGAAGTGTCATCAATTCATACACCTCATCTATATCTAGATTAATCTTTAGTGAATTAAAAATTAAATATTATGATCAATATAAATATAATATTGGTTTGAACAAAATAAACAAAGTAGCTTTATTTTCAAACATTAAGAACCAGGTAACTACATGATACTCATTGTTATACATCACCTTAAGCATTCATGTCATTTAAAGAGAAAAATAATAACTTCTCCAAACATTTTTAAAATGCAATAGTTTCAACTCAGCAACTATAATCACCATCAAAAGTGTGCATCTAACAAATCATCATGTGGACCTTGATGTAAGATGCAAAAATAAAAACTTCTAACACACATATTTTTAACTTAATAACATCAGCTATATACATTTACTTACATGTATTATGACCTTATGGAGCATGAAAATCACTTGGAAGGAAGATTTGGATAGCTTGGAATGTTATCACTCTCCTTTTGCATAGGTCTCACAACCTAAGGAGTATCAACATCACATATTAGTTATATCATCACCGTGGATACATAGAATATTGGAATATATAGTTAATATCAGCAAACCTGCTCACTATGGCTTTAGGGAAAGTATATCAGGAGATTTCCAATGGGAGGCAAATTAATCAACGATCTAGCACAAGCAAGCCATAACTCATAATTGTTGACCATTTCCTTTTTTGTTGAACAAAATATATTTTATACACATATTAACAAAATTAAGATAAAGAAAGAGGAAAAAAGAAAAAAAAAAGGTATAAAGAAACATAGGAAACAATTTAAGTTGTCATGGTAATCATGAAATCCTAGCACTTTAAATATAACAGTAAGATTGAAGATTACGGTTTTGGCTATGTTTTGTGGCCAGGTATTCTAAATGAATTCAAGATTTTGAGAGAGAAAGAAAATGAGGACAATAAGTTTAACCCTTTAATGACATGCAAAAATTTCATTCATCTCAAAAGAATTTCTAAATAGGTAGAAAGATGTAAACCTCTAATATATATATTTTTTTTGAGATTGTCAAATCATCAATCAGGGATTAAAAGCCCAACTACAAAACTATCTATACTATTAGAAATGAAATTATCTTAGCCAATAAATCTAAGAATAACATTGAATGATTATATTTTCCATGAAATGTTTCCTCCATTGTCAAAGTTAGAAATAAAAACACATTAAAAGTAATAATCGAGTTACCTATAAAATTTTGTAGGTAGAAACCTAAAGGAAAATTTATTATCACAATTCAAAAACCATTGATGAATCTAAAAAATAAAGTGATAGGTACCTCATAATAAAAAAGAGAACTTTTTATAAATAGGGTCACCACAAATCACTATTTGGAACACAATCTGCCTTCATAAATCAATGGGGTTTTAGGCCTTGTAAACCTTTTATGGTGGAATAAAGATGCTATATGAAATATCCTATGGAATTTAGCCTAAAAATAAGACCTTCTATAGGTTATGTGGACCCATGCCTACTATCTTAAGGGAGTGGACATCTGGGAAGTTAATCTTAAGCCCTCAACTTCTTGGATACTTAAATTATTGGGTCTCATGAACACTTTCACATAGCACGTCAAATAGGTTCTTTCAAAAGACTTGTGCAACAAGGTAAGTTCTCCATCCTGGCTGCATATGATATGATATGCCCAAAATCCCCCAAAGAACCTTAGCATGGGATGGTTTGGTTCAGTTATACTCTCCGATGACATGTTTTTATTCTTCTGCTTGCTATGCAAGATTAAATCCAAACCAAGGATAGAATGTAATCTTATGGCATGTAGATAGATGTTACTTATGTTCTTTGTCATTCTTCCTCAGATAATAAGCCTTGTCTCCTTTTTCATTGTACATACTCACAATATTTTGTCTCCCTTTATTATGTAAGCTATATTTCCCCTAACAGATCATAACATGACATGAAGTTATTAGTTGGGATGAAACAAGAGGGTGTTTCCCTAAAGTTAGGAAACAGTTTATTCATGCCCTACTAGCTATCTATAACATTTGGAGTGAAAGGAATAAGAGACTTTTTGCTACTGAAGTTCAAGAGGTAACTTAGGTACAAAAGCTCATTCTTGCATATTTGGCTGGAATATTCACACAATTCTATTGATGTAAATCACACACTAGGTTTATGGGTCTTATTGATACCTTAGCCTAAGGTTTCTTTATCACATTCTATAATTTTCCTTTTTCTTATTGATACCTTAGCCTAGGTTTATGTACTCCTCACATTCCATTTGGAAGTAATAAAATAAAATGCTTAAAACAAAAAATGTTTTACACTAAAGTTGTTGAGGAAAAAACAAACACATTATGGAATGAACTCATGGATGTTCTAGAGCTGTAAGTCAAATGTATCCTAATTATCTAAAAAATTATAGGTGTGGTATTGATGCAATATGATAGGTAGCTACTATATTTTCTTGCAAATTAAGACTATTTTTATGACAACTATGAGACTAAATAATAAGGTAACTAAGTTAGAAAGTTATATGTTCCATTAAGTTTAGCTGGAATTTTCTATGAGATGCATTTTTTTTCTTAAAGTAATTTAAGAATATTATGATAATTAATTTTTCTATTACCCACCCTTAGTGACCACAATACCAAAGGAAGAAAATAAAATCCCCATGTAGTCAACCTAACTCAGTAGCTAGCACCCCAACTATTGATTTGGAAACCTATCAAAACCACTCTATGGGACCCTCATATGACACTAACCTTCAAGTACACCTAACAAAGCCACCCATACATAACTTGGATATCCATACATAACCCATAACCTTATGACTATAAAAAAAATTAAAGGAAAAAATATTACCTACCAATTTTAAATAGCTAGATCAACCATAAGAAATAAAAAAAATAGTGACACCCTTAAGGTAATAAGATATTGTAGCCACATTAAGTTAAAACTAAGATATCCAATCCACACAAAGAATCAACAAGCATTACCACCACCTAGGAAGACCTACAAAAATATAACCAACCAAAAAGACCATCTAAGTTGAAGCTAGAGTTATCAAGTTATAGTCAATTTCAATAGGCATTCCGCTTTATAAACCCATAGAACAACCAAGCATTCCCTGGTAGTACAATCTAGATACACGAAACCCACGTATGAATCAATAAAGTATATAAACTATCCAAAAAAAAATAGCATTTAAATATACCAGCAATGGCAAAAACCACATATTCAATTACCTAAACAGCAACATAGCAATCAGTAATGGCTTAAAATACGGATTTAATTACTTAAATATGCTAGCAATCGCAAATAGTATAGATTTAATTAATTCAAAAAAAATAATTAATTAGTATAATTGGCCTCCATTAGTCAAAAAAAGCCTAAATTAATTAAATAAAACTAAAATAAGTGATAATAATGGTAAAATTTTAAATATACTAGTAGTAGCATTACAAATTAAAATTCATTAACTAGAGATTATAATCCAATTGTTAGATGATTCAAATTTTCTAAAATAATTAAATCTTCCTCAGTAGTAAATCAAATAGTAAAGAAATTAATGAAAATGTTAGAGCAATGTTAATAGTGGGTAAATAATGGTCTCTAGTTCATCGTTGTCAACTCTCAGAAGTGAGAGTGATCCTTATTTGTATGAAGAAACAAATAGAAAAAGAATCACCCGACAAGAATTTCCCATGCCAACAAAGTAAAAGAGAAGAGAAGAAATAAAATAAAATACAAACATGTAACTGACCTGCTTTATCTAATTGCTAAAACAAGGAGGTTAATTTAGTGCAACTGACCTCCATTAATCAAATAAAAGCATAAATTACTTAAGCATAACCAAAATAAAGGAAAACACATATTTGATTAATGGTTTAAATTAGTTAATTATTATAAAAGACACTCAATTGAAATTAGAATTTTATATTCCACCCTCCAAAACCAAGAATAAAGATAAATATCAAGGTTGGATGCAATGATCACTAATCAGTAGCAAGGATGGTGTAGATGTAAGAAATTTTTTATCAATCCCAGCACAAATTGAAAACACTCTTTTTTTGTTCATCTAGTGGCATTTCCAAGAGCATAGGGAATCTACAGGGTTTTATTTGGAACAAAATTACTTTAAATTTGAATGCATGTGCATAGAATGAGGCAAAGGTAAGGAAGGAGAGATATGAAATTAGAATGCATTTGTACCAACAACAAAATAAACTAGTTAAAATATTTTTCTTATCTTTTCATCTACATAATTATTTGTCACTAATTTAATTTATTGTAACAATAATAATAAAAAATATCATTGACAAAAAATTGATTTATATTTTACAACAAATATGGTCATTGTAATTAATTAAACAAAGAAACATTTCAGAAGGTCGCCAATTCTTTCACTACTTCAACCCAAGTACACTTAACTACAGAGTTCTCTAGCGATGGATCTCCAAAAATGAAGAATGTCCTTATTAATTTAGGTAGTCTTATCAATCTCTTTAATCCTCCCCATCAACTACTAATTTATAATATTGCAGAAAAAAGTACTAGTACATCCTTGATAAAGGCAATTTTATTGATAGCCACAATGTAGGATGATAAATGCATTTTATGCCTTATTTCTACTTTGTTAATTCTCATAACTTGCATTAATTTCCTACAAAAAGGATAAATTAACCTTTTAAACTGTTGGTACTTATTTGATATCAATCATAAGAAGAAAAAAAGAGCTAAAGCAACATTATTTTTGAAGAGTTTTATAAATAAAAAGGTCATATGGAACTTTCGCATGAAATCACAAAAACAACCTTTGGTATCTCAAGCATAAGTTTTTAATTCGAGCTTCAATTGATTTGATTCAAGTTGTGCTGGAAAATGCATGATGAAAAGCTACAAAATTTATAATTATCACTATTTATGAATCAGATTGGAGAATAGAGAAAAGCGTGTCAAAAGTCAAAGTATTCAGTCAAAAAATGCTAAAATTTATCCTAGGAGAGTAGTTAACAGCTCATTGATCGGAATTCATTCAGAGCACTTGAAAAAGCTATAGGAGCCTTAGCCTCGGCACAAATTTTTCAAACTTAAATTTCACCATCCCACAAACCTAATACACAATAATTACCTTTCATCACACCGATATAACTATCTCTAAAATGACCCTTTAAGATGGAACAAATTATTTACCTCCACCTCCATTATTTCTCTCACTGTATTCTTCCGATAAATTAATTATAACACTCCCAAAATTCACTACTAAAAAATTTTCATTTTATTGGAAAAAGTTAGCGGAAGCAAATTATAAAATCGTGAATCTTGGGGATATTACCGCCACACTTAGTACCAGACCGGTTCACTTATACCGTTCCAGTACCAAGTGCTAAGGCTAAAGAAAATGAAATACAATCTACAATAAATTCAACATACTTAAATCAGAGTAGCGTATCAAATCATTTACAAAAATAAAATCCACCAGTGATGGTTACATTAACAACATTAACATTAAAACCAAGAATTTAAAGGAGAAGGAGAAAAACCCTAATGGTTCTAGATAATTCCTTACTCTCTTTTCGGTTGCCCACTTGAGTAGTACTTGAAAAGACCTGCAAGGGACACTGTCCATTGAATAGGCAGGGGCTCCACGAGTGGAACCCTTCAGTACTATGGTACTGAGTAACCCTTTAATACCACACTTAAAAACAGGCCCGCAATACAACACATAATGCAAGCTATATACATATGTAATAAGATGTGCATACATAACAATCACATATATAACAAGGGTGCCACATGTCAACGAGTTATAAAGTACGATCGATACTTTTGGGCCTTAAGCCATTAGTCCATCATTATTCAATCATCTATCTCGTTATATCCAAGTGAGTGCGGGAACCCCACTATTATAGTCGGTGGACCGGAATACATACAGGGCAAAACGCTCCTGACCACTATTATCGCCAATGGATTGGTCTTCAGGGCAGAACACTCCTGGCCACTATTATTCGCTGGTGGACCGGTCTGGCCCCGACTCACAAGGTGTTCCACTATAAGTAATTAATATCTTTCCATAATTTATTCACATCCAATGCTTGTTTTATTGAGCTCGGGACCCCCACTATTTTAGCCGGTGGACCGGGATATATATATAATCATCATCCAGGAAAAAATGCTCCTGGGCCACTATTATATCCGATGGACCGGTACTCAATATCACCTGGCAGGGCAACATGCTCCTGGGCTACTATTATAACTGGTGGATCGGTACTCAATATCATAAGTCAACTAGGCTCGGCTCATTAATCTTTCACAAAGGTACACCGGTTATATCGATGCATACAAGCTACTCAGTACCCTTCAACCATGAACCCAGGGACGCAAAGGTACCTTGGTCGTACTGGTGCATAAAGCTACTCAGTACCCTACCGACAAGGATACCTAATTCATAAGTATGCATACCCCCTAAATAGGTCCGTAGAGATAGATAGAGTAAGATATAGGGACTGGCTAGGGCACAAAGGCACACCATCAAATGCCAGAATAATCGTGGGCTAAACCACGTCTTTAGGGTAGCGACCCCTAAAGAGCCACCATTTTCGATCTCAAGGTCTTTCACTTTAAGTATTAGTGTCTTAATTAAAGGTGATCACAAAGGCACGAAAATCAGATACTTATTCACTTTCAATCGTTCTAATATCATTAATCATTTCTTATTCAGATGGTTATCCAAGATATCATAGAGAAACCATTAAGGCTATCATAATCTCATCTAATTCCGACTTAGGATTTGTTCTCGTGATAATTACCAATTATCAAATACTCTTACCTCGCTAATTAGCATTATTTGAATCATATTATGAAATTTTACAATCACAACGACATGTTAGGTAATTACTTATTTACCCCTTACTTATATAATGGCTAAAGCATCCCTTCCTTACTTGACAAATTACCCTATTACCCTTCAGGTTGCATAATTACCAAATTACCTCTTATCCGATTTAAGTTACCAAGTTATCTCCTAGACTTTTTAGATCACCATTCACCCCTCATAATTGCTACACTTAATATATCTCCCATTTGGTTTGTTAGATTACCAATTTGCACTTTTCTTTTATTACAATCAACAACTTGCCCTTTAGTGGATAAATTACCAAATTACCCATCTTCGGTATCATGATTACCGAATTGCCCCTTAGTTGGTTAAATTACCAAATTACCCTTTTCCATTGTCATAATTACTATTCTACCCTTCTCAATTATTATAATTACCATTTTACCCTTCTTCATTATTATAAACGCCAATTTACCCTTCTCCATAATTATAATTACCAATTTACCCTTCTCCATTTTTATAAATATTATGTTGTCCTTTTATAATCATAATTTAATTACCAAATTACCCGTTGTCATTTTTATAATTACCAAGTTACCCCTTACTCCCAAGTTTGCCATAAACATCCTTTTATTTACAAAATTACCCTTCTACCCGTACTTCCAAAATTACCATTCTTACCACTTATAAAATTACTATATTGCCCTTGACTCCAAAATTACCACTTTACTCTTTTCTCCGAAAATTACCATAATACCCCGTTGCTTATAAAATTATCATTTGGCCATTTAATCATAAAATTACCATATTACCCTTTTGTCTCAAAAAATACCATAATACCCATTTTTCTTACAACTTACAATTTTATCCTTTTACTTATAAAATTATCATTTCACCCCTTTCTTTTGAAATTACCAAAATACCCTTTTGCTTACAAAATCATCGTTTTACCCCTTTCTTTCAAAATTACCAATATACCCCTTTACTATAAAATTTCCAAAATACCCCTTTCACTTATAAAATTACCACTTAACCCCTTTATTACACCACTTTTATGAACTTACCACCACTACATAAAATACTAATATTAACACTTCATTCTTATCATCTAACTCCACCAACTTGTCATTATTCAACATAATACTCATTAGCAACTACATATATTAGATCACATACTTACATAAGCATATTACTAAAATACTCTTAGAATCACAATAATATTATTCATACATTAGCAACATAATACATCATAGACAAGCATTTAACATTTCTATCAAATATCAAACTCCTTCCTTAAGTATCATCTCTATGCATGGTACAAAATCCAGCATGCTCTTCTTTTTATCAATCAATATAAGCAACCACATTTATCATACTAGGCAACACATAACATGCATAAAATCATACTAAAATCTCTAATGTGCTAGCATACGTTTTTCCATGTGTTTTAGTGGGTTTAACGATTACCTTAATCCCACAAAAATCGAACCTTACTGGTATCCCAGTTAAAGGTTCAAGGCTTAATTAGCAACTCAACACCTAAAAATAATATCAATAATTATTATATTAGAAGTAGGAAATTAAAAAGGATAAAACTTTATAAAAACTTATTTAATAATAAAACAATTTAATTAACTATTAATATACCTCAAAATTTAGACAAATAAATTCCAAATCAATGTGGAGCTCACACTGCATGAACAACGTGAACCACAAGCAAACTAAGGGGGAGAAAAGGTTCGAAGGTAATGAGATAGAAGGGAGGGGATATGGCTCGGTTTAGGGTCTTTAGGCTAAAAAAGGAGGTAGATGGGGGAGGATTGGAGGCAAGGGAAGAGTGGAGGAGTGAAGAAGGGGTGTACGTGGAGGATGGGGAAGGGTTTTTCGCAACCAAGGGTGGGGGAGATGGCGGCGGCGAGGCTACAAAGGGGGCTGTCAGGGGGGACCGGGCTGAGAAGGAAGAAAAAGGGAAGGGAAAAATGGAGGGGTGAGGGGGCTTATTCTAGCCAAACAAGGTATTGAGGGTGGTAGAGGAGGTTGTAGGGTGTGGATTGGTGGTTTGGGTGGCAGCAAAAGTGCCCAAACGGCGGCAAACGGGGCGGTTACAGGTGGCCTGCTGATAAGGGAGAATAGTGGGGAGAGAAAGAAGAGGTGGAGAAGGGAGGAGCTGTAGGGGCTTGAGGGTGGCTTGGGAGGTCTCGTGGTAGTGCAGGGCTAAATTATAGGGTGGCAGTGGGCGGCATAGGGTCTTCGTGGGGTGGTTGAAGCAGCGGGTGGCGGCGGCGTGCAAAAAAAAATGGTGGAAAAATGGGAAGGAGGAGAAAATGAGAGAAAAGAATCGGCGAAGGGAAAGTAAGGCTCAAAAAATAGGGCAAGAAGTGCTGGTGGGGAGAAGAAAAAGAAGATGGAGAGATAGGGGGAGTAGGTGGTCGATCGAGGCTGTAGTACGGTCGTAGGGGTGTCGGTTGGCAGGGGGAAGGGAGAGAAGAAGAAGGAAAGGAAGAGGGCATTTGGGATAAGGATGCAGGGGTTAGTTTGGTTCGAAATAGGAAAGAAAATGATGGGGGAGAGAGGGGGAGTAGTAGGGAGGTAGGTGGTGGTCGGGCATGGCCACTACAGTTGTGGCCGGTATGCTCGATCATGGCAGAGAATGGTGGTCGGGCGTGGAAGAAGAAAGAAAGGTAGGGAGGGGTGCCAACGGGTGGACCGGCGCAAGAAAGAAGGACAGACCGGCCGGTCCGGTCTAAAAGAGGGACGGCTGGGCTGGGCTGGGCTACGTCGCATGGGCCACGCAAGAGAGGGAGGAAGAGATGGGTTGAGGCCCAATGTGCAGGGTAGAGGGGGAAGGGCTGGCCTGGAGGCCTGAAGGAAAAAAAAAAGGAAAAGAAAAGAAAGAAGAAAAAGGAGAAAAAGAGAAGGAAAAGAAAAAGGAAAGAGAAAAGGAAAATGACAAACTAGGGGAGAATAATTTAATTTAATTTAATTTAGAAAATAACAAAATGTAATTCTTTTAATAAATAATTTAATTTAATATAATTTAATATATTGGTTCGAAATTGATACTTTTAGTAAATATTAGTTTGAAAAATTATTTAATTAAAAAAATGTGATAAAATAACAAAATATTTATTTTTAATTTATTAAACAGGCCTATCCAAATTTGTACACTCAAAAATCCATAAAATAATTAAATTAAATAATTTTAAAAGCTAATTTATTTTAAATAAAAGTTATTTATTAAATTATAGGTTTTCTAAAATTTTAGGGGATTACATTAATTCATCCACTACTCACTCAATTCATTCATCATCTACCCCTAATTAGTGATTCTCTTACATCAATTTAGCATCCATAACAGGATTTGTAATTAAAAGTTCCACTTTATTCAACCTCCAACCACCTTTATAATTATTTTAACTCACAACTTAACTCTTTCAATTAATCAATGAAATCATCAATTCAATATTCATAAACCCTAAATTTGTTAATTCAGTTCCCCAATTTATACAAAGGAGCATCCAACTCAAACTAACATTCAAGAATAGAAGAAGGGTTATTCGCAAAAAGAAGATTACAAAGTCATCCACTAGCAATTGAGTGAGCCTTGATAGAGGGTCATTTATCTGCCCACTTTCAATTTTTTTTTTTTACTTTAGTATTTTTTATCTTTTCTTTTCCTACATTATCATATACCTTTATAATTACTTTATACATGATGAGTGGTTAGCTTCTTATATATATATATATATATAATTAAAGCTCTAAAGTCTAGTTTGAGGTTTTAATAATGATTTTTATGTTTTGCTAATTATGATGAGATTATCCTTTAACTCTACTTTAATTGATGTCAATTATATGTGTGATTATATCAAGTATTGTAAGGAAAAATCATCAAATGTGAATGCTTAAGACCTAATCTAATAAGCATTCAAAAAAATTCAACATCAAATTAAGAGAACAATTAGAAGAAAAAAATTCAGGAAACAACAATGCTATTTATTATATAAAACACTAATGATTGCAAGTAGAATCAAATAATCCTTACAATATCACTCAATACACAATTCTTTCAATAAACCAAAGAATATACTAGAGGACATCGTTTGGATCGGTTCGACAACTTCTATTATGGCTAGGGTTACCAAATATACTTATTTATAATAGTGCAAAAAAACCCCTTAATAAAATTAAGGAGGTGGTATAAAATAGAGGGAAACACATATTATGTTAGCAAATATGGTTATCCCGTGGTTTTATAGAACTCTCGACTTTTCCAAATCAAGCACAACCATAGAGAACCAAGGAAACACAACCCGTGTTGATAAACATGCCCCCTATTGTGTTTCCTCTCCTTATCTTGATTTTAGCCCAAATTTCTCTAATCACCTACACAAAATAATATAATCTAGTCCACACATACAAGTACAAGTCATGTTTTTACAAGTGTAATTTCTATGGTGCATACCTTATTCAAGCTTCCTCGTAGTGACAATATGTAGAATTATATTCTTCCTTGGTGGCTATATAAACTCATTAGAATTCATGTGTATAAATTGCTACTAGTTTAGATAATATTTCACTTAATAGCTTTACAATTTTAATCAGACTAGTGAAACATTTAGATATGTAAAGATCAAAGTCTAGGAATACAAATAGATAAGCTTGTGTTACTATTTTAGTTGATTATTCTAAATGTAATGGTTCTAGTTAAATATATGAGTCACTTGTTGTGACTGTAATACTAGAATTCAATAGGATTTAATTTTGATGCATTGTCATATTAAATTGATTAAGAGATGTAATAAAAGGTGTATAAACCTACTTTTATATTGCAACTTGATTTTATGACTAATATTTGACAAGAATTATTTAATTTATCTTAATCTATTCTAGTGGTGGAAATCGATTCCCTATCACATTTATTATATTTACATTTTCCATATTTTTTTAAATAATTTTAAATAATTTTATCCCGTGTTTTTTCTTATTTTTTCTTCTTGTGTGATCTAGATTTTTTTATTTTATTTTATTATATGTGTTCTAAATAGACTTAGGTGAACCTCTCACTCCCCAACCTAAAACTATACCCTTCTTATCAATACTATAAATGGCAACAAGAGTGTTCATAGTATTTGTCACTATATTTTAAGTGCATTTTTATTTGTTTAGTGTGTTTTGTGTGTCGTGCCATCCTTTTTTTCTTGGTAACAATGCTTGTGGGAACTCAATTCTCTCAATCAATAGAAATTTTAGTGCTAAGTGTGTTTTAATTTTAGTGCTTTTTCTAACTTCATTTGTTTTTTTTTCATGCTAAGTGGCGGAAAATTTGTCATGGCCCCTCATGCTAGAGTAAAGGAGGTAAGTATAAGTCAACTTAACTATAAACTTAATGAACTCACTACTCTTGTTTCGCGTATTACTGCAACTACTAGAATTGTTGCACCAAGTGGAGTGTGTCACACACGAAGAAATCTATATGCCCATTGCTAATAATATATGAGAGAAGGGGGATGGGTAATATCTAGTGCTCAAGTGTTTAATGGCTTTAAGGACATGAACCTTACATTATCTCACACTAATCAAGAGTAAGTCATCACCCAAATTTTGGATGGAAAACCAATGATAATTTTCTAATGCCTTGTTAAGATCCTTACAATCCCAACTATAGAGCTTCGGAATATTGCCAATATTCTCAACAAGAATCCTATCCAACTTCAACAACCTCAAGTTTAGAAAAAAAATTACAATCACTTTGAATCATTGACAAATGGGGAAAACAAGCTTGTGCAATGTCTAATTAAACAAAATGAAAGGACGTTAGTGGTAGAGAACACATGAGTTTTTTGGTTAACATAGCTAATCAGTTGTTGGCATGGATAGAACTCTGTAGTACTTCAGTTCTAAATCCAAGTGAAAGTTATGAGTATAATGATGACATGTCCACATATGATGATGAGCTAGTTGAGTACCCATGGAGCATATAGAGAATAATGATTGTGTAGAATAAGATCCTATAGTATTAGAAAGATAATCTTATGAAAATGATTATTAAGCAAAAGAAAAGAAACATATATATAGTAATACCATCACTTCATCTATGCAAACCATATTTGGACGTTTGTTCCCTTATTTTGCTAAGCAATGAGCACGAATCACGTGGTAAGCTTCCAAGATAATTTGATTTTGGTTTCACTAATATTACTTCTTATTTTTCTTCTTTTAGCAAGTTTTATAGGTCTAAGATTATAGTGAATGGTCAAATCATTTTATATACATCTAACAAGAAATATGATCCTTCAAAGGAGATGTTATGTTAGAAAGATAAGAGTTGGAGATGGGATAATATGTTCCTCCTTTAAAAGAGAGACCAACATACATTAACAATGGGTAAATTATTCTATCTTTTCATACAAGCCTAAGGTTCATGTTTTGTAAGTTGTGTTCTTGTTGGGTTTTATTAAAATTAATGCCTTATCATTCACTATCTTGTAGGATATAGATTATTAATATAAGGGGGTTTTTGGTGAAGTCATTCTTAAGTGGACCAACCCACTTTGAACAAGTGAATGGAGACCATGCTACCCTAAAGATGTTAAAGTAAGCGCTGATTGAGAGGTAACCTAATAAGATAGGGGAGATTTCTACCCTTTGTTGGTGTATTTATTTATTTTATTTATTCATCATGTTTAAGTTACATGTTTATTGGTTTTCATTTTCTATACATAAGAGTGGAGGAGTGAATGTGTGTTGTGTGCCTTTTTTTTGTGCATTTTTGCATAATTCTCATATCTATGTTTTCCTTAAAAAAATAATGCATCTTTTTGTGTGTGTTTTAAGTACTAGAAGCACTTAGCCAATCTATGACAATATTATATCTTCTAAAATCATGAATACTAGAGGACTGCAATACTAGGATGATATCGATTGAGTTTTCATGATATTAATTTTTTCAAATACATATTTGTGTGTCAAGATATGGAAGATAGAATAAAGTGCTATGAGGCTTGAGTATATTGAAACTTGTTGAGACTTTTACATGACCCTATATAAGTTTTTGATATATAATGTGATTTCTTTTCATGAGAGATTCATATAAATTCTCTAATTTTTTGTGGTTTAATTTCATTTCTAAACTTCATTTATGCTTTGATTTCATCATTTATTTACCATGGACATTTTAATGGACTATAGATATTACTAGGACTTGCTCATGTGCTAATTGAAGCTTTTAAGTTAAAGTTGCCTTAATTCAGAAAATGATAAAGGTAACTTAGTATTTAACACCCCATAGTAAAAAAATCATTTACCCATATTGTGCACACATGATGTGCACCCCCTAGTTAACCCCTTTGAGCTTTAACATTTGTCCTTATTTCTTTCATCATTCACATTATTTGTAACCCCAAACCTAACATACATCTCTACCCTTATACTAGAATCTATAAAATCTTAAAGAGATATATACATATAGTTAAAGGTTACAAGTGAAGCATACATAATAATAAGTGTGAGAGAGTTAAGCTAACAATGTTAAAAATAAATAAATAAGAGAAAAAAATGACTTAAGGTACCAATGTTAAAATTTGGGTGTAGATAGTATAATCACTAAATCTCTGTGTCGAGTAGGAAGGAGCATAAAATGCACCTACTTTTGTGAAGTATGGCTTAAGTGGAAAAGTGAAAAAAAAATTCTAGCTTGTCTCATTTCATATGTTTCAAAAGAGAAGTGACGAAAATTTTATGATGACCCAACAAGATGAGATTTGATCTATGTGATAATAAGTGATGTGTTTCAAATATGCCTTGATGATTTTGGAATTAGAATAAGAAACTCTCTACATTTGTATAATTCTACTAGGTTTTTAGGATACTTTATTGATTTTTCTTTTTTCCATTTATTCATTAACCATTAAACCTGACCCCATTACAGCCCTTTTTAAAGTCATGTTTGATTCTTGAGATGTATAACTTTGATATGTTGGAGATTAGCTGCATGAGCCTAGCATATGGTTTGGTCCATTTGATAAGTTATTGGTATATAGTATGAGGTTTTATACACAAAAATATTAGCTTTTATCAATGTTGTATGGAATTACTTGTTATACCTTCATCTTATTTCTCATATACTTGAGTGAATGTGCCTATATAACGTAGCCTTGATTATGAGAGAGAAAAAAGAAAATATAAACCTTGTGAGGATGAGTCAAAAGTGGATGGGATTGCTTTCCTTTTATGCATCACTATTTGTTTCTTTATATCTTCCATGTTCATGTGTAGACCATATATCTAAATTAATGTTTAGAACATTCATAGTATGGAGTATTGGTTAAGTGTGAATCTTACATATCATGAAAGTAAGAGATTCATGAGATGATTGGTTAGGAGCATAAGAGTTTTTGTACTTTCTAGTTAGCTGGGTTTGTTATTTAGTCTTTTTGGTTTTGGTTTTGTTAAGGGGTAAACAAAAGCTAAATATAAGTTAATTTGATAAGTGCATTTTATATCCTATTTTTATAATGTTAACCATTATGCTTTACATTAATTTTCCTTTAAAAAAGCCAATTTAACCTTTCTTAAACCATTGGTACTCATTTACAACCAATCATGAATAAAAGGAGCTAAAATGAGATGTTTTGAAGAGTTTTACAAGTAAAAAGGTTAACCAGAACTTTCACATGAAATTATAAAAATAGCCATTCATATTTCAATCATAAATTTTTCATCAAAGCTTTGATTGAGTTAATTAAGTTGAGTTAGAAAGCTAAGAGCAAGAGCTATAGCTTTAATGTTTATCACTTTTTTTAATAAGAATGGAGAATGGTAAAAATCACATCAAAATTTGAAGCTATTATTTAAAAATGTTGAAATTTACCTAAGGAGGGTAGCCCATCATCCATTGACTTGTGGTTATCTAGAGCACCTAAACTAGCTATGATGGTCTCCATCTTTGCATGAAATTTTCTAACCTCTTTTTATCATCTCACTAAACTAATACACAATTTATAACCTTCATAACACCTGTATATATATCTCTAATCAAACCTTCAATGAGAAACAAATTATTTGCCTCCACGTCCATTGATTCTCTTAGTTGTGCTTCCAATCAATTAATTCATCCATAATTCATTCATCACCTACCCCTAATTCACGGTTCTCTTCCATTAATTTAGCCTCCATCATAGGATTTTTCAATTTAAAGTTCCATCATATTCAACCTTCAACGACCTCTATAACTTTTCAATTTTTGGTTTAATTCTTTCAATTGATCCACTAAATCATCAATCCCATATCTATAAACCCTTAGTTTGTTAATCCTATGCTTCAATTTATACAAAGGAACATCAAATTCAAGCTAACATTCAAGTATAGGAGAAGGGTTGTCCACTTGTGGAAGAAGACAAAGTCATCGACTTGTAGTTGAATAGGCCTCAACCAAGGGATGTCCCCCCACTTTATTTCACTCGTTCTCGCGTCAGTTTTTTTTTTTTTGTCTTTTCTTCTCCTACCTTATTATATGCTTTGTGTAATTAATTTATGCATGATGACCGATTAAATTTTTTGCTTTTGGGGGATGAGATTGAAGCCTTAGACTATGAAGTAATATTTTGGTAATAATTTCTATGTTTTCTTAATTTTTATTAGAGTGTCATTTGACTCTACTTTAATTGATATTGTTTATGTATGTGAATCTGTCAAGTATGATATCTATGGTGTGTGCCTCACTCTAGCTTCCTCATAGTAACATTATGTAGGATAGTATGCTTGCTTTTTTGCAGGAGAAAATGGTCAAGACTTAGTATTTATTATTATGTAACCTATTATCCTCTATTTAGAGAGGATTCCCGATAAATTTGAAGGCAAACAAATGATTACATTGCTAGTTATGGTCGAAACTTACAAAATAAGTCACTAGCGATAGAGGTGTGTGCATGACATATATGGAGGGAAAGAGTGTGTTGCATGGAAGGGATGAACATGGTATCTTCATGAGGAAACTTTAGTAAACAATTTGGACATGCAATATGGAAGTATTATCAGGTTGATAATTGTTAAAAAGATAAGAAGGTTGAATTAGTAAAAAAGTATTTTAATTCTATCTTTTAAGGTTATCTTATTCTATATTTTGAGTGTATTTAGAGTAGGAAGAAAGCTAATGCTTATTGTGTCGATTCTTATCATATATCTAGGAGGATTATTTTGTAATATTAATGAGGTCCAATGGTTATAAAAGCCACAAGTAGTACACGACATAAGGGAGACGAAAATTTGATGAAATTGCATGCTTTACTTAACTGAATTATGTGTGAGTTCTTTTCGATATTATTTAATTCTATGTGAGTGATTATTATTGAAATCCTTAATCTATTTGTCTATGTGAATTAGAGATTAATATCTATCCTTTAAAACCTCCACAAACCCATGACATTCTAAACCCTAAATGCCATATACAATTGACATCATCAACATCTTCAACATTCATCTTAAACCTATTTTTCTTATTTGACTTTATCTATTTCCAAACATAAGATAATAATATTATTATTATCAAATGATTATACTCAAATTATAAACTTCATAATCTAATCATCATATTTCCAACCATTCATCATCATGATATTCATACCAATACTAAACCCTAATTGTAAACCCTAACCCTAATTCATGAACCAAACCATTCTAAACCCTTTATCATTTGATCATTATTACCATTATCTCTTCTTTTTCGAATTATCATCATCATATTTTCATCACTTTCGAATCACCATATTCCTTTTACAACCCTAACTGACCTATAATACCACCCAAATCATAAGTACATTTTCCTACACACATCATGCTATGTGGCTATATAAACATGCTAGAGTTCATGTATATACATATTAGCTAGTTGAGATAATAATTTATCTAATAGTTTTGTAATTTTAACTAGAATAGTAGAATATTTAGATACGTATGGATCAAAGGTGAAAAATACAACTAGACCTACTTGAGGTATTGTTCGAGTACTTAGATAAAAATCTTTCAACTTATTTTTAATGCATTAGATCTAATTAAATATAGGAGCCACTTGTTGTAAATATATTGCTAGAATTTGAAAGGATTTGATATTGGTATTTTCTTGTATTATTTAAAATGATTAATAAAATTAATATAAGATGTACATACCTATTTTTATAATACAACTTGATCGATCTCTTTCTTGTAACTAATAAGTAATATAGAAATTATTTATTTGCCTTAATCTAACCTATTACTATAAATCAATTCCCCGTAATATCTTTCATATTTAAATTCATTCACATTTTCTTAATTGGTTAATTTTATTTTTTGTTTTCTTTTAATTTTTTTCTATTTTTGATCTCCTATAATTGTGCTTTTTTATTATTATTTGTTCTTGTGTAATCTAAACTTTTTATTTTATATTATTATTTGTATGTTAGTTAGACTTGGGTGAAATGTTTGAGTTCATGATATAGGATGAAATATATTTTACCAATATTATAATGGATCATAAAGGAATTTAAATTGTGCTAGTTACCACCACATGAGTTCAATTTTCTATCAGCAATAGGGTTAAGAATGATTCTTTACAGAAACTAGTGTATATAACCGTTTACTATTAAAATAGTGCCTATAAGTTACCTCTTCCAATGTATGATGGTGAGCTAGAAAAAGTTGATTCGATTCATCCGATCCGATCCTACCCACATTAAATTTGACCCGATATAGTCCGATAAAGTCATCAACCCAATCCAACCTAAACCCTACCCGATGCTAACCTAAATATAAGAAATCCGACTCAATATAAATCTGACCCAATTCTAACCTATAACTCGACCCGCCACTGACCCAACCTGACTTGACTCGACTAAACATAATTCAATATTAATTATTTATGATAATAAAAAATACACATGTCTTATTATTTATTTAAAGCTTTTAAAAATATATTATTATTATTTAAATTTTATTTATTTTTCTTACTTTTCTTGTGAACTTCCTTATTCACCAATAATATTCTTATTTTAGTAATTTTTTTGCGTAAAAATACAACATAATAAAACTATAATATTAAACAAATAGTAAGTAATAACACATTATTAATCACATGCTTATATAAAGTTAAACTTAATGTTTACTTACGAGGTTAATGATTTAGATTAATTTTAGTAGTTAATGTCTAATTTTATCCTAGTATAAAGTAATTTGATCTAGGATTAGCTCAGCCCGAACCTAATCCAATCCATCAAAACCTAAAAAGTTATGATTCGTCAAATTAATTCAAATCTGAACTATCAAATTAACTCAAACAAGAAATCATAAAAATTCGAGCTTTCTCGACCTAAGCCCGACCCAATAAGATTATAAATGGGATGGGTTTAGGATGGATATGTCTATACTTGTATCTGTATCCGTACCCGTACCCATACCCAAAATCATACCTATACCCGAATGGGTATCCACTTATACATCATATCCGCTGAATATCTGGTACCTAGTGAATAATTAACTTACCTGTTGACGGATATTATCTGATAGATAAATCCATTTAGAGTTAATCCAAATGACAATTCTAACCTTAATTTATATTATATTTATTTTAAAATTAAGGATAAAAAGGTAATTATATATTGAGTAAATGGGTATCAATATGGATATGGGTATGGGTATGAGTATGGATATGGTTAACTCATACCTGTATCTAATGGGTATTTTTTCCATCATCTATATCCATTTATCCATATTCATTTATGTATCCAACAGATAAAACCTATCATATTTTAGATAAAATCTACCCCGTTTACATCTATAGATCCGACCTGACTTGACAATCTAAAGCGAAACAATTTAAACTCGACCCGAATCGAATCCAAACTTTCTTAAACAAACTCAACCCGACCCGGTAAATTAACTAGATGCAATTTGGATCCGCAACAATTCAAACCTGAACATGAACTTGACCCGAATAATAAAATGACTCAAATTCAAAATGATACAATCTGACCCACAATCGACCTGCAAAGAAGAATGATCTACGAACAACCCTCAAGGATAATCCAACTAACTATAATCTAACCCGAACCCAATCCGTACAACCCAATTACCACTTATAACCATGATAGTTGGGTTAGAGCGATGGAAATAATGTTTTTATAACAACCAAGTATGGAGTAATTATCTAATGTTGCTTCCGTATATTTCGTGTTGTCTTATAGTCATTTATGTTCGTCCCTTATTCTTGTTTTCATTGAGGTTTTCTTATTCAATTTTAATGGTCTGAAGGGGTTAATAATTAAACAATGATAGTAGCAGCCACATTTTGGAAGATAACAAATCTAGCAACCCAAATGAAGACTATATAACGATCATGAAAGATAGGATGTACGTTAAGGAGAGAAACCTTAGAGTATCAACCAGACCTTTGCTACCTACAACCACCATCCACAACATCATTCCCTACCGACCACGACACCATCCAACAACCAAGAATTTTATACCACAAACCACCATCCAAAACACCACTTCCTACCGCCTGTATAATTACCAATACCAACCAAACCAAGACAAAACTAACAAACAAACCATTTCTAGCAAGTCACTAGCCTAGCTTATTGTTGGCTGGGGGAAAGAGCCTCAATAGAAGAATCTTTCGCATCAGATTAAGGATTTTTTTCATAGTCTTTGTGGATAACCTAACAAGAGCAATATATGTTGATGAAGTGCATGAGTTATTTGCTAAAGTAGGGAAGGTAGAATATGTGTATATCAGCTGAAAGGAAAGAAGATTTTTTAACCTACACATTAGTTTTGTGCAGTATGGTGAAGAAAAAGAATCAAGGGAGGTGGTGAGGAAGTTCAATAATATGCTACTACATGAAATCAAAATTCACATGAAAATGGCAAGATTTTGGAGAAAAAGGGTAGTCGGTGAAAAAGGAACAAGAAGGAACTCAATAGATTAGTAGCAAATCCCATCCTATTCGATGGAGGCCAGTATTGAGGGATGCAAGATCCTATGTATCAGTCACCAAAGGAAAAGGAGGAATGGAATGCAATAGATTGAAGGAAGGAAGGGTTATCCACTTGCAGTTAATTGAGGAAGAGATGGAGTGGCTAGATAAAAGTATCATAGTGGAATTTGTGCAAACTCTTCTACTAGATATAATCATCCCGAGGTTGATGGCAATGTGGAGCACAGTTTGCAAAGTGAGAGATCTAAGTATGTATAAACTCCTTTTAACTTGTAAATCTAAAGAGGCTAGCTGAATAGCCATGGAGGAAGATAGTATATTATTCGAATCCTCTAGTGTGGTTTGAAGTTGGAGAATTGAAGATGTATGCATTGTTAGGTGAATATGGGTGGAAATAAGGGGACTCCTAGTGGTGGCATGGAAGGAGGAAGTCTTGCGGAAAATTACTCAACTATGTGGAAGGTGGGTATGTTAGGAAGAGGATAGGGACTTTTGTGATTCAATGGAGGTTACTAAGGTGATGGTTGATACTCAATCTATAGAGGAAATTAGAGATAAAGTAGTATTAGGGGAGGGGAGAAAAGGAGGTCGAGGTTTTAGTGTGGTAGGGGAGTTCTTTTTGTGTATGAAAGGAGGCAGGAAGGGTGGTGAGGCCGGAGGTGGTGATGGCACAGGGCGGGGCTGGTGGTGGCGTAGGGTGCAAAAGGGTAGCTCGAGCTACCTACTTTACATGAGTGGGGAGAGGAGAGGAAGAGGAAGGAAGGGAAGGGAAGGGGCTTAGTAGACGTAGGGTAATACAAGGAAGATGATGGGAGAGAGTGGAGATGGCGACATGTCTTAATGATGATGGTAGTGACATTCGAATAGGTGATGGGAGTAAGGGAGGCAGGGGGATCGAGCAAAAAAAGGAGAAGAAAGATAGGAGTGGACGGATTTTATAGGCACAAGGGAGGGAGGAAATGGATAATGAAAGGAAGAAGATAAGGATTTGGTGGGTTTCGGCTAGCATGTAGGTTGGTACAACTGCATAAGGGGTAATGGTAAGGGGAAAGCTCACAAAGGGCAGGGGAATAGGTAAGGGAGAGGTAGCTCGCAGGAGAGGGGATGTGCCTGTAACATGCCCTGCATGATCAAAAATATAAAGAAGGAGGGGGAGAGGGGAGGGGATGCTGCGTAGCCATAGTGTTGTATAGGTGCAACATTACATAGGTGCAACACATATGGGGGTAGGAGATGAGGACTAAAAGGGAAGGAAGGAAAAAGAGAGGGGGAGAAAAGGAAAAGTGGGGTAGGGGGATCATGCGAGTTGGGCCGCTGCCTAGGGGAGAGAAAAGAAAAAGAAAAGATTGGGTCAGTCGTGGGGGAGGAAAGGAAAAAAGAGAATGAGAGGGGAAGGATGGATTTGGTTGCCGCTGGGCGCAGCCCAACTGGCGAAGAAGAAAAAAAATAAAGGAAGAAAAAAATAATAAATGGAGTGGTAGGGTGTTTTGGGTTTATGGGAGTTTTAGAGATAATAATAATAATAATAATAATAATAATAATAATAATAATAATAATAATAATAATAATAATAATAATAATAATAATAATAATAATAATTTTTATTAATTGAGAAATTATTATAATTTATTTCAAGTTAGTTAATTAAATTAGTTTCCAATAACTATGTCCTTGTATCATTTTTTTATTTCCTTTATTATTATTATTATTATTATTATTATTATTTATTAAAAATGGAACATATAATTAAATTTTATTCAATAATTTATTATTTTATTATTTAATCCTAAATTAAAAGATTTTAGGGTATTACAAGTTTGGTATATGCAACATTAGTTTTTTCTTTCTTGGAGGAATAGGATGGGAAAAAAGGGGTCTTAAGTTAAAGAAGGGTTAAATTGGTTTAGGTTAAATTAGTATTTAAAGTGATAAGAAATGGATAGGTTTTAAAATTGGTTATGAAATAATTAAATGGAATTTAGAGTATTTTACATTAAACAATTAGAGGTAAAGAGGAGAGCAAAATAGAGGAAATGCTAAGTAATATTAGTGAGGGGTAAAATCATCATTTTGTAGGATAATATTTGATCGTTTTTTAAATTTTAATAGAAAATCAATGGTTACTATTTATGTAGGGTTATATGGTGTGTAACCCCCTAAATTCATAATTATCTATTGTGTTTTTAAATCTCAAGGTTATGTCAGATATTTCACATAAACTCAATGTTATATCATTTTTCTTTTCATATTTTTATTCTATATCCTGTCTACAAATATTGTATTTGATAACCTCATTATTATTATATAATAACTACATATTAAATGTAGATCTTTTTTTTTATATATATTTCAAATTCTTATTATCTATATTATTTACTACTTATTATTACTTTATGAGTAGATCCCTACAATTTTTTGCTAAAAATCAAAACATATCACCATATTAAAGTTAAAATATAACTAATACTAATATATAAAAAAATATTCATTCATTAATTTATTCTCCTTCTTCTTCTTCTTCTTCTTCTTCTTCTTATTCTCCTTATATCATCATCATCATCATCATCATCATCATCATCATCATCATCATCATCATCACCATCATGATTATTATTATTATTATTATTATTATTATTATTATTATTATTATTATTATTATTATTATTATTATTATTATTTCATTTGAAGAATGATTAATTTTTATTATTCTTAATATAATTTTCATTATTATTAATTATTATTGCAAGTAATAATTTATAGACATTGTTAATATCTATGTATTTTATTTCTAGATATATCTTGATTATTATTTTTCATATTAGTATTACCTTAATAATAATTATAAAGAAATAACGTTATTAACTACTAGTAACAGAATACCAATAATATTATATTCATTTCATAATATTAACATTAATTTATTACTACAAATATTAATAATTATGAAATAAGTATTACTAATATTATTTAATTATTTATTTATTAATAATTATGACTATTGTTATTCATAATAAAATTAACAAAATTAGTACTAATTACTATTATGAATATTAATATTATCTTAATAGTAATAATAAAATATAATTTACAATTAAAAATAATAAAATATTATCTATTATTATTTTTATTGCTATTTAATTTTAATAACTACTAATCTATTATTTTTAATTAAATTTTTATGATAAAAATAATTTACATACATTATTATTAGCTAATTATTCTATTTCTTATTTTTGTATTATTATTATTATTATTATTATTATTATTATTATTATTATTATTATTATTATTATTATTATTATTATTATTATCTTTGTAATAATATTAATGACTAGTATTAAAATATTAAATATATTAATTGATAATATTAATTTTTACTTAATAGTATTGATATTTATTTAATGATATTCATTTAACACAACAAACAATAATAATTATGAATTTTTTTTATATTAATCAATTAATTCAAATTTATAAATATCACTAACATTTTTATAATTAGCAAGAGTCGTAGTATTATCTTAATGGTAATAATTGATTATAATTAATAATCAATAAAATATCTTTACTAAATACTTTATTGTTATTATTTAATTTTAATGTATAATTTTATTCTTATTAATATCATTTTTGTCATTATTATTTATGATCAAAAATAACAATTTATAGATATTATTATTAACTAATTATTTTATTTATATATATATATTTTATGATAGTTATTGTTCTTATTTAGTAGTCTTAAAATGAATGTTGAAACAATATTGTTAACTTCTTATTAATAATTTTTTATAATATAAATCAATAAGATAAATATTAACTTGATTATATAAATAAAAACAATAATAATAGTAGTTTTTTCATTAATACTAATTCATTTTTCAATTTATCACTAATTCATAATAATAATAATGATAATAATAATAATAATAATAATAATAATAATAATAATAATAATAAAATTAGATCAAATTGATTAAAAAATAAGATCATATTTTATGAGCAAACTTAAGTAGAGGAGAAGAGCTTAAGATAGTCGAGTAAAGAAATGAAATGAATGATAAAGATCAGATAAGGTGGCATGATGTGCATCTACCTATATACTATAGAGTGGTGCAAATTTGATCATACAATTTAATGTATCACGTAAAATACATTTAGAAAGAAATATGATATGAATGTATCATTAATACAAAAATATTTTTATTCCGTAATTATTAAGTCATAAAATATATAATTTTTTATATAAGTGAGATAATTATTCAAAAATAATAATAACGATGGTATATATAACATATATATATTTTTTTACTAGAATAATTACTTAGAGAAGAAAGTGCAGATAAATTGTTAAAGAAAAAGTTGTTCATAATATATAGTGTAGAAGATCAAGATAGGAGACATATAATCATTTGAGTGCAATCTTGATCTAAATTTAAGGCTAACTAAACATTAATTTAGGCCCCAAAACTTTTAGGATCCCAACTATTATAAAGAAATATATACTATATATCTTAGTTTACATACAAAATTCTACTTTTAGTATACCCGTTAAGACATGCATAAATATATTTATTCGTACATATTCGATTCTCCTAATATATTTTTAATTTTTTTCATTTTCCAATATATATTAATGGCACCATGTAACTCGGCTGATAGCGTAGATCCTAAGGGTATGTTTGGTTTAAGGAAAAAATTGAGGAAAGGAAAAAAATTTGGATGGAAAATAATTTGTATGCGTTTGGTTATCTAAAAAGTTAGAAAGAAAGAAAATACAGAGTAAAATGTTAATGAAAGTTAAGCAAGTGGATTTTCCTTCCGATTAGCGAAGGAAAGAAAGAAAATGTCTGAGAAAATTTCTGCAACCTCCCTCCCGACTCCCCCGACTCTCGACTCGCCTCCATCCTCCTCTACTTCCTTCTCCTTCATTGACTATTTTGTTCTCCATTGAAGGTTTCATTCTGCTTCATCAACTCCATCCATCCCATGGCTCCTCCATAATTTTGGTAGAAGCTTCCCGTAGGTCGTTCATCGAGTGCGAACTCCATGCTTCCTGGCAACCTGTCACCGACTTAACCTTCTCGATCTATCGGTCTATCATATCGAACCGCCTAGGTATGTGTTAAGTTAGTTAGCAGCAATTGAATTCCGAAACCCTAATTTTATTTTCGCTTTTGCTCAGGCCAGTGTTGATTTTCTTCTGGCTAAAATGTTTCATCCTCCTTATGTCGATTGAGTTATTCCTTTTGGTTTCAAAATTAATTGCAGCGGATGGGAAATATTGATGATGCTGTGCCCTTTTTCGGAAGAGGTTTCAATAGGATTTATCCCCTTATTATGGTTATTTATACGCTCTTGGTTGTCAGTAATTTCTTTGATAGGGTGATTGGCTATTTTGGAAGCTGGAAGAAATTCAGATTTCAAAGCGATGCAGATGGTTTGGATGGTTTTGATCCATCAGGAATGATAACCTTGCAGAAAGTTAAGCGTGTTGTGCCTTTGTCTCTTTGATGTGTAGTGTGTTAAATTTGCTACTGTTCTTTGTTGTATGTTCAGTGCGTTTAATATGCGACTGTTCCTTGGTGTAGATTCAGTTTGTTTAATACACTACTGTTCTTTGATGTAAGTTCTATGTTGAATATGCTACTGTTGCTTGAAGATCAGAAGCGCATTCCGAGTATGTGCGTCATTGGTACATTCTTGATTTTATATTTCTAGTGATCTTATGTACAAATGATACATTTGCAGAAAGATATTAGGTTGAGAAAGGGCATGAAGTTGGAGAACAAGTTATCCTATTGGCAAGGAATTTTAACAATGCAAGCATGGACCATGTTGAGGCTAGCACTCATATGAAGGTATGGAAGTGACTTGGAACTATCATCTACAGATATATCATCAGATATATCATCTTTTCTGAATGGCTTGAACTTTTAGGATTATGGGGACGTCCCTTTTTTCCCCTTTTGATGCCAAGTGGTCAATGATAAAGGGTACAATAGAATTAGTGTAGACTTTTGTTTCTAGATATTATAAGATGGTAATTTTTGCTAATCCTTTCGGTGCAAAAGGGCATCGGTCTCATGTGTATAAAAGCATGTAAAAGATTGCATTGATCTGGACGAACTGTAGTAGGTGGTAGAGTTTGATAGTATTGTGCGTGTTTATATAGAGACAAGACACCAATATGCTAAGTTGCTTTTCATTGTCTAACAAAAATGAGCGACTGAACAATTGAATGTATATATCTAGGGAGGGAATGCGGTAGAGTTGAAAACTGGTGCTTCATCCATAGATACTACGAGAGGCAAGCTGTCAAAACCATCAAAAGATGAGACACAAAAATTCAGCAGGAGTGGAGACTCGATCAGCCATAAGTACACTGTAATCAAGGAGCAAAGCAGGCAATCAACCAGCAGTTCAAGTCCAGCTGAGACTAACATGGTTACTAGAATATATTTAACTATATATGCATATACTCATAAGAGTTACTAGAATAGTCTAATCAATTATTAATAGACATCTTCTCCACTGTATCACTAAGTATCATTTTATCTATACGGTATATATATTTTTTAATTTAATGTAAGATAATTAACATAGATTAATGAATGAATAAAATAAAAAACAGGGAACTTTAGATATCATAGTCCAATCCCATTGGATTGTATCCAATGCACTCTTTTTTTTCATTTCTGGATAGGAGTATCCAATGTATTTTTAATCCTATTAATTTATATCTAATGCGTTAATATACTGCAGTCTCCAGTTAAATCATGAAAAATAAAAAAGGAAAGTTAAATATTTTATGTCTCCCATTTGCTAATTGTACACTTTCGATAAGCTTTCAAAAATATATTATAGGGTTTCAAAAATTTAAAGGAAAAAAAAATCAAGAGGCTCCGTAATCCATCACGTGTTTAGAAACATGAAACTTCCAATTTATTTATTCATTAAAATATATAGTAAAGCACTCCGTAGTCCGTACCGTATAAATGTATATAAACTTGCCCTTTCTCAAGTAAAAGCATCAAAAGGAGTATGGTAATATAGAACTAGGTTTTGGATAACGGGTATAATTAAATTTTAATAATCTAAGTATATAATTCTAACATTAAATAAATTTTATTTTAAACTTGATGGATTTAATCCGAAATTCAATGGGTTTTATTCGAAACTCAATAGATTTTACTCAAAATCGAATGGATTTTATCTAAAATCCAATAAATTTTACTCAATAGATATGTAAATAGTTATGGATAAACGGATATAGATATAGATATGTAAGGAAAAAATACTTATAGAATTTGGATACGGATATTGGTATATATTTTCTTATTAGGTTTGGGTAACAGATAAGAGGTATCCAATACGTTGTCATCCCTAATTAATATTTTACAGAACATACAAATGTACTAATAACAAGCTATATTTTTTTTCTTTTTATATTTTTGTAGCATGTTTTAAATGAAAAGGAATATAAAATATTTTTTATTTTATATAATTTTTTTAAAAATTATTGTAAGTTATTCATGTAATATTTTAGAATGGTTCTATAAAAAAAATTGGAATAAGTATTGATCTTATGGAGATTTTATAATTTTTTTAGAAATTTTATGTAATTTTTTATATATCAATATAATATTTTTAGTTTAATTAAATATATAATAATATTTAAATAATAACATTTAACTTTTCTTAGAATTTTCTTTCTATATACCAAACACTCAAAACATTTTCTAAGAATTTAATTTTCTACAAAATTTTCTCCAACAACCAAACAAAGGAAAGAAAATTAATTTCTTTCATTTTCTTTCCTTCAATTTTCTTTCCTCTATATTTTTCTTTCCACTTAATTTTCTTCGAACCCAACGGACTCTAAAAGACATAAGATTGACCGTACTTGAACAGGCCAGATAATACTAAATAATAATTTTTGATTAATTAATTACCTATAAAACAATGTAAAAAAATAATTAATGAAAAAGTAACACTTGCCAAGAGATATAGCACAAAAATACCTTTTTGTGCACGATAATCACAAATAATTATTTGAAATTTCGAGCCACCGAAATAATTATCACATGCAGCCGAAGCAGTCATTTTTTTTTTTTTCTAGCCATACTTTGTTAGATAATCTTCGCTTTGCTCGAGGGGTGCCAGACGGTTTCTTACCGACGAAGAAAGGGAGTGGGTTTCTGTAAGGAAAGGTGGTGTGTGGAATAAAGGTGAGACGAGTAGTGATACATTGTCGTTTTTTTTATTTCTTACCAACCACTATCCCCTCCCTCATTGGCGTTTTTAGCTTTTAATAACTCCTTAATTTTAAATTTTCCAGTTTAAAAATATTATGCATATAAAGATGGAGATCAATTATTTTTGTCTTTTTTTCTTTTTGTTTTTTTGATGCATATACATGCTATGAGAGTACACTTTTAGGTTAGGCCTGATACTCTCTCCTCTCCAGGAAACGGTTATAGTCGTCTCTCCAGCGAGGCTGTAGCTCGTGTCTGCATCTCTCCATCTGTCTCTTCTCTTGTCAATTCGTTCTCAAATTCTTTCCGGCTACTGAGAAAAGGTATGCGTTAGTCGATTCATTTTCTAAGCTTGCTAGAAGTCTCATATTTTGTTGATCAGGATCAGATGTCGGTATTTGGTGAATTCCGAGATCCCTCTTCTTCCTTTGTCCGTAAGATCACTAGTTGTCCATTGTTATTCCTGCTTTGTGTCCATTGATTTGATCTTACCAGCAATATTTGAAAACCAACCAGAGGTTTTCAATTTACATAGATGTCTATGTATATTTGTACGCTTTGCAGAATTACGAGATAGCTCTGGCCTTCAAACCAACGTTGGAATTTCAATGCGTAGATCTCGGAGTGTTTCATCTGCTACTTCGTTTGGATTCGGAATTGTTTAGGGTTCAGAGCATATCGAACGCAGGTTAATCATCTATTACCCTTGATCCCAAGTTTATGCCGTACTAGTTAATAATAATATCCTTGTTGATTGTACATATGTGTGGCACAAATCAATCTTATTTGATCCTTATTTTTAGTTGGCATCTTTAGTAACTGGTGCTGTAATGGAGGATTTTGACGGAGAAGCTGCTGTGGATTCACTGAGTGCTTTACCTGTGGATGTTATTTATCAAATTATGGAGCGCTTAACCCTTCCAGATGCAGTCAGGATGAGTGCTTTATCACGTAGTTGGAAAAAAAATTGGTTATCATTGCCGTGTATCGTGTTCGATCTGCCATTTGTTTGGTTCATATTGGATAGTCGTGGTGAAATGAGTCTTTATTTAATCATGCACAGAATTTTGCTCCTCCACCAAGGACCCATAGTTAAGTTTACTATAGATGTTGACTTTATCGATAAGGACATCAGCCAGTGGTTATCGTATATTTCAAAGAGCGTTAGGGAACTCACGGTTTGTGGAAATTTCGAAGCGTCGTCATCACATGTGTTGTGGTGTTGTTCCAAGTTAAGAAAATTGAAGCTCGATGGGGGCACAATCAGCATCCCACCGACTTTTACAGGGTTTAGCAATCTCGTGACCCTCGAGCTTGCAGGAATTATGGCATCGGGAGACGATGTATTTAGAAGGCTAATTCACACGTCTTCACAATTGGAAAAACTAGTATTGCGTTTCTGCAGAGGTTTCGGAGACATTGTTATTGACTTCCCTCGACTCAGATTTTTAAAAATTTTAGGAGAATGCAAATCAATTTGCTATAAAAGCGCTCCAAAACTTAAGGTTGCCGATCTAAGTGAGTTGCGGGTTAAGGATTTAGACTACGAAAAAGCACTGAACCTGATAAACTTTCTTGCAAGTTCATGTACGATCGAGACACTGGCTCTAGAACGCACATTTTGTAAGGTAATCTTTCTCATATTGCTTTTCATATATGTATCACTTAAAATAGTTCTTTAATTTGGTCTCTTTTTTTTACCCTTATTATTATTATTATTATTATTATTATTTCTTATGCTTTTTTGAAAGTTGCTATAATTCACGTCATCTTTCTTATCTTTTATCAACACATAAAAAGTTCTTTCCTCGAGACGACGCTGGTGAAAAGATTTTTACTTCTGATCACGTAAAGCATCTTATACTTGCTGTCAACAATCGCCAAATTGACAAAGGAATTGTTTATATGATAAGCATGATGAGAACCTGCCCTAACATGGCACATCTGTACATAGAATTGGTGAGTTACCCCATTCTGATTGTTCCTTTAGCTTTGTGTCAGTGGGGCGTTTGAGTTATCCAACTTCGCTCCCAGCTATAATCCGATAATAATTTTACGTTTCAGGATCTAAGTGGGGAACAAGGCGAAATTTTGGAGAGCTACCATAATTGCACACTGGACCACCTTAGGGAGATTTACATATTGAGGGTTCAGGGTTTGAGTGCAGAGCTCAAATTGATCGAATTCCTGCTAAAGAGTTCTCCCCAGCTAGTGAAAATGGAAATCGTGAGATTCGACGACTTTGTAGATTGGACGACTCCAGAAAAGTTAATCATGCTTCCTAGAGCGTCATCCGAGGTTGAAATTATAGTAGTTGATGGGGAGAACGAAGTTGCGATGGAAATTTTTTTAACAAACGGCAGGTCAAGATATCTTGACGTGCTGGCTTAATAACTAATTCTCATACTGATCAGGTAGTGAGAAAGTTCTTATGTTGGTGTTGGGTTGTTGTAGGGCGTTCACGACTGGTTCTCGGCTGATGACTTTGCTTCCTGTTTGTAGTTTTTTTCTTGGCTTCATGTTTGTTCCTGACTACCTACTGTAGTTTTACTTGTTCTAAGACTTCTGTTTCTTGTTGCAGTAGGGCTTTATGACGGTTGTGGTCAATCATTTTTTCCTTGCGTCATGTTCTGGTGATGTTTTATTATGTAATACTTCGTCTGTATTTTAAAGGAAATTTTATAATTTTTAAAGATAAATTTTAACTACTTTTTTTAAATATATAATATATCATAATATAAAAAAATATCTGCTATATTCGTATTAAAAATAATTTTATAATATTATTAGCATGGCTAAGCTCTACACGAACGTGGAGTAATCAGGGAGGTGCTTTCGTCTTTTGCCTGCACAGATTTGTGCCTTTTTGTCTTGTTCCATCAATTATTGAAAAAAGAGAGCCTTCAGGCAAAATCTGATGGCATAATCATTAATCATTAATCATTATCTCAATTTAAACTTGAGGGTTTATTCAGACATCTTTATTAATATTTTACCGGGAGAGGGTGATTTTGTAATCGGTCATTAAAACTCCATTTTATTTAAGAAAATTGTTGAGTAAAGAAAGGGAAAAAAAATAAAGATAAGGATTTATGTTTATTCCTCCGTTTGGTTGCTTTAAAATTTTTGTGGGAGATATTTTTTTTTCTTGAAAAACACTTTCTTGTGTTTAGTTTAGTAGGATAAAAGATGCCCAAAAACATATTGTTACAGTTAATTATGATTATAAATAATTTATTTTACATAAAAACACACACACACACAAATTACCTTATCACGCTTAAGCCAACTCCACCACAGATAATTATGTTCATCCTTGATCTTTTCTTCAGTGAGGAATTTCTTTAAGCAGTTAGATAACCTGGACGGCAAGAGAAATAAGTATTTAATACTTGCAGAAAATGCTAGTAAATTAATTGGTAAGAATCAATACACAAGGAGAAACATACTAGAGGCTAGAGCTGGTAATCTGACGGATCGGGTCACTATCGGATTAGGTTAAATGATAATTGAATCATATCGGTTTCAGATAATCTCGGATTATTTTATTGGGCAGGACCAGGTCAGATTTGATTCGGATCAACTCGGTATCGGATAATTTCGGATCATTCTAAGTTATCGGATTGGGTCAAGTTGAGATTAGATGGACTTAGATTCAAGTAAATTTGGGTTATTCTAATTTCAGTTTGGGTTTGGATTACGCTCGAATGAGTTCGAATTATTATATTTTCGGGTCGAGTTTGGATTGGATTCAGATCATTTTAGTTTTGAGTCATGTTTATACTATTTTATTTCTTTTTTTATTCCAATATATTATTAAAGACTAATTATTTTGAGATCGTTTATTTCAATTTATCTTAGTCAATTAAAAGAAAATTATTATATTGATTGTTTTGGGGCCTTATAATTTTTTTGTCATTATTTCATCTTTGAAGATGTATTTAATGTTTCAAATTTAAAAGTTCTCAAATCGGATCACTTTTCTTTTCATGTTAAGGTATAACTTATAATTCAACTCCATTATTAGCTTAGTCATATGATATTGAGTTCAAATATTATTTTAAGTGTATATTATATTTATATATTGTACGGTCCTTATATAATATTAACTTACAATAACCATTGATAATTTGTTAACAAATGGAGGCTTCTCAGATTGTACTTCTCATATTATTTTTCAAATAGATTGATTACATGATATCAACATGATTTTAATAAATATAATAATGATGATGATAATAATAATAATAATAATAATACAAAAATAATGATAACAATAATAGTAGTAATTAATGAATATCAACTATGGAAAAAATAATAATAACAACACATTATAATATAATGTTTACAATAATAATAAATAAATATAATCATTAATTAATAGTATTAAAATATTAAATATATTAATTGATAATATTAATTTTCACTTAATAGCATCGATATTTATTTAATGATATTAATTTAACAAAAAAAACAATGATTATGAATTTTTTTAATATTAATCAATTACTTGTATATTTATAAATATCACTAACATTATTCTTAGTAATACTTTTATTATCATTATTAATTATTAATATTATTATTAGTAGCAGCTGTATTATCTTAATGGTAACAATTGAATATAATTCATAATCAATAAAATATCATTACTAAATATTTTATTGTTATGATTTAATTTTAATGTATAATTTTATTCTTATTAATATAATTTTTGTCATTATTATTTATGATCAAAAATAACAAGTTATAGATATTATTATTAATTAATTATTTTATTTGTATAAATTTTTATTATCACTGTTGTTTTTATTAAGTAATCTTAAAAGAAATGTTGAAACAACATTATTAACTTCTCATCATAAATTTTTTATAATATAAATCAATAAGATAAATATTAATTTGATTATATAAACAAAAACAACAACAACAACAACAACAACAACAACAACAACAACAACAACAACAATAATAATAATAATAATAGTTTTTTCAATTAATACTAATTTGTTTTTCAATTTATTTCTAATTCATAAAAATAATAATAATAAATAAATAAATAAAATTAGATCAGATTGACTAAAAAAAATAAAATCATATTATATCCGCAAACTTAAGTCAAAGAGAAGAGCTTAAGATAGTCAAGTGAAGAAATGAAATGGAGGATAAAGATCAAATAAGGTGGCATGGCATACATATATCTACCCATATACTATCGAGTAGTGCAAATTTGATTATATAATTTAATGTATCACCTAAAATACATTTAGAAAGAAATAATTATTAAGTCATAAAATATATAATTTTTTATATATGTTAGAATAATAAAAAAATATTTTTATTACATAATTATTAAGTCATAAAATATATAATTTTTTATATATGTGAGATTACTAAAAAATATTTTTATTACATAATTATTAAGTCATAAAATATATAATTTTTTATATATGTGAGATTATAACACCCCCAAAATTTACAAATTTTTTTTTAAACACAATACTTATAAATTAAAACCGTAAATTTCTAGGGACATTATCGCCATACTTAGTACTAAACTGGTTCACTCCTACCGTTTTGGTACCAAGTGCTAAGGCTAATAAAAACACTACCAACAACATCATTAATAATCCAAATTTATAAAAACGAAAATCAGAGTACGCGTAAGTCTTTATATAATTCGAAATAGTAGCTATTGTTTCTTAGAAAATAAATAAACAATATTAATAAAATTGTTTCTACAACTCAAACAAAATAAAGAAGTAACATGAGTAATAATTTAAAAGGGAAAACGACAATACCATTCTAGGAACCGATCCAGCCCAAACATCACTCGACTCCACCTGATGTCCTATAGACATTAATAGCATTGAAATAAGCTTCTCCTATCTACAACAGATTAGACGGGCCTTCTGCTCGTGGGAATGAACAGCACCCATGAAACAGGTGATTAGTACGTTACGTACTAAGGTAACTGAGCACTAAGACCATCATATAAAATTCACACAACCAATGCATAATAATAAAGGAGCATAGAATTCAATCATATTAGCACAAAATAAAACATATAATTAGATAAAATAATATGATTCAATACAAGGCAGATTATTTACTTCATCCAATCTTTATCAAATTTGTCTTTACACCATACTCTTTATCAAAACCATACGAGTACGGAAACTCCACTATTTTTATCGGTAGATTAATTTTCGGGGTACTTTGGCTCCTGACTACTGTTATAGCCGGTGGAAATACTTTTTTGTACACGATAATCACAAATAATCATTTGAAATTTTGGTCCACCGAAATAATTATCTCATGCGGCCGAAACAGTTAATTTTTTTTCCTAGCCGTACCTTGTTTGATAATCTTCGCTTTGCTCGAGGGGTGCCGGACGGTTTCTTACCAACGAAGAAAGGGAGTGGGTAAGGTGGACGACACTCCACTAGTGATAAATTGTCGTTATTTGACGACCACTACTCCCTCCCTCGTTGGCGTTTTCAGCTTTTAATAACTCCTTAATTTTTTTTATTTTTTAAAGTTAAAATTATTATACATAAAATAAAAATAAAGATTATCGAATGAAATTTAATTTAGTGATAAAAGATTCCAAATTCGAATTTTTTCATCCACACTATCACGAGGACGCTACGATTTCTACTTTCCTTTTACACTCACAGGTTACTTAGGCCTGAAACTCTCTGCTCTCCAGCATACGGTTCTGGTCGTCTCTCCAGCGAGGCTCCAACTCGCTTCTGCATCCCTCCATCTGTCTCTCCTCTTATCAATTCGCTCTTCTCATTCTTTCCGGCGACCGAGAAAAGGTATGCGTTAGTCGATTCATTTTCCAAGCTTACTAAAAGTCTCATTTTTTGTTGATCCCGATCAGATGTCGGTATTTGGTGAATTCCGAGATCCCTTTTCTTCCTCTGTCCGTAAGATCACTAGTTGTCCATCGTTATTCCTGCTTTGTGTCCATTGATTTGATCTTACCAGCATTATTTGAAAACCAGCCAGAGGTTTTCAATTTACATAGGTTTCTATGTATATTTGTACGCTTTGCAGATATATGAGAGCGCGCTGGCCTTCAAAACATCATTGGAATTTCAATGCATAAATCTTGGAGTGTTTCATCTGCTACTTAGTTTTGATTCTGTATTGTTCAGGGTTCAGAGCATCGAACACAGGTTAATCATCTGTTACCCTTGATCCCAAGTTTATGCCGTACTAGTTAATAATAATATCCTTGTTGATTGTACATATGTGTGGCACAAATCACTCTTATTTGATCCTTATTCTTACTTGGCATCTTTAGTAACTGGTGCTGTAATGGAGGATTTTGACGGAGAAGACCACCGCAAACAAAATAACACCAAAGTTGCTGTGGATTCACTGAGTGCTTTACCTGTGGAAGTTATTTATCAAATTATGGAGCACTTAACCCTTCAAGATGCAGCCAAGATGAGTGCTTTGTCACGTAGCTGGAGAAAAATTTGGTTATCATTGCCCTGTATCGTGTTCGATTGGCAATTTTTTAAGTTCTTAAGGAAGGGATCAGTCAAAAGGCGTAGTGAAAGGAGTGTTTATTCAATCATGCACAGAATTTTGCTCCTCCACGAAGGACCCATATAGTTAAGTTTAATGTAGATGCTGACTTTGATGGGCACATCATTCAGCCAATGGTTATCGTATATTTCAAAGAGCGTTAGGGAACTCACGGTTTGTGTAAATTTCGAAGCGTCGTCATCACGTGTGTTATTCTCTTGTTCCAAGTTAAGAAAATTGAGCCTCCATGGGGGCACATTCAGCCATGGGGGCACAATCAGCATCCCACCGACTTTTACAGGGTTTAGCAATCTCGTGACCCTCGAGCTTCTTGATGTTGTAGCTTCGGGAGACGCTGTATTTGGAAGTCTAATTCACACGTCTTCACAATTGGAAAAACTACTGTTGTATCACTGCAGAGGCTTCGGAGACATTGTTATTGACTTCCCTCTACTCAGAACTTTACATATTTCAGGGAGATGGAAATCAATTTGCTTTAAAAGCGCTCCAAACCTTAAGGTTGCCAATCTAAGTCAGTTGTGTGTTGAGGATTTAGACTATGAAAAAGTGCTTACGCGATTTATTGGAAGTCTAATTCACATGTGTTCACAACTGGAATGCCTAGATTTGCCTGACAAAGGCTTTAAAGACGTCGTTATTGACTCGCCTTCTTTAAGAATATTATCACTTTTAGGGTCATTGCAATCAATTTGCTTTAAAAACGCTCCAAATCTTACAATCGTCTCTCTATGTGGAAACTATGTTGAGGATTTAGACTACGAAAAAGCGCTGAACCTGATAAACTTTCTTGCAAGTTCATGTACGATCGAGACGCTGGCTCTAGAAGGCACATTTTGTGAGGTAATCTTTCTCGTATGATTTTTCATATATGTATCTCTTAAAATAGTTCCTTAATTTGGTCTCTTTGTTTTTCCTTATTATTATTATTATTATTATTATTATTTCTTATGCTTTTTTGAAAGTTGCTATAATTCATGCCATCTTTCTTATCTTTTATCGACACACAAAAAATTCTTTCTGAAAGACGACGCTGGTGAAAAGATTCTTACTCTTGATCACGTGAAGCATCTTACACTTGATGTCAACAATTTCAAAATTGGCATTTGTTTATGTGACAAGCATGATGAGAACCCCATTCGGATTGTTCCTTTAGCTTTGCGTCATTGGGGCATTTGAGTTTAGTCTGCATAGGCCCTAGTGTGGTGTATTCATAAGCGCTAGTGAGCTTTTGCCATTTCTAAGTGCCTGTTAATATTTTATCCTACTTCGCTCGCAGCTATAATCCGACAATACTTTTACGTTTCAGGATCAAAGCTGGGAAGAAGGCGAAATTTTTGAGAGCTACCATAATTGCACACTGGACCACCTCAGGCAGATTCACGTATGGGGGTTTAAGGGTTTGAGGGCGGAGCTCAAATTGATGGAATTCCTGCTAAAGAGTTCTCCCCAACTTGTGAAACTGGAAATCGTGAAATACAAAGACCCTGAACAGGAGTGGAAGATTCCAGAAGAGTTAATGATGTTTCCTAGAGCGTCATCCGAGGCTGAAGTTATAGTAGTTGATGAGGTGGACGAATTTTGAATGGAAAAAATTTTCCCAACTAGTTGGTCTTAATAACTAATTCTCATACCGATCAGGTGGTGGGAAAGTGCTTCTGTTGGTGTTGGTTTGTTGTAGGGTGTTCAAGACTGATGACTTTGCTTCGTGTTTGTAGATTTTTTCTTGGCTTCATGTTTGTTCCTGACTACCTAATGTGGTTTTACTTGTTCTCGGCTGAGGACTTCTGTTTCTTGTCGCAGTAGGGCTTTATGACAGTTATGGTCAATCATTTTTTCCCTGCGTCATGTTCCGGTGATGTTTTATTATGTAATACTTCATCCGTTTTTTAAAAGGAAATTTTATAATTTTTAAAGATAAATTTTGACTACTTTTTTTTAAAAATATAATATATTATAATATATAAAAATATCTGTTATATTCAAATTAAAAATAATTTTATAATATTTTTTTTTACAATTTTTTAAAATATATATATTAAGACATATTAATAGTTAAAATGTATTATTAAAATTTGCGAGAACAGGAAGGAGTACGCGGTTCGTGCAACATACCAAGGTGAGGCTTTTGGTTTGTATCTCTGCCTTGGCTACGCTCTACATTGTGGAGTAATCAGGGAGATGCTTTCATCTTTTGCCTGCACAGGTTTGTGCCTTTTTTGTCTTGTTCCATCAATTATTGAAAAAAGTGGGCCTTCAGGCAATATCTGATGGCATAATCATTAATCATTATTTCAATTTAAATTTAAGGGTTTATTCTGACATCTTTTGATGGCTACAAACAACATTAATAATAGGAAAATTTTACCGGGAAAGGGTGATTTTGTAATCGGTCATTAAAGCACCATTTTATTTAAGAAAACAGTTGAGTAAATAAAAAAGAAAAAAAATAAAGATAAGGAATTATGTTTATTCCTCCGTTTGGTTGCTTTAAAATTTTTGGGGGAAATATTTTTTTTGATAAAAACATTATTGTGTTTAGTTTAGTAGTAAAAAAGATGCCCAAAAAAAATATTGTAGTTAATTATGATTATAAATAATTTATTTTACATGAAAAATAAAACCACACAAATTACCTTATCATCTCCACTACGCTTGAGCCACTTCCACCATAAGTTTTTGGTTAGATTGTAAATTTATAATTATAAATATTGTGACAATTTTTATTTTCGTTGTATTTTAATATTGTTTTATTAATATTTTTAATATTATTAAGTTAACTATTTTACTATAAGTTATTTACTAAAATATATAAAAATTATATTTTTTAAAATAAAAATGTTGTGGTGGTGGTGGTGGTTGTTGTTGTAGTAGTAGTAATAATAATTGGCATATACAATCCAACTAATGAATTTGACACTAGTATACAAATATAAATATTAGTAAAATTAGAAATTGTATAGAATTAAAATACTTTTCATACATATTTTTTTCTCCCATATCTAAGTAACGAAATCATCTTTCAAATAGATGAATCTTTGAAGCATTTTGGTGATAACATATATGGAATTTCAAACTCTTAGATTATCTCGCAATGACCTCTAAAATCGCGATATGAAACATAAAATAAGCAAGTATAATTAGAAAGAATGAGAAGAAATGAGCAAGAGAGGCAAAGTAGAGGCGATAATTCCATAGGTTGCGATGAAAGAGACAGCGATTGTAACACCCCAAAATTTACACATTTTTTTCAAGCAACACTCATAAATTAAAACCGTAAATTCTGGGGATGTTACCGCCACACTTAGTACCAGACCAGTTTACTTCTACCGTTCCGGTACCAAGTGCTAAGGCTAAGAAAACATTATCAGTAATACCATACCAAATCAAATTTATAAAAACGAAAATCAGAGTACGCACAAGTCTTACATAATTCGAAAAGCCAACTATTGTTTTTAAATAATAATTAAACAACATTGATAAAGTTGTTTCTGCAACTTAAACATAATAAAAATATGAGTCATAAATTAAAAAGAGAACGGCCACGTCTCTCTAGAAAATCGATCCAGCCCAGCTATCACTCTACCCCTCCTGATGTCCCGTAGACATCGATAGTATCAAAGTAAATATCTCCTACCTGCAATAGATCAGACGAGCCTTCTGCTCGTGGGAATGAGCAGTACCCATGAAACGGGTGATCAGTACGCTACGTACTGAGTAAGGTAACCGAATACTAAGGCCGACATATAACACATTAATTAATGCAGGATAATGATCACATACAATTACAACCCATACATATAATACACAGAAGCGTAAAGTAAAATCCATAACTTATAATCAACAAGTCCACACATAAAGCCCAAAAAGATCCAGATTAATCATTTAATCTTTCTTTTATCAAAAGTTGATACACACCATGCCTTTATCAATCCATGCGAGTACAGGAACACCCCACTATTGTAACCGGTGGGTCGGTCATACATAGGGTAAAACCCTAACCACTATTCCTAACTGGTGGATCGGCTTGGTTCCTATCCATATCAGATCCATGCGAAAACAGAAACACCCCACTATTATAACCGGTGGGCCGGACACACATAGGGTAAAACCCTAACCACTATTCCTAAACGGTGGATTGGCTTGGCTCCTGCTCGCATGGTGTTCTACTATAAGTAATTAGTATCTTTTAATAGCATTGACGATCTAGTTTGTCTTTATTGAGATCGGGATCCCCCACTATTATAACCGGTGGGCCGGATACACATAGGACCTCATGTCCTAACCACTATTATTACCGGTGGATCGGTCACACATAGGGTAAAACCCTAACCACTATTCCTAACCGGTGGATCGGCTGGTCCCGTCTCAATATCTTCTACTTTAAGATATTAGTGTCTTAAATATTTTATTCAAAAACATTTGACATTCATAAACATTTGCCCAGACATGCGTGACTAAATCCATAAAAACCCTAATCCCCATGCAACCCTACTCCATGCAAACCCTAACTACACATGACCCACGCTTCCATGCAAACCCTAGCTCCCATGCAAACCCAATCTCCACGTACCACATTCCATGCCAACCCTAGCTCCCATGCAAACCCAATCTCCACGTACCACACTCCCATGCAAACCCTAGCTCCCATGCAAACCCTAACTCCACGTACCTCACATGTGCAAACCCTAACTTCACATATACCACCCTTCCATGCAAACCCTAATTCATATGCAAACCCTAGCTCCACGTAGACATGCTTCCATGCAACCCTAACACCACAGGTCATTTTATGCAAACCCTAACATCATACCATTCCATGCAAACCCTAACATCATGTCATTTCATGCAAACCCTAACATCATGTCATTTCATGCAAGACCCTAACACCATGCCATTTCATGAACCCTAACAACATGTCTCAAGTCATATCATAAAATAATGACATAAACATACACATAGTTCTCATGCCACAGTTTATTCACACCAACATACTTCAACTCTACAATCATGCCACATGCGAAATAATTAATAATAACAAACATAAAATACATGGCATATCAAACACATAGTGCATACAAACACATAAATGGCCTTAGTAGACCCTTACCTAAAACGTTACCGGTCTTGGTGCACGCTCCTATTCCACTTGAGGGATTTGATTGGGTTCGCCTATTATATCAAAGCATACTAGAATTAGACTCTCTTATAAAATTTTATTATTCTCTAACTTATTTTAAGATTTGGTTTTTAATTAAAACAACACTACACAATAATTAACTATACAAAATATTACTTAAAAATACAAATAAATTATTATTTTCATTCGAAAGGGTGGTGATATAAGGGTTTCTACCCTTCACCAAAATAGTAATAGTAGTAATAATAATAATAATAATAGTAGTAGTAATAATAATAACAATAATAATAATAAAAGTAAAACATTATTAATAACACTCTTATTAGTAGAATATTAATATAAATAATACCATAATTCTTAAAATTACAAGGTGGCTTTCAAAATCACTCCATTTAATAATAACACTATTCAAAAATGTAATAATGATATTATATTATATATATATACTTATAATATAAAAGTTAATAAAGATAATAATAATAATAATAATAATAATAATAATATAATTAGTAATAATGTTAAAAATGTTAATAATAGTTGTAAAAAGCCAATGTGCGAGACTTAGTTAAAATTTTAGGTTTCTAATCCTCCTGAAATAATTACAATATTAAATAAATAATTACACTAATAATAATAATATTTATAATATTATTAATAATAATGGTAAACATGTAATAATTCCCTTAAATAACCAAAATTTGAGAATAATAATTTATCTAACTCAAGAATACTCCCAAACCTGTCAACAAAATTTAGAAATTAGGATTCAAATGAAAAAAAAATAATAATTATAATAATAATAATTAAAATTGAAATAACATTAAAAATTAGGATAAAAGCAGAATAATTATCAATAAATCGAAAGGAAGTGTTTAAAAGGTCTATGTTTTCACCTTGAGTCCGAGGGTATGGGTGGCACCAGCGGTGGTTCCCGGAGGTGGCCGGAAAATGGATCTAAGAGGGGTAAAAATGAAGAAAAAGAGGTGAGAGGGAAAGAGAAAAATAAAATAAGATTATAGGTCGGTGGAGGGGACTTAGCAGGAGTTATTGGTTGGCTTGGAAGGTGGTAAAAGTGGCGGATGTGGTGGCGGATGGTGGTTCAAGGTCTCGGGGTGGAATTTTCTGGCGAGATAACTAGTTAACTTTGCTCGATTATGGAGGCCCGTGAAAGGAGAATCGAAGTGTTTAGATGGTTTAGTTAATTAGATGGTGTTGCAGGGAAGAGTTTGAGAGGAAGAAGAGGCGGTGAGGTTGGCTAATGGTGGAGAAAGAGGCGTCTAAAGTGGCGGTGGCGCACCGATTGTATTTAGGGTTTTCGGGAAAAGAAAGCTCGATTTTGAGCCATACGAGGGGTATTTATAGTATTGGATGGTAGTCTCGAGTTGTGGAGGTTACCAGAATATCAATTTCGGTGGGAAAATGGGTTGATTTCGCTGTTGGTCGGGCGGCACAAATTCAAAATTTTGCCCGACCTTCGAGAGGGAAATAGGGGCAAACGTGGGGAAGAAATGGAGAGTGGGGCAATTCAAATAGAAGGGTATGTTGAGAGGAAGAAAACGGGCGGGATAAATGCCGGTCACGCCATGTGTGGCCCGCGGCACCATTTTCGGGGAGAAAGGGAGCTGGCAGTTATGGCGTCGGGCGGGAGGAGGAAGAAGAAGATGGGGGAGGCTGGACCGGGTGGTTCGTGGGAGAGAAAAGAAAGAAAAAGGGAGGGAGACCGGGCGGTTCGGCGTGAGGGTGAAGGAGGTTAAATGAAACGACGAGTTTTGAGTGTAAAAAGAGATAATGAACGGCGTTCCGGGCTGCCGTGCAACGGTAAAAAAAGATGAACTAAAACGCTGCGTTCGAGAGGAAGAAGAAGTGAAATGCAGCGTGGAGAGAGAGGGGGCGGCCACGACGCGCGGGCTGGGCCGCGCCGAAGGAAAAGGAAAGAAGAAAAGGAATTGGGCTGCGCAACAGGCCCAATTTGGTGAAGAAGAAGAAGAAAAAGAAAGAAAAGGAAAGAAAAAGGAAAAGAAAAGAAAAGGAAAGGAAAAAAAAAAGAAAAAAGGAAAAGAGAAATAATTAGGTTGGGTCAAATTAAATAAATCTGAATATTTAGGATATTTAAAATTAATAATATTTAAATAAAATAATTTTTAAATCCCTTTTTAGGCTAAAATAGGCTTTTTAAAGGATTTTTTCAAAATTTCCATTTTAAATTAATAAATCGCTCAAATTTTATTTTATTTAATTATTTATAAAATTAAAATTAATTTGAAACTATTTTCTCTTTCTTAAATAATTTGAATAAAATAATTTATTTAAATAATTTCCCAAATTAAATGCTTAATAGATAATATACCAAAATTTCCTTTACTTAACATATTTATAAAATTTCTTATTAATTGTCCTAATAATTTCCTTTTATTTTAGTAAAATAATTTATTAAATTATTTTTTTCGAATAAAACTTTATTTAAGTATAATATTTAAATTTAGAAATTTTCGGGGCATTTCAGCGATGGAAGGAAAAGAGTATGTTGGGTTAGACTCCCGATTATTTTTTTCTACTGAGAGACCCAACTTTTTATATGTTTATAAGGGAAAGCTGATTAGTATAAATTTTTTATTAGTTTATTATTAATTTTCTTACCTTGTAATTTCTCAAGTAACCAAACGGTCCAAATTTGGTTTCCTTCTAATATTTTTTTCCTTTTTCCCAATAATTTTTTTATAACCAAATAGACTAGAAGGGTACTGATAGCGGATATGTGATTTCAGACTCTTAGATTCTTCTGCTATGACCTTCAAAATCTAGATATGAAGCACGTACAAAATAAGCAAATATATTAAAAAAGAATGAGGAAGAGATACAAAGTAGAGGCGAAAATGCCATGGCTGCGATGAATCAAACAGCAAAGGAAGGAAATAAAAATATTAGGTTAGACTCCCGATTATTTTCTTCATAAAAAGACCCAACTTTTCTTATGTTTATAAGAGAAAAACTTATAAGTATAATTTTTTTTATTAGTTTCTTTTTAATTTTTTTCCTTGTAATTTTATGAACAATTAAACAGTCTGAAAATAGTTTCCTTTTTTCTTTTTGTCCGCCTTTCCCCAAAAAATTTCTATAACCAAATAGACTAGAAGGGTCCTTAATGATGTTGCCATTGTAATTGTGAAAAAGGTTAAAGGAAGGAAACGTTATTGGTGGAGAATGTCAATGTGAGATGAGATGATAAGGTATTAAAAGACATGCCGTTGAAGAAAATTTACCAAAAAGAAAAATAAAAAAGTATCTTAATTATTCTGCGCAGAATATGTTTAGTTAGTATTTTATGCTCTAATATTTATTTTTCAACTATAATTTTTAAAATTTATACTAATTTTAATAAATTTATTTCTTAAATATAATAAAATAATTAATATCAATAGACAACAAGTAACTACTACTATTCTCCGGAAATACACACGAATACAAATACTAATAGAATCCAACAATAGCAATCAAATGCAGGCTATGCTCTACCCAACGGTAAGGCAAGTCGGATCCCTTTATATATCTATATTTAATGGCGTATAATTAAATGAAGTTATTTTTATTTTATTATTTTTAAAAATTTTACTACCTTAATGATTGACGCCTTTAGGTGTTAGAACCCGCGGCACAACTCCATAATCATGATAAAGTACAATTGAATAATGTTCATCCTTGAACTTGTCTTCACTCTTCGGTGATGAATTTATTTGAACAGTTAGATCAAATAGATGACAAAAGAAAAAATAATTTTATACTCCCGGAGAAAGCTGGTAAATTAATTGGAAAGATTCAATGCACAAGCTGAAACAATATAGATGCTTCTCCAACTGAAGTGCAATCTCTGACATGCCCCTCTTCTCTCTATCCCTCGACCACGAGAGGAGAAATAACGGATGCAAGGATTAACACGTATGTCAGCTCCCACTAGTTTAGCTCTCAAGATATTCATGTATTATATACTCTCCTTTCCCTTTTTTCTTTATTTATTTTTTCTTTTTAATCTATTTTCCTCTCATGGTGACTTGATCGTCGGAACTTTTCCAAGTTATAAACATATTTTAGTCAATTATATATTACATTTATTTAAAACTTTTATCTATTAATTAGGTTAAATATATTTATTTGTATCAATTACATTATTTTTTAAATTTAACTTCTCTATTATACCTTTTTATAGTAACTAACTTAATCCACAATCTAATTTTAAAAAAGTTACTGGATATGAATTTCAGTAAAATTATGTAAATATTAGATATAATTAGAAAGTTAAATTTAAAAACCGACTTAATTGATACATAATAATAATAATAATAATAATAATAATAATAATAATAATAATAATAATAAAATGGTTGACTTAATAGAAAAATAAAAGTTTAATTGAACCTAATATATAATTTGTTATAAACTATGTTATCACATGGTGATGTTGGGTGATATTATCATTATATATTATATTATGTGTTTGTTAAGAGATAATTATTAATAGGGTCGTAAATGAGGTAAACTAGTTTGGTATTCTGCTAAGTTTGGTTTGATAAAAGCTTGGCTTAACTTATTTGTTTAATTAAATGAGACGAGTGTAAGCATCACTTTTAGGGTTATTTATTAAACGAGTTGAGCCTAAGCCTAGGTGTAACACCCCAAAATCACGACTTGAAAATTTCGTTTAAAATTTGCTTTGCGGAAGTAAAAATTAAAGAACGGTGGGTGTTACCGCCACACTTGACATAAGTCTGGTCTCCTCACCATCCTTACGTCAAGTGCTAAGGCTTAAAACAAATCAACTCATCCAAGGATAAGAGAAGTATAATACGAAATCAAGAGTTTTGCAAAAGACATATTTTCCATGACAAATGATTGTTTAGGAAATTAAATAACTTACCATTTAGAAAACAACAACAGAGTACGCAAAAGTCATTAATGGTCTGCCTTACACTTTTACGATCCAAAAAATTATAAGGAAAAATGGAAAAAGGGGCGGGGTCCACTCGCTCCCTAACTCTACCTATTCGCCGGGGTGACGCTCCTCGTAGTCTTTTAGCCAACGCATGCCCTGGACGTACTCATCTGAAAAGTGATAGCATCAGTACGACTTCCTCGTACTGAGTAAACCACAACGCCTCTGGAGAGGTAGCATACCCACGTAGCAAACATCATACAAGTACGGAATTTAAAGAGAACATATGCTCACATGCAAGGCCGTGATTTTGAAACACACAACCACATCACATTTAACATTACGAGCTAGGTCAAAATCTATATCAAAGGCATTTAAGGCATGCTTATAATTTCATAATCAATTTAACTTACCAACGACCATACATTATGGCCTAATAGGAAGAATTAGTGATATTCCAAGCAATCTCACCAAGGTTAAGTCATTCCTATTCTGATTATTATAGGAGTATTATGGTGGGTGTCTAATTCGGTTATAAAATTCATAGCAATTCTCAAGTGGAATACAATCCCATATCCATGACAAAGATTGTTAAGGAGGGTGGTACCAAAATAAATCACTCGATTCCAGGGCAAAGCTCGCCAAGGAAGCTACATGATATAACAGTCGCCCATACTAAACCTCATAACTCAAGACCTTAAGTACGCGCACTCCCTATAGGGTGTATGGAATACCTGTAGAGTAGAAGTGAGCCCCTTGACTCAAAGGCCCAAAACTATGCACTCGGCAGCTAAGTCCGAGGCATGAGATTCCTTTCCAACTCGAGTCTTTCTCTTTAAGTAATTATTGTCTTATGAAATTTCGGGTTATTATTTCCTTTTAGAATGTCGAGATTCACAACGTTCAACTTAGTCAACCATCAACAAACAACATCACATCCAAAGACCACAAGGTCGCAACCATTCCAAGCCAACACGTCCTAGGGTTAGGCATTATGCCATATCCCAAAAAATTATTCGATTCAAAGTTCAAACCAATTATCCAATTTTTCCAACATTTATTTTAAGGCCAACACTTAATTTAATTAATCCATTTATCCACTTTGGAACACCTTTTTGCCTTAATGACCAAAATACCCCTCAACCTATAACTACCACATTTTCCTTCACTTTTATTACTGAGTTTACTTACACAAGCCATTTGTCATGAAACACTAGTATAAAATAATTATTGATACTTTAAATCCGACAATCTCTTTGGTACTACAAAGGACCATATTATCCCTAACCATTTATCATACATAGTACATGTAAACACTATTAGCATGCATTTTAAATATTTCATAAGCTCTTACAATTTTCACAAATAAATCCCAAACACAATCATGGTATATAAAATTACATTTTACCTTAAACATACCCATCTCATTTTACTAGCATAAATCCAAGTTCGTTACCATTAGCATACACTTCTTCACATTTAAGAATATTACTTAGGCATATAAAAAGATTTCATGATTACACATATTTATTTACACATCATTATATTCATGTAGGAATGAACTACAACATGCTCCCATATAAACTACATTTTACCTTAGGCATATTCATCTCATTTTACTAGCATAATTCAATTTCGTTATCATTAACATACCCTTCGTCAAATCTTTAGAACATTACTTAGGCATATGAAAATATTGCATGATAACACATGTAAATTTACACATCATGATATTCATGTAGAAAAGAAATACATCATGCTCCTATTTCCCACAAACATACAATAATTTGATAATTTCATCCTATCATGATTTAATCCTAGAAAACTAGCCTATCATTTTGACATAAAAATTCTACCGTCTACGGGTTAGTTGGATTTACCTTGAGATAAGAAATATTAATACCACGAGCTTCCTCCACAAATACTCTAAGCGAGGTTGAGGTTACCTAGAAGTGAATACACCATCCAAACTACAAGCATTAATATTTATGCAAAATAAAATAATCAAAATACAATCTACCTAAGATAATACTTGAAAATGATTAGGAAATAAACGAGGTAGCCAATGCATGAATTTAAGCACCGAACCCACCAAAGATAGAGTACTTACTTTAGGAAGAAAAATAGCTGCTTGGGGAAGGTAGAACACAAGGCAAAAGATGGAATATTTTTGAGACTCAATTCGGTGGAGGGGAGGGGAGTTTGGGGCTGCGCTTTCTTTTCTTTTGCTGCTGGAATTTAGGGAAGGGAAAGAGGGGCTACAAGGGGAAAATTTAGAGGGATAAAAGGGAGAGGGAAGGAGGTTTTTTCTTCAGGTTACGGCTTAATAAAAAGAGGGGAAAGAAGGGGGAAAGATGCTGCTGCGTGGGTTAGAGTTAAGGGGCTGTAAGTGGGCTGTTTCAGGGGGATGATGGTGTCGACAGGTTTGCATGAAGAAGGAGGTCTGTAAGTGGCAGGTTGAGGCATGGGGAAGGGAATAAAATGGAGGGGTAGATGGCTAGAAAGATGGGGTAGGTGTGCAGGTTGAGAGAAGGGAAAAATAGGGGCTGCAAGTTGAGGGAAAGGATGGGTGTCGAAGGGTATGGCTGCAGGTTGGTTTTTGGGGATGAGGGTGTTGAAGCTTAGGAGAAGGGAAAGGGGCTGTTTGAATGCATGGGAAAGGAGGAAAATGGAGGGATAGATGACTAAAAAACTAGGATAGGGGTGCAGGTTGAGAGGAGGGGAAGATAAGAGCTGCAACTTGGTGGATGGGCTGGGGTTACGTGAGATTTGGGGCTGCATAAAGCTGGGTGACGTGATGGCTATGGCTGGGTTGTTTTACTGGGAATTTGCAGGGTGGAATGGCATGGGAAAGGAGGGAAAATAGGTGGGTAGATGGTGGAAAGATAGAGTAGGGGTGCAGGTTGGGGAAAAGAGAGTTGAGGCTGCAAGTTGGAGGGGAAGGGGTTGTTTGTCGAAGGGTGTGAGGAGGTTGCATGTGGGTCTGACGTGGGGGAGATGGGCTAGTTGATGGCTGCAATATGTAGGGCTGGGGGTGGCGTGAGGGAGGTGGAAATGCAGGGAGGAGAAGGGATATGTTTGGGGAAGAGGGAAAGCTGCAAGAAAAAGGAGGATAGTGCTGGACAAGAAGAGACATATGCATGGAGAGGAGAGGTAAAGGTGACGGGATGCATGGCTGCATGGGTTGCATACTCTTCGACAGATTGGGGGGGGTGTGGTTTGGTTGGGTTTAAGTGGGAAAAAAGGTGGGGTTTGATTAGGAAAAGATTAGCAAAAGCCTCCTAAAGTATTAAGCTCGCATGTAAGGTTATTATGAAAAAAATTACCACTTAAGCAAGGTTTAATTTCCTCCAAAAAGAAATCATGGTACTCTTATTATTATGATCAATATTATTATTATCATTATTTTATCACTTCCCTTATTTTATTTTATTTAAAATTATTGCTAACATTATTATTATTCTTATAATCCCCTTTTATTTTAATTACTCCCTTCTTATTATCGGTTTTATTAACGACATCAATTTTTAACTTCCTCTATCCTTTCTTACATTTAATCCAGGTTATTTTTATAACTCAATATTTATGGATCTACTCGAGACAACAAGGCGATCGTTAAAAAAAATAATAAATAAACAAAACACAAAAAAAAAAAATCTTATGGCTTACTTCACCTACTAATCAAACTTTAAGTCTTACGTGTCTAATTTAAAGATGAATTAATATGGGGTATTACACTAGGAGTATTTGGCTCAATTCGTAGGAGTATTCGGCTCAGCTCGGCTCATTTAAGACTCGTTAATAGCTCATTTATAGACTTATTAATAATTTTTTAATAAGCTCAAACTATTAAAAATATTTTTAAAATTAATTTTTTATATAATAATTATATTGTATATAAACCCTATATATAATATATAATGAAAGAAAAATACATGTAATATAATAAAATTGGGCCCAAATAGATATAAATTATTAGAATGGAAAATAAACTAAAAACCTAACCAACCTTACCTCTACGACTATTGCTCTACCACCTACCGTATTGAGTCCACAAGTATGACTAATTACTAAATTAGTCCCTCTCAATCTCTAAGCTTATCTCCTTTTTATCACATCAACACTCAATCACTCACCACACGGTCCACACCACTACATTAGTTTGTCACCATCATCAGACGCCAGTCTTATCTTCTCGCAATTCTCAACGCTGGCATTTTGGCTTGATCATCACCAATGCAGTTACTACACTAGCCCACGAGGCCATGACTTGTAGCTCTCTTGCCATTCGTGGCCACCACTCTAAACAATGAAGTTCACTCCATCTCCCTCGTCCAATTGTCATCCTAATTGTCATCTTATTTTTTATTTTGAATTTGGCTATCTCACCACCTTTTCTCCACTCATTCTTCTATTTTAGATATGTTGCTACACTTTGTAAGTTATTTTTACATCTTACTTTAGTGTTCTTATTTAATTGATTCATCATAATTGGGTCCAAATTTTAGTTTCAGTATTGTTGTTTTTAGGGTTTGGTCGGTGGTGTTTGATTTTAGTGAGTTTCACAGTGTTTGATTTTAGTGAGCTATGTGGTGTTTGATTTCAGTGATTTCATCTAATATGTGTTCAAAATACAACTTCAAGCATTCTTCATGAAGTAAAAGCAAACTTAAGTAAACTTCAATTTCTTTGTTTTGTGGCTTCATTTGTGCATATTTGGTATAGGTTTTGGAGATTCTTGTAGTTCTTGGCTTTTGCTTTCAACTGTTTATGCCAACCTTTCTATTTAGCTTATGTGGACAAATGTTAACCTTTTGGTATATTTATAGTGTTAGAGGGTAGGCTTGAGTTCTGGAGGTTGGCAGGAGGTCAAAGACGATGAGATAATGGGGGTAATTGTGGTGTTGATCGATCAGGACGATTTCAAATCGAGCCCGCAATTCACGAGAGAAAATGGGGAGATCGTGTGGGAGAAAAGGGGAGTGGCACAGTTCATACTGGAGTGTCCGTCGAGAGGAAGAGAATGAGTAGAAAAAAGGCCGGTCAAGACATGTGTAGCTGGCGGTGCTATTTTCAGCCCTCGAAGTTACAGGTGGGCGACGCCAGAGAAAGGAGGAAGAAGAAGAAGGTGGGCCGGGTGGTCGAGGGAAAAAGAAAGAAAAGACAAAGGGGGAGGAAACCGGGCTGGTCGGCTGTGGTTATAACCTTTAATGGAACGCGGCGTTCCAGGGAAATAGAGAAGAAAACGCCGCGTCTGAAGAAGGAATAAAAGAAGGAGTGGCGCTCAGCTACGGGAGAAGGAAGGAAGGAAAGAGGATTCAGGCCGCATCCAGGCCCAATCCAGCGTGAAAAAAGAAAAAGGAAAAGGAAGAAAAGAAAGAAAAAGGAGGGAAGAAAAAGAAAAAGGAAAATTTAAGTGATTTGGGGTTAAATAAATTAATTAGAATATTTTGGATAATTAGAATAAAATATTTAATTAAAATAATATAAAAATTCCTTTTTAGACTAATTAAAGATTCTTTTGAAAAATATTTCTCTTAAATCCCTTTTTAATTAGCAAAAAGCCCAATTTTTCCTTTATATAAATATTTATAAATTATTATTAATTTGTCCCAAATAAATCATTCCTATTCCAAATAAAATAAATAAATAAATAAATTAATATCCTAATAAATCCATATTTACTTATATTTTCTAAAATAAATATTTTTGGGACACTTCAGATATAATCATTTAAATAAAAGAATAACATTATTATATATAACATATTATTATTATTATTATTATTATTATTTACTAGAATAATTACTTAAAGAAGATAGTGTAGATAAATTATTAAAGAAAAGGTTCTTCATAATATGTTGTCCAAAAGATCAAAAGAATAGGCACGTAATTACTTGAGGGTAGGCTCGATCTAAAGGTTAGGCTAACTAGATATCGTTTTAGATTTTAAAGCTTTTAGAGTCCCAAATATTATAAAAAAATATATACTATATATCTTAATTTACGTATGTATAAATATATTTATTGTTACAGATTAGATTCTCCAAATATATTGTTAATTTTTTTCATTTTCCAATATATATATTACGGGCGCCAAGTAACTCTGCTGATTGCCTAGGACCCTAAAAGACATAAGACGGGCTCTACTAGAGCGGGCCAGATAATATAAAATAATAAATTTTGATTAATTAATTGCCCAGAAAACAATGTTTAAAAAAATAATTAATGAAAAAGTAACGCATGCCGAGACGCATGACACAAAAATACCTTGTTTGATGATCTTCGCTTTGCTCGAGGGGTGCCAGACGGTTTCTTACCAGCGAAGAAAGGGAGTGGGTTTCTGTAAGGAAAGGTAGACGGCACTCCACTACCACTAGTGATAAATTGTCGTTTTTTGACGACCACTACTCCCTCCCTCATTGGCGTTTTCAGCTTTTAATAACTCCTTAATTTTTTTATATTTTAAAGTTAAAATTATTATACATAAAATAAAAATAAAGATTATCGAATGAAATTTAATTTAGTGATAAAAGATTCCAAATTCGAATTTTTTCATCCACACTATCACGAGGGCGCTACGATTTCTACTTTCCTTTTACACTCACAGGTTACTTAGGCCTGAAACTCTCTGCTCTCCAGCATACGGTTCTGGTCGTCTCTCCAGCGAGGCTCCAACTCGCGTCTGCATCCCTCCATCTGTCTCTCCTCTTATCAATTCGCTCTTCACATTCTTTCCGGCGACCGAGAAAAGGTATGCGTTAGTCGATTCATTTTCCAAGCTTACTAAAAGTCTCATTTTTTGTTGATCACGATCAGATGTCGGTATTTGGTGAATTCCGAGATCCCTTTTCTTCCTCTGTCCGTAAGATCACTAGTTGTCCATCGTTATTCCTGCTTTGTGTCCATTGATTTGATCTTACCAGCATTATTTGAAAACCAGCCAGAGGTTTTCAATTTACATAGATTTCTATGTATATTTGTACGCTTTGCAGATATATGAGAGCGCGCTGGCCTTCAAAACATCGTTGGAATTACAATGCATAAATCTTGGAGTGTTTCATCTGCTACTTAGTTTGGATTCTGTATTGTTCAGGGTTCAGAGCATCGAACACAGGTTAATCATCTGTTACCCTTGATCCCAAGTTTATGCCGTACTAGTTAATAATAATATCCTTGTTGATTGTACATATGTGTGGCACAAATCACTCTTATTTGATCCTTATTTTTACTTGGCATCTTTAGTAACTGGTGCTGTAATGGAGGATTTTGACGGAGAAGACCACCGCAAACAAAATAACACCGAAGCAGCTGTGGATTCACTGAGTGCTTTACCTGCGGATGTTATTTATCAAATTATGGAGCGCTTAACCCTTCTAGATGCAGTCAGGATGAGTGCTTTGTCACGTAGTTGGAAAAAAAATTGGTTATCATTGCCGTGTATCGTGTTCGATAAGCAATTTGTTTGGTTCGTAAGGGATGGAGTCAAAAGGCGTAGTGAAAGGAGTCTTTATTTAATCATGCACAAAATTTTGCTCCGCCACCAAGGACCTATAGTTAAGTTTACTATAGATGTTGGCTTTGCCGATGGGGACATCAGCCAATGGTTATCGTATATTTCAAAGAGCGTTAGGGAACTCACGGTTTGTGCAAATTTCGAAGCGTCGTCATCACATGTGTTGTTCTCTTGTTACAAGTTAAGAAAATTGAAGCTCTATGGGGGCAAAATCAGCATCCCACCGACTTTCACAGGGTTTAGCAATCTCGTGACCCTCGAGCTTGAAGGAATTGTAGCTTCGGGAGACGATGTATTTGGAAGGCTAATTCGCACGTCTTCACAATTGGAAAAACTAGTGTTGTCTTGCTGCAGAGGCTTCGGAAACATTGTTATTGACTTCCCTCTACTCAGAACTTTAGAAATTTCAGGGACATGCAAATCAATTTGCTTTAAAAACGCTCCAAACCTTAAGGTTGCCAAGCTAGATGAGTTGTGTGTTGAGGGTTTAGGCTATGAAAAAGTGCTTACGCAATTTATTGGAAGTCTAGTTCACATGTCTTCACTACTGGAAGAGCTACAGTTGCCTGAAAAAGGCTTTGAAGACATCGTTCTTGACTCTCCTCTATTAAGGACATTAGAAATTTCAGGGTCATGGCAATCAATTTGCTTTAAAAGTGTGCCAAACCTTACGACTGTCATTCTATGGGGGCAGTATGTTGAGGATTTTGACTACGAAAAAGCGCTGAACCTGATAAACTTTCTTGCAAGTTCACGTACGATCGAGAAACTGGCTTTAGGAAGCACATTTTATGAGGTAATGTTTCTAGTATGTATTCTCTTATAAGTATCTCCTAGAATAATTTCTTAGTTTGGTTTTTTTCCCCTTATTATTATTATTGTTGTCTTCTTTAAAGTTACTACAATTTACGTTTTTTTTCTTTTCTTTTATCAATACAGAAGTTCTTCCTAAAAGACGATGTTGGGGAGAAGGTTTTTACTCTTGATCACGTGACGCATCTTACACTTAGTGTCATCAATTGCCAAAATGGCAATGGATTTTCTTATGTGACAAGCATGATGAGAACCTGCCCTAACATGACACATTTGCTCTTAGTAGTGGTGAGTTACCCCATTCGGATTGTCCCTCTAGCTTTGCGTCATTGGGGCATTTGAGTTAAGTCTGCACAGGCCCCAGAGTGGCATATTCATAAGCACTAGTGAGCCTTTGCCATTCCTAAGTGCCTGTTATATAGTCTGATAATAATTTTACGTTTCAGGGTGAACGCTCGGAAGAAGACGAGATTTTTGAGAGCGACCATAATTGTACGCTGGACCACCTGAGGCAGATTTATATATCGGGGTTTGAGGGTTCGAGGGTGGATCTCAAATGGATTGAATTTTTGCTAAAGAGTTCTCCCCAACTTGTGAAACTGGAAATCGTAAAACACTATGACCCTGAACAGGAGTGGAAGAGTCGAGAAGAGTTAATGATGCTTCCTAGAGCGTCATCTGAGGCTGAAGTTATCGTAGTTGATGAGGTGGACGAATTTTTAATGGAAAAAATTTTCCTAACTAGTTGGTCTTAATAAGTAATTCTCATACCGATCAGGTGGTGAGAAAGTGCTTTGTGTTGGTGTTGGTTTGTTATAGGATCACTACCCCGGAAAGGGGTTTTAATAACGATTATTTTATCGTTTTAATAACGGTTTTCAATCGTTATTGAACCGCCCGTTATTAAATTTTTAATAACGGTTCATAACCGTCATGAAAAATACACAAAAACCTGCGAATATGTGCGTAAACTTCATATTTAATAACGGTTTTTAAGTAAAAACCGTTGTTTAAAAGTAGGTTTTAATAACGGTTTTTCAATAAACCGTTGTTAAAAATAAGGTTTCAATAACGGTTTATAAGAAAAAACCGTTGTTGAAAACCAGATATTAATAATGGTTAATACAAAAACCGTTGTTAAAACATCATCGAATTACCGTTTCGGTCATTGATTATGCGTTTATTAAATCCTCTAATACGTATTAAATATGAGATTAGAAGGAGTTTTAATAACGGTTATATGAAAAACCGTTATTAAAACGTAGGTTTTAATAACGGTTCTATGAAAAAATCATTATTAAAACCTACGTTTTAATAACGGTTCTATGAAAAACCGTTGCTAAAACATATGTTTTAATAACGGTTTTAATTCGAACCATTATTAAAACTTAGGTTTTAATAATGGTTTTCATATAACCGTTATTAAAACTATAGGTTTTTTTTAGTATTTTTCTGTTTTGTTCCTGCCCACATATATGGTTGTATGTTCAAATAATTACCAAATCTGTAATGTAAAACAACATCAATTCATACCAAATCTGCAATCACACCATAAATTTCAATCAATCTATAATTGGTATGTATGTCTCAATGCATCAACTATACTTAGGAATAAAAATTAGTAGGCATACCACAACTTGGTAACTCTACACCCTAAAGTAAAGAGTTCAGAGATTTAGGCTAGAAGATCGAAAGATGTAGACGAAATACAAACCTGAAAATGCATGTAAAATATATAGATCGCTACCTAATATCAAATGAATGAGTGCACGTGTTTGGCCCATTGGTCTCTAACTTCATCAATTTCATCAACATTGTATTGCTGGTCTCGTGCATAGTCATCGGTGAAAAACTACAACGCCCATGTTTCAATTAATATACAGTTAGCCATTTGGTCAAAAATATATATGTCATGATTCATTAATAGAAAAATATGGAAAAGCAAACATACATGTCTTGGATCTATGTTGACCGATCTATTCTGGACTATAAGATCCATTGCTCTACATACATAGTATCCACAATCATCGCCATTTTGATATCGTGGACACTATCAAATGAATTCAGTTAGCTCTCTAACTATTAGATATTAATTTGAATTAAAATAAAAGACAAAATAGTTATCTTCTTACTTACCATGATAGGCTCATATTGAAGATTCTTTGGGTCTGGGACACCATTCCCACCTCTCATTTGATATGCCGTCCGTAGTGCCCTAATAAATAGAGTTGGATACATAATATTGTAAGTATATATACCTCAAATAATGAAAGTAGAATATATATATATATATATATATGTATAAATAAGCTAATGAAGTAAGAAGTGAAAAGTATACTAACATATCGATAAATTCCTTCCCACCACAACGAGCGACCTCAAAAGGCACGTCATAGGTTCGAAGGGAATCAAACACATAAACTTTATTAAGATCAGGTCGGACGACGTACAAAACCCAATATTCAGTTGCGAGGTGAGGAATGAGATAGAGCTTGTTGTATCCTTCAATCAAAATGTGATCCGCTAAATAGTTTATGTGCCTACACTCTATTATTGTACTACTATCAGCTATGTAGTATGGGCACACAAACACAATAGAGGACATCATTCCCTCCATTGCAGCGCGACTAGCTATCAACCTATATATGGACGACAATAACAATGCATATTTGTTAATAACTAATAACTCATATAAGAGGTCATAAAAATTCCATTTCTCTAAGAGTACTAAAATCTGAAATATGAAATAATGCTTACGTGACATAAACGGTGACACTCGTGGTTGACATCCATTCCTAATTATAAATGTCGCTTATATCAACCGTCGATACCATGTAAGTAGCATCGTCCCTTCCAACATACTCAGGACGACAATAAATGGAAATATAATTATTCCCGAGGTAGTTTTAGGCATAGAAATACAATAAAGTTAATGCTGGTAGAGGTTGGCGTATTTCTGAAGAAGGAATCTTTTGTGGGGCAACTGATTTTTCAGATTTAGCTCTCTTTCCTTTGGCAGCGCCCTCTTTTGTGTTGCTCATTCTACTAGTACCTCTCTTGGTTTTACTAGCAGGAGTAGTCTTCTTCTTTGATTCCTTAAATAATAATAATAAACAAAACATGTATTGAGCATATATATATGAAAAAGGTATAAATAATGTAACTACTAAACAAGGTCTAATGAAGATATCGAATGTCAATACCTCTTCAGTAGTGAGACGTATCTGATCCACGGGTCAAGGCACGAAGTTTCCATGAGCTTCTAGCACTGTGGCTGCCTCATCGCCCTCTTTATAACAAGGCAAGGGCGCATTGCCAATGATTGGAGTGTCAATACTTACTGGCCTTGTAATTAGGGCTAAGTTGTACCCATGGATAATTTGCGTTTGGGTACTGCGACTGATGCAGACCCTTCCTTTCGCCAAAAGAGTTGAAAGGTCATTCGTTAACAAGTTACATTTATGTAAACCCTAAACGAAAATATTACACATTATTAATTATTTATGACACCGAATACATTTAATAACAATTCATAGTTATGTAATGCTTACCTCGGAAAGAGAAGAAAGACGTGCATCAGCTTCACAACTGTCTCTGACACTATTTACATCAGGTATGTGAAGCTGATCATGGTCGATTGAATCGGATGGCTTATACCCTTGAGATTTAATAAATGACAACTCTTGCTCCATTGTTGCCATTCATTCAAATGCCACGTTCAATTTCTATGTGAGGATGGCGACTTGCTCATTAGTGTTACGAGAACCACGAGATCGACCACGTACGCTCGTTCTCGTAACACCTAATCCAAGACCCCTGTGTCTTCCAGGGTGTTCTACAATTCCTATAGCCTGGGATACAATGTTATATTGTTCTACCCCCTCTTCACCATCTGACGCTTGAAGTTCGTCCTATAATGTATATAATATATGTAAATTTAGCTTACATGAATAAGCATAATATAATAGTTTTCTAAAAGAAAACTAAGCAGGGTTCCAGATATTTACAAACTTAAAATTTTTGTCGTTGCAACATCTACATCTTCATTAATATATCCATCTCTTGTTACTCTAGCCTTCTTCCATAATGTACCAATATTAATGGACGAGGTACATGGGTCTAAGTCTTGGGCTATAAGCTATAAATCAAAAAATATTCTTATAATGTACCAATATTATAAACCCATCTGCAATACGCTGTAAATAGATAAATCACAAAATACATACCAACTCCTTTTCAAGGCTTGCATACCCTTTGCGAGCCATATTATGTCGGTATTTATTCTGCTTTACAATCTCTTTATTTTTGGCACTTTTTTTCCTATGTGACAAGCCAAAACATAGTGATATGGTTATTTCAATATTATGCACAATACTAGGATCGATACAAAAAATTTAATTGTTATCTAACAAATACCTTAAAATCACCCGTAAGACGATATGCAATAAACTGGTTCCAATTTTCTTAATCGATGAAACCGTATCGTTTGGGTGGATTTTGCCGTAGAGAACCATCCCTCTTTCGGTACATTTTTCTACGAGCTAAATATGACCTAAATGTTCTTAGACGCTCCCCACAATGTCTAAGAAGCCATTTCTTCCTACTCTCCGGCACATTAAACACTCTCTGCAAAATAAGACATATAAATGTATTAAAATTAATAATATTTGACATAAAAAAATGATTACATAAAATAGTATATTTATCGTGATTTCCTACCAAATATGCTCCTTATGACCCGTTGGAACCTGCTTCCAATTATTATAGGAGATAGGAACACGGTTACGTGTCACAAGTGAAATGTAAGTCAAGAACATGTCTGCATAAGGGCCAATGGGAAGATTGTAAGTATTCCATCCCAACTCGACCAGTTCTCCTTTATTCCTCATATCTGTGATGATTCTCATAATCGTCGGCCCTCTTTTCCCTTCTTCATCACTACTGTCCCTATCAATATTTTTATTGGCCATATCTCTAAAAAAAATTAATAAGTAAATTATGTTAGAATGTTATGTATTGAGCATAATTGAGTTGAAAAATGCATTTAAAAAAACCAACATAGATGTTATATGTTACAATATTATTACCCTCATTGCCTTCTTTTCCTTTTTTTCCCCCTTGTTTTTGGATTAGATTCAGGATCTGATATATATATTACTTCACGATGATCATCCCTGACATATATTTCCTCTTCATTAATTGTATTGTTATCATCGTTTAATAATTGAGTTGCTTGCACAGCTGAGACATACTCTTTTTTCCAATTGACATCATTTTCATCATCACATTCATTGGCATTTCTTTTTTTTGTAAATAGTACTATAGACCATCTGTTATCAGCAGTGTCAGTGACATAGAATACTTGTGTCGCTTGTGATGCTAAGATGAATGGGTCTTGTTTATGCTCTGCCCTATTAAGATCTACTAATGCGAATCCATCTTCATATCTAACCCCACTGCCGTTATCAACCCATCTACAGCCGAATACAGGGATTTTAAATACAGTGTAATCTAACTCCCATATATGTTCAATCACACCATAATAATTCATATATGCATAAGTTGGATTCTTGTCTTTCGCACTAGCAACATGTATTGCCTCAGCCACTAAAGTCACCCCACTATTCTGCATTGTACTCTTCCCATCTTGTTTTTTTGTATAAAGAGTGCAACCGTTGATCACATAACTAGTATATTGAAAAACTTCATAACAAGGTTTCTGAGACAACCAATGCAGGGTTTCGGAAATTAAAGTTGGGGAATGTCCGATGAGTGGAATGATGCGATCTCTTATCCAATCAATAAAGGAAAGATTATGTTTATCGATAATCCATTTCTTAGTCTTTGATGGATTTTCAATCCGTAAAGAAGTCATATGCTCTTCAATATACGGCTGAACATCATCACTGTTGTGTAATACATATAGATGTGCTGCACAGAACATGTTAGGGTCTACACGCCCAAACTGTTTGCCTCTAATACCCTGTCCTTTAAATTTGCCTGCATGTCGAGACTTAGGAATACCAAGAGCTTCAGCATTTGACAAGTACTTTGTGCAAAACTCAATTGCCTCTTTCACTAAGTAACTCTCAACGATATATCTTTCTGGCCGATATCGATTATTTACATAACCTTTTATCAACTTCATAAACCGTTTAAAGGGGTACATCCAATGCCCATGAACAGGTCCTAACATCTTTATCTCATAAACTAAATGAACAGTTAGATGTACCATAATGTCAAAGAATGACGGTGGAAAATACATTTCAAGTTGGCACAAAATAATCACAATTCCTTTTTACAAGGCGTCCAAACTATCAGGATGTATAACTTTAAAGCAGACAACTTTAAAAAACCAACAAAGCCTCGTGATAGTAATTCGAACATGTTTTGGCAAAATTCCACGTATAGCTATCGGCAACAAGTGCTGCATCAAGATATGATAATCATGAGACTTCATGTTAATTAGTTTCAACTCTTTCATTGACACGAGCCTTCTGACATTTGAAGAATACCCTTCCGGAACCTTGACACTGTACAAGAATTCACAAAATGAAATTTTCTATTTTCTGGAAAGAGTATGACATGCCGGTGGTAAATATGTTCTTCTTCCGTTGTCTCGGGTTGTCAGTTCACGTCTAATACCCATTTCTTCCATATCCATTCGAACATTTATCCCATCTTTAGTCTTGCGTGGAACATTAAGTAATGTACCAACAAGACTGTCACATATATTTTTCTCAATATGCATCACATCAAGGGCATGTCTCACGTAGAAAGATTCCCAATAAGAAAGGTTGAAGAATATTGACATCTTCTTCCACTCAACTGATGGAGGCTTATCTTTATTCTTCTTCCCAAACTTGACACTCAAATGTTTCATCTTCAGCCACACTTGTCGACCCGTCAACCGGATTGGTGCCTGCCCTTCTTCTCGGAATCCATTGAACGCTTTTCTTTACCTACGATAATGATGCTTCTTCGGTAAAAACCTACGATGCCCAAGGAACACATTCTTTCGGCCATGTGTTAGCTGAACAAATGAAGTATTCTCTTCACATATTGGACATGCATAATGGCCTTTCACACTATAATTTGATAAGTTGCCATACGTCAGAAAATCATTTATAGTATAGAATAACAATGCTCTCAAAGTCAAATTTTCTTCACTATATGCATCAAATACTTCAACGCCCATGTCCCATAAGAACTTCAAATCATCAATCAAAGGTGCCAAATAAACATCAATATCATTCCCAGGTTGGTTTGGCCCGAAAATGAGTAAAGACAACATCATATACTTGCGTTTCATATAGAGCCACGGAGGTAAATTGTATATAACCAAAATCACTGGCCATAAACTGTAGCTGCCTTGATTGTGCGGATTCATTCCATCCACAGAAAGCGCAAGGCGCACATTTCTTGCTTCTTTACCAAATTCAGGAAATAACCCATCAATCGTTATCCATTGTGGAGAGTCAGATGGATGTCTAAGAAGCCCGTCATCTATCTTGTCATCAGCATGCCATCTTAGGTTCTTGGCATCTTCAATATCATTAAACATCTGCCTTAATCTTGATATTATAGGAAAATACCATAACACCTTAGCAGACACCTTGTTCTTCTTGTATCGTGGTGCTTTGCATTCAGGATTAGGACAACTATCCAAAGATGCATTGTCATTACGATATAAAATACAATCATTAGGGCATGCATGTATCTTCTCATAACTCATGCCCATAGAGGATAGAATCTTCTTTGCTTCATATTTACGATCGGGTAGAACGTTATCATTAGGAAGCATATCCTTCACAAGTGACAATAATTCTGTGAAACTCTTATCACTCCATCCGTTACATGCCTTTAAGTTGTACAACCTTAAAGTAGCGGATAATCGCGTAAACGTCGTACAATCACCGTACAAAGGTTTCTCCGAGTCATTCAATAACTTCTCAAACATTTTTGGACAATCCCGAACACTTTCCTCAACCTTTTGAGTCATCTCCTCTAACGAATGTCCCTCATAGTTATCAAATGATGATCCACTACTATCCCTCCTAACATCATCATTTTCATATTTAGACTCTATTTCCCCATGCCATATCCAACAAGTGTAACTTGTATCAATTTCATACACAAATAAATGATCTCTCAAATCATTAGAGTTGACACGCTGAATATAAGCACACTTCAAACAAGGACAAACTATTCTACTAGAGTCCCGAGCATGTTCAACTGCAAACTTGATGAAAAACTCCACTCCTTCATTATATTCTCTAGACAGACGATTTGCAGACAACTATTTCTGATCCATAGTTTTTGAATCTAGATATATCCCACTTGAAAGTAATTATTAAAAATCAATTGAATTATAAGTTTAATAAGTCTCAAATCACTCATGCTTAGAAAGAATTAATCTCAAATGTATCATGCTATTCTGTATATATATATATATATACGAATCATACTAACAAGTTTCCAAAATTATATTAATGCTGATTAATTAAACTCCTCATACTTACAAAGAGTTCATATATATATATATATACATACATACATACGTAGCAAAATATTGTACAATTAATAGTTCAAATTACAAAAGATATACATACTACAGGATTTAAGCAATAGTAGTACTATATATATCAAAATGTTGCTACAACTCAAATACTTAAAAAACGAAAACTCATATCCCTAAAACTGAATCCCCCGATAGCCTTGTCGAGCCCGACAAAAAACTATAACTCTGAAAGTCCACTTATCACGATATATCATTTGATCCCTGACATCATCGCAAAAGAGTCTACTCACGGATACTCTAGGGTAACCGAGGTGGATACTCCGAGGTAAGCTATGACGATACCTCCACTCATCATCGATGACCATCAGTTCTCTTGATATCCTACCATACTCTCTAGCAAACAGCTCACCTTCAATAAATCTCGGGTGTGGTGTATCAGTGTGGTAGACAAACCACTGCAAAAAAGTAGACGTAGCCGATGCCTATGGCTCTATCTGAGGCAGGGTCAACAGAAGATGATAAGATCTGAAATGGAAGGGGTGATAGGATGAACCAGTCGCGTACAAATGACATAGCTCGTCATATAACCATATCACATGAGTCCGTACATTTGTATGTCGCGCCATATGAAAATACAGTGGAAGGTATGTCATCTCACTACTTACAAATGAGAACCACTAAATCTTATCATCAAGGTTGTTCTCGAAAGGATCTAAATTACAAAATATGTAAACTGATCTTCAACTAGCTAGACAAATCATAAATATATTCTACCAGATCATAACCAACTATGTAAACCTAACAACATCAAAATATTTAAAATAAGGACATAATCTTTAGTTATATATTTAACAAACTGGCTAAACATCAAACTATCATCAAATCATTCAAGCTACGCATAGTTAAAATCAAGTAGATATTAATAAGATAATATATATATATATATATACATATATAGTACAACCTAATAAACCCTATATGATGATTATTATTATTATTATTATACACAATTATTCATCTCTATTTAATTTTTATCACAACATCGATGCCCAACCAACCTCCTCAACTTTTCCCCACAATACCCTTATCCTCAGGATTTTTCCCTATAGCCCTAGTTTATATTTAGTATAATCAACGATAAACCCTAACCCTAATCCTCCCCCTCCCCCTAACCCTAACCCTCCCTCTAACCCTAACCCTAACAATAATTAACCCTAATAAATTATAATAAAAACTAACACTAACCCTCATAAGATAATGATCCTAAACCTATAGCTAACCCTAACCCTAACCCTAACCCTAACACTAACCCTCCCCCTAACCCCAACCCTAACCCTAACCACAATAATTTTAGATTATATATACACATCTTATATATAAATATATTATAAATATATATACATATAATAGAACACATATAAACACACATTTTACGGAATATAAATACACGTCTTACAAAATATATATTAAAAAAAGCATATAAATATACATGATCTGCATAATAATGTGAGTGCTAAAAAATTTTATATAGACCTTAATTTTATACTTAGAACGTACATATCTTATGATAATAATATATATTTTGGGTTTGTGGATTCTCTTAAAATAATAATACATATTTTTATAAAATAGATTATAAACACATATATATATATGTAAAGGTCTCAGCCATAATAAAAAAAGGACAGCAAATTTTTTCACCAACACATCAAACAATAGATTTTCGAACAACAAACCGCAAGTTTACAATAACAAACAAACACAACCTCTTCAATGTAACATGCATGCATTTATATATATATATATACATATCAGTAGAGACAAATTAAGCAATGAGGGAAGAACAAACACATACGTAAAGGGAGCGACGACGTGCAAGTTGAGAACGGTAATGACGAAGGTACAAGTGCTGGCTATATTCGCAAGAATGACACCGCGTACATGGAAAGCCAACAATGGCAGAGGGGTGGTGGAGAGATGGTAGTGCGACAGTTTCCCTTAATTCAAAGGAGCTGGAGTGGTGGTGCAAGGGTTTGCAAGAGAAAGAGAGTACGAGAGGGAAGCGATAGAGTCTGAAATTTTTGGCATGAAATAGAACAGAACGAAATAAAAGGAAGTTTTAATAACAGTTCTTATAGGAACCGTTATCAAACTATATTTTAATAACGGTTCCTCTAAGAACCGTTATTAAAACATTGAAAGTTTTGACAACGATTTTTGTTTGAATCATTATTAAATCATGTTTTAATAATGGTTTTATGTGAACCGTTATTAAAATGGCCGTACAAAATTTCACCTTGCACTTTTAATAACGGTTATTACCTAAAACCGTTATTAAAACTTCCCGCGTATTAATTTTCACACATTTGACGACGGTTTTCGAACCACCGTTATTAATGTCCCGTTATTATTTCCTGTTTTTGTAGTAGTGGGTGTTCGCGGTTGATGACTTTGCTTCATGTTTGTAGATTTTCTCTAGGCTTCATGTTTGTTCCTGACTACTTAATGTGGTTTTACTTGTTCTTGGTTGAGGAATTCTGTTTTATTATGACGGTTATGATAGTAGGGCTTTATGACGGTTATGGTCAATCATTTTTCCCTGCGTTATGTTCTGGTTATGTTTTATTATGTAATACTTCATCCGTTTTTAAAGGAAATTTTATAATTTTTAAAGATAAATACTACTTTTTTAAAAAAAAAATATAATATATTATAATATAAAAAACTATCTGTTATATTCGCATTAAAAATAATTTTATAATATTTTTTTTACAATTTTTAAAAATATATATTAAGACATATTAATAGTTAAAATGTATTATTAAAATTTGCGAGAATAGGAAGGGCTATGCGGTTCGTGCAAGATACCAAGGTGTGGCTTTTGGTTTGTATCTCAGCCTTGGCTTAAGCTCTACACGAATGTGGAGTAATCAGGGAGATGCTTTCATCTTTTGCCTGCACAGGTTTGTGCCCTTTTGTCATGTTCCATCAAATATTGAAAAAAGAGGCCCTCAGGCAATATCTGATGGCATAATCATTAATCATTATCTCAATTTAAATTTAAGGGTTTATTCTGACATCTTTTGATGGCTACAAACAACATTAATAATAGGAAAATTTTACCGGGAAAGGGTGATTTTGTAATCGGTCATTAAAGCTCCATTTTATTTAAGAAAACTGTTGACCAAAAAAAAGGAAAAAAAATAAAGATAAGGAATTATTTTTATTCCTCCGCTTGGTTACTTTAAAATTTTTGTGAGAAATATTTCTTTTGAAAAAAACTTTCTTGTGTTTAGTTTAGTAGTAAAAAAGATGCCCAAAAAAAAATTGTAGTTAATTATGATTATAATTAATTTATTTTACATGAAAAATAAAACCACATAAATTACCTTATCATCTCCACTACGCTTGAGCCACCTCCACCATAAGTTTTTTTTGTTAGATTGTATATTTATAATTATAAATATTGTGACAATTTTTATTTTCGTTGTATTTTAATATTTTTTTATTAATATTTTTAATATTCTTAAGTTAACTTTTTTACTATAAGTTGTTTACTAAAATATATAAAAATTATATTTTTTTTAAATAAAAATGTTGTTGTGGTGGTGGTTGTTGTAGTAGTAGTAGTAGGAGTAATAGTAATAATAATAATAATAATAATAATAATTGGCATATACAATCCAACTAATGAATTTGACACTAGTACACAAATATAAATATTAGTAAAATTAGAAATTGTATAGAATTAAAATACTTTTCATACATATTTTTTTCTCCCATATCTAAGCAACGAAATCATCTTTCAAGTAGAAGAATCTTTGAAGCATTTTGGTGATAACATATATGGAATTTCAAACTCTTAGATTATCTCGCAATGACCTCTAAAATCGCGTTATGAAACATAAAATAAGTAAATATAATCAGAAAGAATGAGAAGAAATGAGCAAGAGAGGAAAAGTAGAGGCGAGAATTCCATAGGTTGCGATGAAGGAGACAACGATGGAAGGAAAAGAGTATGTTGGGTTAGACCCCCGATTATTTTTTTCTACAGAGAGACCCAACTTTTTATATGTTTATAAGGGAAAGCTGATTAGTATAAATTTTTTATTAGTTTATTATTAATTTTCTTACCTTGTAATTTCTCAAGTAACCAAACAGTCCAAAATTGGTTTCCTTCTAATTTTTTTCCTTTTCCCAATAATTTTTTTATAACCAAATATACTAGAAGGGTACTGATAGCAGATATGTGATTTCAGACTCTTAGATTCTCCTGTTATGACCTCCAAAATCTAGATATGAAGCACGTACAAAATAAGCAAATATATTAAGAAAGAATGAGGAAGAGATACAAAGTAGAGGCGAAAATGTCATAGTTGCGATGAATCAAACAACAAAGGAAGGAAATAAAAATATTAGGTTAGACTCCAGATTATTTTCTTCATAAAAAGACCCAACTTTTCTTATGTTTATAAGAGAAAAACTTATAAGTATAATTTTTTTATTAGTTTCTTTTTAATTTTTTTCCTTGTAATTTTATGAATAATTAAATAGTCTGAAAATAGTTGCCTTTTTTTTTGTCCACCTTTCCCCAAAAAATTTCTATAACCAAATAGACTTGAAGGGTCCTTGATGATGTTGCCATTGTAATTGTGAAAAAGGTTAAAGGAAGGAAACGTTATTGGTGGAGAATGTCAATGTGAGATGAGATGATAAGGTATTATAAGACATACAGTTGAAGAAAATTTACCTAAAAGAAAAATAAAAAAGTATCTTAAATATTCTACACAGAAAATGTTTAGTTAGTATTTTATGCTCTAATATTTACTTTTCAACTATAATTTTTAAAAATTTATACTAATTTTAATAAATTTATTTTTTAAATATAATAAAATAATTAATATCAACAGACCACAAGTAACTACTACTATTCTCTCGAAATACACACAAATAAAAATACTAGAAGAATCCAACAATAGCAATCAAATGCAGGCTATGCTCTACCCAACGGTAAGGCAAGTCATATCCCTTTATATATTTATATTTAATGGCATATAATTAAATGAAGTTATTTTTATTTTGTTATTTTTAAAAATTTTACTACCTTAATGATTGAGGCCTTTAGGTGTTAGAACCCGCGGCACAACTCCATAATCATGATAAAGTACAATTGAATAATGTTCATCCTTGAACTTTTCTTCAATGAGAAATTTATTTGAACAGTTAGATCAAATAGATGACAAAAGAAAAAATAATTTTATACTCCCGGAGAAAGCTGGTAAATTAATTGGAAAGATTCAATGCACAAGCTGAAACAATAGATGCTTTTCCAACTGAAGTGCAATCTCTAACATGCCCCTCTTCTCTCTATCCCTCGACCACGAGAAGAGAAATAACGGATGCAAGGATTAACACGCATGTCAGTTCCCACTGGTTTAGCTCTCAAGATATTCATGTATTATATACTCTCCTTTCCCTTTTTTCTTTATTTATTTTTTCTTTTTAATCTATTTTCCTCTCATAGTGACTTGATCATTGGAACTTTTCCAAGTTATAAACATATTTTAGTCAATTATATATTAGATTTATTTAAAACTTTTATTTTCTTAATTAGGTTAAATATATTTATTTGTATCAAATACATTATTTTTTAAATTTAACATCTCTATTATACCTTTTTACTTTAACTAACTTAATCCACAATCTAATTTTAAAAAAGTTACTAGATCTGAATTTGAGTAAAATTATGTAAATATTATATATAATTGGAAATTTAAATTTAAAAACCGACCTAATTGATACAAAATAATAATAATAATAATAATAATAATAATAATAATAATAATAATAATAATAATAAAATGGTTGACTTAATAGAAAAATAATAGTTTAATTGAACCTAATATATAATTTGTTATAAACTATATTATCACATGGTGATGTTGGGTGATATTATCATTTTATATTATATTATGTGTTTGTTAGGAGATAATTATTAATAGGGCCGTAAATGAGGTGAACTAGTTTGGTATTCTGCTAAGTTTGGTTCGTTAAAAGCTTGGCTTAACTTATTTGTTTAGCTAAATGAAATGAGTGTAAGCATCACTTTTAGGCTCATTTATTAAATGAGTTGAGCTTAAGCCTAGGAGTATTCGGCTCAGCTTGACTCATTTAAGACTCGTTAATAGCTCAGTTATAGACTTCTTAATATTTTTTAATAGGCTGAAACTATTAAAAAAATTTTTAAAATTAATTTTTTATATAATAGTTATATTATATATAAACCCTATATATAATATATAATGAAAGAAAAATACGTGTAATATAATAAAATTAGGCCCAAATAGATATAAATTATTAGAATTGAAAATAAACTAAAAACCTAACTAACCTTACCTCTATCACTACAGCTCTACTGCCTACCGTACTGAGTCCACAAGTATGACTAATTACTAAATTAGTCTCTCTCAATCTCTAAGCTTATCTCCTTTTTATCACATCAACACTCAATCACTCACCACAAAGTCCACACCACTACATTAGTTTGTCACCATCATCAGACGCCAGTCTTATCTTCTCGCAATTCTCAATCCTGGCATTTTGGCTTGATCATCACCAATGCAGTTACTACACTAGCCCACGAGGCCATGACTCATCGCTCTCTTGCCATTCGTCGGCCACCACTCTAAACAATGAAGTTCACTCCATGTCCCTCGCCCAGTTGTCATCCTACTCGTCATCTTATTTTTTATTTTGAATTTGGCTATCTCACCACCTTTTCTCCACTCATTCATCTATTTTAGATATTTTTATAGACTTTGTAAGTTATTTTCACATCTTACTTTAGTGTTCTTATTTAATTGATTCGTCATACTTGGGTCCAAATTTTAGTTTCAGTATTGTTGTTTTTAAGGTTTGGTCGGTGGTGTTTGATTTTAGCGAGTTTCACAGTGTTCGATTTTAGTGAGCTACGTGGTGTTTGATTTCAGCGATTTCATCAAATATATGTTCAAAATACAACTTCAAGCATTCTTCATCAAGTAAAAGCAAACTTTGTTTTCTTTGTGTTGTGGCTTCATTTGTGCATATTTGGTATAGGTTTTGGAGATTCTTGTAGTTCTTGGCTTTTTCTTTCAACTGTTTATGCCAACCTTTCTATTTAGCTTATGTGGACAAATGTTAATCTTATGGTATAGAGTATGTGTGTTTTTTGATTTTCTTGAAGGATAATTTGATGAATGTTTCATCTGAGTGTTTTATCTAATAATTATGAAGTTAAGGGTGTTATTTACAAATTAATGATAGTAGTGGGGTTCCCTTTATACTTTGGCACTGACTTTCCATATGGGAAAGTGGACAAATGTATCTTAATGTAAAGCTTTGCACATGTTTCCAAAATGGGTGAAATGGTGAAAAAAACCAACTACTATTTCCTTGATTTTCTTTTCCTCCCATATTGAAAATCGGTTCATCTACCAAGGACTTGAGGAAATATATATGTTGATATGATATTCTTGACACACTGAATCAAATATGAGAACATAATGTAATTAGTAAATAAAAGAGGTAAATGGTACTTAAAAAAAAAGCTAAATAACATTTTATCCAAAAAAGGCTAAACACATCAACATTAAGACTTAAAGACAACTTTCTAGATATAGAAAATCCAAACCTAAGAGCGGAGGCTATACAACACATTTTATGAAACATTGGTGCATTCACAATTTCCATATTGTCAAAATCAGCTTACAAGATCTAATTTTGATTGCCTCTTTGTAAAATAATATCAATTTGATTATAATGTGTATAGCATATATGTATATATATATATTTGTCTTAATATATTTTTATTATAATGCTGATATGCTAGCTTAGCATCTTCTCTTTTTTAAATCCTATCTAAAAAGCAACTACTTTTTCTATGTTGATTTGGTTTTAGGTTAAAGAAGTTTAAATATTTTGGTGGTTAAAGAGTTGAAGTCAACAAAAATCTTAGTAGATAGCATTAGCAACACCTTATTTTTTTTTTAATTTTGTTATTACTTTATTAGTTTTTAGGTGTTTTTATCTATATGTGTACTTTTCTACCAAATGTTTACCTCTTTAATAAATCAAAACCAAAAGTTTAAATTTTTATATTTCGATGCTTCACATGTATTTCTTATTTTAAATCTTGTATCAAATTGTTTAATAAAAAACATGATTTGATATGTCGCCACAATCTAATTTTCTTAATATCCTTACTAACAATTTTTTTTATGTATTATGTATGTAAGTTGAATAAAATTGTTGTAGTTTGTAATCATAATTCTATATTATTTGTTTTTGTATCTTTCATAACTTACAAATTTAAGTTTTTTATAACATTATTATTGCTTCTACTACCAAGTTTTTTTTGTTCCCTTTTTCAATAATTATTTATAACTTGTGAATATGTCAAAATTGATATATTGTAAATTTTTTTCTTCTAAATAAGGATCGACCTCAGCACATTTAGAATCTTCCTTCACAAGTTTAGCTATGGAATAAGGTAATTATGTGGCTGACATTGTAGAAGAAAGATTTGAAGAATTATGTAATGAGAAAGAGGGGGAGCCAAGTACTATAATAGAAAATGATGAAGAGGATGAGGATTGTGCCATAAAGAAAGAATATTTGAAAGAAAACTTTGATGGTATGGCTAGAATTCAAAGAGGTTATGTTGAAGGATGAAACAAAGAAAGCATAATGCAATAATTCCCATAACAAGCTTGTAATTGTTGCTGGTAGTACTACTTCCCATTTGAAAATGCACTTGTCTACCGGTGCATACTATAAACCAAAAGGTCAGTAGGCTTAGTCTTTGACAAAATTAGAGGGGGTAAGTTCTGCTACTTACTTCAGGTTTGATCCTTACAAATCAAGAGAAATTTGGGCTAATGTTGTTCTTGTGCATGAATACCCTTTTAATATGATTGAACATGAAATGTTCAACTAATACTTGAAAACATTAATTCATTATAATGAATTGTCATGTGCTATGGTAAAACAAGATTGCATTGCTATTTATGACCATTATAAGAAGAAAATGAAGCATGTGTTGAGTAAGGTGTAGAAAAGTAGTATTACTACTGATTTTGTGGAAGGTAGATGCTCAAAAGATCCACTATATGGTTGTGATTGCATATTACATTGGTGATGATTGGTTGCTACACAAGTATGTTTTGAATTTTTTCCAGTTACCTCCTCCTTATAGTAGTTTGACTATTTCTAATGCCTTATACAAAGACTTTGAGAATGGAAAATTGAGAACAAAGTTTGTAATGTTACTATTGATAATGTAATGAATAATGATAGAGTTATCATGATAGCAAGAGAGATCTTTGCTTCCAAGAATGGTGTGGATCAAAGTGGAGAGAAGCGCAGGATCTAATCAGTACTAAGTTTTGATCATCCACAGTTTGAAGTTGAAGAAAAGAGGATTGGTTTAATGCCGATTAAACTCGGTTTTGTGCAGACTTGAAGGCTTAATACTTTGAATGTTACAATACATTTAAAGGCTCGAATGAAGAAGGAAAGACCACAGGTTTTTCTTAATAGAAAGATACTCCAAAGAGAGGATAAAACACAGGCTTAGCTGGTTAATTTTGTGATAAAAAAAATTCTATATATCATTCATGCCATGGGTGTACAAGTTAGGCCTTATATAAGGGAGGGAGACCGACTACAAGGCCCTAAATCAGCCGAGTTTCCCCTCTTAATCCAAGTCATTTAACTCACTTGAATTAAGCCCATATAATACCTAAACTTACTCATAATATCATCATCTAAATGATATTAATGACTAACATTACAAAGCCACACAATCAACTATGGTACATACATGAAATTACAACAAAATTCTAGCTTACATAAAATACACTTAGGGTTTAAAACAAGTTGAATATAACTAATGATAACATCACTATATCTTGTTGTAGAGTCATTCCATCTATACCATAGCCTTGCATGCTTTGAATGCTTGTACACATTAAGTCTTGTTTGGTGTGTTAACATCTTCTCCTTACAAATATGTAATATACCTGGAAGAATATCTTGAATCATTTTCAATACCAAATATAGACATATAATCAAGAATATTTAAAATGATTGAATTCATTATTAAGAAAGCTAATTCTTCCTTACCTTGAGAATCAATGGAAATATGAGAATCATTAGATGCACTAGATGCACCTGCATCAAAGAATAAGATATCTTTTGTTGGAAAAAATATTTCATGTGAGGTGTTGTACCCACATCATAAATTTTTTAGTGTAAGATGTCATTGATTATATTAAGAATATTACTACAAATGTGTCAGAAAGTGTGAAATATTTGGTGGGCTCTGAACCACGTTTAAAGCTATTTAGTGAGATTGTTAAGCAAGTAGGGATGCCTAAAAGAAAATTAGTGTTAGATGTGATCACAAGATGGAATTCAACTTATACCATGTTATCCATTGATTTAGAGTATAAAGATATATTTTTAGATATACTAAACAGGATTTGAGATGCCAATGGTTACTAATTCCATGGGAATGGAAGGAGGCAGAGGGTGTATAGGGTTTTCTTTTGATTTTTAATGAGATTATAAAAATTATCTTAGGAAGTGAGTATCCTACTTCAAATTTTTATTTATTAGAGATTTAGGTGGTAAAATAAGCTCTAGATGAGAAGTAGTTTGTGATGATCTTTTTATGTAATTAATGGCCATTACAATGAAAGAAAAGTTTGATAAGTATTGGAGTGAATATATTATATTGATGTCTCTTGCTTACATATTATATCCTTGCTACAAAATGATATTAGTTGACTATAAATTTCCTATCATTTACAAAGGTGATGCAAGGAAAAATGTTAATAATGTAAAGATAGCATTGAGAGAGATTTTTTATGATTATGCTCAACATTATGTAAGTAGTATTCAAAATGCATTGGAGAAGGATAGTGGTTATGAGGTTGAGTTTGGTAGTGTCATTGAGAAAGGAATACTGTCTAGGAAATCAAGGTTTGAAAATTTTATTACTAGTACCCAACAATCCAGCAAATCAGAGTTAGATATGTACTTGGAGGAGGGTGTATATATGTGTAAGGATGGTTTAGGATCTCCTTTTTCAACACTCTATTGGTGGAAGGGGAATACCTTGAGTTTCCTATCTTATCTCAAATAGCACATTATACTTTATCAATTTCTAACACATCGGTCGCTTTTAGTGTAGGTGGGAGAGTAATTGATCAATATTGAACATCTTTAAATCCCCAAATAGTTGAAGTTTTAGTGTGCACCAGTGATTGTGTTCACTCTAGTTAGAAGCTTAAGGAAAAGGTGAATGTTTTTTTTTTACTCTGTATTTGAGTTTAATTTAATAATTTAGCCTCATTTCAACCCAATAACTAATAATTTTTATTAGATTGCTACATTTTTTATAGGAAAAGGAATTTGAAGGTATGCTAGAATATGATTTGCCATAGTTTGGTTTTTGATATTATCATATAAGGTACTTGACTCTCTAGTGACTCCAACTTTATACAATATATAGGCATTATAATAGATTTTGCTACTTATTTTTACAAAACTTTTGTTGTTTGTTTTTGTATATACTAACCAAGAATATTTACATGTATTAGGTCCGATACAAGATTTGTTTTGCATCTAAACTCTTATGATCCAATGATCATGGTGGAACCTGTGTGTGCAACTAGACGGGATGCAGTTTATGACTGTCTCATTTTGGTGGGGTTTGAAGGAGCATGGTGGATTCTATTTACGAGCATAGTGGATCCTATTTATGTGCAGTGTGGATCCTTTTTTGTTTTCTATTTATGTCATTATATTGACATTTTTGGAAGTTTTATGTAACTTATTATTTTATTTTGATAGATTTTCTTGTATTATTTTTGGATTATTTTTATGATGGTCTAAGTTATATTACTAGCAAACTATGTGGATAATCATGTCATAATGATGCATTTTGGCATGATACTAGATGATGATGATGTGTAGGTTTGATAGCTAAATGACTTAATGTTTTAAATAAATCTAGATGGATCTGTTTTTTTGTTGATTATAAAAGGTATTAATAATTACAAAAGAGAGATAAACGAGGTCAAACAAGCCGATTACGAGCTCTAACAAGCCGAATGAGCTCTAATGAGCCAAATGATCCAAATATGTCAAACGATCAGAGTGAGCTCTAAACGAGAAAAATGAGTAGTAAATGAGCCTTAAACAAACTAGTCAAGAAAGCTTGTTTGAGTTTGTCTTGTTTATAAAAAAGGAGCCGAGCTAAGCAGCTCGCGAGCCATACTTGAGTTGAATCTAAACATCCATTATAAGGCTTGGTTTGAGCTTGAGTAGAGCTTGAGCTACCATATTTTTACATAAGCCGAGCCCTAACCAATTTTTGTTTGGCTCGACTCATTTACAACCCTAATCTTTAATACCATGAAGTTCTAATGTATCATATAACCATAATAGAGCATGTATAGCTAGTTATATGTCATAAGCATCATATATATTTAATATGATCTCAACATTATTCTAGGACTTTATATACTTATGAATCTTGTTGAGGAGGTCAATTGGCCTACATAGTACGAAGCGTACTAATGTGCCCGTTTGATCGGTTACCTACTCATTCCTACAAGTAGAAGACTATGTGTAGGTTTTTAGGGATGGTTGGTAGTGAGACTAAGTCATTTTAGGCTTGAGGCTTGAGAGCATGGACATGCAAAGAATGTTTTTTGGTCCCTAAAGGACCAAGGTTGGGGCTACGACCTACCTTTGTTGTCTACCATTGTAGCTCTTTATTTCTGCTGAACCTACTTCCATATATTTGAATAGATTAGCGAATGTTGAGGTCCTATTCTATAAACATTTTCTTTAAGTATCTATATAACATGTGTCTTGCGCACTCTACTTTCATTTTGATTGGTTTGGGTTCTCAGCCTTGTATATAACATGGGACAGGCAGCTGACGCGTATCCTATATTATATGTGGCGGTAGCACCCCATTTTTTCTAGGTATGCTTAAGATCATTTTCGCTTCAACAATATTTTAAAATAAAATTTTTTAGTCGCGAAAATTAGGGGTGTTACATATTGATATTAGAGCTTCTTTTAAAAAAATCTTCTCTAGTTTTAATTTGTTTAGGCTGATACCACATGTTGTTTTAAATGATTTCCCAACTATTTGGGTACTTAACTGAAATTTGGAGTATTTTCAAATATGAAATGTTCATGAGTGAGAGTGTCTTGGAATGTACTATAGATAGCCTCTATGTTGATTTGTTATACAAGTCTTAGTAATCGGTAAATTGGTTTTTTTTGTTTAATCCTAGTCTTTAGGAGTCCATGGCTACCAACTGCTGTTATGAGCACATCAAGGCATTTATGGAGACTATCGGTTCTTAAATGGAATTTTAGATCCGAGCACCACAACCATGGCTGGTACTAGTACCCATACTAGTTCTAGAGGAATGGCCCAAGAGGGCTGGGCATCATCACCCATTGATGGAAAGATGGGTCAAGGATATGGATAAGACCTTCATCGCTTGTGGTTGTCCATTGGACAAGAGTGCTAACGTGGTAGTGTATTACTTAAGGAGAAGAGTAGATACATGGTGGAGGAGAGTCTAGTGTAGAGGCAGAGAGCTTACTATTTGGGGACCCTTCCTTGAGGCAGTTTGATCGCAATTCTGCCCCACTCATCTCTGTATGAAGAAGTATGACGAGTTCATAGTCCCTTAGTAGGGAGGCATGTTGATAGAGAAGTATTACATGAGGTTCATGGACTTCGTTTAGTTTACCTCTAAAGTAGAAGTAGTGAGGTGATGTAGGTTCACCACTTTAAGATTGGGTTAGAAATCATATACCGGGAGTTATTGGTAGGAGTTACTCGGCCAGACATGGTTAGAATATATGAGTAGGCCTTGGAGATTTCCCAAGCCATCTAGGTCAGGAGTTCCTAGATGGGGGACAAGAGGAAGTTTGAGGGTCACCAGCATTCCAATAATAGGAATAAGGCTTACTCTAGAGGTAGCATACAACCTAAAAGTGGCTGGAGTATGGGGTCAGCACCTCGAGTTAGTGATTAGTCTGCGATATGTGTGTAAGAGAGGCATTGCCACTACAATCATTGTAAATAAGATCATATAGGAGTAGATTATGTAGTCAACAAGGTGACTTGCCATGGATGTGGTATGGTATTGTGTAGAAGGTGGTAGTTTTCAAAGAGGTCAGTCTCTAGCTTAGAGCATTGGATCTATATAGTAGCCACAACCACATACTCTGAGAGTTCCTCCATCACCATCTACTAATGTTAGTTGTACTAACTAGCTTAGGGGTCAGAAGCCTTACCTATTTCAGTAGGGTTAGGGGTCAAGTAGTGCTACATAGTTTCCTTCAGGAGGACTTTTGAATATGATTAGCCAGCTAGAAGCAGAGCATTAGGCCGGTGTGGTAACCGGTATGCTTAAGGTCTCTACCTTTCCAGCATGCATTTTTTTTTATTTTGGTACATCACATTCTTTTGTATCATTTGCATTCGTAGCTAGAGTTCTGCTATCTCCTTCCTATAATATTTTCACTTATGTTGTGTTACCTTCGGGGAAAAGGATTGCATGCTCTAGGCTTTATAAAGGGGCAGCCTTGATAGTTAGGGAAGTAGAGTTTCCCTTATATCTCACAGAGCTTGAATATCTCAATTTTGATATGATTATCGGAATGGACATGTTGCGGAAGTACTAAGCATTGATAAATTAGACATAGGAACATGTGGTTGTTTGAGGACCAAAGGGTGTATGGGTCTCGTATTTAAAGTGTGAGTCTAACCCCTCTATAAATTTTGTATTGACATTCGTGATGAGTACCCTTATGCCTAAGGGTATCCACTTTTCCTGTGTAGTGCTTGAGATATTGAGGCTAATGGGACATCGCTAGAGCAAATTATAATAATTTGAGAGTATCTCGATGTGTTTCCTAATGAGATTCCAAGCATGTCACTTGTCTGAGATATTAAGTTTACTGTGGATGTATTGCAAGGGACAGAATCAACATTTAAAACACCTACCACATGGCATCCATAGAGATGAAGGGCTTAAAGATCAATTGAAAGAGTTGTTGGAGAAGGGATACATCATACATTTGACTTAGTGAATCACTGTGGGGAGAGCTATTTTTATTCATTAAGAAGAAAGGCAGTAGCCTAAGACTATGCATCAAATATTGAGGTTTGAATTAGGTTATGATGAAGAATTGTTATCCATTGCCAAGGATCGACGATCTGTTTGATTAACTCAAAGGAGCCACAATATTCTCTAAGATTGATCTTTAGTCAAGTTACCATTAATTGAGGATAGTATAGTAGGATGTTCCAAAGACTGCATTTAAGACAAGATATAGCCATTATGAGTTCACAATAATGCTTTGTAGACTCACTAATGTACTAGGAACATTTATGTCTCTCATGAACTAGATTTATTGATAGTTTTTGGATCAGTTCATCATAGTGTTCATTGATGACATCCTCATCTACTCTAGTGATCTAGAGAAGCATAAATAACATTTGAGAAAGATCTTGACATTATTGAGGACAAACCGGTTGTATGCCAAGTTTTCGAAGTGTGAGATTTGGCCAGATCAAGTGGCTTCCCTTAGGTATGTAATTTGAAAGGATGGGGTAGCAATTGATCCTTTCAAGGTTTGAGCAGTTTTCGAGAGGCCAGCACTAACTTATTTCAAGGAGGTGCAAAGTTTTATAGGGTTGATTGGTTACTACCATAGGTTTTTTGTGGACTTCTCCAAGATAACTTGTCCGTTGACTAATTTGTCAAAGAAGGCTGCATAGTTTCATTAGGATGAAGCGTGGTGAAGTTTTAAGAAGTTGAAGAGGCATTTGACTACCTCCTTAGTGCTCATGTTACCAAGTGGATCGAATGGTTTTGAAGTATGCAATAATGCTTCTAAGCATGGGGTAGGTTGTGTGTTGATGCAATATGGGAGAATGGTGGCATATGCTTCTTGATAATTAAAGTAGCATGAGTAGAAATACCCGACGCATAATTTAGATCTTGTCGCAATGGTGTTCGCCCTTAAAATTTAGAGGCATTACCTCTATGGTGTTTAGTGAAAGTTCTTTACTGATCATAAGAGCTTCAAGTACATTTTCACTTAGCAAGAGTTAAATTTGAGATATCACCAATGGTAGGAATTGGTCAAGGATTATGACCTAGAGTTGACCTATAACTAGGGCAAGGCTAATGTGGTGGTATATGCCTTTGGCCAGAAGATGTTGTGTTCCTTGAGCACGATTGTGTTTTCAGATTAGTTGTATTGAGAGCTTAAGGAGATGGAGATTGAGTTTATCACCATTGGTAATTCAAAGGTAAGAATGAGTGCACTCATTATCACACCTACGATCTTTGAGGAGAGTTAATCTAGTCAACTTGGTAATGTTAGGCTTGAGAAGATCAATCAAGGTATTAAAGAAGGTAGAGCCAAAGGGTTTCAGCTCCATGAGGATAGTAGTGTCAAATACCATGACAGGTGGTGTATACCACAAGAATATGTTAAGCTCAATAGGAAAATCTTGGAGGAAGGTCATTGTATTCCTCATTCTGTCTATCCTGGAGGGGATAAGTTGTATAAGGATTTAAAGAAGGTATATTGGTAGTCCCGTATGAAGTGGGAGGTTGTAGTGTTTGTTCAATGTTTGACCTGTCACAAGGCTAAGATCAAGCATAAGAGACCAATAGGGTTGGTACAATCACAAGAAGCTTCAGAGGGGATGTCGATTGACTAGTTCATGGTTTTAGCAAAGGGTTTTGTTCGACTGAACTAACCTATTGATTTGGGAAACTAATCGACTGGTTTGTAGAATAGTCAACTGGCTGGTCAAACAGATCGATTAGTTTGTTAGATTTAGTGCTTTTTAAAGCTTAATTTTTCTAGAAAGATTCTTATATCAAAATGGGACTTTGATAATCCAACTCCAAATTGTTCTTGAGTAATTTTTAACCCTTTCTATCATTTATTTGGCTTTAGTTGTTGGCTCGAATAGATTTAAGGGATTGATTTTGATAATTGAGAGAGAGGATGACCTCACTCTTGTCTTCTTCTTCCTCTCTCCTCTACACATCTCTAGAAGTATGCTTCAAATCCACACTATCCCTACTTGGTAGGGAGATTCTTTCCCATGTTAATATCCCATTATCCATCTTATGTTTGATATTTTCTAGATGAAATCGACCTATATTCTCCAAAAACTCAACATTTGAGGTGTAAGATAGAATTTAACCTATTTTTGAGAAATATTCCTATTTAGCATAGATTTGAATGATAAAATTAAAGTTTTCAATCTGTTGTATAACCTCACTCATTTCTTGACCGATTCATTAGCTATGAATAACCCTAGTTGCCCCTTTCTCCTCACTTTTCATTTAGCCTCTGAAATAACCTAGTCCTCTAACACTTATATTATTTCCTCTCCACTTAAAGCTTACATTCATCTTTCACTCTTCTAATCCTTTCTCTAGATTCCTCTTATTTTATCCTTAAGTAAGGAAGAGTTAGATTTAGGAGAAAGTTGAGTTGTTTTTAGCTAAATCATTCTCTATTTTTCTTTTAGGCGTGGTAATTTTGTTTCTCTTCCCTAATTTGATTTTTGATTTGTGAAAGTTATTCAATGATTTCTTATTTCTAATTTGTTATCTTTAATGGTTTTGGGTGTTTATATGTTTCATCTTGAGTTTTTCCCTCTTTAGTGTGAAACTTTGCTAAGCATCAAGTACGCCATTTTTGCCTTTGAAATGTGGCCTGAATAAGCATGTGTTGTGATCTATCATGCAAAATGTTAATTTTATATTCCTGCATGAGAATTTATCTTCTAATTGATACATGTTGAATTAATTGAGAATGATGAGAAAAAGGTATGATTTTAGAGAATATAAGGTTGATTTACTTGAAAGTGAAACATGAATGAGTTGATGAGCTTGTTAAATAGTGGCATTTTGCTATGACTTGTTATGATTTGGATGCAGTAAGACTTTAGAGTGTGATTTGCATAAAAAAAATGTCTAATATGTGTTGTCTGGGAGCAAACCAATTGACGAGTTAGGCTAAACCGATTGGCTATTCCTTAGAACAATCAATTGGTTAGGCTAAGCTAATTGTTTGATTGGTCTGTGGTGACCTTGGTTACTCTCTACTTACACCCATCAATTAGTTTGGTAGAACTGATTGACTAGACTTATAACAGCTGACTGGTTAGGTGAAACTGATCTACTAGTCCTTAAAGTTGTTGAATGGTTGGCCCAAACCATTTGACTTGTTGGTTTGTGGTGACCTTGGTTGTTCCCGACTTAAACCCATAGACTAGTTCTGTAGAACCAATCGAATGGTCTTAAAATAGTTTACTAGTTTGGCCAAACCAATAGACACGTTCGAGGGAACCTTGGAGTTTGGCTGAGCCAAACCAAGTGACTGGTAAGCTAAAATTGATTGATTGGTTAGTCAAATTGATCGATCGATTAGCCCTAACCGATTGACTAATTCAGCTAGAGTGTGTGATTTTGTTCTTTAGGCTTGATACGTGTTGAGACTATGCCCAATGCTACTATATGACTATTTAATGATGGAAATATACTTTTTGGAATGGATTGACTAACCTAATGGATGAATTAATTGGATCATAATTCATGGCATTCCTAACAAGTGCTTGGGAAGGCTTTAGTAAGAAAACATGAATAAGTATGTTAGAACTTCAAAAGGGTAATCAGGATTATTGGCCTAAAATGGATTATCATGATGGATTGATTAGCACTGGTTAAGCACTAATGAAAATCCCACCATATAGTTGGAGGGTAAAAGTGGTTAAGATGGAATTAGTTTGTGGATACCTTACTTGGATGTTGTATGGGTCTTGTATGATCACATAACTTTAGAAAATAACCTACTAATCACTTAATGTGGAAGATAATTGAGTTGTGTATGGGTCCGGATTACTCGATCTTTGATTAGATACTAGAGGTTAGTCTTCCTTCCGGCGTTTGTTAGTTCCTTTAGGCTTTTCCTTCAAGCGGGATCCTAGTAAATGTCGGTGCCTTACCACCTCTAGACACTAATGATATACTAGGAGGTATCAATACCAAAGGGTCTGGTCATCTAGTTGGTTTTTGGCTTTGGCCGAACTTTATATCCATTAGTGGTGACTTAGCTTTGGCTGGACTTTGTGTCTTCTTGTTTGGATAGGCTTCCATTACATATGAGACCATAGGGTGGTACACAGTCCATCACTTGATAAGAATAAGAATGAGGATAAAGAAAACGGAAAAAGAAAGGAAAAGAGAAATAACGACTTATAAATAAATGACCTAATGGATTATGTAAGCTTGGAAAATAGACCTAATAGAAAATTATGTAAATGGATAGTGGAGGCCCTAATAGTTGTTTCAATAACCTACTTAGTAAATTGTATGTTGTTATCTATCATGTTGATAAGCATGATGAGCCTTGAATTGTTTGAGTTGTGTATGTATAAAGTTTTGATGTATCATATGACCATAATAGAACATGTATAGCTAGTTATATGGCATAAGCATGACATATGTTTAGTATGATCTCCTCATTATGCTAGGACTTTGTATGCCTATGACTCTCGTTAATGAGGTAACTTAGCTTACTCAATAAAAAGTGTACTAATGTGCACGTTTGTTCAATCACCTACTTATTCCCACAAGAAGAGGACCATGTGTAGGGTTTTAGGGATGATTGGTAGTAGTCATACATTATTTTAGGCTTGGGGCTTGAGAGCGTAGACATCATGAGATTGTTGGTCCCTAATGGACCAAGGTTGGGGCTACACCCTATCTTTGTTTTCTAAGTGGAACCTACTTTAATGTATTTGAATATATTGGGGAGCATCAAGGTCCTATTCTGTAAATGTTTTCTTTAAGTATCTGTATATTGTGTTTCTTGCACACTCTATTTTCATTTTGATTGATTTGGTTCTTTACCGTTATATCTAACATAGGATGAGCAGCTAACATCTACCCTATGTTAGGTGTGGTAGTAGCACCTCTTTTTTTGGGTGTGTTTATTATCTATTACACACCTATAATGTTTTAAAATAAAATTTTTTAATAGTAAAAAATGGAGGTGTAATACATTATTAGGATGAATAGTATCTTTTTGTCAATAAGTCAGTTTGACATATTGAAAAGGCCTAAGAAAATGTGAACAATATGAGAAATTTAAATATCTATGTAAAATAAGAGTTTTAAAAGAGCTCGAAAGTTGAAAGGGGCTTGAAAGTTTCATGATAGTCAAAATCCTAAGGAAGAATAATAATATAAGCACAAAACATTTCAAAAAAGGTGCTTAGGTTTCGAATTCCCAAAATGTGCAAGAAAACATGTAACATAAGATAATTTTATCTTCAAAAGGTGAAGATCCTAATTTAGTTAGGATTTTAGAAAAATGGAATATTAGACCACTATCCCTTTAAATGAAGCTTCACACAAACATTTAGCAAGGACAGAGGTAGAAATTGAAATTGTTTCAAAACTATGAAGCAAATTTAGCTAAGATAAATCGCCATGGTATAAGATTGAACAAGGGGAAACAAAATATAAATCTCAACCAATAGTGTAGAGATAGATAATAAGAGACTCAAGGAAAGGAAGTATTAAAGAAGTAAGGTTGACCTCAAAACAAATAACAATATGTGAAAATAATACATCAACATCACATTCTAGCAGTTAAGGTTTTCATCCTTATAAACAAAGTGGGGCTATGCAAAGTCCTACAACTAAGAAAAGAACCTATACATAAAGTCAACATGTCTCCACCAATATGAGAATATTATCCCGAAGTGTCTTGGTATGGCTATCTTATAACCATACTTTTGATACTCAAGTACACCTCACCTATACTAATATCTAACTCCTCATTAGTTAGCATACCTATTGTCCTCCTCATACCAATCTTCATCTCTAGGTATGGCGATCTCATCTAAAATCTTAATTGGATAAATAAGGTTTTTAATTGACTCAATATGATGATGAATCTTTCAAGCACCCTCAATCTAGGCCAATATTTAGGCTAACTAGGGAAAGCTCTTAGTTAAAAAATCCTCATCCTATATAGAAGTTTGGTATATCCCATATAAAGATATTACTATACTTATCCTTTACCTCTAATCAGGGTAGAAAGATACTCCATAATAAATATAAAACAAAACTCATGCTGCACCCTATTGGCCTCTTGAATGTCTTCCATATAGACCTCTATATGCTCCTTCATCCACACATTGTGCTCCTATACAAGCTCATGCGGATACCTTACAAATGAGTGTGCTAGATACTCTTCTAGATAACTAAGCATCTCTCATTGCTACAAAAGTATGACTTAACTTCTTATTACTAGATTGCTAACCTATAACCTCTTCTAAGGTCATTCAAAATAAATCATCAAAACTATTACAGCAGCTAGTCTCAAAAGTAGATAAAATCTTCAAGTCTAAATAGATCAAACTAATGTCATATCTTATATCAAACTCTTTCCGTCTATGAACACCTCAAGAATCTTGATTCACTTTAAACACTTATGTAGCTAAACAAACAAACCCTAATGGGATAACTACCACTTTAAAAGATGTGCCACTTAGAAAATCTATATAACAAATGAAACACTAAGTATAACAAAGGAGGAAAAAATTAATAAAGTAAAGAACTAGACTTTGCATGAATTAGGATAACAATTAATTCAAAGAAGATCCACATAAAAAAATAAAGCAAGAAACACTACCTAAAAAACATGGGAAAGAAAAAGGGGCTCTAAAGAGTACTATGTTGGTACAACAACATAGAATAATAAACTAAAAAAAATAATCCCAACACAACTACAAGAAGTAAACATTATAGGTTAGACATGCCTAGTTATAAAAAGTAAACAACTACAACTTTAGAAATCCTACCCCAATAGCTCCTAAATACTATTTACATAACTAACTTCCAAGGTCCACCTTAACAATCCCAATCTTCAAGCTTGACAAGACCTCAAAACCAAATTATCATCAAATATCCTACCCTAATGAATAACATGATAGGTTCACTCCTCTCACAAGATCCTCTATTCTAGAATTGCACCAAGGGAAGGTTCCTCTATCTCCACAAAAAAATTGAAGTGGTTAGGTTAGGCAATTTGGAAATATTCCACGCCTAACTCTCCATCCAACATTAATCAGAATCAACTCTCTAGCTAACTAGCAGGAATGCCTGGAAAACCTTCCTCCCTCGATGAACATAAGATGTGGAATTTCATAATCAAATAGATCCATGTAACTTACCCTTACTCCCAACAAAGGCTTAGCTAAAGGTATGGTTTGCAACAACAAGTGTGACCTAAACAAATAAGGCATTACTCAGTGTCTAGCCTCTCTCAAATGGCCCAACTCTTCCCAAAGACACACCATATGAATTTGAATTCCCCACCTAGTAACATCTAAAGATTAGGAAAATGGGAACTAAAAATAAATAAGGACATCTCAAGATCCTGCAAGGTATAACAATTCTACTTAGAATCCAAGAATGAAAAAAACAATAATTGTATCTTAGACCACCGGCATAAAAGGATTCTCTAAAATCTGAACACAAAGGTAAACTAATACAAGATAATCATTTCATTGCCAAAATCCTTGACACAAAATCCTAACATCAAAATTTCCATTGTTTCCATAACCCCCAAGCATATAATACCTTTAACTTATTACTACACAGCTTTAAACACATCCTACTCTTCAAGCAATCACATCTTAAGGCTCATATATGAAGCACATATCTTAAAATGATTACCTAAAGCAACTCCCCACCCATAATAACCTAAGTGATAACTTGTAGTACCCCTAATTTTCACCACATAAATACTTTTGATATTTAAATGGTTTTACAAAATTAAAATAGAAAAATAAGGTGTTATTACCGCATCCAACATGTACGAGATACCTACCAATACCCAATCTATGCCAAAAGTATATAACTTATATCTAGGGATCAAGTGTAGTGGCATTGATCTAAGTCATAAAAGATATAAAAATAAGAATGAATTACATAAGAAAGGATTAAAGCACATGCACCCAAGAAAACTATGTCACACAACCCAAGGACTAGCCAATTGACTCTAGTGCTCAACCCGAACAAGATTTCATAGAAGGAGAAGAATTTTCTACACAAATAACTAAAAAAATAATATATTTAGTATAAAATTACTTAGTAAACACATATAAATCTAGGCAAATAACATACATAATACCATATATGACAACATACATAGACTTAAATTAAGAGATCAATATAAGGTATGCTGGCTCAACTAAGAAACCTAGAGCAAATATTAACATACAATATGTTATACCGCTAGCGTATAACATATAAAGGTAGGAAATTGGAAAGAACACATCATCTCAATATTCACATGAGTACATCCCATCCCACAAACAATGGACATTGATAAAGTTACCTTTTTGTATATTTTATACCCTTTTATTCTTAGCGTTTGGTCTTTTATTTGAACAATATACAATGCTATTTATTATTTTGTGCTTAAATGATAATAATCCCATATATTCAATTATTTAAGCTAAAATTATAGACAATTGATGGGCTTAATTTATAGTAAATGTCATTTTGTAGGTACAATAAATAAAAAATATATTTTCTTGAAATAAAACTCCAAAAGCTTGCATTAGTACTTGGATAAACAAAATATATAAAAGTTAGCACAAATAAAGAATACCATCCTATGAAAAGAAGATATAAAAAACAAGAATGACCCAATAACCAAGGGGTATGGTAGGAGGAAATGAGAGGAGTATAAAACTAGAAGAGCAAAGAAGAGGCTTGATGGATAGGTGATGGGAGAGAAAAAAAGAAGAGAGAGACGGTAGGTGTAGAAGAAAGATAGGATAGAAAAGTGATAACCAACATAGGGAGAAAGACAATAGAAGAGAAAAGAAAGAAGAGAGTGAGAAAGAGAGGCACAAAGGATGGGACAAAGGAGAGAGAATGCACATATGGCAAAGAGAAAAAGAGATTTAAGCCAGAACAAAATAATTTATGATGAAAATAAGTAATTTTTCATCTGATTTAATTGCTATAATTTTCATCCTTATTTATTTTCAATTATTTCTTTACCTATTTCTAATATACATTTTTGTGTAATCAATTTATTTATTATCACTGGCTAAATAATTTGTACGAGGGAAAATATTGTAGCTCTAGACTATAGTTTGAAATGTAATAATAATTTTTCTTTGTTTAATGAAATTGCTCTTTTACTCTTATTTAATTGTTATCATTTATATGTGGGCTTCTATTAAGTATGATTTATATGGTGCATACCTCATTTTTTCTTTCTCAAAGTGACAGTATGTAGGATTATATGCTTATAAAGTAACTATATGAATATGCTAGAATTCATATATATAAATTGCGTCCTTGCTAGATAACTATTTACCTAATAGTTTTTTAATTCTAAACAGGGTAATGAAACGTTTAAATACCTGTGAGTCAATGGAGGAGAATACAACTAGACATGTTTGAGGTACTAGTTTGACTACTTAGACTGAGATCCTTCCACTTATGCTTAAATATAAGAGTAACTTGTTGAATGTATGTTGCTAGGATTTAGTATTGATGCTTTGTCATATTAATCATTTTAAGGAAGTAATATAAAGTATATATACCTACTTTTAGCTTACAAATTGGTCATTTTCTTTTTTGTGATTCATAAATGACTTAAAAAATATTGTTATATTTTGACCTAGCGTAGTGGTGGATTTTAACATCCCTAGTGCATTCATCATAATTACATTTATCTATTATTTTTATTATTTATTTTATTATTTTTATTTTAAAACCCCCATAATTGTATTTTTTTCTTATTAATTTTTTTTTTTGTAATTTGTCGTCTTTTATTTTTTTTTATTTGTGTACTAGCTAAATTTAGATGAGTCTTCTCAGTCACAGGTTGAGAACTATATCCTTATTTACCAATACTACAATTGACAACAAAAAGTTTTAAATTATATGCTAACTTCGGTCACACCAAACACGTAGGCCATGAGACACCAACATAAATGAATAAAACACATAATCCATAGAGCATATGAATATGAACTCTAAGTCACAAGCTTAGACATCATATCATACCATTAATGGACATACATGCCATAGGGCTTAATCATAAACACAATAATATTAACATAAGGACATCCCGTCACACTACTATTGGACGTACAGACCATGGGGCTCAATCATAACAACAGGAGCATCCTGCTCAACTAAAAATGGCTATCTATGTTGAGGGGATAGTATAAGGACTCTAAAATCCACCTTACTCAGATACATAGTATGTTTCTCAGGTTAGACATCTCATCCACCACTAATGGAATCTAGTTATGGCATCTGTACTAACGATATCATAATCCTTAAGTGTGCACACTATTTATAGGGTTCAAAGGTATGATCAGAGTATAGAAGGTATTGAACCATTATACAACTAGTGACCCCTTATGTTTTATGGAAACATAAAACAATAAATCTATAAACTATGTTTTGTATGTTAACACGAAATGTATCCACAACTGTATATATTATAAGAATCACATGACACATATCAAGTGCTTGTAGTTAACACTTAACTTACAACACGATGCATAAATCACATTCATTCTAAAATTATCGCTTTTAACCAAAAGACCAGAGAGGCCAACAAGCAAAAATATTAGATATATTAAGCTTAACCACAATAAAATATGGTTGTACACTACTTTTAAAAAAATTACTATTCACACAAAATATTATTTACAATTGATGAAAATGTTATTTTATAATAAAAAATTAAACAAAAAACCTATTAGTGTAGGTGGGAGAGTAATTGATCAATATTGAACATCTTTAAATCCCCAAATAGTTGAAGTTTTAGTGTGCACCAGTGATTGTGTTCACTCTAGTTAGAAGCTTAAGGAAAAGGTGAATGTTTTTTTTTACTCTATATTTGAGTTTAATTTAATAATTTAGCCTCATTTCAACCCAATAACTAATAATTTTTATTAGATTGCTACATTTTTTATAGGAAAAGGAATTTGAAGGTATGCTAGAATATGATTTGCCATAGTTTGGTTTTTGATATTATCATATAAGGTACTTGACTCTCTAGTGACTCCAACTTTATACAATATATAGGCATTATAATAGATTTTGCTACTTACTTTTACAAAACTTTTGTTTTTTGTTTTTGTATATACTAACCAAGAATATTTACATGTATTAGGTCCGATACAAGATTTGTTTTGCATCTATACTCTTATGATCCAATGATCATGGTGGAACCTGTGTGTGCAACTAGACGGGATGCAGTTTATGATTGTCTCATTTTGGTGGGGTTTGAAGGAGCATGGTGGATTCTATTTACGAGCATAGTGGATCCTATTTATGTGCAGTGTGGATCCTTTTTTGTTTTCTATTTATGTCATTATATTGACATTTTTGGAAGTTTTATGTAACTTATTATTTTATTTTGATAGATTTTCTTGTATTATTTTTGGATTATTTTTATGATGGTCTAAGTTATATTACTAGCAAACTATGTGGATAATCATGTCATAATGATGCATTTTGGCATGATACTAGATGATGATGATGTGTAGGTTTGATAGCTAAATGACTTAAGGTTTTAAATAAATCTAGATGGATCTGTTTTTTTGTTGATTATAAAAGGTATTAATAATTACAAAAGAGAGATAAACGAGGTCAAACAAGCCGATTACAAGCTCTAACAAGCCGAATGAGCTCTAATGAGCCAAATGATCCAAATATGTCAAACGATCAGAGTGAGCTCTAAATGAGCAAAATGAGTAGTAAATGAGCCTTAAACAAACTAGTCAAGAAAGCTTGTTTGAGTTTGTCTTGTTTATAAAAAAGGAGCCGAGCTAAGCAGCTCGCGAGCCATACTTGAGTTGAATCTAAACATCCATTATAAGGCTTGGTTTGAGCTTGAGTAGAGCTTGAGCTACCATATTTTTACATAAGCCGAGCCCGAACCAATTTTTGTTTGGCTCGACTCATTTACAACCCTAATCTTTAATACCATGAAGTTCTAATGTATCATATAACCATAATAGAGAATGTATAGCTAGTTATATGTCATAAGCATCATATATATTTAATATGATCTCAACATTATTCTAGGACTTTATATACTTATGAATCTTGTTGAGGAGGTCAATTGGCCTACATAGTACGAAGCGTACTAATGTGCCCGTTTGATCGGTTACCTACTCATTCCTACAAGTAGAAGACTATGTGTAGGTTTTTAGGGATGGTTGGTAGTGAGACTAAGTCATTTTAGGCTTGAGGCTTGAGAGCATGGACATGCAAAGAATGTTTTTTGGTCCCTAAAGGACCAAGGTTGGGGCTACGACCTACCTTTGTTGTCTACCATTGTAGCTCTTTATTTCTGCTGAACCTACTTCCATATATTTGAATAGATTAGCGAATGTTGAGGTCCTATTCTATAAAAATTTTCTTTAAGTATCTATATAACATGTGTCTTGCGCACTCTACTTTCATTTTGATTGGTTTGGGTTCTCAGCCTTGTATATAACATGGAACCAAACCATGGAGGGGATAATTTTTTACACATAAGAACAACCAAAGGAGTGGAATGCAAGCTACCACTGGTCAATTTATATATATAGGTTCGTGGTCCTTGGGTTATACATACTTCGTTCTATTCGATTCCCATCTGTTAATAGAGAATGATGAACCTATGCTCAATCCAGAAGACTATAGTACTATTATTGTCTTGAATCCATCGACCATTCCTGCGTTATGGATTCAGGTATGCTTCCGTATTATGTTATGTATGGATCTTGATGAATTGGCATTCGATCCTTTTGGATCTATAGATTGAATTAATCTATCAACTATTTGTGTATTTTGATAATATTATATATTCTTAGTATTATTTAAAAAAAATTCTTATGTATTAATGAGGGGCTTATGAATTAATAAAATTTTATGACAGAGAGATCAAACACAATTGCACTTAACATTCATACAAATTGAATGAAAAGTCCCTTGCTAGATGGAATCGATAGCACTCCATCATTTACTAAAACATAAACAAATGGTAAGAGGGGAAAATATGTGAAAATCTTTAACTAGCCTAGTTAGCTATCTAGAGCTATTTTTTTCTTTTTTTCTTTTTTAATAACAAGCATAATATTTAACTAAGTATAAAATGTCCCACCATCTAACATGTACTCTTTGTTTTTATTTTTAATTTAAACATGTTTGATCAAAGGGCATTCTCATGCTGTCTAAAAAGTCTCAAAAATGAAAAGAAAAATAATTCATCAGTCGACCCATCATTGATATATCAGGAAGGATTATTTTGGTAATTTTATTTTCTTCGGAATGATCTACTTTCGTATTTTTTAAACCTAAATGAATTATCTTGGTAATTTGATCCTATTGCACTTGTTGTATACTTAAATAAGTTTTCTATGGAGAAAGGTAATTTGTTGCTTTATTTGTTATTCATTCAGCTGTTAGTATATATTTTGTTTCATAAAATTATTATTGTTATTTTATAAATAAAGTATTTTACATTTATGTATATAAATAAAAAAATTCAATGTAATTAATCCTATTAATGGGTAGAGGTACACTTTTATAGATCTGTAATAAGTATTTTATGGTTAAATTCAGCATATTGAGCGATTTAAATGTGTGTAAGGGTTTCACACATTTTTATATGGATTGTGCATGAATTATACATATGTGTTTTGATTATAATTCATGTTGTAAACTTAGTCTAACAATCAGTATAAGAGCCATAATGGCCTCTATTCTGTCATATTAAGTTTAATATAACCATAATTTGTATGGTTGTGTGGTTGTGTTTCGAAAAATTGTGAAACTATTCTTTGCATAGTAGAAACATGATCTTTTTTTCCTTAACATAGGAGGATCGTGTTTCATTTATTACTCTCGACTTGAGTTTATATAAATAAATAAAAAAACACACAATATGTTTTACAACAGGGAGGTCATATTTTTTATTTGGCTTTTCGGTAATCTTTGAATTTAAGGAAAAAATATAGGCGTGTTTTATAAACACAAATGCCTCGTGTTTTTGTTTTTCTTTTATTCCCATGCCTTCCCTTTTTGTATTTTTCCCATGCATATTAAGGCCACATTTGGAGAAGTTTTAGTAATAAAGCATGTATGATGTGTGATTAGTATGATTAAAGTGATAAGGACTTAGCCACATCAACATTAATCATGGAAAATCATGTATTTATTTTTTTTACTTTATCACATCTAGCTTACATGATATTATTTGCAATGTATCATGCATAAATAATGGATGTTGTCCTACATAACCATTCATTAGTATATACAAAGTACGTTGGATTAAAATGTTGAGTCATTATTCTCAATTTTCTTATAGGGATTGAAAGTTATAGAATGACTTAATAGTTTTAATATCAAGAAGCATGATTTTAAATGAATTAAATACTTAGCTCACAGATATTTTTAATGTCTTATGATTCATGCAAGTTGAGTTTTGACATATTGTACATTGGTAGAATGTGTATATAAGTGTTTTGGCTTCAAATTGATCATAGGCATATATATATGCTTAAATTTTGTGTTAAATTATCCTGGATTATATTTAATGTCTAATCTTAATATTGAAGTCCCTAAGTTAAAATGGGAGAACTATAAGGTTTGGAAGGAGAAAATTCTCTCGATAACTAAGGAAAGCACTGATGAGGAAAAGGTAGCACATGAGTGATGGATAAAAGCCAATCTCATTAGTTGCATGTACATAAAGATAAATATGTCTTCTTCCATCAGAGAATCGGTTGATCACCATCAAGATGTCGATGACTTGCTAAGAGCCATAGATGAACAGTTCATCTAATCTGACAAGGCCTTAGCTAGTACATTAATAATGAAGTTTTCATCCATAAAGCTCTCTACTACGAAAGATGCATTAGCACATCATGAAGATGAGAGATTTGGAAGCACAACTAAATTATTTGGAGGTTAACATGTCTAATGCTTTCCTGGTTCATTTCATCTTAAATACACTTCCAAAGGAATATACACCATTTAAAGTCACCTGCCACACATAAAGAGAGAAATGGTTAATTAATAAACTGATGACCACGTGTGTACAAGAGGAGGAAAGGTTTTGATGTATTATAGGGAGTCTATGAAAATGACAACCAAGGGTAAGGAAAGAAGAAGAAGAGAAATCCAAAAGGATAAAGGTAAGAAAACCACCCGAGGGTGAAAAAAAGAAGCAATCTAAGTGTTTCTTCTGTTAGAAGAAGGGACACATGAAGAAGGATTATGCTAAGTATAAAGCCTGGCTTGTGAAGAAAGGTAATGTTACCTTTTTAGTATGTTTTAAATCTCATACAATAGATACAAATCATAATACTTGGTGGACTGATTCTTGTTCAATAATCCATGTTTGCAATTCCTTGAAGGTTATGACAAGGATGAGGGAACTAGTGAGCAATGAGAAAAGTATCTTCACCAGTAGCAAGATAGGTTCGGGAGTTCAAGGAATAGGCTCATGTAGACTAGTTCTCTCTAATAGTCATGTATTAATGCTCGAAAAGAAATTTTATGTTCCATGTTTTAGTAAACACTTGATTTCTATTTTAAGACTTATACCATTTGGATACTCATTTGTTTTCAAAAACAATTCAAATATTTTTTTTATGAAGCAAATTGTGTTGGGTATGGTACATTATCTAATGGTCTTTACTCTATTAATTTAATGTATGATGATAAAAATATTGCAATGAATTTGAATATTGGTTCAAAAAGAGGTGTTATGAATGAAGATTCATCAATATTTTAGCACAAAATATTAAGTCACATTTCCATTAAGAGAATAAGGAGATATGTGAATGATGGAGTACTTGGTGCTCTATATTTTACTATCTTTAGAACTTGTATAAATTGTCTAGAGGAAAAAAAAGTATAAAAGTGGTGCTAAAAGAAGTTCTCAACTGCTTGGGATTATACATACTGATATATGTAGTCATGATATAAACACACATAGTTAGAGATACTTCATCTCATTTATTAATGATTATTCACGATACATGTATCCCTACTTGCTGAACAATAAGCATGAAGCATTAGATGCTTTTAACGTGTTCAAAGATGAGGTACATAAATAATGTGACAAGCAAATGAAAATTATGAAGTCTGATAGAGATGTAGAATACTTTGGTAGGTACACTAAGGATGGATAAGTACTTAGTCCATTTGTGAAGTTTCTTAAAGAGATTGGGATAGTTACCCAATACACTATGATTAGTTTCATACCAAAATAGTGTAGTCGAGAGAAGAAACATGACATTATTGGATATGGAGCAGATCATGCTTAGAAACTTTAACCTTCCTAGATCTTTGTGGAATGAAACACTTGAGATGGTAGTATATATTTTAAATTGAGTTCCAACCAAAGTAGTGTAAAAGACACCATTTGAACTTTTTAAGGGTTGGAAGCCAAGCTTAAAACATATCAGAGTTTAGGTTTATCCATTTAAAGTGAGAATCTATAATCCATTAGAAAGGATGCTATATTAAAGGACCATAAGTGGATATTTTTTTGGATATACTAAAAGGTCTAAGGGTTACAAATTTTATTGTCCATCGCATAACACTAAATTTATAGAGTCAAGAAATGCTAAATTTCTTGAACATAACTTAATTAGTGGGAGTGATTAGATCAAAAATCTAATTCCTGAATCTACTCATTAGGTAGAAGAAGCTTCCACTTAATGTGATAGAATGACTTTCGTTCGTCGTACACTTCTAGTTCCAATCATTGTTGAATAATAAATCAATGAGGCTCCATAAAATGCTGACATAACTTCAGTAGATTAAGTTATTTAGGAACTTCCTAAAATTATTGAACAACCAGCTATTGAGCAAGCTCCTCTAGAGGGTGTTGAACTGGCTTTAAATAGATCTACTAGGGAAAGGTGGTCAACTATACCTAGTGATTATTATGTGTACTTACAAGAATCTAACTATGACATTTGTGCTATTGATGATCCTGAAACCTTTTTCATATACTATGAATACTTTAAAATTTGAGTTATGGTATGATGCCATAAAGGAAGAGATGAATTCCATGAAAGTTAATGAGGTTTGGGACCATCTACCATTACCTAATAGGGCTAAGCCTATTAGTTATAAGTGGGTCTTTAAGACAAAGAGGGACTCATCAGGGAACATTGATAGGTACCAAGCTAGAATAGTTGCTAAGGGGTTCACTCAGAGATAGGGAAATGTCTACAAGGAGTAACGCCCCCAAAAATTTTTATTTTAGAGTCGAAGCATATAAGTAAAATATTGTGTGTTACCATCGTAATTGACATAAGTCTAGCTTGTCCAACCATCCTTACATCAATTACAAGGATAAAATCATTTATAGTAAAATAAGGAAATTAGAAATAGAAGACACATTTATAATACAATATGAGTTTGGAGGTTACATCCAAATTACAATAAAAAAAAATACAAAGTAAGGGATACCATATATCAAATAGTCTGAAAAGGTATCCGATTAAATACATCAACTGGATAACATAACTCTTCACCCAAACACCTAGTACAAGTAACATGTCACTCATCCCTATATAGTGCATCAAAAGTAACATAATCATATAGCGAGTCTTCCAAGAGGTACACAAAAGAATTAGGGTCTCTTGCTTATGGGATAAGAAGCACCCATGAAAAGGGCGGTCAATAGACTACGTACTAAGTAAGATGATAATACTATTAGATCAGGGATATAGATAACACATGTGTTCACAACTGATGATGAGTACACATTCAAACAAATGAAAAAATTCATAAGATAAATACTGATTCAGACCTCTTTATTAGATATAACTATTTTTATTCTTTTATATATGTTGAATTCAGAAACCCCACTATTCTTAAACTGGTGGAATAGTCTGAAGCACCTTCTCAGAGATAACACACCGGAGCCACTATTATCATTTGGTGGAACAGATGTATAAACATCACCTTAGTCCTAACTCATGTACTCTTCCATTTGAGTCATTAGTGTTTTATCCATAGGTTACATAGTTATATTTTCATTAATGATGAGTAGGGGCCCCACTATTCTTAATCTAGTGAAACAGAATGAAACACCTTCTCTGGAAAAAATGCTCTCGAGCCACTATTATTCTCTAGTGGAATGGATATAAAAACATCACCTTGGCCCTTTTTAAGGGATCCTTTACTTTAAATGATTAATATCTTATTTATGATCAATTTATAGGTACCGAACAAATTATGATAGATAAGCACATAACAAATTCATAACGTTTGATCTATAGAGTCAAGATCTTTAATTTCTTCAACCATAATATTACACTCTTGGCATAACTTCTCTAATACTGATAATTCACCAATTATAGTATTTAATTTCTCAAATATTATCATTGTCAACACACCTAAAATTCATGGTCTAATGGCCGCATACAGGCCATAGCCTAGTAGTACGGGAAAGGTACTGAGTCAAAGAAAATTGAACTCCATTAATCATGGCATACCCTCTATATGAGCACTAACACTACGACGGTCTGCCATAGTATTATTCCTACTCCCGCATATAGGCACAACCTTATAGTATGAGAAAGGTACTGAGTGAAAGGAGATGAAACTCTACTAATCATGGCGTACCCTCTATATGAGCACCAACACCATGATGGTTTAGCACATTATTATTCCTACTCCCGCATATAGGCTACAGCCTTGTAGTACAGGAAATGTACTAAATGAAAGGAGATGAAACTCCACTAATCATGGCATACCTTCTATATGAGAGCATCAACACTATGACAGTATGCCACATTATTATTCCTACTCTCGCATACATGCTACATTCTCATAGTACCAAAAAGATACTGAGTGAAAGGAAATCAAGTATCACAAGGTAACAACACTACTAACTCACGGTAACCAATTCAAGAGATGGGGAAAAAGCCTTGAACAAAATGTTATTCCCATGACATAATTTATTAGTGATCCCATAATTTGTAACATAATTTTAGAACAAGCTAATTAGGTATTTCTAAATATTAACACCGAACACAACTCACAGTCCCAAGTCACATTAATAAATATTTTATCTTTTTTAATTATGTTATTAATTACCAAATGATATCACAAATCACACTTACAGTTTCATTAGTAAACAATTGGGTATTACCAAGCAATAATGCCAAACACAACACAAGATACATAACTTCATCATTATTATTAATTATGAAATGATATAACAAATCATGATTACACTTTCATTAATGACCAAATGGGTATTACCAAACAATGACACCAAATGTAACACAAGACATAAAAAACCACCATTTAGATGCCTAGAGGTGACACCAAGCTTAACCACTCACGGCATCATATTATTGTTATTTTGATCCATATTAAATCCAAGATTAGACATGGTTGAAATAATGATTAAAATGTTGTAATTATATAGATACATTAATTTGGAATTCTTGAATAGAAACATTAAATATAAAAAAAACATGGATAAATACAGACAAACTTGTTGTTCGGTCCCTAGGACCAGTCGATTGGTCTAGTTGGACTAGACTTGAGAAAACAGTGTATAGGAAATAATTCAAATAGTTGGTCCAATCGACTGACTTTTCATAAGAACCAATCGATGGATCTAACTAGAGGCAAAACTACTCTGTCACAAAATAATTAGTTGATAGGTTTGGCAAACTGATTGACTTTTCATGGAAAATAGTTGATAGATTTGCCCAAACTAGTCGATGGGTTGCAGTAGAGACTATACCACTTTGGTGATGTGATTCTTCATGGCAAAGGAATACTTCGAGAGTTGGAAGAAAATGGTTTGGTTCACTGGTTTGAAATTGGAAGGGAGGAATGTTGATCTTCAAGAAAGAATCAAATAATACTTAAAGATTGATATGAATCTTCAACCAAGATTCATAAATAACTTAAAAAAGATGACAACTTTGATGGGTTCACTAAAAACACATTCAAAGGCTCTAACTAAGATTACTTTAAGTGATCTTAGGAAGAAAATTCTTATTCACTCAAAGAGAAAAGATAACCAAGTGAATACTTGTTATTAGATTCAAATCAATTCTACTGTGGGTTAGATGCTTGAGTCATGCATTATATAGGTAGTAGATATTGCTAACTAATACACTAAGATAACCTTATAGACATAGAAATGGCTAACACACACATGAACTAGTAATAGCAATATAATACTAGTCTATATAGTATATTGTAACACCCCAAAATTCACTAATTTTTTTTGAAAGCGGAAGTATTTAAAATACTTAATTTAAAACCCGTGAATTCTGGGAATGTTACCGCCACACTTAGTACCAAACCGGTTCTCTCCGACCGTTTCAGTACCAAGTGCTAAGGCTAAAGAAAAGAAATAATCAATTTTAAATCAATACAATCCAAATTCCAAATAAGCATTAAACGGTTGCAAAACAAAAATCAGAGTACGCATAAGGAATTATTATTCAACTTAAAAAGAGGAATAGTTACAACTGATAAAAGATTAACAAAAGGAAATAGAATCGCATAAAGACTGAAATATGGCCACAACTCTCTCGAACTTCGAGCCAAACATGCTTAACACTCAACCCTAACTGATGTCTCGCCCACCTGCACAAAGTCAGAAGGGCACACTACTCGCGGGAATGAGCAGCACCCATGAAAAGGGTGATCAGTACGCTACGTACTGAGTAAGGTAACCGAGCACTAAGGCCAACACATAATAGCACATAAAGAATGCAGAATAATAATAAAGCATAAGACTAACATGATAACATAACGCATATGACCATTCAGGTAAAAGTATAAAAGCCCAATTATAGTCTGGGTTAATTTTTAAATTAATCTCTTATCAGAACTCATTTCACACTATGCTTTTTATCAAGTCCATACGAGTACGGGAACCCCACTATTTTAGCCGGTGGATCGGTCGCGAGGGAAACATTCCTTGCCACTATTTTAGCCGGTGGATCGGTCGCGAGGGTAACTTATCTTGCCACTATTTTATGCCGGTGGATCGGTCTAGCCCCTTTCTCGTACGGTGTTCCACTATAAGTAATTAGTGTCTTTCCCATGTCTTAGCAACTGTAGGGTTTGATTTTGCTGAGCTCGGGATCTCCCACTATTATAGCCGGTGGATCGGTCACGAGGGTACATGCCCTGCCACTATTTTAGCCGGTGGATCGGTCGCGAGGGAAATATTCCCTGCCACTATTATGCCGGTGGATCGGTCTGGGCCCGGCTCAACATCTTCCACTTTACGTGATTAATGTCTTAAGTATCTTATTCAAAAGCTTTCATCATGGACATGCACGAATCACTATCTTTACACTTCACACATCACAAATAATAAATATCATCCTCATAATTATACCTAATTACCACAAACACATGATACCATAAAAACCCTACGTAGCCACACCAAACCCTAATTAACAACATAACCCATAGTTAACCACTCCAAATCCTATTTAACCATAACAACCATAATTAGTCGTTCCAAACCTTAGTTAATCACAACAAATCACAACTAGCCACTCCAACCCTATTTAATCACAAAAACCCAGAGTTCATTACTCCAAACCCTAATTTAGTCTCCTCCATACTCTTATAATGTCCTACGTATTATTTTTCATCCCAAGTGTTCAAACACCCAAACAACACTTACATTACCTTCCTTACATCACAAATCATCTTTCCATACGTAAATTTCATACCCATATAGACATTAACCTCCCCATGCAAACCTTTGAACTTTTTCATGCAAACTCTAAAATCCCACGTGAAACCCTAAATTCAACCATGCAACCCTAGATTCTTCCATATAATTAAAACCCTAGATTCCTCCATATAAAACCTTATATTTAATCCATACACAACCAAAGATTCATCCATACCAAACCCTAGATTCAAACCATATAAAACCCAAGAATTCATCCATACCAACCCTACATTCAATCCTCCTATACAAAACCATAAATTAGATTCTCCCATATAATACCATAAATTATATTCTCTCACACAAAATCATAAATTAGATTCTCCCAAATAGAACCATAAATTATATTCTCCCATGTAACACCATAAATTGGATTCTCCCGTACAAAACCATAATTAAACTCTCCCACAAAAAATCATAAAATCATAAATCAGATTCTCCCACATGAAACCTTAAAATTCTCCATTTTATTCTTCCACTTATGAATCATCAAAATAATTAGGTCAACCCATCTCCTTTGATCAACCTCTTTCCCCATTCTCCTTTTTCATCCTTTCCCCCACACAACCATATCCACATCCTCACATATGTCTTATAGGGTCACAAACAAATCACTACATATAAATAATACACATGCCATACAAAATGCACGAAAACATACTTCAATTCCACATCATACCATATACGGCATAATTAATAACAACAAACATATGATACATAGCATGCGAAGCACATAATACATATAAGCACACAAAAGGCCTTAGCACCCCTTACCTGGAATGACACCGGTCATGGAGCACGCTCCTACACCTCCTTAGGGATTTGACCAAATAATAACATACTAATAAAATAATATTAACAAAATTCTAACTTTGCTAAAGATATAGAAATATTATAAAAGTTGATAATATAGGGTTAAATACTTTACCCTAATAATAATAATGATACTAAAAATAATATCAATGAGAATATAAATAAGAATAATAATAGTAACAATAATAATAATAATAATAATAATAATAATAATAATAATAATAATAATAATAATAATAATAATAATAAGGACATTATTCAAAAACAAAGTAAAATAAAGGCTTCGTCCCCTTTACTAAATTAATACTAATAATGACATTAGTAATTAAATAACCAAATTTAGTAATAATGATAATAATGAAATAATAATGATAATAATAACAATAACAATAATAATAATAATAATAGCAAAGCTAATAGTAAAGTAGTTGTAATATTAATAATTAAATAATAATAATAGAAATTTGAAATAGTAAAAATAAAAATAATTATAATTATAATAATAATAACACATTAATATTAATGATAGTAATAATGGAAATAATAAGAATAATAATAATAAAATCGAAAATAAAATACAATAGGGCTTCGGCCCTCAAAAGAAATAATAATCAAACATTAATACTAATAATACATATTAAAAATAATAAATAATAATAATAATAATAGTATTTATATGCAAATAATTGAAATAAAATAATTTAAGGGTTATAAAAATAGGGAAAAAGGCTGAGAGGGTCTAGGGTTCAACCATAGGTTGGTGGGGATAGGCGGCACCGGAGGTGGTGCATGGCGGCGGTGGCGGTGGCCGGAAAAAGAGAACAAAGAGGGAAAAGTTGCATGCTGAGAATAAGATAGGGAGAATGGAGGTGGGAAATGAGGTGTTTTGAGTTTCCCAGAAGGTGAGGGACAAAATGAGGGTGGTGGCGCAGCCAAAGGTGGCGGCGCACGGCGGCGGCGGTGGTGGCCGAATGGAGGAGAAGGAGGGAAAGAGAGGAGGAGAGGGAGGAAGAGCAAAATAAAGGTATGGGAAGGTCGAGTAGGGTTTGCGGAATAATTTGGGAGGTGAAAGAAGCGGCAGAAGAGGTGGAAGAGGTGGCGGGCGGCGACACGAAGGGTGGCGGAAGCAGAAAACAGGGTTGATCGGGAAGGATAATTGGCACAGCCGGGGTGGCTTGTGCAGAAATAATCGAGGGTGATGAATTGTTTGGTTAGCTAGAGGGAGGTTCCGGGAAGATTTTGGTGGCTAGATATGGCGGCGAAGTTGGAAGGAGGCGGAGGAAGACGCGTCTAAAGGATTTCTGGGTTAGGAAATCAAAACTCGAAACAGGGTAGATTGTGAGGATATTTATAGAGTTAGAGGAGAGGTTAGGGTTATTTGGGTCGATGAGGGGATAATGCGGTAGGGTTTAGGCTTACCGGAGGCGAGGGTTGCCCGGTGGCAACAAAATGGGGCAAGGGTTGTGCAGGAGAGAGAGAGAGTATCACGTGATAAAAGGGAGAGTTGATAGGGTTTATGAGGCTGCCGAAACAAGGGGAAAAGAAAGGGAGGAAAAGGCCTGTCAAATCGGGCTAGATTGCCGGCGAAAAACCAGGGCGGCGGCGAAGGTGACAAGCATCGGTGGCGTCGAGGATGGCAGGTGCGAGGGGCTGGGGGAAGAAGAAGGGGGGGCTGGACCGGCGGTCTAGGAAAGAAAGAAAGAAAAAGAAAGGCGGCGTACCGGGCCGATCGGGCGCCGGGGGGAGCGCTTAAATGAAACTCAGAGTTTCGGTACAAAATGGGATGAGATGCAGCGCATCGAGGGGCGGAAGAAGGGCGATGTGGGTTGGGCCGAAGGATAGGAAAAAGGAGAAGTGGGCTGCGGGAGAGGCAGCCCAAACGGGGAAAAGGGGAGGAAAAAGAAAAAGAAAAGAAGAAAGAAAAAGAAAGAAAGAAAAGGAAAAAGGAAAAAGGGAAAAGGGAAAAATAATTAGTTTTGGTATTTAAATTAATTAAAATATTTGGGATATTTAAAAATAATAATATTCTAAATTAGGATTTTTAAAAGATTTTCCATAATTTCCTTTTTATTTAGCAAAACACCTTAATTTAATTCAATTAAATTATTTATAAAATTCCTATTATTTTGAAACTATTTTCTCCTTCTTATTTTAAATAAAATAATTTATTTAATTAATTTCAAAAATAAAATACTTACTTAGCTAAAATACCAAAACTTTTCTAATAAGAATTATTTATTATTTCCTTCTTAAATAGCCCTAATTAATTCCCTTTTATTTAAATAAAAATAAATTATTTAATTAATTTTTATAATAAAATCTTATTTAATAATTAATAATAAAATTAAAATTTTTGGGGTATTTCATATATGAAATCAAACAAAGCATTATTACAAACAAAGTAAGCTTATTAATACACGATAACAAGTAGCAAGAATCCTAATCAAAACAATGATATTGACTTGAAATGTTGACTAGGTCTCTTGACTTTACTTTCATATATAATAGCTCTCTTTGTCTTGTAATAACTTGCAACACACAAAATCTTACATGTTAACGTGGCTTGATTGTCTTCCCACAAATATGTTACATACCTACAAGAATGACTTAAAGATAGTTTATTAGGGTTTGATATATTATCATCAAAGATAGTTCATTAGGAATACCAATTCAATATGAGTATCCATAGATGCTCCCACATCATTTGGTCTTAGGGAAACCAGTAGACAAGTTTAGAAAGCTGATCGACTTCTCATAGAAACTAATCGACTAGTTCATCAAACCAATCAACTGATGTCACAACCAACTGATCAAACTTTCCAAACCATGTCACTGTTCACACAACTAGTCGATTGGTCAAACAAAGTGATTGAATAGTCATGGTGAAACATCACCTAGACTAATGAACCACACATAACAACATTGTCATTATTTTCTAATTTAATCCTAGTATGCATCTATGTTCTAGGGCAAATAAACAGACATTCTCCATATATGAATTCACAAGAATCATATTAGGAACCAATATTCAATAAGATTTGCTTAAATTCAATAAAGGTCATAATTTATGCCTCAATTCATGGATGAAATAATATATAAGTCATGCTGTCATGAATCCAGTGCTCAAGTAAGTAGGTTAAATATATTATATACTACAAATTCATATGAAAACTGACTAACGACTACATATCCAGATCATCCTCCAAGACTGAATTAAAAACTCAACATCATAATATATTCACAACCTTTACACTAAGGTCAAAATGGCTAAATCATGCTTAACACTCCATACTCACATCCTACTCATGCTATTGCTATTAATAACATAAATATATTCTAAACATACTCATTAATTGATTGCCCCACACTTTCATGCTTAACACATTAAGTTCATGCTTAGAGTCAAAAATAACCTAAGCATGCTCACATAATAAAACATCAAGGAGGAAATCAATGAGAACCAAATCAACATTCAAATCAAGCTCATGATATCACATCTAGCATCAACCACCCACACATATCCAAAATTCATCATAAAGGTCCTAAAGACAACATTTTGCTAACTCAAATGACATATGATACATGGATAGAAATCTAGAGTCATGGAATTAGCTAAGCATATAAACATGCATAATACATAGAAACTCCATAATTTAGTTACTACACCACACTTCCAATGTAAACACATGTGCCACACTTACGACGAAAGATCCATATGATGCCACATCTCATGCTTGCAACCATCCATATTCACAATGCATATCTGGATCTATTATATATCTAATAACTCATATTTTGCTATAGGTTCATGCTAACAAATCAGAGATATTAACTAATGTAAAGCTGAACACTAGACCTCATCATAAAATAGAGATTTTTCTTACCTCAAAGCAAATCTTGTAGTAAAGAGAAAATACTCCTAACTTGATGGACCACTATAAGATCCTTGATTATCTAAGCAAATCAAGAATCCAAAAATTAGTAAAACATACTTTAAAATTAATTTAAACAAGAAAAAAGAGAAGAAGGATAGGGATACCAATTCTCATTCTCAACCCAAGAAATAGATAGCCAAGAGTAGCAAATAGTAAGAAATCTTCAATTTTCTCAAAACTTTAATCCTCCTTTGTTTATAGAAAGCAAAGTGGAACTAAAGTAAATATTAAGAAGAAGGGAAAATAAAATCCTAACAAATGAATATGGAGCAAGAGCCTTGATTCTCTACTGACACAAAAAAAAGGAAAGGGGAGAAAAGAGGTTCTCCACACTTAGTAAAATATGCCAAAGGAAGAAGGGGGATTGAAGAATAAGAGTTTAAGTAATGATATGAATCATAATTTGAGGCTAGAGGAAGGGCCTTATTCTTCATACTATAAGGGAAAGAAGTAGAACACCCAACACTTGGAAAAAATTTAAGGAAAGGAGAGCAAGTGAAGAGGGGTTTAATGAGTGTGCGTAAAGAGGAGAAAGTATTAGATGAGGAGGGCTTAAGGGGTATGTTGGTAGACCAAAAAGGAATAAGGAGAGAAGATAGAGAGTTAACTTACATGGGTAGAGTGGAGTATTATGTATAAATATGTAAGAAAGAATAAATGATGAAGCATCGAGTATGAAGGTTGAAGTCAAGCAAAGTTAGATCAAGATAGAGCAACAACAATAAGGTTAAGGAGTTCTACACGAGCTAGAGGAGAGAAGGAAAAGGGAGGAGGAGAGAGGAAATGTGGTAGGTGAGGAGAACTACTTTAAAGTACTTATAGGAGATTTTTAGCTAAATAAATTCATAGAATGATGTAGATAATGTGAAAATAATTCTAAAACATCAAAATATACTTATTAGCACAAAGAGACTATAATTAGAAATTTTCATAAACATTGGAAAGATAATCAAAGATAAAATAAAAAAAGGCTCCAAGAATTGCATCTAAGCCAACTGATGGATTTGGAAAAACTAGTTGGCTGGTATACGAAAGATGAAAATAAGGATTATTGGATGTACTAGTTCATCGATTCAAGCAACCAGTTGACTGGTATTGCTATAATTCCACATTTTTTACCCAATCCCATAATATTCTCGCTAATTTCATATCGTGTCCTTTGCTAACTAGTAGCTCGCCGTCCTCAATATTGAGTAAAACTTGACTTTTTTTTATCTAGCCTCTACGAAATCAGCAAATTTGTTGGGTGGTTAGTTTGGTTTAAGGCACTAGGGATTTGTTTTAGCTATGATTTGTAAGAGTGATTGGTTTTTATACTAGGTTGTAAAGTTAATTTTTTGAGGCTTATCTAATAGAGAAATTAGAGGGGGTAAAGGAAGTGACGGCTGGTGAATTTTTTGGTGGGTGAGAAAATTTTCAATTGATTTGTGTTGCATTAATAAAGGTAGAGGGAACAAGGATGAAAGTTCAAAATAGGTTTGTATCAAGATTTGTGGGTTTGGGATTTAAGGTTTTGATGGCTTTGAGTTTATTTCACTAGAAATTTTTAGTTCTGGGAAGATGGGTTGAATGATGCCAGTGGCAGAGTGGGAAGAGATTGAAGGATGTTATTGGTTTGTGGAATCATGTTGATTTGTTCTTTGGGGGGGGCTGTTGAATTTTGATGGCATGGGGGATATGAGTTTCTTGACCTGCAGCTTCGTTGGGTTAAACAAGAATGCACAAAGTTTGAGCATCACCTTCTATAATCCAGTAGATTGGAAAGTTAATGCACTTGTGATCAAGCTTAGATTCCATATTGTAGAAGATGCATAAGTTTTTAGCTTCTAAGTCATATGGCTTAGTATCCAATATTCATCTAAGAGGGTGATTATAAGATGATGAATACTCTAAGCGTACCCATTGATACAAATAGGATAATTCTTCTTTAGGAGCGTGAGAAACTCTAATTTTTTTGAAATGAGGATAAAGTAGATAGATAGATAGGGAGAGAGAGAGAGAGAGAGAGAGAGAGAGAGAGAGAGAGAGAGAGAGACTCTTTTCATCATTAATTGTCTGCCTTCCATTCTCACATTTATGTTTGGCACATTAAGTTACCCAATGAGTACAAATACAGGAAAATATAACTACCTTTTCTTCTCTTTGGCTTGACAATATTTTTCTTCAGCTGGGTCCTAGGTGAGGTCCCTCTCAGGCATAGGTATCTAGGATCATATCATTCTCCCTTTCATCCATAAAAAATGTATTTATAGTATCTGGACAAATGTAAAGTACAAGGTAGGTTCCATAATCAATATAAAATTGCATAAATAATAAGTGGGAGATTTAAAGGCAACATTTAATATTTAGGATATCAGCTTCAAACATTTGTCTGTAATGGTTTTTAATTATTTATTTTTAATTTTTTATGCATTTATTGTCATCCATAATTTTTTTTTCAAAGCTTATATCTCAGGTACTGAAATTCTAGTGTATCTAAAAATAGTTAAATTCTCCCTTAAACAAATCCAAATAAAAAATAACAAATTTTAATTGACTATCACATATTTGGGTTGTTACTGGCCAAAGGGTCTAGAATATATTCTCCTCAACTTATTTTTGCTAGTATTTTCTAATCAAATTTAATCTAAAAGCGTCTAAATATATATGTTCCTATCTATTATAATTATTATTATTAATTGATAATAATAGTAAAAATTTTGATTAATACTAATTAAAAAATATTTGATAATGATATTAATAATTTATAGTATATTAATATAATATTAATCATAAATAATAAAAATTTGTATTAATTAATATTTTCTATGAATAATATCTTGATTCTTAACAATTACTAATTATGTCAATATTAATTATAAATAATGATTAAAATAATAATTACTATAATTAATAATAATAATTAACAACATATAACTATTAATAATATTTCATTTTCAACATTATTGAGATATTGCTAATAATTAAAAAAAATATTTAGTAATAAGTAACAATAAATAATGACAAATTTTTTTTGATAATAACTTTATTGATTATGATTATTAATATACAATTAAATTTAGTAATAAATATAAATAAAATAAATGAATAATAATAATATAAAAATTATAATTAATCATAATTGTCAAAATTGATAAAAATATATTAATAAAAATAAAATTAATCATTATTAGAAATAAATTATAAATAAAAATAAGTAACAATAGTTTTTTTACAAGCAATTTTTTTATTACATAAAAAAAGGCATTACAATAAACATATAGCTTACAAATGCAATCTAAGACTCCCAATCACCACTCTTGTGGGTGTCCAACTCATTATGTGTAACACCTCCGCTTTTCACTATCTAAAATATTTTTAAAACAAGATGTGGAGGTAGAAAATACCTATAAAAAATGGGGTGTTACTACCGTACGTGACATAGGATAAACATCTGCTGCCTACTCCATATCAAATACAAGACTACACCATTTAAACACTTAAAACAATAGAGTGTGCAAAACAACAATTTAATTGGACAAATCTAAAAGCGTTTACATCGGAGAACCCTAATGGGTTACGATCAAAGTATTACAAAATACATGTGAATAAAGTACGGGGCTACAAAACATAAATGAGGGCATGATACCCAAATCAAAACCATAGTCCACCACAAACCCCACCAAAACCTTCCGGATGCCTTTACTCTCAAGCCCCAACCAAACTGAGGTAGGCCTTTACTTACCATCCCCAAAGACTTGCACATGGTCCTTTGTTCATAGGAATGAGTAGGTGACAGAGAAAAGGGACACATTAGTACACTACGTACTGAGTAAGCCAACTTGCTCCATCAATGTACAAAAATATGCCAACTTACCATAAGGGAAGATAGATTACAACATGCATCATAATAAGGATATATATATATATAAAGATAAGAGTGCATAAGACATGCCATCATATATAATTCTAGCACAGTATAATAAATGGTGCTTAATAATCATAACATTTTCACATAAACACTTAGATAAGTAATAACATAGAGTATATAAACAACCCCTAGGTTATTTCCAGTTATCCAATTCCTTAGGACTTGCAATTCATTCATCCATGTAATAGATAGGAAAATCACTCAATCAGTGTTCCATTCCATAATCAATTCATCAAGTGCATAAACCAGTTTCACTCATTTTGGTCGATGATACCATTACTTCCATTACTTAGCTAATGTTTAACCATTCACTTAGTTACCATTCATAATTATCAACTAATATTTACCATCCATATTTTATTATCATTGAGCGATGGACTGTGTACCACCCCAAGGTCTCACATACCATGGAAGCCTATCTAAACAGGGATATAAAGTTCAGAAAGAAGCCAATCACTAAGTGGATATAAGTTCAAGCCAAAGCCAACCAATATGGATATATGTCCATACCGAAGCCAACCAATATGGACATAAGTTCAAGGCGAAGCCAACCACCTAGGTAATTAGACCCTTAAGTATCGATATTCCCAAGTATATTACCAGTGTCTAGAGTAGGTAAAGCACCATAACTTCTTAGGATCTTACCCAAAGACACCAAAATGCCTGTAGGCAGTCTAACCCTCCGTAGATAATCTAGGATTGGGTAACCTAGACCTATACTTAACTTGACTTTCTTTCTCTTTACATGATCATATAAGGCCCATACAAAGCAAGCAAGTCAACTTTCCATTTTAATCTATATTAATCCTTTTCTTTCCAATTTTTTCCAATCATGTGGGTTTACCATTTGTCCTTAGACAAAGTTATTTGTAACCACCATTATATTTAATTCTAGCCCAAGTTGAGTTTTATTACTCTTTTTCTCAATAGTTTCACTTATCAAAAGTGAAATACCCATTTATTCATTTCATTTCTCATAAAGTATACCATACTTTATGATCCATTTTAATCTTTTAACTTGGTCAATAGTCCATGACAAAATCTATATTTTATCCCATTAATAGACTTAGTATAGTACCAATCATAATCTCAAAGCATAAACACACCAAAAAGAAGCAAATTAAGCAAACCAGTCAAACCAGTTGATTGATTTGGCCCAACTAGTCGATTAGTTTGACTCAACTAGACCATACTTTCCTCAAACCAATCAATAGGTTTGAACAAATAGGTTGATTAGTTTTGCCAAACCAATAGATAGGTTTAATTAGAGAGAAATACCAAGGTCACCACAAGCATATTAGTCGTTAGGTTAGGTCAACTACTCGACTGTTCTAGGAGCCAGTCGATCAGTTTAACCTAATATAACACCAAATCACAAGTTTCATGCATATTATTTCATATAAATCCTATTTAGCCATATTAAAACATTTATCAACATCAATAAACATATATTCCAACCAATTTAACATGCATTTCTCAACCCTGATGTCATCATAGCTTATTTTTACCCGTCTTCATGCTTCTTTCTCAAATCATGTCATTTAAGTATCTAAATCATACATACAACTGCATTTCTTCATTCTAACATGCATAAATCGATTAAAGATAACACCTAACATGTAGGAACACTTGCTAAACATTTTAGAAGTAAGAATCACTCACTTAATGTAGGCAAAATCCTCTTAAAACAGAAATTCCAACTATAGGAAAATCTTAACTTTGAAAATGTTAAACCAAAATCTTAAATTCTGACATTATACCAAAATCTTATCAAAATTTGAAATCTTTAAAACACAAGAGATTTAGAACATACTAACTTGACGCTAAAACAAAGGAAAGGGATGAATTGAATTGATCAACCTTTTCCAAGAATCTATCTCTACCTTGCTTGAGAATCAAAACAAGAGAGAGATAGAGACATGATTAGAAGAGTGTGGGTTAACAAGGCTCAATGTGTGGAATGAAGAGATTGAACATAAGACTTAGGGATTTTGGTGTATGAAAGAAAAGGGGAAATAGAGGGATGATTGGAGCTATTTATAGCCAAGCAATCAAAGGGAATTAGTAATGGTTAACAAATCAACTCAAAACTCTACCATGGATATTTTGAATTCAATTAGAATGGATGGATTTTATCCAAGATTCGCTAACCTCTTCTCCAGTACTCAAATGATGTCTTTGTAGAATTTAGGTCAATTAGACTAGGATTAGTGTTCACAAATGGAGTAATAGGAGGTCATTGTTGAAGGAATCTTCCAGCTACTTAGAAGCATGATTGAGATCAAAGCATTCAATCTCAGAATTGTGTAGAGGAGAGAGGAGAAAGAAGACAATGCTGAGGTCATCTCTCCCCCTAATTTGTTCCAATCAACCTCTAGATTAAATTGAGGCAGTATTTTGGGTTAAATACATCATGAAAATGGTTACAAATATCTTAGGAGAAATCTCACATGGGTTAGTATGGTTCGAATTTAGTGCAAGATATTTTTTAGAAAAACCAAGCTAAAAAATGTGACCATCGTAACAAACCAATCGATAGGTTTGGGTCTACCTGTTAACTATTCAATGACCAGTTGATCAGTTTCCTACAACCAGTCGATCGGTTAGTCGAGGAATCCAAATTAGCTGAAACTTCAAATTGGTCAATCAGTTCATGAAACCAATTGATGGGTTTGTTTGTAAAACTCAATAAACTTCATTTTACAAGATGATTTCAAATTAATTCTTATCCCAAACCAAATAATAGCATTAAATAAAAATGAAAGGCCAAAAATTTAATATAATTTGCATCAAACCATCTTACAAAAATGTGCGGGTATTACAACACTACCCCCTTAAAGAGGCTACACCCTCAAAGCCTATAACAATTACATTACTTATTACACATACAGTCATACACACATCATATTCACAACTAAAGAAAAAGGGTACTAACCCCTTAAAAAAAAGGTTTACACTTATGATAATAACTAAAACAAAAAAACTCTAGATGCTCTGCTCAAATTTCTTCCTCAGCTTCCTAAGTGGCATCCTCTTTTCAATATCATAACCATAGAACTTTAACCAAGGGAACAATTTTTGTGTGCGTCTCTTTCATCTTGGTATCCAGAATGCTCACTGTCACTCCTCATAAGTCAAAGACTCATCGAGCTTTAGTGACTCTAATCAGATAATGTGCAATGGGTCCACTACATACTTCCATAGCTACGATACATGAAAGACAATATGTATAAGTGACCACTCTAATGGTAGAGCTAAACGATAAGTGACTTCACCGACCCAATCTAGAATCTCAGACGGTCCTAGGAGAGACTGTCAAAAGGACTCTGTCACCCACCTTATAACCATTAGTCTATCTCTTTTGATCTGCATAGCTTTTCTATAGGTCTTGGGTAGCTCTCATCTGGTTTTGAACCAAATGGACGTGCTTAGTCATTTCCTCAATCATCTAAGGTCCAAGCACAAGTGCTTGACTGATATTGATCAAACAAAAGGGACTATGACACTTCCTTCTATATAAAGCTTCAAAAGGTGCCATCTTGATACTGGCATAATAACTGTTGTTGTAGGAGAATTCAATTAATTCAAACTAATCTTTCCAACTTCCTCCAAAGTCTAGCACACACGCTTGAAGTATGTATTCTAGACCAGCTCTGTCTAACCATCTATAGTTTGGTAAAAAGCTGTACTCATCTTTAGTTGAGTCCCAAAGGTAGCTTGTAATTTTTGCCAAAAGTCTCTATAGGATTTGGCTAAGTGCTTGATGCTCCAAGTCTCCTTCATCGGTATGAACATGACCGACTTAGTCAGACAATTCCCAATGACCCAAATAGGAAAAAAATCACTATGGTTCCTTGGAATACCAACCACAATGTCCATTGTTATGCTATCCCATTCCACTTGGGGACTTCTAGTGGTTACACTAACCCTGTTGGTTTCTTACAGGTTAGTCATCGAGCAACAAACTCTGTCACTTCCTACTTTATGTGGGGCCAATAATATACCCTCTTTAAATCCTAATACAACTTATCCCTTCTAGGTGGAACAAAGTAAGGAGTGTAATGTCCTTCCTTAAGGATCTTCTTCTTTTGCTCTACACACCCCTTTAGTGCATACCACCTTCCATGGTTTCTGATACTGCCATCTTCATAGATTCGGAATACTTCGACTCTACCTTAAGCAGTACCAGTCGGGATTCTCTCGAGCTTGACATCACCAACTAGGTTAGCTGAAATCTCCTCGAAGATTGAAGGTGTGATGGTTAGTGCACTCATTCTTGCCTCTAGAATTCCAACAATGACCAGTTCAATCTCCATCTTCCTTATCTCTTGGCATAGATGATTTGACAATGCAATCGTACCCAAAGAATGTGATATCTTTTAGTTAAGTACATCATTCACCACATTGGTTTTACCTATATGGTAAGTCAATTCTAGGTCATAGTCCTTAACCAATTCCAACCATTGGCACTATCTCAGGTTTAATTCTTATTGAGTGAAGATGTACTTGAGGCTTTTATGGTTAGTGTAGAAGTTGCATTGAACTCTATAAAGATAATGCCTCCAGACTTAAAGGAGAATACTACTATAATAAGTTCCAGGAAATGCATTTGGTAGTTCTATTCATGTGGCTTTTATTGTCATGAGGCATAAGCCACAATTCTTCCATGTTGCATTAGCACACAACCTAACCCATTCTTGGAAGCATCGCTGTACACCTCAAAACCATCAGTCCCACTTGGGAATGTGAGCACTGGGGATAAAGTCAAACACCTCTTCAACTCCTCTAAAGCTTCACTACATTTCTCATCCCACTATAATTGTGTAGCCTTCTTCAAAAGTTGAGCTAATGGTCGAGTAATCTTGGAAAATTCTGTCACAAACTAACATGAATAACTGGCTAACCTTAGAAAAATACCACCTCCATCATAGAAGTGGGTGATAGCCATTTAAAAATAGCTTGAATCTTGGTAGGATCCACTACCACACCATCCTACTCTAACTGGAAATTATACTTCGAGAGCTTGGTATATAGTTGGTGTGATCTGAGTAAGGATGAAGTCTATCTCAAATGTTGCTCATGCATCTCTTAGTCAGTGGAGTAGATGAGGATATCATCAATGAACACCATGATGAACTAGTCCAAGAAGGGATGAAATATCTAGTTCATCAAAGATATGAAAGCTGCAAGTGCATTAGTGAGTCTAAAGGGCATTACTATGAACTCATAATGGCCATACATTGTTTGAAAAATAGTCTTAAGAATATCCTACTCTACTATCCTGAATTAATGATAGCTTAATCGAAGATCAATTTTGGAGAACACCTTGTCTCCCTTGAGTTGATTAAATAGGTCATCAATCCTTGGCAATGGATAATAGTTCTTCACCATCACCTAGTTTAATCCATGGTAGTTAATGCAAAATCTTAGGCTTCCATCATTCCTCTTAATGAACAATACTAGCGCTCCCTAGGATGATATGCTTGGTCGGATATAGCCTTTCTCCAAAAGCTTTTCTAACTGAGCCACGAGCTCTTTCATCTCCATAGGTGTCATACAATACGGAGCCTTAGATACTGAATCTATTCCTAGCAATACGTTCACGGTGAACTAAACTATTCAAAATGGTAGCCTTCCTATGATATCCTCAAGGAAAACATTGTAAAATTCACAAACTACCTCCATATGCTCTAATAGGGTCTCAATTGCTTTGGTGTCTCTGATACTACATAAGTAGAGTGTATATCCTTTATGTACAAGATTACTCAATTTGATTGTTAACATGATCTTTGCAAAGGGATTAGTCTCACATTTTTGGTATAAACCCTAATACCCCTTGCTCCTTATAGAACCATGCATTCTTCCATGCAATTAATCAGTGCTCAATACTTCCCTAGCATATCCATCCCAACAATTATGTCAAAATCTTGCAACTCTAGCTCTATGAGGTCCAAAAAAATCCCTATTCCTCCTACTACCTTCACAGCCCCTTGGTATAACCTAGAGTATGTAATTCTATTCCCTGAAGGAAAAATAACACAAGTAGAGATGCTACATGAGGGAGATAAAGTAGTTTTAGTTACAAAATGTAGATACTACAAAGGAATGTGAAGCACCAAAATCAAACAATATATAGTATGAATGAATAGAGATAGTGAGCATATTGATCACCATACCGACCTAGATTTATTCCTTTACTTGACTCATCATTTTCAAGCGCCTTAATGACAAAATTGTTGGGGGCACTTATTGATCTTTGCCCTTGTTGAAAAGGGTGAGGTCATAGACCTCTAGGATGACTCGCTTGGCTAGCAATACTGGCTGGCAATGGAGGAAATCTTGGTATTTGAGGTTGTGGTTACTAGATAGATCTTGTGCTCTAAGCTTTAATCTGGCTTCTCTGAATGTTGTCATTGCTAACCTAAAACTTGAATGCCCTATTTCTCACCATGCAGAATCTATGGCACATCACCTTTTGCCTCTACAATGGACCCTTGGGTGATCTGACCTACATCTCTTGTAGTGTGCCTTTCCTTAGCTTGACCCCTATAAAATCCTCCAGATCGGGGTGTTGAGCCCATGCTTTGACAAAACCTTGGTGGAAAACTACCCCTAGAAAAAGCCTTCTTCCAATCACCGGAATATTGGTGAACCTCAAACTTCTTCTTATTCCCTAATTGAGCATTCCTGGCCTGAATAACTTGAGATGCCTCTAGAGTTTGCTCGTACATCCCAACCATATTTGGTGGAGTGACTCCCACTAATAACTCCTAGTATTGGATCCCTAATCTAATCTTTAAATAGTGAGCTTGCATCACCTCGTTAACCTACATCTAAGGTGAACTAGACCAAGTTCATGAAGCGAGTATAACACTCTTTAATGGACATGTCCCCATGTCAAATTGATATGAACTCATCATACTTCTTCATACATAGATGAGCTGGTAGAATCAAGCCTGCAACGCCTTTAAGAATGGCCCCCAACTCAATGGCTCTTCACCCCTACATTAGATGCTCCACCACCATGCATCTGCCTTTCCTCTCAGGTAGTAGACAGTCACGTTTACCCTCCAGTATCCTAGGCAACCATAGGCTATAAAGGTCTTTTACATATCTCAGACCCACCATTCCATGATGTCTGGGTCCTCCTGGCCTTCAAAGATGGGATGTGATGATACCTTGCCATCCTAAGCCAATCCTCCAGAGATGGTGTAGTCACCGACACTTGTGTAGGTTGAGGTGTTCAAATCTAGCCCTCCATATAAGCTCTGGCGGTCTCAATGAAGGCTTCAATAAGCTTGTAGTGGTGGTTAGCGGCATCATGTCTTAAGGACTAGAAGAAGTTAGGGCTAAAATTCATGCCACCGAGTACTAAGACTCGCACACAATAAGCATAAGCTATCTATAACATATTCCCAACCCAACTGTCACTCCAGAACATCTGGCTTTTGGAATAATTAAACTTGTTAAAATATTAAGGAAATGAATTTTCAAATATATAAGCTCAAAATTATTAGAAGAGTAAAAATGCTTTAACAAAACATGGGTAATGTTAGGATATTAATTACCTAGAATTAAAATATATTAAAATTTCGGGTATTACAGGGACGGTGGACCTTTGTTAAATGTAGGGACCCAAAGTGTAAGAATGGGAATGTTGAAAATGTGGGAGATGAAGTACAATAGGTAACATGGTTGATATTAGTCCACTAATTTTGAAAAGTTGTGTATTTTTGTAAAAACACTCTGATAAAACCCTATGGTATCAGTTTAAAATTTTTTGAAAAGTAGAAAGTCTTTGAGTAAAAGTTTTGATACCAACCTGCAACACTCCCATTTTTTACTACAAAAAAATTTCGTAAACATATGTTGAGGGAGCAGCTAATACCTAGGAAAAATGGGGTGTTATCGCCATACCTGACATAAGATAGATATTTGCTACCTACCCCACATTAGATATAAGGATAAACCATTCAAACACTTAAAATAATAGAGTGTGAAAATAATAATTTAATTAGATAAATCTAAAAGTATTTACACTATAGGACCCTAATGGGTTACAATAAAATCATTACAAAATACATGCAAATAAAGTACGGGGATACAAAACATAACTAAGGGCATGATACCCAAATCAAAACCATGGTCTGCCACAGACCCCACCAAAACCTTCCAGATGTCCTTGGCCTCAAGCCTAGAACTAATTGAGGTAGACCTTTTACTGGCTATTCCCAAAGCCCTACATATAGTCCTCTGCTTGTGGGAATGTACAGGTGATTGAGAAAACGAGGCTATCAGTATGCTACATACTGAGTAAGCTAAGTTGCTTCCTAAATGTGTACAAACTTGTCAACTTACCATATGAGAAGATAGATTACAACATGCATTATGCTAAGTAAATATATAAAGGTAAGAGTGCATTAGACATACCATCATGTACAATTCTAGCATAGTAGAATACATCAAGCTTAATAATCACAACCTTTTAACATAAACGCTTACATAGGTAACAACAAAGAGTATCCAAACAATCCTTAGGGTTATTTCTAGTTATCTAATTCCTTAGGACATGCCATTCATTTATCCATGTAAGATAAATGCCAGTTATTCAATCAATGTTCCATTCCATAATCAATTAATCAAGTACATAAAATAGTTTTACTCATTTTGGTCAATCATACTATTACTTCCATTTCTTAGCCATTTATTAACTATTCACTTATTTACCATTCATAATTATAAACTAGAATTTACCATCGATATTTTATTATCATTAAGTAGTAGACTATCCACCATCCCATGGTCTCATATATCTTAGAAGCCTATCAAAATAGGGACATAAAAACCAAAGCCAAAAAATATGGACATAAGTCTAGAGCGAAGCAAACCACTTAGGTAACCTGGCCCTTTAGTATCAATAACCTTTAGTACATCATCAGTGTCTACAATAGGTAAGGCATTGTGATCTCTCAAGATTATGCTCAAAGGTAAAGCCCAAAGGCACCAAAACTCCCGAAGGCAGATTAAGCCCCAATAGCTAATTTAAGATCGGGTAACCTAAACCTATACTCAACTCGACTTTCTTTCTTTTTACATGATTAGAGTTTTATTCATAAATAAGGGTGATCATACAAGGCCCATATAAATCAAGAAAGTCAACTTTCTAGGTTAGTCCATATTAATCCTTTCCTTTCCATTTTTTCAAATCATGTGGGTTTTCCAACCAATCAATCGGTTTGGGTTGACCAATTGATCGATTTGATTCAATCAGACCATGTTTTCCTCAAATTGGTTGATTGATTTGGGTAAACTAATAGACTATTGTTAGACTAGTTGATTGATTTTACCATACTAGTCGATGGGTTTAGGTAGAGAGCAAGATCAATGTCTCTATAGGTGTACCAATCATTGGGTTGGGTAAACGAGTCGAGTGTTCTAGGAACCAGTTGACTAGTTTACCTAATCAGTTGATTGGTTTTCCCTAATACATCACCAAATCACAAAATTCATATAAATCCTTTTTGGTCATATTAAAACATGTATCAACATCAACCAACATATTTCCAACCAAATTAATATACATTTCTCAACCATGAGGGCATCATAGCCTACTTTTACCCATTTACATTCTTCTTTCTCAAATCATGTCATTTACATATCCATATCATACATATAACTCCATTTCTTCATGCTAAGATGTAGCAATCGACTAAAGATAACACTGAACATGTAGGAACACTTGCTAAACATTTTAGGAGCAAGAATCAGTTACTTTATGTAAGAAAAATCCTCTTAATACAAAAATTCCAACCATGGGAAAATCTCAGATTTGAAAACGTTAAACTAAAATCTTAAATCCAGACACTATACCAAAATCTTATCAAATTTCAATGTCATAAAAATAGAAGAGAACTAGAACATACCAAGTTGAGGCCAAAATAGGGGAAAGAGCTAAACTAAACTGCTCAACCTTTTCCAAAATCTAACTTTCCCTTGTTTGAGAGTTGAAACAAGAGAAAGCTAGAGACAGAATCATAAGTGTGTGTGAAAATAGGTTGGCAAGGCTAGAAGTGTTAGAAAAAGAAAGGAATTGCAAGACTTAGGGAAATTTGGTGGGTGAAATTAAAGGTGAAATGCAGGGATGGTCGGGGCTATTTATAGCTAACTAATCGAAAGGACTTGCTAAGGTTTGGAAATTGACTAAAAACCCTATCATGGACCGTTTGAATTTGATCATAACAAATTGATTTTGTCCAAAATTCACTTATTGCTTCTCTAGAGCTCTAATGGTGTCTCTTAAGGATTTAGGTCATTTATACCAAAATTAGTGTTCACTAATGGAGTAATAGGAAGTTAAGGTGGAAGGAATTTTGTAGCTACTTAGAAGCATGATTGATATTGAAGCATTTGATCTATGAATTGTGTATAGAAGAGAGGAGAAAGAGGACAATGCAGTGGTAATCTCTCTTCCTTATTTGTCCTAATTGACCTCCATATTAAATTGAGGTGATATTTTGGGTTAAACGCATCACAAAAATGGTTATGAATTTGTTAGGGACAATCTCGCATGGGTTGGTATGGTTCAAATTTAGTCTAAAAGATTTTCTAGAAAAATAAAGCTAAAAAATTTGACCAGCTCAATAAATCAATTAATCAGTTTGGGTCTACCAATCAACTATTCAATCACGAGTCAATCGGTTTAGTTAATGAACCCAAGTGGGTTGAAATGACAAACCTTTCGATCAGTTCATGAAACCAGTCGATGGATTTGTCTACAAAACTCAATATACTTATTTTTTTCAACATGATTTCAAATCAAATTTTATCCCAAACCAAATAATGACATTAAATCAAAATGAAATGCCCAAAATATAATATAATTCGCATTCACCCATCCTTTAAAAATGTTGTGTATTACATTATGCCATAGAAATGACAGTAGAATTCAAAATAATACTCTTATTAAGACTGTAAATGGGTCTAAATGAGCTAGTGAGGGTGAGTTTGACTTAGCTCATTTTTAGACAGTTGAGTTGGGTGAATTCATGAGTTTTTGTAGTAATTAAGCCAAGCTTGAAAGAATTTGCACTGTAAATAATTTAAGTCCAAATTCTTCATGCTTAGACTCAACTCGTTTATTAAACTAGTATAAAAATAAGATCCAAACTAAGCTCATTTAATTTTATGGATGGACTGAACCTAGAAAATTCACAAGCTAACTTTGTTCTTTTAAAATCCTAGTTTTCATTATGCTGATAATTATGAAAAATAGGCATATTCCTCTAATGCTATATGGTTGTTATATATGCATTAAACAAAGCTAGCAGAAATATCTTAATGTACTTTAGTTGTCTTGTTCTTGCTATTGACATTCGAATCTTTGTTTTCTAGTTAACCATTGTACCCTTTCTCCTAGTAATTGTCTAAATATGAATCCAAATACCCAAGGAGAAGCGATAATGGATGAACAAATGTTCCAGTCTCTCTAGTGCATTATCACATAACACACATCTAGCTTGTATGGACACTCCTTGTGCTACCAATCCCTGCCTAGTTGGTAGTCTATTTTGAACTATAGCCATGTAGGTACATGATGCTTAGGATGATTGTTGGCTATCATACTAGCCATGCCCACCATTTATTAATACCTTCTAGTCTCAACTCCTCCTAGGCCGTGAAGATAATATATTCATCGTGGCCTATTTCATGTTGTCTCAAAATAAGATATTTGATAATATCCCATATTTCATAATAATAATAATAATAATTTATTATTATTAATCATTATTTATTATGAATATTAAGATAATAAAATTTATTATTATTATTATTATTATAATTAATAATTATAAAAAAAATAAGAATAAGAATAAAATTTATCATAGTTGTAAATAAATAAATACTTAATTATTATTAACATTAGTTATTTAAAAAATATTTATAATTAGGATTTAGTTAATATTATTAAATAAATATTTATTATTATTCTTGTTATTATAATTTTGATCTAACTTTACCTTAAAATATGTCATTATTATAAAATAAGGTGATGCCTAATTCATATAGATGGTTTAGTGTTGATTTTATATGTGCATTGGCAACTTGCATCAAGTAATAAAAAAGATAACATTATAACAAGATGGTTGCACTTTTTTTGAAGTTGATCCATTCAAATGAAGTTAATTAACTACAGTTTGCGTAATCAATAATAATAATAATAGTAACAATAATAATAACTACGGTTTGCTTTGGTAATCTTAAAGTAATTTAGTAGTAGTAGTACTCCCTCTATAGAAACTATTTGTACGGGGCAGAAGTAATCAAACTTATGCCTAATCAAAATTCATGCATCAATAATATTTACAATTTATGTTGTTGCGTTATCATTACCGAAAAAAAAATCATATTCTCTTTGTTACAAAATGTTGGCAGGGATTGAGATATTGTGCATATTAGGAACTGGAACATAGGAAAAAATGGGTAATATGACAATTTTTTCATTATTCTATATTAATTCATATTATTATTTGATTCACATATTATGGTAGAGAAGGCTCACATATTACACTATGCACCAAAATTGCACATAAGAAAAATTTGTCAATGTATCTCAGGAGTGAAGGTGGTGCATCTGGCTCCACAATGTTAGATTTTCTTTTGATAGACTCCAATTAAACTTGATACAAATCAATGTCTGTTGGCTGATAGTAAATGTTGCATCTTTCAAGAATACTTAAGAATAACTAAATAGCCTCTTTTGGAATGACAGCCAAATTTGGAGCATGTTATAAGAGACATTCTATCATGAAATATGGCAGCACAATTATATCTATAGTTTTAAAAATGAAATCAATCATTGCACTGACATTATTTATTATTCATTAGTTTAGTTCTTGGATTAATGAGTTGAACTAAACAGATTAGTAGTAAATATTAAGTAAAAAATATAGAAAAAATAAAACATATAAATAATAATAATAATATAATATTAAACTACATATGAATATAACAGACTTTCAATCTTTTTTTTTAGTTTTTATACTTATTCATTGATTTTTTTTCTTTTTCAATCAATTCTCGATCGGTCTTTACTAGTCCTGAGATGACAGTTACTTGGAACTGTGCCGACAAATTGATTGATTCATTGGTTCACCAGTCATACCAAAAATTCCTATCTAGATTTTAATTCTAAGGTTTTATCACAGGACTAGATATAATATAGGGTATTTAAATAGAAATTTGAATATTTAGTTAATAAATTGGTTATATAGTATTACAATAATAATAACAATTCATGGAAGTTAAGGTATATCGACATAAAAATCTTAATTCTTAAGGAAAGAGTTTAGGATAGAAAAATATCTATCAAATACATTATTATAAACTCTATTGTTGTATATTTTGTTACTAAGGCTCTGCATAACATAGGCTAGAAAAAATATTGAGCTTCTATTGAGCTACTCATGCAATCGCAAAAAAAATGTCAATGAGCTTAAAAAAGGAAATGGGGAATAGGAAATACTATCGGCTCAAACAAAGATAAAGTATGAGAGTGGGAGAAAGAAAATAGTTTAGTATTATACAATTTAGTAAAGCTTATGGTTATTTATCTCTAGGCATTAGAAATTGCAAGTTAAAGTGACATATGTTTCAAATGTAACTTTGATTACATGTGATATCAAAGCCTTGGTTGTATTTAAATAACTATTAAATATTAATTTGAAATCAATTTCTATAATATATAAAGATACTATGTTTGATTAATAGTATATTTTACATTTTTTTGCACTATATTATAATAATAACTAAATATATAGAATTAGGTTGTAATAATATATTGTACTCTTCAAGTTTTAATAATGGTGATGATTATATGGTGAATATTAAATGATAATAATAATGTGATAATTACTTATTTATAGTCATATAATTATGCTTAATTCAAACATGTTTTAGACTAATTCAAAAGAACAATGGTATTGGTAACTAAAAGTATTCAAATGGTATAAGTAAAGGAAACTTGGATTATTAAGACTATTTGATTATATCTTTAACGCTGGTAATTTTTTAATAATAAAATAAAATAATAAATGATGATGATGATTGTTGTAGAAGTGGAATATTTATTTCCTAAACTTTTAGCATCGGTCATCATGCATATACACTTATAACTCCAAATATAAAGTGATAACTACACATGCACATATATCATATTATACTTATATATTGCTATTTGGTATGTGATTATCATCTTAGCATTACATATAAATTCTTATAACTATCCTTATAGATAATGTATGGATGATATAGTATTTGAGATTAGCATATAGTTTGATCCAAATAAATACAAATACTTATGTATGTATCTAGTCTGATGATCACCAAAGTGACCAAATTAGTATTATGATGGTTAGATATCATGTATGTTATTGTGATATTTTCTTATTTATAGAATTTTAGGATTATCCCGATAGGAAATTATTATTCTACTTAGCTAATATAATGATGGCATCATGAATATATTTTCATCAAATTTTATGTGTATTTAGAGATAATGTGTCTAGATTCATTGGATATATGTAAGTTGATAATAACGTTTTGTAAGACACTTGAATTATGATTGTATGTTTTCATATCCACCCAAAGGAGAACAATAATATACTAGTATTATGATTTGAATCCATTATAAATAAAATAAAATAGAATAAAGTAAAAAATAATAAGCATTTATATATTGTTTGCAACTATTGCACTCCATTTGCATGCTTCACTTGTTACAATGTTCAATGGGTTGAATTTCTCCAAATGGTGTGAACAAATTAAGTTTCATTTAGGAATAATGTATCTTGATTTTTCATTATTAGAAGAATCACCTAGTGCTATTACTGATTCAAGCATAGAAGATGAGATATTATACTATAAGGCTTAGGAATGCTCTAACAAATTGAGCTATATGTTCATGTGATTCAGTGTTGGTAACAACATTTAGACCACTATTTTAGAAATAGAAAGTGCTAAGGAATAACTTGGGTTAGTGGAGAAAGATTTCACTATATAGATAAGTCTCTTGCTAGTATTCTCTTGGTAGATCTCACGACCATGAAGTACAATAGGTCACAAAACATGTAAGAACACATCATTGAGATAACTAATATTGTAGTAAGATTAATAACCTTAAGGATGTTTATTGATGCCTTTTTTTATTACAATTTATCTTAAACTCATTACCTCTTTATTATGCACTCTTCTAGATTAACTACAACACTATCAAGGATAAAAGGAACATTAATGAATTGTCTGTTATGCTTTCTTAGGAGGAAATGAGGCTTAAGAAACAAGGTGGTCATTATGTTAACTTTACAATTCAAGGAGAAAATAGAGGATATAAAGTAAAATACAACAAGTTTAAGAAGAAGAAGAAAAAGAAGAAGAAGAAGAAGAATGCACCTGCTTATACTGAAAGAGGTGACAAGGAGGAATGAAAGGCAATGGGAAACGAATATCACTTCTGTAAGAAGGAAGGAAATTACCAGAAGGATTTTCTAAAATAAAAATCTTGGTTCAAAAAGAAAGGTAAACATCAATGTTTATGTGTGCTTTGAATGGTGGCTTAACTCCGGTGCTACTATTCATTTTTCTATTGTGATGCAGGGATTACTTACGATCTAAACCATAAACTAAAATAAGAGCTTTTTGTTCATGGGAAATCTTATAAAGGCTCCAATTGAAGGTTTAGGCAATTATCATTTGACATTTGACATAGGTCATCACTTTGACCTTTTCCAAACAATCTATGTACTTTCATTTTCTAGGAACATGATATCTTTTTCTAAGTTTAATTTTAATTTTAATTTTGGACATGGTTGTTTTAGTTTGTACAAAAACAATTCACTTATCAGTTATGGTATTCTTTCCAATGGTTTTTACAAATTGAAACTTGATGACATATTTTTTTAATCTCTATTTATTGTTTATCTCAATGTTGGAACCAAATGTAGCATGAAAATGAAAACTGTATATACTTATGGCATAAATTCTTGGATCACACATCTAAGGAAATAATAGAGAGATTAGTGAATAATGAAATCCTTCCACCTTTGGATTTCACTGATCATTGGATATGTGTAGATTGTATTAAATGAAAATAAACTACATAGAACAAGAAAGGAGCCACAAGAAGCAAACGACTTCTTGAAATCATGCATACGGATATATGTGGGCCTTTTAATGTTCCATCATTTGGCAGAGAAAAGTATTTTATCATTTTTATTGATGAATTTTCATGTTATGGATATATCTATCCACTTTGTGATAAATATCAAACAGTGAATACTCTTTAAATTTATATAAATAAGGTAGAAAGACAATTAGACAAGAAAGTGAATATCATAAGGTCTAATATAGGTGGTAAGTATTATGGAAAATATGACTAATTGTGGTAATAGCCAAGTCTATTTATAGCTTTCTAGAAGAACATGACATACATCCACAATACACTATGTCAAACACACCTCAAAAACATGGTGTTGCAAAAAGGCATAATCGAACAATAATGGATATGGATAGAAGTATGATGAGTAATTCATCATTACCCCAATACTTGTATACATATGCTATTAAACCTCTCTATATTTGTTAAATAGGTTTCCTAGTAAATGATGCATAATGCTAAACAAATTAGGTCTCGCTAAGAGTTGATGATGGAGCTTGGTGTGAGCTCTACCAAAAGAGAAAATCAAGATTGGGGATGAGGGAATGTTAAGCAGAAAATTATTCTTTAAATCCCTCCAAAAATAAGCACTTACATAAATCAATCAAGGTTTCAACACTAGACATAAAATATATAATAATTTTAAGAGATAAAACAAAGCTATGCACTAAGCTTTGAGTTGTATTAATTTCAACATTCAGGATTTAATTCTAAGGTGGTGTGCAAGTCTTGGGTAGGAAACAAATAATTTATAGGATGTGTTAGGTTCCTCAATTACAAAATGACCATCCTACCCTCGAAGGGATGACTTAGTTGCATAAACTATCTCATTTTAATATAACTTAACTAGTTAAGTTATAACTAAACTAAAATGGAACTACCAGCTGCTAACATTATTCCTAGGCTAGTTTTGTTTAAAAAGTTTCAAGGAAAACATGGAAAATACAACTCCTTAAATTGAGAGCCTAACCTTGGAGGCCTTACAAAAACTCATGGCAGGTACAAGTCATCACAAGACAACCTACTAAACATGTAAACTCCAGCTCATGTTCGAACACTATATAGGGACATACCACCCTAAATTTGGGCTTGGACTTGGAAACTCTTACATGATAACGAGCTAGTCATTTAGCCCTATTAGTCTACCTTCTAGACATAAAAAAAAGACCAGCTATAATTGGAAACTTTAATCCTTTATCCAATCAGTACATGGGTGCTAGATAATTTCTATAGTGTATTGAGTAGATAACCCAAAGTCAATGCATGTGTGGTTGACCAAAACCTACTTGTTAGGCCTATTTTTTGATGCCTTGTTCACCTTAATTTGTGGCACAATTTATCTATGAAATGAAGATTGTTTCTGGCTGCTAGGTGGCTAGAAAAGCTGCAAACAAAAAGGGGAAAAGTTGAGCTAATTGTTTCTAGTAAATGAGGCTAACATAGGTTGTTGTTTTATGTGAGATTTTTATGTTTGTGCATAGATATTTATTCATCATAAATGGTGCTACAAATCTCCTTCTTGTTGTGACCCAAAACACTCCAAAATGTTGCTGTTGTAGGTTGGTTTTGATGGCTGGAAGATGAGCTTAAAAAATGCGGAGTTAAGGGGTTGGATGGCTTGGCTTAGTGACTCCCAAGTTGGTAGTCTTGTGGCTCATGATTGCTTTGCATAGCTAGCCATTTGGCACCTACATGGCTTCCAACTTTTGATGATTATTTTGGCTCCTAGTTAGAAGTATAATGTAGCTTCTTAACTTAAAGAAAACAATTAGTGCTAAAGGACCTTCTTGATGTAAGACTATATCAACCTTTGTAATGCAGTTGTTGCTTGATCAAAATTTATGCTCAAAACACCTTAAGTTTTAGGCTTAAATAAGACCTTAGGAATATGTTTACGATTTCAACCAATGTCATTATAAGTTTTTTTAATGAAAATTAAAATTAGATGGATGCTCCTATATTAGTAAATCCATTCCAAAAACTCTATTTGAGCTTTAGAGGGGAACAAAACCTAGTTTAAGACACATGTATGTTTGTGGTTGTCTAATAGAATCACGTATCTATAATCCACTTATAAAGAAGTTAGATTCTGAAGTGATTAGTGGATATTTTATTGGATATCCAAAGAAATATAAAGGGTTCATATTTTATTATCTATACCAAAGTAATAGAATCATTGAAACTAGAAATGCAAGATTTATTGAGATGGGTGAAATTAGTGGGTGTTATAAAGGGAAGGATGAATAAGTTAGAGAAGTAAGGGTAAATTTTCCTATACCATGATTGCTCCTTCATATTCATATACTTCACGTGTTATCCCAATAGTTGGAGAATGTTTTAGCATTGTTGAACAACACTTAATTAATCATACCAACTTATAAGTGTCTAATCTAAATGAACTACATGAAATACCATTAAGAAGATTTGAAAGGGAATGGAGATAAGTGATTCCTAATGACTATGTTGTTTATTTACAAGGTTTATATTTTGAGATTGGAATTAATGAAGATCATTTTTCTCATTTACAAGCCATTGAAAGGAATGAGTTAGATAAATAGATTGATGCCATGAAGGATGAACTAAAATCTATGAAACAAAATAATGTCTAGGAAGTCATAAGTTTACCTAAAGGTGCAAAAATGGTTGCTCGTAAATGGGTCTTTAAGACCAAATATGACTCAAAAAGATAAATTGAAATACATAGAGCTTAACTTATTGCTAAAGGTTTTACTAAAAAAAAAGGGCATTGATTATACACAAAAAATTTCTCCTATTTCAAAGAAATTAGCATTAAGAATAATCATAGCATTAGTGGCTCAATATGATCTAGAGTTACATCAAATGGATGTAAAAACTTTCTTTCATAATAGAAATCTAGAAGAAGAAGTCTGCATAGACTAGCTAGAAGGTTTCTGTATAACAAAAATGACCACATGATATATAAACATAAGAAGTAAATATACAGACTTAAACAAGCTTCCCGTTAATGATCTATTTTGTTGAATGATACCATAAAATCTTTTGGGTTTGAGGAAAACATGGTTGATTGATATATTTAATGAAAGATTAATAGGGGAAAGTTTATTTTCATAGTGCTATATGTTGATGATATTCTGCTTCTTGTAAATGATTTGGGAATATTACATCAGACAAAACATTTCTTGTCAAAAAAATTTTGAAATGAAATATATGGGACAAGATTCCTATGTGATTGGATTGAAATATCTTGTGATAGATCACAAAGATGGATAGGATTGTATTAAAAAGCCTATATTAATAGAATTCATGAAAAATTGTTAGTAGGAAATGTTCCCATGTAAAAAGGGAGAAAATTTTTTTCTTCCATAATGTCTAAAGAATGATGTGGAAAGAAAGGCAATGGAACATGTTGGAACTCTAATACATGTGTAATACCCCACAGATGAGAATTTTTTTCAAATTTTGTGAAACGAACTCCAAATGTTGTTTAGTAACAATCACACAATAATCGCAAAAACACAGCCGAACAGGAAAAAGGGATAGGGTAATCGGGACTGCCCGATCTAAATCCTCGAAGCCGAGAATAACAAGGCTGCCGGAAACCGACAAGAAACGATGCAAAATTGTAGGAATTAAGCTGATAGCTTTATTTCATATACTGAAATCGATTGAACAAGTTTTCCTCTTTACAGCATGATAGGAGCTTTATATAGGGCAGCAATTAGCCAGGGTTGATGGAGGCCGAACGTTGGGTAACGGTCGAGAAGGTGGAGCGGGTAGAGTGGATTAATGGTGGATAATCTCCATTGATGATGGTCGACGAAAAAGGTGGGATTAGAGGAAGGGGACGACCAGGGAAAGGTCGTTGGCGCGGGTGCGTATGGGCCTCGGTGTCCACTTTATTTAGGCTGAAGTTATGGCAATTTTTTTGGGCTGAGGTTATGGTAGGATTAAAGGTTGTTTTAAAGGTAGTTTTAATGATGGATTAGGCAAATCCCAAATTAACTAGTTGCTTAATACCCTTATTATAAGATAAAACTAAATAAACAAAGCAAAAAATAATAATAGTAGAATTTTTTGCTAATTTGGGCGATAATGCCATTATTTTTGCTAATACTTTAAAACTTGAATGATTCTTCTCAGCAACAGACTCCCGTTTCTTGATAGCACCGTCTTGAATCCTTTTTCCCGCTTGCTTGGCTAGATTGTCAATTTTCTTGATTTTCCTGCAAGACAATGATAGAAATATAATTAATTATTTTTAAAGGATAATTGGTGTTTTTCTTAGTAAGGGTACTAAGAGTATTTGGGCTCTCATCATCCTCCCTTTCTTGAAAAGGTTTCGTCACCGAAACCGAACCTGCATTATAAAAGGGAGATAGGTCAGAAACATTAAAAGTATCACTGATATTGCCATATTTTCCTGGAAGATCGATCTTGTAAGCATTATCATTAATGCGTTCCAAGATGGTAAAGGGACCGTCGCCTCTTTGTGCGAGTTTGGATTTCCTTTGGGTAGGAAACCTTTCTTTTTGTAAATGGACCCACACAAGATCTCCTTGAGCGAATATAATCTTCGTGCGGTGTTTGTTTGCTGCGCTTGCTATCTGATGATTGCGTAGGTTTATTTGTTTCTCCACTGATTCATGTAATGATTTTATGGATTGCGCCCTTCGTTCTGCATCAAAGTTAGTATAATCGGTTCTGGGTAAAGGAATAAGATCAAGCGGTGAAAGAGGATTAAACCCGTAGACAATTTCAAAGGGAGTCCTCTTGGTGGTGGAGTGGATGGTCCGATTGTATGCGAACTCCACATGTGGTAGGTGGGATTCCCAATGCTTAATGTTATTATCCAGGATAGCTCGAAGCATGTTACCAAGAGTGCGATTTACTACTTCGGTTTGACCGTCAGTCTGGGGATGGCATGTTGTAGAGAATAGTAATTTTGTCCCCAATTTTCCCCATAAGACCCGCCAGAAGTGGCTAAGAAATTTGACATCCCTGTCAGATATAATGGTACGTGGCACACCATGTAAGTGCACAATATTTTGGAAGAAATAATCAGCTATTGTGGTAGCATCATTGGTACGGTGGCAAGCAACAAAATGTGCCATTTTGGAGAATCGGTCGACAACTACCATGATGCTATCTTTCCCTCTGTTAGACCTGGGTAGTCCAAGTACAAAATCCATGGAAATATCAACCCAAGCTTGTTTGGGAACGGGAAGAGGTGTGTATAATCCATGTGGTTTAGAAGTGGATTTAGCATGTTTACAGGTCACGCAATGATCACAAAATTTTTGCACATCTCGTTTGAGGTGAGGCCAATAGAAATGCTCTTTGATGATACTTAAAGTTTTGAGATGGCCGAAGTGGCCCATCAGACCTCCACTATGGCCTTCTTGTACAAGCAATTCACGCATAGAGCATCTAGGTATGCATAATCTATTGTCACGAAAAAGTAAGCCTTCATGACGATAGTATTTTCCGACGGTGGTATTTTCGCATGCTTTGAACAATTCAGAAAAGTCATCATCAGTTGCATATAGATTCTTAATATAGGTAAACCCTAATAAATGAGTATCCAAGGTAGCAACCAATGTATATCTCCTGCTTAGGGCATCGGCAACAATATTATCACCACCTTTTTTGTACTTAACCATATATGGGAAGGATTCAAGGAATTCAATCCACTTGGCTTGTCTCCGATTTAGCTTATGCTGAGATTTTAGGTATTTGAGTGCTTGGTGGTCGGAATGGATGATGAATTCTTTGGACCATAGGTAGTGTTGCCAAGTTTCCAAAGCCCTAATTAGGGCAAATAATTCTTTTTCATAGGTGGAGTAATTAAGGGTAGCACCGCTTAATTTTTCACTGAAATAGGCAATAGGTTTTCCTTTGAGATAAGACAGCTCCAATACCTATTCCTGATGCGTCACAGTCAATTTCAAAAGCCTTCTTGAAATTAGGTAGCGATAATATAGGGGCATTAGTCAGCTTTTCTTTTAATAAGTCAAAGGCATTATGTTGTTCTTTCTCCCATTTAAACCCGACTTCCTTTTTTATAACAGAGGTGAGGGGAGCGGCTATAGTGCTGAAATTACGCACAAATCTCCGGTAGAAGCTACATAAGCCATGGAAGCTTCTTACTTCCGTAATAGACTGGGGCACGGGCCAGTCTCGTATGGCTTTCATCTTTTCATCGTCAACGGATATTCCATCCTTGCCTATCACAAATCCAAGAAACACAACACTTTTCTAAACAGAATCTGCTCTTGGAGAGGTTGGCATATAATTTCTCAATTTTGAACACTTCAAGAACAGATCGTAGATGATCATGGTGTTCCTCATAAGACTTGCTATATATAAGGATGTTGTCAAAGTATACGACGATGAATTTTCCAATAAAGTGTCTGAGCACGTAATTCATTAGCCGCATGAAAGTACTAGGTGCATTAGATAGGCCGAAGGGCATCACTAGCCACTCATAGAGTCCAAAGTTGGTTTTAAAGGCCGTTTTCCATTCATCGCCAGCCTTCATGCGAATCTGATGGTACCCGCTTTTTAAATCAATTTTTGAAAATATAATAGACCCATGCAGTTGGTCAAGCATTTCATCTAACTGAGGGATGGGGTATCGGTATTTGACGGTAATTTTATTAACAGCCCTACTGTCAATACACATGCGCCAACTTCCGTCCTTTTTTGGAACTAGTAACATAGGAACAACACAAGGACTCATAGACTCTCGAATGTGCCCTTTTTCAAGTAGCTCAGTTATCTGCTTCTTTAGTTCTTTTACTTCCTTAGGGTTAGCTCGATATACAGGTCTATTGGGAATGGAGGCTCCTGGTACGAAATCAATCTGATGTTCGATTCCTCTAGTTAGAGGTAACCCTTGTGGAATTTCTTCGGGAAAGAGCTTAGAGTATTCATTGAGTAAGGTGCGTATGTTATCAGGAACAGAATCAAGTAGAGTGAAATCACTATGATAACATTCTTTACGCATGAGCATATAGATGGGTAATTGGCGGAGAAGGCATAAGAGATGTCCCTTTTTCGGGCGAAAAAGTTACGTAGTGGTTTATTCTGGCCTTCCATGTTGGGTTTCGAGGTCTTATTTATTTCCTCCCTCATGCTTTTGAATTCAGCTTGAAGCTTGAGTTGATCATCATGGACTTGCTTGGGTGATAGCGGCATTAGAGTGATCTTCTTGTCATCCTTGATAAGGGAGTAGCTATTTTTGTACCCGTCATGCGTTACTTTCCTATCAAACTGCCATGGCCTCCCAAGTAGAACGTGACTAGCGTGCATGGGAATGACATCACATAATACTTCATCCGTATATTTCCCAATTTGGATTGAAAGTAATACTTGTTTGTAGACCTTGACCTCACCCGTGTCATTGAGCCATTATAGTTTGTAGGGTCGAGGGTGTTTCGCGGCTGTCAACCCTAATTTGGTAATTAGGCTAGCACTTGTGGCATTAACACAGCTACCGCTATCAATGATCAAACTACATAACTTATCGCTGATTTGACATCTGGTATGGAAGATATTTTCATGTTGTATTCGCTCGTCATCAATTTTCGCATGCACGTTCAGGGCACGTCGTACGACAAGTAGTTCTCCCTCGAAAGCATATACCTCATCATGGCCAGGGTCACTATCATAGGGATCAACATGAGTAGGGTAGTGGTCAACAAGTTCATCATCCTCGGACTCAACCTTTCGTGTGGGTCGAACCACCATCACCTTCCTATTGGGACATTCGGACGCGATATGACCATGCCCCAAGCATTTGAAGCATTTGATGTTTCTTGAACGTCCATTACTACAATTACCACTTGTATGTTCCTTACCCTTTTCCTTAAGAGGGATTGCCTTATTGTCGAATTGAACACTCGGTCTTTCTTCACTTCTAGGAGGCTGCTTCCAGTTATGATTTTTTGAATGGCCGGATTAGAAGTTGGGTTGGGGTTTAAAGGTCCTGACCTTTTTGATCTGTTTTTCAATTTTGATGGCTAAGTTAACCATTTCCTCGATATCCACATAGTGTTGGAGTTCAAGTTTATCAGCTATTTCCTTGTTAAGCCCACTAAGGAATCTAGCCATGGTCGCCTCCCTATCTTCGATTATGTTGGCCTGAATCATTGCGATTTCCATTTCCTTATAATATTCGTCAACGCTTCTAGGGCCCTGGACGAGGTTTTGCAGTTTCTGGTAGAGTTCTCGATAGTAATAGCTAGGTATAAACGTGCGTCGTAATAATCCTTCGAACTCGTTCCAATCTCTTACCGGTCTCTTGTGGTTTCGGCTTCGGTTAGTAACAAGCTGATCCCACCAATTGATGGCATAATCGGTGAACTCAACAATGGCGAGTTTAATCTTTTTTTCATCTGAGTAATTGTAGCAGTCAAAGACCAACTCTATGTTTCTTTCCCAGTCCAAGTATGCGTCAGGATCGTTTTTCCCACTAAATGCTGGGATCGTTAGTTTGATATTATTTAGGTTCCTGTCCTCCCGATCGTACCGTCTTGGATGTCGGTGAGGTCGATGTCCCATCCTAACATGTTCTTGGGCTGATGAGCCGTCGGATGAGAAAATGTCTGGTTCGGTGTGGAAGTTCCTTGTATGTCTGTTTGGCTGGGGTGACTGGATAGGTTCCGGAGAATTGTTAATTGTTTGTTCAATCCGATCCAGTCTTTCTATTAGGGTATGTAGTTGTGCGGAAATAGGGTTTGAATTACTATCGGCTCCTTCCGACATGTGTCCTGATAATGCATGTCCGGTTCGTGAATTCATTTCAATCCGTTTATCTATATTAAATTGTCACACGATCGATTGGTATTACTTACGTAGTAGGTGATTAGAATGTTGGGCTTTTAGCCCGTGACTGTTCGATAGGGCGGGTTTTCGAGCTTGTGGCTTAGACGATATGGAATATCGAATCGCCGCCTAATACCCGATATCCTGCCCCATTTCTGGATACCAAATTAATTTTGTATCAAGTTCGGATCACTAGGGGAAAGGTATTCCGGAAGAAAGAAAAAGAAAAATAAAATAAAATAAAATAAAATGAGGTTTTTTTTTTTTAACGATCGCCGCCCAGACAAACCAAAAAGGGTGCTATCGAATGAACTCTTTGTTTGGAAAGACAAGAAACACCAAACTTTCAGAACTATGGACTCAACACTGCAGAGAAATGCATGCTTAATTCAATCGACTCAAACAGGAGATCGACACGACTAACTCACCGAGGACACACTGGAAAAAAATCAATGAAAGAAAGTTTATGAAATTGATACAACTAAATCAAACAAAGGAATAATAGAAATCAAAGATAGAAAATTGATACCGGAACTTAGGACAAAAAAAAAAAAAAAAAACACGAAATCGACACCGGGGGATTAAAGACAGGAAATTAACACAAAATCGACACTAATACAACCCTAGATCCGAATTGGTTTCGAAAAAAAAAAGCAGTAATCCAGAGATGAGCGAAGCAGATCGACGCTCTGATACCAGCTGAAACAAACTCCAAATGGAGTTTAGTAACAATCACACAATAATCGCAAAAACACAGCCGAACAGGAAAAAGGGATAGGGTAATCGGGACTGCCCGATCTAAATCCTCGAAGCCGAGAATAACAAGGATGCCGGAAACCGACAAGAAACGATGCACAATTGTAGGAATTAAGTTGATAGCTTTATTTCATATACTGAAATTGATTGAACAAGTTTTCCTCTTTACAGCATGATAGGAGCTTTATATAGGGCAGCAACTAGCCAGGGTTGATGGAGGCCGAACGTTGGGTAACGGTCGAGAAGGTGGAGCGGGCAGAGTGGATTAATGGTGGATAATCTCCATTGATGATGGTCGATGAAGAAGGCGGGATTAGAGGAAGGGGACGACCAGGGAAGGGTTGTGTTTGGTCGAGACGCGAAAGCGCGTTTTGACCGAACGGGCTAAGGTCGTTGGCGCGGGTGCGTATGGGCCTCGGTGTCCACTTTATTTGGGCTGAAGTTATGGTAATTTTTTTGGGCTGAGGTTATGGTAGGATTAAAGGTTGTTTTGAAGGTAGTTTCAATGATGGATTAGGCAAATCCCAAATTAACTAGCTGCTTAATACCCTTATTACAAGATAAAACTAAATAAACAAAGCAAAAAATAATAATAGTAGAATTTTTTGCTAATTTGGGCGATAATGCCATTATTTTCGCTAATACTTTAAAACTTGAATATTTCTTCTCAGCAACAGACTCCCGTTTCTTGATAGCACCGTCTTGAATCCTTTTTCCCGCTTGCTTAGCTAGATTGTCAATTTTCTTGATTGTCCTGCAAGACAATGATACAAATATAATTAATTATTTTTAAAGGATAATTTGTGTCTTTCTTAGTAAGGGTACTAAGAGTATTTGGGCTCTCATCATTTTTGGCCTTTGATTTTGATCCAATTTTGTAATTTGATTTTAAATATAATTTGATTTAAAATCATATTGGAAAATAATTTTTTTTGAGTTTTACAGGTAAACCCTTTAATTAGTTCCATGAACCAATCGATTGGTTTGTTAGTTTAGCAAAATTGAGTTCCTCAACCAAATCGATCAATTGGTTGGGGGAAACTAATTGAATGGAGTCTACTGGTCGACCTAAACCCATCGTCCAATTTGTTGAACTAGTCATGTTTTCGAGTTTGACTTTTCTAGAAAAATTATTTACATTAAAATGGAACCTTACCAACTTATACCAATTGTTTCTAGGAGATTCCTAACCATTTTCATGACCTATTTAATGTAAAATTTTGCCTCAATTTATTCTAGAGGTCAATTGAGGCAAAAGAGGGAGAGAGATGACCTTAGCCATTATCTTCTTCCTCCTCTCTCCTCTACCAGATTCTGAGATCAATTGCTTCTACCTCAGGCATAATTCTAAGTAGTTGGAAGATTCCTTCCACCCTGACCTCTGATTTCTTCATTCATGTATACTAATTTTGGCCTGATTTACCTAACTTCCTCAAAGTCACCCACTTGAGCTCAAAGACTGGGTCAGCAAATTCTAGACCAATTTTGAGTAGCCTTCCGAACCCTCTATGTTTCCTTTCTATTGGTTTGCTATAAATTACCCCAATCATCCCTCCAATTCTCTTTCTTTCACCCATCAAACTTCCCTAAGTTCTACATTCTCCTCTATCATTTCCACACTTTGAGAACTTGCCAATTTATTTCCACACTGTTCTAATCCTATCGCTAGCTCTCTCTTGTTTCAATTGTTAAGTAAGGTAGGGTTAGATTTTGAAAAAGATAGAGTAGTCCAGTCGAGGTTTTCTTTATTTTTATCTTAGTGGGATTTCCTTATTTCCTTCTGCTTTCCTTTTCTAATTATGATGAGGTTTTTGGTATAATATCTAAGTTAAAATTTTGGTTTTTAAGGTTTTAATCGTTAAATTTTTCACAGATTTAGAAATCCATTTTTAAGGAGATTTAGCCTAAAACAAGTGACTAATTCTTAGTCTTAAAATGTTAGAAAGTGTTTACGTGTGAAAGGTGATATCTTAGTTAGATGATACATGTTGGTATGAAGAAATACATTTGTATGCATGGATTAGTTACTCAAATGATATAAATTTAGTAAAGAGCATGAAAATGGATAAAATATGCTATGATGATGATATGGTGACAAATACATAATGATTTGGTTGGAAATATGTTAGTTGATGTTGGTATATGTTCTAGCATAAATAAATATGATTTATATGAAAGAATCTACATGAAATTCATGGTTTGATGTTATGTTATAACAAATTGACCAACCAGTTTGGTCAAACTTATCGATTAGTTCCTAGAACAGTCAACTGGTTAACCCTACCCATTGATTGGTACATCTACAGAGACCTTAGTCTTACTCTCTCCTTAAAGCCATAGATGGGTTTGGCAAAACCGATCAATTAGTCTATGAACACTCGACTGGTTTGCCCAAACACTAGACTGGTTTCTCTAAACCAATAGATTGGTTTGAAAGAAGCATGGTTTGGTTGAGTCAAATTGAATGACTAATCGACCCACACCAATTGACTAGTTGGTGCAACCGATCGACTTGTTTGGTTGGTTTGCATGATTTGTTTCTTTATGGTTTAGTTATGCTTCGGGGTTATATGCGAGACTATACTATGATGATTAATAGGATAAAATACAAATTTTAGCATGGACCATTAGCATAATTAAGGAATTAAAATGGATCATATCTTATGGCATACATTAAGAGCAATGTAAAGGATAAAGGTGTACTTTGCTTATAATAAGTGATAATATGGAGATAAGAGTAATGGAAATCAGTAAAGGTATGAATTAAACCATATGGTGGATATAACTAAATTTGGCCAAGGGCAATTGGATATCCACATGGTTTGATGGAAATAAAAGGATTATTATGGTTAATACATGAATTTGCCTTAGTTGCTTGTGTGGGATTTGTATGATCACCTATCCTTATGAATAAAATATTAATAACTTAAAGTGAAAGAAAGTTGAGTTGAGTATGGGTTTGGGTTACCTGATCCTCAATTAGCTACTGTGGGTTCGTCTTTCTTCGGGCATTTTTTGCGCCTTGGGGCTATCGTGAGAGGTCCTAGTACCATACTTACTCTAGACTTTGATGATGTACTAAGAGGTATCGATACTAAAGGGTATGGTTACCTAGGTTTTTGGCTTTGTCCTGAACTTATGTCCATATTATTTGTATTTGACCTAGACTTATATCCATTGTGGTAATTGGCTTCAGCCTAGACTTATGTCCAATTGGTGATTAGCTTCAGCCTAGACTTTGTGTCCATATTAGATAGGCTTTCATGGTATGTGAGACTAAGGGGGTGGTGTGTAGTCTATTGTCCGATGTTCATAAATATGGTTGGTAAATACTGGTTAATGATTATGATCGATTATCAAATGAATAGTTGATAATTGGCTATGGAAAGGAAGTAATGAAATGGTTAAGTAAATGGTTTAAGTTGGCTCATGCACTTGATTAACTTGTTATGGAATGGAACCTCAATTGTGGTAATTAGCCTATATCTTACATGGATAAATGGATGGCATATCTTAATGAAACTAGAAAAATGTAAATTGGGCTATTCTATGCTGCTCCTCATGCAAGTGGTTAAGTGAAAGTGCTATGGTATTCTAAACATGATGTTTATATTGTGATCATGTTGAATATGGTGGAATGTGTTATGCATTCTTACTTATATGCACCAAGCCCTTCCATGATGCATGTCGTACAGTATGTTCATGATTGATAATTAGCATGCTTATGTATATTGAGGGAGCAACTTGGCTTACTCAGCATGTAGCGTATATATATGCCCATTTGCTCGGTCACCTACTAATTCCCATGAGCAGAGGATTATGTGTAGGTTTTTTTTATGGCAAGAAAAGGGTCTACCTCAGTTGGGTCAGGGATTGTGAGTGAGGACATCCGAAAGATTTTTGTGGGGTCCGTGTGTAACACCCCCAAATTTACTACTGAAAAATTTCGTTTAAATCAGAAGGTTTAGCGGAAGCGAAAGAATTAAAACCGTAAACTTGGGGGTATTATCGCCACACTTAGTACCAGACCGGTTCACTCCTACCGTTCCGATACTAAGAGCTAAGGCTAAACTAAACAATCATTAAGTAAGAATCCTCAAAACATAGGTACATAGTTAACATAGATCATTCACGAAAACACGAGTCAACAACAGTTAGAATATCGTTTAGGAATACAACTTAAGAGTACAGTTTCAAAACAAGAAGCGTAGTACAAAATATAGCTAAATAAAACAGATCCCAAGGGACCAATATTCGGACCGCCTACTCACTCAAGTCAAGCCTTCCACCCCAAATTAGTAATCGATCAAACCTGCATAGGAGGTCTGCTCCCCACCATTGGTGGATCATCACAGGACCCAGTCAATCAAGGTAGTATCAGTACGGGTCCAATACTGAGTAAGGGCGTAGGTGCGCTAAGGCCAAGCATACAATCATACCACATAGCACACATAGCACACATAGCACAATCATATAGACAACACGCGATAACCCGAAAGATAAGGCCTTAATACTTTTTTGGTGACTTATTCTTTATTCTCATTAATAATATGTCCATTTCACACATATTCTTTAATAATCCATGTAAGTGCGGGAGCCCCACTATTATAGCCGGTGGACCGGAAATCAACACTCAGGGCAGAACGCCTCTGACCACTATTATAGCCGGTGGACCGGAATCAACACCCAGGGCAGAACGCCTCTGGCCACTATTCTAACCGGTGGACCGGACTGGCCCCGACTTACATGGTGTTTCGCTGTAAGTACTTAGTATTTTCCCATGGATTACTTCATTCATATTCATTCAAAGTATTCTTCATTAGTCCATGTAAGCGCGGGAGCCCCACTATTATAGCTGGTGGACCGGAAATAAACACACAGGGCAGAACGCCTCTGACCACTATTATAGCCGGTGGACCGGAATCAACACCCAGGGCGGAACGCCTCTGGCCACTATTCTAACCGGTGGACCGGACTAGCCCCGACTCACATGGTGTTTCACTGTAAGTACTTAGTATCTTTCCTGTGGATTAACTTATTCTTTTAGGTCTGTCGAGCCCGAATCCCCCACAATTATAGCCGGTGGACCGGAATAAACACTCAGGGCAGAACGCCTCTGACCACTATTATAGCCGGTGGACCGGAAATAAACACCCAGGGCAGAATGCCTCTGGCCACTATTCTAACCGGTGGACCGGACTGGGTCGGGCTCATCAGTCTTTCGCTTTACATAATTAATGTCTTATCCATGTCTTATTGAATCACATCACACCCTTGACATGCATGCGGTTGATACTCTACTTCTATCCCCTCTAGAGGGACCGTCCCATATTTTGAGACTCGTACCTCTTCTCACACCCGACATCCATTCCCCGTAGACTCAAGCATAGTGGCATATAGTAAGGCACAATCTCCAAGAATATAGGCCATCCCAACACATATGATATCGACTCCGCATGTTCTCATCCCTCTAGGGTTCCTCCTTGGAGACCCTAATCGGACCTATGTGGCCCAACTCTTCTTTCTTACCTAAACGTCACTTTTTTCCCCATCTCGCACCTCATTCTTATTAGGAAATTCCCTAAATGTAATACTTTATCTCCCTAGTTCACATGTGTCCGAAAAACCCCAGCTGACCACCTAAAACCCTAGTTGACCAGGCCAAACCCTAGCACTTTACTTCCTCAACAAGTAACCTCCCTCTTTCACCCCAAAACCTCTTCTCTCATTTAGAAACCCATACTCATCCTTTATATGAGTGAATGCTCAATCTCAACCCCATACTCCATCCTTCCTTGATCACTTTTACCCTTGTACCTTTCAAATTGCTCATTTCCTCCCAAAAACCCTAATTGGAACCCTTAGGCACTCTTACACCGACCCACGTAAAATTTTGCACCCAAGTCTCCAATGGGTCCATAACTTTGACATTATTTTATTCACTTCCTAAATCAACTTTCCTCACGTAAGATTCATTCCCATGCATAATTTAAACACTCCATGCAGACTCTCCAACCCCCACTTACACCCAAAACCCTAATAAGGTCGCTTATGCACCAACTTACGTACTATTTTCCATACCAAGTTCCCAATCACTCCAAGACTCTCCCAAGCTCTTACTTACAACCCAAATCAACTTTTCACACGTAAGGATCATGCCCATGCAAGGTCTAATTCCCCCATGCAAACTTCCCAACATCCACTTCCCCGTTATTCTTTTATTATCATTTCATGCTATCGAAAACCCTAGCATGCATGTCCTAGAGGGCCATAACACGTCACTTCATCAACATCAACATCAAACATGGAACATGTCATACACGTATAATATAAGGCACACACAACATACCTCATGATCCATGCTGCGCTACACAAAACTGGTTATTCATAACACATGCATAATACACATCAACATGGCATACTCATCATTCACCCACACATTACATCACACATAGCACAAGGCCATAGCTTCGTCCTTACCTAACACGACACCGGTCTTGGAGCACGTTCCTACGCCTCCTCCGGATGTCGACTTGATTCGCCTATAAGAGGGGAACACTAGAGGTTAATTTCCCTCTGACCAAAACACTATTCTTTCTACCTTACCCTTATCTTTAACTTACCATTAGGGCTAAAATAATAATATTACTTTTATAAGTAAAAGTATGGTCATTATTCTTAAGGTAGCTAATCATGCTACTACTAATAAAAGTAGGTCTTAATGGCTACAATAATTTAAAGTAATTTTAATAATATTTATTATTAACGGTAGTAGTTCAATGTTACTAATAATGATGATAGTCGTAGCGATAGTAACATTAGTGGTATATGAAATATTACTAATAGTGACAAGGAACTAAAATGAAAATAATAATAATAACCATGATAATAATGATAATAGTAATACTATTAATAATAACAATAAGGATGTTAAAATAATAATACTAAAGTTATAGGTCATTAATAATATTAGTACTAACAATTATAAGTAAATCAAGGTTAGGTTGAATAATGATAATAATAATAATAATAATAATAATAATAATAATAATAATAATAATAACAACATTAATAATAATACTAATAATACTTCTAAAAAAATAACTAGCATTTGTATAGCAAGGATTTAGGGGTTGGGGAGTTTAGAGGACCACCTAGGGGTGCTGGTGGCACAGGTGGCGGTGCACGGCACACGGCGGCGGCGGCGGCGACGGCGTTGGGGGGAAGAAAGGTGGAGAAGTGGTGGAGGGGGAAGGAAGGAAAAGGAGGGGTTGGCAAGGGAAACAGAGGGTCTAGGGAGGTTGGGGAAGCTCCCTTGGTGGTTTTGGGAGGTAGAGGGGGTGCTGGAAGTGGCGGCACGGCGGTGGGCGGCGGTGAGAAGGGCGGCGGAGCTCGAGGCTGGCTTGGTTGAGAAGGTTACTTTGCACGCCTGGGGCGGCGCGTGCAGAGCAAACCGAGGGGTGAGGGAGGCCTGGATCGTTGGAGGATGATGCAAGGAAGGGTTTCGGGGGTGGATCGAGCGGCGGCGATGGGCGGCGGCGACCGGGTGGCTGTCTGAAATAGGGGTGGCGCAAGGGTGATTTCTGGGCTTTTGGATTCAAAAACCCCGAAGCTGGATCCTTGGGGGGTATTTATAGGCTCAAAATGGGGGAGAATCGAGAGAGGGGGCAGAGGAAGGCAGGTCAGGTGGCGATTCGGGCACGCCGGCCTGCCACCGCCGGCTGGCGCAGGTCTGCCGTGGCAGACCTGTGGGTTGGTCGGGAAAAGGGGAGAAAACATGCGGGGCGGCCTAGGGGTGATGGGGGGGTGTCGGCTGGTCGAGGGAGGGTGGCTGGCAGGGCAGGAAGGGGGAAGGCGGCGACGCAGGCAGCGCAGACAGGCGATCGGCGCAGAGGGGGATGGCGGCGTGTTGCAGGTCATGCGCAGGAGGAAGAAGAGGGGAGGAGGCCAGACCGGCGGTCCAGGAAGAAGGAAAAAAAAGAGGGGGGAACCAGCCGGTTCACCAATGGTAAAAATGCCTTATTAAAACGCGGCGTTTTGGTGATTATTTGGACAAATCACGGCGTCAAGTAGCTGGCAGGCAACGGCTACCTCATTAATCGGCGCGCAGCGTTTCAGCGAAAGGAGGGGCGAAACGCTGCATTTTACTGTGGCGGGGGAGGGCCGAACGGCGCTGGGCCGTGGGGAAGGAGGAAAAGAAAGGGAGTTGGGTCGCGGCTGGCCCAACGGCGAGAAGGGGAGGGAAGAAGAAAAAGGAAAAAGGAAGAAAAAGGAGGAAAGGTTTATTTATGTTATTTTATTTTAGTATTTTATTTTATATAAATGTTTAGAGTATTTACCTTGGGTACTTAGAGTAAGAATATTTAAATAATTAAATAAAATATTTATCCTCCTTTTTAGGCTAATTTAGGGCCAAAAAAAAAAATATATATATATATAAAGATACCCTTTATAATTTATCTCAAAATTCCTATTAGCTTGCCCTACAAAATCCCTTTTTAATTTAAAAAGAGTAATATATTAAATAAATTCCCCATTAATCCTTATTTAATGACTTATTTCCCAAAATAATTAATTCTAGGGTATTTCACCGTGGAGGACTATGGTATTGGTTTAGGCCTCATACCCCCACCCATATTTTGTAATTCCATACTTTTAGTATGTAGTCTATAATGATTTGATCGAAACCCTTTAGGGTCGCTCGTTGTAAACATTTTGGAATTGTTTCAATTAAATTGTTATTTGTGTTTACTGTTTTATTGGTTTAGCCTTGTATCTAATATGGGATAGGTGTTAAATGTCTAACCAATGTTAGGTACGGTAGTAATAACCCATTTTTCTTAGTGCTTTGTACTTCCGCAACATATTTTAATGAAATTTTTTAGTAGCGAATAATGGGGGTGCTAGAGATTGGTATCAGAGCTTCTCTAAAAAAGTTCCTACTTATAAGAATTACTAAGCAGATACCATAAGTTCGTATCAGATATTTTTCCTAAAAGCACACCACTTTTAATAATAATTGAGCTGATACCACAGGTTGGTACAAGAAATATTTCCTACTTTTAAGAATTTTCAGACAGATATAATAAGATTTTTATTAAGGTATTTTACCCTATAGATAATTTTGAGCTGATACTATTAGAAAGTATCAGCCTTGAACTAAAATTCTTTTCTTGATTTTTCAATAACTTTAGTTATTTCAAACTTGTATGTCCGATAATGAGAGTTAGGTTGGGAATGTGCTGTATTTAGTGTATGCTTGTTTGTACGAGTCTTAGTACTCAGTGGCCTAAACTTCATCCTAACTTCTTTTAGTCTTTAGGATGTGATGGCCACTAACCGCCACTATAAACTCATCGAAGCCTTTATGGACACCATCTACCACAATATCTAATATTGCCATCCTCATGGATCTAGAATCCTTCAACTGTGCCTTCTACAATACCAGTCTGAATCATCTTAAGCTTGACATCACCCAATTGATTAGCTCGAATGTCCTCAAAAATTGAAGGTTTAATGGTGAGTGCAGTCATTCTTTCCTCTAAACATCCAACAGTGATAAGTTTGATGACCATCTTTATGCTCTCTTCGCACAAATGATATGATAATACAATCCTGCCCAAAGAATATGATGTCTTTTGGCTAATTACATCTACCACCACATTGGCTTTACCCTTATGGTAAGCCTATTTTGGGTCATAGTCCTTGACCAGTTCCAACCATCGGTGTTATCTCAGGTTCAAGTCCTACTGAGTGAAAATGTACTCGAGGCTCTTATAGTTAATGTAGAACTTGCACTAAAATCCTTAAAGATAGTGCCTCCAAATCTTGAGAGCGAACACTACCATAGTAAGTTTCAGGTAATACGTCAGGTATTTCTATTCATGTGGCTTTAGTTGTTGTGAGGCATAAGCCACTACTCTTCCATGTTGCATTAAGATGCAACCTAGCCCATGCTTGGAAGCATCATTGTACACTTCAAAACCATCAGTCCCATTTGGTAATGTTAGCACTAAGCCTAATACCAAATGTTTCTTTAACTTCTTGAAAGCTTCATCATAGTTTACATCCCACTAAAATTGTGTTGCCTTCTTCAAAAGTTGGATTAGCAGTCGAGAAATCGATGGTAATAACTAGCTAACACTAGAAATTTACGTACTTCCTTCACCGAAGTGGGTGCTGGCCACTCGAAAACAACTTAAATCTTGACAAGATCCACTACCACACTGTCCTTTGGAATAACAAGATAAAGGAAGGCCACTTAATCTAACTAGAACACACACTTCAGGAGCTTGGCATATGGTTGGTGTTATCTAAGCAAGGCTAAAGTCTTTCTCATGTGTTGTTCATGTATCTCTCGGTCATTAGCATATATGAAAATGTCATTGATGAACACCGTGATCAGCTAAGGGATGAAAGATCTAATTCATAAGGGACATGAAAGATGTAGGTGCATTAGTGATTCCAAAGGACATTATAGTAAACTCATGATGACTATACCTTATCTGAAAAGTAGTGTTAGGAATATCCTATTTTGTGATCCTCAATTGACGATAGCCGGATCAAAGATCAATCTTGGAGAACACCTTGACTCCCTTGAGTTGACCAAATAGATCATTGATCGTTGGTAGAGGATAATGGTTTTTCACCGTCACTTGGTTCAATCAATGGTAGTAGATACACTTTCTCAAGCTACGATCCTTCTTCTTCACGAATAGCACTGGTGCTCCCCTTGGGTCATATGCTTAGATGGATGTAGACTTTCTCTATGATTACTTCCAACTACACCTTGAGCTTTTCATCTCCATTAGTGTCATTTAGTAAGGAGCCTTAGAAACTAGCTTTATACCTGGCAATACATCTACGGTGAACTCAACTTCTCAAACTGGCAGCATTTTTGGGATCTCCTTAGGGAAAACATCAATAAATTCATAGATTATCATCATTTGCTCTAATGTGTTTTAAGCTGCTTTAGTGTCTTTGATATTGCACATGTAGAGCGGATACCCCTTGCGTACGATATTATATAGTGTGATTGTTGGCACAATCTTTGCAGAGGTATTGAGTTTATACTTCAAGTATGAAACCCTAATACCTTTTGGTCATTGTAGAACTAAACATTCTTGTCGATAGTCTTTTAGTGCTCGGTATCTCCCTAACATGTCTGTTCTGATAATTATGTCAAATTCCAACTCTATGAGGTCCAACGAAAACTCTATCCCTTCTACTACTATTATAACCCATTGATATATCCTACAGCATGCCATTCTACCCCTCGAAGGCAAAATAATTGAAGTAGAGATGCTACTAGAAGGAGATAAGGTTACTTTAGTTATAAAAGTAAATGCCAAGAAAGAATGTGAAGTACTAGAGTTAAATGATACATAGGCAGGATGAGTAGAGATAGTGAGCATACCTTTCACCACACCGATCTAGTGTTCTATATTTCCTAACTCATCACGTTTAGGTGTCCAACTAAAGGAACTCTTAGGGTGCTATCTGATCCTTTCCCATACTAAAAAGAGTGAGGCCTCAGACCTCTGTGCTAACTTGCTAGGCTAACAGCACTGGTTGGCAATAAAGGAACAATTAGTATCTGGTGGTTGTGGCTTCTGAATAAATCCAATGCTCTGAGCTCTGGTGTGATTCCTCTGAATTCTAACACTACCAACCTGGCATTCAAATGCTTAGTGTCCCACCGTGCCACACTTATGGCACGTCACCTTGTTGCCTTTACAATCGACCCCTGGGTGGTCTGAACCATACCTCTTGTGGTGGTAGAGCCTTTCCTCAACAAAACCCTTAGAAAATCCTCCTAATTAGGGTACTGACCCCTTGAGCCAACTAACCCTCCGCAGCAAGCTGCCACTAGAGAAAGCCTTCTTCAAGTCACCATAATGATAGTGGCTCTCAAAATTCCTTTTGTTCCCAGACTGAACACTCCGTGTTTAGATAACTCGAAACACCGCCAGAGCTAGCTTATATATCCTGACCATGTCTGGTGGAGTAACTCCCACAAGTAGCCTTGGTATCTAATCTCCAATCCTATCACAAAGTAGTGAACTTGCATCACCTCATTTGCTTTTATTTTTGGGGAAAAATGAACCAGGTCAATTATTCGAGTATAGTACTCCTCGATGGATATTACCCCCGCCAAAGTGTCATAAGTTCATCATACTTATTCATTCGGAGGTGCGTTGAGTAGAATTGGGCTAGCAATGCTTTAAAAATGGCCCCCTAGCTCATAGATTCTCCACCACTACGCTGGATACTCTGCACCATGCATCTTCCCTCCCCCTTATATAGTTGATGGTCATTTCTACCCTTCTATCCCTTAGGAAAACATAGGTTGTAAAGGTCTTTTACATGTCTTAGACCCACCATTCCATGATATTGGGGTCCTTCTGACCTTCAAATTATGGCGTTGATGATGCACAACCCTCCTAAGCCAATACTCCAAGATTTGTGTAATTAAAGGTGCCAGTGGAGGTTGAGGTTCTTGTATCTAGCCCTTCATATATACAATCCGAGCTAAAAAAGATGACCCTTGTGGAAGAACATTGCACTCCTTACTTTATTCACCTTGGAGGAGAAAACATGTAAAAGGATCTAAAGTGAGTATATTGGTGGCCTCGCATAAAGCAGCAAGTGGCAGAGTTTATTGCTTGATGTCTAACCTATCAAAAGGTTAAGATTGAATACAAGAGACTAGCAAGGTTAGTACAGCCAATGGAAGTTCCCAAGTGGAAGAGGGACAACATATCAATGGACTTCGTGGTTTTTTTTCTAAAGACTTGTAGTGGTTTTGATTCTATCTAGGTCATTGTGGACCTTTCAACTAAGTTGGTCATGTTCATATAGATGAAGGGGATATGGAGCATCGAGTAACTAGACAATGCCTACTGAAAGCACGTGGTGAGATTTCATGGAGTTCCTAAGGACATTATGTTCGACTGAGACTCCATGTTCTTATCACACTTTTGGTAGAAATTTTAAGCAGCTTTTGGTACTAGATTAAAGGTGAGTACATCTTTTCACCCAGCTATAGATGGTCATATTGAGTGGACCATTTAGACTTTGGAAGAAATGTTGCAAGCATGTGTACTCGATTTTAGGAAAATTTTGGAAGAGAGCGTGGACTTGATTGAGTTCTCCTATAATAATAATTGTCACACCAATATCAAGATGGTACCTTTTAAAGACTTGTACAGAAGGAAGTGTCATAGTCCCTTGTGTTGGAATGACATCAGTGAGATACTTGTGCTAGCAATTGAGATGATTGAGGGTACAACTAGGCACATTTATTTGATTCAAGATCGGATGAAATTTGTTAAGGATCGACATAAAAGCTACATAGATAAAAAGAGACACACTTTATGAGATGGGTGATAGAGTAATGTTGAGGGTCCCTCCCAACAAAGGAGTCATGAGGTTTTGTAGAAAGGGTAAACTTAGTCTAAATTACATTGGACTATACGAGATTCTAAACCATATATGTGAAGTTTATTATTGCTTAGATCTACCAATGGAATTGTTATGTGTGCACAACGCCTTTCACATATCTCTGCTACTGAAGTATGTAGTAGATCCTTCACACATTATCCTTCTAGAGTCGCTAGCGCTTAATGAGTCTTTGATTTATGAGGAGCGACTGGTGAGTATTTTGAACACCAAGATGAGAGAGATGCATACGAAGATCATTTCCTTAGTAAAAGTCCTTTGGTCATTGTATGGTAAAAAGGAAGCTTCTTGGTAGGCCGAGGAAGAAATTTGTGCGAAGTATATAGAGCAATTTTCTTAGTTGTTATCATATATACAATACTTTTTCTTTAAGGGGATAGTACCCTTATTGCTTAACTATGAATATGATATGTGTATGACCTTATGTGTAATGAGTGACTTGGTTATTATAGACTTTGGGGACGTAGCCTCTTTAAGAGGGTAGTGTTGTAATACCCTACACTTTTGTGTAATGGATGGATGGAAATTTTATTAAATTTTGTGCCTTTAATTTTAAACCAATGTTATGATTTGATTTGGAATATAATTTGATTTGAAACCACGTTAGAAAATGAATTTTATTGAGTTTTACAAGCAAACCCATCACTTGGTTCCATTAACCAATTGACTGGTTTGTTGTTTTAGCCAAAGTGAGTTCCTCGATCCAATTAATCGATTTATTATGGGTAAATCCATCTATTTTGATTGAATTCTAATGGTTAATAGTAGTGTTTTGAGTTACCTTATGAACCCTCTATGATTCCTATCGATTCATTGGTTATAAATAACCCCAATCATCCTTACAATTCACTTTCTTTTAGCTATCAAACTTCCCCAAGTTCTACATTCTCCTATATCCTTTCCACACTTCAAGAACTTGCCAATTTATTTTGCACACCGTTCTAGTCCTATCTCTAGCTCTCTCTTGTTTCAATTGCTAAGTAAGGTAGGGTTAGATTTCGTGAAAGATTAAGTAGTCCAGTTGAGGTTTTCTTTATTTTTGTCTTAGTGGTATATCCTTATTTCCTTCTTTTTTCTTTTCTAAATATGATGAGGTTCTTGGTATAATATCTTAGTTAAAATTTTGGTTTTTAAGGTTTTAAGAGTTGAATTTTTCATAGATTTAGAAATTTTATTTTTAAGGAGACTTAGCTTAAATCAAGTGAGTAATTCTTGCTCTTAAAATGTTAGAATTAGTTTACACATAAAAGGTGATATCTTAGTTGGATGATACATGTTGGTATGAAGAAATGCAGTTGTGTGCATGAATTATCTACTTAAGTGACATAAATTGAGTAAATAGCATGAAAATGGATAAAATAGGTTATGAAGATATTATGGCGATAAATTCATGATGACTTGGGTGGAAATATGATAGTAGATGTTGATACATGTCCTAGCATGACGAAAAATGAATTATGTGAAAGAAGGGGCATGAAATTCGAAGTTTGATGCTGTATTATAGTAAACTGATTTACCGGTTAGGTCAAGCCGATTAACTGGTTCCTAGAATAATCAATTTGTTGACCCTACCCATCGACTGGTATACCTACAGAGACGTTGGTGTTTGCTCTGTACTTAATCCCATTGACTAGTTTGGCAAAACTGATTGACTAGTCTATGAATAGCCAACTGGTTTGCCAATACAATCAATTAGTTTGAAGAAAGCATGGTCTGATTAAGTCAAACTGATTGACTGGTCGACCCAAACCTATTGGCCTGTTGGTGGAACCAATTAACTCGTTCAACTGGTTTGCATGATCTATTACTTTGTTGTTTAGATATGCTTAGGGGTTATGTTGGGGACCATACCATGATGATTAATGGGGTAATATATAGATTTTAGTATGAGGTATTGGCATAATTAATGGATTAAAATGGATCATATCTTATGGCACACATTATGAGGAATGTAAAGGCTAAACATGTACCTCGCTTATGATAAGTGATAATATATAGATAGAGTAATTGGAATCAATAAGGGTATGAATTAAAACATATGGTGGATATAAACAAATTTGGCCAAGGGCAATTAGATACCAGGATGGTTGGAAAAAATGAAAATAAAAGGATTAACATGGTTAATATGGGAATTTACCTTAGTTACTTCTATGGGACTTATATGATCACCCATCCTTATGAATAAAATGTGAATTACTTAAAGTGAAAGAAAGTCGAGTTGAATATGGGTCTTGGTTGCCCAAATCTCAATTAGCTACTAGAGGTTAGTCTACCTTCGGGATTTGCCTTCAAAAGTGATCTTGAGAGGTACCCGTGCCTTACCTATTCTAGGTACTGATGACGTATTAGGGGTTATTGATACTAAAGGATCTGGTTACCTAGGTAGTTGGCTTCAGCCTAGACTAATGTCCATGGTGTTGATTGTCTTTGGCCTTGACTTATGTCCACTTGGTGACTGTCTTCATCCTGGATTTTATGTCCTTTTTGGATAGGCTTCCTTGGTATGTGAGATCATGGGGTGGTGGACAATCTATCATTCAATGTTAATAAAAATGGTTGTTAAATATTAGTTACTAATTATGAATGATTATAAAATGGATGGTTGATAATTAGCTATGAAATGGTTAACTAAATGATTTGAGTTGGCTCATGCACTTGATTAACTGGTTATGGAATGGAACCTTAATTGCGCTGATTGGCCAATAAGTTATATAGGTAAATGGATGGCATGTCCTAATAAAATTAGATAAATGTAAATAACCCTAGGGGTTGTTGGGATACTCTATGGTGTTGCTCATGCAAGTGGTTATATAAGAGTGCTATGGTATCCTAAGCATGATGTTTATATTGTATTGTTGTTGAATATGATAGCATGTGTTATTCATTCTTACTTATATGCAATAAGCCTTCTATGATGCATGTCGTACATTATGTTCATGATTGATAATTAGCATGCTTATGTACATTGAGAGAGAAACTTGGCTTACTCTAGTATATAGCATACTAATATGCCCGTTTACTCGGTCACCCACTCATTCCAACGAGTAGAGGAGTGTGTGCATATTTTAGGGATGGCCAGTAAAGGGCCTACCTCAGTTGGGTCATGACTTGCGAGCGAGGAAATCTGCATGGTTTGGTGGGGTTCGTGCAAGTCTATGATATTGTTTTGGGCCTCGTGCCCCCAACCCATGTTCTTTTAATTCCATACTTTTAGTATGTATTCAATAACGATTTGATTGGAATCCATTAGGGTTTCTCATCGTAAACATTATGTAATTGTTTCAATTAAATTATTATTTTTACACTCTGCTTTTTTAGTTTTTTATTGGTTTAGCCTTATACCTGATATGAGGTAGGCGACAAACTTCTAACCTATGTCTGGTACAACAGTAATGCCCCATTTTTCTAAATGTTTTATGCTTCTACAACATATTTTAACAAAAAATTTTGGTAGTGAAAAATGGGGTTGTTACAGTATGTGCAATTTCATACAAGACCTGATATTGGCTTTTGGATTGGAATATTAGGCATATACCAAAGTAATCCCAATATTGATCATTGGAAAGTTGAGAAGAAGATGTTGAGATATTTTCAAGGAAAAAAAGAGTTCATGCTAGCATATAGGAAGTCTAAAAATTTAGAAGTATAAAGATATATGGATTTAGATTTTGCTGAATGCCTTAATAGTAGGAAGTCCACTTTTGGTTAACAAAGGGAGAAATATCTTGGAAAAGTGCTAAATAATCTATTGTGGTTTCACCCATTATGGAAGCAGAGTTGGTGGCATGCTTTGAAGCCATAGTTTAAGTATTATGGCTGTGAAAATGTATTTTAGGACTTGGGGTTGTCAACACAATTACCAAGCCATTGAAATTTGTTATGGTAATTCTACAATAGTTTTTTTCTCTAAGAATGATAAGTAATTGAAAGGTACCAAACACATGGAATTGAAGTATTTCACCGTTAAGGAAGAAATTCATAAACAAACAATGTCAATTGAACATAGTTCTTTAAATCTCATGATAGCATATCTTATAACAAAAGGGTTACAAGAAAAAATATTTAAGGAGCATGTGATGAGGATGGGCCTTGGTTATAATGAAAACTAACTTGTTGCATTAGGTTTGACACTTTGAGCTCATTAATATGTTTTTGACATATAAATTTTCCTACTTGTTGTAATGGTGTACAGATAATTTGTCTTTTATGTTTATTGTAGCAGGAATTGTTTTATAAGATATTATGTTATAAAGCAATATGTTCGTTATGCAAGTATTCTAGTCTAATAGAAAGCAAGTGTTGTAGTATATGGAAAACATTATGCTACAAAAAATAGTGTATGACTGCCATAACTCACATTTATCCAACTATTATTATTAGGAAAATAAAATGAAAGATATATGGATTTATTTATGAGTACATAGCATATATTCAATTATCATTAACATTTGATCAGCCAACTAGGAAAATATTGGAAATATCAAGTTCATATGGGCTTATTAGCCGATTTAGGAAGTTATCAAAAGATAAGTATCAATTCAATTATAACAATTAAATAAACACTATATGGATCTCAGCTACTTATTAAGGAAGTTACCAGTTACTTGATGGATGTACTAGATTATAATTACAAACTAAATATTTTTCCTCTCCCTACCATTATGTAGATAAAAAAAATCCTTTATATTCTAAGACATAAAGAATAAAGTGTCAAGGAGGAGAAACAAACTTAAGAAGTCTTCAGCTCATGAAATTTCATGGTTGCATCTTCATTAGGAGGATAGTATTATACAAATTAGTAAAGATTATGGTTATTAAATCTCTGGGCATTATAATTTTCAAGTTAAAATTTTGTATGTTTAAGACGTAATTTACATTACATCTTCTAGTACTACTACAATTTTTTTATATTTCAAAGTTTAAGGCTTACATGCTTGATAATATCTTCCAAATTATTAGCCATCTATAATATAGTATATTTATGATTATGCTGGCAAATAGAAGAGACTTGGTGTAGGACAAAGGAATTCATACAATCTTAGCTACTTTAAATACTGTAAGTATACTACTAATATCATTATTATTCTACTAAAAAAGCCACATAATGTTGTATATTATCAATTTCTTTAGAAGCGAACTACATAAGTATTGTAGTTTGGCAACATCTTCAACACTCATAGAATTATAAATTTTAATATTTTAATTTGTAGTAGTCGATTGAGATTATTGTAAATAAATTAGTATAATTCAAGATACTATATATACACATGTTGAGCACCTCCCCAAATCTTTATTCAAGGCATTAGGGGAGTAGGGATGATAGTTATCCTTGTGGGTTTGGGGGCCCTACTAAGGAATTTTGAATAAGATTTAGGTTTAGACGAGTATTTTGGGGATGGGTTATCTTTTAGAGATACATTTGGAGTCCCCATCTATCAACTCGCCCTAATTTTTCTTCGATGTTTAGTTGCTCATATGTGATTTTATATTTTTCGTCCTATTCTTAAGAAAGAGTCATTCTAATACTCAATCCAAAAATAGGAGTAGGCTACTTATTGTTAACATGCTCACTTTACATGGTTTCATATTCAAAATTCATGTGTTTGACTTCAACCATTCCAAAACCTTCAAAGTATCACACACCACTACTCAACCTCGACAAAGCACCAATCCCTTCTTTGTTTATCCCCAACTACTCTATTTACCATTAGTGGCATCTCACAACATTTGGTCATCCTCCATCTCTTTCTCTAATTTGATCCCAGTTTTAAGCTCGCATTTTGCTATTATCTAGCTCTAGAGCTTCGGCCACTATCTATACTCTAGCATCACTTTCCATTGTTGCGTCTAGGGTCCATTCTCACCCTCTACTACCATGCATCATTTGTTGTTCTCACCCCCCCTCGCGCCCTACTTCAATCATCCTCTCTAGGTCATGTAGTTGTGCTTTTAGTGTGAGTGATTGAGTGAGTTTCACTCTTTTACTTTTTGAAATCGATTTCCTTTTTTTGTTATTTTAATTAATATCAAGGTGATTAAGTATTTGGTTTCTTAAATTGCTGCATAATAAGTTGGTTGTTGTAATATTATTATATATTTGTCTGATTCAGTTTTTCCATGTAGCTCAAGGATTTGTTTCTCTCTTTTTTTTTTGCTACTTTTAGTTTATTTTATTGCTTGTAATTATGGCAATCTTGGACATTAATTATGTTACTATTGAATTGAGGGTTTTGGTGGAGATCGAGAATAAATCCTTATGAGGTTTGGAATAGGATTTCCCTATTAAGAAGAATAGGGAATCAGGGTGGGTTTGGAAATGTGTATGTATTTTAGGTTAGGAAAAATGATTGGCATCTCTAGCTCTATCTTACCCTACCCCATTGGCATCTCTTTGTGAGAGTTATTGAGTTCATAAAACATAAAGTATATTAGTAATGCTATAATAATATCTTCACGTTTCTAATATAGTATACTTTGTGAATGCTTAATTCATTATTTACATGGGTATTTTTTTAACTAGACAATTGACATACTAGCCAAATCGGCCATCCCCTCAAACTCCTACGTTTTGCCCTTACCTAGCAACTCATCAAACCATAGAGGATCTTATAGAGTTCCATGAACATAACTTGGGTAGCTCGCTGCCACTAGGAAATTGGTCAAGGGCCGCCTAACATATAGCCACCCCTCTCCCTCGCCCCTTTTGTACCCCGTTCCTATAAATAGAGGTCTCATTTGCCATTTGGGAATCCAAGGACTTTAATAACATAACCCACTTTACTCTATCTTTTTTTCTATTTTCTCTCCCTAAAATTTCCAATCCTAAAAACACCATACCTCACATTTCTCCTCTAACAATCAAATTTGATTCCCCTATAATATTATAGTTCTTAACTAACCTTTATAGTTTATTTATATGATTGATAGTATATTAACAATCACTAGATATGACTTTTTAATATTCATTTATAGTGTTTGTATTTTATTATAATTGAATAGTTTCTTTATGGACCCTAAAGTATATTTACATTCATGATAGTACCTCAATAATTTGTGCTGTTATTATAGTATATTTATATTTGGAGGTGTCCTAGATGTTTTGAAGGGGATAATGCTAGGACAAAGGGATAATGGTTCAATAACACTAACCACAAAACATAAATAATAGCAAATCAAAGACATGCTATTTACTTAGAAAAAGCCATCCAATGCAAAAGAAAAAACAACTACGGGATATTTTGGTGTACTTAAGAAACTTTTACTATAATAAATTTGGGTTAAAAAATCTAGTATGCAAGTGCTAACTGGATGCTACAGTCATCAACCCAAAAATAGCACAATTATACAACAATTACAACACTCAAATAGAAGAGTTTGCAACCATAAAAGAGAGCAAATGTAAACACATCCAAAGTTCAATCTATAATCCTAAAAAAAATGAGCCTCTTTATAGTAATCAATAACAATTTGTTAACAAAAACCTCACATATTTTAGCCAAATTTGAGAAAAATAGTCTACCCAATCAAAGACATGACTAGAACTGAACTAAAACTAACATGAAGAAAATGTTATAATACCCTAAATTTTATCTACTCTCAATTCCAAGTAATAAATATCTAAACCAAATCCTATTATTTATTTCAAGTAATTTATTTTTCGACCTAATCCTAACCCCGAATGATTAATATTTCAGTCTTACCTTAAGTCATTAATCATAATTTTTAAACTTAATCTTAACCACAAATCCCATACTTAGTTTCCTTTTTGTCCCTTTTCTTTCTTCTTTTCTTTTTCCTTTTCTTCTCCTTGAGCCCAATTTTCCTTCTTCTTCTATTCCTTGCATATGTCTTCTTCCCTACCCCATCAAAACTCCTACCTCTCAAGATTCCCAATCCTTACAATCTCATTCTCAGCCATCATCTCCCACAAATCTGGGATGTGTCTCATCAAAATTTCCCAACATTTTTTCTCCTGTTAATGCCTTCCTTCTTAGCTGTTCTCATGCTTGTTGTCATTTCTACTCAAGCCCAATGCCGTTTACCCTCATGCATGCCACCACATACATATTTATATGTATGTATATATATACCCCTCTAATGTTATCTACCTCATTTAATGCTCAACTAACTCTCTCTCTCTCTCCCTCCATTTCCGTCGAGCACCACAACCCCAAGCAAACACCTTAATCTCCTTTCTTCCTACCATATGTATTGTAATCATTATTCATCAAAATCACTCATTACCATCAACCACCAAGCACTATCATTTCTTCTAGGTAATAAACAACTACTACCTCCCCCTCAACCCCTTTTTCACTGCCTAGCCATCACCACTTTTTTTCCTCTCTCCCCATCATTCTCTATTTCATTTTCATTAAGGTAAAAAGTTGTGTTTCCCTTATATATGCCAACCATGCCTCTTTCACATGAAACACCATAGCTTCATACATAGCTTATGGGTGTCTTTTCTTCTCACTTGTATGTTTTGCACATAGATCATGTGCACCCTTCTCCCCTCTCCCATGTAAGTCTTCCCCTCTAGACCTGTGTGTGCATTACATACATGCCATGCATTTTTTACGTTCCCCTTGAAACATATGTGCCTCCCTTCTAGCACCAACTTGGCACCACCATACACAACTCCTTAGTCTATACATTCCGCAATCCCTTGCAGCCAAGCTCCTTCACTTGTTTTAGTTATTCACATTTCCACCCACTGTCACCTTAACTTTTCTCTCAATTGTTATATCAAGTTATAATTGTGTGCTATTCTTATTTTTTTTAGGTGATTTTCCAATGATCTCAGAGGAGGTGAGTTAGAGTTATACGTTCTTAGAGACATGTTACATTTTTGGTAAGGATACACATCGTAGCTAGGGATTTTATATGGAATGTGTATACTTTTATGTGTTATCATGTTTTTTAATATTTAATGGATGATGTTATTATGATTATTTGTTATATGATATATTGTGTTGTTAGATGAAAAAGTGGCTTATGAATGTATGCATTTGTGCATATTTTTATTTGGCATTAATTGAGATATATGGTAGTTATATACTTCAAGATGATATATATATTTTAGAAGTTGAAAATCATTAATATTCAAACTCATAAGGTTTTTTCAAAGTATGAGTGTTTTGCTATCATGAGGACATTTTAGTCATTTGATGATGATATAGAAAATAATCATGGTACAATAATATTTGATGGTTCTATAAATTATTTCTTAAGTAAAATAATCTAAATAATATTTGAGTAAGACTGAAGCTATCTAATATGAGATTCTAAAGATTTCGATAAGATAAGGCTTTTTGGTCAATATGGATTAAATATGAATTTTTAGTGATTCTTATAGGATAATAGACTTTGAATATGCTAATTATGGTACTCAGAAAATTTGAGATAATTCTGACATGCAGAAGCATAAAAAATGAGAAGATAGCTTGAATCATAAATAACAACCCTAGAGGTAGGCTCATTATCTCATGTGAAAGATGTTGGGGATTGGCATTTTTTTTATATATGATATTAATTATATTATTTTTGGTTGGTGTGCTTAATTTAGTGATGGTATGAGAGCTACTAGAGATGTTATGCTCATTTTGTGAAATTAATGTTTATTAGGGGAATTATTGATCTTTTCCTTAAGGATTGTCCCGATTACTATGTTGTTGTACTTTATGCATTACAATTATGTGTTGTGCCTATATATATGAGCCTTTCATGATGATCTCGATAGAATTAACTATGGATGAGATATTAATTACTTAAAGTGTAAGATCATGTGAGTCATGTTAAGGTGTTGTGGCCATTCTAACGGACGATAATAGTAGCTTAGAAGTGTTTTACCCTAATAGGTGCTTCAGACCATTTTAACAGTTTAAAAATAGTGGTCAAGATGATGTTTTCCTAGTATATGTTAGGTCTATTCCATCAAACAATAATAATTGCTCATTTATGTTCTGTCCTAAGAGGTGCATTAGTTTATTCCATTTGATTAAAAATAGTAGGGCTCCTAAACTCAATGTGAATGAGAATATGATTATGAGATAAGAAAATAATGAGTAGGATATTAATCACTTAAAATGAAATATTAGATGAGTCATGACTGAGGTGTTATGTCCATTCCATGGGATAATAATAGCTACTTAGTTGTATTTTACCCTAAGAGGTGTTTTAGACTATTCCACTAGTTTAAGAATAGTGGTCAGGATTATGTTACCGTGATATATGTTGGGTTTATTTGACCTGATGATATTAGTAGCTTAGGTTTTTTATGCTCTAAGTGGTTCTTTAATTTGTTCCAAAGGATTAAGAATAGTAAACGTCTCTGAACATAACATAAATAAAAGTATGGTTCATGGTTGTATATAATATTGAGTTTTGGAATCAGTATGTACCTTAGATTTCTTTATGTTAGCATCTAATGTGAACTTATTTAATGCTTTGTAACCTTACATCAACTATATTATCACCTCACTTAGTAAGTGACATACTAATGATCCTAGTCATGGGTACAACTCATTTCCACAAGTAGATGGCCTAGATATTTTTGTTCAGGTTGATAAGGACTCTTTGGATGATTTTGCTACTTATCATGCTTTATTTGTAGAGTAGTGATTCTTATGTATCCAGGTTGGAGGTAAAGTTATGTTATCCAGTGGTTAGACTTTATTTATATACCCTTTTAGACTCTTGGCTCCTTAAAATTAATTTTTAATGTATTTTGATATTGAACTTGGAGTTAACCTCCAAAATCTTATCTACATTTATAAAAGTTCTCTTATTCTCTATTTATCATATTTTCATTCTTAAATATTTTACCTTGTAATTAATGTCAGGTTGGTATGGTAAACTAGACATACATCAATTATGGTAGTGCCATCTTTTTATGTTGATATTAGCATCCTACTAAATGATATTTTATAGTAATAAAAGTTAGGGTGTTACAATTTGGTATTAGAGCTTTGATGGTGATTACTATATTTTGTTTTCAAAATGTGGGTTTCAAACGACCCCTTATTTGATTTTCTTAGTCAATTTCATATTTTGAAAAAAATAATCAATTATTTGAAAAACCATATCAAATTGTGAGGAATTGAGAACAAGTAACCGAGGTGGCCTTTAAATATGGTTTTGTGTAATATATCTTATTAAGCTTAGGAACTTTATCCTAATATAGTTTTTTGTCTTGGAGTTAGCTTGCCATGACACTTAATGGTCATGTCGGTCATTTGGAGGAGACTTTTGAGGCCTTCATTGAGTTTGTGAGGCATCCACCATCGCCACCTTAGCATCATCCACCCCACCACCTCTAAAGTATCTATAGGATTCTACTAGAGAGGATTGGCTTTAGAGGTTTACTGGACATCACCTACTAATATACACTAGTGATGAGGATCTAGTCATCATGGGGGGATAGATTTAAGACATGGGCAGGGCTTACAAATCATTTGACTATCTACCTACTTGGAAAGTGAGCAAATCAACCTTCTTTATTTAAGAAGCCACAAACACCAAGTGGATAGGTCGTTGCACATAGGGAAGGCCGATGATGTCCTAGAAGGACTTCAAGATGGTGATTTGTGCTAAGTTTTATCCCTAAAGCCTTAAGAGGGAAAAGCTTAAGGAGTTCATGCAATTAACCCAAGGGAGTATGATAGTGAAGTATTATTATACATGTTTTATGGCGCTATTAGTGTTTGCACCGGGATAACACCTAGTAAGTCAACAGTGGTTTATCAATTCAAGGAGGCGTTCTATTTTAGCATCCTAAGGATGACTGGCATCATGGCTTTCTAGGACTTGGCCACATTGTATGAGTGGGCATGTGTTATTGCTACTATGGTTCAAAAGTAGGCTTCCATTCTAGGTAATAGGAGGTTATAGAATTAGAGTTCAAGAGGTCGGACTTAGTTTCGAGGAGATGGACCTTTGATTTATCAGCACAAGGGTTAGTCAAGTGGAAAAAACAGACTTGCGAGATAATCTAGATGCTTCACATGTCATTTATGTTGATAAGATCATACAAGATGAGATTATCAGGAAACTCCTTTTCAGTGTAGAGCTTGCGGTTAGTTAACCCATCAATTTATTTGAGTGCTAGCATCATTAGAGATATTACTTCTTACCCTAGGGTGATCAAACTTGTACCTCATTAATAGGAAAATCAATAGTAGACCTACCAGCCATGGCCACAGCAATGGCAGTAGTAAAGGGGTAGACCTACTTTATCTTTTATGTTTACTATTTTTGCTGTTAGAGCTACTTTATCTTCATCTGCTAGTGTCTCTATATCTTTGGTGTTGTCTTTAGGAGATAAATTAGATTGCACTAGACTTTACTCGAGTATGACCTTAGAGATAGGTGGGGTAGAATTCATTTTAGACTTAGTTGAGATAGACCTATAGGGCTTTGATGTAATTGATGCACTGTCGTATGCATAAAAAAATTAATAAATAAATCCTAATTTCCAAATACATAGTAAATGATAAGAAGGAGTCGAACCATTAAGGAATGGTATTTAATCAATAATTTTATAATTAATGTTAAAACCTTGGTTATACAATATCATAACTTCAATCACTAATTATGTACTATGGAACACTTTACTCACTAATTAATGAATGCGGATAGGAATGAATTGATTATGGAATTAAGGTATCAAATACTCATGGAAAAAGAATGATTCTAAATGATTTAATGTTGACCTATAGAAACTCATAATAATTCATCTCTTTGCTTTCTCTTAATTCTAATAAATTGAATAAGCTCTTAATTTATCATTTAACCAATTAATAACCTAGGTAACGAACACTAGATTCAATTTATGGCAGTATTACGAATGGAAAGCAGTTAACTACAACCATAATCATATAAGCTCGGATCATGCAATTGTATGAATTAATAAATAAGATTAACATTTAACCTTTTTGCTACTGTAGACACTTTAATTAAAAATTACATATTAATTATGTTATCATAGTGGAGATTAAGATCTAAACTAGATAGGTGATCAATCTAATTAATTTAAATTCTTAATCTATGGTATGAGATCATTCAATTATGTCCATTAATTCAATTAAATTTCATCTAGAATCATAATTTCAAATTATGCTATTATATTTGAAACCTAATTCCATCATCAAATCATCCTACCCTATATTATTTACTCTACTATCTGCATAATTGTAAGATCGCACAATTAAATGCAGTAATTTATAATTAATATAAATGATTTCTAATAAATAAGTAATGAAACACTAAAAGTAAGAGAAATAATAACGCAATGAAGAAAATTTACCTACATTCAATCAAAATTCAGAACTTACAATTAAGAGAGGAATGGAGAAGAAGTTATCAACTTGAATTGCCGACTGTCAATTGTTCAATGGAATATAAGGAAGATAAAGAAAATTAGAATTGTGACGTACATGTGTTTTTTTAGAGAGAATAGAGAAAGAGGGAGAATTAAACTTTTGAACTCTAAAAATTAACTCTCGAACTCTAGAATTGTTGGAGAATATATTATAAAAGAGTTCATATGAGCGGTTACAAAATTTAAGAAAAACACTATCCGTGTTTCGGGAAACATAGGACCTCCATATTTTTCTCTGAGTTCTCTGCCAATTTCTAGATTCTAAAAACTGAGATTTTATTTTCTACTGGAAAACATAGTTTGTGTTTAGCAAACATAGGGGTATCATGTTCTTTGCTCCTTCATCATTCCTTCATGAAATTTCAATACAATCTTCCCTTTGATGTCTATTTTTCATTTCTACCTTTACTTCCATTACTGCAATGTCTCTTGATGTGTTCTTTACTTCATTTCTTCTTTCTGTCCTTTTTCCCTTTGAATTTCTTCAGTTTTATCTTTTCCTATAAAATCTATTTAAAAGAGAAAAACTCAAGAAAAGATTAAATCTTATACAAATAATGAGGAATAAATGACATTTTTACACAGGAAAATAGCATATAAATTCAATCTGCCAAATACCCCCATGCTTAAATTATTGCTTGTACTCAAGCAACATCATGTCATGCACAAGAGAAACATCAAGAATTTCAAGTGAGATAATTTATGGACTACAAGAATTGTAAGATTGAATTTAGTCATTCACAGAGTTTAACAATGCATTGGGACTTAAAACACTTATAAATCACAAAATCAAAATGTTGAGGATATTTTGGATCACACATCTAACACCTCTATAAACAGTTTTATCAAATGCTCAAGTGGTTAGGGAACAAGAATTAATATATTTAGTATTTCACCATGTAAAGTTAGATTAAGATTAATGAAATTTAAATTGGTAGATTCTTATTTTCATTATGTGAAAACACTCACTCTTATGTGTACAAGGTATGTTGTGTTTACTCTCAAAATTTCTCCAAATGATAATGATTGCTCATATGTTTGCCATTACTCTCAATTCACCACCACTTAAGAGAACTAAAGTATATAAGAATCAAAAGGTCTTAAAATTGGCTGTAATGGGGCTAGGGTTATAAGGTAGAATATAAATTTGGGATTGTAGCTTAACTCTATTAATTAGAGAAGCAATTTCTTTCTTTCCATTAAGTCACAATCCTTCCTTCAACCAAATAAAGATTTTTTTTTTCAAAACCCTTTCCTTCAACCAAATAAAGAATAAAAGACTTTTTATCCTTTTTTTTTATATCCACACTCCCATGCTTAGATTTTACCTTATTAACAAATGTTTTCCCTGAAAATCTATTACTTCATTAGTCATAGAGTAAGGAGGGAAAATGCATATTGAGATTAGTTGTTAAAAAAGGTTAGATCAATAGAATAGGGCTTATGCAATGGATACCAATTTTTAAGGTAAGCTTTTTGGTCTTGCAGATAACAAAGAAAAAAAGTACCTTTATCATTTGCAAATATCCTAAATTTCTATACAGTCTTGAAGAGAACTAATGGCAAATTCTAGTTTCACATATCATTAGAGAACACATAAAAAAAATATTTTGGATAAACAATGTATCCGTAGATTAGGCTCAAGCGCTCACAATGTTATATCCACCAATTTTGAATTTCATTTCATCTCATTCATAATCAATGCATGGATTTATTCCTAACTATTTCAACTTTCTTTCCTTCACCACTATCACAATCTCAATTTCTATTTTTAAGGTTTTGGAAGATGGTGATCAAAAAAGTTGTGATGATTAAAACAAATATCCTTTGTAAAAAGATTTAGTCCCATTACTTTGTTTATCTAATGAATGGATAAATCAAATCTAACACTTCTTGTTTTGACACAAACCAAACTGAAAACACAAGATCACATACTTAGAAAATGAGCCACATAAACAAAACAACCAAAGAAAGAAAGAAATTATATATATATGCAAATAAAACCCACAAAGACTACCTTAACTTTATAAATCACCACAAGTGAATCCCCTAACTTAGCTTGTTCATTGCCCCCAATGAACTAACCCAATGAAAAGGAGAATAGGAATAGGATTTATGAAGGAGGTGGTGGTGGATCCCTATTCCCGAGGTAAAACTCGTAAAGATATTTCATCATTTCCATCCTTTGATCTTGAGTTATGCATGTGGAATCTAATTGCGATTAAACTTGGGTTTGAAATTGGAGGTGCCATTTGGGTACATAAGTAGAAGAGGATGAGGATCCAGCCTGTGAATGAGGGGGAGGAGGTGGTGGTGGTGCTTGTTCACCATGAAGAGGAAAAGGATGTTTAATCACAAGAGGAGCAAGAATGTCTTCATAATGGATTGGTTGCCAATTTCATTGGTTTGAATGGTTTGTTCTAGTAGGGTTAGGTAAGGTAAAATGAGCATGCTCCTAGTAGGAAATATACCATGCATTGCCCCTACGTCTAATAAGATACGTTAGACGGCAATGTTCAATGTCTATTCGTGTGCTCATGGATTCTATAGGCATATCATCTAGGAGAAGAATGTCCATACTTAGACTAATAGTGGTAATTAAACCACTAATGATAATATCACCCTGCTTAGAGTTGCTAACCCTTTGAAGTTTCTTAGCTAGAAAATAGGTAGTATCAATTTGGTCATGATCTAGCATAGAATTGATGAAGAAAAGCTCTATGGATCGAACTACCCCTGTACGTCTAATAAGAAAAGCTCTATGGTCAATTTAGTCTTTTTCTTATGTTCCGATGTTGAGTTGGTGATGCCCGATGTCTTGAAGATTCCCCCTCAATTCTTTGTTTCTCTTTGGGTGCCATCTACAAGGATAACCAAATGCACTTAATATAATTAGCGAAACCTTACAAAATATACATGCATTAGTAAAAATAGAAATTACAACACTTAAACGGAAATTCTAGATATCAATTGAATTTTGTAAACATTGTGATATATGGCATTAAATTTCACCAATCATAAGCATATATGCACTTCATCCATTAGTAGGAATACATAATTCTCATTCTGTGAGAATCATTTCAGCACATTCACCTATTTTTACAAAAATGCATTGCAACCTGCAATAAAATTCAACCCACAGACACATACGCATTGCGTTTCTAACAAATTTTTTACAAACAAACATATTTTGACAGGTGCATTGCAATCTACAACAAAATTCAACACACAAATGCATATGCATTGTATTATGCCACAAATTTTCAGCACACAAACATATATGCCTTGCAATTGTAACAAAGATTATAGCACCAAACAAATTTGGCAATTTTGGTTGAGGTAGTGCACAAACCTTATGAGTGTGATTTTTGAGGAATGAATTTGCATAATATAGCTCAATAAGGCTCAGAAAAATCAAATTGAACAAAAGCCCTAAGCTAATTTGTTGAGATTGGGATTATTTGAGTATGAACGAAAATTAGGGTTTAAAGTGCAGATTTGTGAAGATTGATTGAATGTGAGTGTTGGAAGGGATTTTTGAGAAAAAAAGGTGGTTGTAGAAGTGGCAAGGATGAAGAATTAAAGTAAGGATATATGGGTATGGAAGATTATTTCAAGAGAACGGAAGACTGAAGAGGGTAGGAATGGTTAGTTTTGCATTCGACAAAGAGTTGGTAGAAGAATTTTTTTTTGTCGTGCTCTGTGATTTTTAAAAACACGGGTAATAGTAGGTTTTTCTCAAGAAACATGGTCTGTTTTTATGAAGCACGACACCCCCGTGTTAATTTTTAAACTTTTTGCCACAGGGTGAAAAATTCCTAACACACAAATACAGCCCGTGTTTAGTAAACACGGACCACTCGTGTTTATTTTGAAAGTTTCTTGAATATGCCAAAATTTACTAACAAAAAAACCTGGTCCGTGGTATATCAATATGGACCACCCATGTGATTTTTGAAACTTGCTGGAACAGGTTGAAATTTTTGACAGAAAAATACGGTCCGTGGTTAATAAACACATACCCCCTATGTAATTTTTGAAAGTTTTTGCCTTTTGTTGTTTTTACCTACTCTAATGGTAAAACATGGGTCATGTTTTTGGAATACGGGACCCCTTTGTTCTTTTGTTCTTCTTCTATTTTCCTTCAAATTTTCCCTACAACAATAACACGAGTAATTTTCTAATTTTTATAGATTTTTTTATTCTTTCATTATTTACACTACAAAACAAGAAAAACACACTCACATGATATACACTGAACACACATAAAATAGCAAACACACACATAAAATAGCAAACATACACAACTACATACTATATGAATTATAGAAAAAAGAAAAATAAAGAAACATAATATGAGATAAGAAAAACATATGTACAACATTTGGGTGTTTCCCAAGTTGTAATGTCCTACTATTTCATCCTTCATAACTTGGAATGGTAAGATATACCACCTCCAAGTTTCTCACATAGTGTCCTTCATAAAAAGGTTTGAGACGGTGTCCATTCAATTTCCATATTTTCCCTATTTTCTCACTTTTTATCTAAAATGCACCATGAGGAGACACATTAGTTACAATAAACGGGCCGATCCATCTCGACCTTAATTTTCTTGGAAACAACTTTAAATGAGAATGATATAATAAAACTTTTTGATCGATCTTGAAATTCTTCCTAAGAATGAACTTATCATGAACTACCTTAGTTCAATCTTTATATTGCAATGCAGTTTCAAAAGCTTCATTTCTTATTTCTTCAAGTTCTTGTAGTTAAAGTTTCCTATACCTTCCAATTTCATCTAACTCCATGTTACATTTCTTTACAGCCCAAAAAGCTCTATGTTCCAATTCAACAGGAAGGTGACAAGGTTTACTGTAGACCAAACGATATGGTGACATACGAATTGGAGTTTTGAATCCATATGATAGGCCCGGAGAGCATCATTGAGATGTAAGCTCCAAGCCTTCCTTGTTGGTTTCACCATCTTTTCCAAAATTGATTTGATTTCTGGATTGGATATTTCGGCTTGACCATTTGTTTGTGGATGATATGCTGTGGAGATTCAATTTGTCACATGATATTTCTTTAACAATGCTTCTACCATTCTATTGTAGAAGTGTGAACCTTTGTCGTTTATTATAGCTTTTGGCAAGCCAAACCTTGCAAAAATGTTAGTTCGAAGAAAATCTATGATAACTTTAGCTTCGTCACTACTGGTGGCATTTAGCTCCACCCATTTTGACATATAATCTATAAAAAAAAGAATATATTTGAAACCAAAGGATGATGGAAAAGGACCCATGAAATCCATACCCAAAACATTAAAAATTTCACATGCAATGATAGGATTTTGTGGCATTTCATTTCTAGGACCTAGTCCTCTAGTCTTTTGACAATTTTCACATGTTTTAAAAAATTCATAAGCTTCCTTAAACAGGGTAGGCCAGTAAAATTCACTTTCTAAAATTTTATGAGCTATTCTTTTAGGACCAAAATGACCCCCACAAGCATATTTATGACAAAATGTTAACGTAGAAAGAATTTCACTATCAGGAATACACCTTCTAATGATTTTGTCAACACATTGTTTCCACAAATATTGATCATCCCATATAAAATATTTTGCTTGACTTTTCATTCTATCCTTTTGTGCTTTAGTAAAATGTGAAGAAAATACCTTTGTGAAAAAAATTTTACCATGTGAGCATACCATGGTATCTCATTTCCAATTACATAAAGTTGTTTGTCTGGAAATGCTTCAATGATGGGTGCCTCAACTTTTTCCTCCTTGATTAATCTACTTAGATGATCTGCTACTCTATTTTCTAATCTTTTTATTTTATCTTTGATGCGTAGATTGAATTCTTAGAGTAGAAGTATCCATCTAATCAATCTTGGTTTTGCTTCCTTCTTTACCAATATATATTTCAAAGCTACATGGTTAGAATAAACAATAATATCAATGCCTAAAAGATAAGAATGAAATTTATCCAAAGCAAAGACAATGGCGAGAAGTACCTTCTCAGTGGTTGTGTAATTAAGTTGAGATTCATTCAAAGTTCATAAGGCATAGTATATCACATGTGGATATTTCCCAATCCTTTAACCTAACACTACACCAACAGCATAGTTAGATGCATCACACATTAATTCAAAGGGAAAATTCCAATCAGGTGGTTGAAGTATGGGTGCACTAATCAATTTTTCCTTTAGATGTTCAAATACTTTCTTGCATGCATCATCAAACTGAAACTCCATTTCTTTTTGAAGAAGCTCACACAAAGGTTGGGCTATTTTAGAAAAATTCTTAATGAATTGGTGATAAAATCAAGCATGCCTTAAGAATGAACTCACATCTTTAACAGTTGACGGATAAGGTAGTGAAACTATAAGATTGATTTTTACTTTATCTACTTCAATTCCTTTAGCTAAAATGACATGTCACAAAACTATTCCTTGTTGAACCATAAAATGGCATTTTTTAGAGTTTAGTACAATATTTGTTTCAAGACATTATCTAGGCATTGATCAAAGGTATCCCCATGAATACTAAAATCATCCATGAATACCTCGACAATTTTCTCCAAACATTCAGAAAATATGCTTACCATACATATTTAAAATGTGGCAGGGGAATTGCATAGCCCAAATGGCATGCGATGATATGCAAACGTACCATAAGCACATGTAAATATGGTATTCTCTTAATCTTCTAGAGCTATGGGAACCTACACATATCTAGAATATCCATCAAGAAAACAATAATAAGCATGGCCTGCTAGCCTCTCTAATATTTGATCCATAAATGGTAGAGGAAAATGATCTTTCTTAATCATGGAGTTTAACTTTCTATAATCTACATATACCTTCCAACCATTTTGAACTCTAGTAGGAACCATTTCTCCCTTATCATTCTCCACTACAGTGATTCCTATTTTCTTGGGTACTACTTGAAGAGGAATAACCCAGCTACTATAAAAAAAAGTAGATAAATGACTCCCACAGATAACAATTTTAACACCTCTTTCTTCACTACCTCCATCATGGTCGGATTTAGCCTATATTGTACTTGTCTACTTAGCTTAACATCATCCTCCATTAAAATCCGATGCATACATACTAAAGGACTAATACCCTTAATATCAGCAACCGTCCATCCCAAAGCAAATTTATACGTCTTCAAAAAATTAGCAATTTTTTCCTTTTGTTTGGATATTAGGTCACTAGAGATGATAATAGGAAGGGTATATTTTTCTCCCAAGAATGCATACTTAAGATGGTTAGGTAAAGGTTTCAACTCCACTTCTGGTGCTTCCTCTATGAAAGGAAAAGGTCTATCCAATGTCAATGGTAAATCTGCAAATCTTCCAAATCTACCAGGACATGCTCCTAAAGTAGCCACTACCTCTTTGATCTCTTCTTCAATATCAAACTTCTCATTCAGTTCTTCCAAAATTTTGATTTCTATGCATTGAGTTAAGGTTACTTCTAAAGGATCTACAAATGATAATTTGTAAACCTTTTTAGTTAAATCATCAATAACATCAATCCTAGATACCAATTCACCATTTGTAGGATACCTTATGGAGTCATATATGTTAAAACTAATGACTTCACCATCAAATTCTATGGTCAAACTCCATCATGTACATCAATTTTTGTTTTTTAAGTATTCAATAATGGTCTACCTAAAAATATAGGAGAAGGATTAGATGAAGCATTATCCTGCATATCTAACACATAAAAATCAGTAGGGAATACTAACTTGTTCACCTGAACTAAGACATCTTCAATTACCTATTCAGGATATGTGATAGATCTATCAGCCAATTGAATAACAACACGAGTTTCCTCTAAAGGACCTAGACTTATGGCATTAAAAATAGATAAAGGCATGACGTTGATTGAAGCACCTAAATCAAGCGTACATTTTTCATACCTCGTGTTTTCAATCTTGCAAGGGATAGTAAAAATACCTAGATCCTTGCATTTTGGTGGAAGTTTCCTTTGCAAAATTGCTGATACATTTTCTCCTACACTTACCTTTTCATCCCCCTTTGGTTTCCTTTTGTTAGTACAGAAATCCTTAAGGAATTTTTCATACCTTGGCACTTGTTTAAATGCATCAATGAGAGGGAGATTAACTTCCACCTTTCTAAATATGTCAAATATCTCCTTGTCATAATTCGGCTTCGTGTTTCTTGCCAACCTGCTAGGAAAAAGTAGCAGGAATTTTAATAAGAGTGGAAGACTTACCTTTAGCTACCTTTTGAGAATTTTCAATTTTTTCTTCTTCAACAACTGTCTCATCTTCTTCTTTGCTTATTTCTTACTCTTCACTCACTTGCCTTGGATCTGCCAATTTTTCCCACTCCATGTTGTGATAGCACTAGCATTTTCCCTAGGATTCCTTTCCATCTAACTTGGGAATTTTGAGGACCCTTGTGCTTGTAATTTCCCAAGGGAATCTACCAATTCACTCACTTGATTTTCCAAATTCTTGATACTATTTCTAGTTTCTTGTTGAAACTATAATGTATTGGTAGGAAAATATTTCATCAAAGCTTCTAACGGCATTCCTTTTTATTGTTGTTGAACTTGTGGTGGAGGTATTAGTTGAAATGATGGTCTTTGGTGATTTGGTGGAACTTGAAATAATCCAGGAGGTGGATTTGATCCTTGTTGATTTTGATAAACGTGTGGTCAGAAATATGAATTACCACCTTGTTAATTATTTCCATACCTTAGATTTAGATAATCCTTCCATCCTAGATTGTATGTTGGAGCATAAGGATCATTTCTCTTTGGTATTTGTTGTCCTCCAATGGAATTCACTTGTTGTTCCTCCTGCAAATTAGGACACATATCAGTAGGACGACCAGTGAAAGAATAAATTCCATATACCTTTGCAGGGATTTTTTCACCCACAACTCTCTCTACAAGAGCTGCCAAATTTGACACTTGTGTTTTCAATTCAGCAACGCTAGCTTCTTTTACCTGTTGAGACATAGAAGTACTACCCTTGCTATAATATTGAGAGTTAGATGCCATATTAGCAATTAATCTTTTAGCCTCAATAGGGGTTTTATCAACCAATGCACCACCACTAGCAGCATCTATCATATTAAGATCTATAGGAGATAATCATTCATAAAAGTATTATATTAATAATTGCTCATTAATTTGGTGGATGGGGAAACTACCACATAACTTCTTAAAATGTTCCCAATATTCACACAATGATTCTCCTCCATATTGCCTAATTCCACAAATTTCTTTTATTATATTAGTTTTTCTAGATGAAGGAAAATATTTTTCAAGAAAAACCTTTTGCATATCTGTCCAAGTATTCACAGATCCCACTGGTAACTCAGATAACCATTCTTTTGCATCATTAGTCAATGCAAAAGGAAAAGCTTTGAGTTTAAGTTGTTCTACACTTACTCCATTCGTTTTCATATCGAAACATACAATATGGAATTCCTTAAGAAATATGTTGGGATCAGTGAAACAACTTGACCCATAGAATTGTTGTCTCTGAATCTTGTAAAAATAGGTAAAGCACGTATCAAAATAGGTTTTATCTCACAAGTATCATTTTTAGCAACATAATTAATGCATAAAAGATTAAGGTTGAAGATAGGAGTAGCTAGCTCCTTGAGAGTTCGATCTGCCATAGGTGGGTCGATATGACAGGGTGAATTAAACAAATCCTCTATGTGGTCTTCTTCCAAATCTATGGAACTTCCTTTAGAAGGTAATGGAATATGATAACCATATTCCAATCCCCTTCTTGTTCGGTTTACAATAGGAGAGGAAGAAATTGGGTCTATTAGCGAGATGATTTGTCCTTAATGTTTAATCGCAAACAACCTCAAATGCGAGTGCCTGAGGATTATACATAATTAAAGAATAGATAAGTATACTTAGAGAAATTATTGAAAGCAAATATAAGAAACAACACCAAAAACAAAACTAAAGATTATAATTGCCATTCCACGGTAACGGCGCCAAAAATTTGATGCCCTATCATATGCACAACAAATGCAATAAATAAATCCTAATTTCCAAACACATAGTAAATGGCAAGAAGGAGTCGAACCCACAAGGAATGACATTTGATCAATACTTTTGTAATTGATGTTAAAACCCAGTTATACAATATCATTACTTCTATCACTAATTCTATAATATGGAACACTTTACTTAATAATTGATGAATGAGGATAGGAATGAATTGATTATGGAATTAAGGTATCAAATACTCATGGAAAAAGAATGATTCTAAATGATTTAAAATTGACCTCTAGAAACTCATAATAATTAATCTCTTTACTTTTTCTTAATTCTAATAAATTGAATAATCTCTCAATTTATCATCTGACCAATTAATAACCTAGGTTACGAATGCTAGATTTAATTAATGGCAGCATTACGAATGGAAAGCAGTCAACTATGTCCAGAATCACATAAGCTCGGATCATGCAATCGTATGAATTAATGGACAAGATTAACAATTAACCTTTTTGCTACTCTAGACACGTTAATTAACAATTATGTATTAATTACGTTATCCTAGCAGAGATTAAGATCTAAACTAGATAGGTGATCAATCTAATTAGTTTAAATTCTTAATCTATGATATGAGATCATTCTATTCCGTCCATTAATTCAATTAAATTTCATCTAGAATCATAATTTCAAATTATGCTATTATATTCGAAACCTAATTCCATCCTCAAATCATCCTACCCTATATATATATATATATTAAAGAAAGAAAGATATTATATCATCATGAAAAATTACAACCAAGTCTATAGAAATGATCAATATTACGTACATAACCCCAAAAATTAGAACTTCTACTGGGATGATTACAAATAGAGGACAAACTAAAGGAAATTTGGAAAACAATCCTTTTCATATTCCCCCTCATACTCAAGAAAGAAGATTATTCATAGCTTTCCAAATCTCATAAAGGTTGATAGCACTAAAAGCACATGTGAATTGGGACTTATTAACTCCTCTACCTCGAGAGCAAGATAAACCTCTTAACATAGCAGGCTAAGAAGGAGGAAACCTTCTTCCACCAAAAATATCTCTAATAGAAAGCCAAATCTGCTTCATAACTGGACAGTGCACCAACAAATGAATGATGCTTTCCTCTTGCTGATAGAAACAGCATTGCAAGTCAATGTAGGAAGAAAATTTAGCCATAAGATCCTTTTTTGGGAGCCTAGACTGTGTTGCAAGCTAGAATATAAACTTGTGTTTTGGTGCAGCAGGGTTACACCACACTGTCCTCCACCAAGTCACTTTAAGGGGCCTAAACCTTATATAATCATAAATCTCATAAATGTTATAAGATGAGTCAGCCTGCAACAACTGAAAACCTAGTAGCAGCAGTGGCCTTAAAGCAAAAATACTTTGCAGAATCCAGGAGGCAGTGCTTGGAAGATTACAAGAAGAAACCTCCTACTACTTGATATAATAGGAATGGATCCATTTAATCAATAAGGAATCCTTTTTCATGCACACATTCTAGAGATGTTTCCCCATTTCAGCCATGTTCCAGGAATGCATATCAATAATGCCAAGACCCCCTTCCTTCTTAGGTAGACAAACAAATTTCCATGCAAGAAAAGCTCTTTTGCTGGGTGCAGCCTTCCTGTCTAAAGGAAGGATCGACACGGTGCTATAATCTACACCAAAATGTTTTTGGGTAGGAGGAATATCTGACTCCAAAACATTGTTATGCCAAAAATGACAGACTTCAGCAAGTGCAACCTTCCTGCATAAGATAGCAATGTATTGGACCAATGTTGCAATCTTCCTATAACCTTCTGAATCAGAGAGAGCATATCAATAGTTTTGAGTTTAGAAGCATCCAAAGGAACCCTTAGATATTTGAGAGGGAACCTTCCCTCCTGAAAAAGCAGGTGGGATAAGATCAAATATTTCAAATCCTATGAAATGCCTCAAAAGAAAATTAAACTCTTCTCTAAACTTATGTGAAGGCCTGACACTACACTAAACTCTTGAAAATTTTCCTTAATAGCTAGAACAGAAGCCAAATCAGCCTTGCAAAATACCAAGTGGTCATCTGCAAAGGCCAAATTGATAATTCTCAACCTTTTACACTTAGGATGACCATAAAACTCTGCTTTCAACCATAGGAACTATAACATCCTACTTAAGTATTACATAACTATAACAAAAAGGTAGGGAGACAAAGGATCTCCTTACCTTAACCCTCTCTTTCCCTATAATGGATCCAACACACCATTGTTGAGAGATAAAAAGTAATAAATAGTAGAAACACAAGCCATAAGTAGCCTGACCACATATAGAGGAAAATGCATCATAAGCAGCACATTCTCCAAAAAACAGCAACTGACAAAATCATAAGCCTTCCTAATGTCTACCTTAAGCATGCATCTTGGAGAAATAGTCTTCCTTTTATACAAGTGAATCAGTTGATGAGCCATCAAAATATTATCTCCAATAAGCCTTCCTTTAACAAAACCAGCCTGAGATGCATGAATTAATGAGGGCAGAATATGTTGCAAATGAGCAGCTAGGATCTTAGCCAAAACCTTATACAGAACATTACAACAAGCTATGGGTCTTAAATCATTCACACATTGGGCTCTTGGTGATTTTGGAATAAGAGTAAGCTTAGTGTGACCCAAGAAAGTAGGAACCACTACTGTTTGGAAGATATTCTTAATCAACTGCCATATATAATCTCCCAGCAAAGACCATACAGCTTTAAAAAAAACCCAGCAGTGAACCCATCTGGTCCAGGAGCTTTATAATAACCAATAGACCACAGAGCATCCTTGACCTCCTCCTTGGAAATAAGCCTCGGTAATAAGTGCTGATGATCCACAGACATAGTTGGTCCAAGCTACAAAAATTCCTCTGAAATGGTGCCTATAGCAGGGCTACTAGTCCCCAAAAACTCTTTATAATAGGATAAAAAGGTTTGGTGAATCCCCTCTATAGTAGAAATCCAATGGCCATTATTGGCTTTAATCCTGTGCACCATACTCTTCATCTGTCTAGCCTTCATCACTGAGAAGGAAAATTGAGAATTTGAATCTCCCAGGTTAAGCCACTTAATTCCTGACTTCTGCTTGAAAAAATTCTCTTCACATAATGCATTATGTTCATATTATTTTAAGCATTTCCATTCCTCCTCCTGTAATTCAAAATTCTGAGGTTGCAAATCAAGCTGTGAATGAATGATGCTTAGCCTTCTTTTCATCTCCTGTATCCTAGTGGAAATACCACCAAACTTAGACTAGTTAAAATGCTTCAATCTAAACTTCAACTCCTTGAACCTGCTCTTAAACATGCCAGCAATAGATCCAGTAACAGGTTGCCTCCATACAGAAGTAACCAGAGGAAGAAACTCTGGATCAAGAGTCCACGTAAAAAATTTGAATTGTCTCTTGAACTCTAAAATCCTTGCAGAGATATGCAACAAAGCCGGGCTATGATCAGAAAATAGAGGATCCGGAAACTCAGCCTTTGAGGATGGAAAAGAAGAGGAAAAAATACAAATTCACTAAGAACCTATCTAATTTGGCCATTATTCTATTCTTAAACAAACTTCTATTGCCCAAGTGAATTTCATCCTAGAGAACCCCAAAACCACTAGAGAATTAAAGCATTCTCTAGCATCATCAACATCATTCAAGTTCACTACATTGCCTTGAAGCTTCTCATCAGCCTACAAAACAACATTAAAGTCTCATAAAATAATGCAAGCCTCTCTATCAACTTTCTGATGAGACAACCAACTCCAAAGCCTTTTCCTATTATCCCCAGCATTAAAAGCATACATGAAAGCAGCATAAAACTGAATATTAGACTTCACCCCCATCACTGATACATGTAAAGCTTATTCACAGCTTACAGTAAGATGTATATCCTATGCAGACTTATCCCAAATACACTAGATCCTACCATTGGGATGATAATCATAATTGCTTAACCTCATCCATTTATGCCCTAACCTACCACAAGTCTTATCAACCTTATTACTTTTAATCCTAGTTTCAACCAGCCTCATAAGGGACACTTTATGCACTGATAACTAGTGCTTCAATTCCTTTTGTTTATAAGGCTTATTCAAGCTTCTTACATTCAAAAACCCTATTATGAATATGATCCATTAGGTAATTAAGCATGAAAAAGTCATCATTCAGATTATTACCTTTTTCCTTTTGTAGGTCAGTACTAGGACCATCCCCATTCACACATTCTCGCAAGCATTAAATCTGCTTCTTGTTTGTACCATGCTCTTCTTCCTTGTAGTAGAAGATGAAGGATTAAAAATTGAGCTTTTATTTGGTACAAGATTCTCCTTTTGTACTAAAGACTGAGATGAATTCCTTTGAATCATTCTTCACTTTTGTGTCACCCCACCAACCACAGGGTTATCCTCATTCTATTTTAGGATCGAAGGTGGTTGTTTAAGAACCTCTTTAGCCTTTATATAGTTCTTTGTTGAAATTCCACATTCACTACATCTAGAACTAAACGCAAGCCTCCATTCATAAACAATATTTTGGCTCAACACCTCTCCATTAGGGTCTATGATCTCAATAGATTACACTAGTCTCTTTGACACATCCACCTCTGCCAACATACGAGCATAGGATATCCTCTCACTTGTAGAAGTTATTCCATCCAAATATAATGGTCTACCCACAACACTACCAGTCTTGCTTAAAGAATCAACATCCTAATAATCCAGCGGTAGGTTAATTAGCTTTATCAAGAACTAAAATTTTTATTTCAAAAATTGGAATTTTTGGTGTCGTGCTTTTAGGATGAAAGTTCTATTCATGAAAGATCATAGGGTTTTTAAAGTAACCAGTCCCTATCCTCTTAAGATTAAATTTGAAAACAACAAAACCTTGCGTTCCTTCACACCCTGCCAATTTCTCTTGACAAAACCAACCATTTGACCGAAGGAAGGCCGATACCCAATGATATAACCCACAATAGCCCAATGCCAATCAACACTATTATGTTCCACCTTATCCCTCTGAAGAGTCACACAAATTGTATCCCCAGCAATCAAAGGTGAAACGTAGTGTAATTGGGATCCCATAGAGCCCAAATGGTTACCATCAACTTTATCTGTCTAGGAAGGAGGAGCACCCATCGGATGATCTACCGATACGTTACGTATCGGTTCTTGATCATATCATGCAACATTATTTGCATCAGGGTTAACAATGCCCATCTCGTCCCTAGTTGAGGAAGAAGGCTTGGAGACCTCTCTTGATTCGTCAGGTAAATCGACATCCAGCCCTGCATGAACCTTGCATACACCATCAGTTACAGAATCCTTTGAAATAGAAACTATTTTAGAATATGGTCAAGTGTTCAATATTATTCGAACAATCATGTGTTTTTTTCCGAGATTGTTAGATCATCAATTAGGGATTAAAAACCTAATTATAAAACTATCTATACTACTAGAAAGGAAATGATTCTAGATAATAAATCTTTAAATAATATTGAATGATTATATTTTCCATGAAATATTTCCTCCATTGTCAAAGTTAGAAATAAATACACATTAAAAGTAATAATCAAGTTACCTATAAAATTTTTTAGGTAGAAACCTAAAGGAAAATTTATTATTACAATTCAACAACCATTGATGAATTCAAAAAATAAAGTGATAGCTACCTGATAATAAAAAAGAGAAAAAATTTCCTAACTAGGATCACCACACCTCACTATTTGGGATGCAATCTACCTTCCCAAATCAAAGGGGGTTTAGGCCTTATTAACCATTCATGGTGGAATAAAGCTACTATATGTAGTCTCCGTTGGCATTTTGTGTAAAAACAAGACCTTCTATGGGTTATGTGGACCCATGACTACTTTCTTAAGGGAGTATACATCTGGGAAGTTAACCTTAAGCCCTCAACTTCTTGGATACTTAAACTATTGGGTCTCATGAACACTTTCCACATGGTACTTCAAATAGGTTCTTTCCAAAGACTTATGTAACAAAGTAGGTTCTCCATCTTGGTTGTATATGAAATGATATGCCCACAATCCCCTAAAGTACCTTAGCATGCAATGGTTTGGTTTAGGTATACTTTTCAATGACATGCTTTCATTCTCTAGCTTGCTATGCAGGATCAAATCCAAACCAAGGATAAACTATAATCTTATGGGATGTGGATAGATGTTCCTTATGTTCTTTGTCATTCTACCTTAGAAAATAAGCCTCGTCTCCTTTTTTTTTGTGTATACTCACAATATATTTGTCTTCCTTTATTATTTAAGCTATGTTTCCCTTAACAAACCACAACATAGCATAAAGTTCCTAGTTAGGATGAAATAAGAGGGTGTTGCCCTAAAGTTAGGAAATAATTTATTCATGCCCTACTAACTATCTACCACATTTGGAGGGAAAGGAATCAGAGACTTTTTCTTACTGAAGTTCAAGAGGTCACATAGGTATAGAGGCTTTTTCTTGCTTATTTCGCTGGAATAATCACACAATTCTATTAATGTAAATCATACACTAGGTTAATGGGTCTTGTTGATACCTTAGCCTAAGGTTTCTTTATCAAATTCTATAATTTCCTTTTTCTCATATCATGTATTCCTTATGTTCCATTTGGAAGTAATAAAAATAAATTACTTAAAATAGAAAAAGTTTTGCACTAAATTTGTTGAGGAAAAAACAAACACGTCATGAAAGAACATATGGATGTTCTAGAGCTATAAGTTAAATCTATCTTAATTATCTAAAAAATTATAGGTGTGGTGTTTGTGCAATATGATAGGTAGCTGCTAAATTTTCTTGCTAAATAAGACTAATTTTAAGACATCTATGGGACTAAATAATAAGGTAGTTAAGGTAAAAAGCTACACGTTCCATTAAGTTAACTGGAATTTTCTATGAGATGCATTTTTTTTCCTAAAAGTAATTTAAGAATATTTTGATAAGTAATGTTTTTATTACCCACACTCAGTGACCATAATACCAAAGGAAGAAAATAAATTCCCCATGTTGTCAACCTGACTTAGTAGATGACACCCCAACTATTGATTTGGAAACCTATAAAAACCACCCTATGGGACCCTCATATTACACTAACCTTCAAGTAAACCTAACAAATCCACCCATATACAATTTGGATACCCTTACGTAAGCCATAACCTTATGAATACAACAAAATTAAAGGAAAAAATATTACCTCCCAATTTTAAATAGCTAGATCAACCATAAGAAGTAAAAAAATAAAAACCGATGGTGCTACCCTTAAGGAAATAAGATGTTGTAGCAACATTAAGTTAAAACTAAGATATCTAATCCTCACAAACAATCAACAAGCGTTACCACCCCTTAGGATGACCTACAAAAGAAATATAACCAACCAAAACTACCATCTAAGTTGAAGCTAAAGTTATCTAGGTATAGTCAATTTCAATAGGCATTCCCCTTTATAAATCCATAGAACAACCAAGCATTGCCTAGTATTATATAATACGATCTAGATAGCCTAGTATTATATAATACGATATAGATACACAAAACCCATATATGAATCAATAAGTATGTAAAATATCCAAAAACAAAATAGCATTTAAATATACTAGCAATGGCAAAAACCACATATTCAGTTACTTAAACAACAACAAAGTAGAACCAAGCCTCAATTAGCAATGGCATAAACTACATATTCAATAACTTAAATATACTAGCAATGTCAAACAATATAGATTCAATTAATTCAAAAAATAATAATTAGTAGAATTGACCTCCATCAATAAAATAAAAGCCTGAATTAATTAAATAAAACTAAAATAAGTGATAAAAATGGTAAAATTTTAAATATACTATTTGTAGCATTATAAATTAAAATTCATCAACTAGAGATTATAAACCAATTGTTAGATGATTCAAATATTCTAAAATAATTAAATCTTCATCAGTAGTAAATCAAATAGATAAAGAAATTAACAAAAACGTTAGAGCAATGTAATATTGTGTAAACAATTGTCTCTAGTTCATTGTTATCAACTTTCAGAAGTGAGACTAATCATTAATTATATGAAAGAAAGAAATAGAAAAAGAAGCAGCTGACAAGAAGTACCCATACCAATCAAGTAAAAGAGAAGAGAAGAAATAAAATAAAATTACAAACATATAGTTTACCTTCTTTAGCACCAATTACTAAAACAAGGAGGCTAATTTAGTGCAATTAACCTTCATCAATCAAATAAAAGCATAAATTACTTAAGCATAACCAAAATAAAAGAAAACGAATATTTGATTAATGGGTTAAATTAGTTAAATACTATAAAAGACACTCGATTGAAATTAAGCCTTTATCTTCCACCCTCTAAAACCAAGAATAAAGATAAATATCAAGGATGGATGCAATGATCCCTAATCAATAGCAAGGATGGTGTAGAAGTTAGCAATTTCTGATCAATCCCAACATAAATTGAAAACACTCTTATTTTTTTTTCATCTAGTAACTATGTCAAGAGCACTTTTTTAGATGGATAAATAAACTTAATTGCATAGGGAGTCTATGGGGTGTTATTTGGAACAAAAAAAAAATTACTTTAAATTTTAATGCACATGCATGGAATGAGGCAAAGGTAAGGAAGGAGAGAAATGAAATTAGAATATATTTTTGTAACAACAATAAAATTAACTATTTAAAAGAATTTATCTTATCTTCGCATCTATGTAACTATTTATCACCGATTTAATTTATTGTAATAATAGAGAAAAAGTCATTGAAAAAAAAAGATTTATATTTTGAAACAAATATGGTTATTGTAATTAATTAAACAATTATTTAATGAAAAAATGAATATGCCTTTCTATCACACTTTATCCTCTCTTACACATTTTCTAGGAAACGTTTTCGGAGGCCACCAATTCTTGCACTACTCCAACCCAAGTACACTTAATTACGGAGTTCTCTAGTGATGGATTTCCAAAAATAAAAAATTACCTAACTAATTTAGGTAGTCTTATCAATCCCTTTAAGCCTTCCCATCAGCTACTAATTTAGGATATTACAGAAAAAGCACCAGTATATCCTTGATAAAGGAAATTTTATTGATAACCACAATGCAGGGTAATAAATGCATTTTAAGCCCTTTTTCTACTATGTTAATTCTCATACTTTGCAATGACTTTCCTATAAAAGGATAATTTAACTTTTTGAATCATTCTGATTCTTGGACCTCGACCACCTTGAATTGTCCAATGAGTAATATTTTGCCAATTTGTAATCTGATGGTGACATCCTATCTTTAATAGAAGAGGAAGCCAAATTGATTTAGTATATGAGCAGTTGAAGAAGAGATGGTTCTGTGTCTCAAATTCCATGTTGTAGAGTACATGTTCCCTCTCAACCTATAGGCCATAGGCTTGAAGTTTGTCTCGAGTTCTCAACCTATCCAGGACAGTCAGCCACATGATAAAGGAGTGCCATTTAGGAGAGTAGTTAGTCCATACTAAAGGAAACGAAGGCATTGTATTATGTGCAAGTCAAATAATATGATAAGCTTCTGATATAGAAAATTTCCGATGCTAAAAGATATTTGATAGGTTGGTTTGTTGTAATGTGACCCAAACATACTCTCTAATGGCCAGGAGTTTTTTTAATATCCAAGAAGTAGAATTTTTTCCCCTAATCTCCATAATATCAGCCCCTTTAAGGTAAAATGCATGAATCCACTTTACCCATTGTAGGTCCGTCTTTTCAGTAAGATGCCAAATGTGTTTACACATTGCAGCTCTATTCCACCACAGAATGTTAGTGAGGCCTAATCCCCCTTCATTCTTAGGCACACAAACAGACTCCCAGGCCACCAAAGCTGGTCAAGAGGTAGAAGCATTTCCTAACCAAAGAAAGGCACGACATACTACATTTATTTTAGTGATTACATGGATTGGCAAAGGAAAACTATGCTCCAATAAGTCTATAGACTGAGCATAATGGATTGTATTAGTTGTAACCTCCCTGCATAGCTGAGGTAGGATTTCTGCCAATTTCTCATCCTGGATGTAATCTTTTCAATGAGAGGTTGATAATGTTGTTTTGAAAGGTATTTTCCATCTAGTGGTACCCCTAAGTATTTGAAGGGTAATTTCCCTTCAGGAATCTGAAAGGCCTGAAAAATTTCATCTTTCAAATCTTGAGAGCATCCTCCTCCATAGTAAATATGGCTCTTGGTAGTATTCATAGTGAGGCCAGAGAGACAGGAAAAATGGTGGAAGGTGTTTAAAAGAGAGGAGACAGATGCATGAGAACCCTTACAAAATAAAAGAATGTCATTTGCAAATATGAGATTAATGATTCTCAGATTTTTACATCTAGGATGAGGAGAGAAAGAAGGATGGGACCATAAATTAAGGAAGGAACGATTGAGGTATTCCATTGCTAGGACAGATAGATAGGGAGAAAGAGGATATCCCTGTCTCAGTCCCTTTTTTACAGGGAATGAAGGATGAGGAATACCACTAAATTTAATGGAATACCCAACAGTAGAGACACAAGCCATGATGAGTTTAACAAAATTGGGGGGGGGGGGGATGCAGCTCCAATAGAATTTTTTCAAGATAGTCCCATAAGATAGAGACATATGTCTTTCTCATATCTAATTTAATCATGATTCTGGGAGATAAGTGCTGCTGATTATAACCCTTCATGAGTTATGTGGCTAGAAGAATGTTATTTGAGATGGAACTTCCTTTAATGAAAGCTGATTGAGCTTCTCCTATCAGGGCAGGTAATATAGGCTGAAGCCTGTGGGTGATAATAGTTGCTATAATCTTGTAAACAGAATTACAGCATGCAATTGGTCTAAAATCACTAGTAGAAGAAGCATTTGGAATTTTGGGAATTAAATTTAGAGTGGTGACATTTAGGCTTCTAGGTAAGATACCTGTGATAAAGAAGTTAGAGATTGCCACAAACAGAGAAGGACCAATAATATCCCAAGAAGACATGAAAAATTGAGAAGAATAGCCATCTGGTCTTGGTGCTTTGCAAGAGGATAAGGAAAACACTGCATCCTTTACTTCTTTATAAGTGATAGGGGCTAAAAGAGCTAGCTACTGAGAATTGGTAACTTTGGGCCCTTTGTCAATAATATCCTTATCAAGAGGGATAGTTGCAGATGTAGATGAGCCTAGCAGACTACTATAAAATTCTTGAAAGATAGAAAAGTTTTTGCTTTGGTCTGTGTGAAGAACTCCTTTAGAATCGGTCAGAGAAAGGATTTTGTTTTTCACTTGTCTCCCCTTCACCATGGCATGAAAGAATTTGGTGCTATCATCGCCTAAAGTGAGCCATTGAATACGTGCCTTCTATTTGTAAAACATTTCCTCACATCTGGATAGATGATTGAACTTCTAGAGTAAATGCTGCTCTTGATGATGGAGGGTATGGTCCTCAACATTCTCATTCAGAGCAATTTGTATGCATTCTAGTTCTTTCTTTACCAGTTGCACTCTCTTGCTAATACCTCAAAATTTGCTTTGATTAAACTACTTTAGGGGCTTTTTCAGAGCTTTAAGATTGGTCACAATATTCTGAAGATTTGTTGTGGTATTTTCTGGATACTAGTGAGCAGAGATGAGGGATGAGAAGTTTAGATCTGCGGTCCACATATCAAAGAAGAAAAAAGCATGAGTTATTGGCACTTGAATCTAGTGGACAAAAAAAATCATTGCTGAGTGGTCTGAGATGAAGGGAGGAAGGAAATGTGCAGAGGAATTCTAATAGTAGTCGATCCACTCAGAGTTACAAATAACCCTATCAAGCTTACACTATAATCTGTCCTCTCCTAGTTGTTGATTAGACCAGGTGTAAAAAGCTCCTGTATACCTAAGATCTGTGAGTTGGAGGTGATTTAAGTAGTGTCTGAAATCCTCAATATTATATGTATGGATCTCCCCTTTACTCTTTTCGTTTCTATTCAAAACTATATTAAAGTCTCCACAAACCAGCCAAGGGTAGTTATGAGGATGATGGTCAGTGAGCCATTTCCATAGCTCCTTTCTTGCCTCTCCTGTATTAAAAGAATAAATAATAGTGAGGTAGAATTTGACTTCACAATTTGACAGAGGATACCCTGAGCATGCACAACAATGAGATCAACAGTCCAAAAGTGAGGATTCTAGCCTAACCACACACGGCCATTATAATGTGCATTATAATTAGTGATCCAACTCTAATTAGTCATTAGGTTTTTGGTTACTTTATCAAAGTTGATGTCTTTCACCCTGGTTTCAACCAAACCAACTAAAGAAAGAGATTTTTCTTTGCACCATTCTCTTACTGCCTTCTATTTTTTGAGGTCATTCAAACCTCTTATATTCCAGCAGCCTATTGTCATGAGAAATGAATATTGAACTTTGGTAAAGCATGCATCATCTCTGATTCTATTCTACTAGTCACTGTTCTCCATAGGGAAGCAAGTTCTGTCTCATCTAAATTTGGAGTATGGGAATCAGCAGGAGGGTGATATGATGATGAATCTAGGAAGCACATAGAACTCCTTACTCTGGTAATAATTGAGGAACCTCTTATGGTATCTATAGGCCTTGTTACTTGAGTGGAAATCTCAGAAGTAGACTGTGACCCAGGTTAAGTTTAAGAAGTATTTAATCTTGGGGTAACAGGCTCCTGAGCAGCAGCAATATTACTAGAAGTAGGAGGATTACCAGTAGGACCTATAGTTCTCCCATCCTTTACCACAACCCACCTCTTTTTCTGTCTATTCTTCAAAGAAAATTGGGGGAAAAAGTCAACAAGATGACCAGGTTGGTGGAAAAGGGAATAGAAGGATGGTTTCCATTCATATTCCACTCTTTGGTAGAGGATAGAACCATCAGGTTTCTTAATGTGAACAACCTCAGGCAATGGTCGTAGACTGTCTATTTCAACCAACACCCTAGCATATGATATTATGTCCTTTGTTGTAGTAACAGGATCTATTCCAATGGGTCTACCAAGGCAGCTACTGATCCTACTAATACTATCAACAAATCAAAAAGTTAGAGGTAAACTAGTTAACTTTATCCACAAAGGTAGAAATTGGAATTCTGTCTTACTAAATGTGAAATCTGGATGCCATTTCTTAAGTAATAATGGTCTGCTCATATAGGTCCAAGCACCTGCATCCAAAATGGTATTACAATCCTCAGTAGAATCAAATGTAAACATGAAGAACCCTGCATCATGGAGATGAATTCTAGGAGGGGTCACATGGGTCCAGGTAGATCGAACAAATGCCTCCATAAGGGAAAAAGTAGGACGATGACCACAAACCATCCCAACGATTGTGTTCTACCAATATAAAGTTTCATTGTCAATGTCCTATTTCTTCAATTCCACCATTAGAACACCATCCTACATATTAGGAGGCTGATAAGAAAGGGAATGTAACTGAGATAGGTGTCGATTGGTTCGAACAATTTCACTGCAAGTAACAGCAGAAGGTGTTGGAGCGCAACTAAGAGTTTCCAATTCCTTCGACACAGCATTAGGTATTGGAATATCACGATGATTATCTGACTCATTCATTGCAGTAACTACTGGAGATGGTTCAGGCAACACAGGCTGATCGGACAACACTGGTTGATAGGCGATTTCCGCTTGCGAAGACACCATGACTCTTGGGCTTCCCTTCGTCTTCTTCGCCATTGTCGTTCATGTAGAAGCGTTCTAACACAGCGCATGAGCGTTTGTGTGGCTTCTTTGACTGGTCTATGTTTGATTAATTTTTATGTGAATTCTCTCTTTTCATTCAAGCCTAAAGTTCATGTTTTGTAAGTTGTGTTCTTTTTAGGTTTTATTGAAATTATTGGCTTATCATTCACTACCTTGTAAGATATAGATGATCTACATGAGGGGGGATTTCGTAAAGTCATTCTTAAGTGGACCAAACCGCCTTGAACAAGTGAGTGAAGACCATGTTAGGCTAAAGATGTTAAAGTAGACACTGATTGGGAGGCCACCTAATAAGATAGGGGAGATTTCTACCGTTTGATAGTGTATTTATTTATTTTATTTGTTTATCCTACTTAAGTTACATGTTGATTGCTATTTTTTTCTACACAAAAGAGTGGGGGAGTGAATGTGTGTTTTGTGCCTCTTTTTTGTGCATTTTTACTTAATTCTCATATCTATGATTTCCTTTAAAAAAAATAATGCATATTTTTGTGTGTTTTAAGTAGTAGAAGCTTTTAGCCAGTCTATGACAATATTATATCTTCTAAAATCATGAATATTGGAGGATCATAATATTATGATGATATTAATTGAGTTTTCTTGATATTAATTCTTTCAAATACATATTTATGTGTTGAGATAGGGAGATATGAGAAAGTGCTATAAAGCTTGTATATTGAAACTTGTTGAGACTCTTACATAATCCTATATGAGCTTTTGAGATATAATGTGATTTTTTTCATGAGAGATTCATATAAGTGCTCTAATTTTTTGTGGTTAAATTTCATTTCTAAACTTCATTTGTGCTTTGATTCATCATTTGTTTACTATGGACATGTTAATGGACAATCGATATTACTAGGACTTGCTCATGTGCTATCGAAGCTTTTAAGTCAAAGTTGACTTAATTGGGGAAATGGTAAAGGTAATTTATTATTTAACACCATAATCATTAACCCATTTTGTGCATACATGGTGTGTACCCCCTAGTTAATCCCTTTGAGCTTTAATATTAACCCTTATTTCTTTCATCACTCACATTATTTATAACCCCAAACCTAACATACATATCTACCCTTGTGCTAGAATCTAGTAGAAATATTAAAGAGAGATATACATATAGTTAAAGGTTAAAATTAAAGTATACACACTAATAATAATAATAATAATAATAATAATAATAATAATAATAATAATAATAATAATAACGGCTAGAAACCCTAGCAGCTCTCTCCTCCCTCCTCCTCCATGGCTCGAACGAGGAGCGCTATGGTTCGACAAAGAAGAAGAAGATGGATTTGGGGAGTATTGTAGCATCTGAAGGTATTGGTGGTTTGATGGCTGATAATAAGGGCAGGGGTTTAGGGGTTGGCGAAGGTGTAGACTTGGTATCTAAAGAGGATGGAGGTGCATGGATGGAACATGTAGGTGCGGACGTCGATCACAGTCTGGCAGTTAGGGCTGAATCTTTTTTACTTAAGGGGGATGGCGATGGTTCAAGGATGATCGAGGGGGCAATCAACGCGCCTGGTTTGGTTGGAAATCATATGATTGAAGGCAAGGTTTGCCCTGGTTCTCAAGATATATCGAAGGATAAGGTAATAGGAAATAGGATTCTGGTTAAAGGATCTAAACTTTGCTATGTGCCTCCGGTGTCTGTAGGAGACAAAATTCAGGTTAAGTTGTAGAAGGAGAAGGTGGATCAAAATTTTGAGGATTGGTAATGGGCGATTGTGGGTTATATCATTGGTTTTAGGCCTTCATTGGGCCAAATGATAGGTTACATCAAAAGGAACTGGTCAGGAGTGAAAGAACCAAAAGTTTTGATGCATGATCAAGGTTTTTTTGTTTTCAAATTTGGTTCAAAGGAGGATAGGGATTGGGTCCTTTCTAAGCCTTATTGGTCTTTGCTTAATCAACCTTTCATTCTTAAAGAGTGGCATCGCAAGTTTCAGTTCACAAAGGAGAAATTCCAATCCATGCCTATAGGTGAAGTTAGTGAATCTGCCTTTGGACTATTGGGACATTGATTCTTTAAGCAAGATTGGAAGTGTTGTTGGTAGACCCTTATTTTTAGATGGTATCACCTCAGGAGGAGAAAGAATTTCCCTTACGCATATGTTGGTTGAGGTTGATGTATTGAAAAAACTTTTGGATTCTGTGGACATTGTGGATCCAGATGGTGAAGTTTTGTCCCAAAAGATAGTGTATGAATGGAGACATGCATTCTATGAGACTTATCATGAGTCCGGTCATTTTGTTGAGAAGTGCAGGAAGACTTCAACTTTTCAAGTGCAATATTCTTTGTTACCTAAACAGTCTGAGGGCAACATTAATACTGGGAAGGACATTCACCAGTGGAGGAAAGTCCAAAAAGAGGCTGCTAAGTCACAAAACCAGATGGAGAGACCATTTGTAGAGGGTTTAGTGAATGTAGATGCTAGAGATAATTTAGAGAATGCTAATGGTGTGGATTGCTCCAAGGTTCCTGTGGTAGGGAATTGGTTGCAGAGGAGTTCTCATAAAGGAAAAGAGAAGATGATTAAGGTAAGGTTTGGAAACAGGTTTGATTATCTTGGAGAGGATGGTGTTGAAGATATTCTGTAGGTCCTTGTCTCTAAAGATTATGGTGTTTTTATGTTGGAGGAGTCCTCTCTTCATCAGTCTATTCTAGATCAAGGTAATGATAGGGGCTTCGAATGTAAAGGCCTTGAATTAGTCCTTCAAGCAGAAGGAACTAAAGCACTGGTTATCAGTGCATAAAGTGTCCTTTTTGGGTCTGATTGAAACTAGGGTGAAGTGTAGTAAGGCAGATAGGATTTATGCAAGGCTTGGATATAGGTGGGCGAGATATGATAATTATGATTTTCATTCAAATGGTAGGATTTGGTGTCTATGGGATAGAGATGTCTGGGAAGTGCATCTTCTTGACAGCAGTGATCAAGCAATTCATGTTTTTGTTTCAGGTATTCATTCTAATTTGTCTTTTTATGCAACTTTTGTCTATGTCTTTAATTCAAGGGAGAGTAGAAAGAGTTTGTGGAATTGGCTGGATTTTCATAAGGTGGAAGGTGAGCCATGGGTAGGGTTGGGAGACTTTAATGTGGTATTACAGCCTGCGGAGAAATTTCAAGGTAATGTTGTGAACATAAATGATGTTATTAATGCTAGGGATTGTTGTAATTCCCTTTTAATTCATGATTTAGTTTACTCTGGGTTGAAATTCACTTGGTCAAATTGAAGTGTGGGAGAAAATTTAATTATGGCTTAGTTGGATGGGGTTATGGTTAATTTAGCATGGTCTGCAAAGTTTCCCTATTCTTCAGTTAAGCTTTTGGAAACTCTTTTCTCTGATCATAGCCTTATTGTGGTGACTCTTGTTGATAAGATGCCTCATTATAGGAGGCAGTTTAAGTTCTTTGATATGTGGACTTTGGACCTTGATTTTCTTCCTTTGGTGGCTTTTGTGTGGAGGCAATCTCTTCTTGGGTCTGCTCAAAAGAGTTTTATCAGCAAGCTAGGGGATATTAGAACTTGCTTATTATTTTTAACAAGGAAATTTTTGGTGGCATTTCTTCTAGGGTGCAGGAGGCCAGATCTAGGCTGAGAGGGAGTCAAGACCTGCTGGCTCAATAGCCCTAGATTCTATCTTTGTAGGAAGAGGAGAAAAGAAGTCTTAAGTTGTATGAGCACTATGCAAGTTGTGAAGAGAGTTTTCTAAAGCAGAAATCAGGAATTAAGTGGTTGAATTTGGGCAAGTCCAATTCTCACTTCTTTTTATCTATAATGAAGGCTAGGTAGAGGCGGAATGTTATAAGAAGAGTTAAGAACAGTGAAGGGTAATGGTGTTCTGATTTAGATGAGACAAATAAGGCCTTTGCCTCTTTCTATTTTGATTTGTTAGGCAAAGGGAGCCTTGCTACTGGGGTCACCTTTGAGGAGGTTTTTCTATAGGGGCCAACTATGGTTGTGGCTCATCAGCAGTTATTGCTCAAGCCTGTTTCTTTACAGGAAGTCAAAGATGCCCTATGGTCTATAGGGCAATACAAAGCTCCTGGACTTGATGGTTTCACTGCTGGGGTTTTTAAGGACTCTTGGACAGTGCTGGGGGAAGATTTATGGGTTTTACCGAGGAAGGTTTTTCAAACTGCTTCTATTCCTCCTTATTTGGGACAAACAAAGTTGGTGCTTATTCCAAAAACCGAGGATGGACATGGGGTTGCTGATTTTAGACCAATTGCTTGTTGCAATGTGGTGTATAAGGTATTTGTTAAAATTTTAGCTAGGATACTGAAAAAAGTCTTACCAGATCTTATACATGCCTCCCAAGCTGGTTTTGTTAAAGGTAGAAGCATTGGAGATAATGTGTTATTAGCCCATGAGTTACTTCATATGTATAACAGGAAACATGCATCTCTAAGATGTATAATCAAGGTGGATATGAGGAAGGCATATAATTCAGTTAACTGGAAATTTTTAGAGAATGTGTTGCTTAGTCTACACTTTCCTCCTCATATTGTGAAGCTGCTAATGGCCTGTGTTTATTTGTTTCTTATTCATTATGCATCAATAATGATATGAAGGCTCCTTTCAAGGGGAAGAATTGTCTAAGGTAAGGAGACCCTTTGTCTCCTTATTTGTTTGTCATTATCATGGAGTACCTAAGTAGAATGCTTCAGTCTTGATGGTTGAAGGAGGATTTCCAGGGGCATCCTAAATGCAAGAGATTAAAGCTTATTAACCTAGCTTTTGCAAATGATCTATTAGTTTTCTGTAAAGCTGATTTAGCTTCAGTGCTGGCTATCAAAGGCTTTGTTGGAGTTTTTTGTTGCTTCAAGGCTTCATATTAGTCCTAATAAGAGTTCTGTATTTTCTGGAGGTATTACTTAGGAATTGAATGTGTCTATTTTTTCTCAGCTTCAGTTCTAGGAGGGGAGGCTTCCTTTCAGATATCTAGGGGTGTCATTGGATGCTTCGAAATTAAATGCTATTCATATGATGCTTTTGGTTCAGAAAATTACTGGAAGGCTTCATCACTGGGTTAACAAGTTGTTATCCTATGCAAGTAGACTTCAATTGTTGAAATCGGTCATTTTTGGAATTGCTAATTACTGGAGTCAATTGTTCCTGCTTCCAAAAAAGATTTTACACTAGGTGGTGGGTTTATGTAGGGATTTTATTTGGTCAGGGAAGGTTTCTGCAACTAAGAGAGCCTTATTGGCCTGAAGGGTAGTTTGTTTACCAAAAAAGGAGGGGGTCTGAGTATTATGGACTTGTTTGCCTGGAATGTTGCAGTTGTGGGGAAACACTTGTGGCATTTATGTCAGGAGAAGGATGCTTTATGGATCAAATGGGTTCATTCCTATTTCATTAAAGGACAGTCGGTAGAATCTTGTCAACTCCCCAGTACAGCTTCGTGGCTGATGAAGAGTATTTTTGGGTTAAGACCTCAATTGCTATCAATTTTCCAGAATTGGCAGCTTGATCATCAATATCAAATTTCAGAGGTGTATGATACTATTAGATATTCAGCTCCTAAAGTGGATTGGTGGAAATCTATGTGGTGCAGCCTAGCAGCCCCAAAGCATAAGTTCATCTTCTGGCTAGCTGCACAGTCCAGATTACCTAAAAGGATAATATGGTCAAGGTTGTTCCTTCCATTAACCTTCAGTGCAGCTTCTGTTTGCAAGAGGAGAGTACCAATCACTTGTTCTGTCATTGTCCAGTGCTGAAACAGCTATGGGTTGCCATTACCAAGGCTTGCAGGGTAAGGAGGAGGCATAGATCATGGAAGGATTTGATGAGATCTATATCTAGAGTAAGGGGTAGAGGTGTAACTAAGGCTCAATTTATTTGTGGATTTTATGCTATAGCTTTTTATGAGATTTGGAAAGCTAGGAATGCAAGAATTTTCTCAAATATTGATTGGGATTTGAAAAGGGTAGCTTTACGTATCTCTTTGGTTATGTCTTCTATATATAATCATTCTAGTAAGGGTGACAAGTTTAGTGGTTTGGTGGGTCAAGTAGATCAATTCTCTAAACTAATTTGTAATTATTTTTGATAATATAAAATTATCCTTTATAGAAAAAAAAAATATACACAATAATAAGTGTGAGAGAGTTAAGATAACAAAATTTAAAAAAAATAAATAAGAGAAACAAAATGACTAAAGGTACTAATGTGGAAATTTGGGGGTGTATAATATAACCACTAATTTCTGCCTCAAGTACAAAGAATCATATAATGCACCAACTTTGTGAAGTATGGCTTATGTGGAAAAGTGAAAAATAAAAGTTCTAGCTTGTCTCCTTTAATAGGATTCAAAAGAGAAGTGATGAAAGTTTTATGAAGACCCAACCATATGATATTTGATCTATATGATATTAAATGATGTATTTCAAATATGCCTTAACAAGTTTGGAATTAGAATAATAAACTCTCTATATTTGTATAATTCTACTAGGTTTTTAGGATACATTTATTGATTTTTATTTTTTCCTTTTATTCATTAACCTTTAAACCTAACCCCATTACAACCCTTTTTAAAGTCATGTTTCATTCTTGAGATGTGAAACTTTGATATGTTGGAGATTAGCCGCATGAGTCTAGCATATAGTTTGGTCCATTTTGTAAGTTATTGGTACCTATTATAAGGTTTTATCCACAAAAGATATTAGCTTTTATCAATGTTGTATGTGAATTACTTGTTATACATTCATCTTATTTCTCATATACTTGAGTGAATGTGTTTATATAACTTAGCCTTGATTATGAGAGAGAAAAAAGAGAGTATAACCCTTGTTAGGATGAGTCAAAACTAGATAAGATTGCTTGCCTTTTATACATCACTACTGTTTTCTTTATATCTTCCATGTTCATGTGTAGACCATATATTTAAATTAAAGTTTAGAACATTCATAGTATGGAGTCTTGGTTAAATGTGAATCTTAAATTTCATGAAAGTAAGAGATTCACGATATGATTGGTTAAGAGTGTAAGAGTTTATATGCTTTCTAGTTAGCTGGGTTTGTTTTTTAGTCTTTTCAATTTTGTTTTGGTTTTGCTAAGGAGTAAACAAAAGATAAGTGAGCATTAATTTGATAAGTGCATTTTATGCCCTATTTTTATAATGTTCACCATTATACTTTGCATTTCTTTTCCTCTAAACAAGCCAACTTAACCTTTCTTAAACCATTGGTACTCATTTAATCATGAATAAAAGGAGCTAAAATGAGATGTTTGAAGGAGTTTTACAAGTAAAAAGGTCGACCAAAACTTTCATATGAAATCACAAAAATAATCTTCCATATTTTAAGCATATCTTTTTCATTAGAGCTTTGATTGTGTTGATTAAGTTAAGTTAGAAAGCTAAGATCATCAGCTATAGCTTTAATGTTTATCACATTTTTTTGAATTGGAATGGAGCATGGTAAAAAAAAAAAACACATCAAAATTTGAAGCTATTATTCAAAAATGTTGAAATTTACGTAAGGAGGGTAGCCCATCACCTATTAACTTAAGGTTGTCTGGAGCACCTGAACCAGCTCTAATAGTCTCCATCTTGGCATGAATCTTTATAACATTTTTTTTATCGTCTCACTAACCTAATATATGATTTATAACCTTTATAACATCTAAATATACATCTCTAATTCAACCCTTCAATAAGAAACAAATTATTTACCTCTAACTCCATTGATTTTCTTAGTGTGTGCTTCCAATCAATTAATTCATCCACAATTCATTCATCACCTACCCCTAATTCATGGTTCTATTCCATCAATTTATCCTCAATCATAGGAATTTAAATTTAAAGTTCCATCACATTCAACCTTCAACAACCTCTATAACTTTTCTGGTTTAATTCTTTCAATTGATCCACTAAATCATCAATTCTATATTTATAAACCCTTACTTTGTTAATCCTATGCCTCAATTTATACAAAGGAATATCAAATTCAAGCTAACATTCAAGTGGAGGAGAAGGGTTGTCCACTTGTATAAGAAGATAAATTCATCGACTTGTAGTGGAATAGGCCTTAACCAAGGGATGTACCCCCACTTTGTTTCACTCATTTTCACATCAGTTTTTTTCTATTTTCTTCTCCTACCTTATTATATTCTTTGTGGAATTAATTTACACTTGATGAGTGACTAATTCTTTATTTTGGGGGATGAGATTGAAGCCTTAGACTATGAAGAATTTAATAATAATTTCTATGTTTTCTTAATTTTTATGAGAGTGTCATTTGACTCTACTTTAATTGATATCGTTTATGCATGTGATTCTATCAAGTATGATTTAAATGGTGTGTGCCTCACTCTAGCTTTCTTACAGTAACATTATGTAGGATAATATGCTTGCTATGATGCAGGAGTAAATGGTTAAGAATTAACATTTATTATTATAGAACCTATTATCCTCTATTTATAGAGGATTTCCTACAAATTTAAAGGCAAACAGATGACTATATTGCTAGTTATGGACAAAACTTGCAAAATAAGTCACTATTGATAGAGGCGTGTGCATGGCATGCATGAAAGGCAAGAGTGTGTTGGATGGAAGGGATGAACGTGATATCTACATAAATATAATTTAGTCAACAATTTGGATGTGCAATATGGAAGTATTATAATGTTGATAATTGTTAAAAAGATAACAAAGTTGAATTAGTAATAAAGTAGCTTAATTCTATCTTTTAGGGTTATCTTATTCTATCTTTTGAGTGCATTTAGAGTAGGGAGAAAGCTAATGCTTATTGTGTCGATTTTTATCAGATATTTAAGAGATTATTTTGTAATATTAAGGAGGTCCAATGGTTATAAAAACCACAGGTAGTACATGACACAAGGGAGACTAAAAATTGATGAAACTGCAAGCTTTACTTAATTGAATTCTTTATGAGTTCTTCTCAATATTAACTAATTCTGTATGAATGATTATTATTAAAATCCTTAATATCTTTGTCCATGTGAATTAGAGATTAAGATCTATCCTTAAAACCCTCCACAAACCACACCATTCTAAACCCTAAACACCATATAAATTCACCATCATCAACATCTTCAACATTCATCCTAAACCTACTTTCTTATTTGATTTTATCTATTTCCAAACATATAATAATAACAACAACAACAACAACAACAACAACAACAACAACAATAATAATAATAATAATAATAATAATGTTATTATTATCAAATGATCATCCTCAGCATCTTAGCTTCAAAATCTAATCATCATATTTCCCACCGTTCATCATCATATTTTCCATCATCCATATCTATTTATCCATACTCATTTAAGTATCCAACGGATAAAATTTATCTTGTTTCGAATAAAATCCACCTTATTTATATCCATAGATCCAACCAGACTTGTCAAGCTGACCCAAAATAATATAAACCTGACCCGACTCGAATCCAAACTATCTCAACACAAACCCGACCTGACATAGTAAATTAACCAGATACAATCTAGATCCGCAACGACCCAAACCCAAACCTAATCCGACATGAATAATAAGGCAGCTCGAAATGATTTAAAATCAAAATTACTCAATTCAACCCACATTCAACCCATAAAGGAGAATTATCTACAAATAGCCCAATTCGAGAATAACAAAATCCGTTAGAATCCAACCTAAACCTGATCCGTAGGACCCAATTGTAACCTATAACGGTTATAGTCTTACTATATATAAAAGAAGAATACATTGCAACAAATTTTTTCTCCAAAACTTTAGAGGCACGTGTTACAGGCATAGAATATAAAAATTATATATTTAAATTTACAACACATTTTCAATACTTTGTCTGATTCAAAAATATAAAAATTTACTACTTTACACATATCACTATATAATTGGCTGTAGACTTTTGACTTAGATTATTACACATCAACAGTCCATCTCTAACATCCAACAGACACAAGTTGCCAATGTACTATGCCTAGAAGCAAGTAGGTTCTATAAATAGTTGTTGGGTAGCTAATATTCCCTAGTTTTGGATATATAAAATCTCCATTGTTTGTCTTGCAGGTATTCTATGCATAATTTGGTTTCACTTTTTTCCTAACATATTTTATATTTTATATATTTATACAAGTGCTAATGTCGATGATAGTTTCCCTTATTTTGATTTTCATTTTAATTTTAATTTTGTATATCAGTTAAAAAAGAATGACAATGTGGAGCGTGATTAATGACATTAAACCTTCGAAGAGTACATGGGCATTAAAACTTTAGTTAGTAAGAATTTACGAAAAACTTTCTTATGGAAACAAACTTGAAGCTTTTAGCGTAGAATGTATTTTTCATGACAGAGAAGTAAGTCATACATCAATAATTATTCACATTTGAACTATATATTGTGTACCCCTACTTCATAGTTGACTTGATATTTTAATTAATTATAGGGGCAAAGGATCCATGCAAAAATAAGAAAACCTTAAATAAATCAATAAAAGGCAGTAATGAAGGAAGGTCAACTTTATCAAGTGAAAAACTTTATCATGGCAGATAAGCATCTTAAACTAAAAACAACAGACTTCAAGTAGATCATGTACTTCAACAATTTCATATACTGTATTAGGTAATCAGAAGTAGAAGCATTCATTTCATGAGTTAACAATAGTTTCTACAACAAGTCTTATCAGTAAGTAAATAAATATAGATACAACTAAATTATTTACATAATTTTAATTTAACACACTAACATGTTGTTTTATTTTAGATATCATTGGAAGGGTGTCAACTATACAATCAGTGAGAGAGAAGGAAGTATTTAGACAAGTGACAAGATACTTGTACTTTGTACTAGAAGATCAAATGTAAGAACATACAAAATATCAGTCAATTTATATATACTTATTCACAATAATTATCTAATAGGTTTTAAATTGTGTAGGGAGAACATAGTTCAATACACACTATAGGGAGATTACACAACAGATCTAAGTGATTATTTTGGAATAACTAATCCTAATCCAGTTATTGTTGTTCTTCAATTTTGTAGAGTTATCATTTTTAGAGGTATTATTATCTTAATTTCATATACAGACAGTCAAAAAATAATATTGTTACAACTATGCCTTATTTACAAATTTTTATAGATCAGCTGAAGGTATTGAACACATGGAACATGACCAAGCTGATAATTGACCCAAACATGGTAGAGATAATAGACTTTGTTAATCAATATTTATCTCTTATAGATTACAACTACTTAGATGTTTGAATTAAAGTTAGAAAACTGAAATGACCAAGAAGTTAACAAAAATATGTTTTTTAGTTTAACTGCAGGGCAACCAACTGCTGTTACTATTTCTAAAACAAAACCACTATCAAGTTCACAAACCATAACAGAAGAGTTATCATCAGGGAAAGCAATATTCAAAACAGTTAAAGAGCTATAGGAAAATGAGGTATAATTTTTACCAAATTATATATAATTTTATCATAAACAATATATAACCAAAAATTTTATAGCTAGGAAAATTTTGGATCAATGTTAGAGTTGCAGGGATAGAAACTGTCGAGGAGTGGTTTCATGTGACATGCAAAACATGTCTGAAGAAACTCAAACCTTTGGGACAAAGGCTTCTTTGTGAGAAGTGCAACACATATGACACCAAAGGAAATCTAAGATATAAACAGCAGATTAGAGTTGTTGATGGAGTGTACACAAGTTATAGGAAAAACAGCACTACAGCTGAAGGAGAAAAATGATATGGTATTTAAAATAATTATTTTAAGCAACAATTTTTATTAATTTTTTCTCATGTGAAATCTAAGTTTATAATGCAGGCAAAATTAGATGATCTAGGACTCCCAACTGAATTAGAAAAATTAGTCGACCTAGAAGCACTTTTCTTAGTTCAAGTGAGGAATCCTCAAATGGGAGCCTACTTAGTCATTAAATTAACTACTAATGAAGGGTTAGTGTGCAAGTATAAAGACCCCAATTACTTTGATAACCAGGTGTGCTTTAGTTATCTTAGTAACCATAAATTTGAAAGAACATAGCTGTCATAATCTCTATTTGTAAAAGTAGGTTCATCTTTTTTACATATTCTACTTCTAACAATTAGATTAATTTCACTTTATCAGGACTTAGGTTTATTTTCTAAACTTAAAAAAGAAATAGATGAGTAAGTAGCATTGAAATAATGCATATGGAAAGTATGTTCATACAAATTTAAATAGCCGTAATTATTGAGTTGTTAGCTGATATCACATCATTTATTTACATTTGTGAAGGTTAAATCACAAACAAATGAGGTAACAACTCCAACCAACTTTGAGACAAACAATTCACAAAATACACTGTCAGAGCTAACTCAGATGAGGCCTAATGGTGATATTTCCTCATATGCTACCCAGAAGAGAAAGCCTAGAGTGAATGTGAAGAAGGAACGGGTTTGATATGGAAATGATTCCAATTGTAGTTATAAGTGTACTCTTTTACTAGATTTATATTAAGTAGGTAGTTGTTTTCCTATTTTAAACTGTTGAAAACAAGACCTAGGAATGATTTGGCAATCTTTTGACTCAACAATTTATTGTAGTTGTAGTTTAACATAGGAAATTTTGAACCTCTCTATTCCTATGTAACGAATATATCAATTAAATGTTAGTACTATTACTACTACTTATTTTTTTGCTTGAAGTTAATACTTTACTTTAATTTAAAATGTCTATCAACCTCCCTTGTTGCTACAGTCTAATCTATAAGAAAGCAAACATATAATAGAAGTAAAAAGCAATATTATTTCTTGTGAAATACTTTCGAATATTGGTCATCACAGACGATACTAATTATTTAACAACAACGAATTATACACCAACATTTATGATATCTAAGTAACGAGCAAAAGAAGAGGTGACATTTAATAACATGGAGGCTTAGATCAATTTATTTATAAATGGCGATGTACAACTTATTATCCCCTCTAGAATATATACCTACACTTACTGTTTTCAAGGTTAAAAAATAATCAGCTATACATCATCCATTATAAATGATTTGCCCCACATATCAGCATTGCCTCTTTATTATTTCTAAGTTGTTATGAAAAGAACCCCTACATCACTATCAAATAGACTATAGGAAAATTAATAATCAGTCACAATTTCTAGACTCATAATCAAGTATTGATTATGATATTGTTTTGGGGCTCAAAATATATGTAACAAACTTTAAATTATCAACCCTTGGCCTTTTGCAAATATTAAGATGATAGAAGATCCTAATAATATAAAAGGAGCGAGTGTAAAATGATTAAATTTTATTACAACGAAATGTTTTTCTTTATTGCCCAGTTCTTATAGTCATGTTTGATGGAAGATGGGGATCTTTTCAATCAAAAACTTAGAATAATTAGTTTATACCTGTAAAAGAAAAAAAATTAATATTTTTTTTATGTTTGGTCAAACTCTATATATTCTATTTTCAAAATTTTGAATTTTAAAGCTCAATTTTCAAATTTTCCCTCTTTAATTATAGTTAAAAATTTTACATTGTTATAAAGGGACATGGAACATACAAATGATAGCAAGCACATGAGTTGTAAAAATATACAGCAGAACATAATCTCTAGCCCAACCATCTGACATTTATCTTCTATGTAAGTCATAGTTCAATATATATTAACAATAAAATTATATTAACATAATCATGGTCTTTATTGAACTTACTATTTATCTAACATTTTTTATGCTTGGCCACATAGAAAGAAGTTGGCAAGCAGGAGCTGAAGACTAAGAAATTAACAGCTACAAGCACAATTGGAGGAGAAAGATCAAGAGAAGTTATAACAACTGGTATTGAACTACAATTATGCATGGTCTGCTTTAAATCGGTATATTTAGATTCAAATTTTCATCATTTTCTTAGCAATATTATAGTTATTAAGCCTCATTTGCAACTAATGATAGCCCAAGATTTTACATTATGTGGGATGTTTATGACATAATGTGACTGGCATAGTGGAACAACTAACAACAACACAAAATAATATTTTAAAACAATTTTAAGCATACAATATCAATCAAAAGAGAATAAACCACATACTAACTTTGGAAGTGTAAATTTATACTTGGGTCATCGTCCATTATACTCAACATGTTTACGCCACCAACAGTAACATGAAAACCAAAAACAGTGTTAATTTATAATTTTAATATTTATTTATATGTTAAAAAAGAAAAATAATTTTTTTTAATGGAAAGCATAGAAGTTTCATTAAAGTGAAATGTTATTTTTTTTTTCTTTTTTCTATCATTTTTGTAACAGTGCATATAATTATTGTTTGTTATTATATTTTCTTGTTTATAAATTTTGTTTGTATTTGAACATCATTATTTTCTCATTATTTATTATAAAATTTAACAGATGATTGGAAGACGCGAGGTGTCTATTAGTTTTTATCACTATCAAAATACATTAATAATCAGTGATTATATTCATGACAAATATATTTTCCAACTTTAAATAATAAATTTTGATATTACCCAAAAAACATTTAGGCAATATTGATGACCACAACTTATCTTACCATATACAACTAATTAATAACCTATCAATTATACATTAACTACATTTTTATTGAATATCTTTTATGAAACATTTACAATGTCAAATCTTGGTAACCATTTTTATTGAAAAAAGTAAAATATAATCATGCATTATATACTATATAAATTTCAATATCATATTAATTGCTACAAAAACACTTAATTATTTGTTAATTGACAACTATAGTTAATTTTCAATACATATTATAGTTCCAAATCTTCTTAAATAACTTACTCAGTTTCATTTATTGCGATATTAGGAACATAATTTAATATAAATATAACATTTATTAAATCCATATTTATTATAATCGAAGTTAGACATAGAATTTTTAGATGCAATGGTTAATATTGTTTTTAATTCTGAACTAGATGGTCCAGATTTGTCATTAGTGACTGACGATGGTCCTAAATTTAGTTCTTTTCAACAACCCCAATTCATGTCGTACAAAATTATTGGTCCATGTTTGGTCGATATTCATTTGTTAGATTGGAGCAACGATAAGGGATGGACGGTAGATTTTAGCTCAAAATATCTAACGGCCATGATTTGATGAAATTGTGTTTGTTCGGTCGATCAGTGATAAATATTACAGATGTCCTAGTTTAAAATTACTACTGATTTATTAATTATTTTCACCGAGTGAAGTTTTTATTACCATAATATCATAATATAAAAAATTTCCACCACAAATTGTAATGATTAGTACATAATTTGAAATACATGATAGAGAAACAACATATAATCAATATATAACTCAAAAATTATTATTCATTTCCACTCTACAAAACCATAATCACATGTTGCGGAATTTTAGTTAATTTATATATGGCTATCACATGTAGTATAAAACTTTTTACCATTTACGAAATTATAATAGTCAGTGTTATATACTATAACAACACTAATGAGTTCGTATTATACATATAGTTAAATTCACTTTTTATTTCAGAAAATATAAACAAGTTATTTAAATATATTTACGTTTACTGCCAAATCAAGAACTAACATAAAATATTAATGTACAAAGCCATAGCATCAAAATTAATACTGGCTTATTAGTTTGACATTACTACTTGTTAATTAGTTAATTTCACTCAAATTACTATAATATGAAAATGAAAAAAAATTCCAATGCAAATGAAAATCATTAGATAGATTTTTTAAGATATGTTAAAAAAACGATGTAATATTTTTATACCTCAGGGATTATTTCTTAATTCCAATTTACAAAACCAAAATCAATAGCCACAATTTCGTACCTACATGTAAAAGTACAATATATTAGAGACAAAAAAGATTAAAGAAACTAATTAAGTTCAGAAATATAAAAATATACCTCGATGACCACGATTTAAGCTCAACATTTGTATATACCACGAATAGTGACATAAGAACAAAAAATCGAATTAAATTAAGTAAAATATTTATAATATTTATACCATGAGCAGTGAAAATATAATTATTTTACAATTGAAGGAAAATAATTTCTTTCAATTTTCCAACTAGATAGTTTTTCGATTTCAGATACATGTATAAAATTATAATTACGGCCATTAAGTTCGAGGTCATTCTATTTTAATGAATCAATTCAATAAGCACTTCTTAACTACAACAACTGAGTAATTATTATATCATACTATAAAATAATAGATCTACACATCTGTGAAACTTACCATATAATATGATTATTTTTTTTAGGTTATCTGCAGTGATAATATGAGTTGTAATGGTTAAACTCATACCTATAAACAACATTGTTGAGTATATCAGTTCGTTATCTACACAAGAAACAATTTCTATGAACATATACGCGATGAATGACAATACGTCAAAATTCGAATAAGAAACCTACAAGTATTTCGTAAGCAAGTCAGAAAATATTAGTATACAAAATTACTTAATTGAAATTTGTATAAATTTAAGACAAAAGTATGTGTTATTAAAAATTAAGAAAAGCAAAACGTAAAAACATATACCTATTTCGTGAATGTTAATTTTTAGAAAACTTCAATTGTGTAGAAGGTGAAACTAATATTTGATTTGTTGGAAGGAAATTGTTGTTTGAAAATGGAATTTTTCAACGAAATGGTGTTGAATGATAGGGACGGAAAGAAGGAGAAGATTGCACATTAATATAATTAAAATATATAAATGAAAATATTAGTAATAATATTTTTAATTTAATTAATGGATTTTACCACACTTTTATTCACATTAATAAACATAATTATACCACATTTGTTACAATTATTAATCTAATTAAGTAAATGCATTATCAATTTCTTTTCATATTGATAATTATAATAAAATCAAAAACAAATTTGAAGTGTCCTATAAAAACATAAAAATTAGTTTTTAAGTTATTAATTATTTTACTCTTTTATTGAAAATTAAAATATTAGTAATAAGTTTTTCTTAAGTTCATTACTGAATTTTATGGCATTTTTCGTCATATTAATAAACATAATTATACCACATTAATTTACAATTATTTATCTAACTTAAGTACATGTATTATAAATGTCTTTTTATGTTTAGAATTATAATTAAATTAAAAATGAATATGAAGTGTCGTATAAGAAATTAAAATTTAATTTTCAAGCTAGTAATTATTTTAATTATTATTTGAAAATTAAAATATGGAAACTAAAATATTATTAATAAACTTATTATATTTATTAATTTTAATTAATGAATTTAATCACACTCACGTTGATGTTATAAAATCTAATTATACCATAATTATTTTACTATTATTTATCTAACTTAAGTACATGTATTTTGAATTTTTTTTCATGTTGAGAAATATAATAAAATCAAAACTGACTATCAAGTGTCTTATAAAAAATTAAAAATTACTTTTTAAGGTATTAATTATTTTACCTTATTATTAAAAATGAAAATATATAATTTAAAATATTATTAATAATTGTTTTAATATTGATTGATGTTTATAAATAAATTTAATCACATTAATTTTGTCATTATTAAACCTGAGTATACCACAATTAATTTATAGTTATTCATCTAACTTAAGTATATATATTTTGAATTTCTTTTCATGTTGAGAAATATAATAAAATAAGAAATGACTATCAAATGTCTTATAAATAATTAAAAATTTAGTTTTTAAGTTATTAATTATTTCACCTTATTAATGAATTTGAAATATGTAAATTAAAATATTAGTAATAATTTTTTATTATATTATTTTTGTGAATCAATGAATTTTATTGCATTTTTATTGATATTAATAAATATAATTATACCACAGTTAATTTACAATCATTTATCTAACTTAAGTACATATACTTTGAATTTCTTTTCATGTTCAGAAATATAAAAAAATAAAAAACGAATATGAAGTGTGTTATAAAAAATTGAAAATTAGATTTTAAGTTATTAATTACTTTACCTTATTATTGAAAATTAGAATATGTAAATTAAAATATTAGTAATAATTTTTTCTTAAGTTAATTAATGGATTTTATCAAATTTTTATTGACATTAATAAACATAATTATACCACACCAACTTACAATTATTCATCTAACTTAAGTGCATGCATTATGAATTCCTTTTCATGTTGAGAATTATAATAAAATAAAAAATGAATGTGAAGTGTCTTATAGAAAAATCAAAATTAGTTTTTAGTTATTAATTATTTTACCTTCTTATTGAACATTTAAATATGGAAATTAAAATATTACTAATAAATTTTTTAAATTGATTGATGTTAATTAATGACTTTAATCACATTTATTTTTACATTATTGAAACTAATTATACCACAATTAATTTACAGTTATTTATCTAACTTAAGTACATGTATTTTGAATTTCTTTTCATTTTGAGAAATATAGTAAAATCAAAAATGACTATCAGGTGTGTTATAAAAAATTAAAAATTAGTTTTTAAGTTATTAATTATTTCACCTTATTTTGAAAATTAAAATATTAGTAATAATTTTTTCTTATGTTAATTAATGAATTTTATTATATTTTTTTATAGTAATAAACATAATTATACCACATTAATTTAAAATTATTTATCAAACTCAAGTGTATGTATTATGAATTTCATTTCAAGTTGAGAATTATAATAATGTCAAAAATAAATATGAGGAGTCTTATAAGAAATTATAAATTAATTCTTAAGTTATTAATTATTTTACCTTATTATTGAAAACTAAAATATGGAAATTAAAATATTATTAATGTTTTTTTATATTGATTAATGAATTGAATCACATTTTTATTGACACTAATAAACATAATTATACCACACTTAATTTACAATTATTTATCTAACTTAAGTAAATGTATTTTGAATTTCTTTTCGTGTTGAGAATTATGATAAAATCAAAAATGAATATCAAGTATGTTACAAAAAATTGAAAATTAGATTTTAAGTTATTAATTACTTTACCTTATTATTGAAAATTAAATTAATATTTTTTTATATTGATTGATTTTAAATAATGAATTTAATCACAGTTATATTGACATTAATAAACATAATTATTCCACAATTAATTTACAATTATTTATCTAACTTAAGTACCTATATTTTGAATTTTTTTCATGTTGAGAAATATAATAAAATAAAAAATGACTTTTATGTTATTAAATATTTTACCTTATAAAAAATTTAAAATTAATTTTTATATTATTAATTATTTTACCTTATTATTGAAAATTAAAATATGTACATTAGAATATTATTAATGATTTGTTTTATATTGATTGATGTTAATTAATGAATTTAATCACATTTCTATTGACATTATCGAACCTAATTATACCACAATTAATTTATAATTATTTATCTAACTTAAGTATATGTATATTCAGCATAAAGTTTAGCATATATTAATAACATGTTAATTTTTACTTAACTACATTCATTTTGAATATCTTTTTATGTTGCAATCAATGAATATACTATACATATGATGTGTGTTAGAGAATATAATATAACTATGATGTGTGGTTTTAACAAATTGTTTCCTTATTACATTCATACAAGAACAATATTTACAAAATTTAGTAGATTTCGTCAATAATAGCAAATATAATTGTTCGTTAGTATAGTGTGTTACAAAAACTATTGTGTCGTCTTATTTTTATTACCATTTAATTTAGTCATTGTTATATATATATATATATACTAAATGTATTCATCTATGCAGGAAATTTGAATACAACTATGAGGAAGACAACATATGAAAAAAAATATAGTTAAAAATTATATATTCAATCCCTTCCAATCTCAAAGACTTTTATCTCCACTTAGTGATATTATAAATGGTAATTTCTTTACCTTAGTTATTGAAACTATTTTTCACATATTACTTAAACTATTAAATTTTTTTAACTATTTTATTCAATGTTTAACATAGCTTGTAAATTCTAAAAGTTGTACTTATAAATTAGAGTTCACCAACGGTCAAATGAACTATAGATCAAGTTTGAATAGTTCAATCACATACAATAATACAATAGTTACATCTCATGGATCAAATGACAGTGGTATTGACAATTTATTAAAATTCAACAATGTTGGAGTATATTATGCAAATGTTTTTTATACCCTTGTCATAGGTGAACAATTGCAATTTAATGAAGGTTAGCATTTTTATTTTGTAATAAGCATTGCTTAGTTATAGTATTCACATTATTTATAATGTAGAAAAAAGATAAGGTAATGATACATTACTTAATGGTTCATATTCTAATTGTTTATAGATAATGAATTAGAAGACAACAATGGAACACCATCATGTGGTATATATAATGATATTTATTCAATTATTATATCTTCAAATTATATTTATAAATGAATTGATATACAAATGCAAATCATTAGTATTTGACATTATGTTTATTAAATTTGTAGATTATTTGGATATTGGGGATCCGATATATACATGCAATTTTTGTAATTCATTTTTTTCATATGGAGAACGAATGAGAAAAAGTCAGTCCTCTCAAAATCCAAAATACTCTTTATATTGTATGTAAGGAAAAGTTCAACTACTAACTATGAGAAATCCTCCAAAATTGTTGAATGAGCTGTTATTTTTATGTAATGATAGAAGAAAATAATACCTCTAAAATATCCGATCTTATAGTAATATGTTTTGTTTCACATTCATGGGAGGAAAAGTTGATAGGAGTTTGAACAATGGAAACTCTCCTTCGATATTTACATTACATGGCTAAAATTATCATCTTATGGGAATCTTATTGCCACCTGAAGGTTCAACGTCTAAATTTACTCAACTTTATATTTATGACATGGAGAATGAACTCCAGAATATAGTGAATTCTGTCATGTGAGTTTTATAACTACCATTTCTCATTTCTCATTGATTATTAATATTTGAAGTAAAATCCTCTAATAATATGTTACAACTATACTTGGTATAAGGGAAATGAAATCTTGCAAAACCTCCATACAAAAATAGTTTATGGCCTAAAGAAGATGCTTGATGAGAATAATGTGTTGGTCAAATCATTTAGAATGGTTAGAGACAAAATTGAAAAAGATGCTTGTTTAGATGTAAAGTTGAAGTTGATTGGAAGAAGGACTGGTGATGAAAGAAGGTATAATCTGCCTACTACTTCTGAAGTGGCTGGATTAATTGTTGGTGACTTTGATGCCGCTTTAGGTGATAGAGATATTTTGGTTGAACCTAAAACTGGTTTGCTAAAACGCATTAATCAACTTCATGCTTCATATCTTAGGCTACAGTATCCTCTACTGTTTCTATACGGTGACGATGGTTTTAGAGAAGACATCCCATTAACCTGTCATTAGGGAAGTAAGTAGAGTGGTCAAATCAATATAAGCCCAACAAAGTATTTTTGTCATCATTTATATGAAAGAGAGTCTGAGTTATATGTTATATTATGTTCTACGAGACTTTTGCCTTAATTTATTGTTGACTCATATACTATGGTTGAGACTTCTAGATTGACATACATTATTTTACATTAGAAACAATTGTGTTGTGAATTATATAGTGGACTAGCAGATGCAATATTAAGGGGTGAGACAATTCCATCCACACAAGGAAAACGAGTTATTTTACCTTCATCATTAACCGTCATCATCATTTATCGGTGGTGCTAGATATATGATCCAAAACTATCAAGATTCCATGATGATTTGTAGTTGAGTTGCTTATCTTGACCTTTTCATCACATTTACCTGCAATCTAAAATGGCCGGATTTCATTATGTTGATAAAAGAGGTCTCAAGACTGATGATCACCCAAATATTATTAGCCGTGTTTTTAAATTGAAATTGCAACGTCTTATTAAAGATCTTCTCAATAATAAGATATTTGGAATAGTTAAATCAAGTAAGATTTTGGTTTTGCTTTTTTACTTTAATTTCACATTAAATTATGGTCTACTCTATTAACATAGTTCTATTTTTTTTTCAATTAAAGTTATATATACAATTGAATTCAAAAGTGTGGCTTGCCACATGCTCATATATTGTTATTTCTTGCATTTCAAGACAAGTATCCAATGGCCAAGGATATTGACAAGATCATTTCAACAAAAATTCCAGATAATAACATTGATATGGCATATTACAAAGCAGTTCAATACATAGACTATGTGGTTCTACTAGAAGGAACTCCCCTTGCATGTCGGATGGTCATTGTACTAAGCATTTTCCCAAGAAATTCATTGAATCAACAAATGTTGATGATGATGGGTATCCTATGTACAAGTGACAAGATAGTAGGGTAACAATGGAGTTCCTTTTGATAATAGATTTATTGTTCATCACAATCGTTATTTTTTGCTAAAGTATAGTGCTCATCTTAATGTCGAGTGGTCTAATGAGTCGCTATGTCAGCAAAGGCCATAATTGTGTTATTGCCTCCTTCTATAAAAGTACAATGACAGATGAAGTAGCTAAAAATGTAGATGAAGTTCAGATGTATTTTGATTATAGTTATATATGTCATCATGTGAGGCATCAAGGAGGATATTCAAATATGATATTCAATTTAGGGATCCACCAGTAGAATGGTTAGGATTTCATCTTCCAATCGATGATGTTGTGGATCAATTATCAGTTAAACAAAGAATGTTTATAGCTTGGATGAAGGCAAATGAACAATATCCACAAGCAAGGGAATTAATTTATGTAGAATTTCCAACAAAATTCATTTGGGATAAGTATAATAGAGAGTGGAGACCAAGGCAAAAGAGGTTCTCCATTGGACGCATTGTCTATGTCCCTCCTGGTACCGGTGAGTTATACTATTTAAGATATCTTCTTAATGTTGTTCGTGGACCTTGAAGTTATGATGAAATAAGATGCATTAACGGTGAACAACATTCATCATATCGTGATGCTTGCTATGCCTTGGGTTTGTTAGATGATGATAAAGAATACATTGATGGTATTATTAAGGCAAGTCAATGGCTTCGACATCTTCTTTAAGAAAATTATTTGCCATATTATTGGCATTAGAGTCACTTATAAGGCCAGAAGTTATTTGGGATAATTGTTGGACTTACTTGACTGATGACATTTTATACAAACAACATTTACAGTTACATCACCAAGGCAACTTCATTTATTCATCAAACTTTTACTATCTATAATTTTGAATTATAAGTTTACAACACAAATCCTACATCTTTATAATATTTTTTATATTATTTTGTAGAACATCATCTAGAAGTTGATGAAATCAAAAATATGGGATGGTAGACATTGAAATTATGTTGTAAAAATATGCTAAAAGCTTACGAGATTTTGAATTAATGCCATTCTCGCGCAACAAGTTTTTTGAAACAGTAGGAAATACATTGATGCGTGAGGAAATATGTTATGATTGATCAAAATTGAAAGATTCAACAAACTTCTATCTGATATGACCTCAGAATAGCTACAAGTGTATGACACCGTAATAGAGGCAACCAAGTCTCACGTAGGTGGATTGTTCTTTGTTTATGGATATGAAGGTACATGAAAGACATTTATATGGAGGATTTTATCAACAGCTATAAGATTAGAAGGAGATATTGTGTTAAATGTGGCATCAAGTGGAATTGCTTATCTTTTATTACTAGGTTGAAGGATAACTCATTCTCGCTTCAAAATACCTATAAATTTGAATGAAGATTCAACATATAACATTAAACAAGGTAGTCCATTGGCTGAGTTGATTATAACGTGTAAGCTTATTATTTGGGATGAAGCACCAATGATGTATATGTATTGCTTTGAAGCCTTGGATAAAACCATGAGAGACATTTTATGGTTCACTAATGAGTTCAGCCTAAAGAAGGCATTTGGAGGTATGACAGTTGTTCTTAGTGGAGATTTTAGACAAATACTACTAGTTATTCCTAAAGGTAGTAGACAAGACATTATTCATGCAACTATGAACTCTTCGTACGTATAGAGATTTTGTAAGGTGTTATGATTAACAAAGAACATGAGGTTACAAAAACTAATCTCGGTTGATGAATGTTCCGAGTTGAAGCAATTTTCAGAATAGATTGCAAGCATAGGAGATGAAAAAATTGGAGGGAGTAATGATGGTCATGCAACATTAGAAATTCCAGATATTTTTTAATAAAACATTTTGAACACCCAATTGCAGCTATTGTGGAAAGCGCGTATTCAGGGTACAATGAAAATATCACTAACGATACTTATTTTGAAGGAAGGTCTATACTAGTACCAACTCTTAATATTATTGAGTCCATCAATGAATACATGTTGTCAATTAACTCTGCTGAAGAGAAAACCTATTTCAGTTCTGATACAACATGCAAAGCAGATGCAAATAATGATTTATTGCAATGTTTACATACTTCAGAATTTTTAAATGGAATTAAGTGCTCGGGTGTACCAAACTATGTGTTGAATTTGAAGATAGGTACACTAGTTATGCTATTATGGAATATTGATCACTCAATTGGTCTATGAAACGGTACTAGGGTGATCATCATATGGCTTGGATCTCATGTCTTGGAAGTAAAGATTTTAGGTGGAAATAATACCCGTCATCGAGTATTATTACCAAGAATGTCTTTAACGCCATCTGACTCGATATTGCATTTTAAGTTTAATCGAAGATAATTTCCCCTAATTATATCGTATACTATGACAATTAACAAAAGTCAAGGTAAATCTCTTAGTAATGTTGGTATGTTTTTTTTTTAAAAAACCAGTATTTTGTCATAATCAATTATATGTTGTACTTTCTCGAGTCACAAATTGTAGAGATTTAAAAATTTTGATATGCAATGATGATATTTATCAAATTAATACAACAACTAATGTTGTATTTAAGGAAGTGTTCGAAAAGATTTGATCATGTAATTTTATCAATTATCTATAAATACTTTATCTCAAATATTTTAAATTTACGTCATATTTTCAAGTATTGGTATAAATTTTTATTTTTAAATCTAAACATGCTTAATATACATCATTTATTATTATCTCCCTATATCGTATTGGGGGTTATAGTTGGGTCAGAGCAATCGAAATCATGTTTTTATAATAACCAAGTACGGAGTAATTATCTAACGTTGCTTCCGTATGTTTCGTGCCGTCTTATAGTTGTTTACGTTCGTCACTTCTGCTTGCTTTCATTGAGGTTTTCTTGTTCAATTTTAATGGTTCGAAGGGATTAATAATTAAACAATGATAGCAGCAGCCGCCTTTTCGGAAGATAACAAATCTAGGAACCAAAATGAAGACTATGTAAACGATCCACTTTGCCCCAAAAGAAGCTCATATCCATCCATACTGGAACATAGTAGTACTAACTACTAACTACACAAACCACGAGCTAAACAAGTTAACGTGTACACCGCCGATGGCTACACAAAAGCAGGCACACTATAATCACTCTCTCCTCTGCTCCCTCCTCATCTGCCTCTCATAACATCATCCCCACAACCGACCGAAGCCGTGACCATAGCAGTGACAAACCATGCGCCAAACACCCCAGGCGGTATCCGTTTCAACAACGAAATCGGTGCCGACTACGCACTCAAGGTAATGTCAGACTCAACATTCTTTACATGGAGGATCTTCCAACAAAACGACGATGCATCCCGTAAAAACGTTCATAATATACTATTATTATGGAGGATCATATATAAATTTCCTTATAATCTATTTTATAAAAATAGTATTATTATTTTAAGAGATTCCACGTATTTAATTATTGTATTCTTGCTATAATATATATATATATATATATATATATATATATATATATACATACATACATACATATTTAATATATTATATATTTATATATATTATGTAAGATGTCTATTTATATTATTTAAGATATGTATTTATATATATTATATAAGATGTATATTTATATTCCGTAATATGTGTATATGTGTGTGTGTGTGTGTGTATTGTAAGATTTGTTTTATATTATGTTAAGATATATATTTATATTTGTAAGTTGTGTATTTATAATTCAAAGGAAATTTCTTTTGCCAGAAAATATGAATATATTTATAAAATGTGTATTTTTTTATGTAATATTTATTTTTAATGAGTGTAGAATAGTAAGTATTATGTAAGACAAAATAATATATAAGACAAGATGACACCATATATATCTTACTAGGTGTATATAGTTGTAGGATGTAATTTACCCTTGATAGAATCTTGATGAGCAATTTGAGTCCAACTTAGGTTGTGCTTGGGATGAGAGTAAAGGACCCCTCAAAAAATAGGGAAAATTATTTTCCTTCTCTTTTTATATTTTTGTAGGGAAATATTTATATTGGGCTAAAAATATTCTATTGGATTAGGAAAAATAATCTCATCTTTAGACCCCGAGGTAATAAATCCTAAAAATTAAACCATACCTCCTTTACCCACTCTCCTCATCCTACACCCACTTTTGTCTCTCTCCTCGTTCCACACTCCTCAACACCACCTCTCCACGTCCACCTCTCCTTACCTATATCTCCTCACCACCTACCTATCCTCATTCACCTCTTCTAATAAACACTTACCTCTTCAATTCCCTCTTTAACATGACTCATTTCTTCATTCTGCCATCGCCAACAGCATTGTTGCACCTACTTGTGGCCTTCTTTGCACTCCATATGTTCTAACCGGTAATGTACTCCATTTCTTTTTTATGCTTGTTATTGCGCTTATTGGAGTTTTAGTTTTTCTAAAATTGATGTGTAATTTAGTTGTATGTGTGAATCATGTCATTTGCTTTTACCTCCAGGTACGATTCATTCTATTTGCCTTAGATATCATCATCTCTGCTACTTAATATTCCAGTTCTTCATCCTAATGCCCATTCTTTTTATGTCCATTCTCTATCTTTGCGAGCTAGCATTAGATGGAATCAATTTTGGGTAAAGTAAATTGATTGAATAACATTCTATAATAAGATGATTGATTTTCTAAATGTGCGGATGTTAAGGATTCAATAGCAGAGCCACTACTTTCTAATTTCTTACATCAATGGGTATTGATTAAATAGCAGATAAGATATGCAAATTGAAAAAATGATGTGGTCCAAATTTTTGAACTTGTAAATCAATTGCAATTTCATCTTATCCTTCTCATCCTTATACTCAAACCAAGTAAAATGATGTTGCGAGAAACCAACAAGAAATTAAAGATGGCTAATGCCAACAACAAATCAGTTAGCAAGAATGCATTGCTTTTAGATTTAAGCATAATCACTACAAGAAACTAGTGCATTAACAACCAATTTAAGGACCAATTTTTTTTTCTCGCTATTGATATATTATTAATGATGACCATCAAAAGCCATTGTTATTGGTATATCTATTATGACTAATATAATTTTTGATTGTTGATCATTAATTTATTGGTTGCTAAAAACATTTAAGTCTATATATATATATGTTTTATAATGAAAAAAAAATAAAATCTCTAAAATCCAAAAACAAAAACAATATGTAATGAAAAAAAAAACTAAACAAAACCCTGCCTATTGACAGCCTCCTCTATTTTATTTCTATCTTTTTTCTTTCTATTTTTTTCCCCTAACATTTACCAAACCCTTACCCCCAAACCCTGCCTCTTTCTCCTCTGCTCCTTCAACCCAAGCCACACCACCACACTAGGCACCACTGCTTGAGGACACCACCACCCTTCCTCTCATTGTCATCATCCTCCAACGTAGCAGCATCGAGCATTAGGGGAGCAGCAATAGCAACCGCCAGCAACACATGAAGACAACAGTAGCACGCTACCAACCATCATCCTTCAGCATCACTCAGCACTAGCAAGTGGTCCATGAACACCGACAAAGCTCCAACAACCTTTGTTGTAGCAATTTGTTTGGTATAAATACCCAAACCTTAACTTTTGTTTTGATTAATTTTGAATGAATTAGCTTATGATAAGATAAATTAGTTGTTTAATATTATATATATATATATATATATATATATATATATATATGTTGTATGAGTGATTTGGAATGGTTAATTGTATTAGTTGTGGTTGATTTGTGAAAATTGGATTTGTGACCCTGTTATATCTAAATTTGTTGGTTTTATCCGATTAAGCTATTTTAGATAAATTGAATTTACAATATGCTTTAAAATGTAACTAATTTCATGTTAGAACTATTAATTTAAAAAATTTGTGCGAAATTAATAGGAATTGGATTATTAAGTTAAAATTCTTGTGGATTTAAATTGGATTATGCAATCAACTTATTTTATTCAATTGATTATATAATTTACATTAGATTATGTTTAATTTCATTTTCTATCTGGCAATTTAAATATTTTAGTAAGATTGGACTAGACTTGCAGTCCAAGCTCAAAAATCCTAATTATGTTAAATTGGGTCTTTCTTTATTATTTTAATTAATTGAGTATACAATATCTATTACCTTGAAAGTAAAAAAATTAGGAAGGGTTTTGATGGATGGTTATGCTCAAGGTTTTCTTCATTACTTTATATTGTTGTATAACCTATTTCTCATGTCCTTAGATTATTTTCTATGTTAATTCATTTAAGAATTTCAAAACCATTCAAGTTGATAAAATTAGAAAGAGAATATGATGATGATCAACATTGGCATTATCTTTTTAACAAGAAACAAAATATGATGTAATTGGTGTGCTTCTGTGCTTTCTATTTCTTTCATTAATACTTTATTTATGATGTTTTGTGTTATATCTTTGTAATCCTTGTCATGTGTTCTTCAAAATGATAGTGCGTATGCTTTATTTAATTAGCATTTGTTTTCTAATTGTTATGTTTCTTCCTTTTTTTACTTTAGAAAATGGCACCCAATAAGGAATGGATTGGCCTTGTTAATGATCGTTTTCATGATCCAGTATATTTTACTAGGTTTGAAGAATTCTTGAACTATACATGTCAAAAAATCAATAGAAATCTAATTAGATGTCCATGTATCAATTGTTTTAACACTGATTTTAGAACTCGTGATACTGCGAAAGCACACTTGATGACCTTTGGGATTATAAGAGGCTATACTCTATGGTTTCATCATGGTGAAGAAGGACATGAGGAAGATTCTGACATCGATATGGATCCTCAAAATAATGAGAATGAAGATGACTATGATGATTGTGATAACGAGATAGCAGAACTTTTAAAAGATAGGCATCCTCATTATCGAAATCTTGAGCCAAATTTGAAAAATATGGGATCCCTATACTATGAAGAAGAACTTAACTTTGAAGCGACAGATAAACAAATGTTGTTGAATAACTTCCAACAACCTCTTTACAAGGGCTCTAAGGGATCTAAATTGTCTTGCTTAATTTAATTACTTCATGTGAAGAGTACACAAAAATGGATTAATCATTCCTTCACAATGTTACTTAAATTGTTGAAAGAAGAGTTATTTCCCAAAGATTCAACCTTTCCCGACTCTTATTACAAGGCAAAAAAGATAATTAAAGATCTTGGCTTTTCATATAAGAAGATTGATGCATGTGTGAAGGATTGTATGCTATTTTGGAAAGAAGATAGTCAGCTAGAGAAATGTAAAATTTGCAAAGCTTGAAGATGGCAACATGGCAAGCATAGTGAGGAAGAGAAGGTAAAAGAAAGTGTGAAAAAAAACCTATTAAGATATAGAGATACTTTCCCCTACAACCTCGACTTCATATGCTTTTTATGTCCATTAAGATGGCCTCTCTAATGAGGTGGCGTCATGATAAAGATAATGATGGAGATTTAAGGCATCCAGCTGATGGGTTGGCATGGAAAAAACATAATGAGCTCAATCCGAATTTTTCTTTTGAACCTCAAAATGTTAGACTTGGGCTAGCTAGTGATGGTTTTCAACCATTTAATAATGAGAGACCATCATACGGTATGTGGCCTGTGACCCTTATTCCATAAAACTTGGGTCCTTTGTTGTACATGAAGCAACCAAGTATGTTGCTGTCCATGCTCATTCCAGGTTTGCGATTGACTTTCAACTTTCATCGACCATTCTAAATTATGATATTAAAAAAATCATGTTTTGTACTTGCTTCCCTTTGATATTCATGTCATCCAAATTTCTTTCTTTTATGTTGATTTTAGGTCCCCATAGTTCTACGATGCTATTGATGTTTCTTTACAACCTCTAATCAATAAATTAGAGGACTTGTAGAATAATGTTGTCCAAACATATGATGCATTAAAGTGTCAAAATTTCAATCTCCATGCGTCTCTTATGTGGATTATTTATGATTTTCCTACATGTGGAATATTATCTAGATGGAGCACAAAGGGAAAACTTGCTTTCCTTGTTTGCAATAAGGATACTCACACTTTGAGACTAGTTTATGGGGGAAAGGAATGTTTCATGGGTCACCGACGCTACTTGGAAAATAATCATGGATGGAGAAGAGATAATATGTTATTTGATGGTACTATAGAAAAGGGAACACCTTTAAAGCCTCTAATAGGTGAAGAGATTCTTTACCAAGTGCAAGATCTTGAAGACGTCATATTAAGAAAATATATTGCCTTCAAAGGAAAGGTCTTACACAAGAAGAGGTAAGATAACTGGAACAAGAATTAATAGTATATTTTTTAGGCTCTCATATTGAAAGCACCACTTGATACGGTATACCCTAGATTTAATGCACATTGAAAAAAAAATATGTGATAGCATACTTGGAACACTACATAATGTACCAAAGAAGATTAAGGATAATTATAAATCTCATCTTGATTTTCAAGAAATGGGTATTAGGCTAGAGTTACATCCTATCACAAATGGCCATAAAATATTACTGCCTGATGCCCGTTTGACCCTGCCTCGACAGGGAAAATATAAATTCAAAAACATTTTGAAGCATTTGAAGGTTTCAGATGGTTTTTTTTTCTAACATTTCACAATGTATAAACTTGAAAGAGAATAATATTTTTGGATTAAAGAGCCTTGACCATCATATTCTCTTGCATCCTATTATTTCTATTACATTATGTGGCCTTCTTCCAGAGGATGTGTATGAACCACTTCTTGAGTTATCTATATTTTTCAAGGATTTAGGTTTAAAATATTTAAATATGGAAGACTTGAGGTATCTTGAAGCCCAAATTCCAATAACCCTTTGTAAGTTAGAGAAGATTTTCCCACCATTTTTCTTTGATGTGATGTAACATTTGCCAATGCATTTAGCATATGAAGCTATGTTATGTGGACATGTACATTCTCATTAGATGTATCCAGTGAAAAGGAATTTGTATACTTTGAAGTCTTATATATGTAGCATGGCTTGTCTAGAGGGTTCTATTATAGAAGGGTATATAGCAGAAGAATGCATGAATTTTGTTCATGATATTTGTATAAAGCAGAGACTGAGTTTAACCGCCTTGATCAAAATTATGATGATGATGTGAATGTCCCTACCAAATTGTCTTCCTTTTCTTACCAGGCAAGATGGCTAGGAAGTGGTAGAACCAGAGACTTAGATGTAGATGAATTAGAGCAAGCCCATATGTATGTTCTTAATAATTTTGAAGAAGTTCAACCATTTCTTGAGTAAGTCACACCTAAATCTCTTTCTTTTGTATCTATATTTTTTCAAAGGAACGTATTAGACATAAGATATATCTTTTTCATTGTAGAATGTATTATCAAAACAAAGGAGACAATCCATCAAATGTGTTTTCCAGTGAATGGAATAGAATGTTTATTAAGTGGTTAACAAAAAAGTAATTTTTCCATGCTATTCAATATTCAGTATATATAGTAATGCAAGTTCATTTAGATCATTGGGTTTGTAAGAATAGGTTATAATAAATATAATATTTATTAGGTTGCAGATTTATATGAAATATATAAATGAAATAAGATAGAAGCCTTACTCTCATTGTCACATGGTCCATCAAAATATGTGACATGATTTTACGGCTATGTAGTAAATGGATATTGATTCCACACTAAATTTCATGAGGAAAGAACAAGGTCACAATGTAGTGGAGTGGATGTGGTTGGTGATGATGGCAGTGGATCCATTGATTACTATGGTCGATTGATCGAGATTATTAAATTGTAGTATTTGGGCAATAAACACTTAGTTTTGTTTCGATGTGATTGGTTTGATGTAGCTGATAAAGTTAAGGGAGTGAGGAAAGATAAGTATAGGTTCACAAGTAATGATTGTAGATGTATTTGGAAAACTACAAAACCTTTTGTTCTAGCAACTCAAGTATCACAAGCATTTTATGTCGAAGATACCATTAACAAGGGTTGGCATGTTGTTTTAAAAAATTTACCAGCATTTCCTTCTGAAGATATTACAATTAGATGAAGACTTGTGCATCTAAAATTTAATCATCCTTCAGATTTATAATAGTACTTAGTGATGTATTTTTGTATACTTGCTACTAGTAGCTTGATTTTCTCGAAATAAGATGTATTATTTTTATTGTTTATTTTGAACTCTTAATTTTGTGTTTAATGTAGTAAGTGTCTTACGTACTCTATTTTGATAATGTGTTATAATGCTGATGAAGATAGGGGAACAAAGAAATTTAATTGTCTTATGTAGCTCATGATGTACATATATTATGACACAATATCTTCCACCAAATGTTGTTTTATAGAATCTAGTTGTTTATAGTAATACTATGGTTGTAGGTTTCAAGGAAATGGTATCACTAGTTGAATAAAAGATTGATCGACCTACCTATTTATCAATGGGTCAATTGAATTCTATTTGCAAGGGGCGTAGCTGTAGACTGAAGATGTTTTGACTATCCCCTACAATTGGTGGTAACATTATTGCCATTGATAAGACGAATGACGTTCCCCCATCATCATCAACTTCAAGAGCTAGCGCTAAATGAAATTCCAGCACTACTAATATCCTTATAGCTCAAAGGGATCCCCTCCACCATTACTCAATGAGGATGCTACTCCATAAGGAGAAATAATTGGTGCCCTAGGTGGAAACAGTCATGCAAATGGTGAAAATGTCTTCCAATCTTTTCTAGTGAACTTTACAAGTGGAGGTATGACACAATAAGATTTTTTTTCTTATTATTTTACTTAATGATTTTTCACTTTTTTTAAATAGTTTTATGTAACAAATAATTCTACGCAAAAGATTTAGGAGCCTTGAGGTAGAAATAGGTGTTAAAAAGTAGCAAGACTTAGCAGTGGAAACAAGCTACCTATGAATTTTTTTTAATGGTCATGTTACTAGAGATAATAACCATTAGTGGAGCAGGCACATAGGTAAATTAGTCTGTGATCACATCATCATGGCTATTCAAATCCACTCTTGGGATTCAGTTGAACAAAGACACAACAACCACCTATGGGTTGCAATGATGATGATTAATTTCAAGTGTTCAGTTTTATATTTCATTTAATTTTATTTGCGCAACTGCAAACTTTTTTCTCTTTTTCTATATAATAGTTTCCGTAGACTTGTTAATTCTTAGTTCCTTTAGATTCATTACTTTTGTGTTACAGGAGAAGTTCTCCATTGATGACATGGAGAGTTATAGAAATTCTACTCTACATCACATGAAAGACTTGTGAAACAATTGGAGGGGGGAAAATCAAATATATTAAAGGCTTGGATGTCATGAACAATTGAAGCTCAAACCAACTACAATTGAGGAGCAATCCAATTGGGAGTGGCTGGTAAAATGTTACTATTATAGTCCAAGTTGGTGGTAAATCACTTATGAATAATATATTAGAAATATATTTTTTTATATTTGATTACCTCGCTTGTTATTCTTCTCTTATTTATCATATAATAAAATATATATGCATAGAAAATGATCGAAAGAAATAGAAACAACTACTTGATAATGGACAAAAAATTTCTTCATCGTAGTGGTAGCAAGCCTTATCGAGAGATCACTTATGATATAATATATATCATATATATTTTCCTATGAAGAGCAAGATACAAAGTTTTCCAAGACACTATTTGTTCCTTGTTTTCAATCCTTATAAATAAATGTTATATTTCTAGGGAGGAAAAGATGGAAAAAATACAAATTATGGCACCGTTTATTTTAAAAGCCATAAAAAATGTGAAGAGATAGCTACAACTGAGGTTATAGATATCCTTATACACCTTTTTCCATATATCATTCATTTTATTAGTTCAATATATATTTTTTTGTCTAACTAACATTCTTTGTCTTAAAGGCTCAAATTATTGAGGTCCAAGCTATTGAACCTGCCCTTACTCATGTTCAAGTGGCAGGACATGTGCATAGGGTGACTCGAACAAGGGGTTATGGTCCTAGCTATGATGGTGGAGTGAAACCTAGAGACATTAGATGCTCTTACAAAAGCAAGAACAAACTTTTGGAAGATCTCAAGGAAAAGGATGATACTCTTAAAAGAAAAGAAGAAGAGCTTGAGAAAAAGAATCTAGAAAATCAAGTACTAAAAGAAAGAATGGACAAATGGGAACCTATCATGGAGAAGATTTGAAAAGTGAAAGATTTCGATGCTTGATGCAAAATGAAGAGACTGTAGATGATGATGTATATTGTAGGATTGCTCCTCCATCTACATCAGAGGATGCTATGTGCCCTTGAACATGAGGTTAGTTAAAATTGTTAAATGTATTAATCATTATGAGTATGATTCTAACTAGTTATCTAATAAGCTTAACTAGCCAGTTTAGATCTAACTAAATTCAAATCAGCTATGTATGGTTCCTAGGGATGAATTTTTGAAATTAACAAGCATAGGGACCATCCCAAGACAACTAGATCCGACTTTTGAGAGATTACAAGTAATAAGCTAATACTAGTGGCTATGAAATTATAAATATGTATATTAGTAAGAAATATTTAAGAATGACCTATAAATGATGCATCCAGTGTACACACTTAAATTATAATTAGGAGAAACAACTTTCATAAGAATTTCCTCGTCCAAACCAAATACCTCCTGCTTTAAAGAGTGCATCTAATAATAGGTATTGTGCAGAAATATAATGAAAAAAAATATGGGTAACTAAAGTAGAAACTAAAGGCTACCAGATAAGAACAATGCATGCCACTAAATTACCAATCAATAAAAAAAAATCAAGAACCTAACTTTGACACCCATGGTAAATAAGGTTTACAAACAACACAAAATCAAATTGATGTCAATTAGATTTGGGGCATATATTAGTTGTTCATATGGGTTAAAAGTCGATGTTTCTATTAATGTTTGTCTTCTTCACTACAATCATTGCTCCTAAGAGTTGCATGTTTAGTTCTTTACATTACTCTCTTTTAGATTGAATTGTTCTTTCAATTAATAGTTTGTTTCATACTTTGTTTTAGCTCTAACAATTGAATTATCAAAATTTTCATCTAGAATCATCCAAGTGGATACATATTTAAATATGTTGTTGATTTTGAAAAGCTAAATGGTGGTGATAATATTCATTGTGTAGAGGTGAGGTTTATTCTTATAATAATGTGCATGTAATTATGTATATTTTTATAATGGCCTTGATTTTGTATTTCATACTTTATTTTAACTTTAATGATTGAATTATTAAAATGTGCATCCCGTAGCATCCCTGAGAAGGGACTTATATGGTCCGGGTTATATCTTGGTATCCTTAATATCATGGAATATACATTCTTATAAAGTTGACTACTTTCTTTGCAGCTCTTGGTTATCTTTAATTCATAACGAATGCCAATGAGTTCCAAGTAGATATATTTTGTAAAGGTTGTTGATTTTGAAAAGCTAACTAGTGGTGGTAATATGCATTGTGTATAGGTGAGTTTTTTTCTTGTAAAAACGAAAAGCTAATTTTTTGGTTCTGATGCAAATGTGAACCTTATTCATGGATTTTTTTGGATTGTCATATATTATTGACAATTGATTAGTTGAATTTACCTATTTTTGAGTCATTTATTACCCTTGGTATCTTAGAGGAATTGTTTTGATGTGATAGGATTGGAGGGTAAGGTTTATGGTGCTCCTTATGGATGTTGCCAACTCTGTTTGGAAGTAGTTTTTATCAAAAGTTGAAGAGTAATGATATACTTTTGTTTTTATTGTTCAGTGTAATGTTTTTCTTTTCTTTGATATGATATATCATTGTTTATTTGATACTTATATTAATTATTATTTTTATTTTTTTGTTAGTGTAGATCCAATTTATTTTAACAAATTGACCAATCTATTATGTCTGATGCATAGAATAATTAATTCTTAAGTGGTTGATAATCTTGATATTTTGTTAATGCAACGACATCCTATATCTCTTTTGTAATATATTTATATTTGATCAAATATTTTATTGTACTAGACATTTGATACAAACTATTTGTATGAATATTTAGTTGAAATTTTATAAACAGATAGTTAGAAAATTAAATCCATGTGTTAAAATAGATATATATGCATATAGGTATAGGGCTTGAAAAAATTGAAATGGATATATATGCATATAGGCATAGGGCTTGAGAAGATTGGAATGGATATATATACATGCATATAGGTAGAAGGTTTGAGAAGATTGAAATGGATATATATGCATATAGGTGTAGGGCTATAGATGAATATTGAAATGCTAATTATATTATTGAATATATAATTATTCCATTTGCGACCAATAAATTATGTTGCTAATAATGAATGAATTTTAGTATTAGCAGAAAATTTAGTCATTATTAGTGTGATATTTTTTATTTTATTATGATAAAAAAAATTGGTCCTTAGTATTATTTACAATGGTATATTTTATTTGTCGTCATTGCTTTTAGCGAACAACATCATACGTCATCGTTATTATTTTTAATGACAAACATTATAGGTCGCTACTATTACATTTAGTGACCAACATTATACGTTGTAGCTATTATTTTCAACGACTAAGAATTTACATCCTGGTTATTACTTTTAGTGACCAACATCATATGTTATCATTATGGTTTAGCAACAAACATAATATATCATTGTTATTAATTTAGGGAAAAAAATTTTTAGTTGGTCATTAAAGCCTTTAACAATGGAGCAATAACGACTAGTGGCGAACACTAATTTTTTTGGTCATTATTGACACTAGCAACCAAAATTTAGCTATTAACGATGAAAATTGTTGGTTGTTAAAACCTAATTTCCTATAGTGAATGCTAGATTCCATTTTCAGAATATGTTAGTTACTGATCACAAAGGAAGACTTCCCAATCACTCATTTTGAGTATATATTAGTTCATAGCTATTGTATGATCAGAATATGCTTGGTAATAGGAAAATATATTGATAGAGCATAACATATATTAATAAATTGTGGCTTTGTCCATTATAGTATTATATATGATGTGGATGCTCAAATTTTACAAAAAAGAACATATATTAATTTTCTAATAAATAAATTTTGGGTAATTCTGGTTACGAAATTTATTCAGTCTTATTTTTTAGTTTAAATCTAGTGATCCATAAAAATGTTGTATTATTCATTTCTTTAAACTTAGTTCAATAAAGTTTCTCAATCTATATCACCATCTCTTTCAAATTAGTTCTTCACATACTGGGGCACGTTCAGCTCAACACTTGATAGAAAATTTCCTAGTTCCAATTGAGATTACTGATTTTAGTATAGTCATTAGCTAGCCATCACTCATTTTAGTATTATAATTAATTAGCCATAAATACTTTGTCTTTTTTATGGTGTCTTTTTATTTTATTTTCATTTTTTAGTTTTTGAATGTTCAGTTGATTTATGAATGATGCTAATAATTATTGTAACTTGGATCATTCCATACATTGTGGTGATTTTTCTAGTAAACCAAATACTATATTTATGTTATATTTTGGGGGTTGTAATGCTAATTTTGATGAGGTTAGTAACATTATAAATAAAATTCTGGATTAAAAAAAACTAAAATGAATTTACAAGTCTGCATAATGAAGCTTAGAAAGGTGAACATGATATTTGTGGTATATATATACACATGAGTGAGATAGTGAGCGAAGGGGACCCTAGGCTTAGTTTTGTAACTCTGCCATTTTTGGAATGCTTCCTAGTTCCTATATATTTATTATTGCTACTTGTCTATATCATAGCATGGGGTAGCTGCCAACCTTAATTTTTAGAAGTTGAAAATTTTGAACATATTTAGTATTTCTTGTTGTAGACTAACTTGTTATGTGCTATAAATAATCCTTAGTATTATAGATAAGTATTTACTATTTTCCTTTTCAAATTATTATTAATTAAACCAATGTTTTGACTTTATCCTTAATCTCACTAATTTCAAGAGTTTTTTTAATATAACCCTTAGCTAAACATATATCATTCTTGGGTATTGGTCATCTTCACTACGTATATATGGAGTAATAATTTAAGAATAGGTAAGTTGTAGGGTAAACTTAATAATTATAGTATGAAATTAATTAATACAGGGAAGATAATAATAATAATAATAATAATAATAATAATAATAATAATAATATCAATGATAATAATAATAATAATAATAATAATAATAATAATAATAATAATAATAATAATAATAATAAAGTTATCTTACATTTGTTTAGTACTAATATCATGAGTAAATGTAATTATATGCAGCCATAGCTCGTTTTCTATTGTCAAGGATGGAAAGGAATATTGTGGTGGGATTTTTTTTATTATATTGAGAAATCAATGCATTAAATTATTATTATGTTATCTACTTGATGTACTAGAATCTATCAATGAACCCAAGGGGACCATACATTCAGCTAAAAGAAATCTTGAGCAAGGAATTAAGAATGTGGATTCATTTATTAATTATGATGTTAGTTACATTGGCTAAATTCAATTGGATAGGCATACATTCCATGTGTTGTGTGGATTGCTTTGAAATGAAGGTGGTTTAAAAGAGTCCAAAAATCTGTCGATTGAGGAAAGGGTTGTAATCTATTTGAACATAGCATATGATCAGAAGCATATAATGATTTTGAAAATGTTAAAAAATCCACCAAAACCATAAGTATAAATTTTCACCAAGTGCTTTGAGCTATCTTACGTTTGCATACGATATTAATGAAGACTTTAGAACCTGTGCTAGAAAATTCTACAAATGAAAGTTGGAAAATGTTTAAGGTAGAATTCAACCTTAATTTATGAATATATATTGGAATATGTTACTAGGTTTTTATATTGCTAATTATTTATAATTCAATCTATCTTGAATCAATAGAATTGCCTAGGAGCATTAGCTGGAATATTGATCAAGGTTAGAGTACTGGATATGGACAAACCAACATATTGATCAAGGAAGGGATAGTTGGCAACTTATGTTATAGCTTTATATTCCATCGACATGCAATTTACTTATGTCTTACCAGGGTGGGAAGGTTCTACCATAGATAGTAGAATATTGAGAGACGTTATTAGTAAAAAGTATCCATTAAGAGTTCTATATAGTAAGGAAATTAAGCTTAGCATTGTGAATTTTTTTACATTTAAAAGTTAACTAATTTTTTTTCTAGTTGTACATAGAATGTTATTATTTGATTGATGTAGGGTACACTAATGGTGATGGCCTCCTTGCCCCATATAGGGGTCAACTCTATTGTCTAAGTGAGTGTAGGGATAAGCATCCACCAAACTCTCCATAGGAGTTGTTTAACATGAAACACTTAGCTACTAGAAATGTTATTGCGAGGTGATTTAGATTATTCAAAATGAGATGGGAAATTGTACAAAGTTGAAGTTTTTATGATGTTGGTACATATGTAGACATTATAACTACATGTTGTATTATTCATAATATCATTCATAGAGAAATGAGGTGGGACTCGATGGAACAAGAGTTAGAGTTTGAAATGACGAGTGCGTTCATGGAAAATATAAATGAAGAAGATAATCTAATTAGTGTTGTTGATACCTTATATATGTGGATTGCCTTGAGAGATGGTATTGCACATGAGATGTTTTCTAATTGGCCACTTCAAAAGGATGTTAGGTAGGAAATGAATGAGATTATGATTATTCTATATACATTATTTTTTCTAGTGTTTAAAAATTTGCTTTGATTTAGTATTTTGGGAATATTAACTTACCGTAGTTGTGTTGATATTTTACATACTTTTGGATGGTTTTAATTAATGAGATTAAGATGATTGGATATATTTATAGATTATAGTAATTTATTTAAGTTTTATATCATGGTTATACTACATGGTTGATTGTTTGTATGTTTTAATATAGTGAACAATATATAATAGTAAGTACTATGAGTTTAAACTCGATAAGTACTAAAAAAAAACAGATTAGAGAAGGACTTGGAGACATGATGAGAATGAGAAGATGATAAAATTTTTGAAAGATATGTGCTAAGATGGAAAGTATAAGGCTAAAAGCATATTTAAAGTTGGATATGTACTTCATGTGGAGAAGCTTTTTACTAAAGCAATGTCTAATTCTGAGTTCAAATCCATGAATACTGACTTGAGATCAACCTACATGGAAAAATGCTACAATGTATTACTTGAAATTATAGAGAAAAGGAATCGGTTTGAATGGAATGAGGAATAGAAGATGGTGATGGGTGATCAAAAACTATTTGACAAATGGACTAAGGTAATTTCCTATTTCCTTTTTGAATATTATATTCATATATCATTTCTTACTATTTCTTTCAATTTTTGCTTCATTTTAGTTCTATTATATTTGGATAATGATGTGTCTTTGTTTTTATATTGTTATATATGGATCATATAAATGTTAATTTCACTTCTCATTGTATTTATGTGGATGTATATTAAGCTTTCATTTTGATTGTTTTAGAGTCTTAGGGATGGGGTGAGGTTATACATGAAGTAATTACCTTTATTCGATGATCTTAAATATATTTTTACCAATGATAGGGTTGTTGGTGCTAATGTTGTTACAACTCAAATAGAGTTGAGCTTGATATTTTATACAACTATATCCTAGAACCATCCAATAAAATTCTCATATGACACATGAGGATGATGAAAATCATGAAGATGTAGATGATGTATCAACTCAAGAATTTGACACTAGAGACAAGAGGAAGAGATCAAGTGGAACTATTGGTATTTTAAAGAAATATAGAGCTAATAAGGAAGTGGAATCAAGTTATAGTATCATAAAAGAAAGTACGAAGAAAATATCTATTGAAAATAAGGATCAGTTTAAGGAGTTGGTCAGTATGTTAGATAGAAGCCTTCGGTCTTACAAAGACACGTTGTATGAAGAATTATTAGCATTCCATAGTATGTCTAAAATGGAAGTAATAAAATTGACGAAAAAAAATGACCGAGAATATGTATGTAATTTTCATTGATTTAAGGATGAAGATGAGAAATATGATTATTTTAGGATGTTATTGGATGAATTTTAGATTACAGAAAATGCTTCTAGATGAAGTTTCAGAGTTTTATTATGTGTTAATGAATACTTATTTTCTTTCTAGCTATTAGATATTTAGAGTATGAATTTATATTAAATGTTTTATTTTAGATATTGTTGTGATAAATCTTTATTAGTCTCTTGGATAGATTGTTCGAGTTATTATAATATGTTATTTTAACTTATAGTAATTAAATTCAAAATGTACTAAACCAAATTTTGATATATCTAATAAAAAACATATTACTAATTTGTTTATGTGATTGAATTAAATAAAGAAAATTAAATATATATTACAATGAATAATTTAAAAATCATTAAAATAATTAATACAATAATAAAATATTATTGTAGTATAAGTTATTTCTCTCAAACCAAATAAAATGAAAATATTCTCTTGATTATTTTACCCCTATTGACTAGCGAAAGAAGATGGAAAAATTTTCCCCTTTATTCATTATTTCCTTATCTATTCCCTCTTAATCATTCTCCCTTAATCCATTTCCCTCATCCCAAGCATATCCTTAGTGTTATAACCTAGCCGACAAAACTAACAAAAGAGAATATTAGCTTCTCTCTTTTTCTTTTCTTTTATGGAAAATAAGGTTAGGGTTATTGAGAAGTTAATATTAGGAGTGTTTTCAAAATAGTAGTTTAAATTTTATTATGTTCTTAACAAAATATACTTATATATATCATTGTATGTAACTTATTAGAATTGATTAATCATTTTCTCCTGTCAAAATTCAAAGTTAATAATAACTTGTATTATTCTCTCTAATATTATTGTAGTGGTCAATGTTCATTATAATGGTAAACCAATAAAAAATATATCTATAAAGAAAAACACAAAATGTATCCATATAAAATTGGAAAGCAAAAGAGACAACAACAAAGAAGCAAAACCTTTTATGTGAATAGTGTTTTCATATTCAAAATAGTAGATTTTATTTATATTTTATTAGAATAAATATATAAAGCTATTGTTTTTATTTTAAATTGATTCATGACTAATAAATTATATTAATTTTTTCATTTATCCTTTTATATGTTCAAATAGGTATAGACTTTTAACCAATTTAAGCACATACATACATACACAGATTGAAAAAATAATGCGATCAGCTAGTTGACTTAAATATAATCTACTATAAGTTATTTCTTATTTTCTAATTGTAGGTCTTCATCTATTTCAAAGTGAAAAATAAGAGTGGACTTTAAGAACATATTGGAATGTCTAAAAACATTAAATGGATCTTTTATTTATGTAAGAATTAAATTATTTACTATGTAATAAAAAACTAAGTGGAATAAAGTTTCCATTAAAAATAAAATGAAGTGAGAAGATAGGATTACAAATTGTGATCCCTTTGTCAATCTGGGAGTAGCTTTGCCTATTTTGAAATGCAAAGGTAACTATTTTTACAACTACACAAATCAATTTGAACAAAATTAGATAATTAATGATGAATATAAAACTATTGATAAGATTTCTTGCTCTTAGGATAATAAGATTCCAATAATAGTAATTTTAAAAGAAGTTATTAAAATATTAATTTTAATAACATTTTTAAAGTTAACCATCATTAAAATTCAAACCACTTTAGCGGACAATATTTAATAATTGTTTTGCTTCCACCATATTTACATTGCTTATATTTAAACCAACCCCTCACTACCATTCTTCTTCCATTTCAACTTCTATCTCTTAGCCAAACACAACCAGGAGTAGTGAGCAGATTATGGGAGCAAAATTCTTGACCCTTCTGCTAAGCTCCACCACCACCTGCCTTCCTTCACCACTCCTTCTGAGGGATGGAAATAGATGGGTCAGGTCCAGCTAGAATTAAATCTATTTATGTTAAATAGACCTAAACCTAATCCAGAGCCATCGGTTCTCAAAATTTAAGATCCAGATCTACCAAATCTAGCAGGTAAATGGATCCTAAATGGGTCATAAATAAGTTTGGTTATTTCTTAAAAAAAAAACAATCTATGTAAATTCAAATACATTTATGTTTAATATAGCTTAATATATATTTTTTGTTAAAAATTCCTCTGAGTGAAAAGATAAACATATCAAAATAGTTACTTTAACTTTTTAAATGATTGTTTAATACTTTGGAATAAAATATTATATATATATTATTTGTAAAATAAATACACAAAATAATATTAAAAAAGAAAATAAGGATCTCAAATAAGATTATGACAAATATGGAAAATATAATAGTAGTATGTATTTATATATGTATACATATACACATACGTATATATACTAAATGAGTCTGATAGGTCAGGCTTGAGTCTAAGACTACTGGGCCCAAATCCATACCCATTTAGTTATTTATGGGCCCAAACTTAACCCATACTAATTGGGTCTTAAAATCATAGACCCAAACCTTGTAAAAATAAGGCGGGTCTAGAGAGTCTTGATCAGGTCTGCAACCCATTAATATTCCTACTCCTACCTTTCACCTTCTAGTTCTGACCACCACTGTGACAGTAAGTGTAGCTCCCCCAAAGTTTGAGAACTAAACATTTTCTTTAAAAAAAAATTTTGGAAGGTAAAACATAAAACATCAGGGTGTTACACTACGTCAAAAATAAGATAAAAAAAATACTTCTTATACCTAATTTAGGCCGATTGCGAGGAAAAAGTAACCTCATACCTAAGGATCAGATATAAAATGCACTTGATCAGACCTTAATATAGGATATGAAATAGAGAGAAGAGAATATGTATAATAAAAATAAAAGAACATAAAATCTTAGAGAAAGATAGAGAGGGATATTCCGAATAGCAATACTCTAAATCATAAGAATGTCCATTGAATAGGTATAGGATCAAAAAATAGAATCCATTAGTACAACGATACTGAGTGAATCACTATATAGTGTTAAGTATGCAAATGTTGCATAGATAACATAAACAGTATCACAAGAGAATATGGTATAAATAAATTAAATAATAGTTCAAGTGATAACAAAATAGGATAAACATGTCATACCATGTACATATACCAAGGTACATTCTCCTCATACCATTTTTGTCAATCGTTCATAAATTCAATAAATGATTATAATCATTCTAATTACTTAACTGAGTTAAGTTTGGGGATCCCACTATTCTCGTCTAGTGGAATGGATAGGTACAACTCCTAAAACAGAATCCTCATGTTAACTATTATTTTCTAGTAGAACGGATAAGTACAACTCTAGGGTAGAGCACCCATGGCCACTATTCTATCATTTGGACCAGTAACAATTACAACCCTAAGAAATAATACTCTTGGCCACTATTCTATAAGGTGGAATAGTAGCAAGTACAACCTTAGGACAAAATGTTCATGGCCACTATTCTTGTCCAATAGAATGTAGAACTATAATTTGATTCCGACTCACATGATCCTCCACTTTAAAAATTAATGTTTTAGTTAAGCATCATAGCCAACGTAATCTATATCAATATAACTAAGGGGAGTGCACAAAGGAAACTATTAAACTACCAATCAAAATTTAATTTCAATATTCAACAATAATATCTACCATTTTATTTACACGTGGGGATATAAGAGATGACTTGGAGACAAATAAAGTACAATGATTGTACTAGCACATGAAGGTGGCATAATACTCTCCCAACCAGAAAACTTGAAGACGTATAAAATATATTTATCATATGGGCACACTAATGATATTACAATAACCTCCAACCTATGTCACCTAATTCTTGAGTATATATACCCCTTATAAGGCTTACAAGTCGTCTATATAATAGATTAGGGTATTACTGAGGCATAATAGTAAAACTAATCCAAAATGAGGACTTCTACCTCATCCCTAGGGTAGCTAACCTTAGATAGTAAACCATTCATAATCTCAGGGTCTCCCACTTTAAATATTATTATTTTATTTAGTGACCATAGATATCACACAATACAGAAACTATTCCAAGTTCTATCATTAACCACTTTTCCTTTAATTCCAATTATTTAAGTCACCCCTAAGCTCAACGATCTAACCAAAGTTGAATTCAACACTAAATCTCCACTAAGGCTATCCTGTATCCAATTATCAACACTTAGGTGAATTAGGTCATAAATGACCAAAATGCCATTGAAACTAATTTACTATAATATTATCCATTTTAAATGATAAATTTATTTTAATTAATAATTTCTCATAAAAAGGCTAAAATGAAATAATTTTTCATATACGTGCATAATAAGACATGATAAATGACTATTTTGCCCGAACATATGGTCAAGCACATAAAACCCTAACATATGTGTCTAACTAATCCTAAATCACATGTTTTCATATAATACGTTCATGTTCAAATTATCAGGTTATACATATATGTCATGCATAATTTATTTATAACATTAGACCTATTATATCATGATTTTGTACAGTGAATATTATATAAAAAAATAACTTACTCAACTATTCATAATTTCATGTTATCATACTTAGGAAAATATATTCAAAAAAATAAGACATGCTTAGGACAATAATTACAACTTAACATATTAGAACCCTAATATAATATCATGAAACTTTTACATTTTAGTAAGGCATATAAATTACCTTAATTCCAAGAAAAATAGTATATAACAAGTGAAATATCATCATTCCCTAGCCTCAACTAATCCTCATTCATTATAGGAAAAAAAAATATTAGAAACTAACAATTATAAACTAAGGGCATCGCACAAATTAACCATAAACCATCAAAGAAACCTTGACCAAGGCTTTGTTTATTTTGGAAGAATTGTGTTAAAGATCAATAAAAAAGGGGACAAACATGAACCAATCATGTTTTATAAGGTTCCCAACGTAAGGGCCTCATGCTATATGGCCCTCATTATGCAAGGTAGCAACATAGTAGAGGGAGTTCAACGTGACAAGGTCAGACCATAGGAATGGGGTGAAGTGAAGGAATGACACTACATGTATAGGGCAAGTATGAAGTGGCCATATAATAGGGTGGTGTATGAGTAGGAAGGGTTGTGGGTATTGGGGATTCAAATGTTAAAGGATGGGGAAAATTATGCTGGAAAAAGGAAAATAATGAGGATGAAAGGGTTGGTGTTGGGGGTCATAGTGGAGGTCTTAGGTAGTGATGGAAGTGGTGGAAGTTGAAGATGGTGAGGTTGAATAAATTAACCATTACTAGTAGACATGAGTTGCATGAGCTCTACATGCTAATTAAGTGTTGTAGCACAATAAAGGGTGCAAGGTGATGATGGTGGTGGCATCCAAAAATGGGTACATCTGGGTGGCAGTGATGTCCAAAGCTGAGGGGAGGTGCCATAGGGTAATTTTATGTAGAAAGGAAGAGTCCCAGAAATAGGGGTGTTAGGTTGGTTTCTTGGTGGAGTGAGAAATGGAAGAGTAAAAGGGAGTTACAGGAGATATTTTATGCATGAGAGAGGAGATGTGAAGGAGATCGGTTTGAAAGGAAATAGTAAAGGCAAGATGCTTTTGTGTAAGAGATATAGGACCAAGGTAGGGTTGTGTGAGAAGGAAGAATTGAAATGCCCCGAAAATTTATAATTTTAAATATTATATTTAAATGAGGTTTTATTATAAAAGTTAATTAAGTATATTACTTTATTTAAAATAAAAGGAAATTAATTAGGGCAAATCAAGAATAAATCTATAAGTATTTTAATTAGGAGAAATTTAGGTATTTTAGCTAAATTAAGGATTTTATTTTAGAAATTAACTAAATAAATTATTTTATTAAAAATAAGAAGGAGGAAATAGTTCCAAATTAATATTAAGTTTATAAATAATTTAATTGGAGAAAATTAGGGTGTTTTAATAATTAATATAGAATTTATGGAAAATCTTTCAAAAATCCTAATTTAGCCTAAAAAGTGATGTAAATATTATTTTATTTAAATATATCAAATATTTTAATTAATTTAAATACCCAATATTATTATTTTTCCTTTTTCCCTTCTTCTTTTTCCTTTTCTTCTTCCTTTTTCTTTCCCTCTCTTTCTTTTCTTTTTTTTTTCTTTTTCCTCCTCTTTTCCCCGTTTGGACTGCCTCTCACGCGGCCCACTTCTCCTTTCTCCTCCTTCCTTCGGCGCTGCCCAGCCCGCGCGGCCGACTCCTGTGTCCCTTCCCCCAGCGCCGCGTTTTATGTTTGTTTTGCCCCTAGACGCGTCGTTCCATTTAAACGCCTTTAACCCGCGCGCGAACCGCCCGGTTCTCCCCTTTTCTTTTCTTTCCCGGCCGACCGGCCCACCTCCCTTTCTTCTTCTTTCTTCCTTCGTCCTCCTCCGTCGCTGCGCTGCAACCTTTCGACCCCGTCAATGGCATCTCTGGCCACGAGACCTTTGACCGGCCGTTTATTGGCTCATTGTATTCCTCTTTACTCAAGGAATAAATTGGCATAAATATTGTTCGTTATATCTCGCCCGTTTCTCCTCCCCAGCCTCGCGAAAATCTGAAGCAACCCAAACGATGGCCGATCAATTACTGCCACCGGCCACCCAAATTCTCGCACCTAATACGTTCCTGCCGACCCCCAAAATCATATTATCCCATCTACCATCTATAAATAGCCTTGTTATAGGAGTTTTTGGAGTTTTTCTTCCCCGAGACCCTAAGCCCAAGTTACCGGCCACTGCAACTTCAGACGCGTATTCCGCCGCCGTTAGCCAACTTCAACGCCACCGCCACATCCCAAATTCTTCCCTGCAACGCCCTCTAGTTAACCAAACCATTTTCAACCTTCGATTCTTCTTGTACGGGCCTCCATAACCGTGCAAAGTTGGCTGCTCGTTTCGCCAGAATTTTACCTCGAAACCTTAAACCACCGTCCACCGCCGCCTCCGTGCACCACCACCGGTGCCTCCCATTTCCGCCGACTCAAGGTGAAACCCTAGACCTCCTTAGTCATTATTTACTATTTATTGTAAATTATTATATTATATTTTATTTATTAGTAACTATTCAAATATAATAATTATTTCCTTGCTATTAATATTATTATTATTTGAAATAAAATTTATGCTGAATGGTACTTGCAGGGTAGAGAGTGGTAATAAAATAATTTTATTGTTAGTTTCGAATTTTAAGTTATTAATTGAATTATTATATGTTTATTATCATTCTTCTTATTATTATTAATATTAAAATTATTAGAATAATTATTATTAACATTTTATTTATTATTCTGGAAAATCTTAGGCCCTAATTTTGTATTAACATTTGCACTTATGTATTTTAGTATTATTATTTCTATTGTTCTTATAACCATTAATAATAATATTATCATTATCTTTATTATTTCAATATTATTATATATGTTATTAATTTTATTATTAATATTAATAAATAGTAAGTCATTAGTTATAAGTAGGGTCGAAACCCCACTTTAAATTTTAAAGCTTATATATTATTGTTATTATTATTATTATTATTATTATTATTATTATTATTATTATTATTATTATTCTTAATATTATCTTTATTTATAATAATTGGTTGTTATTAGAATTATTATTATTATTAATACTATATCTTTACTAATATTAATTTAGTGAAGGATAGAAACCCTTATATCACCTTTTTATTTTGAACGGCATTAGTTTTATTATTAATATTCTACTAGTATTTTGTAGAGTCAATTCTAGTATAATAATTTTTAATTAAAAATAAGGTCTTGGGATAAGTTAGAAATTATAGAATTCTTAAGAGAAAACCTAATCCTAGTATTTTCCCATAGTAGGTGAGCCCAATCAAAGCTCTCAAGTAATATAGGAGCGTGCTCCAAGACCGGTGACATTTTAGGTAAGGGTTTACTAAGGCCATTGTGTGCTTATATGCATTATGTGCTTCATATGCTATGCATTCTATGTTTATGATTATTAATTATGTCGTATATGATATGACGTGGAGTTGAAGTATGTTTTGTATGGCATGTGTATTATTTATGTATGATAATATGTGTTGTGACCCTGTAAGACATGCATGTGAGGATGTTGATATGATTTGTGCGGGGGAAAAGGATGAAAAATGAGGATGGAGAAAGAAGTTGACCAAGAGATGTGAGTTGACCTAAGTATCTTAATGATTTATGGGTGGAAAAATAAAATGGGAAATGTAGGGTTTCGTGGGAGAGAATCTAATTTATGATTTGTTTGGGAGAATCTAATGTATGATGTTATTTGGGAGAATGTAATTTATGATATTATATGGGAGTATCTAATTTATGATTTGTTTGGGAAAATCTAATTTATGATGTTATTTGGGAGAATGTAATTTATGATATTATATGGGAGAATCTAATTTATGATTTAATTGGGAGAATCTAATTTATGATTTGTTTGGGGGAATCCAATTTATGGTTTTGCTTGGGAGATTCTAAATTATGATTTTATGTGGGAGAATCTAACTTATGGTCTTGTATGGGAAAATCTAATTTGTGGTTATGAATGGGAGAATCTAATCAATTGTAAGGTAAGGACAAATCTTTGGGTTTTATATGGTTTGAATTTAGGTTTGGTATGGGTGAAACTTTGGTTTTGTGTAGATTAAATTTAGGGTTTTGTATGATGGAACTATGGTTTGTATGGTGGTAATTATGGTTGTGTGGTGGTATTAGGGTTTGTATGATGTTATTAAGGTTGTATGGTGGTATTTATAGTTTGTATGGTGGTATTTATGGTTGTATGGTGGTATTAGGGTTTCCATGGTGGCATTGATGGTTGAATGGAGGTATTAGGATTTGCATGGTTGAATTTAGGGTTTGCATGAAAAAGGTTTGAAGGTTTGCATGGGGAGACTAATGTCTGCATGGGTATGAAATTTACGTGTGGAAAGTTAATTTGGGATGTAAGGAAGGTAATGTAAGTGTTATTTGGGTGTTGAACTATTTTGGATGGAAAATAGTACGTGGAGCATTATGAGGGTACAGAAGAGACTGAATTATGGTTTAGAGTAATGAACTCTGGGTTGTTGTGATTAACTAAGGTTGGAGTGGATAATTGTGGATTGTTATGATTAACTAAGGCGTGGAGTGGCTAATTATGGTTGGTATGGTTAAATGGAGTTTGGAGTGGTTAACTATGGTTTGTTGTGGTTAATTGAGGTATGTGGTGGCTGATTAGGGTTTTTGTGTTATCATGTGTATGTGGTGATTTAAGTGTAATTATGATGGTGGAATTTTATGATTTGTGATGTGTGATGACTTATGCATGTCCAAGGTGAAAGCCTTTGAATAAGACACTTAAAAATATTAATTACGTAAAGTGGAAGATGTTGGGCCGGACCCAGACCGATCCACCGGCATAATAGTGGCAGGGAATGTTTTCTCTCGCGACCGATCCACCGGCTAAAATAGTGGCAGGGCATGTACCCTCGCGACCGATCCACCGGTTATAATAGTGGGGGATCCCGAGCTCAACAAACAAAACTATATATGATGTTAAGATGTGGAAAGACACTAATTACTTACAGTGGAACACTGTACGACAAAGGGGCCAGACCCATCCACCGGCATATAATAGTGGCAGGGTATGTTACCCTCGCGACCGATCCACCGGCATATAATAGTGGCAGGGCATGTACCCTCGCGACCAATCCACCGGCTAAAATAGTGGGGTTCCCGAAATCGTATGGACTTGATAAAGAGTATGGTGTGAAAATAATTCGATGAAGGATTAATAAAGCAATCAATCTAAACTATATTGGATCTTGGGTTTTTCACTTGATCGTTCATTGCCTTTATGTTACTATGTTGGTGATTATGCCCTATTATTATTCTGCATGGATTATATGCTTATGTGTTGGACTTAGTGCTTGGTTACCTTACTCAGTACGTAGCGTACTGATCACCCCTTTCATGGGTGCTGCTCATTCCCACGAGTAGCATGCCCTTCTGACTTGTGCAGGTGGGCGAGACATCAGTTGGGGCTGAGTGTTGAGCATTTTTGGCTTGAAGTTCGAGAGAATTGTGGCCGTATTTTAGTCTTTATGCGATTTTATTTCCTCCTATTATTTATTTTGTATTGGAGTTATCCTCCTTGATTTATTACCTTGTATTGAGTATTTATCCTCTTTGATTTCGCACTCTGACCTCTAATTTATTATGGGTTATAAACGTTTATGCGTACTTTGATTTTAATGTATGATCTTTTGAGTTCTTTTATGAACTGCTGGTTTAAGTTTAATGTAAATCTTTTCTTAGCCTTAGCACTTGGTACTAGAACGGTCAGAGAGAACCGGTCTGGTACTAAGTGTGGCGGTAACATGCCCAGAATTCATAGGTTTTAAGTATTTCAATTTTTATTGCTTCCGCTTTTAAAAAAAATTAGTGAATTTTGGGGTGTTACAAGAATGACGGGGGAGGAGGGTTAGTTTAGGATTTAGTTTGTTTAGATTTAGTTTGGTTAGGTTGGGGATTTTGGTTAATGAAGCCAAACTAGGAAAAAAAATCGATTAAGGGTGAAAGATAAAGAAAAAAAAGGAGGAAAATAATTAGGATAAAATATTTAAGAAATGGTTTGGATTACAATTTGTGGGTTAAAAATAAATAACTAAGCTAATGTTTAGGATGCACTTATCTTACTTAGTACATAGCGTACTGATGTGCCCATTTGCTCAGTCACCTACTCATTCCCATAGGCAGAGGACCATATGCAGGTCTTCGAGGATGATCAGTGAAGGACCTCCCTCAGTTGGGTTGGGGCTTGAGAGCAAGGACATCCAGAAGATTTTGGTAGGGTCTGTGGTGGACTAAGGTTTTAAATTTGGTGTAATACCCTCATTCATTTTATTGTATACCCATACTTTATCTTCTAGTATTTTATAATTGATTCGGTTAGAGACTGTTAGGGTCCTCCAATGCAAACACTCTTTTGAATTGGGTCTGTAGCGGACATCCAGGAGGTTTTTGTAGGGTCTGTGATGGTCAAAGGTTAGGGTCTAGTTAATTTAATAGTTATTCTACTCACTTTGTTGTTTTAATTGTTTTGTTTGGTTTAATCTTATATCTAATATAGGGTAGGCAATGGATATCTATCTTGATTTAGGTACGGTGGTCACTCACCATTTTTCCTAGGTGTTTTCTTCATCCACAAATGTTTTAATGATATTTTTTTGTAGTGAAAAATAGGGGTGTTATATTCATATTCATCCACTCTTTTAGATTTTGAATCCTATCTACTTTGGTCTTATTTTCCTTTTCTATGTAAACTTGATTGTTTCTACCAATGGTCCCAACATCACTACCAATGCCCTAAGTGTTACCATTTAGATTGATGAGATAAGACATGTTCGGACTCGAGGCATATAAGTGGTCACCTCTTCATGGGATCACACATCAAATTTTGATAAGCATGAGGATAAATAGCTTAGTTATGTAAAATGTGACTAGGCGTCATTATATTATTCAAGGTACTTCTAGTTGACCGCATATTATCAAGTGTTCCTATGTCCTTCACGGTCGACATATCTCAAAACATGGCACATGTGACGAGTCACATACAAGCTTCTTTAAGGTATGGTTCTCTCATCACAAGGATATTAGAGGACTTCTAGGTCTCATTTGGATATTTAAATTCCACTCCTCTCCATTCACATAATAGATTGGATATCTTTGATAAGATGACCTCATGAATGATAGGATATGAGTTGACCAAGGATAGTTGGAGTTTTATAATTACTACATAGGCTAAAGTTTCATTCATATGCACTAGTAGCTTACTAGCTACTCAGGCTCCTCAGGCTTATGATACAGATGATCGGGACATCCCTCCTACTAATTATGATCCATTTGCTACATATCCTATAGTTACTCTTACCCTATTAGATTCTTCATCCATATCCACTACTCTCCTCTGTCAACTCCTTAGGGTAGAGCTATAGTTCAAGGTCTATAAGAATTTCCTATTAGAGGATTTTAGATTATTGAATAGACATTTGTATGCATAGACTATACACAAGTTCAATTATGGTATCAGTCTTGCTAGTCTTGAGAGACTTTTGCATTTTATGCATCTTATTGCCTCCGTTGAGGATCCATCACATCTAGAGACTTGTTTTTATGTTCTTACTACTGCTGCAACATAGAATTCGACACAAGATACATCTAGAGCTCCATAGTCCACTATGTTTGACTATAATATGGTTACTTATATTGTCTTTACTAGTGGTTAGGGTGTCAAGGTTAATTACATAAAGGAGCCTATACCTCCACTAGTAATAAGGATCTAGTGTGTTCACTAAACACTCAAGATGATGTTAATGTGGAGTTGGATAATATTGACAGAGAGAACTTGGAGGATACACTATTAGACAAGTCTCTTTACTTACATGTTTTTTTGATTTAGCTCACTATTCTCACCCACCAACATCCACACCTTCTAAGCCTACCTTTCTATATACATCTAGCTAAGATCTAGGCACCACCGTTGTTGATTAGAACTCTATATAGTCCATGATCATATAAGTGTGGGCTATATTGCTTGTTTTGAAGATATTTTTTTTGGAGTTGTACTCATGCTCTTATTGTTATCCTTACATGATGTTTGTTATCATGCCTTCATAGAAAATAATTATTTCAGGTTAATTTACTCACAAATTAGGAAGAATTCTTTCTACATGTTTTTGGATCATATATGGCTAATTGAATGAGCTTTATTTGATTTATTCTTACCCTAATGGATTGATGAGTAATGATAATATGTTATGATGCACACTTAAGGTGCTTATGCATCTGCCACGCTTTCATGCTTCTTGATAATTTATCTAACATGTGAATAAGTTAACTCATCTAATGATATCTCTCATGCAATTATGCTTTCAATGTTACATTTTGAAAAAATACTTGAAATATTATATCATTGAGACAATGCATCTCTTTAATATGTTTTCAGAATATGCTCTCAACATTTTTGAGAAATTGATACATTTAGTAATAAGTTTAATCATCATGATAAGTATACTTTTCTATTATCAAAATTATCTTGATAAGTACTAACTACATCAGAAAAGTAATGTTTCTCTATTCCTCTTGACTGTAGTTTATAGGTTAAATAGAATCTCCAAATATCACTAAGGATATACTCATGAGATTCCACCATAATAGTTGGGCATAAGAGACATTCTAAAGATTCAATAGAATAGTTTTAACTATCTTATAATGGTCATCTATATCTAGTAAAATCAAACTAAGAAAATCTACATGCTTTGAATTATCATACAACTAACTTAGGTTACTCTCCTTAATAATTAAACTGAGATGCCATATATATTTTGAGGGGATGTTTAGTATCTCTTTCATTTGAATCTATCTATTCTTCTAGCTTATTATTAGGTATACTCATCATTGCTTGTGGTACAGTGCTTGAATAATTAGGATTACATGATATTTCATAATTGATTCAAGCAAATTATTCATACTAAATTAAGTATCATCTAACTTCATCTTCCTAAACAAACATGTGCACATTTGTGCTACCTTGGGACTATGAGATATTGTTGTTATTGCTAATAATTTCAAGTTTTCCATGCAACTTCCTCTGATTATAATTGACATGCTCTAAACTATCACAAATCTTGCATTTATTATCTCTTTGGATAATATGAAATATATATATACATATATATATATATATATATATGTTGATCAGATATTTGATATAAGTCATATACTAAGCATAAATTAATAAAATTTGAACACCATACTACATTTATTTGCTAACTTATTTAAGGAATTGTATTTCTCAAAAAATGAGTTTGAAGGTTTGAAATTTATCATAAACATGTTTTCTCACTATATATACTAGTCCATACCTTCACTTTCATTCCAACTTAACTTGACATGCTTGTTTATGCTCACATATGATTACAAGAGTTTTATATTCCCTATGAGCATACACGATGCTCTTACATAAAATTAATTTCATTTATCAACTTCCATGTTTTACTTAAAAAATTAAAATCTATCAAATTTCATTTGTTAGGAAACTACTTTCTTGATATACATATGTTCTCCTTCCTTCTCCATCTCAATTATATATTGACAAGTAATTCATGGATGGATCTTTAATTAATGTTTATAATTTATTTGCCATTGAAGTGTGAATGCTAATGATTAATTGTAATAATTTGATATTGCATTCTGCTCATAGATAATGCATGAAATGAGAAGTTCTTAGGACATGTTTCCTCTGCTTCCTTCGCATCCATGCATTTAAAAAAATCTCTTTTTGATAACTAAATGCTCATACTTGGTACAAATGGATGGCATTTTTTGTTTTGACATCAATATAATTGTCATGCTCACCAATTTGCTATATTTTTGAACATTTAGTTCTTATGTGCATGTTTCATTATGCTTCTCTTCCCTTATATTTCTTATCTTTTTATTACTATAGAAGGGAAACAATTGATACAATATAGGTATAATTGTAAGTTGAGACACTTCCTTGTCTTGAGTAGACTTCTGCAAAAATAATATGCAACCTAAACATAATAAAAATAGTCTTTCTTTCACATAACCAAGTGCAACACAAAATTTCTCATATGTTGCTTTGTCTTATACTTGCAACTATGATATTCTTTCTCATATCATTTATGTTGCTTGAGTTTATAAAAACCCTTGATGATATATGCTTTTGTGAGCTATGCCTTGGTTTTTTTTCTCATGTTATTGACTCATGAGTGATGACATTCCCTTATATGATTTGTTCTTAAACTTCCACTATTGAGATCATTATAATGGGACCTACACACTATTGTACACACCTTAGGCGCCCCCTAATTTTTTTTATTTTATGGTTAGGTTGATAGATGTGACTCATAAATTAATTAATCACATTTCTCCATTGCTAGATTCACTAGTGATATCATATGCACCCATTTATTGTCATCTCTCGACATTATGTTAAAAAATATCCTCGTTATGCTTAAATATATTACTTGGAACAAATGATTGATACTCTTACATTGCATTGATGTGCTTGTCTTAATCTCCAATTTATCATATTATTGATAAGTTAATTATTTAATGGATAATTCATCCCATTCCTTATTTTCCTTATGCTTGATGAACCCTCATAAAAAAGGAAAGCATGTGATAAGGTATTGTGTCATCACTTTTGAGATAAAATTTTTATTTCACTCCCTTGTTGATCTCTGGTCATGTTGACATACACTCATATACACTTGCATAATCCATCAGACACTCACCCTCTTATTGATAAGGTTAGTTAGATTTATGCAACTCTAAAATTTATTTTCATATCATTTAGTTACTCAAGTATTTTTATAACTCATTGAATACTCCATGCTTTATTATTATAAATATCGTAATTATGAAATCTCATATGCTTTACTGTGATCATATCTGAATTATTCCCATGAATCTTGATACTCATATCTTCGCCTCCACTACTTATATTGTTTGAGATTATAATATCTTAAGCAATCATATTGTGATCTTGATCAAATTGATGATATATTCATGACCTTAGAGGGAGCATAATTATCTTATTTGATCACTTCTGTTATTAACGTAGGCATAATCTAAGGGGGGAGATATATCATATTTGTTTCACTTATGCTATTCATTGATAATATTGAGTATGACTAATTTCCATGTGTAATAATTGAGAATGTGCATATCTTAAGTTGGAGTTTTACTCCCTATGCATTTAATTTCTTATGTACTTATCTTTTGATTGGAGATATTATTTGCTAGTCCGTTCCTTTTGTTGATGACAAAAGAGGGAGAAAGGTAAAAAGATGCTATGTGCCAACTTTTTTTTTATCATTATATTATCATTTATATGGTATTTGTGTGATTCTATTATTAAATGGAAAATATATGATCAATAAGAATCCAGAAAATATATTAATTTCACTTTCAAATCTTTATACATTATCTCTCAAGATATTACCATCTTTCCATCTTCTTTTTTATCATCGAAATGGGGTAGATTGTTGGATCTTAGGTTTTATTTTGATGATAACAATCTAAACTATGAATTTGACTTATTTTGTTAAGTGAGCATGTGTATCATTGCAAAAATAGAATTATTCAACACTTAACTTAGACAAGGAGGGCAGAGGATATCAAGTTTGCAAATTATATCCCAAAAATAAGTTATAGATCAATAAAGAGGACAAAACAAGACTCTATCTTCAAGAAATTCAATTTCATATGCAAAATACACAAAACATGAAGGGATAAGCAAGTATGCTAAGGAAACCAAGACTTAAGCTTCAAATAGTATGTTATAGTCTTAGGTTTATGTAAAAATAATTTACATATTGAGTACTTAGATTTTTCATTGATTTGATATTTATATTCCTATTAAAAGTTTATTTTGAAATATCTTAAAATGATATCATGCATAAAAAATGTTTACCAATATTTACACAAAAGGGTAAATCAGCCACTTCTTAAGTTGTTTTCCATCTTAGTTGACCTAAACAATTCACAATAAATTCCATAGACATTAATTTTTTTGTGAATATTACTTATTTAGAAATCTTAAGATGTCTACTTTACATCAAAAAAGATGGCACTCAATTTTGGGCTTTATAACTCAAGTTTTGGTCTTTTGGTAAAAGTGCGTAGTGCTAAAAAATATTCCACCAATCAAATGGTTAGTCATACTAGTCGATTCATCTATCAAATTGACTAGTCTGGCTATTTCTGAAATTTTTTACTTGTTAGAATTTGATCGTTGGAGTACTTTCTATGCCCAATGATAAATGTTGAATTCTCTCACATTTTAGCATAATATATTAGAGTTTTTTTTTACTTTAATAAACATAAATGAATTTAATACAACTCTTTTAAAATCATTATTTTTACATCTTACAATGAATCAAAAATATTTTTAATTTTACACTTTCAAATCAAAATTAAGCTTCTCTTATGCTCAATTTATTCTTCATATTTATTTAGAGTTCTTATATACTTGTAAATATTATTTCTCTATCTAGATCAAAATAATCACCACTGATTGCTCACTTTCATATGTTATCTAGAGAATATTTCTATTGTATTCATTCAAATTCATCATCTCAAAAGCAAATGAAGAGTAGTGTGTTTTCTAACATTCATAAGAGAGGTCATTGAGAATATAGTCTCATAAACCTAAAGAGGATAACTAGGAAAAGTATAAATCATCTTATAGAGGGTCATTGATTATAACACCCCCAAATTTCACTCTTGAAAAATTTCGAATTTAAAAGAATAATGCGGAAGCTAAAACACAATTTAGGGAATGTTACCGCCACACCTAATACAAGATAAATGTCCACCATCTATCTCATGCTAGATGTAAGGCTAAAACCTGTCTAATAAAATTCAACCAGCATCTATGCAGTGAGGATAAACTCCAACAAGGAGATATCCATATGCATATGGAAAGTGAACAATTTCACTGAATAAAATCATCACTGAATAAATCAACAGAAACCTATAAAATAATCCTGGACTTTAAAACTTAAAAAAATAAAGGATATTAAATCCAAATACATCTCCCACAAAATTACAAACCAACTAAATACAAATCAAATGAATGATTTATACACCAAAATAATACATTTGAGATACAATAAAATCTGAAAAGAGAACCAAGGGGCATCCCAACAGTGGAGCCAACATTATTTGCCAAATCGAATCACCGGATAGCCTACTCTTAAAATCCAAGGAAAATATTCCTCCCAAAAATAACACATTTAATACTGAACCTGCACAAATGCTCTGCTCCCCACCATCAGTGGATCATCATAGGACCCAAACAATCAAGGTAGTATCAGTACGGGTCCGGTACTGAGTAAATCAAACTACCCTACTCATGGAAAGAAACATATTACATATAAGATACGGAACATTCAGCTTACAATACTTATGTTCAATTATACATGCGATACATACGTCATTCTACTCATACAATAATTCATGCTCGATTATACATATGATACACACACCATAAAACACGAAGTCACAGACTCATGCTTATAATACATGACCAGACATGACAATACATAAGGTACAAGCGTACAAGAAAATCATGATCACATGCTAAGAATCACACACTACCCTAGAAGGTATCATTCTACACACAAGTCCCACATGCGATTTAAATAATAGATCATATGATAATTGAATACAGACATTTGTCATATGGAAACACTATTGTATGATAGAATCAAGAGACATGTATAGGAAATAGAAATATAAAGTCCAAGAGCCAACAAGAATAATTCGTGATTATATTCCTTTATTATGATCACCACCATTTGTTTATATTATCTTGAGGACGGAGACTCGAAGAGATCGTAACAACTAACCTAGTACTCGAACGGTACTAGCCCTAGCGGGCCCGCCCAGAAACGTAACCAGACCACCAATATATAGGACACCTAATCACATAAGTATGCATACCCCCTATAGGGCCGAAATATATCGAGACACCTATAGAGTAGAAGAGGGCCTCTCCGGACCTCGTAAGGCACTCGGGATCACAGAATAGAAAACACCAGAATGGTACCAAGTGAATACCAAACCTAACTCGGATAGCTACCCCGAGTGATACAAGTCCCACTCAAGATCTTTCACTTTAAGTGATTAATATTTTATTCGAGGATTTAGCCAATCATAAATTAGGCCCATATAACAGCACTTAGCTCACATCCATCAATACAATGAATATCCATTATTATATCAATTTCAAATGGCATTAAAGACGGTCAATTTTAAGCGGCATTTAAGCCGAACCAATCTAAGCGGCATTAAAGCCAAACCAATGCAAATGGCGTTAAAGCCGGTCGATTTCAGGGGCATTAAAGCCGAACCAATTTAAATGGCATTAAAGCCGATCAATTCCAGAGGCATTAAAGCCGATCCAATTTATGAGGCATTAAAGCCGAATACGTCCATGGCATAACATACAGTATAAGGTATCATGCAACTTCAATCAATATTCAACCCTTCGCACACTTACACACATACAATATTCAAGAGGCATATGAACATGCGTTTGCATTAAATCTATAACTCATACATACATACAATTACCACACAAGAATACAACATATGCTTGACATGATTAAATAATCAATAAGCATACTCATCACCTTCCACTTCAAGCAGACATATATCGAGAATCTGTTATAAGTAAAGGTAAGTAATAACTTACCTAAGTCTGAAGCTAGCTAAGAAAATTGAGAAAGAGGGATCTATCAAAAAGCTCGACAATCCATGAGAAAGTTTTCCTAGATCACCGATGGAAATCGAAACTAGGTTAGAAACTATCTTATCGATTAATATTTCAATTATAATAAAATCAACATAAACGGACACAAACAACCTTTCTTGAAAAACGTGCACAAAACCTATGACTTGCGAGCGTAGCTCGATTAAGATTTAAAATTAAATATTAACCAAATTGGATTAACACTTATCACTCGGGACATTTTAAATTGATTTTGAAAGTCGGGGAAAGAATAATAGATTCTAAGCTATTTTATCAAAGATGACTTATTCATTAGGTTTTACAATCCAAAGGACAACCAACCATTTGCATAGAACCAAATCCAACCCGATAAGACAAAAACATAATTCAAATGATTTAAAGCCAAATTCGGAAATCGATTAGGTAAAAGAAGCATAGCATAATTAATTATACAAAACTATCTCCGAAAATTAGGGTTTTTAATACCCACACTACGAACCGACTAATTAGCTTTTATTATGTCAAATTGATAGCTTAAGAGTACTATTAAACTAATTTTAAATAAATCTAGATAATCAATTTTAACAAAGGCAATCTTCCGAGTAGCCAATTTAAGACTATCGGTTTCTGAAATTAGTGTTTCACAACCCAAGACATAAATTCGAATAATTCAAATCAATTAATTACAATCGAAGGTATTAGAATGCATATAGGATCATTTCAACTATTTCTATAAAGTCAATTTTAGAAAAACAATCATACAAATGATAAATTTCATAATTTCATTTGAATTTTAGGGTTTTAGGCCCGAAAATGCAATTCGGTTAAATTCTATAAATTTAATTAAATTGAATGTTTAGAAATGCAATTTGACATATTTTATAATATATCATATAATCAATTGATCAAAACCAATAAAAGAAATACCCAATTTAGCATAATTAAAGTTTTTGAGCCCGGAATGCAAATCCGATCAATTCTTGCTAAAATATATAAATTGACGATTCAGAAATGTAATTAAATATATTCTAATGTAAATTATATAATCAATTGAATAAAACAACCCGATTACACAATCCAATTTAAACCTGCAAGAGTTTTGACCTAAAAAACTAATTCCAATCAATTTCACAAAATTTTCCCAAATCGACACTTCCAATATAAAATTAAATTCATTTCAAACGATATTATAAAATCAATTGAGTAAAACGACTCAATTATGCAACCCAATTTCGTTACACACAAATTTTGACATAGAAGGTCAATTCCTATTATTTCCGCATAAATTTCTCAAATTGATAGTTCCAACATGAAATTAGATATATTTTAAAACATATTGTAAAATCAATTTACCCAAAATAGCTAAATCGGACGATTCCGAAAATTCGGGCATAACCCGACCCAAAAATTCAATTTTTACAAATCAACCAAATACACTACAATTAACCACTCTAAATCAATCATACAACATATATATACATAATCAAACAATCAATTTAGCTTTTCATAAGCTAATCCATACTCAATTAATCAAATCAAAAGTTAGGGTTTTCAGAATTTTATACCAAACAAAACCAACAAATCGGGAAAAGAGAAGGTCGGAGAGCTTCGTCGGAGAGCAAGGACAACTCGCCGGTAGTCGAGAGACGTCAGCGGTGACCGGACAGTGGCGCTGTCACTCTCGTTCGCTGCTACTACTTCCATCCGCTACTGCGCTGCTGCTGCACTTCTGCGGCATTTGTTGCGGCTGTTGTTGCAGCATTTGCGGCGGGCGTTGCGCGGTGGTTGTGGCCGGCGATGGCTGGAGGTCGGGTAGTGTGGAGAAGCAAGGAGAAGATGGAGATGAGGGCTGCGTTTTTGGGTGCAGAACAGGGACAGGTCAGGAAAGGGAAGGAGAAGAGAAGGGAGAGAAGAAGAAAGAAAAGGAAAAGAAGAGATGGGCGGGAGAACCGGTTTTTTTTTTTTTTTTTTTTTTTTTATTTTACAAATAAACATAAATAAACTCTAAACATCTAAAAATATTGTTGGAAAATTTTATCTACAATTTTTTTAACAAAAAATCATTTCGTAACGTTCCAAAGGCTTAAAATCGATATAAAAGCTATATACAGAATTTCAGATGTATCTTCGGAAGAATTTACCAATGAACCTAAAAATTTATATTATTTATGGAAATATATTATAAGACCTCGAAATAATATTTAAAAGCATATAAGTAAATATTTAAATTAAATTCTAATAAACTAAGACTAATTTAAATAATTTTTGAAATTGACCTTCCGTAACCAAAAAGGTAAAACGGAAAGAAATTAATTTTGGAAAGAAATCTATAAATAAGCTTCGAAAATCTTTTTAATTTAAAACTTTCCAAAGATCTTAATGACTTCGGAAACAAATAAATTTAATGTCGGAAATATTTTGTACGGATAAAACTGATAAAATAAATTTAACTATTTTAATCGGAAATTTTATAATTTAAATAATATATATATATCGCTAACGAAATATAACTCCAAAATAAAGTCGTAATCACACGACGAAATTATAATCGAAAACGAATCTAAAATATTAAAAATCAAAATACGAGAAAGAACCAAAATACATATTTTTAACCGAAAATCGAAATCATATGAATATAATAAAATCATGGTCGTGAACGAATTTATCTAAAATCATCCGCAACGACAATGATTAATTAAATTCAATTATGAAGTCGAAATCGTCGATAAATCTATAAAACGAATCGAAATTAAAATAATTAAATGTTTATATCAAATTATGCCAATAAAATAATTAAGCTTAATAAAATTAAATTTTAAAATACGGGGTATTACATTGATATTATAGGCTCACCAACCAAGAGATGAGTGATCATCATCAAAGACCCACAGTGAATAAAGAAATATTCAAATCCAAAAGCATAAACCTTTCGGTAGTAGATGTAGAGAATTTTTTCATAGTTCTTGAACCACTACAGATTATGTGTTGATTATTTGTCATCATTCTACTTATTTCTCACACGTTTTTAATTTGGTATTATTGTTAAAAAATACTCTATTCACCCCATCCAAAGTATCCATACTAACATACAAAATGAACTAATGAACATAATTGTTACATCTGTTCTTATAAATTTTAACTAGAATGTAAAAAATGCACCTAGTAGTGGCTAAATTTTAAGTCCACAAAACCAAACTTTACCAAAATTGACACAAACACAATTATCTTTATAAAAACATAAGGATACAAGATAATACATATATTAAACATGTTGCATGAAAATTATAACCATATAATACCAAGCATATATATATATGCATAATTTCTCTACCTATATATTTTCATGTAAAATAACATTAAAAAATAATGACATGCTAACAATTATCATGGATACTTGAGAACAGCATGGCCCTTAGGAAAATTTAGAGGCACCACTCAATAACCATAGAATATGATCAAATCAAACCACAGGGTATTCTAGCACCTTGGAGAACCACAATATGGACTAGGTTCTCGCTGTCAAGACATATTTTATCTTTTGACTCGCAATTCAATAAAGGCTTCAAATAAAGCTTTAAACAATGTATTGACTTTGAACCTATGACCTGTAAAGAGAAGACGCTTGTGTGCCATTCCAAGAACAAGATGAAACTCTCCCTCTCTCTCTCTCTTTCCTTTTCTTTGAGTTCTTCTACACAAGAGATATATGGTTACCATTATTGCATAAGGTGGGATGTAACCAAGACATGCTAGATTTGACATCAATGGTGCAGTATGTAACAACTGGTGGGAAAGAACCTTCATTGAGCAAGTATGTGGCAATAAATCTATTGGATATAACAATATACCACACTTGGAAAGAAAGAAACAAAAGAATCTTCTTAGATGAGCATAAAAAAACAACCCAGGTGAGAGGACAAATCGTAGTTAGCCTTCTAGGGAAAATGACTTAGTTCCAATCTTGCAAATCCTATAATAAACACATGAATTGTATTGTTACCTTGGATAGATTTTCTAAGTTTTCTGGTAAATATTAGCTTAATATATGAATTGTTTTGTTATAAACTTAGCATATTCTCTACCATTACACTTTAGAAGTAATAAAACTACATTACTAAAAACATGTTAACCAATATAAGAGCATAAACCTAAACATAAAATCATGGTACAACATGAGATATCATGTTCATCAAGGAATTAATACATTTATAATATAATGCAACATGCTCATATATGCTAATAATTTTAAGATAAATAATAACACATAATTTCTATATCAAAAGAGTATGCAAAGCTTATGCCTTAGCCAATCTTATATAAGGTCAAATAAAGCCCTATTCACTTCCTTCTCCTACAACCTTTGTATTACTTTCAAATAATTAATAAAAGAGTTTAGAAATATTAAAATTAATAAGAAAAATTAAGGAGGGTAGAAGGAAATAAGAGATGATGGTGGAGGCTACAAACATAACACACACAACCACCCCAAATGCCACCCAAAACTCACAACCAGAAGCTAAGAAAGGATAGGAAGGAAACGGGGTTTTATAACACCCCGAGTCGATACGACCACACAGGGGCTACCTTGGAGCACTTTTAAATTGATTGGTTGGCCCTATAGATCAACATGAGTCTTTTCAGTGTACTTTGTCCTCACTCACACACTTTCCAAGATTTAATAGCTAAAGAACAATAAACTATCAACAACAAGGAGATTCACAAGATTTAACTTCATACAATTAGTATGAGGTTTAACATCAGGATTCGTCTAGAAATCATTCATATCATAATTGAGATTCCATCATGTATAACACCCCCATTTTTTACTACTAAAAAAATCACCTTAAAACATTTACGAAAGAAAAAAATACCTATGAAAAATAGTATATTATTATCGCATCTAACACAAGATACATCTTGTCGTATGTCATATGTTAGATATAAGGCAGGTATACAACAAACTAACACAAAAGAAAACTAGATCACACACGATAAATCTCTTAAAAGATAAGAGAGTCAAGATTTATAAACTAAGACTATGTAAGCCTACAATTAGTACCAAGATACACTAGAGGAAAATGATAACTAAAGGAAAGGGCCTTGGTTACTCAAGGACCATAAAAAGGAAATGACTATTTACACTCAAAAAAACCGATTATCCTTGAAGAAGAGATGATACCACTCATCAGTCATCCTTAGAAAATTGCATAAGGCTTCTTTCTTGAGGGATTGAGCGGACGATTGCAACAACAACCCCATTAGTATACATACATACTGAGAAAACCAATATACCACTATTATGTAGATCATGATATGTGCAAGTTCCACATAACATGCTCTCGATACAATATACCCAAATGTGTGTGTAATACTCCTATTATACCATTTAGATACTTTCACATAAGGTTATGCTAGACATACTTGGATCTACTAAAACATGCTTGATCATAATTGTATAGACACACATGAATATACATGGTATAACATACATGGACATACATATCATATTCATGAGGAAACATGGATCACTTAGGTTATCCCTATATTAGTGCATAAGGTATATCCCATAGAGCCAAGAGCATATAAATGCACATATGACACTTTAACCATGTGTTCTTATGGTAGGAGGATCATGATTACACATAATATACATCATACGATAATTCATGAAAATATGTGAGAACAAGAGAATCATATGACAATGGAGCACTTAGGATTAAGTATATGGTAGCACATGTTGTGTGTGCCTCTGTGTGTGTGTATACATATATATATATATACATACATACATATATATATGATGAGCATTACAACATCATGCATTATATGAAACACTTCCATGATGGAACAATTAATGAAAGTAAATGAGGTTACATAATATACTTAGAATCAATAAGTTGTTATCTTTATTTAAAGTGATCATAGAATTCCCTTATACTAATTTCTTGAACAATGGAAAAATTATCCCCTACGGTCTCTTAATACCCATGGAAGTCAACCAAATAAGTGAATGGACATAAATTCTAGCTGAAGATAATAAAGTTGGAGGTTATAAGTCTAACCAAAGCCAAATAATCTCTTATGTTAATTAGACTCTTTAGTATCAATACCACCTATTATATCACCAATATCTAGAGTAGGAAAGGCACTAGGGTAAACTATGATCCTGCTCTAAGGCACCTAAAGGCAATGATAATAAATAAGCCTGAAGGCATATTAACCTCAATAGATAATTGAGGATTAGATAATATAGACTTATCATAATGCTCATTTCACTTTAAGTAACAAATATATTATTAGGTCGAGATCTTATGTCACACCTAGGTCCACAAACCACATCATTCAAATTAGCATGCCATTTTGATCATAACCATAAAAGATTATCACATTATCCATTATTCCCATTAAGGGTAATTTAAAGTGATTACTATATTACTTAATCATTTATGCTGAAAAGAGCAATTAGAATAATAATATAAATTATAGATGTCTAGGACATTATTTGATATCCGTTTATTCTCCTTTTCATTCGTATTTCAAGTCTATTTCAAGGCCTAAGACTAGGGCCAAAGTCATATTTTGATTACTTAACCATATTCTTTCCATCCATTAAAGAACATTCAAATCGATCACTAAGGCCAAGAATAAAGGTCATACTAGTGGTCAATGAAAGTCCAACCTTAATTCATATTATTCATCTAATTATTTAAATAGCTAAGAGAAGTTTATTGTTTAAAACTATGGTCCGTGTTATTTTCTTCTAATCATACTAGATCTTCTAACTTATGAGTTTTCATATTTTAAAGTCAAGGTATAGGTCATCAGAAGTCCATTAACTAGTATTAGGATTTATTATTTAGGTACTACTCAAGAGAAAATCCATTTGTAGGCATCTACTCCTCAAAGTAATTCATGGTCATAAGGAAGGTCAAAGTGTTAGGTTATGGTTAAACATGGTAAAATAAGGGTCCAATGCTACTAAATTTTATCCATCATTTAAATTCAATTAATCTAGATCAACTTATATATACTAGCATCTCATGTCATTATTCAAGCATAAGGAAACTTAAGAGATCAAGTTAGAGGAGAACAGACAAAAAGAGGATGTTCTAGCTGAGACTATTTAATAAGTTCCAAGGAATAATCAAGTTGTCATGATAACCAGTCAATCGGTCTAGGCGCTACCAAACCATCACAACTAATGGGCTGACTCAACTGATCGACTATTCTAGAAACTGATTGATGGGTATTGTAATAGCTCCTAATTTAGTACTTAAAAATATTATTTTTGCAAAAGCATTCATTACAAAATAATGGGTGTTACTACCTCACTCAGCATAAGTTTAGTTTCCTCACCTTCTTTATGCCAAGTGTTATGGCTCACAACAAGTTACATTTAAAACAAAGTAATGGAAAGAAGAGACAATAACTTAGATAAAGGTTATGAATAAATATCCCCTATACAACAATAATAATCAAAATATAATATGAGACATAAGAGCCCAAAGAAAAACTTATGACACTAAAAGTTAGAACTTGAAGGCACGACACCAGTTTGCCTAACTTTTAGACCCAAAAACCCATTCTGAGAATAGAATCTTCTATTAAGGACCTCACTCATCCTCGCCATGCTTATATGCCCCGTGCCACTCCATAGCGTATATACGATCATATGTAAATGTAGTATGACTTCCTTGTAGTAACTCATAATACCTCACAAGGGTAGCATTCTCATATTTCACAATATCACAAAATAATCAAGAAAACATGGTCCAAGCAGAAAGCTCATATAATAATAAGAAAAGATAACTACGTGATATCATATACAACATAAAAGCCTCATGCTCAACAACCAACATACTTCACCATTTCACATATACCTCAAGGAACACAAAATCATATCATGACCCATGACAAGTACGCTATTGCACTAAGGCTCTACTGACCAACAAAACAAATCAATTCCAATAATGAGGATAGGGCATTGAGGCAAATATCAAACCAATAATCTAAATCAATTCCAAATACAAAAAGTAGGGCACTAAGCCAAATACCAAACCAAGAATCAAATACATACCGAGGCCATCAACAAATACTTATTATTTATTTACTCAAGGGGATAAAATTAATGTGGGAACACTAAATTACACCCGGTCATACTGGCACCTAGAGTCACCGCAATACCCTTAGACTATATAAACTAGGGATAATGATGTACTTTTGATCATATAGGCACAACAAGGAAATGCACTAGCCTTAATCCTCCTAGATCACCTAATCCATCCATATTGATACCCCCTAAGAAGTCTGAAGAAATTATTAGAGTATATATATGGCCTTGTTGGGGACACTAAGGCACACCAGCAAAATAAATCAAAGTAAGGGTCAAACTCATCCTTAGGGTAGCTTCCCCTAAAGAGCAACCAATCCCAAAATTGAGATCTTTATTTAAATATTAATGTTTTATGAGGTAATCACAATTGCCATGTAATTCACAATAGTCTCATTTCAAACTTAACTATTTTTCCTTTATTTTTAATTATTCAAGACAACCCTAAGGTCAATAGATTAATCTAAGTCAAAGTTAACACTACAATCAACCTAACAATATACTAAGGTCAGCCTATTCTAACTATTAACATTAAAGCACATTAGGAAAGAAATGACCAAAATGTCGTTAAAACCCTAATTACACATTATTATCCGATATGTACAAAACTTTATTATAATGATAGTTTTTATGAAAAGGTGACAGATGGGATTTATATGCTATTTTCCTAAGTAAAAATGTCATTTATTCCTCGTTATTTTTATAAGATTTAATCTTTTCTCAAGTTTTTATCTTTTGAATAGATTTTGTAGGAAAAGATAAAAAAAAAATAAAAGGAAAATAGAAGGAAAGAATAAATGAAGCATTAAACACATTAAGAGATATTGAACTAATGGAAGAAAAGACTAGAAATGAATAATATACATCAAAGGGAAGCTTTTCTTGAAATTTCATGGAGAAATGACGAAGGAACAAAGAACACGGTACTCTCGTGTTTCCTAAACGCAGGTCATGTTTCCCACCAGAAGATTAAAATCTTAGTTTTCAAAATTCAGAAATAAACAGAGAATGCAAAGAAAAACACGGACTGTGTTTTTCTTAATTTTTATAACCTCTCATACGATTTTTTTCCTGATATATTCTCTGACAATTTTGTAGTTTTGGGGGGTTGGTTTTTGGAGTTCGAAAGTTTAATTCCCTCTTTTTCTCTATTCTCTTTAGAAAACACGTGTACATCACAATTCCAATTTTCTTTATCTTCGTTGCATTCAATTAAAGAATTGACATTCTACAATTCAAGTTGATAATTTCTTTTCCATTCCTCTCTTAATTACCAGTTCTGAATTTTGATTGAATGCAAGTAAATTCTCTTCATTGCATTATTATTTCTCATATTTTTAGTGTTTCATTATTTATTTATTAGTAATCATTAATGTTAATTATAAATTACTACATTCCTTGTGTGTTATTACAATTATGCAGATAGTAGAGTAGATAATATAGGATAGGAGGATTTGAGGACGGAATTAGGTTTCTAATATAATAGCATAATTTGAATTCATGATTCTAGGTGAAATTTAATTGAAGTGATGGACAAAATTGAATGATCTTGCATCATAGATTAAGAATTGAAACTAATTAGATTGATCATCTATCTAGTCTAGATCTTAATCTACACTAGAATAACGTAATTAATACCTAATTGTTAATTAACATGTCTAGAGTAGCAAAAAGATTAATTATTAATCTCGTCTATTAGTTCATATGATTGCATGATTCGAGCTTATGTGATTATGGTCATAGTTGACTGCTTTCCATTTATAATGCTATCATTAATTGAATCTAGCATTCTTAACCTAATTGGTTAGATGATAAATTGAGAACTTATTCAATTTATTAGAATTAAGAGAAAGCAAAGAGATGAATTATTATGAATTTTTAGAGGTCAAGGTTAAATTATTTAGAATCATTCTTTTCTCCATAATTTTTTGATATCCTAATTCCATAATCAATACCTTCCTATCTTTATTCATTAATTTGTGAGTAAAGCGTTCTATTATTTATCCACGGCATAGAACTTAGTGATAGAAGTAAATATTATTGAATAACCGGGGTTTTAATTTCGATTACAAAATTATTGATTATATAGAACTCCTTGTTGATTCGACTCCTTCTTCGCATCTACTACATATTTGAAAATTAGAATTTATTTATTAAATTTGTTGTGGATACGACAGTGCGTCAAAAGGAAAGATAATAACTTAAAACACATTAGCATGTAGGTAATTTCTAAGAATTAGTGATTAGCTATATTATTCTTTATGCATGTAGTTTGCAACTTACATATACAAAACCCCTAATAATACATTTCATGTACGTCATATATTAGATGCAGCACATACATATAGATTTATAACATGATTTGACATTTAGAATGGCATTTAATATCAAGGTACATGCAAGAAAGCAATCATATCTCTAAAGCATATAAATAGTAATTAGCACAAAACTACCTCTAATCATGCTTAAGCACTATCATGTTATATATATTAATCATAGCTAAAACTTACATCAATAGTCATGGAGCACTTGGCCTGGCATGATAAATAATAACTTGACAGGGCTACATACCCTAAAAAAATCCTTGGCATGCATACCAAAACCTTTTACAAATTCCACATGTGTACACTCCATATTTAATAACTAGTCAAATGTATATGCTAACCATTTAATATCATGATTTCATCTTATCACACATTTACATAAAACTTGCATAAAATAAAACCCTAGTATGATTCTAGCCCTAAGCAACCTGTCCATGAGTGAAAGGATATGTTGAACGTATATGTTCACACAAAAATTCTACCATCTCATGAGTGATCAGATTTACCTAAATCTAAGGTAAAGGTAAAAAAATTTTACCTATCTATAATACCACAAGTATTACCTAAGCAAGTAACACTCAAAAATATATATATTTCTATCTAACACAATAAAACAATAAAAAAAATTAACCAAAACAAAATCAATGAACATGCATTATATCAATACATTATCAACATGCATTTATCCTTATAGAATAGTATCAATGCTTTATCAACATGCATTTACCTACATATTAATACTAATAACATCATAATACATATAGTCAAACATAACAGTGAGCACAAAAATCCTAGACTACGAATGGTATCCTTTGAGAAAAAGGCTCCAGTCTATATGCATGCAAATCCTATCTCGTCTTGTCTAAAACTTATGGTAAATCACCTAATAAAAAAAGTAAAAAGCACCATTAAGATTTAATGACATGCTTAGGAGAAATTGATAAAGAAATGGAGGGTGAAATAAAAAATAAAAATAAAAAATTTGGGAAAACTTTGTGCAATAAAAGTGAAGGGAAAAAAATGAAAAGAAGGTTGTGTTGGTGGTGGCTTTTTGATAAAAACAAATGGAGTGAGGAAGGAGATAGTTCATGTATTAAATGTGTTATACACACACATATAAAGGGTGGTGAGATGGGAAGAGAGGAAAAATAGACCCATGTAAGATTGCAGCATGGGTTGCAACAAGTTAATCACGCAATAAGTGGGAGTTAACATATAGGTAGGCATGGAAGAGGGTAGAGTCATTATCTGGGGATAATGTTTAGTGTATGAAAAAAGGGAGAAGAAAAGGAGGTCAGGTAGGTGGAAAAGAAAAATAAAATAAAATAAGGTAATTAGGTTTGGTTTTAAAATTAGATTTACGTTAAAATCATTTAGGTTAGGGTGTTAAGATAATTTAATTAACAACTATCTAAGGTTAGGCTTAAATAAAAGTATTAATAACCTAGATGGGAATGAGAGTTAGGTTAGGAATTAGGATTAAGGATTTAGGTTAAGGTAGAACTATTAATTGCCTGATATTAAAATTAGGTTATGATATTAATTGCTTAATATTATATTTAGCTAAATTTAGGGTATTACATCACTACCCACTTAAAAGAGACTTCAATCCAAAAATCAATAAGTCAAGGTTCTAGAAGAAGAGAAAGAAGATGTAAGGAAATGAGTTTTTATGGATCTGACGCACACTATTGTTGAGCATGTACAAAGGTGCCTCCTCATAGGATAAATAATCATCAAGCTCGATCATTAGGCTTGATCAAGTGGGATGGATTTATGGCGTACCTCCAAGATAAGATATGCAGAAGATGTTATGAACTTGGGCCAAATATTAAGGAAGTACTAGGCAATATGCAACCTCAGCCATCCTATCTAGAATCTTATAAGGGCTAATGTATCTCTAGCTCAACATAACATTCCGACCAAATCTCTCTACCCCTTTAGTGGGTGAAACCCTCAATAGAACTTTATCCCTTGACTCATATCTATCACCACAACACCTCTGATCTGCATTGATTTTCTAGAAACTCTAAGCTACTTTCATTTTATCTTGGATCAGCTAAACCTATTAATTATCTCCTTAATCATCTCTATTCTATGTACAACTATCTCAATAATGTTATTCCAATATAAGGGTGTCTGGCACTTGATTCCATATAGTGTCTCAAATGTGCCATATATATACTAGTGTGATAAATGTTGTATGAGAACTCAACCAAATGTAGACGTTCCTCCCAACTATCTTGAAAGTCCAAAACATAAGCCTATAGTATATCCTCGCTTGTCTGAATCATCCCCTTAGTCTACCTATTTATAACTTAGTGGAAGGTGGTACTAATCCTCAATCTCATGCCTATAGCCTCCTACAACTTCCCCCAAAAGTTTGAAAAAAATCTCAAATCCAAAGTAGAGGCTACATCGGTAGGAATACCATGCCTACTCACCACAAACCTCGTATAAGCACAAGCTAGCTTATCCATATTCATAGTCTACTTAATCAGCACAAACAATATTGACTTAGTCAACTTATCAACAATAACCTAGACTGTGTTGCACCCACTACGAGTCCTTGGTAGCCCACTCAAAAAATCCATCAAGATGAAGTCTCACTTCCACCTTGAAACATCTAACGGGTAAACTAACTATGAATGCCTCTGGTGCTCAATCTTAACCTTTTGACAGGTCACAGACGTTAACACAAACTTTGCCACCTCTTACTTCATTCGAGGCCACCAATAGATCCTCTCGAGATCCTTATACAACTTTTCCCCACCTAGGTGGATAACATACTGAGTACAGTAACCCTCCTCTAAAATCCAATGCATCAAATTCATGGAATGCTGAGGTAAACATCTAAGACCATTGTTGTAAATGCTACCATCTACATGAGTCTAGAAACCCTTAGCTCTATTGTCCTAAATCTTTTACCAAATCCTCTAAAGCTTAGCATCCCTAGGCTATCCTACTCAGATCTCCTCAAAAACCATCGGCATTATTGTTAAGGCACTCATCCGAATCTCTAGGTCACTATGTAAGATCATCTCTATCACCATCTCACCAAGCTCCTCCAGCAACCAACTAGCCACCACACAAGCACTCAAAGAGTGTCATATCTTCCTAATCAAGGCATCTATAATGATGTTGACCTAACCCTTGTGGTAGGTCAATTTGATATCATAGTCCTTCACCAACTCTACCATCTCCTCTTTCTCATATTTAACTCCTTCTAAGTGAATAAATATTTGAGGCTATTATGGTCGCTGAAGAATCTACACTAAGTCCCATCAAAATAATGCCTCCAAACCTTCAACACAATGTTGATTGTTGCCAAATCCAAGTTATGTGTTTTGTAGTTCTACTCATGCTACTTTAATTGACGAGAAACTTAAGCCAATACCTTACCATGTTGCATCAATACACAACCCACTCCATGCTTCAAATCATTAGTGTAAACCTCAAAGCCATTTGATCCTGATGGAAAAGTCAAAATTGGTGTTGTAGTTAAATGTGGCTTCAACTCCTAAAGTACTCCCTTACATACATTATCCCACTGAAATATGGTCATCTTCTTTTCATGGTTTTTCAAGGGATGAGCTACCTTCAAGAATTCCTTATCATAGTGTTTATAGTACTCAGCTAAACCCAAAAAACTATGATCGCCGGGGACACGAGTGGATGCCTTCCACTCAGTAACTCAAAAATCTTCATTGGATCTATATTGGCTGTTTTTTCAAACACCATGTGACCAAAAAATGCAACATCCCAAAGCTAAAACTCACACTTATAGAGTTTGGCATACGACTTATGCTCTCTAAAGAGTGATAATATTGTATGTAGTTGCCATTCATGCTCCTCTCTACTTTGAGAGTATACTAAAATATCATCAATGAAAACCAACATAAACTGATTGAGGAATGGCTAAAAAAATCCTCATCATCAAGCCTATATAAAGATGGCAGGTGGATTGGTAAGTCGAAAAGGCATCACCGTGAACTTATAGTGCTTGCATTGTGTTCTAAAGGCCGTCTTCATGATTTGTACCTCAGCGATGTGTAGCTGATGATAACGTGACCTCAAGTTAATCTTCCAGAATATCAAAGCACCTTGAAGTCAATCAAACAATTAATCAATCCTCAAAAGTAAGTAGCAGTTCCTTACCATCAACTGGTTCAAACCCCAATAATCTATATAAAGACAAAAGCTTCCATCCTTCTTCTTCATGAAGTGAACTGATGCTCCCTATAAAAACACAGTAGGGGAGAATATATCTATAAGCTAATAAATCCTCCAACGGATACTTTAACACCTAGAACTCTATCAGTGCCATTAAGCCAGGTGCCTTTAAAACTGGCTCCACCCCCAATACAAACTCAATAGTGAAGTCCATCTCACATACCAGTGGAAAACCTAGTATCTCCTCTTGAAATATGTCTAGAAACTTTTGGGTAATTGGAATAGCTTCTAATGCTAACATGTCCTTTTTGAACTCTTGAACTCCACACAAATGCATAAGGTAACCCATATGCACCAATGAATATAACGCTTGGGCAAATACGACCTTCACTATAGACCTAAGCTTACATCTCCTATAGGAGACCCTAGCACCCTTGGGTCCCCACATTATGAACTACTCCTATGCACAGTCTATCACCACTTTGTATCTCGCCAATATATCTATCCTAAGGATAATATCAAAGTCTCGAATATCCAACCCAACCAAATCCACTAAGAAGTCTACCCTACCTATCTCTAATGCCATATCAAAGAAGAGCCAAGTGCAATCCAATCTATCCATAGAACACAACATGATAGATATATATACACTAACATATGAGGACAATATAGCTATAAAAAAAATGCAGAAGATACAAAAGATAAAGATGTTCCCTAATCAAATAATACATAAATTAGTAATGAGTGGATGGAAAATGTATCAGTAACCGCATACAGTTGTTGATCTACCTTTGTCTGGCTGATGATCTTCTGATGCCCACCTAACAGTTCTCCCTAGTATCCTCCATGATACCCTCTAGCTTCTTATGTTTTTCCTTCTCCCTAAGAAATGAGTGAGGTCCCTATTGTTTCCTCTTAGCCTCCCTAGGTTGTCCACTAGCCAGGGTAGGTGCCCTTTGCTACTGGTTCTACTATTGTGGCTGGTATGGTCATTATTGATAGGCCTGTTGCTGAGGTATCAATGGCCCCTTCTATTGGAATTGACCCTACTAATGCTAGCAATCAAAAGATCAATGGCCTAACTGACCACATGTCTTATACTGAATAGAAGTGCCCTAGCAGTCTCGCCTAGGATGATCCCAGTCATAGAAATGATATATGAAGCACCTCAGTTGTCCCTTAAATCTACATTACCCACTCATCCACCCCTGATGTTGCAATTGACCACTCTAAAACTAGACCTAATCCCACTATCAGAACCCTAGAGATGTGACTCCCTAGAACTAGATTCTGCCTTTAAAGTCCTGTATCTCTGGCTTCCTCTTTCCCAAAATGGAAGCCTAATCCTATACCATAGTAGCAATGATACACTCCGGCTCATACAATGTGGCCAAGTCCTGAAAAACTAATGCACCCATCATCCTACGAATGCTAAAATAGAGCCCTTACTCTAACCATTAGACCACTATTAACTAACTAGTTGGTGGACCTAGTGCAAACCTCAGTAGCTCCATGAATAGGGCATGGTACTACCTCACTATCATGCCTCCCTGAGTCAACAACATGAACTCCTTCAACTTATCCTTCTTGACACTCTCATCTTAAAAATTAGTGTGGATTTTCATCTTGAATTCCTCCTAAGACATCGGCGATCCTCCCTATTCATGATAACCTACTCACTAGGTGTCGGTGACTCCACGCAAAAAGAAGGTTGGAATACTCACCTTCTGAGCAAGTGGGTAATCAACAACCTCGTATGTCCTGTCCATAACTCGAATCTATCCCTCTAGGATGACCAAGTCCTCATCATAGGCATACATTAGGGCATCATGTCCTACGACCCTCTAAATCCAGTCGTCTCTAATATCCTATTATAGGTAATATAGAGGTGGTGGAGGCAATTGAGGATGAGGTGGGGGCAATAGTGGATGTTTGACGAACTAGAAAAAGGCCTCAAAAGCCTCCTCTAAATGGCCAATGCGACTATAAAGTGCCATGTTCAGCTAGATGCAAGGCAGAAAATGTGTTAGATATTCATTCCTACCTCACTTGTACACATTGCATATAAGCAAATTTAAAAAGCCATCTAAGTTACCCATTCTCAATTCCTCACAAGTTAATTTGAATTTTTCTATAAAATGTGAAATCGAATGATATAATATGATAAAGGATCATTTGAAAACTAAATTTATGAAAATAGAACATAGTAATCAAAACAAAAAAATGTGATATCAACTTATAATACTCCAAAATTTACAACTAAATTTTTTATTTTGAGCGAAAGCATAATACAAAAATAACTAGGTTTTACCGTTGTAATTAACATAAGGTTAGCATACCAAACCATACTTATGTCAATCACAAGGTAAAATTAGTTAGAGTGTAAACATGATAATTAAAAAACAAGAAAGATTTCATAACATAACTATAATGGAGATTAACTTAGAGTACAATATCTAAAAATACGACAAATCTAAGAGTCTAAAAAGGTATATAAGTAAAACTATCATGCGGATAATATGACTCTATGCCAAAAACCCTAATACAAAAATTACTTAACCCCATACAAAGCACCATAAGCTACAAAGTTTTGCAGCGGGTCCTCATTGACTTGCACATATACATTAGGATCATATGCTCATAGGACTAGGAAATAACCATAAAAAAGATGGTCAATACTTTACATATTAAGCAATGTTACAATGTAGTTGAGTAAAGAATACAAATAAAAAGTAAGTATACATGCAAGATACATAAAACAATACAGGGTGATTACTAATCCAAGTCTCTATATTAGATATAGCAAATTTCATTCTCTTATTTAAGTTGTGTTGAGGGACCCCACTAGTCATAAAATAGTGGAATAGTCAAAAGCACCTCTGATGAACAACACACTAAGCCACTATTATTATTCGGTGGAATAGACCCAATACCTCACAGGAAAAAATACACTCAAGCCACTATTCTTAAATAAGTTGTACGGTTTGAAATATCTCTCAAGGATAATACACCTGGTCCACTATTATCTTCCACTAGAATAGACCCAACACCTCATTCTTGACTCATCTATTTTTCAACTTAAATAGTTAATATCTTATTCATTAATATCAAATCATATTATCATTCACATCATACAATCAAATATCGGTACCGCAATTGCGTATCTGCCGCAATTTCGCGGTTTTCGGGTCAGCCGCGACGCGAAATTCCGAAATTGCGGCCGATACAGAAAATCACACATTTATCGCCGCGATATCGGCGAAATTTCGGATATCGGCCGATATTTTACCGATATTGGCCAATATTTACCGATATTGGCCGATATTCACTGATATTTGCCGATATTTGTTGTGTAAAATAATTCAAAATTCACGCCGCGACAACCGCGATATAGAAAATATCATTCGCGACACCCCGATACCGCGACACCGCGACCGCAACCGCAATCGCGACCGTAACCGCGGTTTTATTGTATGATTCACATTCAGTTTAACACCCCACTATTCTTAATTTGGTGGAATGGATTGATGCACCTCTCAGGTAAAAACCCACTTGAGCTGCTATTATCATTCGGAGCAAATTGCCCAATAAACACCTTGGCTCAACTCATGTGATTTTTCACTTTAAATGAATAATTTCTTATTTATGATTTGTTTTATAGTTAGAAAGAATAATTAAAGCAAGTAAAAAGCAATCACATAGATAAAAAGGTTGTTCTCAAGGGTTTAGATCCATAAACTTTCTAAGAAACCCTCTTTTAACTTTTTAGGCAGAAGCTCATCTATATTGCTATTTTATCCACCAAATTTAGTATCTTGTTCTCAAATATTATTATTATTAACATACCCAAAATTCAAGACCTAACTCTAACACCTTACACATATGATAATATTACTATCTTAAAAGTTACTATTTACAATGCTTACAAAACCCTAATTTCACAAGTATGTTATAGCTATTTCTATAAGTCTCATATAAGTACCAAATTTAATATATGTTCCTAAAATATCAATATTAACAACATATCCAAAATTTGAAGTCACACTCTAACGTTTTACACATGTGATAATAACATCTCTATTTTAGGGTTATTATTTCTAAATTAAGTCATTTTCTTATTTCGAGGGACTTATGCAATTCATGATTACTCCAACCATTTCATATAACATCCTTAGAATATTTTAAATCATCTAACACATTAAAATACCATAATTCCTATATTAAAACCATATTAACCAAAATGTCATTTTAGGTATCTTATGGTATCATTATTACCAAATCCTCTATTTATCACCATAAATCTTAAATACTCTTTTCTCACTTACCATGCCATAATAATCCCCTATTACAACAAAATATCACATCAATCCACTTATGTTTTCCACATAAAATATTATTATAATAATATAACATGCTTCTCAACTCACACATATTTATCACATATTAGCATATTCTCATATCAACACATTATCAACATGAATTTATAAACATAATAACAATAATAATAATAATAATAACATAATAACACACATAGTTAAACATAGCACAAAAACCCTAGAATATGAATAGTATCCTTATCAAAAAAGGCTCTAGTCTCTATACACGTAAATCTTATCCTGCCTTCTCTAGAACTTTCAAAAAATCACCTAAGAAATTATTAACAAAAAACCATTAGAATTTAATGAAATAATTAGGGGAAAATGAAAAATAAGTAGAGGCTAAAAGAAAGGAGGGAAACCGAACCAATTCAGGAAATCTTTGCATAACAAAAGGGAGGTGATCGGTGGGATGTGCTAAGGAGATGGGTGGGGCAATGATAGTTTGTGTAATTAATAAGGGGTATGCACCAGTATAGGAGGCCGAAGAAGGGTGGTATGCTATGGTGATTTTGGCCAAACAAAGGTGGTGGGCTACGATTAGTTTGATCAGATGGAGGTGATGGGTTGCGGTGATCTTTGTTAAGGGTGGTGGGAGTATTATGGTAATTTTTGCTAAGGAAGCGAGTAGGAATAGCAGCTTTGGTCTATGGTAGGGGTGTTGTTTTAGTGTGGATTACTGTTTATCAAGGGAGGAAAAAAATGGGGGTTTGGTGGAAATTTTGAGGCTTAGGGGGTGTTGTAGTTATTTTTGTCGGTGGTATGGACGAGGGTATTGTTAAGGTTGTCAATTCTTGGGGTTTGTGATCAGTAGGGGCTGCCAATGGGGGTGTTAATAGGTTATTTTGGCAATTGCAAGGATGAGGGAAAAGAATAGAAAGATGGTTGCATTGGTGATGGTTTTTTGATAGAAAAATAGATGGAGGAAGGAGGTAGTTTAGATGTTAGATGTGTTATATACACGAGGCATGCATGGATGCACGCACGTTGAGGGAGGTGAGATGAGAAGAGAGGGAAAACAAACACATGGATGATTAGGATAAGGATTATAATAAGTAGATTAAAAAAAGGAGTGAGAGTAATGAAATTCATGTATGGATAGGTATGGTAGAGGGTTGAGTCATTGTCTAGGGGTAATGTTTTGCGTAGGATAAATGGGAGAAGAAAAGGAGGATGGGTAAATGGGAAAGAAGTTAATTAGGTTTGGCTTTAAAATTAGATTTAGGATAAAATCATTTAGGTTAGGGTATTAAGATTCTTTAATCACAACTTATTGGGGTAAGGTTTAGATTAAAATATTAGAAATTAAGATTAAGGAGTTAGGGTAAGGTAGAAATATTAATTTCTAGAAATTAGAATTAGGTTTTGATATTGATTACTTAGGATTAGATTTATATAAAATTTAGGGTATTAGAAAGGCTCACGTTGCAATCCTTAGCAATGTGAGGTCTTCACACTAAAAGGGGGCATAATATGAATATCTCAAATAGATGAGAAGGAGAAACATACAAAGGCATGCAATAAGGAGGCCTCAGTGCCAGAGGTTCATGAAGCAAGGAAAATGGTAACAAATAGGCAATTTATGTGGAGCTTGGACACAAGGGGAGTGCAGCAACATGAGTTTCTCACATTACCAAGGGGGAGAAATGTGAGTTGAGCACACAATGGAGGAGGAGAAGCACGAGGTTGTAGGTTTCAATACAAGTGGCTTAGATAGAATATGCAAAAGAGAAAAGGAGAAGGTTAGGGAAGGCTATGAATGGGAGCTCAGGAGAAAGGGGAGAAGTGTGCAAATGGAAGGGAAAAAATGTTTGCTAGATTAAAACACAAAAGTGAGGGAAGAAGGAGGGGTTAAGTGGATAAGTTAAAGTGCAAAAGAAAAGGTCTAAGTGGTTAGTGAAGAAGGTGGACATGCAAGGGAAATGTTACGTGCATGGGGTATGCAAAAAAAGGTGGCATGCAAATGGAACATGTTGACACGTTCCTACCCACAAGTGCATGGGGTCAGAGTAGTAGTTAAGGTTGATCCCACTGACATTGGTGAATGACCACAAGGACAATGATAGAACATAGCTATGTATAGACTACGAGATGATATGAAATAATAAATTGTAAGCTAAAATAACTAACTAAGCTAAAAAGGAAGGAAAATAACACTCAATTGACTCAAGGAAATAGAAGAGCTAAGGTTCTGGTTCATCGCCCTTGATCCTCACATGTCATCGAATATCACATCAAAAAATAATTCAACAATCATAATCAATCATGCCAATAAGGATAGAAAGTGTTGTGCTTTCTCAAGCCACAATCACCCTATTACATATCTATGGCCCTAACTATCTCTAGCTTAGAGTTTAATAGAATGTAATCCATTAAAATCCACAAATTTTCCTCCTTTATTGTTGTAGAGGTTAAATCGATCGTCTCTCGGCCTACAATTTAATCTCCAGTTGTGCTATTGGGTCTAATACCGGATTATCTCTCGATCACACTAGTATTTCCTACATCAAAAATTAAAACTTGGCCATGGTTCATCAATCCGTCAATCAATCAATAACACAACACATAGATCATGAATTGAATAAAAAAGGATGTAATAATTCAATACATTCGGATTGGGAGAAACTCCTCTTCACCTTAGCACAAGATCTAGCCTATCAAATTCATAGCAAGAATATTAAAAACAACTATAGATTCCATAGATAGAGAAAATATTATTAGATAATACCCTTGATGTTCACAAATTCTTACAAATATTTAACTTCTTGCACCTAGGTCTCTAATTTACAAGAGAGATCTTGATGAATGGGGGAAGAGGATGGAGAAGAGAGAAGAGAGAGAGAGTGGAGGCTACTTAAAGAGAAGATAGAGAGAGTGGAGGTTGATTTCATGAGAAATTAGAATGAGAGTTTAAATACTACTACCTCTCGTCCTATGGTATTAATAAAGATGGGCTTCCCATGTCAGCGTTGACAATGCTGGGTATTTTGACCGTACATTTTTCATCATAACTCTAATTAAGCTGATTTTTGATACCTTGGAATGCTATTAAAAAGATATACAACTTTGGTGTTGAAAGATTCTCTGAATTCAGATTTTTTCCAGGTCTAAATTCCATTTCTTTCAGGCCCATATACTTTAAATATGCATTATTGCTTACATTTTATTCCAGAATTTACATTTTAGCTCTAAATCTCTTTCTGCTTTAACTTTTACTCCTCTTTGCTCCTTTTTTCTCCTTTCTTCTATATTTAAGCTTTTTCTTTTTTCCATCCTTCATGATTTTTTTTGCTTGAGATCCTGTAAATTTTCATAACACAAAGGCAGTAACAAGAACAAAAAGGGAGAATTCCAACTAAAATTTGAGGTAAAAACTCTTATAAACCCTAGGAATAAGATGCAAAAGTCACACTTATCACATGTAGGGGTGGATGTAGAGAAGGAAAAAATTACAAAATAGTTATGGATTCTAGTTAGAGTAACCAAACTTGAGGAAAAACTTCTGGTTAGTAAAGCTCGGGTTCCACAGTTTAACAAACGTAGGATCAGGTCCATACTTGGGTTAAAAACTAATCACCCAAATTCAATTAAATGTTAGCCTAATTAAATTTATTCCTAACTCATTATAATAATAGAAATAACAATAACATATTTAATATATAAAATATGTTAATAATTATCATAATAATTATCCTAAACTAAATTGATAATTAGGGTTTCTAAACTAGAGTTTCTACAAATAGGTATTAGAGGTATGGTTAAATAGGTTGATAGGTCTAAGTTAAGACTAAGATTGTTGGCCTCATAGGTTAACTAATCTATCGGTCTTCCAAACCCACCAATATATCCTAAGAACCAATTAATGGGCCATGGTAACTAGTTAATTTGTCTCTTTGACCTGTCGATCAATTGCACAGACCAGCTGATTAGTCGAGGTGAAAATAGCCCATTTTATGCACATTCACATATAATAATGTTCTTCAATTTTTTCTTATTCAATCTAAACATCAATCATAGATCATATAAGGTTCTTGAAAAGTAATATTCATGGATTAACATGTGAACATCTAAATCATGCTTAGAATCTAGCATACTAAAATCATGCTTTCACTTTTACCAAAATCATCAAAAGAACTAAACAGTATTATATCATGTTCTCTCATTCTATAAACTTATGTAAAACAAACTATACATCATGCTAAGGATGCTAATGATGTTGAAATTATCCAAATTCCAAAGGTAACCACAAATTTAAATTATACCCATGAAGTTATTATAAAGAAGATTTCAATTTAGGTTTTTCTACCTATTATTTCATTTATTCAACCTTAGCACGCTCAAACACATTTTCATCTTTAAGAATCTTGCTTTCACATAAACACGGAACATAAAATTCACTTACTCATAACATTTCCCATGAAATAGGGAAGGTAATGGTTTATCTCAATAAAACTTAACAAAACCCACCAAAAGAGCAAAAGTCATTCCCAACTTGAAAATCCAAACCCCTCCAACTCATGAACAACTTAAGGATAGGATTAAAACTTAGTAAAGCCCTTAAAATTTCACAAGAACAAAAATAAAACTTGGAGAAAATCACAGAGAATCATCTTCTATAAGAGAAACAAATAAATGAAGAAGAAAAAAGATAATCCTTTACTCTTTTCTCAAATCTAACCCTATCATGTTTAAGAGTAGAATAAAGAGTTAGATGAAGTATTAGAAAAGGGAAGAAAGATCACCAATGTAGAGTAAAGAATGAATGTTATCAAAGAAAATGTGGAGAAAATAGAAAGACTCAGAGGTTGGGGAAGAAGGAAGAAAATGGAGGCTTTGGCTTGCAAATGTTGAAGGTTTTTTTGTAGGAAATGAAGGGTAAAAGGGTTTATAACTCAAAACCCAAAATCCTAGCTCGATTCTAGGCATCTATATGTAGATTTAAAATATTAAAGGCTAACGTTTTACCCTTATGCCCAAATGGTGTAAAAAAAAGGTTTTGAAGTTCTGTACTACCAATTTTTCATAATCATGGTAAGGCAAATGGGTCAAAAGAGAGAATGAGACAAGATCATAATATATTTTGAAGTTGTAGGGACAAATGTTTCCATTTTGATGATGTAAAATAGAGTGAGAGAAATGGATAAAGGAAGATAATGCTGATGAGGTCATAAAAGTGACTTTTTGAAGATCAACCCCAAACAAATTTACTGTAAATAAGTAAAATATGTTAGGAAAGCTCAAATGATTTTTAATGTTTGTAAACAAACTACCCAAAATAAAATCATGAAGCTACAAAATTCCTAGAAAAATATTCATAGTAAATATCATGCTTGAAGAATAAAAAAACTCAATCAAACCAGTCAATTCATACCCTAAATCAATAAATTGATTCACCTAGTTTCATAACACCATTATAAGAAATGGACCAATCGATCCATACTCCAAACCTATTAACTAGTTCCCTAAAAATTACTTGCCCTCTAAATTTTAAACCAATACCAATCTTTAGACACACCTCTAGACTATGAATAAACACACTTAGATCATAATCAAATACATAGATTAACACACATTAAAGACTATCAAAAATGGAAAATTACATCACAAGCACAAAGAGATAGGGAGAGAGATGATCTCTGTATCAAGGCTCTTTTTATCATGAAAGGGCATTTCAGTGAGCCATTGATAAAGAGAGAGTAGTCTACTAAATTAGCGCATCCCATCACAATCTTATTATTATAACTAATATTATTTTTGGAATTATTATTATTCTTATTGTTTTTGAAATTAACGTTATCATTTATTTTATAAATTAATATTTTTGATTATTGAAACATAAAAATTGTATATAAAATAATAATAGAAATAAAAAGAATGAAGATTGATAATAATGGTGGGATATAGATTAACTAGATTATATGTTTTAATATTATATAGAGAATCATTAATGTGGTAAAAACATGATTGAAAATCAAACTGGAAACAAACTTTTATTTTGATATTGTATATTGGTTAAATAGTAAAGTTAATTCTCAAATGGAGATCACCATTGTGGGTGGTCTTTACGTGGCGTATGGGATGTTATGTTAGTTGGGCCATGAAATGAAAAGGAGGATACGGATGAGATAGGGAAATGTGACATGTTGAGGGAAATTTTTATTATGCAGTTGTAAGCATTTTATAAGGTCCACCCTAGGTGCTAAAGAGTGAGATATTTTTTTTTAAAAAGAAACTATTATCCAACACACATTCCTCCTTTAAACTCCTCTCATTTCATTATCTCCTCATCTTCTTTCTTCTTGTCCCCTTACTTCATCTCCTCCTTTCTCTATCTCCTTTTTGTTACTAGTTGTCGCCCTTAACATCACCATTGTGACTCATGAGAGATTTACAAATTTTATATATGAATACATCTTCAAAATTGATAAGGTCCACTATCTAAATCCTTTTAATGTTTTCTCCCCAAGCACTCAATCTCATCCAAGGGAAAAAAATTGATGCTAATAAATTTTTTCTTCGAAGATCAATTTATAATGATGATGGGACTAAATTAGTTTGATTAACTTCTAGGTGTTTGCAGGATCAAGATCATAAAAGACCAAATGCGAAATCCCCTATAACTTCTCTTATGTCTCTATAAAAGGAAGCAGGAGTAAAACATTAGCAATTATTATTTATAATGAGTATTTTGTACTGATGTATTTTCTTCTTTAGGTAATATATATCAAAATTTTGGTTGATATTTAATTAAGTATGAGTTGATGTTTTTTCTTCTTTAGATTGATGTTTATTTAACTTTTTCTCGATTTTTTTCCTATGGCTTGATAATTTTTATACTTCTTATTGATGTTTATTCGTGTTCAAGTTGATTTTTTTCTTCATAATGTTGATGTTTATTTTTGTGAGATTTGAATGGGTATTTTCTACACACCATGACATTATGTTAATCATGTAGGTGTTGGAGAAGTTTAATGTAGAATTTTGAATACTGTGATAAACACAAGGGCTCCATGTTTATTAACATAGTCCATGTTTATTTAAAGAATTTGTTAATGTGAGTTTTGGACAAAAAGTTAAGAGTAAGAAAATAAACACTAGAGATCAAATTTTCCAAACACATACCGTATTTATTTCTTATTTTTAAAACATGTTTTGCCCTATAGGGTGTTTTCTAGTATAAAAAAGATATGAGAAAACTATAACCGTCAAGTCATACATCCTAACTTCTTCTTCTTCTCCATAGGATTATAGAATTATAAATTTGAGTAATTGATTGATTGATTTGTTTAATAATCTTGTAATTACATAGGAGGACTTATAAATATCTCTACTTTTCCCTTTATTGTTCTATTTTGTGATTAAATCATCAATTGTTCATCATCTTGTTAATTTGGATTAGTGTTTGGATACATTCAATCAATGTTATTTTGCAATAATTTGGTATTAGAGTTGTGGTTATTAAAGATATTTTGTAATCAAGATGGATACAAGATTTGATACTGAGAAGTTAAAATGGTCTGTCAATTTTAGATTATGGAAATTGAAGATATGGGAGATTTTGATTTAGAACATATTGAAAAAAATATTATCTAGTTATTCAAATAAGCTAGATTTGATAACTTATGAGAGATTTGAAGAGGCAGATATGAAGACCCTCTCTACCATACAAATGTACTTGTCGAACGAGGTATTGTGGGAAGTGCCAAAAGAAAGCAACAGCGAATGCCTTATTGTAATGGATGAATTTGAAACTTGAGTCATTATATATGATGAAAAATTAGTTGCTATTGAAGAATCAACTTCATGATATAAAATTAAGTGAGTTTCAATCTTTGAAAGCTCATTTGGATGAATTTGATTCTATTGTAATGGAAATGCATAACATAGAAGTCAAATTAGATAATGAATATTTGATCATTATGCTATTATATTCTATGTCTACTATTTTTACGCATTTTTGGGAGACTATGTTGCATGGAAAGGATGATTTAGTCCTTAAGGATGTGAAATATGACCTACTATAATAGGAGTTGATTGATAGTCAATTATCTTATAGCAGTACTTTGTGGGGACTCACACAATGAATAACTAGTAGTTAGGGGGATGACACATGAACTGATGTCTAGTGACCATAAGAACTCTAGATCTAAACAAAGAGTTGGTAGAAGAATGTGACATGCTATGGGTGTCATAAAAAGGGGCAAATTAGGAAAATTTATCAAAATAGGAAGCCTAATGATAAGTCCGATGAGTCATCCGGTACGAAGGTTGATGATGCTATAGCCTATGATGACAGTGATGGAGATGTGTTGATAGCCACTATTAGGCATACCAAGATCAGTGATAGATGGGCCTTGGATTCTAGGTGTGATTATCATATACGTCCCAACTGGAGTTGGTTTTAGATGTTCAAGGCAACTCAAGGTGTAGTTATCTGGATGGTTAATGATGTTGTTTGTAAAGTTGTTGGGATTGCGGCAGTGAATGTGTGGATGTATAATGGTGTGGTCAGGACACTATCCAATATGAGATAAGTCTCTAAGATGACCAAGAACCTCATCTCTTTGAGTTCCTCAGATTGTAATGGGTATTGGTGTATTATTAAGGATGGTACCCTGAGAGTTAAAAAAGGGGCTCTGGTGGCTATGAAGGGAAAGTAGGTTAGGACGCTATATGAGTTGGTGGATTCCACTATTATAGGGATGGTTTTAGGGAAATCACCAAAGTTGAAAGACTAGGATGTTTCAAGACTTTAGCACATAAGGCTGGGACACATGAGTATCAGGGATCTTACAAAGCTCTCTAAAAAGGGGCTGCTAGATAGATAATTTTCAAGTACTATAGACTTCTGCGAGCATTATATTTTTGGTAAGCAAAAGTAGGTTAGCTTTTTAACAACTAAGCATAGTATGAGAGTACCTTTTAAATATATCCATTCAGATTTATGTGGTCTAGCAATAGTGGTTTCCATAGGTGGTTTACAGTACATGCTCACATTTATTAATGACTTCTCTAAAAATATATGGGTGTATATCTTAAAGCATAAGAATAATGTGCTTGGTATTTTCAAACACTGGAAGACCTTAACAAAGAAGTAGACTGGGAAGCAACTTAAGTATTTGAGGACAAATAATGGCCTTGAGTTTATTGAGTAGGATTTTAGTGATTTCTACTAAGATCATAGGATAGTGAGATACCACACTTGTGTTAGAGACCATAGTAGAATGGGATTGATGAGTGGATGAATAGGATCCTATTGGAAAAGGCTTTTTGTATGTTATCATAAGGAGGGATAGGCAAAGAGTTTTAGGCTCCGTTTGGATTGGGGTGAATTGAGGTAGGGGTAAACATTAAAAATTAACCTAGGTGAAGGGAATGGAGGTGAATCGGAGTGAATTGGGGTGAATATTTTAAAAATAATGTTTGGATGATATTAACCTAACCTAGGTGAATTGGGGTGAATGTTTTAAAATTTTTGTTTGGAATGAGGTGAATGAAGGCTAGAAAATAAAACAAATGACATTTATACCCTTGTATTAATAAATAAGTTTCTCATATAATAAACTTACCTAATACCACCACTACTATCACCACAACCACAACCACCACCACCGCCACCACCACCTCCACCTCCACCATAACCTTCATCACAACCACCACCACCACCACAATCACCACATCCTCCTCCTCCACCTCCACCACCACCAACTCCTCCAGCACCACCACTCCTACCCCACCACTTCCTCCTCCTCCACCACCACCACCACCTCCACCTCTACCACAACCTCCATCACAACCACCACCACCACAACCACCACATCCTCCTCCACCACCTCCAGCACCACCCAACCACCATCTCCTCCTCCTCCTCCACCTCCACCACTGCCAACTCCTCCACCACCAGCACCACCTCCACCTCCACCACAACCTCCATCACAACCACCACCACCACAACCACCACATCCACCTCCACCACCACCGACCACCTCCTCCTCCTCCTCCACCTCCACCACCACCAACTCCTCCACCACTTCCTCCTCCTCCACCACCAGCACCACCACCTCTACCTCCACCACAACCTCCATCACAACGACCACCACCACCACCACAACCACCACCACCCCACCACATCCTCCTCTTCCACCTCATCCACCACCACCATCTCCATCACAACTCCACCACCTCATCCGCCGCCACCACCACCTTCTCCTCTAAATTTATTTATACACACACATCTAATTTGGAAAGATGTGAATATTTTACCTTGAAGAAATTATAATTTGGAAATGTGCTGAACATGAAAGTTGTAGATATTTCTATTATATTTCCAAAACATCAAGAATCAGCTCGATCGAAGGTCAGATGAAGAAGTTGTAGCCGAAATACTAAATATTATCAAAGTTGGAAAGAAACACGGGGGGCGTGTTTATTAACACAGTCCGGGTTTTTTCGTCAGAAAATTCCAGAGAGGCAGAAAATAAACACGGGGGAACTGTTTTTATTAACACGGTCCATATTTTTTTGACAGGAAATTCTAGAGAGGCAGAAAATAAACACGGGGGAACTGTGTTTATTAACACGGTCCGTGTTTTTTTGTCAGGAAATTCTAGAGTGGTAGAAAATAAACATGGGGGTACCATGTTTATTAACACTGTCCATGTTATTTCGCCAGGAAATTCTAGAGAGCTAGAAAATAAACACGGGGGTACCGTGTTTCTTAACACGGTCCGTATTGTTTCATCAGGAAATTCCATAGAGGCAGAAAATAAACACGGGGGTATCGTGTTTATTAACATGGTCTGTGTTTTTTTGGTCAGGAAACTACATTTTGTTTCTGTGAGAGGCAGAAAATAAACATGATGGTACCCTTGTTTGTTTGAATTTTTATTGACCAGATTGGATATTTGATTTGGAAAAAAGATCAAATTGATTATTTACTTTTTCAGATCGGATAGCTTCGGATGTTGGTCCAACTACTTCACAGATAAATATTTTTTTTATGAATAAAATAAATTATATATAACACATTGAAGAAAGGCACCCATCATCTTTCATTAGAAAAAAAACTTAATAAGTTAAAGGGAATCCATCATCGTACATTCAACACAATGTTACTAAAATCAAAAGATGTCCATCATCATCTACATTATAAACCCAAAAGGTGCACAAGATGTTCATCATCTTACAATAGTTTCACTGTCAACAAAGATGATGTCTTCATCCTACAAGACATCTTAATTCAAGTGTTTTACCTCATGAAACTACACATAAGGGCAAGGTTCTGATTCATCAATGATTTGTACTTGCACCAATAGAAGCCATAATGCAGACCGACGTCGCTCTAAGGGATATGCATTTAGCAACTCATAGTCTGCACAATTCTTTGAAAGATGAAAAGAAGCCAACATCGTGTACCTTGGATCAAAGTCCAGCTCCTCAACACACTTAATAGCCTCAACTGGATCAATACGTGAGCGTTTTTCCATAACCGTAGCAAACTTCTCTACCTGTGCACTTAACATATCAGAACATGCTGCAATAAATGTATCAATATTCCTCTTACCCTTGCTGCATTTTCCATACCCCGCACCTACATGTGGTACACTTGCATTACTAGCATCTGAAACATAATCTTGAGTAGAATGAGGTGGAGTCCTAGAATCAATACCAAATGAACTAAACCCCTCAATGTGAACTTCATCTTGTGAGACCATATTATTAATATCTTGAATCATGCCACTAGATCCTCCATGTTGTTCTACAGCTTCCTTTCTCCTTACTCTTACTTCAGTAGCAGTTACAACATTATCCCCGGTTGCCCTATCCTTAAAAAATAGCTCTTCTAATTTTTCGTAAAAGGGAACTATTCTACCCTTCCACTCTGCAGCCTTTGGATTACTTTATGACAAACAAACAAACAAACAAACAAACAATTAAACAAACAAACAAAGTGAATTAAATCGCAACACTTAACAAATGTAGATGATGAACACCATATAAAAAAGAATAAAACCTTATGAAAAAAAAAGAAAATAATTCCATACACTCCTCAATTAGTTGATTCCACACTTCCTCTTCAAGATCCCACATTTGAGTGGTAGGATTAAAACCCTAGCCACTTTGTGAAACATTTCGGAATATGTCATAACATTCAAAAAATTTTCCCTTCAAATATTTTATCCTATTGCGAAATTGTTCCTTATTCCATGAGGAGTTGGGAAAATTTTCTTCAAGCTCTTTTAACACGAAATTATAAGCTCCCGTAGTAAATGTGCCACCGGGACGATTACCTATACGCATCTGATGTAGCAAAGCATCAAGAAGAACTCCATCCATCTCGCGTGTCCAAATGTTTCTCTCAACTTGACGAGGGGGCATGGTTGAATCTACCAAAAAAAAAAGGATGACAAATACAACAAGTATGCAAATAAAAAAATACACAAGTAATTAAGGGACATTTAAAACAGAGCTTTAATATTTAAAAAAATAAAGACATATGTTCCATGGCGTGTTTAAAGTAGAATACAATATATCGTAACAAAACAACAAGGTTCTCGCAATTCAGTACACATAAAATAGTACATTTGTTCAAATTACATAAGTGAAGAGAAATGCTTATGGGTTATAATCTCTCCACATCGCCACTACTGTGGAATTTCTTATAAACTCTCCTCTAGCAGCATCTCCTTCTTCTGTAAGATCATCAAACCTATTTTCCCACTCTCCATCATTGCCATCAGCAAGTTCTTGATCCACTTCTCTAATTATAGTTTCATCCGGATCAACACCCATTAGAAAGTTATGCACAATACAACATGCTAGTATAATCCTTGTATGTGTATATACATCATAATGGGGCTCATTTGCACTTGCCATAATTGGAAAACACTTTTTTACAACACCAAAAATTCTTTCAATCACATTTCTTAAAGAAGAATGACGTAAATTAAATAACTCTCGCGGAGACCTTGGTGGATTATGTGAGTACTCTTTCAAATGATACCGCTCTCCTTTATAAGGTGGAATTAAGCCACTCATTACAGGAAACCCAGCATCACCAATATAATATTTACCTAAAAAAAAGGCTAAAATGTTAGATGATTTTCAATAAATTAAGTAAAAAGTATTTGTTAAGAATGGCAACATAGTTACCATGTGGGATTTTGAGGCCATATTGTCATCTTAATGCATCTTTTAGTATTCGAGCATCAGATGTTGTTCCTTCCCAACCAAATAGAACATATGTAAATTTTAGGTCAAATGTACAAGTTGCTAAAGGTATGCTCATAATCATGAAGTATGAATCGTAATACCCCAACCCCCTCTGATGGAGATGTCACAACGCAAAACACCACTCTGATGAATCGTAACACCCCACCCCATTATAGATATCACCGGAACTGAGAGATCCACCATGCAGACGTCAAAATATCCAAACCTCATCCCCATCCGACCACCTGCACCCGAAATCACCCAAATCACTAGTACCAACCGTCACCCCCTAAAGTCGAAACCCTTGCTAAGGGGCAGCCCCTCCCTGGCAAGAAGTTCAGAGGGGAAGAAGTGGAGTGTAGAACAGTTCAAGCAGGCAGGAAGTTAAGTCTTTACTGTGTTTGTAGACAACCTTGCAAAAGGGATACGGGCAGAGGAGGTTAAGGAGCTGTTTGAGGAGGCAGGGATTGTAAAGGAAGTGTTTATTAGCAGGAAGGATAGGAAGGCGACGAACCTGCACTTTGGATTCATAAGATATGGTAGTGAAGGGGAGGCAATGGAGGCGGTGAGGAGGTTTAGTGATATGAAGCTTAAAGGCATACGGCTGTATGTTCGCAGGGCCCTGTTTGGGAAAGAAGAAAGAGGGCAGGGGCAGAGCCAAATCAGAGGAGAGCAGAGATCGAAGGAAAGATGACGCACACAGCAAGGAGGCGGATGGCATGCTGCGAACAGGGATGGAAGAATTTTTGGTATGGTAGTCAGAGGTGGGGAGAGATGCATGTAGGGGGAAAGGAGGAGGGTTATACGCGTTCAAGTAGAGGACGCCTCATGGGAATGGCTAGTCAGGAGCGTGGTGGTGGAATCCATTCAACCCTTCATTCCAGATATCATTATTCCACAGATCATGACGGACTGGCATTATGCAACGAAGGTACGTGACTTAGGACATTTTAAGCTATTAATTACCTTCGAAACACTTGACGGTAGTGTAATGGCCTTGGAGGAGGATAGTTTGTTGAGAGATACCTTCCCAATCGTGAGGAGATGGAGGGAGGAAGATTCATGCGTTCTGCGGCGAACATGGATAGAAATTCGAGGGCTGCCTCTAGTAGCGTGGAGGGAGGAAGTTTTGAGATCTGTTGCAGCTCCATGGGGTAGGTGGGTCTTCTGGGAGGAAGATGTGGACTTTGGCCTATCCATGGAGACCACAAGGGTCCTTTTTGATACTGATCGAAAAGAGGAAGTCCAGGAGGTGCTAGAAATGCAGCTGGGTGAGGCGGTGGTAGTGGTAGTGGCAAAAGAGATAGGGTAGGGGCATGTACCGTGGTAGAATAAAAGAAAAGAATACAGGGAGGGGTGGACAGATTCCTTGTCGACCGGAGATAGTGGTGATCGGCAATCTAGCCAAGCCTCCAAGGGTGAAGGGAGCTACGCACGTGACTCGGCTCATGTAGCCATGTAGGGCGCAGTTTGCGAAGGGGCAGAGATGTTGGGGATTGTCGGTAGAGTGAGTAGGGAAGTGGAAAAGACGAGGGATAGGGTGGCAGGTGTAGGTTATCCTCGAGAGTTGATAGAGAGGCGGGATATTTCCGAAGCTACGTCGGCTGGGAGTGGGCATAGGAATTCGAAGAGCCAGGACCTCGAATAGGGGGACAAGCCCACGCAGAACCCACAAACCTACACAGTGGAACAACGAGCAGGGGAGAAAGAAGGACGGTACAAGATGATTGGGAAGCTGAAGGGTGAGGCTAAGAATAAGGGTGGGGAGGTAGGCTGGGATTCTCTCATAGGCTACCATTCACTTCCCGAAAAGAGGGAGGTCTGCTATGACGGCGGTATGGGCACACGCCGAGAGTGGGGGGAGGTAGAATTACTAAGTAATATGAGAGGTAAAATGCCCATGTTTTTGGGAAAGGAGAGGGAGCAAAGTTTGATGGGAGAGATATTATTCCCGGAATTAATGATTGGGAATGGAGGGAATGCGGTGGGAACCGAAGGAAGCTGTGGAAGGGTTGAAGTAGAAGGAGAAATTGAAGTAGTAAGAGTAGATGACCTGTCCACAATGGATAAAATAAGTAGAGAGGCTTCCAAAGGGAAAATGAGAAGGTCGTATCGTGATTACTCGAAGGAAATGGAAGAGGAAGATGCGGTGTCGCTAAAAACAATCCTTGCTTCAGTGGACCATGATATCGAGGGAGAAAGGAGACTAGTAAAGAGATGGAGGGAAAAAGGAAGAAGAGTGGATGGAGAAGAGGGCGCATCAATAGGTGAAGTGCCATGCTTAGAGGAGGGAGAAAAGAGGGATGCAGGAGAGTTGATAGAGACAATAGAAGAAGTTCCACCAAGGTTTGAAAGGGTGGGAGGCTCCAAAATTATCAGTAGGCCGACGCAGGAGGAGGCGGGGGTGATCCAAGCTACAGAGGAAAGAAGATTGGAGGAGGCAGAGTTAGAAGAGGTGAGTCAGACTTGGCAATTTGGGAAAATGATTGGATTATCTTCTGGAGAGGAAGGAAAATGTGTAGAAAAATTGGTGGGGTTGAGAAGGAGCCAGAGGAAGATTTGAAAAAGGCAACTTGAAAAGGAGGGACGGAGGGAAGGGAGATGGGAGTGAGTTCCAATGATTATAATCAGTTGGAATGTAAGGGGGATCGGTGCACTAGGAAAAGTTTCTAGCATTCAGAATTTGATAACAAAGGAGAGGCCATGGATTCTCGGGTTGATGGAAACGAAACATAGTTCTCTAGAGGATTCATGGAAGAACAGGGTATGGAGAAGTGGGTCAATTGAGTGGAGAAGCGGAGGACTAATCCTAGGATGGGATACTCAGTTCTTTATGGCTAGTAGGTCTAGAAGCAGTAGGAGGTGGATTATGGTGGAAGAAAGGTTGGGGCCTAAAAGGGTGGATTGTGGGATACTTCTTGTTTATGGCCCCTCAGATCTAGGAGGGAGGAGAGTTTTGTGGGATGAGCTAAGGGAGGAGGGGTAGCATTGCAATAGCCCGTTGATTGTTATGGGGGACTTTAATGAGGTAAGAAGCCAAGGTGAAAGGAAGGGAGGGTGGGTCGATCAGAATAGTGTTCGATTGTTTAATGACTGGATCGACAGGATGGGCCTTATTGAGATGAAGCCTGCTAATATGAAGTTCTCTTGGCATCGGGCAGACTCGGCTAGCCTGTTGGATAGATTCCTAATCAGTCCCTCTTGGGTGACTTTGTTTTCGAATTTTCAGTGTACCAAGTTGGGCCGATCACTTTCTGACCATAATCCGATTAGACTGTATGATAGCTCAATCAGAGATGGATCGAGACCATTCCGAACATGGGATATGTGGCTTACACACCTCTAGTTTCGAGGTTTCGTTGTGGAGTGCTGGTCGAAGCTAGAAGGGAGGACGTGTCAGAGTAGGCTTAAGGAGATGAAAGGCTTGCTAAGGAAGTGGAATAAAGAGGTTTTTGGAGACCTTGAGTTGAGAATCAGTCGTCTCGAAGAAGAGGTGAAGAAGGTCGACGGGTCCGAGTCGGGTCAATCGAGTAGCGAAGAAAGTATAGCAAGAAAAGCAGCTTTGCAGTCCCAACTGTGGAAGTGGCATAAATGGAAGGAAGCATATTGGATGCAAGTGGCTAGGGTTCGAGGATTCAAAGAAGGGGACAGGAATACAAGATACTTCCATACGGTCGCTGCGGTAAGGAAGAAGAAAGAGACCATTAGTACGCTAGTGGAGAAGGGTAAGGTGATCATAGAACTGACGGAGCTCAAGAAGGTCATTACAGAGTACTTCAAAGAAATGTATAGGCAAGCGGGTCTACCAGAAGTTAGGCTCTCTGCTGATGGGTTTCACATGTTAACCAGGGAGGAAGGAGTAGAGTTGAAAGAGATGCCTAGTAGGGAGGACGTTAGAAGAGTAGTGTGGTCTTGTGATCCTTCGAAAGCGCCTGGGTACGATGGGTACCATATGGGGTTTATCAGGAAGATGTGGGGGATTATTGGGGAGGAGTTCACTAATTTAGTTCTAGAGTTTTTTCGCTCAAGCATCCTTCCAGTCGCTCTGAAAACAACGTTGATAACCTTGATACCAAAAGTGGACGATGCGGAGGAAGTCAGCCAGTTTCGGCCTATCAGTTTGGTGGGCTGCATCTACAAGGTAATAGCAAAAATCCTTACCCTTAGGTTAAAATAGGTGGTGGATAAACTAGTCAGCGATTCGCCATCAGCGTTCATAGGAGGTAGGAGTATAGTTGATGGTGCCTTGATTGCCAATGAAGTCGTACAGTGGACAAAGGGGCAGAGCAGGTCAAGGGGATTGATGATCAAGTTGGATTTTCAAAAGGAATATGATAGTATGAAGTGGGACTTTATTGACAAAATAATGGAGATTATGGGTTTCGGCATCAAGTTCAGAGGATGGGTAAAGGAGTGTATCTCTACGGCAAGAGTATCGGTCCTTGTGAATGGGACCCCTTCAGCTCCATTCCAGATGGGTAGGGGATTGTGACAAGGTGACCCCATTTCACCGTTCCTTTTTGTCTTGGCAGTGGAGGCGTTTAATCAACTCATTAAGCGAGGAGTGGAAAAAGGCCTACTACAAGGGATTAGGGTGGGAAAGGATAACGTGGATATGACTCACCTATAGTTCGCAGATGATATGATGATATTCTGTGGAGCCTAGATCGAGAACATCAAAAATTGGAAGCGGCTGATAGATTGTTTCTACTTATTATCAGGTCTTCAAGTCAACTTCAGCAAATTGGTTCTTATAGGGTTGGGAGTGGATGAGGATCTACAAAAGGAAGCGGCAGAGGTCATGGATTGCAAAGTTGGTTCCCTCCCTCTAAGCTACCTTGGTCTACCTTTAGGGGCTACCGCAGGAAAGCTTGAAGTCTAGAAACCAGTGATTGAGAAGATAAAGCAGAAGTTAGCGGGGTGGAAAGTGAGAGTTTTATCAAGAGCTAGACGGATAGTACTTATCAAGAGTGTGTTGAATAGTCTTCCGATGTATTATATGGGTTTGTTTAGAATACCAATGGGGGTCGCAAAGGAAATCATAAGAATCCAAAGAAGATTTTTTGGAGTGGTAAAGGGGACAGGAAGGGACTACCATTAGTCAAATGGAGTCTAATCTAGAGGCCTAAATCACTAGGAGGGCTGGGTGTGGGAGATATAATCTTAAGAAACAATGCTCTTCTGTTTAAATGGTGGTGGAGGTTCTATTCAATGGAAGGCACGTCATGGAAGAGAGTTATCTCCTCTATTCATTCGAGGGTTAATTCAGGGTCATTTGAGATTGCTACTTCAAGAAGAAGGTGGTCTCCGTGGGTTGATATAATTGGAGCAAGGAAAGAAAGCCCCACGCTGAGTTCTGGAATTAAGATCATTATTAGGGATGACAATAGAGTCAGGTTTTGGCACGATGATTGGACGAGGGTATGCCCTTTGAGGGACCTTTTCCCTAGACTATTTATGATCTCAGAGCAGAAGGAGAAGAAGGTGGCAGAGATGGGGAAGTGGGATGGATTGAGATGGGTATGGAACCTTAGATGGAGAAGAAGGCTTTTCGGATGGGAGGAAAATCAAGTGAAGCAAATGCAGGAGCTGATTAACCAGCACTATTTGAGGAAGGACGAGCGTGATTCAGCAGGCTGGGAGCATGAAGCCAACGGGATGTTCTCCGTAAGATCATATTGTCAAACACACTACTAGCTTTCTGTTGGGAATGAAAGGATATCTGAAGCGGTAAATCTTACGTGGAGTAGTATAGCACCTCCGAGATTTAAACTCATTGCATGGTTTGCGGTTCAACAGAAGCTCAGCACGAAAGAAAGACTAGCCAGACTGAGGATCATCGACACGGGAGATGATATGCGTCCTTTGTGCAATACCGAGCAGGAGACGGTCAACCACTTATTCCTACATTGCTCTGTGATAGGAAAGGTGTGGTATGAAATTTGTGAGTGGATAGGGTATTACTGGGTGACACCTAAGTTAGTAGAAGAAAATGCTTTAGCATGGATAGGAGCTTCCAGCAAAGGTTTGAGAGGGGAGACTTGGCAAGCGGCATTCTTTGCTATCCTGGGCACTATTTGGGAATTCAGAAACAGGAAAGTGTTTGACAAAGTCGAAGTCTGCAACCGATGGATGCTCATGCTTATAAAGATGAGAGTTAGGTTTTGGATTAAAAATGGTAGGAGAGAGTTTCTCTATAGGTCGGAGGAAGTGGTTCACAATGTCCAGGCTCTGATAAGTTAGGAGGCTTCATCTTGTCTTGTATTCTTGTGTTGACCTTTGTGTAAACATCAATTATTAAAAAAAAATTGTACAAGTTGCTAGTAAATTTTGTGTGGTGTAATCTTTTCTGCCTCGTTATTTTGGAGCATCTAATGTAGAAACTTTTACTCGAACATGGGATCCGTTAATTGCTCCCACACAATCCTGAAATTAACTACTACATTATTAATAATCTAACTAAATTATTTATTGACTAAAAAGAAAGGAAAATTCATAATAGGCACCTTAAAATAAGGATAGAACTTGGGATTGTCTTGAATCTCTATTGGTGTTGATGATCCATCTGGTTGTCTAATAAACATCTCCTCTAATTTGATAACGGCTCTTAAGAAATTGTGAAAATGACGACTAATAACTTCTCCAGACCTACCAAACACTCTTTGTACCTCCCTATTTGTTGTGGCATGACCCAAAATGTACAAAAATAAAGCAACTTGCTCTTCAATATTAACCCATTTAGTTGATCGTAAGCCATCATGATTCGCTAATAACCCACAAAATTCATAAAATACCTCAGGACCCATACGAATCATATCTCGACATATGACTCTATTCGTCATCACATCTCTTACCAAAAATATCACTTCTCTAGATTCTTTCTGAATATCATCATCATCATTATCATCTAACATTCCATTTTCATCCAAATACCAATAAGCAGCCACCACCACAACAAACCAATTAAGGATTGTAAAGTAGAATAGAGTAAGATTAGCACCATCATGATCCATCTATCAAAAAAAGAACAAAGATCAAAGAAAAAAAAAATGGAATCAGCAATAAAACATCAACAACATGGATGGAATCAACATAACAAAAAAAGAATACAATTGAGGAGAGTAGAGTTATACTTCCTCTAAAAGTGTGCAATAAAAATATTTGAGCATATCAAAATCCACTTTCAGAACAATTTTAATAAGTCTCAATACACCACAACACATATGCCAACATAAGGTAAACACTCTTCCAAGACCATCAACAAAGGTTCATTCCCTAAATTTTATTTTCCAATTTCTCCCCTTTTTTCTAAATAAAGAACAAACAATGCTAGAATTTCAATTCTATACAACTTCAATTGCTAGTGTCCTGTCCTCTTCATTTTTCTTCTTCTGCTACTGCTTTGTTAAATAAAATTTCAAACCCTTCCTAGCAGGTTAGTTGTTGTTTCAATATGTGTTTCTTTTCATATTTTTTATTGCTTGTAATAGAAGATTCAATTTTTGTCATGCTTACTCTAATTCCGGTCTCACTTATATTGATTTTTTATTTCAAAGTGATTCAATTTCTGGTTATTGAGTTGAGGCATATGTTGTTTTTGTTAGATGCTTGAATTAGTTTAACTTGAATGTTGATTGATGTTAAATACAGCTGTTGGTATGTGTAGATTGTGTTTGCCAAAGAGAAAGGAAAAGGTGCAAAGCTTCAATTGCTCTTGAACATTTACTTTATACTGAAAGATTATAATGTTTCTATTATACCTATCACAAAAAAGCACTTCAGTTAAAACATTATATCAAACATCTGATGTGCATTCAATTTTGACCCTTTTTTCTCCCATATCAAATTGATTCTCATCCAATAAAAAAATTTTGAATTGGTATTTTCTGATTTAAATCAATGGCTAACTATCCAAATACAAAATGAGTATCCTAGCTATTGTATATATAGCTTTGGCCTTGAATTTGGCCCTTCCTTTTCTTCCCCCTCAAAATTATACTTCTGGAGCAAAAGAGGGGCTTGCATTCGTATTGTCTTTATGCCCAAAAAATAATGAACTCAACTCATAAATGGAGAATAATCATAGATCAGGTAGCAAAATTAAATTACAAAGTAAGTATAATATGTTTAACAGCAAAATCGACCAAAAAAAAAGAAAATAAAAGATAAGGAAGCAAACCTGGTAATCGACGAGAAGATGGGAGATGAGAGGAGGATTGGATGCTATAGCTACTACCTGTGCAAGTCTGGTTGTCGGCGCAGCTCCGGCCATCGAAATCGGTAGTCATTGCAGGAGAATACCCTTCGTCGAGCAGATTGGAATATGGCAGGGAGGGAGGTTGAGGCCCTGCGATTCTGCGAAGGAGAAAATATGTAGACTGGAGAAGCTGATTTCAGGAAAATAGGGTTTTATGTTCAAGGGCATTTTGGTCCGATTAAGGCAAAATTTTACTTGTTCTTCTACCTCCACCTCTGTTACCCCCAAAATTGGAAGTTAACAAAAATGAGGTTAATGGAGGTGAATGAAGGTAAACTATTAACCCCGATTCACCCAGGTATAAGTTTTAAAATAGATAGCCAGATGGGGTGAATCGAGGGATTAACCTCCATTAAACCCAATCCACCCCAATCCAAACAGGGCATTAGACTACAGTGGTTCTCATGGTAGCATACTTAATGAAACGGTTAGCAAATCGATCAATTGAATTGGAGACATCTGAGGATTTACGGTATGGTAAGTTAGCTGATTTTTTTAATTTGTATATCTTTGGTTGCCCTGCATATACATATAAGAATGATGGTAAACTTGATCCTAGAGCTAAGAAGTGTATATTCCTTGGCTTTATATCCAGAGTGAAAGGGTATAAGTTATGGGACTTAATTGCATCCATGTTCTTGAGTAGTGGAGAAGTTACCTTCAATGAGTCTGTATTTCTCCAAAAGATTGAGTCTTGTCATAGTTTATCTAAGGAGGTGTAGTAGAATAGTACTTTAGGCCAGGTGAAGGTTGAGATTGAATTAGATGACAGAAACCCTTTTGATAGACCTACTATTTCTAATGTGGGTGGATCAAAGCAGCAGATAGAGCAAAGTGGCATTGCTCTAGGAGAGCAATTAAGCCTCTAGTTAGGTGTGATTTTGAAGAATTGGTTGGCTACACTTTATCTAGTGCAATGACTATTATTGATGTACATGAGTCAGGTTATTCTTATAGACTATTGAAAGTTTTGATTCTTCTTAGTGGTGTGCTACTATGGAGGAGTAGATGGAGTCCTTATTGAAGAATCAGACATGGGAACTTATGAAGGCACCTAGGAAGAAGAAGATAGTTGATTGCAAGTGGTTAAAAGTTCAATAGGGAGCTCCAGGGGTCAAGAGACTAAAGTACAAAGCTTTTTTAGTTATATATGGATTCAATTAGATTCTAGGCATGAACTATAGCGAGGTATTTTTCTACTATTATTAATCATACTTCTATTCATACTTTACTTGAGCTTGTCTCTATATAGGATCTAGAGTTGGAGAAGTTAGATTTTAAAACTACATTCTTACACGGTAAGCTGAAGAAGGAGATTTATATGCTATAACCTCATGAGTTTGTTGTTAAGGGGATGCATGATCGTGTGTTCTTATTGAAGAGATCATTATTTGGTCTAAATCAGTCTCCTAAACAATAGTATAAATGATTTGATTAGTTTCTTCTTGAGCATGGTTTCCATGGGAATGAGTATAATGGATGTATATACTCGAAGAAGATGAAGGGAGGCTCTATTGATTATCTTTTTCAAAATATTAATGACATGCTTATTGCAATAAAAGATATATCTAATGTTGATAAAGTGATGAAAATGATGAAGAGTAAGCTTAAGATGAAGAATCTTGGAGCTACAAAGAGGATTATTGGAATGGATATCATAAGAGACTATGAGCAAAAGCTTTTTCACTTGTCACAGGAGTCCTATGTGAACAAGGTGCTTAAGAGGTTTCATATGATGGATACTAAGATGGTAAGCACTCCATTAGCTACTCACTTCAGATTATTTCGTCATGATTATCCCAAATCCAAAGAAGAAGAGGAGTTAATGGCTATTGTTCTATATTCAAATGTTGTTGGATATATCATATACACTATGGTGTGTACTTGGCTTGATATCTCTCAAGCTATTAGTGTGATGAGTTGATATATGGTGAATCTAGGGAAGGATTATTGGCAAGCGGTGAAGTGGATTATGAGGTACTTGAAAGGTATGACATCATCTTGTATAGAGTATGGGAGATTAGTTGATTCACCGATTATGTTCATAAGCTCTCATTTTAGTGGAGACCTTGATAAAAGGAGATCCAGTAGTGGGTATGTATTTTACCTTAAAAGTTTAACTATTAGATGGAGGCCTTCTTTGCAGGAGGTGACGGCCTTATCCACTACTGTTGTAGAGTATATGGCTATTACGTAGTCTTTTAAGATGTGGCTTGGTGGTTTAGTAATTGAGCTAGGGTTTGGACATGGTGCTCCAGTCATACAAGGTGATAGCCAGAGTGTTATCTATTTAGTGACGAATTAGAATTATTTTCATCATCGTAAGAAGAACATTGACATCAAGTATTGCTTTATCTGACATATTGTTGTTTTTGGCAAAGTTGTGTTAGAGAAAGTGGGTACTTTGGATAATATGGCCAATTTACTAATAAAGCCAATGACCATGGGAAAGTTCGAGTGTTATCAGACTTGATTGGTGTTTAGAGGCTCTAAGGTCCTTTGTTGAGCCAGAGGTTTTTATAGAGGTCTTTACATGTCATGCATTACCAACATGGCGTCAAGGTGGAGAAATGTAAATTTTGACTAGATATTTTAAGGTGGAGAATCATAAATTTTGACTAGATATTTTAATGCACAACGTAACATTGTGTTGATTCATGCAGGTGTTGGAGAAGTTTAATATAGAATTATGAATTCTGTGATAAACATTGGGGGCACATATTTATTAACATTGCCTGTGTTTATTCACAGAATGAATTGATAAGAGTTTTGGCAAAAAACTCGAGTGTGAGGAAATAAACACATGGGGTTTTGTTTCCCAAACATGGGCCGTATATTTTTCTTATTTTTGAAACATGTTGTTTTATCCCATAGGATTTCTTCTAGTATAAAAGAGATATAAGAAAATCCTAGCCATTAAGTCGTACAACCTGACTTCTTTTTCTTCTCTATAGAATTCTCAATGAAAAGAGAATTTTCGATTTATGTAATTGATTTATTCATTTTTTCAGTCACCTTGTAATTATATAAGAGAATGAATAAAAATCACTATTTTTTCCCTTAATTGTTCTATTTTTTTGATTGAATCATCAATTGTTCATCATCTTCTTAATTCTAGTTTTGTTTTCGACCCATTCAATCCACGTTATTCTACAACAATTCTTCTTTATAATGGTATTCATTTAAGTTATCATTATTTATTATTATTTTCTTATAATAATAACTTATTTTTATCATAGTTATAATAATTAGTTATAATGACTATTTGGGTTGATTTATTTTCTTTTTTGGGTTAATATTTGTCTAAGTTTTTTTATGTATGAGCATGATTCGCTTGATAATGAAGAATTGGCCTATTTAATCATATAACCCTTCATCCTTAATTTTCTTGATAATATTTATACTATTGCTAATGATGATAATTTAAGATTTTCTTGGAAGTATGTTACATATTTTCAAGAGGAAGCCACTTAAGACATGGTCTTATACAAAGCATTCAAGCATTCAAGCTATGGCATACATAGACCACAAGACAACAAGCTCATGTAAAGACCTTATATATATAGCACTTATTGTAAATCTTAGGCTATGATATGTAATTTAGGGTTTCACAATTTGTTATTTCATGTATGTGTATTAGCTGGTTTAATGTTTGTAATGTTGTAATTAATGGCATTTGATTAACGCATTAGGTTACATTTTTCTTAGGATTTTTACAACTAATGGCATCATGTGTGCATTAGTTGGAACTAACTCAAGTATTTAGAGTTAACTAAGCCACAAATTAGTAGTTTTTATGCCAATGTATAAGTTGGTTCCTAACATCTAGATTAGTTTTTAATTAGTTAATATTAGTTGTAACAAATTACAATGAGTATTATATATACTCATTATCATCCCTTGTACACACAAGTAATTTGAGTTGAATAAGAATCAAGTTAATTTTAGCTAAAGATTCTCTCTTTGTGACATAACATCTTCTCTTTAGGAATGTGTTAGAGGAATCCTATATAGAAACTCTCTTTGAATGTGTTATTAGAGAACCATAAAAGTCGATACCCGTCTTGAATGAATCTTGGTTGAAGATTCATTTGTTGTTACCATTTCTATCAAAATCAAACCATCATCACTTCTAAACCTTCCTTCCCTAGATGGAGTTCATCAAAATGATCTAATCCCATGGATTTACACCTTGATTCACATCAATTTTGTTTTATTTTTTTCTTATTTGGGTTAATGTTTATTTTAAGTTTGGTTTGATGTTTTTCTTCTTTAGATTGATGTTTATTTTACTTTGGGTTGATGCTTTATTATTATACATATAAATCCATGTTAATAGATATATTTCACTCATTAAATAGTCATATAGTAGTATTATGCATAGTCTTAAAGCATATCCTAGTTAAAAAATCAAAATCACATAATCTGGCTGAACAAGTCTATTAATTTAGCCTAACTAGTCAATCAGTTTTACCAACCAGTGAATTGATGTGGCTTAGTCAAACCTAAGATTCCCTAAAACCAATCAATCAGTTTGGCCAAACCAGTTGCTTGTTCTAAGACCAATCGATTAGTTATGCCAAACCAGTTGATAGGCTTAAGTAGAGAGCAACCAAGGTCACCATACACCTACCAGTCGATTGATTTGGGTCAACCAGTCAACTATTTTAAGGGCCAGTCGATCAGTTTGACCTAACCAATCGATCGGTTTTCCTCCAAATATCACATAAGAATTTTTCATGCAAATCACCCAAAAAAATCCTAGCACATCCAAACCAAAACATATCATAGCATCATGCTAATATTTTATCAGCTCATAAACTAAAACACACATCATAATTAATCAAATTGACCCTATTTCCCTAAAAATCATACCTTTTTCCCAGGATTCAAAAATTTATCAACATGCATCAATCTAAAACCAAATTCTCATGCGAACCTATAAAATTAGGACTTTATAATTAGGCCACATTTCGGAAGTATTACTTACTTGATGCAAGAAAAACTTTTTCACAAATAGGAAAACTTAACTTAGATTATTTTCCATTTCCAACCCTTAAAAAAAAGAATTAAAGCTTTAGAAATCCATGAATACTTTTCACAATTAAGAATTCAAATTAGAAGGAATAGGCTTACCAACTTTAAAGAAAAATAGAGAGAATTTATGCTAAAAGAAAGACTCAACTTCCTCCTAAATCTAACCCTCCCTTACTTAAAGATAAACATGAAGGAGAGAATTATAGGGAGGGGGCTCATTGGACATAAGGTAATGAAGAGAAGAGGATCGGAGGGAGTAGAGACGGTGGGGTGACCTAGTGATAATGGTAGTGACATCTGAATGGGTGACAAGAGTAAGGGAGATAGGGGGATCGAGTAGAAAAATGAGAGGAAAGATAGGAGTGGGGGCTTTTATAAGTGTAGGGGAGGGAGGAAGTGGACAAGGAAAGGAAGAAGAAAAGGGGGTTGCTAGGTGCCAGTCGGCGTGCAGGTTGGCACAACAGCATAGGGGCACAATGGTAGGGCGATAGGTTCACATGGGGTATGGGAGCAGGTGAGGGAGATGTAGCTCACAGGGTACGGGGACTGTGAAGAGGACGTGCCTGCTGCATGCCCTGCATGGTCGAAAATGAAAGAAGGAGGGAGAGAGGGAAATGGGAAGCTATGGAGTCACAATGTTGCATAGGCGCAGTGTATCCGAAAGGTAGAAGATGAGGGAGGAAAAAGAAAGGAAAGGAAAAGAGAGGGAGAGAAAGGGAAAAGTAGGGGGGTCGTGTGACTTGGGTCACCACCTAGGTGAGAGAAAAGAAAAATAAAATATTGGGTTAGTCCAGGGGAGGAAAGGAAAAAAGAGAAGGAGAGGGGATTGATGGATTGGATCGCTGATGGGTGCAACCCAACTGGTAAAGAAGAAAAAAAAAACGAAAGGAAGAAAATGAAGAAAGAAAAGAAAGAAAAAGAGGAAATAAAAGGAGAAAAAAAAGGAATAAATGGGGTGGTAGGGTGTTTTAGGTTTTTGAGAGTTTTAGAGATAATATATAATAATAATAATAATAATAATTTTTATTAATTGATAAATTATTATAATTTATTTTAGGTTAGTTAATTAAATTAGTTTTCAATAACTACGTCCTTGTATCATTTTTTATAGCCATTATTATTATTATTATTATTATTATTATTATTATTTTAAAAAGGGTACATATAATCAAAATTTATTCAATAATTTATTATTTTATTCTTTAATCATAAAATAAATGGTTTTGGGGTATTACAAGTTTGATTTAAGCTACATCAATCTTTTCTTTCTTAGAGGAATATGATGGGAAAAGAAAGGGGCTTATGTTAAAGATGGGCTAAATTGGTTTAAAGAAAGGAGCTTATGTTAAAGATGGGTTAAATTGGTTTAGGTTAAATTAGTATTTAAAGTGATAAGAAATGGATAGGTTTTAAAATTTGTTATGGAATAATTAAGGGGAATTTAAAGTATTTTACATTAAATAATTAGAGGTAAAGAGGAGAGAAAAATAAAGGGAATGCTAAGTAATATAAGTGAGGGGTAAAATCATCATTTTGTAGGATAATATTTAGTCCTTTTTAAATTTTAATAGAAAATCAATGGTTACTATTTATATAGGGTTATATGGTGGGTAACCTCCTTAATTCAGAATTATCTATTGTGTCTCTAAATATTAAGGTTATACCGGATATTTCACCTAAACTCAATGTTATATCATGTATATTTTTTTCATATTTTTATTCTATATCATGTCTACAAATGTATTTGATAACTTCATTATTGTTATATAATAACTACATATGATTTTTTGATCATTTATTTTATATTTTGTTTTTCAATTTCTTATTATCTATATTATTTACTACTTATTATTACTTTACAAGTAGATCCCGCAATTTTTTCCTAAATGAAATTATAATATATTAGGAGACATGTATATAAATAAATATAATATATAAATATAATATTAGGCATATAGTATATAAAGAAATGTATACTATATATCTTAGTATAAATAAAAAATTCTACTTTTAGTATACTAGTTAAGACATGTATAAATATATTTATTATTATAGATTCAATTCTCCTAATATATTGTTAATTTCATTGCAATTTAATTTTAATAACACTAATCTATTATTTTTAATTTGATTTTTATGATAAAAATAATTTACATACATTATTATTAGCTAATTGTTCTATTTCTAATTTTTGTATAATTATTATTGTTCTTAGTAGTATTATATTTATAATAATAATAAATAAATATTAGTAACAACTAGTATTAAAATATTAAATATATTAATTGATAATATTAATTTTCACTTAATGGTATTGATATTTATTTAATGATATTAATTTAACACAACAAATAATAATAATTATGAAAAAAAAATTAATATTAATCACTTACTTTTACATGTATAAATATCACTAATATTATTCTTCGTAATATTTTTATTATCATTATTAGTAGTAGTAGCAGTAGTATTAACTTAATGTTAATAGTTGAATATAATTAATAATAAATAAAATATCATTATGAAATACTTTATTGTTATGATTTAATTTTAATGTATAATTTTATTCTTATTAATATAATTTTTCATTATTATTTATGATTGAAAATAACAATTTATTGATATTATTATTAACTAGTTGTTTTATTTGTATAAATTTTTATGATCACTATTGTTCTTATTTAGTAATCTTAAAAGGAATGTTGAAACAATACTATTAACTTCTTATCATAAATTTTTAATAATATAAATCAATAAGATAAATATTAACTTGATTATATAAACAAAAACAACAACAACAACAACAATAATAATAGTCATAATCATAATAATAATAGTTTTTTCAATTAATACTAATTCATTTTTCAATTTATCACTAATTCATAATAATAATAATAACAATAATAATAAAATTAGATCAAGTTGATTAAAAAGATAAAATCAAATTATATGAGCAAACTTAAGTTGAGGAGAAGAGCTTAAGAGAGTCGTGCAAAGAAATTAAATGGAGAATAAAGATCAGATAAGGTGGATAGCGTGCATCTACCTATATACTATCGAGCAGTGAAAATTCAATTATACAATTCAATGTATTACATAAAATACACTTAGGAAGAAATATGGTATGAATGTATCATGAATAAAAAATTATTTTTATTATGTAATTATTAAGTCAAAAAATATATAACTTTTTGTATAAGTGAGATAATCATTCGAACAAAATAATAACGGTATTATATATAACATATTATTATTATTATTTTACTAGAATATTTACTTAGAGAAGATAATGCAAATAAATTGTTAAAGAAAAAGTTGTTCATAATATATAGTCTAGAAGATCAAAATAGGATGCATATAATAATTAGAGTGTAGTCTCAATCCAAAAGTAAGGATAACTAGACATTGATTTAGGCCTCAAAATTTTTAGGGTCCTAAATATTATAAATAAATATATACTATATATCTTAGTTTACTTATGAAATTCTACTTTTAGTATACCGGTGGCACAAGACGGCGCTAGTGGAGGCGCAGGGTATAAAAGGGCAGCTTGAGCTACACACTTTATGCGAGTGGGGAGAGGAGAGGAAGAGGACGGAAGGGAAGGAAACAAGCTCAGTGGAAGCAGGGTAATGCAAGGCAGAGGATGGGACGGAGTGGAGACTACGGCACAATCGAGTGACGACGGCAACAGTGTCTGAATGGGTGATGGGAGTAAGCTAGGCAAGAGGATCATATAGAAAAAGGAGAGGAAAGATTAGACATGGGCGGCTTTTATAGGCATAGGGGAGGAAGGAAATGGACAAGGAAAGGAGGAAAACAAGGGGGTTGGTGGCTGCCAGTTGGCGTGCAAGTCAGTACAGTTGCGCCGGGGAACAATGGTAGGGGGACAGGTCATAGGGGGCAAGGGATAGGTTTATATGGGCAGGGGAGTAGGTGAGATAGAGGTAGTGATGTGTTTTATCAAAGTAGCTGGAAGGTTGGATCAAGGATTGATGGTAGAAGATGTCACCCATGAAATGATGCAAAAGAAACGAAGGATTAAGAAGGATTACAGGTGAAGAAATCAAGTGATAAAGGATAATGGTTCTCGGCAGATTTGAGTTGGTCTTCAAATGTGTCGAGTTTGAATGTTGATGGAGGAAGGCAATGTCCCAAACTTTCCTTGGTCAATGTAGATTCAAATGAGAGAGATAAACTTCAGCTAACTATGTTCAAAGTTTGATTAAAATTCTTATTCATTATTCATTACAAATCATGCATACAAGTGAGGTATATATAGGAGAGGAAGTACTTGGTGGTATCATGTTAAAACTAGCCGATTCTTTCCTTTAATCCAAGCCCACTTATCATGGTTGAATTAAGCCCATACAACACTTAATCCAAAGCATAATATTATTGGTTAAATGATACTAAGGACTAATATTACAAAGCTATACAATTAACTAAGATATACACATGAAATTATATCAAATCCTAACTTAAGTAAAATACACTTAGGGTTAGGGTTTACAACAAGTTAATACAACTAATGAATATCATCACTATATCTTCTTGTTTTAAAGTATCATTCCATGTATGCCATAATCATGCATGCTTTGAATACTTGTACACATTAATGTGTATTAATATCTTTTTCTTGCAAATATGTGACATACCTATAAGAACAATTTGAAAGTTTTTCAATATCAAGCATATAAGAATTATCAGGAATATTTAGAGATAATACATAATAATAATAATTTTTATTAATTGGAAAATTATTATAATATATTTTAGGTTATTTAATTAAATTAGTTTCCAATAATGATGTCCTTGTATCATCTTTTTATTTCCTTAATTATTATTATTATTATTATTATTATTATTATTATTATATTAAAAAGGGTACATATAATTAAATTTTATTCAATAATTAGTTATTTTAATTCTATAATCCTAAAATAAAAGGTTTTTTGGTATTACAAGTTTGGTTTATGCTACATTAGTTTTTTGTCTCTTAGAGGAATAGGATAGGAAAAGAAAGGGGCATATATTAAAGGTGGGTTTAAATTGGTTTAAAGAAAGGAGCTTATGTTAAAGATGGGTTAATTTTTTTTAGGTTAAATTAGTATTTTAAAGTGATAAGAAATGGACAGGTTTTAAAATTTGTTATGGAATAATTAAGGAGAATTTAAAGTATTTTACATTAAACAATTAGAAGTAAAGAGGAGAGAAAAATAGAGGAAATGCTAAGTAATACAAGTGAGGGATAAAATCAATGGTTACTATTTGATCGCTTTTTAAAATTTTAATAGAAAAACAATGGTTACTATTTATGCAGGGTTATATGATATGTAAACCCCTAAATTCGGAATTATCTATTGTGTTTCTAAATCTCAAGGTTTTATCAGATATTTCACCTAAACTCAATGTTATATCGTGTATTCTTTTTCATAATTTATTCTATATCCTGTCTACAAATGTATTTGATAACCTCATTATTGTTATATAATAACTACATATGAATTTTAGATCCGTTGTTAGATATATACATATATATATATATATATATATATATTCAAATTCTTATTATCTATATTATTGACTACTTATTATTACTTTATGAGTAGATCCCCACAAATTTTTTCTAAAAATCAAAAATATCATCATCATTATTACTATAATTAGTATTATCTTAACATTAAAGTTAAAATATAATTAATACTAATAAAAAATCTATTCATTATTATTGTTACTACTACTACTACTACTACTACTACTACTATTCTCCATATATTATTATTATTATTATTTAATTTGAATAATGATTCATTTTATTACTCCTACTATAATTTTCATTATTATTAATTATTATTACAAATAATAATTTACAATCATTGTTATTATCTATATATTTTATTTCTAGATTATATTGATTATTATTGTTCTTATTAATATTACCTTAATAATAATTACAAAGAAATAATTTTATTAACTACTAGTAACAAGATACCATTAATATTATATTCATTTAATAACATTAACCTTAATTTAATACTACAAAAAATGATAATTATGAAATAAGTATCACTAACATTATTTAATTATTTCTTTATTAATAATTATGACTATTGCTATTCATAATAAAATTAACAAAATTAGTACTAATTATTATTATGAAAATTAGTATTATCTTAATAGTAATAATAAAATATAATTTACAATTAATAATAATAAAATATTATCAATTATTATTTTTATTGGTATGTAATTTTAATAACTACTAATCTATTATTTTTAAGTTAATTTTTATGATAAAAATAATTTACATACATTATTATCAATTAACTCTTCTATTTCTAATTTTTATATAATTATTATTGTTTTTATTAGTATTATCTTTATAATAATAATAAATAAATATTATTATTAATGACTAGTATTCAAATATTAAATATATTAATTGATAATATTAACTTTCACTTAATAGCATTGACATTTATTTAATGATATTAATTTAACAAAAAAAAATAATAATTATGAAAATATATTTTTAATATTAATCAATTACTTTTGTATTTATAAATATCACTAACATTATTCTTAGTAATATTTTTATTATCATTATTAATTATTAATATTATTATTATTAGCAGTACTATTATCTTAATGGTAATAATTGAATATAATTAATAATCAATAAAATATCATTACTAACTTTTTTATTGTTATGATTCAATATTAATGTATAATTTTATTCTTATTAATATAATTTTCATTAGTATTTATGATCGAAAATAACAATTTATAGTTATTATTATTAACTAATTGTTTTATTTGTATAAATTTTTATGATCACTATTGTTCTTATTTAATAATCTTAAAAGGAATGTTGAAGCAATATTATTAACTTCTTATCATAAATTTTTTATAATATAAACCAATAAGATAAATATTAATTTGATTATATAAACAACAACAACAACAACAACAACAACAACAACAACAACAACAACAACAACAACAACAACAACAACAACAATAATAATAATAATAATAATAGTAATAGTTCTTTCAATTAATACTAATTCATTTTTCAATTTATCACTAATTTATAATAATAATAATAATAATAAATAAATAAATAAATAAATAAATTTAAAATTGATCAGATTGATTAAAAAAAATAAAATCATATTATATGAGCAAACTTAATTTAAGGAGAAGAGCTTAAGATAGTCGAGCGAAGAAATAAAATAGAGGATAAAGATCAAAAAGGTGGCATGGCATACATCTACCTATATATTATCCAACGGTGTAAGTTCGATTATACAATTCAATGTATCACCTAAAATACATTTAGAAAGAAATATGGTACGAATGTATATTAATAAATAATATTTTTATTACATAATTATTAAGTCATAAAATATATAATTTTTTATATGTGTGAGATCATTATTTGAACAAAATAATAACAGTGTTATATATAACATATTATTATTATTTTTACTAAAATAATTACTTACAGAAGATAGTGCAGATAAATTATTAAAGAAAAGGTTCTTCATAATATATATTCTAAAAGATCAAAATAAGAGGCACATAATTACTTGAGCTTAGGCTCGATCCGAAAATAAGGCTAACTAGACATCGATTTAGATTTTAAAATTTTTAGAGTCCTGAATGTTATAAAAAAATATATACTATGTATCTTTGTCTACGTATGTATAAATATATTTATTATTACACATTCGATTCTCCAAATATATTGTTAATTTTTTCATTTTCCAATATATACATTAGGGGCGCCAAGTAACTCGGCTGATTGCCTAGGACCTAAAAAGACATAAGACTGGCTCAACTTGAACGGGCCAGATAATATTAAATAATAAATTTTAATTAATTAATTGCCTAGAAAACAATGTTTAAAAAATAATTAATGAAAAAGTAACACATGCGGAGACGTATGGTCCGTATGGCACAAAAATACCTTTTTTGTGCACGATAATCACGGGTATTTTTGTGCACACGATAATCACGGGTATTTTTGTGCACACGATAATCACAATTAATCATTTAAAATTTCGAACCACCGAAAGGGAGTGAATTTCTGTAAGGAAAGCCGGAAAGGTGGACGCCACTCCACTAGTGATAAGTTGTCATTTTTTTATTTCTTACCAACCACTACTCCCTCCCTCATTGGCGTTTTTAGCTTTTAATAACTCCCTAATTTTTTCAATTTAAAATTATTATACATAAAATAAAAATAAAGATTATCGAATGAAATTTAATTTAGTGATAAAAGATTCCAAATTCGAATTTTTCATCCACACTATTACGAGGACGTTACGATTTCTACTTTCCTTTTACACTTTCAGGTTAGGCCTGATACTCTGCTCTCCAGCTGCAAACGGTTCTAGTCGTCTCTCCAGCGAGGCTGTATCTCTTATCTGAACCTTGAAAAGGTATGCGTTAGTCGATTCATTTTCTAAGCTTACTAAAAGTCTAATATTTTGTTGATCAGGAATAGATGTCGGATTTGGTGAATTCCGAGCTCCCTTTTCTTCCTTTGTCCATAAGATTACTAGTCGTCCATCGTTATTCCTGCTTTGTGTCCATTGATTTGATCTTACCAGCAATATTTGAAAACCAACCAGAGGTTTTCAATTTACATAGATGTCTATGTATATTTGTATGCTTTGCAGATTTATGAGATAGCGCTGGCCTTCAAACCATCGTTGGAATTTCAATGCATAAATCTTGGAGTGTTTCATCTGCTACTTAGTTTGGTTTCTGTATTGTTCAGGGTTCAGAGCATCGAACGCAGGTTAATCATCTGTTACCCTTGATCCCAAGTTTATGCTGTACTTGTTAATAATAATATCCGTGTTGACTGTACATACTTGTGGCACAAATCAATCTTATTTGATCCTTATTTTTACTTGGCATCTTTAGTAACTGGTGCTGTAATGGAGGATTTTGACGGAGAAGACCACCGCAAACAAAATACCACCGAAGCAGCTGTGGATTCACTGAGTGCTTTACCTGTGGAAGTTATTTATCAAATTATGGAGCACTTAACCCTTCGAGATGCAGCCAGGATGAGTGCTTTGTCACGTAGATGGAGAAAAATTTGGTTATCATTGCCGTGTATCGTGTTCGATCGGCAATTTGTTTGGTTCTTAAGGAATGGATCAGTTGAAAGGCGTAGTGAAAGGAGTGTTTATTCAATCATGCACAGAATTTTGCTCCTGCACGAAGGACCCATACTTAAGTTTACTGCAGATGTTTACTTTGCCGATAGGGACATCAGCCAATGGTTATCCTATATTTCAAAGAGCGTTAGGGAACTCACGGTTTGTGCAAATTTAAAAGCGTCGTCATCACATGTGTTGTTCTCTTGTTCCAAGTTAAGAAAATTGAGCCTCGATGGGGTCACAATCAGCATCCCACCGACTTTTACAGGGTTTAGCAATCTTGTGACCCTCGAGCTTCTTGATATTGTAGCTTCGGGAGACGCTGTATTTGAAAGTCTAATTCACACGTCTTCACAATTGGAAAAACTAGTGTTGCGTCACTGTAGTGGCTTCGGAGACATTGTTATTGACTTCCCTCTACTCAGAAGTTTACATATTTCAGGGACATGGAAATCAATTTGCTTTAAAAGCGCTCCAAACCTTAAGGTTGCCTATCTAAAAAGGTTGAGTGTTGAGGATTTCGACTATGGAGAAGCGGTTACGCAATTTATTGGAAGTCTAATTCACACGTCTTCACAACTGGAATTCCTATTTTTGCCCGAGCATGGCTTTAAAGACATCGTTCTTGACACCCCTCTTTTAAGAATATTAGTACTTTTAGGGTCATGGCAGTCAATTTATTTTAAAAACGCTCCAAACCTTACAGTAGCCCTTCTAGGTGGAAACTATGTTGAGGATTTAGACTACGAAAGAGCGCTGAACCTGATAAACTTTCTTGCAAGTTCATGTGCGATCGAGAAATTGGCTCTAGGTGCCACATTTTGTGAGGTAATCTCTCTCGTATGTTTTTTCATACATGTATCTCTTAAAATAGTTCCTTAATTTGGTCTCTTTTTTTTCCGTATTATTATTATTATTGTTATTATTATTTCTTATGCTTTTTTTTAAAGTTCCTATAATTCACGTCATCTTTCTTATCTTTTATCGACACACAAAAAGTTATTTCTGAAAGACGACGCTGGTGAAAAGCTTCATACTTTTGATCACGTGAAGCATCTTATACTTAATGTCAGCAATCTCAAAATTGGCAATGAATTTGTTTATGTGACAAGCATGATGAGAACCTGCCCTAACATCGGACATTTGGTCATAAGTTTGGTGAGTTACCCCATTCAGATTGTTACTTTAGCTTTGCGTCATTGGGGCATTTGCGTTAAGTCTGCATAGGCCCTAGTGTGGCGTATTCATAAGCGCTAGTGAGCTTTTGCCATTCCTAATTTTACGTTTCAGGGTAACTGCTGGGAAGAAGGCGAAATTTTTGAGAGCTGCCATAATTGCACACTGGACCACCTCAAGCAGATTTACATATCGGGGTTTAAGGGTTTGACGGTGGAACTCAAATTGATGGAATTCCTGCTAAAGAGTTCTCCCCAACTTGTGAAATTGGAAATCGTGAAATACGAAGACTCTGAACCGGAGTGGAAGATTCTAGAAGAATTAATGATGTTTCCTAGAGCGTCATCCGAGGCTGTAGTTATAGTAGTTGATGAGGAGGACAAATTTTTAATGGAAAAATTTTTTGGAAACAGCTGCTCAAGATATCTTGACTTGCTGTCTTAATAACTAATTCTCATACCGATCAGGTAGTGAGAAAGTGCTTGTGTTGGTGTTGGGTTGTTGTAGGGTGTTCAAGACTGGTTCTCGGCTGATGACTTTGCTTTATGTTTGTAGTTTTTTTCTTGGCTTTATGTTTGTTCCTGGTTACATGCTGTGGTCTCACTTGTTCTCAGACTGGGGTCTGCTCATAGTTTTCAGGTGATCTTCATGCTTTCGGAGGACTTCTGTTTCTTGTATTTATATTTATTTAAACTTTTATTTTCTTAATTAGGTTACATATATTTATTTGTATCAAATACATTATTTTTTAAATCTAACTTCTCTATTATACCTTTTTATTATAACTAACTTAATCCACAACCTAATTTTAAAAAAGTTACCAGATCTGAATTTGAGTAAAATTAGGTAAATATTAGATATAATTGGAAAGTTAAATTTAAAAACTAACCTAATTGATACAAAATAATAATAATAATAATAATAATAATAATAATAATAATAATAAAATGGTTGACTTAATAGAAAAAATAAAAGTTTAATTGAACCTAATATATAATTTGTTATAAACTATATTATCACATGGTGATGTTGGGTGATATTATCATTATATATTATATTATGTGTTTGTTAGGAGATAATTGTTAATAGGGTTGTAAATGAGGTGAACTAGATCGGTATTCTACTTAGTTTGGTTTGTTAAAAGCTTGGTTTAACTTATTTATTTAGTTAAATGAGACGAGTCTAAGCATCACTTTTAGGCTTATTTATTAAACTAGTTGAGCCTAAGCCTAGAAGTGTTTGGCTCAGCTCGGCTCGTTTAAGACTCGTTAATAGCTCATTTATAGTTTTTTAATAGGCTCAAACTATTAAAAATATTTTTATAATTAATTTTTATTATATAATAATTATATTATATATAAACCCTATATATAATATATAATGAAAGAAAAATACATGTAATATAATACAATTGAGCCCAAATAGATATAAATTATTGGAATGGAAAATAAACTAAAATCCTACCTAACGTTACCTCTACGACTACAGCTCTACCGCCTATTGTACTAAGTCCACAAGTCTGGCTAATTACTAAATTAGTCTCTCTCAATCTCTAAGTTTATCTCCTTTTTATCACATCAACACTCAGTCACTCACCACACTATCCACACCACTACATCAGTTTGTCACCATCATTAGAGACCAGTCTTATCTTCTCGCAATTCTGAATCCTAGCATTTTGGCTCGATCATCACCAACATAGTTACTACACTAGCCCACGAGGCCATGACTTGTAGCTCCCTTGCCATTTGTCGGTCGCCACTCTAAACAATGAAGTTCACTCTATCTCCCTCGCCCAATTGTCATATTACTCCTCATCTTATTTTTTATTTTGAATCTAGCTATTTCACCATTATTTCTCCACTCATTCATCTATTTTAGATATGTTGCTACACTTTGTAAGTTATTTTCATATCTTACTTTAGTGTTCTTATTTAATTGATTAGTCATACTTGGGTCCAAATTTTAGTTTGAGCATTGTTGTTTTTAGGGTTTGGTCGGTGGTGTTCAATTTCAGTGAGTTTCGTGGTGTTCGATTTTAGTGAGCTTTGTGGTGTTTGATTTCAGTGATTCATATTATATAAGTTCAAAATATAGCTTCAAGCATTCTTCTTTAGGTAAAAGCAAACTCAAGTAAACTTTGATTTATTTGTGTTTGGGCTTCATTTGTGCATATTTGATATGGATTTTTGAGATTCTTGTAATTCTTGGCTTTTGCTTTCAAATGTTTATGCCAAGCTTTTGGTTTAGCTCATGTGGACGAAGGTTAACCTTCTGGTGTAGAGTATGTGTGTATTTTGATTTTCTTAAAGGAAAATCTGATGAATGTTTCATCTGAGTGTTTTATCTAATAATTATGAAGTTAAGGGTGTTATTTACCAATTAATGATAGTAGTGGGGTTCCCTTTACACTTTGGCACTGACTTCCCCATGGAAAAGTGGACAAATGTATCTTAATGTAAAGCTCTGAACATGTGTTCCAAAATGGGTGAAATGGTGAAAAAAACCAACTACCCTTTCCTTGATTTTCTTTTCCTACCATATTGAAAGTTGGTTCATTTACCAAGGACTCAAGGAATTATATATGTTAAAATGATATTATTTACACACTAAATCATAGATGAGAAGATAATGTATGTAGTAAATAAAAGAGGTAAATGATACTTAAAAAAAAACTAAATAACATTTTATCTAGAAAAGGCTAAACACGTCAATATTAAGACTTAGCGACAACTTTCTTGTTATAGAAAATCCAAACCTAATAGCGGAGGCTATACAACACATTTTATGAAACATTGATGCATTCACAATTTTCATACTGTCAAAATCAGCTTAAAAGATCTAATTTTGATTGCCTCTTTATAAAATAATATCAATTTGATTATAATATGTAAATCGTATATATATATATATATATATATGTCTTAATATATTTTTATTATAATGCTGACATGCTAGATTAGCATCTTCTCTTTCTCAAAGCCTATCTAAAAAGAAACTATTTTTTCTATGTTTATTTGGTTTTAGGTTGAAGAGGTTTACAAATTTTGGTGGTTAAAGAATTGAAGTCAACAAAAATTTTAGTAGCTAGCATTACCAACACCTTATTTTTTGGATTCTGTTATTACTTTATTAGTTTTTAGGTGTTTTTATCTATTTATGTACTTTTATACTATATGTTTTCCTTTTTAATAAATCAAAATTAAAAGTTTAAATTTTTATATTTAGATGCTTCACATATATTTCTTATTTTGAATCTTGTATCAAATTGATTAATAAAAAAATATGATTTGATACGTCACCACAATCTAATTTTCTTAATATCCTTACTAACAATATTTTTTTTATGTATTAGTTATGTAATTTGAATAAAATTGTTGTAGTTTGTAATCATAATTCTATATTATTTGTTTTTGTATCTTGCATAACTTACAAATTTAAGTTTTTTTATAACATTATTAGTTTATAACATTATTATTGCTTCTGCTACCAAGATTTTTTTGTTCCCTTTTTCAATAATTATTAATAACTTGTGACTATATCAAAATTGATATATTGAATTTTTTTTTCTTCTACATAAGGATCAACCTTAACACATTCAGAATCTTCCTTTATAATTCTAGCTATGGAACAAGATAATTATTTTGTTGACATTGTAGAAGAAATATTTGAAGAATCATGTAATGAGAAAGAGGGGGAGCCAAGTACTATAATGGACAATGATGAAGAGGATGAGGATTGCACCATAAAGAAAGAATTTTTGAAAGAAAACTTTGGTGGTATGGCTAGAATTCAAAGAGGTTATGCTAAAGGATGAAACAAAGAAAGCAGAGTACAATAATTGCCATGAAAATCTTGTAATTGTTGCTAGTAGTACTACTACCCATTTGAAAATGTACTTTTCTACTTGTGCATACTATAAATCAAAGGTTAGTTGGAGTAGTCTTTCACAAAATTAGAGGGAGTAAGTGCTGCTACTTACTTCAGGTTTGATACTTATAAATCAAGAGAGGTTTGGGCTAATGTTTTCCTTATGCATGAACACCCTTTTAATATGATTGAACATGAAATGTTCAATAAATACTTGAAAACGTTAACTCCTCATTATAATGAAGTGTCACATGCTATGGTAAAACAATATTTCATTGCTGTTTATGACCATTATAAGAATAAAATGAAGTATGTGTTGATAAGGCATAGAAAAGTAGTATTAATACTAATTTTGTGGAAGGCAGATGCTCAAAAGATCCACTATATGGTTGTGATTGCATATTACATTGGTGATGATTGGTTGTTGCACAAGTATGTTTTGAATTTTCCCACTTACCTCCTCCTCATACTAGTTTGACTATTTCTAATGCCTTATACAAATGCTTTGAGAAATGGAAAATTGAGAACAAAGTCTTTAGTATTACTATTGACAATGCATTAACTAATGATAGAGTTATCATGATAGCAAGAGAGATCTTTACTTCCAAGGATAAGATATTTCATGTGAGGTATTTTACCCACATCATAAATTTGTTGGTGCAAGATGGGCTTGATTGTATTAACCATATTACTATAGATGTATGAGAAATTGTGAAATATTTGGTGGGCTTTGAACCACGTTTAAAGCTATTTAGTGAGATTGTTAAGCAAGTTGGGTTGCCTAAAAGAAAATTAGTGTTAGATGTGATCACAAGATGGAATTCAACTTATACCATGTTATCCATTGATTTAGAGTATAAAGATATATTTTTTGATATATTGAACATGATTTGAGATGCCAATGATTACTAATTCCAAAGGAATGGAAGGAGGTAGAGGATTTTTATGGGTTTATTGTGATTTTTATTGAGATTATAAAACTATCTTAGGAAGTAAGTATCATACTTCAAATTTGTATTTATCAGAGATTTAGGTGGTAAAAGAAGCACTAGATGAGAAGTAGTTTGTGATGATCTTTTTATGCAAGTAATGGCCATGACAATGAAAGAGAAGTTTGATAAGTATTGGAGTGAATATAATATGTTGATGTCTCTTACTTCCATATTAGATCCTTTCTACAAAATGATGTTAGTTGATTATACATTTCCTATCATTTACAAAGATAATGTAAGAAAAAATGTTAATAATGTAAAGATAACATTGAGAGAGATTTTTGATGATTATGCTCGACATTATGTAAGTAGTATTTAAAGTGCATTGGAGAAGGATAGTGGTGGTGAGGTTGAGTTTGGAAGTGTCATTGAGAAAGGAATACTATCTAGGAAATCAAGGTTTGAAAATTTTATTGCTAGTACCTGACAATCCAGCAAATCAGAGTTAGATATATACTTGGAGGAGGGTGTATATATGTGTAAGGATGGTTTAGGATCTCCTTTTTCAGCACTCTATTGGTAGAAGGGGAATACCTTGAAGTTTCCTAGCTTATCTCAAGTAGCACATGACATTTTATCAATTTCTATCACATCGGTTGCTTTGGAGGCTACTTTTAGTACTGGTGGGAGAGTAATTGATCAATATCGAGCATCTTTAGATCCTCAAATAGTTGAAGTGTTACTGTGCACTAGTGATTGGGTTCATTCTAGTAAGAAGCTTAAGAAAAAGGTGAATGTTTTTTTTTTATTTTGTATTTGAGTTTAATTTAATAATTTAGCCTTGTTTCAGCCCAGTAACTAATAATTTTTATTGGCTTGCTATGTTTTTGATAGGAAAAGGAATTTGAAGGTATGCTAGAATATGATTTGCCATAGTTTGGTTTTTGGTGTTCTCATATAAGGTACTTGACTCTCTAGTGACTCCAACTTTATACATTATATAGGCATTATAATAGATTTTGCTACTTATTTTTACACAACTTTTGTTGTTTGTTTTTGTATACACTAACTAGGAATATTTGCACATATTAGGTCCGATACAAGCTTTTGTTTTGCATCTAAACTCTTACGAACCGATGAGCATGGTGGAACCTGTGTGTGCAACTAGACAGGATGCAGTTTATGATTGTCTCATTTTGGTGGGGTTTGAAGGGGCATAGTGGATTCTATTTATGAGGATAGTGGATCCTATTTATGTGCATTGTGGATCCTTTTTTGTTTTCTATTTATGTCATTATATTGACTTTTTTAGAAGTTTCATGTAACTTATTATAATATTTTGATGGATTTTCTTGTATTATTTTTGGAGTATTTTTATGATGGTCTAAGTTATATTACTGGCAAACTAGGTGGATAATCATGTCATAATGATGCTTTTTGGCATGATTCTTTTATTTAGCAACTAATGGATGATGATGATGTGGAGGTTTGATAGCTAAATGACTCAAGGTTTTAAGTAAATCTAGATGGATGTGTTTTTTTTATCAATTATAAAAGGTATTAATAATTACAAAAGAGAGATAAATGAGGTCGAAAAGCCAATTACAAGCTCTAACGAGCCGAATTATCTCTAAACGAGCTCTAATGAGCCAAACAATCCGAACATGCAAATGATCCGAGCGAGCTCTAAATGAGCCAAACGAGTAGTAAGTGAGCCTTAACTGAACTAGTTAAGCAAGCTTATTTGAGTTTGTCTTGTTAATAATAAAGGAGTCGAGCTGAGTAGCTCGCGAGCCATATTTGAACTTAATCAGAGCATCCGTTATAAGGTTCAGTTGGATCTCGAGTAGAGCTCGAGCTACCATATTTTTACATGAGCCAAGCCCGAACTAATTTCTATTTGGCTCGACTCATTTACAACCCTAATCCTGTATGCCATGAAGTTCTGATGCATCATATAACCATGATAGAGCATGTATAGCTAGTTATATGTCAGAAGAATCATATATATTTAGTATGATCTCAACATTATGCTATGACTTTATATGCTTATGAATCTTGTTGAGGAGGTAACTTGGCCTACCTAGTACAAAGCATACTGATGTACCCATTTGTTCTGTTGCCTACTCATTCATACGAGTAGAGGATTATGTGTAGGTTTTTGGGGATAGTTGGTGGTGAGATTGACTCATTTTGGGCTTGAGGCTTAAGAACATGGATAAACGAAGAATTTCCCTAAAGGACCAAGGTTGGGGCTACGACCTATCTTTGTTGTCTACCATTGTAGTTCTTTATTTCTGCTGAAACTACTTCCATATATTTGAATATATTAGGGACTGTCGAGGTCCTATTCTGTACATATTTTCTTTAAGTATCTATATATTGTGTTTCTTGCACACTCTACTTTCATTTTGATTGGTTTGGTTTCTTAGCCTTGTATATAACATAGGATAGGCAGCTGATGTGTATCCTATGTTATATGTGGTGATAGCACCCCATTTTTTCCAGGTATGCTTAATATCTTTTTTGCTTCAACAATATTTTAAAATATAATTTTTGGTAGTGAAAATTAAGGGTGTTACATATTGATATTATAGCTTCTTTAAAAAAATCTTCTCTAGTTTTAAATTGTTTAGGCTAATACCACAAGTTGTTTTAATTGATTTCCCAACTATTTGGGTACATAACTGAAAGTTGAGTATTTTCAAATCCGAAATGTTCATTAGTGAGAGTGGCTTGGAATGTACAATAGATAGCCTCTATGTTGATTTGTTATATAAGTCTTAGTAATCGGTAAATTGGTTGTTTCTTTTTAATCCTAGTCTTTAGGAGTCCAAGGCTGCCAACTGCTATTATGAGCGCATCATGGCATTTATAGAGACTATCGGTGCTTACATGGAAGTTTTGATCCAAGTACCACAACCATGGCTAGTACTAGTACCCGCACTAATTCCAAAGGAATGGCCTAAGAGGGTTGAGCATCATCACCCATTGATGGAAAGATGGGTCAAGGACATGGATAAGACCTTCATCACTTGTGGTTGTCCATTGGAAAAGAGTGTTGATGTGGTAGTGTATTAATTGAGGAGAAGAGCAGACATATGGTGGAGAGTCCAGCGTAGATGCGGAGAGCCTACTATTTGGGGAGCCTTTGTTGAGGCACTTTGATCCTGATTATGCCCTCCCTCATCTTCATATGAAGAAGTATGATGAGTTCATAGCCCCTCAGGAGGGAGGTATGTCAATAGAGGAGTATTACATGAGGTTCATGGACTTCGTCTAGTTTACCTCTGAGGTAGAAGTAGTGAGGTGATGCAAGTTCACCACTTTAATATTGGCTTAGAAATCGGATACCGGGAGTTATTGGTAGGAGTTACTCTGCCAGACATGGTTGAAATATACGAGTAGGCATTGGAGGTTTCCTAAGCCATCTAGGTCAGGAGTTCCTAGATGGGGGATAAGAGGAAGTTTGAGGGTCACTAATGTTCCGATGATAGGAAGAAGGCTTACTCTAGAGGTGGCATACGACCTAAAAGTTGCTAGAGTATCGGGTTAGCACACCGAGTTAGTGATTAGTCTGCAAGATGTGTGTAAGAGAGGCATTACCACTACAATCATTGTAAAGAAGATCATATAGGAGTGGATTATGTAGTTAACAAGGTGACTTGCCATGGATGTGGTATGGTGGGACACAAATCTTATGCGTGTTGTGTCAGAGGTGGTAGTTTTCAAAGAGGCCAGTCTCTAGCTCAGAGCATTGGATCTATACAGTAGCCACAACCACATACTCTAAGAGTTTTTCCATCACTATCTACTAATGTCAGTTGTACCAACTAGCCTAGGGGTCAGAAGCCTTACATATTTCATTAGGGGTAGGGGTCAAGTACTACTACTATAGGGGTTCCTTTAGGAGGACTCCTGAATGTGACTAGCTAATTAGAGGCAGAGCATTAGGCCTGTGTGATAACCGGTATGCTTATGGTCTCTACCTTTCTAGCATGCATATTTTTTAATTTTGGTACATCACATTCTTTTGTATCATCTGCATTCGTAGCTAGAGTTCTTTTATCTCCTTCTTGTAATATTTTCACTTATGTTGTGTTACCTTTTGGGAAAAGGATTGCATGCTCTAGGCTTTATAAAGGGGTGGCTTTGATAGTTGGGGAATTAAAATTTTCCTTATATCTCATGGAGCTTGAATATCTCAATTTTCATGTGATTATCATAATGGACATGTTGCAGAAGTACTAAGCATTGATAAATTACGCATAGGAACATGTGGTTGTTTGAGGACCAAAGGGTGTAAGGGTCTTGTATTGAAAGTGTGAGTCTAACCCCTCTATAAAAGGTCATATCGACAATCGTGATGAGTACCCTTGTGCCTAAGGGTATCCACTTTTCCTGTGTAGTGTTTGAGATACCAAGGCCGATGAGACATCGCTAGAGAAAATTATAGTGATTCGAGAATATTTCGATGTGTTTCGTGATGAGATTCTAGGCATGTCACCTATCTGAGATATTGAGTTTACCATGGATGTATTATGAGGAACAAAACTGACATTTAGAACACCTACCACATGGCATCCACAGAGATGATGGAGCTTAAGGCTTAATTAAAAGAGTTGTTGGAGAAGGGATACATCATTCATTTGACCTAGTGTATCACCGTGGGGAGAGCTAGTTTTATTCATTAAGAAGAAGGACAGTAGCCAAAAATATGCATCAACTACTAAGGTTTGAATTAGGTTATGGTGAAGAACTGTTATCCATTGCCAAGGATTGATGATCTGTATGATCAACTCAAAGGAGCCACAATATTCTCCAAGATTGATCTTCAGTCAAGTTACCACAAATTGAGGATAATAGACTAGAATATTCCAAAGACGGCATTTAGGACAAGATATGGCCATTATAAGTTCACAATAATGCTTTTTGGGCTCACTAATGCACTAGGAACATTCATGTCTCTCATGAACTAGATTTTTTGATAGTTTTTGGATCAGTTCATTATAGTGTTCATTGATGACATCCTCATCTACTCTAGTGGTCTAGAGAAGCACAAACAACATTTGAGACAGATCTTGGCATTGTTAAGGACACACCAGTTTTATGCCATATTTTCAAAGTGTGAGTTTTGGATGGATCAAGTGGCTTCCCTGGGCATGTAATTTCAAAGGATAGGGTAGCAGTTGATCTTTTCAAGGTTCGAGTAGTTTCTGAGTGGCCAACACTAACTTATGTCAAGGAGGTGCATAGTTTTCTAGGGTTGATTGGTTACTACCATAGGTTTTTTGTGGACTTCTCTAAGATAGCTTGTCCATTGACTAATTTGTCGAAGAAGTCTACATAGTTTCACTAGGATGAGAAGTGTGGTGAAGCTTTTAAGGAGTTGAAGAGGCATTTGACTACCTCCTTAGTGCTCACGTAGTGGATCAGATGGTTTTGAAGTATGCAATAATGCTTCTAAGCATGGGGTAGGTTGTGTGTTGATGCAACATGGGAGAATGGTGACATATGCTTCTTGATAATTAAAGCAACATGAGTAGAACTACCTGACACATAATTTAGATCTTGCCGCAATGGTGTTCGCCCTTAAAATTTGGAGGCATTACCTCTATGGTGTTTAGTGCAAGTTCTTTACTAACCATAAGAGCTTCAAGTACATTTTCACTCAGCGGGAGTTAAATTTGAGATAGCACTAATGGTAGGAATTGGTCAAGGAATATGACCTCGAGTTGACCTACAACTAGGGCAAGGCTAATATGGTGGTATATGCCTTTTGCTAGAAGATGTTTCGTTCGTTGAGCACAGTTGTGTTTTCAGATCAGTTGTATTGAGAGCTTAGGGAGATGGATATCGAGTTGATCACCATTGGTAATCCAAAGGTAAGAATGAGTGCACTCACTATCACACCTATGATCTTTAAGGAAAGTTGAGCTAGTCAACTTGGTGATGTTAAGCTTGAGAAGATCAATCAAGGTATTAAAGAAGGTAGAGCCAAAGGGTTTAAGCTCCATGAGGATAGTAGTGTCAAATACCATGGTAGGTGGTGTATAACACAGGAATGTGTTAAGCTCAATAGGAAAATCTTGGAGGAATGTCATTATACTCCTTATTCTATCCATATTGGAGGGGATAAGTTGTATAAGGATTTAAAGAAGGTATATTGGTGGTCCCGTATGAAGGGGGAGGTTGTAGAGTTTATTGCTCGATGTTTGACCTGTCACAAGGTCAAGCTTAAGCATAAGAGACCATAGGGTTAGTATAATCACAAGAAGTTTTAGAGGGGATGTCGATCGATTTATTCATGGTTTTAGCAAAGGGGTTTTGTTCGACTGAACTAATCTATTGATTTGGGAAACCAATCAACTGCTATGTAGAATAGTCGACTAGTTGGCCAAACAGATATATTAGTTTGTTGGATTGAGTGCTTTTTAAAGCTCAATTTTTCTAGAAAAATTCTTGTATTGAAATAGGACTTTAATAATCTAACTCCACATTGTTCTTGAGTGATTTTTAACCATTTCTATCATTTATTTGGCTTTAGTTGTTGCCTTGAACATATTTAAGGGATTGATTTTTACAATTGAGAGAGAGGATGACCTCACTCTTGTCTTCTTCTTCCTCTCTCCTCTACACTTCTCTAGAAGTATGCTTCAATTCCACACTATCCCTACTTAGCAGGGAGATTCTTTCCCATGTTGATATTCCATTACCTAACTTATGTTTGATATTTTTTGGATGAAATTGACCTATATTCTCTAAGAGATCATCATTTGAGATCTAAGATAGAATTTAACCTATTTTTGAGAAATCTGCCTGTTTAGCTCAGATTTGAATGATAAAATTAAAGTTTTTGATCTGTTGTATAACTTCACTCATTTCTTAACCGATTCATTACTATAAATAACCCTAGTTACCCTCTTCTTCTCACTTTTCATTCAGCCTCTGAAATATCTTAATCCTCTAACACTTGTATTATTTCCTCTCCACTTCAAGCTTACATTCACCTTTCACTCTTCTAATCCTTTCTCTAGCTTCCTCTAATTTTATCCTTAAGCAAGGAAGAGTTAGATTTAGGAGAAAGTTGAGTTGTTTTTAGCTGAATCATTCTCTATTTTTCTCTTGGGTGTGCTAATTTTATTTCTCTTCCCTAATTTGAGTTTTGATTTGTGAAATCAATTCAATGATTTCTGATTTCTAATTTGTTATCCTTAAAGGTTTAGTGTGTTTATATGCTTCATCTTGAGTTTTTACCTCTTTAGTGTGAAACTTTGCTAAGCATCACGTACATCATTTTTACCCTTGAAATGTGGCCATAATAAGCATGTGTTGTGATCTATTATGCAAAATGTTAAGTTTATATGGCTGTTTGAGAATTTATCTTCTAATTGATTCATGTTGAATTAATTGAGAATCATGAGAAAAGGCATGATTTTAGAGAAAATAGGGATGATTTACTTGAAAGTGAAACATGACTCAGTTTATGAGCTTGTTAAATAGTGGTATGTTGCTATGACCTATTATGGTTTAGACGCGGTAAGAATTTAGATTGTGATTTGCATAAAAAATGTTTGATATGTGTTGTTTGGGGGAAAACCAATTAACTAGTTAGGCTAAACCAATCGGCTGGTCCTTATAACAATCGATGGGTTAGCCCAAGCTATCATCTAATTGGTCTATGGTGACCTTGGTTACTCTCTGCTTACACCCATCAATAAGCTAGGTAGAACCGGTTGACTAGACTCATAACAATTGACTGGTTAGGTGAAACCGATCTACCAGTCCTTAAAGTAGTCGAATGGTTGGCCCAAACCAATCGACTGGTTGGTTTGTGGTGACCTTGGTTGTTCTCGACTTAAACCCATATACTTTTTTGGTAGAACCAATCAAATGGTCTTAAAATAGTCGATTGGTTTGGCTAAACCAATAGACTCGTTCGATGGAACCTTGGAGTTTGGCTGAGCCAAACCAAGTGAATAATAAGCTGAAATTGATCGATTGGTTAGTAAAATTGATTGACCAGTTAGCCCTAACTAATTGACTGATTAAGCTAGAGTGTGTGATTTTGATCTTTGGGCTTGATATGTGTTGAGACTATGCCCAATGCTACTATATGACTATTTAATCATGGAAATATACTTTTTGGAATGGATTGACTAAACTAATGGATGGATTAAATGGATCGTAATTCATGGCATTCTCAATAATTTCTTGGGAAGACTTTAGTAAGAAAATGTGAATAAGTATGTTATAACCTCAAAAGGGTAATGCAATTGGGATTATTGGCCTAAAATGGATTATCATGATGGATTGATTAACATTAGTTAAGCACTAATGAAAATCCTACCACAAAGTTGGAGTGTAAAAGTGGTTAAGATGGAATCAGTATGTGGATACCTTACTTGGATGTTGTATGGGTCTTTTATGATCTCATAACCTTAGAAAATAACCCACTAATCACTTAAAGTGAAAGATAATTGAGTTATGTATGGGTTTGGATTTCTTAATCTTTGATTAGATACTAGAGGTTAGTCCTCTTTTAGGCATTTATTAATGCCTTTAGGCTTTTCCTTCAAGTGGGATCTTAGTAAATCTCGGTGCCTTACCACCTCTAGACTGATGATGTACTAGGATGTATCAATACTAAAGGGTCTGGTCATCTAGTTGGTGTTTGGCTTCAGCCGAACTTTATGTCCATTAGTGGTGACTTGGCTTTAGCTGTTTTGGATAGGCTTCCATTATATATGAGACCATAGGGTGGTACACAGTCTATCACTCATTAAGAATAAGAATGAGGATAAAGAAAAAGGAGAAAGAAAGGAAAAAAGAAATAATGGCTTGTAAATAAATGACCTAATGGATTGTATAAGCTTGGAAAATAAACCTAATGGAAAAATATGTAAATGGATGGTCGAAGCCCTAATAGTTGTTTCAATAACCTACTTAGTAAATTGTATGTTTTTATCCATCATGTTGATAAGCATGATGAGCCCTAAATTGTTTGAGTCATGCATGCATGAAGTTTTGATGCATCATATGACCATGATAGAACATGTATAGCTAGTTATATGGCATAAGCATGACATATGTTTAGTATGATCTCCACATTATGCTAGGACTTTGTATGCCTATGACTCCTGTTGATGAGGTAACTTAGCTAACTCAATTTGAAGTGTACTAATGTACCCATTTATTCGATCACCTACTTATTCCCACGAGTAGAGGACCATGTGTAGGGTTTTAGGGATGACTGGTAGTAGGCCTACCTTATTTTAGGCTTGGGGCTTGAGAGTGTGGACATCATGAGATTGTTGGTCCCTAATGGACTAAGGATGGGGCTACACTAATACGAGAATATTATCCCAAAGTGTCTTGGTGTGGCTATCTTCTAACCATACTTTTGATACTCAAGTACACCTCACCTATACTATTATCTAACTCCTCATTAGTTAGCATCACTATTGCCCTCATACCAATCTTCATCTCTAGGCATGGGGATCTCATCTACAATCTTAATTGGATAAATAAGGTTTTTAATTGACTCCATATGATGATGAATCTTTCAAGCATCCTCAATCTAGCAAATGTTTGGGCTAACTAGGTAAAGCTCTTAGTGAAAAACTCCTCATGCTATATAGACCAAGTTTGGTATATCCCATATAAAGATATTACTATACTTGTCCTTTACCTCTGATCAGAGTAGAAAGATACTCTATCATATTAAAAAAAAACCAAAACTCATGCGGTACCCTATCAGCCTCTTGAATGTCTTCCATATATACCTCTATATGCTCCCTCATCCACACAATGTGCTCCTGTACAAGCTCATGCAGATGCATTGCAAATGAGTGTGCTAGATACTCTTCTAGATAACTAAACATCTCTCATTTCTACAAAAGTATGGCTTAACTTCTTAGTACTAGATTGCTAGCCTATACCCTCTTCCAAGGTCATTCAAAATAAATCATCACAACTATTACACCCGCTAGTCTCAAAAGTAGATAAAATCTTCAAGTCCAAATAGATCACACTAATGTCATATCTCATATCAACCCCTTTCCATCTATAAACACCTCAAAAACATTGATTCACTTTAAACACTTATGTAGCTGAACAAACAAACCGTAATGGGGTAACTACCACTTTAAAAGAAGGGCCACTTAGAAAAATCAAACTATATAACACATGAAACACTAAGCATAGCAAAGGAGAGAAAAATTAATAAGGTGAAGAACTAGACTTTGCATGCATTAGGATAACAATTCATTCAAAGAAGATTCACACAAAAAAATAAAGCAAGAAACACTACCTAAAAAACACGTGGAAGAAAAAGGGGCTCTAAAAAGTACTATGTTGCTATAATAACATAGAATAATAAACTAAAAAAAAAGTAAGTTGAACACAACTAGAGAAAGAAAACATTATAGATTAGATAGGCCTAGTTATAAAAAGGAAATAGCTACAACTTTAGAAATCCTACCCCAGCTGCTCCTAAATACTATTTACATAACCAACTTCCAAGTTCCACCTTAACACTCTTAATCCTCAAGCTTGATAAGATCGCAAAACCAAATTATCATCAAATATCCTACCCTAATGAATAACATGATAGGTTCACTCCTCTCGCAAGGTCCTCTATTCTAGCATTTCACCAAGGGAAGGCTCCTCTATCTCCATAAAATAATTAAAGTGGTTATGTTAGGCAATTTGGAAATATTCCATACCTAACTCTCCATCCAACATTAATCAAAATCAACTCTCTAGCTAACTAGCAGTAATGCCTAGAAAATAATTGAATTGCGCACACCATTTATAGTGTTCAAAGGTATCAACAGAGTATAGAAGGTATTGAACCATTATAAAACTAGTGACCCCTTATGTTTTATGGAAACACAAAAAAATAAGTTTGTAGACTATGTTTTGTATGTTAATTCAAAATGTATCCACAAGTGTAATAATGAGTGATAGAGTGGATATGCTCAAACTTACTTGACATGTAAGTTTTGTGGTGAAAATATCTAAAATGGAACCAAGGCATGGAGGGGATAATTTTTTACACATAAGAACAGCTAAAGGAGTGGACTACAAGCTACCACTTGTCAATTTGTATATATAGGGTCATGGTCCTTGGGTCAGACATACTTTATTCTATTCGATTCCTATCTTTCAATAGAGAATGATGAGCTCATGCTCGATCCAGAAGACCATAGTACCATCATTGTCCTCAATCCATCGAATAGTCCCGCATTATGGATTCAGGTATGCTTCCACATTATGTTATGTATGAATCTTGATGAATTAGCATTCGATCCTTTTGGAACTATAGATTAAATTAATCTATCCACTATTTTTGTATTTTCATAATATTATATATTCTTAGTAATATTTTAAAAAATTCTTATTTATTGATGAGGGGATTATGAGTTAATAAAATTTTATGATAGAGAGACCAAACACAATTGCACTAAACATTCGTACAAATTAAATAAAAATTCCATTGATAGATGGTGTCGATAGAACTCCATCAGCTGCTAAAACATAAACAAATGGTAAGAGGGGAAAAATATGTGAAAAGCTTTTAGCCAGCATAGTTAGCTATTTAGAGCTACGTTTTTTCTTTTTTATTTTTTTTATTAATAGGCACAATATTTAACCAACTATAAAATGACCCACCATCTGACATGTACTCTTTGTTTTTATTTTTAATTTAAACATGTTTGATCAAAGGGAATTTTCTTGTCGTGTAAAAAAAACTCAAAAAATGAAAAGAAAAATAATTCATCAGTCGACCCATCATTGATATATCAGGAAGGATTATTTTGGTAATTTTATATTCTTAGGAATCAGCTATTTTGGTATTTTTTAAACCTAAATGAATTATCTTAGTAATTTGATCCTATTGCACTTGTTGTCAACTTAATTAAGTTATCAAAGGAGAGATGTAATTTGTTGCTTTATTTGTTATTCATTCATCTGTGAATATATATTTTGTTTTATAAAATTATTATTACTATTTTATAAATAAATTATTTTACATTTTATATACATATTAACCTTTGGTATAGTCCATATTAAATTAGATATAGAGTTAATACATAAAGTTTATATTAATGGTAATATATTAGTAATATAGCCTAACCCTATATCTCTGTATATAATCCTTGATGATAGAATTAGAATTAAGTTATTATGGATAAAATTAATTGTGCCATGTGATGGAAAAAATAAAGGAGATAATTTAACTATCTCATTAATTAATTATCTCTTGTTTCTGACTTAAATTATTTTCAAATTATAAATTTGAATTAGAGAGAGGGAAAATGTAGTTGGTTACAATAACTAACTACACACTCATTTCTCTACATGTCACTTGTGTGCAAGTGTGGTATGATTACATATTTTCCTCTCTTTCTCTCTTTCTTTCTATGGAAAATACATTTCCACTTGATTACACACACATATATTCATAAGAGAGTAAGGAAGATGCTATTTTTTCTTCAATTTTCTTAGAGATTTTTGTGTGAAAACAAAGAAAACAAAGAAGTATAAGGAAGGTCATCATTCCCTTTCCTCATTAGAATCACTCGCCATCGGGTTTAAGAAAAAAGGGAGTGGAACCATATAATTTTTTTCTGGAGATTATATATCAAAAATTTGATGCAATTAATCCTATCAATGTCTAGAGGTACACTTCTATAAATCCATAATAAGTATTTTATAGTTAAATTAGCATATTGAGTGATTAAAATGTGTATTAGGGTTTCACACATTTTTGTATGGATTGTGCATGAATTATACATATGTGTTTTGATTATAATTCATGTTGTAAGTTTAGTCTAACAATCTATATCAGAGACATAATGGCCTCTATTTTGATAGATTAGGTTTAATATAATTAGAATTTGTATGGTTGTGTGGTTATGTTTTGAAAAATTGTGAAACTATTCTTCGTAGAGTATAAACATGATCTTTTTTCCTTAACATAAGAGGATCGTGTTTCATTTATTACTCTCGACTCTATAAATAAATAAAAAAACACACACTGTGTTTTACAACAGGGAGGTCATATTTTTTTATTTGGCTTTTCACTAATATTTGAAGTTAAGGAAAAAATATGGGTTTTTGTTTTTCATTTTTGATTCCCATTCCTTCTCTTATGGTATTGTTCCCATGCACATTAAGGCCATTTTTGGAGAAGCTTTATTAAATAAAGCATGTATGATGTGTGATTAACATGATTAAAATGATAAGGACTTAGCCACATCAATTCTAATCATAGACAATTGTGTATTTATTTGTTTACATGATCACATCTAGATTACATGATATTTTTTTCAATGTATCATGCATATATAATGGAAGTAGTCCCACAAAACCATTCATTAGCATATATAATCTACGTTGGATTAAAATGTTGAGTCATTATTCTCAATTTGCTTATAGAGATTGAAAGTTATGGAATGACTTAACAGTTTTAATATCGAGAAGCATGATTTTATACGAATTAAATACTTAGCTCACAAGTAGTTTTAATGTCTTATTATTCATGAAAGTTGAGTTTTGACATAGTGTACATTGATAGAGTGTGTATATAAGTGTTTAGGTTTCAAATTGATCATAGGAATGTATGTATGTTTAAATTTTATAGTAAATTATCTTGGATTATATTCAACATCTTATCTTAATGTTGAGGTCCTTAAGTTAAAAGGGGAGAACTATATGGTTTGGAAGGAGAGAATTCTCCTAAAGCTTAGTTGTTGTGACATGGATGAGGCTATTGAGTATCCTAATCCTGTGATAGCTGAGGAAATCACTGATGAGGAAAAGGCAGCACATGAATAATGGATGAAAGCCAATTTCATTAGTTACATGTACATAAAGACAAATATGTCTTTGTCCATCAGAGGATTGGTTGATCGCAGTCAAGATGTCAATGACTTGCCAAGGGCCATAGATGAACAGTTCATCCAATCTGACAAGGCCTTAGCTAGTACATTAATAATGAAGTTTTCATCCATGAAGCTCACTACTATAAAAGGTTCATGAGCACATCATGAATATGAGAGATTTGGCAACACAACTAAAGTCTATGGGGGTTAACATGTCTGATGCTTTCTTGGTTCATTTCATCTTAAATACAATCCTAAAGGAATATACACCATTCAAAGTCACCTACCACACAAAAAGAGAGAAATGGTTAATTAATAAATTCAAGACCATTTGTATACAAGAGGAGGAAAGATTTTGATGTATTATAGGGAGTTTATGATGATGACAACCAAGGGTAAGGAAAGAAAAAGAAGAGAAAACCAAAAGGATAAAAGTAACAAAACCACCCTAGAGTGAGAAAAAGAAGCAATCCAAGTGTTTCTTCAGTATGAAGAAGGGACACATGAAGAAGGATTATGCTAAGTATAAAGCTTGGCTTATGAAGAAAGGTAATGTTACCTTTTTAGTATGTTTTGAATATAATTCAATTGATACAAATCATAATACTTGGTGGATTGATTTTGGTTCAAAAATCCATGTTTGTAATTCCTTGCAGGTTATGGCAAGGATAAGGGAATTAGTAGGTAATGAACAAAGTATCTTTACCGATAGCAAGATAGGTTCGGAAGTTTAAGGAATAGGTTCATGTAGACTAGTTCTCTCCTGTTGTCATGTATTAATGCTAGGAAAGACATTTTATGTTCCATGTTATAGTAAAAACTTGATTTCTATTTCAAGACTTGTACCATTTGGATACTCATTTGTTTTTAAAAACAATTGAGATAGTTTTTTTTTATGAAGTAAATTTTGTTGGGTGTAGTACATTATCTAATGGTCTTTACTCTATTGATTTAATGCATGATGATAGAAATATTACAATGAATTTGAAAATTGATTCAAAAAGAGGTGTTATGAATGAGGACTCATCAATATTTTGGCACAAAATATTAAGTCACATTTCCATTGAGAGAATAAGGAGATTTGTGAATGATAAAGAACTTGGTGCTCTAGATTTTACCGTGTTTAGAAATTGTATAAATTATCTAGAGGGAAAACAAACAAAAGAGTCTAAAAGTGGTGCTAAAAGAAGTTCTCAATTGCTTGAGATTATACATACTGATATATGTAGTCCAGATATATACTCACATAGTTAGATATACTTCATCTCATTTACTGATGATTATTCATGATATATGTATCTCTACTTGCTGAACAATAAGTATGAATCATTAGATCCTTTTAAAGTGTTCAAATTTGAGTTAGAGAAACAGTGTGACAAGAAAATGAGAATTGTGAAGTCTGATAGAGGTGCAGAATACTCTGGTAGGTACACTGAGGATGGATAAGCACCTAGTACATTTGTGAAGTTTCTTTAAGAAAATGGGATAGTTGCCCAATACAATATGACTGGTTTCAGACCAAAATAGAGTAGCTGAGAGAAAAAACATGACATTATTGGATATGGTATAGAGTATGCTTAGAAACTTCAATCTTCCTAGATCTTTGTGGAATAAAGCACTTAAGATGACAATATATATTTTAAACTGAGTTTCAACTAAGGTGGTGTCAAAGACACCATTTGAGCTTTTCAAGGGTTGGAAGCTAGGCTTAAAACATATGAGAGTTTAGGGTTGTCTGTTTAAAGTGAGAATCTATATTCCAGAAGAAAGGATTCTAGATTAAAGGACCATAAGTGGATATTTTGTTGGATTTACTAAAAGGTATAAGGGTTACAGAATTTTATTGTCCATCACATAACACTAGATATATGGAGTTAAGAAATGCTAAATTTCTTGACCGTAACTTAATTAGTGGGTGTGATTAGATTAGGAATGTAATTCCTGAATCTGCTCATTAGGTAGAAGAAACTTCCACTTAATGTGATAGAGTGACTTTTGTTCGATGTACACTTCTAGTTCCAATCATAGTTGAACGATAAGTCAATGAGGCTCCATAAAATGTTTACATAACTTCAGTAGATTATGTTGTTTAGGAACTTCCTAAAATTATTGAACAACCAACTATTTAGCAAGATCCTCTAGAGGATGTTGAACTGTCTTTAAGAAGATCTAGTAGGGAAAGAAGGTCAACTATACCTAGTTATTATTATGTGTACTTATAAGAATCTAATTGTGACCTTTGTGCTATTGATGATCTCAAAACTTTTTTGATATGCTATGAATAGTTTAAAATATGAGTTATGGTTTGATGCCATGAAGGAAGAGATGAATGCCATAAAAGTTAATGAGGTTTGGGATGATGTACCATTACCTAATGGGGCTAAGCTTATTAGTTATAATTGGGTCTTTAAGGCAAAGAGGGACTCATCAAGGAACATTAATAGGTATAAGGCTAGACTAGTTGCTAAGGGGTTCACTCAGAGATAGGGAAAAGGGCTACAAGGTGGAACACCCCAATTTTTTTAGAACCAAAAAATTTTATTTTAGAGTCGAAGCATATAAGTAAAATATTGGGTGTTACCATCGTAAGTGACAAGTCTGGCTTGTCCAACCATCCTTACACCAATTACAAGTCTAAAATCATTTATGGTAAAATAAGGAAATTAGAAATGGAAGACACATTTATAATACAATATGAGTTTAGAGATTACCTCCAAATTATAATAAAAAAATACAAAGTAAGGGATACCATGTATCAAAGAGTCTAAAAAGGTATCCGAGTAAATACATAAACTGGATAACATAAATTTTCACCCAAATACCTAGTACAATTAATAGGTCACTCATCCCCACATAGTGCATCAAAAGCAACATAATCATCTAGCGAGTCTTCCAAGACATACACACAAGAATCAGGATCTCCTACTTATGGGAATGAGCAACACCCATAAAAAGGGCGGTCAGTAGACTATGTAATAATTAAGGTAACAATACTATTGAACCAGGAATACAGATAACACATGTGTTCACAATTTATGATGAGTACACATTCAAACAAATGAAAAACCTCATAAGATAAATACTGATCCAGACCTCTTTATTAGATATAACAATTTTTATTCTTTTATATATATTGAATTTAGAAACTCTACTATTCTTAAACCAATGGAATGGTTTGAAGCACCTTCTCAAGGATAACACACCTAAGCCGCTATTATCATCTAGAGGAATGGATATGAAAATATCACCTTCTTAGGGCAAAATGCTCCCAAGCCACTATTATTATTTGGTGGAACGGACATATAAACATCACCTTGGTCCTCACTCACGTACTCTTCCATTTAAGTCATTAGTGTTTTATCCATAGGTTAAATAGTTATATTTTCATTAACAATGAGTAGGGGCCTCACTATTCTTAATCCAGTGGAATGGACTAAAACACCTTCTTGGGGAAAAACACTCTCGAACCACTATTATCCTCTGGTGGAACAAATATATAAACATTACCTTGGCCCTTTTCAAGTGATCCTTCACTTTAAATAATTAGTATCTTATTCATGATCAATTTATAGGTACCGAACACATTAAGGTAGATAAGCACATAACACAATTCATAAGGTCGATCTCTAGAGTCAAGATCTTTAATTTCCTCAACCATAATATTATACTCTTAGCATAACTTCTCTAATACTGATCATTCAATCACCAGTTATAGTATATAATTTCTCAAATATTATCATCGTTAACGCAACAAAAATTTATGGTCTAATGGCTGCATATAGGCCATAACCTAGTAGTACGGGAAAGGTACTGAATAAATGAAGATGAAACTCCACTAATCATGTTATACCCTCTGTATGAGCACTAACACCATGACGGTCTACCACAGTATTATTCCTACTCCCTTATATAGGCCATAACCTCATAGTACGAGAAAGGTACTAAGTGAAAGGAGATGAAAATCCACCAATCACGGCGTACCCTTTATATGAGTACTGACATCATAATGGTTTTCCACATTATTATTCCTACTCTCTCATATAGGCCACAACCTCGTAGTACAAGAAATGTACTGAGTGAAAGGAGATGAAACTCCACCAATCATGGCGTACCCTCTATATGAGCATCAACACTATGACAGTTTGCCACATTATTATTCCTACTCTCGCATACATGCTACAACCTTGTAGTACTAGAAAGATATTGAGTGAAAGAAAAATCAAATATCACAAGGTAACAACACTATTAACTCTCGGTAACCGACCCAAGAGATGGAGAAAAAGGCTCTAACAAAATCTTATTTCCATGATATAATTTATTAGTGATCCCACAATTTGTAAAATAATTTTAGAATGAGCTAATTGGGTATTTCTAAATATTAACACCAAACACAACTCGTAGTCCCAAGTCAAATTAATAACTATTTTATCGTTTTTAATTATATTATTAATTACCAACTAATATCATAAATCACAATTACAATTCCATTAATAACCAATTGGGTATTACCAAGCAATAGCGCCAAACATAAGACAAGATACACAACTTCATCATTATTATTAATTACGAAATTATATAACAAATCATGGTTACACTTTCATTAATGACCAAATGGGTATTACCAAGCAATAATGCGAAATAGAACACAGGACATACAAGCCACCATTTAGATGCCTAGAGGTGACATCAAGCTTAACCACTTAGGCATCATAATATTTTTATTTTGATCCATATTAAATCCAAGATTAGACATGGTTGAAATCATGATTAAAATGTTGTAATTATATAGAAACATTGATTTAGAAGTCTCGAACAGAGAACATTAAATATCAAACAAACTTGGATAAATACAAACATATCAGTCAATCGGTCCCTAGGACCAGTTGATTGGTCTGGTTGCACCAGAATTGAGAAAACAACGTATAGGAAGCAATTCGACTAGTTAGTCCAATTGATTGACTTTTCATAAGAACTAGTTGATGGATTTTTCCAAACCGGTCAATGGGTATAACCAGAGGCCAAAATACTCTGTCACCAAACAATCTGTTGATATGTTTGGCAAACTGATCGGCTGTTCATGGAAAATAGTTGATAGGTTTGCCCAAACTAGTTGAAGGGTTAAAATAGAGACCATACCACTCTGGTGATGTGATTCTTCATGGGAAAGGAATAATTCGAGGGTTAGAAGAAAATGGTTTGGTTTAGTGGTTTGAATGTGGAAGGGAGGAATGTTGATCTTCAAGAAAGAATCAAATAAGACTTAAAGATTAATATGAATCTTCAACCAAGATTCATGAAGAACTCAAAAAAGATGACAACTTTGAAGGGTTCACTAAGAACACATTCAAAGGCGATTACTTTATATGATCTTAGGAAGAAAAATTCTCATTCACTCAAAGAGAGAAAAGATAACCAAGTGAATACATGATATTAGATTCAAATCAATTCTATTATGGGTTACATGCTTAAGTCATGAATTATATAGGTAGTAGATATTGCTAACTAATACACCAAGATAACCTTATAACATAGAAATGGCTAACTAACACATGAACTAGCAATAGCAATATAATACTAGTCTATATAGTACACGAAATCAAACAAGACATTATTACAAACAAAGTAAGCTCATTAATATATGAAAACAACTAGCAAGAATCCTAATCAAAACAATGATATTGACTTGAAATGTTGACTAGGTCTCTTAACTTTACTTTCATATATTATAGCTCCCTTTTTCTTGTAATAATTTGCAACATACAAAATCTTATGTGTTAATGTGGCTTGATCGTCTTCCTACAAATATGTTACATATCTATAAGAATGACTTAAACATAATTCATTAGGGTTGGACATATTATCATTAAAGACACATATGGTAATAGGTTCTATAATTAGGAATGCCAAATTAATATGAGTATCAATGGATGCTCCTGCATCATCTAGTCTTAGGGAAACAAGTAGACAAGTTTAGAAAGCTTATTAAATTCTCATAGAAACCAGTTGACTAGTTCATCAAACCAATCGACTGATCTCACAACCAACCAATCAAAATTTCCAAACCATGTGACTGTTGACACAACCATTTGATTGGTCAAACAAAGCGATTGACATGTTAGAGTGAAACTTCACCCATACTAATGAACCGCACATAACAACATTGTCAATCTTTTCTAATTTAATCCTAGTATGCATCTATATTGTAGGGCATATAAACAGATATACTCCACATACAAATTCACACTAGTCATATTAGGAATCAATATTCAATAAGATCATGCTTAAATCCAATAAAATTCATAATTTATGCCTCAATTCATGGGTGAAATAATATATAAGTCATGCTGTCATGAATCCAGTGCTTAAGTAAGTAGGTTAAATAGGTTATATACTACCAATTTATATGAAAACAAACTGAAGACTGCATATCTGGATCATCATCCAAGATTGAATTAAAAACTCAAAATCATAATATATCATGCTTAACACCCCATAATCACATCCTACTCATGCTATTGCTATTAATAACATGAATACGTCCTAAACATACTCATCAATTGATTGCCCCACAATTTCATGCTTAACACATTAAATTTATGCTTAAAGTAAAAAATAATCTAAGCATGATCACATAATAAACATCAAGGAGGAAATCAATGAGAACCACATCAACATTCAAATCAAGCTCATGATATCACATCCAGCATCAACCACACACATATCCAAAATTCATCATAAAGGTCTTGAAGACCACATGTTGCTAACTTAAACAACATATGATACATGGATAGAAATATAGAGTCATGTAATTAGCTAAGCATATAAGCATGCGTAATACATAGAAAATCCATAATTTAGTTACTATGCCACACTTCCAATGTAAACACATGTTCTACACTTACGACCAAAGATCCATATGATGCGACATCTTGTGCTTGCAATCATCTATGTTCACAATGCATATCTTGATATATTATATATCTAATAAATCATGCTTTGCTATAGGTTCATGTTAAAAAATTAGAGATAGTAACTAATGCAAACATGAACAGTAGACCTCATCATGAAATAGAGATTTGTCTTACCTCAAAGAAAATCTTCTAGCAAAGAGAAAATACTCCTAACTTGATGGACCACTACATGATCCTTGATTATCGAAGGAAATAAGGAATCTAAAAATTAGTAAAACATACTTTAAAATTGATTTAAACAAGAAAAAAGAGAAGGATAGAGGTAGCAATTCTCAATCTCAACCCAAGAAATAGATAGCCAAGAGTAGTAAAGAGTAACAAATCTTCATTTTTCTCAAAACTTTAATCCTCCTTTGTTTATAGAAAACAAAGTGGAACTAAAGTAAAAATTAAGAAGAAAGGAAAATAAAATCCAAACAAATGAATATGGGGCAAGAACCTCGGTTCTCTACTAACACGAAAAAAAGAAAGGGGGGAAAAGAGGTTCTCCCCACTTAGCAAAAATATGCTAAGGGAAGAAAAGGGACTGAAGAATAAGAGTTTAATTGATGATAATAATAATAATTGGATGCTAGAGGAAGGGCTCAATTCTTCATACTAAAAAGGAAGGAAGTAGAACACCCAATACTTAGAAAATTTTTAAGGAAAGGAGAGCAAGTGAAGAGGGGTTTAATGAATGTGCGTAAAGAGGAGAAAGTATTAGATGAGTAGGGCTTAAGGAGTATGTTGGTAAACTAAAAAGGAATAAGGAAAGAAGATAGAGATTTAACTTACATTTGTAGAGTGGAGTATTATGTACAAATATGTAAGAAAGAACAAATGATGAAGCATCGGGTGTGATGGTTGAAGTCAAGCCAAATTAGATCAAGACAGAGCAACAACAATGGGGTTAAGGAGTTCTACACGAGTCAGAGGAGATTAGGAAAAGGTAGGAGGAGAGAGGAAAGGTGGTAGGTGAGGAGAACTACCTTAAAATTACTTTGAGGAGATTTTTAGCTAAATAAAGTCTTAGAATGATCTAGATAATGTGAAAATAATCCCAAAAGATTGAAATATACTTATTAGCACAAAGAGACTATAATTAGAAATTTTTAGAAAAATTGGAAAGATAATCGAAAATAAAATAAAAAAGGATCCTAGAATTACACTAAGCTAGTTGATGGCTTTGGAAAAACCAGTCAATTGGTATGCGAAAGAAGAAAATAAGGATTGTTGGATGTACTATTTCATCAGATCAAGCAACTAGTTAACTGGTATTGCTATAATTCCACACTTTTTACCCAATCCCATAATAATCTCACTAATTTCATATTGTTTCCTTTGCTAACTGGTCGCTCGCCGTCTCCAATATTGAGTAAAACTTGATTTTTTGGTTATCTAGCCTCTACGAAATTAGCAAATGTGTTGGGTGGTTGATTTGGTTTAGGGCACTAGGGATTTGCTTTAGCTATGAGTCGTAAGAGTGATTGGTTTCTAGACTTGGTTGTAGAGTTGACTTGCTGAGGCTTATCTAACGGAGAAATCATAAGGGGTAAAGGAAGTGAAGGCTAGTGAATTTTTTGGTGGGAGATAAAATTTTCAATTGATTTGTGTTGCATTAATAAAGGCGGAGGGAACAAGGATGGAAGTTCAAAATAGGTTTGTGTCAAGAGTTGTGGGTGTTTGGGATTTAAGGTTTTGATGGCTTTGAGTTTATTTCACTGGAAATTTTTGGTTGCTAGGAAGATGGGTTGCATGATGCCAGTGGCAGAGTGGGAGGAGATTTTGGGATGTTACTGGTCTATGGAATCGAGTTAATTTGTCTGTTTGGGGGCTGTTTAATTTTGATGGTGTGGGGGATATGAGTTTCTTGACCTTCAGCTTCATTGGGTTCAACAAGAGCACACAAATTTTGAGCATCACCTTCTATAATAAAGTAGATTGGAAAGTTAATGCACTTGTGATCAAGGTTAGATTCCTTATTGTAGAAGATGCATAAATGTCTAGCTTCTAGGTCATATGGCTCAGTATCCGATATTATTCTAAGAGGGCGATTATAAGATGATGAATACTCTAAGTGTACCAATTGATACGAATAGGATAATTCCTCCTTAGTAGAGTGAGAAACTCTAAAAAAATTTAGAAATGAGGATAAAGTAGATAGTCCAGACATGAGAGAGAGTGAGTGAGAGAGAGAGAGAGAGAGAGAGAGATTTTTCATCATTAATTGTCTACCTTCCATTCTCACATTTATGTTCGGCTCACTAAGTCACCCATGAGCATAGATATAGGAAACAATAACTACCTTTTCTTCTCCAGGGCTCGATAATAATTCTCTTGGGCTGGGTGAGGTGCCTCTCGGGTCTAGGTATCCAAGATCATATTATTCTCCCTTTCATCCATAAAAAATGCGTCTAGAGTATCTAGATAGGTGTAAAGTACAAGGTAGGTGCCATAATCAATATAAAAATGCATAAATATTGAGTGGGAGATTCAAAGGCAACATTTAATATTTAGGATTTCAGCTTTAAACATTAGTCTATAATAGTCTTTAATTTTTTTATTTTTTATTTTTTATGCATTTATTGTGATCCATAATTTCTTTATTTTTTTTTTCAAAACTTACATCTCAGGCACTATAATTCCGGTGTATCTAAAATTAGTTAAATTCTCCCTTATACATATCCAAATAAAAAATAAAACAATTTAATTGATTATCACATATTTGGGTTGTTACTAGCCAAAGGGTCTGGAATCTATTCTCCTCAATTTATTTTAGCTAGTATTTTGTAATCAAATTTAATCTAACAGTGTCTTAATATATATGTTCTTATCTATCTATCTATCTATCTATCTATCTATCTATCTATCTATCTATCTATCTATCTATCTATCTATCTATTATTATTATTATTATTATTATTATTATTATTATTATTACTACTATTATTATTATTATTATTATTAATTGATAAAGTTAGTAAAAATTTGAATTAAGACTAATTAAAAAATATTTGATAATGATATTAATAATTTACAGTATATTAAGATAATATTAATCATAAATAATAAAAATTAGTATTAATTAAAAAATATTTTCATATAATCTTAATTAATATTTTCTGTGAATAATATCTTGATTCTTAACAATTACTAATTATGTCAATATTAATTATAAATAATAAAAAAACTAATATTAACTATAATTAATAATAATAATTAATAACATATAACTATTAATAATATTTCATTTTACAATTATTAAAATATTGCTCATAATTATAAAAAATATTTAGTACTAAGTAACAATAAATAATGACAAAATTTTTATCCTAATAATTGTATTGATTATGGTTATTAATATACAATTAAATTTTGTTACTATTTAACACTAATAGCTCCTAATATTTGATCATAAAATTTTAATGATAGTGTTTATCATTATTGATTATTCATTATTACAACAACAATATTAGTTAGAATAAGAATAATTGTGATATATAACAAAATAATTTAGCTATTAATATTGAATGCTAATATTTACTTCTAGTAAGTGTACTTTATTATTATTAGTTAAGAATATTACTTATTATTATATTATTAGATGTTGTTGATAATAAAAATAATAAATATTATTATAAATAAATATAAATAAAATAAATGAATAATATATAATATAAACATTATAATTAATCATAATTGTCAACACTGATAAAAATAAAATTAATCATTATTAGAAATAAATTAGAAATAAATTATAAATAAAATTAAGTAATAATAATTTTTTTACAAGAAATTTTTTATTACTTCAAAAAAGGCGTTACAACAAACATATAGCTAACGAATGTAATCTAAGACTCCCAATCACCACTCTTGTGCGTGTCCAATTCATTATGTATAACACCCCCTTTTCACTATCTAAAAATTTTAAAACAAGATGTGGAAGTAGAAAATACCTAAAAAAATGTATCTAAAAATTTTAAAACAAGATGTGGAAGTAGAAAATACCTAAAAAAATGGGGTGTTACCACCGTACTTGAAATAGGATAAACATCTGCCACCTACCCTATATCAAATACAAGACATCACCATTTAAACGCTTAAAACAATAGAGTGTGCAAAATAACAATTTAATTAGACAACTCCAAAAGTGTTTACACCAGAGAACCCTAATGGGTTACGATCAAATTATTACAAAATACATACTAATAAAGTACAAGGCTACAAAACATAACTGAGGGCATGATACCCAAATCAAAACCATGGTTCGCCACAAACCTGACCAAAACCTTTCAAATGCCCTAACTCTCTAGCCCCGACCAAACTAAGGTAGGCCCTTTACTTGCCATCCCCAAAGACTTGCATATGGTCCTTCGCTCATGAGAATGAGCAGGTGACTAAGCAAAGAGACACATTAGTATGCTACGTACTGAGTAAGCCAAGTTTCTCCCTCAATGTGCACAAATATGCCAATTTACCATAAGAGAAGATAGATTACAATATGCAACAAGATAAGGATATAGATAAAGGTAAGAGTGCATAAGACATGCCATCATATATAATTCTACCACAATACAATGAATGATGCTTAATAATCATAACATTTTCATATAAACACTTACATAGGTAATAGTAGAGACTATACAAACAAGCCCTAGGGTTATTTCCAGTTATCCAATTCCTTAGGACTTGCAATTCATTCATCCATGTAAGAGATAGGATAATCACTCAATCAGTGTTCCATTCCATAATCAATTCATCAAGTGTATAAACCAGTTTTACTCATTTTGGTCAATGATACCATTACTTCCATTACTTAGCTAATCATTAATCATTCACTTAGTTACTATTCATAAATATTAACCAATATTTACCATCCATATTTTATTATCATTGAATGATGGATTGTGTCACCCCAAGGTCTCACATACCATGGGAGCCTATCCAAATAGGGACATAAAGTTTAGAAAGAAGCCAATAACCAAGTGGACATAAGTCCAGGTCAAAGCCAACCAATATGGACATATGTCCACACTGAAGACAACCAATATGGGCATAAGTTCAAGGCAAAGCCAACCACCTAGGTAAACATCACTAGTGTCTAGTGAAGGTAAAGCACCAAAACCTCTTAGGATCCTGCTCGAAGACACCAAAATGTCGGAAGGCAAACTAACGCTCAGTAGCTAATTGAGGATTGAGTATCCCAGACCTATACTCAACTCAACTTTCTTTCTCTTTACATGATCATACAAGGCCCATACAAAGAAAGCAAGTTAACTTTCCAACTTAATTTATAATAATCCTTTCCTTTCCAATTTTTTCCAACCATATAGGCTTACCATTTGTCATTGGCTAACATTATTTATAACCACCATTATATTTAATTCTAGGCCAAGTTGAGTTTTGTTACTCTTTTCTCAATAGTGTCACTTATCAAAAGTGAAATACCCATTTATTCATTTTATTTCTCATATAGTATAACATAATTCATGATCAATTTTAATCTTTTAACTTGTTCAATAGTCCATGATAAAATCTATATTTTATCCCATTAATAACCATGGTATAGTACCAATCATAATCTCAAAGCATAACCACACCAAAAAGAAGCATATTAAGAAAAAAGTCAAAACTAGTTGATCGAATTGGCCCAACCAGTTGATCGGTTTGAATCAACTAGACAATAATTTCCTCAAACCAATCAATCAGTTTGAACAAACAAGTTGATTGGTTTTTCCAAACCAATCGATGGGTTGAAGTATAGAGAAATACCAAGTTCACCTCAAGCATATTAGTCATTGGGTTAGGTCAACCAATCCACTATTCTAAGAGCCAATCGATCGATTTGACCTAACTAGTAGATAAGTTTGTCCTAATACAACACAAAATCACAAATTTTATGCATATTCTTTCATATAAATCCTTTTTAGCCATATTAAAACATTTATTAACACCAATCAAAATATATTCCAACAAAATTAACATGCATTTCTCAACCCTAAGGTCATCATAGCCTATTTTTACCCATCTTCATGCTTCTTACTCAAATTATGTCATTTAAGTATCCGGATCATGCATACAACTGCATTTCTTTATGCTAACATGCAACAATCGATTAAAGATAACACCTAACATGCAGTAACGCTTGCTAAACATTTTAAAAGCAGGAATCACTTACTTAATGTAGGTAAAATATTCTTAAAATAGAAATTCCAACTATAGAAAAAGCTTAACTTTGAAAAAGTTAAACCAAAATCTTAAATTCAGACATTATACAAAAATCTTATCAAAATTTGAAATCTTTAAAACAAAAGAGAACTAGAACATACTAACTTGAGGCCAAAACAAAGGAAATGGATAAATTGAATTGCTCAACCTTTTCCAAGAATCTATCTCTGCCTTGATTGAGAATCAAAATAAGAGAGAGATAGAGACATGATCAAAAGAGTGTGGGTTAACAGGGCTTGAAGTGTGGAATGAAGAGATGGAATGCAAGACTTAAGGATTTTGGTGGCTGAAAGAAAAGGGGAAATCCAAGGATGATTGGAGCTATTTATAGCCAACTAATCAAAGGGAATTGCTAAAGGTTAAGAAATGAACTCAAAAATCTACCATAGACATTTTGAATTCGATTAGAACAGATGGACTTGTCTAAGATCCGCTAACCTCTTCTCTAGCACTTAAATAGTGTCTTTGTAGAATTTAGGTTAATTAGACCAGGATTAGTGTTCACAAATGGAGTAATAGGAAGTTAGTGTTGAAGGAATCTTCTAGCTACTCAGAGTCATGCTTGAGGTCAAAGCATTCAATCTCAGAACTGTGTAGAGGGGAGAGGAGAAAGAAGACAATGCTGAGGTCATCTCTCCCCCTAATTTTCTCCAATCGAACTCTAGATTAAATTGAGGCAGTATTTTGGGTTAAATACATCATAAAAATGGTTAGGAATCTCTTAGGGGAAATATTACATGGGTTGGTATGGTTCGAATTTAGCGTAAGAGGTTTTCTAGAAAAATAAAACTAAAAAATGTGACCAGTGTAACAAATCAATCGATAGGTTTGGGTCTACCTCTTAACTATTCAGTCACCAATCGATCGGCTTCCCACAACCAGTTAATCGATTAGTCGAGGAACCCAAATTGTTTGAAATGACAAACTGGTCAATCAGTTTATGAAACTAGTTGATGGGTTTGTTTGTAAAACTCAAGAAACTTTATTTTACAAGATTATTTCAAATTAAATTTTATCCCAAACCAAATTATAGCATTATATAAAAATAAAAGACCAAAAATTTAACATAATTCACATCTAACCATCGTACAAAAATGTGGGGGTATTACAACACTACCCCCTTAAAGAGGCTATGCCCTCAAAGCCTATAACAATCAAGTTACTTATTACACATAAAGTCATACACACATCATATTCACAACTAAGGAAAAAGGGTACTACCCCCTTAAAATAAAGGTTTACACTTATGATAATAACTACAACAAAAAAACCCTAAATGCTCTACTCGAATTTCTTCCTAAGCTTCCTAAGTGACCTCCTCTATTCTACATCATGTTCATAGAACTTTCACTAAGGAACAATCTTTGTACGTGTCTCTCTCATCTTGGTATCCAGAATACTGATTATCACTCCTTATAAGTCCATTGATATGCTATCCCATTTCCATTGATATGCTAAATATTAACCTTCTGATAGGTTAGGCATCGAGCAATGAAATCTGCCACTTCCTACTTCATGCAGGGCCAACAATATACCCTCTTCAAATCCTTGTACAACTTGTCTGTTATAGGGTGAACAAAGTAAGGAGTGTAATGTCCTTCCTTAAGGATCTTCTTCTTATGCTCTACACACCCTTTTAGTACACACCACCTTCCATAGTTTCTGATACTGCCATCTTAATGGATTCAGAGTCCTTTGACTCTACCTTTAGTAGTACCAATCTGGATTCTCTCGAGCTTGACATGACTAACTTGGTTAGCTCAAATCTCCTCGAAGATTGAAAGTGTGATGGTGAGTGCACTCATTCTTAACTCTAGACTACCAAAAATGACCAGTTCAATATCCATCTTCCTAATCTCTTAGCATAGGTGATTTGACAACGCAATCGTGCCCAAAAAAATGTGATATCTTTCAGTTAAGTGCATCTTCCACCACATTGGCTTTACCCTTATGGTAAGTTAATTCTAGGTAATAGTCCTTGACCATTTCCAATTGGCGTTATCTCAGGTTCAATTCCCGTTGAGTGAAGATGTACTTGAGGATTTTATAGTTAGTGTAGAACTTGCATTGAACTCCATAGAGATAATGCCTCCAGACCTTTAGGGTGAACACTACTACAACAAGTCCCAGGTCATGTATTTGGTAGTTCTGTTCATGCGGCTTGTGTTTTCATGAGGCATAAGCCATGACTCTTCCATGTTGCATTAGCATGCAACCTAACCAATGCTTGGAAGCATCATTATACACCTCAAAACCATCAGTCCCACTTAGGAATGTGAACAATGGGGATGAAGTCAAACACCTCTTAAACTCCTCGAAAGCTTCACTACATTTCTCATCCCACTATAATTGTGTAGCCTTCTTCAAAATTTGAGCCAATGGTCGAGCAATCTTGGAAAAGTATACCATGAATCGACATGAATAATTATTAACCATAGAATATTGTGCACCTTCTTCACATAAGTGGGCGCTAGCCATTCAGAAATAGCTTGAATATTGGTAGGATCCACTACCACACCATCCTTAGAGACCACATGACCATGGAAGGCCACATGCTCTAACCAGAAATCATAATTTGAGAGCTTGGTATATAGTTGGTCTGATTTGAGCAAGGATGAAGTTTGTCTCAAATGCTGCTCATGCATCTCTCGGTCAATGGAGTAGATAAGGATATCATCAATGAATACTATGACAAACTAGTCCAAGAAGGGATGAAATATCTAGTTCATCAAAGACATGAAAGCTGCAAGCACATTAGTGAATCCAAAGGGCATTATTGTAAAATCATAATGGCTATACATTGTTCGAAAAGTATTCTTAAGAATATCTTTCTCTGCTATCCTCAATTAATGATCACTTGATAGAAGATCAATTTTGGAGTACCCTTTGGCTCCCTTGAGTTGATCAAATAGGTCATCGATCCTTGGTAATGGATAACAGTTTTCACCATCACCTGTTTCAATCCATGGTATTCAATGCAGAATCTTAGGCTTCCATCATTCTTCTTCGCAAACAATACTAGCGCTCCCCAATATGATATGCTTGGTTGAACATATCCTTTCTTCAAAAGATCTTCTAACTGAGCCTTGAGCTCTTTCATCTTTGTAGGTGTCATACAATATGGAACCTTAGATACCGGCTCTGTTCCTAATATTACTTGCACGGTGAACTCAACTATTCAAAATAGCGGCCTTCCTAAGATATCCTCAAGGAAAACTTTGTAAAATTCATGAACTACCACCATCTACTCCAATAGGGTCTCAATTGCTTTGGTGTCTCTGATACTGCATTGGTAGAGTGTATATCCTTTGCATACAATATTACTCAATTTGATTGTTAACGTGATCTTTGTAGAGGGATTAGGCTCACACTTTTGGTATAAACCATAATACCCCTTGGTCCTTGCAGAACCATGCATTCTTACATGCAATTGATCAGTGCTCAATACTTCTCCAGCATATCCATCTAGATAATTATGTCAAAATCTTGCAACTCTAGCTCTGTGAGGTCCAACAAAAACCCTATTACTCCTACTACCTTCACAACCCCTTGGTATAACATAGAGCATGCAATTCTATTCCCCGAAGGCAAAATAACACAAGTAGAGCTGCTACTTGAAGGAGATAAAGCAGCTCTAGTTACAAAAAGCAGATACTACAAATGAATGTGAAGCACCAAAATCAAACAATATGCAGCAAGAATGAATAGAGATAGTGAGCATACTGGTCACCATACCGGCCTAGATTTCTGCCTCTACTTGACTCATCATATTCAAGCTCATTAATGACAAAACTGTTGGGGCACTTGCTGATCCTTACCCTTGTTGGAAAAGGTGAGGTCATAGACCTCTAGGATGACTCACTCGGCTAGCGACACTGCCTACTAATGAAGAAACTCTCGGTATCTGAGGTTGTGGTTGTTGGATAGATCCCGTACTCTGAGCTCTAGTCTGGCTCCTCTAAATGTTGTCATTGCTAACCTAAAATTTGAATGCTTTATTTCTCACCATGCATAATCCATGGCACGTCACCTTTTGCCTCTATAATACAGCCCTAGGTGATCTGACCTGCATCTCTTGTAGTGGTAGTGCCTTTCCTTATCTCGACCCTTATAAAATCCTCTAGATTGGGGTGTTGAGCCCATGCTCCAACAAAACCTTGGTGATAAGCTACCTCTAGAAATGGCCTTCTTCTAATCACAGGAATGCTGGCAAACCTCGAACTTCTTCTTGTTCACTAATTGAGCATTCCTGGCCTGAATAACCATGTCTGGTGGAGTGACTCCCACTAACAAATCCTGGTATTGGATCCCTAATCTAATCTTGAAGGGTTAAACTTGCATCACCTCATTGACCTCTACTTCTGAGGCGAACTAGACCAAGTTCATGAGGCAAGTATAATACTCTTTAATGGACATGCCCCCATGTCAAAGTGCCGTGAACTCATCATACTTCTTCATACATAGATGAGTTGGTAGAATCTAGCTTGTAACGCCTCTAAGAATGGCCCCCAAATCATAGCTTCTTCACCCCTATGTTGGATGCTCTACCACCAAGCATCTGCCCTTCCTCTTAGGTAGCAGACAATCATATTTACCCTCTACTCTCCTAGGTAGCCATAGGCTATAAAGGTCTTTTACATATCTTGGACCCACCATTCCATGATGTTTGGGTCCTACTAGCCTTTGAATATAGGCATATGATGATGCCCTATCGTCCTGAGCCAATCCTTTAGAGTTGGTGTAGTCATTAGCATTAATGGAGGTTGAGGTGTTCAGATATGGCCCTCTATGTAAGCTTCAACGGTCTCTATGAAGGCTTCAATAAGTTCGTAGTGGTGGTTAGCGGCCATCATATCCTAAGGACTATAAGAAGTTAGGGCTAAAATTCATGCCACTAAGTATTAAGACTCACACACAACAAGTGAAAGCTATCTATAACATATTCCCAACCCAACTCTCACTCAAGGACATCTCAGTTTTGAAATAATTAAACTTGTTGAAAGATTAAGGAAAATAATTTTCAAATCTGTTACCTCAAAATTATTTGAAGAGTAAAAATGCTTTAACAAAACATGGGGTATTAGTCCTTTAATTTTCAAAAGTAGTTCATTTTTATAAAAATGCTTTGATAAAACCCTATGGTATCAGTTTAAATTTTTTCTAAAAGTGGAAAGTCTTTGAGTAAAAGTTCTGATACTAACTTGTAACACTCCTATTTTTCACTACTGAAAAATTTAGTTAAAATATGTTGAGGAAGCAGCAAACACCTAGGAAATGGGGTATTATCGCCTTACCTGACATAGGATAGATATTCACCGCCTACCCCACATCAGATATAAGGCTAAACCAAACACTTAAAATAATAGAATGCGAAAATAATAATTTAATTAGACAACTCTAAAAGTTTTTACATTGGAGGACCCTAATGGGTTACAATAAAATCATTACAAAATACATGCAAATAAAGTAAGGGGATACATAACTAAGGGCATGATACCCAAATCAAAACCATGGTCTGCCATAGACCCCACCGAAACCTTCCGGATGTCCTTACTCTCAAGCCCAGACCCAATTGAAGTAAGCCTTTTAGTGGCTATCCCCAAAGCCCTACACATGGTCTTCTGCTTATGGAAATGAGTAGGTGACCGAGAAAACGAGAATATTAATATGCTACATACTAAGTAAGCTAAGCTGCTCTCTTAATGTAGACAAACTTGTCAACTTACCGTATGAGAAGATAGATTACAACATGAATTATGATAAGTAAATATATAAAGGTAAGAGTGCATGAGACATGCCATCATGTACAATTTTAGCAGAGTAAAATACATCATGCTTAAGAATCATAATATTTTCACATAAACGCTTACATATGTAACAACAAAGAGTATCCAAACAACCCTTAGGGTTATTTCTTGTTATCTAATTCCTTAGGACATGCCATTCATTTATCCATGTAAGAGATAGGCCAGTTACTCAATCAACGTTCCATGCCATAATCAATTAATCAACAACATAAACTAGTTTTACTCATTTTGGTGAATCATACTATTACTTCCATTTCTTAGCCATTTATTTACCATTCATAATTATAAACCAATATTTACCATCCATATTTTATTATCATCAAGTAGTAGACTGTGCACCACCCCATGGTTTCACTTACCATGGAATCCTATCCAAATAGGGACATAAAGTCCAAACCAAAGCTAAAAAATTTGGATATAAGTCTAGGGCGAAGCAAACCACCTAGGTAACCTAACCATTTATTATCAATAACCCCTAGTACATCATCAGTATCTACAATAGGTAAGGCATTGTGATCTCTTAGGATCCCGCTCAAAGGTAAAGCCGAAAGACACCAAAACTCCCGACGGCAAACTAAGCCCCAATAGCTAATTGAGGATCGGGTAACCTAGACCCATACTTAACTCCACTTTCTTTCTCTTTACATGATTAGAGTTTTATTCATAAATATGGGTGATCATACAAGGCCCATATAAATCAAGAAAGTCAACTTTCTAGGTTAGCCCATATTAATCCTTTCCTTTCCATTTTTTCCAATCATATAGGTTTTCAACCAATTGATTGGTTTGGGTTGAACAGTTGATCAATTTGACTCAACTAGACCATGTTTTCCTTAAATCGGTTGATCGATTTGGGAAAATTAGTCGACTATTCATAGACCAATCAATTGGCTTTATCACATGAGTCGATGGGTTTAAGTAGAGCAAGATCAATGTCTCTACAGGTGTACCAGTCATTGGGTTGGGTTAACCAGTCGAGTGCTCTAGGAACTAGTCGACTGGTTTAACCTAATTGGTTGATTGGTTTTCCTTAATACATCACCAAATCACAAATTTCATGTAGATTCTTTCATGTAAATCCTTTTTGGCCATATTAAAGCATGTATCAACATATTTCCAACAAAATTAACATACATTTCTCAACCATGAGGGCATCATAGCCTACTTTTACCCATTTCCATGCTTCTTACTCAAATCATGTCATTTACATATCCATATCATACATACGACTCCATTTCTTCATGCCAATATACAACAATCAACTAAAGATAACGCCTAATATGTTGGAACACTTGCTAAACATTTTAGGAGAAAGAATCACTTACTTGATGCAAGTAAAATCCTCTTAAAACAAAAATTCCAACTGTGGGAAAATCTTATTTTTTAAAGCGTTAAACTAAAATCTTAAATCCAGGCACTATACCAAAATCCTATCAAATTTCAATGTCATACAAATAGAAGAGAAGCATAACATACCAACTTGAAGCCAAAATAGGGGAAAGGGATAAACTGAATCACTTAACCTTTTCTAGAATCTAACTTTGCCTTGTTTGAGAGTTGAAACAAGAGAAAGCTAGAGACAGGATTAGAAGAGTGTGGGAAAATAGGTTGACAAGGCTAGAGGTGTGGAAAGAAGAAAGGGAATGCAAGACTTAGGGGAATTTTGGTGGGTGAGAGAAAAGGTGAAATGCAGGGATGGTTGGGGCTATTTATAGCCAACCAATCGAAGGGACTTGCTGAAGGTTTGGAAACCGACTCAAAACCCTACCATTGACCATTTGAATTTAATCATAACAGATGGATTTTGTCCAAAATTTGCTTACATCTTCTCTAGAGCTCTAATGGTGTCTCTTGAGAATTTAGGTCATTTATACCACAATTAGTGTTCACGAATGGAGTAATAGGAAGTCATGGTGGAAGGAATTTTGTAGTTGCTCAGAAGCATGCTTGATATCAAAGGATTTGATCTCATAATTGTGTAGAGAAGAAAGGAGGAAGAGGACAATGCGGTGGTCATCTCTCTCCTTTATTTGTCCCAATCGACCTCCACATTAAATTGAGGCAATATTTTAGGTAAAACGCATCACAAAAATGTTATGAACCTATTAGGGACAATCTCAAATGGGTTGGTATGGTTCAAATTTAGTGTAAGAGATTTTGTAGAAAAATCAAGCTAAAAAATTTGACTAGCTCAACAAATCAGTTGATGGGTTTGGGTTTACCAGTCAACTGTTCAATGACCAATCAACCGGTTTAGTTGAGGAACCTGAATTAGCTGAAACGACAAATCTGTCGATTGGTTCATAAAACCAATCGATGGGTTTATATGCAAAACTCAATAAAATTATTTTTTTAATATAATTTCAAATCAAATTTTATCCCAAACCAAATCATGACAATAAATCAAAATCAAATGCCCAAAATTTGATATAATTCACATTCAACCATCCTTTAAAAATGTGGGGTATTACATTTTACCATAGAAATGATATTAGAATTCAAAATAAGACTCTTATTAAGACTATAAATAAGTCTAATTGAGCCAGTTAGGGTGGGTTTGACTTAGCTCATTTTTAGACAATTGAGTTGAGTGAATTCGAGAGTTTTTATAGTAATTGAGCCAAACTTGAAAGAATTTGTACTGTAAATAATTTCATGTCCAAATTCTTCATGCTTAGACTCAACTCGTTTACTAAACGAATTTAAAAATAAGATCCGGAATAAGCTCATTTAATTTTATGAATGAATTGAACCTAGAAAATTTACAAGCTAACTTTGTTCTCTTACAATCCTAGTTTTCATTAGGTTGATAATTCTAAAAAATAGGCATATTCCTCTAATGCTATATGGTTGTTACATATGCGTTGAACAAAGCTCACATAAATTTCTTATTGTACTTCGGTTGTCTTATTCTTAATACTGACATTCGAATCTTTGTTTTCTAGTCAACCACTGTACCCTTTCTCCTAGTAGTTGTCTAAATACGAATCAAAATACCCAAGGAGAAGCGACAATGGATGAACAAATGCTCTAGTCTCTCTAGTGCGTTATCACATAACAGGCGTGTAGCTTCTACGGACACTTCTTGTGCTACCAATCTCTACCTAGTTGGTAGTCTATTCTGAACTACCAACCGTATGGGTACATGATGCCTTGGGATGATTATTGGCTGTCACACTAGCCACGCCCACCATTTCTTAAGACTGTCTAGTCTCAACTCCTCATAGGCCATGAAGATAATATATTCATCGCAGCCTATGTCCTGTTGTCTCAAAATAAGATATATGACAATATCCCAAGTTTCAAAATAATAATAATAATAATAATAATTTTTTATTATTAATCATTATTTATTATGACTATTAATATAATAAAATTTATTATTATTATAATTAATAGTTATAAAAATAATAATATTAAGAATAAAATTTATCATAGTTGTAAATAAATAAATACTTACTTATTATTAATATTATTTATTTAAAAAATATTTGTAATTAGGATTTAGTTAATAATATTAAATAAATATGTATTATTATTATTATTATTATTATTATTATTTTGATATAACTTTATCTTACTTAAAATATGTCATTATTATAAAATAAGGTGATGCCTGATTCATATAGATGGTCTAATGTCGATTTCAGATGCGCATTCGCAACTTGCATCAAGTAATAAAAAAGATAACATTATAACAAGACGGTTGCACTTTGTTCGAAGTTGATCCATTCAAATGAAGTTAATTAACTACGCTTTGCAAACTCAATAATAATAATAATAACAGTGGTTTGCTTTGGTAATCTTAAAGCAATTTAGTAGTAGTAGTACTCCCTCTATAGCAACTATTTGTACAGGGCAGAAGTAATCAAACTTATGCCGAATAAAATTTCACACATGAATAATATTTACAATTTTATATGTTGTTACGTTATCTTTACCGAAAAAATAAATCATACACTCATCGTTACAAAATGTTGGCATGAATTGATTTACTGTGCATATTAGGAACTGGAACATAGGAAAAAAAGAGTAATACGACAATTTTTTCATTCTTCTATATTAATTGATATTATTATTTGATTCACATATTACGATGGAGAAGACTCACATATTCCCCTATACACCGAAATTGCACGTAAAAAAAAATTCAGTATATCTAAGGAGTGAAGGCAGTGCATCTGGATCTACAATGTTAGATTATCTTTTGATGGCTGATCGTAAATATTGTATCTTTCAAGAATACTTAAGAATCACTGTATAGCCTCTTCTAGAATGACAACCAAATTTGGAGCATGTTATAAGAGGCATTCTATCATGAAATATGGCAGCACAATTTTATCTATAGTTTTAAAAACCAAATCAATCATTGCACTGACATTACTTCTTATTCATTGGTTTAGTTCTTGGATTATGACATAAATTGATCACATTAGTAGTACATATTAAGTAAAAAATATATAATATAAAATATATAAATAGTAATAATAAAATGTTAAGCTACATATGAATATAACATAATTTCAATCTATTTTGTTAGTTTTAAACTTATTCATCGATTTTTTTCTTTTTCAATCAATTCTTGATCGGTCTTTACTAGTCCTGAGATGATAGTTACTTGGAACCGTGCTGATAAATTGATTGATTCACTGGTTCACCAGTCATACCGAAAATTCCTATCTAGTTTTTAATTCTATGATTTTATCATAGGATTAGAAATAATATAAGGTATTGAAATACAACTTTGAATATTTAATTAATAAATTAGTAATACAGTATTACAATAATAATAAGAATTCATGGAAGTTAAGGTATATTGACATAAAAATCCTAATTCTTAAGGGAAAAGTTTAGAATGGCGAAATATCTATCAAATACATTATTACAAACTCTATTGTTGTATATTTGGTTACTAAGGCCCTGCATAACATAGGCTAAAAAAAATATTGAGCTACTCATGCAATCACAACAAAATGTCAATGAGTTTAAAAAGGGAGATGGGGCGTAGGAAATACTATCGGCACAAACAAAGATAAAGGATGAGAGTGGGAGAAAGAAAATAGTTTAGTATTATACAATTTAGTAAAGCTTATGGTTATTTATCTTTAGGCATTATAAATTGCAAGTTAAAATTTCGTATGTTTAAGATGTAATTTAGATTACATGTGATATCAGGGCCTTGGTTGTCTTTAAATAATTATTAAATATTAATTTGAACTTAATTTCTAAAATGTATAAAGATACTATGTTTGATTAAGAGTGTAGTTTATATTTGTTGGGACTACATTATAATAATCACTAAATATATAGAATTAGGTTGTAATAATATATTGTACTCTTCAAGTTTTAATGACGGTGATGATTATATGGTGAACATTAAATGATAATAATAATGTGATAATTACTTATTTATAGTCATACACTTGTGCTTAATTCAGACATGTTTTAGACTAATTGAAAAGAACAATGTTATTGGTAACTAAAAGTATTCAAATGGTATAAGTGAAGGAAACTTGAATTATTAAGCCTATTTAACTATATCTTTAACTCTTGTAATTTTTTAATAATAAAATAAAATAATAAATGATGATGATGATGATGATTGTTGTAGAGGTGGCATATTTATCTCCTAAACTTTTAGCATCGGTCGTTATGCATATACATGTATACGTCAAAATATAAAGTGATAACTACACATGTGCATATATCATATTATACTTATATATTACTATTTGGTACGTGATTATCATCTTGACTTTACATATAAATTCTTATGACTATCCTTATAGATCATGCATGGATGATATAGTATTTGAGATGAGCATATAGTTTGATCCAAATAAATACAAATACTTATGTATGTATCTCGTTTGATAATCACCAAAGTGACAAAATTAGTATTATGATGGTTAGATATCATGTATGTTATAGTTATTTTTCTTATTTATAGAATTTCAGGATTGACCCAATGGAAAATTATTATTCTACTTAGTTAATATAATGATGGCATCAAAAATATATTTTAATCAAATTTTATGTGTATCTAGAGATAACATGTCTAGATTGATTGGATATATGTAAGTTGTTAATAATGTTTTGTAAGGTATTTGAATAATGATTGATATGATTGTATGTCTTCATATCTACCCAAAGGAGAACTATAATATACTAGTATTATGTTTGATTTGAATCCATTACAAATAAAATAAAATAAAAATTAGTAAGCATTTATATATTGTTTGCAGCTATTGCACTGCATTTACATGCTTCACTTGTTACAATGTTCAATGGGTTGAATTTCTCCAAATGGTGTGAACAAATTAAGTTTCATTTAGGTATAGTGTATCTTGATTTGTCATTATTAGAAGAAGAACCTTGTGCTATTACTGATTCAAGCACAAAAGTTGAGATATTATATCATAAGGCTCAGGAACGCTCTAACAAATTGAGCTATATGTTCATGTGACACTATTAGTAACAACATTAAGACCACTATTTTAGAAATAGAAAGTGCTAAGGAATATCTTGGGTTAGTGGAGAAAGATTTCATTCTATAGATGGGTCTCTTACTAGTACTCTCATGGTAGATCTCATGACCATGAAGTACAATGGTTCACAGAGCATGTAAGTACACATCATTGAGATGACTAATATTGTAGTAAGATTAAGAACCTTAAGGATGTCTATTGACGCCTCCTTTTTGTTACAACTTATCTTAAACTCATTACCTCTTGATTATGCACTATTCTAGATTAACTACAACATTATCAAGGATAAATGGAACATTAATGAATTGTCTATTATGCTTTGTTGGGAGGAAATGAGGCTTAAGAAACAAGGTGGTCATTATATTAACCTTGAAATTCAAGAAGCAAATAAAGGAAATATAGTAAAACAACAAGTTTAAGAAAAGAAGAAGAAGAAGAAGAAAAATAAGAAGAATGCACCTGCTTATACTGAAAGAGGTAACAAGGAGGAATGAAAGGCAAAGGGAAATGAGTATCACTTCTATAAGAAGGAAGGAAATTACTAGAAGGATTGTCTAAAATGTAAATCTTGGTTTGAAAAGAAAGGTAAACATAATGTTTACATGTGCTTTGAATCAAAGTTAATTGAATTTCTTAACAATACTTGGTGGCTAAACTTCGGTGCTACTACTCATTTTTCTAATGTGATGCAGGGATTACTTACAATCTAAACCATAAACCCAAATAAGAAGTTTTTGTTCATGGGAAATTGTATAAGGGCTCCAATTGAAGGTTTAGGCAATTATTGTTTGACACTGGACATAGGTCATCACTTGGACCTTTTCCAAACAATCTATGTTCTTTCATTTTGTAGGAACTTGATTTCTTTTTCTAAGTTAGATGTTTTTGAGTTTAATTTTAATTTTAATTTTGGACATGGTTATTTTAGTTTTTATAAAAACAATTCACTTATTAGTTATGGTATTCTTTCCAATGGTTTTTATAAATTGAAACTTGATGATATATTTTTTTAATCTCTATTTATTGTTTATCTCAATGTTGAAACCAAACGTAGCATGAAAATGAAAACTCTGTATACTTATGGAATAAATTCTTGGATCACATATCTAAGGAAATAATCGAGAGATTAGTGAAGAATGACATCCTTCCACCTTTAGATTTCATTGATCATTGGATATGTGTAGATTTTATTGAAGAAAAATAAACTATATAGAACAAGAAAGGAGCCACAAGAAGCAATCATCTTCTTGAAATCATGCATACCGATATATGTAGGCCTTTTAATGTTCAATCATTTGGCGGAGAAAAGTATTTTATCACTTTTGTTGATGAATTTTCACATCATGGATATATCTATTTACTTCATGATCAATATCAAGTAGTGAACACTCTTAAAATTATATAAATGAGGTAGAAAGACAATTTGACAAGAAAGTAAAAATCATAAGGCCTGATATAGTTGGTAAGTATTATGGGAAATATGATGAATTGAGGCAATGGATAGGTCTATTTGAAAATTTTCTAGAAGAACGTGACATACATCCATAATACACTATGTTAGGCACACCTCAATAAAATGGTGTAGCAAAAAGGTGTAATCGAACAATTTAATGGATATGGTTAGAAGTATGATGAGTAATTTGTAATTACCCCAATGCTTGTAGACATATGCTATTAAACCTCTATATATTTTTTAAATAGGGTTCGTAGTAAATGATGCATAATATTAAACAAATTAGGTCTCACTAAGTGTTGATGATGGAGCTTAGTTTGAGCTCCAACAAAAGAGAAAATCAAGAATGGGGATGAGGGGGTATTAAGTAGAAACTTATTCTTTATATCCCTCCAAAACTAAGCACTTAAATAAATAAATGATGGTTTCAACATTGGACATAAATTATATAAGAATTTTAAGAGATAAAAAAAAGTTATTCACTAAGCTTTGAGTTGTATGAATTTGAACAATCATGATTTAATTCTAAGGTGGTGTGCAAGTCTTGGGTAGGAAATAACTAATTTATAGGATGTGTTAGGTTCCTCAATTACAAAATGATCATCCTACCATCTAATGGATGACTTAGTTGCATAAACTAACTATCTCCTTTTAATATAATGTAACTAGTTAACTTCTAACTAAACTAAAAGGTAACAACTAGCTACTAACATTATTCCTAGGCTAGTTTTGTTAAAAATATTACAAGGAAAACATGGGAAATACAACTTCCTAATTTGAGGGCCTAATCTTAGAGGCCTTACAAAAACTCATGGTAGGTACAAGTCCTCAAAAGACAACCTACTAAACATGCAAACTCTAGCTCATGTTCGCACACTATGTAGGGACATATACCACCTTAAATTTGAGCCTAGACTTAGAAACTCTGGCATGACACCAAGCTAGCCATTAACCCTATTAGTCTACCTTCTAGACATAAAAAAAAATACCAGCTATAATTGGAAACTTTAATCCTTTATCCAGTTAGTACATAGGTGCTGGATAATGTGTATAGTGTAGTGAATAGATAACCCAAAGTTAATGCATGTGTTGCTGACCAAAACCTTCTTGTTAGGACTGTTTTGTGATGTCTTGTTCACCTTAATTTGTGGCCCTATTCATCCATGAAATGAAGATTGTTTCTTGTTGCTAGGTGGCTGGAAAAGCTACAAACATAAAGGGGAAAATTAGGGCTAATTGTTTCCAGCAAATGAGCCTAACGTAAGTTGTTATTTTACATAAGATTTGTATGTGTGTCCATGGATATTTATTCATCATAAATGGGATCCTTCTTGTTATGACCCAAAACACCCCAAAAGGTGGCTACTGTAGGTTAGTTTTTATGGTTGGAAGATGAGCTTAAAAAATGAGGAGTTAAGGGGTTGGATGGCTTGGTTTAGTGACTCCCAAGTTGATAGTTTTGTGGCTCATGCATAGCTTTACATAGCTAGCCATTTGGCACCTACATGGCTTCCCACTTTTGATAATTATTTTGGCTCCAAGTTAGAAGTATAATACAGCTTCTTAACTTAAAGAAAACAATTAGTGCCAAAGGACCTTCTTGATGTAAGAATATCTCAACATTTGTAATGTGGTTGTTGCTTGATCAAAATTTATGCTAGAAACACCTTCAGTTTTAGGCTTAAATAATACCTTGAGAATATGTTTAGGATGTCAACCCATGTCATTATAATTTTGTTAACAAAAATTAAAATTAAATAGATGCTCTTATATTAGTAAATCCATTCCAAAAACTCTATTTGAGCTTTAGAGGGGAATGAAACCTAGTTTAAGACACATGTATGTTTGGGGTTGTCCAGTAGAAGCATGTATCTATAATCCACATGTAAAGAAGTTAGATTTTGGAGTGATTAGTGGATATTTTATTGGATATCCGAAGAAATCTAAAGGGTTTATATTTTATTATCCATACTATAGTAATAGAATCATAGAAACTAGAAATGCAAGATTTATTGGGATGGGTGAAATTAGTGGGTGTAATAAAGGGAAGGATGAACAAGTTAGACAAGTAAGGGTAAATGTTCTTATACCATTATTGTTCCTTCATCTTCATATAATCCACGTGTTATCCTAATAGTTGGAGAATTTTCTAGCAATGTTGAACAATAATCAAGTAATCATACTAACTTACAAGTGGCAGATCAAAATGAACTACATGAAATGCCATTAAGAAGATCTTAAAGGGAAAGGGGATTAGCGATTCTTAAAGATTATGTGGTTTATTTACAAGTTTTAGATTTTGACATTGGAATTAATGAAAATCTTTTTTCTCATTTACAATACATAGAAATGAATGAGTTAGATAAATAGATTGATGCCATGAAGGATGAACTAAAATCCTTGAAACAAAATAATATCTAGGAACTCATAAATTTACCTAAAGGTGCAAAAAGGGTTGCTTGTAAATGGGTCTTTAAGACCAAATATGACTCAAAATGATAAATTGAAAAATATAGAGCTTGACTTATTGACAAAAGTTTTACTAAAAAAAAGGGCATTGATTACATATAAACATTTTCTCCTGTTTCAAAGAAATAATGATTAAGAACAATCTTAGAATTAGTGGCTCAATATGATCTTGAGTTACATCAAATGGATATAAAAACTTTCTTTCATAATAAAAATCTAGAAGAAGAAGTCTGCATGGACTATAAACGAAAATGACCACATGATATATAAACATAAGAAGTCAATATATTGACACAAACAAGCTTTTCGTTAATGGTATATTATGTTTAATGACACCATAAAATCTTTTGGGTTTGAGGAAAACATGGTTGATTGATATATTTAATGAGAGATCAACGGAAGCGAGTTTATTTTCATAGTGTTATATGTAGATGATATTATGCTTGCTATAAATGATTTGGGAATGTTATATCAGACAAAACATTTCTTGTCAACAAATTTTGAAATGAAAGATATGGGACAAGCTTCCTATGTGATTCGATTGAAATATCTTGTGATAGATCACAAAGATGGATAGGATTGTCTTAAATATCCTATATCAATATAATTCATTAGAAATTTAATATGAAAAGTTGTTTAGTATGAATTGTTCCCATGTAAGAATGAAGACAAATTGTAACTTGCATAATTTCCAAAGAATGATGTGGAAAGAAAAGTAATGGAGCATGTTGGAACTCTAATATATGTGTAATACCCCACACTTTTTTGTAATGGATGGATGAGAACTTTTTTCAAATTTTGGGCCTTTGATTTTAATCCAATTTTATGATTTAATTTTAAATATAATTTGATTTAAAATCATATTGGAAAATAATTTTTATTGAGTTTTACAGGCAAACCCTTCCATTGGTTCCATGAACCAATTGTCTGGTTTTTCAGTTTAGTAAAATTGAGTTCCTCGACCAAACTAATTGATTGATTGGGGAAAAATAATTGAATGAAGTCTACTAGTAGACCCAAACCCATCGACCAGATTTTGGAAAAGATTGAGTAGTCCAATTGAGGTTTTCTCTATTTTTCTCTCAATGGTATTTCCGTATTTCCTTCTATTTTTCTTTTCTAAATATGATGAGGTTTTTGGAATAATATCTAAGTTAAAATTTTAGTTTTAAGGTTTTAAGAGTTGAATTTTTCATAAATTTAGAAATTCTACTTTTAAGGGGATTTAGCCTAAATCAAGTGAGTAATTCTTGCTCTTAAAATTTTATAATGTGTTTATGTATGAAAGGTGTTATCTTAGTTGGATGATACATGTTGGTATGATGAAATGCAGTTGTATTCATGAATTACCTGCTTAAATGACATAAAATTTGTAAAAAGCATAAAAATGGATAAAATATGCTATGATGATGATATGGTGAGAAATGCATAATGATTTGGTTGGAAATATGTTAGTTCATGTTGGTATATGTTCTAGCATAACTAAATATGATTTATATGAAATAATCTACATGAAATTCATGGTTTGATGTTATGTTATAGCAAACTGACTAACCGGTTTGGTCAAAATTATCGATTTGTTCCTAGAACAGTCTAGACCTTGGTTTTACTCTCTCTTTAAACCCATAGACTGGTTTAGTAAAACTGATCAACTAGTCTATGAACACTGAATTGGTTTGCCCAAACCAATTGACTAGTTTGTCTAAATCGAACGATTCATTTGAAAGAAGCATGGTCTAGTTGAGTCAAACTGAACGACTAGTCGACCCAAACCAATCGACAACTTGGTGCAACCGATTGACTTGTTCGGTTGGTTTGCATGATTTATTTCTTTATGGCTCAGTTATGCTTGGGGGTTATATGCGGGACTATACTATGATGATTAATGGGATAAAATATAAATTTTAGCATGAACCATTGGCATGGATAAGGGATTAAAATGGATCATATCTTATGGCATACATTAAGAGTAATGTAAAGGCTAAAGATGTACTTCGCTTACATTAAGTGATAATATGGAGATAAGAGTAATGGGAATCAGTAAGGGTATGAATTAAACCATATGGTGGATATAAGTAAATTTGGCCAAGGGTAATTAGATATCTACATGTTTTGAAAAATGAAAAATAAAAGGATTATTATGGTTACTATAGGAATTTGCCTTAGTTGCTTGTATGGGACTTGTATGATCACCCATCCTTATGAATAAAATATTAATAACAAAGTAAAAGAAAGTCAAGTTGAGTATAGGTTTGGGTTACTCGATCCTCGATTAGCTACTGGGTGTTAGTCTTTCTTCAGGCATTTTTAGTCCCTTGAGGAGATCGTGATAGGTCCTCATGCCATACTTACTCTAGACTTTGATGATGCACTAAGAGGTATCGATACTAAAGGGTTTGGTTACCTAGGTGGTTGAATTTGTCCTGAACTTATGTCCATATTATTTGGATTCAACGTAGACTTATATCCATTATGGTAATTGGCTTCAGCCTAGACTTATGTCCACTTGGTGATTGGCTTCGGCCCAGACTTTGTGTCCATATTAGATAGGCTTCCATTGTATGTGAGACTATGGGGGTGGTGCACGATCCATTAGTCGATGATAATAAATATGGTTGGTAAATACTAGTTAAAGATTTTGATTGATTAGCAAATGTATAGTTAATAATTTGCTATGTAAAGGAAGAAGTAATGAAATGGTTAACTAAATGGTTTAAGTTGGCTCATGTACTTGATCAACTAGTTATAGAATGGAACCTCAATTGTGGTAATTGGCCTATATCTTACATGGATAAATGGATGGCATATCTTAATGAAACTAGAAAAATATAAATTTGGCTATTCTATGTTGTTGCTCATTTAAGTGGTTAAGTGAAAGTGCTATGGTTTCCTAAGCATGATGTTTATACTGTGATCATGTTGAATATGATGGCATGTGTTATTAATTCTTACTTATATGCACCAAGCCCTTACATAATGCATGTCGTAAATTATGTTCATGATTGACAATTAGCATGCTTATATATATTGGGGGAGCAACTTGGATTACTCAGCATGTAGCGTACTAATATGCCCGTTTGCTTGGTCAACTACTCATTTCCATGAATAAAGGATAGTGTGTAGGATTTTTTGATAGCAAGCAAAGGGTCTACCTTATTTGCATAAGGAATTTTGAGCGAGGACATCCGAAAGGTTTTGATGAGGTCCGTGGAGGACGATGGTATTGCTTTAAGCCACATGCCCCCACCCATATTTTGTAATTCTCTACTTTTAGTATGTATTCTATAATGATTTGATTGAAACCCCTTAAGGTCCCTCATTGTAAACATTTGGGAATTGTTTCAATTAAATTGTTATTTGCATTTAGTGCTTTATTGGTTTAGCCTTGTATTTGATATGGGGTAGGTGTCAAATGTCTAACCAATGTTAGGTACGGTAGTAATAATCCATTTTTCTTCTAATTCCACAACATGTTTTAATGAAATTTTTTAGTAGTGAAAAATGGGGGTGTTAGAGATTGGTATAAGAGGTTTACTAAAAAATTTCCTACTTATTTGAATTACTAAGCTGATACCAAAGGTTCGTATCCGATATTTTTCCTTAAAGCACACCACTTTCAATAATAACTAAGCTGATACCAAAGGTTGGTATAAGAAAGATTTCCTAAATATTTCCTACATTTAAGAATTTTCAAACTAATACATAATATTTTTACTAAGGTATTTTACCCTACATATAATTTTGAGCTAATACTATAAGAAAGTATCGGCCTTGAATTGAAATTATTTTATCAATTTTTCTATAACTTTAGTTATTTTAAACATGGATGTCTGACAATGAGAGTTAGGTTGGGAATGTGTTGTATTTAGCATATGCTTGTTTGTGTGAGTCTTGGTACTTGGTGGCCTGGACTTTAGCCTAACTTCTTTTAGTCTTTAGGATGTGATTGTTGCTAACTGCCACTATAGACTTATCAAAGACTTTATGGACACCATTGGAGCATATATAGAGGGCTAGATCCAACCACCTCATCCATCACTAGTGCCTTTAATTACACCAATCCCAGAGTACTGGCTTAGGAGGGTTGGGCATCATCACCTGCCCATATTTAAAGGTTAAGAGGACCCCTATATCATGAAACGGTGGGTCGAAGACATGGAAAAGACCTTTACCACCTTTGGTTTCCTAGGGGAAAAAAAGGTAGAAATGACCATCAATAATCTAAGAAGAAGGGAAAATGCATGGTGGCAAAGTATCTAGCATAGTGGTGGAGAATCTATGAGTTGAGGGCCATGTTTGGAAGCATTGCTAGCCTAATTCTACTCGATGCACCTCCGAATGAAGAAGTATTATGAGTTCATGGCACTTTGGTAGGGGGCATGTCCATTGTGGGGTACTGATTCATTGACCTGGTTCATTTTGCCCCAAAAGTAGAAGCAAAAGTGATGCATGTTCACCGCTTTTGATTGGATTGGAGATCAGATACCAAGATCTGTTGGTGGGAGCCACTCCACCAGACATGGTCGGGATGTACAAGCAAACTCTAGCGGCATTCCAAGTTATCTAGGCATAAAGTGTTCAGTTAGGGAACAAAAGAAAATTTGAGAGTCGCTAGCATTCTAGTGACAAGAAGAAGGCTTTCTCTAGTGGTAGCTTGGTGCTATGTTTGGTTGGAACATAGGATCAGTACCTCGATTGGGAGGATTTTCTAAGGGTCATGTTGAGGAAAGACACTCCCACCATAAGAGGTGTGGGTCAGACCACCCGAGGGTCAACTATAGAGGTAACAAGGTGATGTCCTCCACCAAGGATCGATGGTATATTCTATCAACTCAAGGGAGCCTAGGTGTTCTCCATGATCGATATTTGATCAAGCTATCATCATTAAGGATAACAAAATGGGATATTCCTAAGACTGCTTTTCGGACAAGGTATGGTCATTATGAGTTTACAGTAATGTCCTTTGGAATCACTAATGCACCTGCATCTTTTATGTCCCTTATGAATTATATCTTTCATCCCTTTATGGACCATCTCATCATGGTGTTCATCAACGATATTTTTATATACTCCAATGACCAAGAGATGCATGAGCAGCACCTAAGGAAGACTTTAGCCTTGCTCAGATAACACCAATTATATGCCAAGCTCTCAAAGTGTGTATTCTGGTTAGATTAAGTAGCCTTCCTTTATCTTGTGATCCCAAAGGATGGTGTGGTAGTGGATCATGTTAAGATTCAATTTGTTTTTGAGTGGCCAACACCCACTTCTATGAAGGAGGTGTGTAATTTTATAGGGTTATCCTGTTATTACCGTTGACTTCTCGATTGCTAATCCAACTTTTGAAAAAGGCAACACAATTTCAGTGGTATGTAAAGTATGGTGAAGCTTTCAAGGAGTTGAAGTCACATTTGGAATTAGACTTAGTGCTACCATTACCAAGTGGGACTGATGGTTTTGAAGTGTACAATGATGCTTCCAAGCATGGGCTTGGTTGCATGTTGATGCCACATGGAAGAGTGGTGGCTTATGCCTCACAAAAACTAAAGATGCATGAATATAACTACCTGACACATAACCTGAAACTTACTATGGTAGTTTTTGCTCTCAATATTTGGAGGCACTATCTTTAAGGAGTTTAGTGCAAGTTCTACATTAACTATAAGAGCCTCAAGTAAATTTTCACTCAGCAGGAGTTGAACCTGAAATAATGTCGATGGTTGAAATTAGTCAGGGACTATGACCCAAAATTGACTTACCATAAGGGTAAAGCCAATGTGGTGGCAGCTGTACTTAGCCAAAAGATATCACTTTCTCTGGGCAGGATTGTATTGTCAGATCATCTATACTAAGAGAGCACGAAGATGGTGATCGAACTAATCATTGTTAGATGTTTGGAGGAAAGAATGAGTGCACTCTTCATTAAACCATAAATTTTTGAGGAAATCTGAGCTAATCAAGTTGGTGATATCAAGCTTAAGAGGATTCGGACTGGTATTATAGAAGGTAGAGCTGAAGGATTATGGATCTAGGAGGATGGAAATATCAAATAATGTGGTAGATAGTGTGTACCATATGGTTGTGTGGAGCTCAAAAAGAAGATCCTTCTGGAAGAACATTGCACTCCTTACTCTATTCACATTGGAGGAGACAAGTTGTAAATGGATTTGAAGTAAATATATTGGTGGCCTCACATGAAGCAGCAAGTGGCAGATTTTTTTGTTTGATGTCTAAAATATCAAAAGGTTAAGATTGAACACAAGAGACTGGAAATGTTAGTACAACCACAGGAAGTTCCCAAGTGTAAGAGGGACGACATATCAATAGACTTCATGGTTGGTCTTCTAAAGACTCATAGTGGTTTTGATTCTATCTGGGTCATGATGGACCTTTTGACCGAGTTGGTCATGTTCATACTAATGAAGGGGACGTGCACCATGGAGTAACTAGCTAATTCCTACTAAAAGAACATGGTGAGATTTCATGGAGTTCCTAAGGACATTGTGTTCGATTGAGACTCTAGGTTCTTATCACACTTTTGGTAGAAATTGTAAGCAGCTTTTGGTACTTAACTAAAGATGAGTACATTTTTTCACCCAGCTATTGATGGTCATGCTGAGTAGACCATTTAGACTTTGGAAGACATGCTGCAAGCATGTGTTCTCGATTTTCGGAAAAGTTTAGAAGATAGCATGGACTTGATTGATTTCTCCTACAACAACAATTATCACACCACTATCAAGATGGTACCTTTTGAAGACTTGTATAGAATGAAGTGTCATTGTCCCTTATGTTGGAATGACATTAGTGATACACTTGAGCTAGGACCTGAGATGATTGAGGAGACAACTAGGCACATTCATTTGATTAAATATCAGATGAGAGCCATTAAAGACCGACATAAGAGCTACACATATATAAAGAGACACACTGATGGTTATGAGATGGGTGAAAGAGTCCTATTGAGGGTCTCTCCCAGCAAAGGAGTTATGAAGTTTTGTAGGAAGGATAAGCTTAGTCTAAGGCACATTGGACTATACAAGATTCTGGACTGTATCTATGAAGTTTCTTATCGCTTAGCTTTACCAATGGAATTGTCACACATGCACAACACCTTTCATATATCTCTGCTACTAAAGTATGTAGTAGATCCTTCATACATTATCCAACTAGAGTCACTAGAGCTCGATGAGTCTTTGATTTATGAGGAGCGATCGGTGAGTATTTCAGACACCAAGATGAGAGAGACGCATGCGAAGATCATTTCCTTGGTAAAATTCCTTTAGTCATTGCACGGTACAGAGGAGGCTTCTTTGGAGGCCAAGGAAGGAATTTGTGCCAAGTATCTAGACCTATTTTCTTAATTTTTATCATAAGTACAAACCTTTTCTTTAAGGGATATAGCCTCTTTAAGGGAGCAGTGCTGTAATATCCTACATTTTTGTGTAATCGATGGATGAGACTTTTTGTCAAATTTTGGGCCTTCATTTTTAATCCAATGTTATGATTTGATTTGGAATATAATTTGATTTGAAACCATGTTAGAAAATGAATTTTATTGAGTTTTACTGGCAAACCCATCACTTGGTTCCATGAACTGATCAACTAGTTTGTTATTTTAGCCAAATAGAGTTCCTTTCCCAAGTCGATCAATTTGTTAGGGTCAAATCCATTTGTTTTGATTGAATTCTAATGGTTAATAATAGGGTTTTTAGTTACCTTCTTCACCCTCTATATTTCCTTTCGATTCGTTGGCTATAAATAACCCCAATCATCCTTGCGATTCACTTTCTTTTAGCCATCAAACTTCCCTAAGTTTTGCTTTCTCCTATATCCTTTCCACACTATAAGAACTTGCCAATTTATTTTGCACACTGTTCTAGTCCTATCTCTAGCTCTCTCTTCTTTCAATTGTTAAGTAAGGTAGGGTTAGATTTTGGGAAAGATTGAGTAGTCCAGTTAAGGTATCCTCTGTTTTTGTCTCAATGGTATGTCCTTATTTCCTTTCGTTTTTCTTTTCTAAATATGATGAGGTTTTTGGTATAATATCTCAGTTAAAATTTTGGTTTTTAAAGTTTTAAGAATTGAATTTTTCATAGATTTAGAAATTCTATTTTTAAGGAGACTTAGCCTAAATCAAGTGAGTAATTATTGCTCTTAAAATGTTAGAATGTGTTTATGCATGAAAGGTGATATCTTAGTTGGATGAGACATGTTGGTATGAAGAAATACAGTTGTATGTATGAATTACTTGCTTAAATGACATAAATTTAGAAAATAGCATGAAAATGGATAAAATAGGCTATGCAAATATTATGGTGATAAATGCACGATGATTTGGTTTGAAATATGATAGTTGATGTTGATACATGTCCTAGCATGACTAAAAATGATTTATGTGAAAGAATGAGCATGAAATTAATTTTCTAATGCTGTGTTAAGGTAAATTGATCGATCGATTAAGTCAAACCGATTGACTGGTTCCTAGAACAATCAATTTGTTGACCCTACCCATTGACTGCTATACCTATAGAGATGTTAATGTTTTCTCTCTACTTAATCCCATCGACCGATTTGGTAAAATTGATCGAATGGTCTATGAATAGCCAACTGGTTTGCCCTATATGATCAATTAGTTTGAAGGAAGCATGGTCTGGTTAAGTCAAATTAATTGACTGGTCGACCCAAACTGATTGGCTCGTTGGCGGAACTGATTAACTAATTCATCTAGTTTGCATGCGTTGTTACTTTGTTGTTTAGCTATGCTTGGGGGTTATGTTGGGGACTATTCCATGATGATTAATGGGGTAAAATATAGATTTCAGGATGGGGTATTGGCATAATTAAGGGATTAAAATGGATCATATTGTGTGGCACACATTATGAGCAATGTAAAGGCTAAAGGTGTACCTCACTTATGATAAGTGATAATATAGAGATAGAGTAATTGGAATAAGTAAGGGTTTGGATTAAAACATATGGTGGATATAACTAAATTTGGCCAAAGGAAAATGGATACCAACATGGTTGGAAAAAATGGAAACAAAAGGATTAATATGGTTAATACGAATATTTACCTTAGTTTCTTCTATGGGACTTGTATGATAGCCCGTCCTTATGAATAAAATATTAATTACTTAAAGCAAAAGAAGTTCGAGTTAAATATGGGTCTCGATTGCCCAAATCTCATTTAGCTAATAAGGTTAGTCTACCTTTGGGATTTGCGTTCAAATGTGATCCTGAGAGGCACCAGTACCATACCTACTCTAGGCACTGATGATGTACTAGGGGGTATTGATACTAAAGGATCTAGTTACCTAGGTGCTTGGCTTTGGCCTAGACTAATATCCATAGTGTTGATTGGCTTTGGCCTTGACTTATGTCCACTGTGATTGTCTTCATCCTAGATTTTATGTCTGTTTTGGATAGGCTTCCTTGGTATATGAGACCATGGGGTGGTGGATAGTCTATCATTTGATGTTAATAAATATGGTTGTTAAATATTAGTTACTGATTATGAATGACTATAAAATGGATGGTTGATAATTGGCTATGCAAAGGAAGTATTGAAATGGTTAACTAAATGGTTTGAGTTAGCTCATGCACTTGATTAACTAGTTATAGATTGGAACCTCAATTTTGGTGATTGGCCTATATCTTATATAGGTAAATGAATGGCATATCCTAATGAAATTAGATAATTGTAAATAACCCTAGGGGTTATTGGGCTACTTTATGGTGTTGCTCATGCAAGTGGTTATATAAGAGTGCTATGGTACCTTAACCATGATGTTTGTACGGGGATGTTGTTGAGTATGATAACATGTGTTATGCATTCTTACTTATATGCACTAAGCTCTTCCATGATGCATCTTATACATTATGTTCATTATTGATAATTAGCATGCTTATGTACATTGAGAGATGTGCCTGTTTATTCGGTCACCTACTCATTCCCATGAGTAGAGGACTGTGTGCATATTTTAGGGATGACTAGTAAAGGACCTACCTCAAATGGGTCATGAACTGTGAGCGAGGAAATCCGAATGGTTTTGGTGGGGTTTGTGGAAGACTATGATAATGTTTTGGGCCTCACGCCCCAACCCATGTTTTTTAATTCCATTCTTTTAGTATGTATTCTAAAACGATTTGATCGGAACCCATTAGGGTTGCTCACCATAAACATTATGGAATTGTTTCAATTAAATTGTTATTTTTGCACTATGCTTTTTTAGTTTTTTGTTGGTTTAGCCTTATATCTGATATGAGGTAGGCGGAAAACATTTAACCTATGTCAGATACAACAGTAACACCCTATTTTTCTTAATATTTTCTAATTTCCCAGCATGTTTTAATAAAAAGTTTTGGTAATAAAAAATAAGGGTGTTACAGTATGTGCAAATTTTTACAAGACTGGATATTAGCTTTTTGGTTGGAATATTAGGCATATATCAAAGTAATCCCGATATTGATAATTGGAAAGTTGCGAATAAGATGTTGAGATATTTGCAAGGAAAAAAAGAGTGCATGCTAGTATATAGGAAGTTTAAAAATTTAGAAGTATAAGGATATATGGTTTTAGATTTTGCTGGATGCCTTAATAGTAAGAAGGCCACTTTTGGTTAACAAAGGGAACAATATCTTGGAAAAGTGTTAAATAGTCTATTGTGGTTTCATCCATTATAGAAGCAGAGTTTGTGGCATGCTTTGAAGCCACAATTTAAGTATTATGGTTGTGAAAATGTATTTTAGGACTTGGGGTAGTTGACATCATTACCAAGCCATTGAAATTTGTTGTGACAATTCTATAATAGTGTTTTTTTCTAGGAATGACAAGTAATTGAAAGGTTCCAACACTACCCCAGGAAGTTGTTTTAATAATTGTTATTTTATAGTTTTAATAATAGTTTTGAGTCATTATTGAACCGCCTGTTATTAAATCTTTAATAGCGGTTCATAATCGTCATAAAAAAATTACAAAAACCCTCTAATATGTGCATAAACTTCATATTTAATAATGCTTTTCAAGTAAAAATCGTTGTTGAAAATAAGGTTTTAATAACGATTTTCAAGTCAAACCGTTGTTAAAAACAAGGATTGAATAATGGCTACAAAGTCAAAACCGTTGTGGAAAATGAGGTTTTGATAATGGTTATTACAAAAATCGTTGTTAAAATATGATCCAATTAGGGTTTTATTCATTGATTACACATTTATTAAACCTTAATAAATATTAAATGAACATAAATTTGAGATTAAATGCATAGTTTTAATAATGGTTCTCAATGAAAACTGTTATTAAAACATACGTTTTAATAACGGTTCTTATAGAAAATCGTTATTAAAACTCAATCATCCAATTAGGGTTTTAGTGATTGATTATGCATTTTTCTATTTTGTTCCTACCAACATACATAGTTGTATGTTCAAATCATTACCAAATATGCAATATAAAAGAATATCAATCCATACCAAATCTGTAATTACACCATAATTTCAATCAATACCTAATTGGTATGCTTGCATCAATATACTAGGCATACTTAGGAATCAAAATTAGTAGGCATACCACAACTTGGTAGCTCTACACCCTAAAGTAAAAAGTTCATAGATCTAGCCTAGAAGACCGAAAGACGTACATGAACCTGTACATGCATGTAGAATATAGCTCCCTACCTAATACCGAATGAATGAGTGCACGTGCTGGCCCATTGGTCTCTAACTTCATCAATTTTATCAACATTTTGTTGCTAACCTCATGCATAATCATCGATGAAAAACTACAATGCCCAAGTTTTGATTAATATATAGTTAGCACTTAGGTCAAGTACCAAATATATATATCATGATTCATCAATGGAAAAATATGGAAAAGCAAAAATACATGGCTTCGATCTATGCTGATTGATCTGTTCTGGACTATCAGATCCATTGCTCTACGTACATAGGTTCTACAATCATCGCCATTTTGTTATTGTGGACACTGTCAAATGAATTTAGTTAGCTCTCTAACTATTAGATATTAATTTGAATTAAAACAAAGTACAAAATAGTTATCTTCCTACTTACCATGACAGGCTCATATTGAAGATTCTTTGGGTCTAGGACACGATTCCCACCTCTCCTTTCATATGTCATCTGTAGTGTGCTAATAAATAGAGTTCGATACACAATATTGTAAGTATATATACCTCAAATAATGAAAGTAGAATATATGTATAGATAAGCTAATGAAGTAAGAAGTGAAAAGTATACTAACATGTCGATAAATTCCTTCCCACCATGATGAGCAACTTCAAAAGGCACATCATAGGTTCGAAGGGAATCAAACACATAGACTTTATTAAGATCAGTTCGGATGGCATACAAAACCCAATGTTCAGTTGGGAGGTGAGGAATGAGATAGAGCTTATTGTGTCCCTCAATCAAAATATGATATGCTAAATAGTTTATGTGCCTACCTTCTTTTATTGTACCACCGTCAGTTATGTAATATGGGCATACAAACATAATAGAGGACAACATTTCCTCCATTGCATCACGACTAGCTATCAACCTAAGGATGACAGTAACAATGCATATTTGTTAAAAACTAATAACGCATATAAGAGGTCATAAAAATTCCAATTGTACAAGAGTACTAAAATCTCAAATATGAAATAATAGTTACGTGACATAGACGATGACACTCATAGTTGGCTTCCATTCCTGATTATAAATGTCACTTATGTCAACCATCAAAACTATGTACGTAGCATCGTCCCTCCCAACATACTTCAAACGATAATCAATGAAAATATAATTGTCCCTGAGGTATTTTTGGACATAGATATACAATCAAGCTATTGCTGGTGGAGGTTGGCTCTTCTTCGAAGAATGAATCTTTTGTGGGGCAACTGATTTTTTAGATTTGGCTCTCTTTCCTTTAGCAGCGCCATCTTTTTTGTTGTTCGTTCTACTAGTACCTCTCTTGGTTTTATTAGTAGGAGCAGTCTTCTTTTTTTATTCCTATTTTGATTTTTTAATTGATAATAATAAAAAAAGTATGTATTGAGTATATATATATATATATATATGAAAAAGGTACAAACCATGTAACTACTAAAGAAGGTCTAATGAAGATGTCGAATGTCATTACCTCTTCCGTAGTGAGATGTATCTGATTCGTAGGCCAAGGCACAAAGCTTCCATGAGCTTCTAAGACTATGGCTGCCTCATTGCCCTCTTTATAAAAAGGCAAGGGCTCACTGCCAATAACTGGAGTGTCAATAGTCACCAGCCTTGTATTTAGGGCTAATTTGTACCCGTGCACTATTTGCTTTTGGATATTATGATTGATGCGTACCCTTTCTTTTTCCAAAAGAGTTGAGAGGTCATTTGCTAACAACAAAAATGTTACACATTATTAATTATTTATTACACTGAATACATTTAATAATAATTCATAGTTTGTAATTCTTACCTCAAGAACAAAAGAAAGACGTGCATCAGCTTCACAGCTATCTCTGATGCTATTTACATTAGGTATGTGAAGCTAATAATGGTCGACTGAATCGGATGGCCTATACCCTTGAGATTTAATAAATGACAACTCTTACTCCATTGTTTCCATCCATTCAAATGCCACGTTCAATTTATAGGTGAGGATGGCCACTTGGTCCTTAGTGCTACGAGAACCACGAGATCAACCACATACGCTCATTCTCATAACTCCTAATCCAAGACTCCTGTGTTTACCAGGATGTTCTATAATTCCTGTAGCCTGGGACACAATGTTATATTGGTCTACTCCCTCCTCACCATGTGACATTTGAAGTTTTTCATGTAATGTTTACAATACATGTAAAATTATCTTATAGGAATAAACATAATATAATAGTTTTCTAAAAGAAAACTAAGTAGGGTTCTAGATATCTACAAACTTACAGTTTTTTTTGCTGCAACATCTACATCTTCATTAATATATCCATCTCTTGTTGCTCTAGCCTTCTTCCATAATGTACCAATATTAATGAACGAGGTACATGGATCCAAGTCTTAGGTTAGGAGCTATAAATAAAAAAATATTCTTAATTAAGAATATTATTATAAAATTTGACATTTACATGTAAATAGATAAATTATAATCGCATACCAACTCCTCTTTAAGGCCTGTATAGCCTTTGCAAGCTATATTATGCCGGTATTTATTCTGATTCACAATCTCTTTATTTTTGGCACTTTTTTTCTATGTTACAAGCTAAAACATTGTCACATAGTTATTTCAATATTAGTCATAATATTGGGATATAAAAAGTTTAATTATTATCTAACAAATACCTTAAAATCCCCCGTAAGATGATATACAATAAATTGGTGCCAACTTTTTTGATCGATAAAACCATATCATTTGGGTGGGTTTAAAAATTTATCCTAATATAGTTTCTTGTCATGTAGTTAGCTTGCCATGACACTTAATGGTCACGCCGGCCATTTGGAGGAGACTTTTGAGGCCTTCATCGAGTTTGTGAGGCATCCATCATCGCCACCTTAGCATCATCCACCCCACCACCTCTATATTACCCATAGGAGTCTACTAGAGAGGATTGGCTTTAAAGGTTTTCTAGACATCACCTACTGATATACACTAGTGACAAGGATTTGGTCATCATAGAGGAATAGATTTAAGACATGGGAAGGACTTACAAATCGTTTGACTATCTACCTGCTTGGAAAGCGAACATATCAACCTTCCTTATTTAAGGAGCCACAAACACCTAGTGGATTGGTTGTCACATATAGGGAAGGCTGTTGATGTCTTGGAAAGACTTCAAGATGGTGAGCTATGTTAAGTTTTATCCCTAAAGCCTTTAGAAGGACAAGCTTAAAGAGTTCATGCAATTGACCTAAGGGAGTATGATAATGAGGTATTACTATACATGTTCTACGGAGTTATTAATGTTTGCATCGGGATAACACCTAGTAAGTCAACCGTGGTTTATCAATTCAAGGAGGCATTCTATTTTAGCATCCTAAGGATGAATAGTATCGTGGCTTTCTAGGTCTTGGCCAAATTGTATGAGTGGGCATGTTTTACTGCTAGTATGGTTGAGGAGTAGGTTTCCATTCTAGGTAAGAGAAGGTTATAGAATTCGGGTTCAAGAGGTCGGACATAGTTTTAGGGATATGGACTTTTGAGTTAGCAGCACAAGAATTAGTCAAGTGGACAAAATAAACCTGTCGGATAATCTAGATGCTTCATGTGTCATTTATGTGGATAAGATCATACAAGATGAGATTATCAGGACACTCCTTTTCAGTGTTGAGCTTGAGGTTAGTTAACCCATCGATTATTTGAGTACTAGCATTAGTAGAGCGGTTAGTTCTTACCCTAGGGTGATCAAACTTGTACCTCATTAATAGGACTATCAATGGTATACCTACCATCCATAGCCGCAGCAACAATATAGTAGCAAAGGGGTAGAGCTACTTTATCTTTCATGTCGACTATTTTTACTGTTAGAGCTACTTTATCTTCATCTGCTAGTGTCTCTATCTCTTTAGTGTTATCTTTAGGAGATAAAGTGGATTACACTAGACTCTACTTGGGTATACCTTAGAGATAGGTGGGGTAGACTTCATTTTAGACTTAGTTGAGATAGACCTATAGGTCTTTGAGGTGATCCTTAGGATTGATATGTTGGGAAGGTATTGGGTCGTCATAGATTGTGCTCAGGAGTAGGTTGTGTTGTGTGGAAATTAGGGTGATAGAGTCTCTGATAGGAGACATAATTTTAGGCCTAATACGATGGTTGTATCTACGTCTACGTTGTATTCATTGGTGTAGAGATGTTACCCTATGTATTTATGTGGAGTTTAGAAGCGGAACAAGGATGTGTCGGTGTTAGAGAATATTCCTGTTGCTTGAGACTTTTTTGATGTGTTTTCGGAGGAGATATCGTGTATGACACAATACACGAGATAGAATTTACCATTGAGAGATAGGTGCATATCCTATGGAATTATTTGACATATTTTAATCCAACTTTCCATATTTGTTTTATCAACTCATGTTATCTTTTTCCAACTTTAGTAACTTATATCCAAACTAAGCCTCTTTTTTTGTTTTTTTTTGGAAAGTTTTTGCTACTAATTTTTTAATGTTAAAGTTTATTGTTTTAATATATTAAAATTAATATTGTTTCTAAAGTTATAATTTGAGACCAAAATACTTTCCCAAACTTGACCTAAAAGGACATTATTAAAAAAAAGGTACAAGTGCTCGAGGCTTGTAGCACATGCATCAACGCCATGAGTTCATTGTAGCAAAATATGAGAAGTTATCATGGATTCTTGGAAATATTAATGTACCATCATGCAAGACCTTAAAAGAGAAGTCATACAAAGAAAAATTAAGAGAAGGGCATAAATAGAGAGGAAACACGATGCTGCTATATTTATGAAAATATGAGCAATATTTCCTTTTTTTCTCTTTCCATGTGTTTCACAAATTCATTTCTTATGCATAATGTTATAGAAAAAAATACGGGTCCCACTTATTTACTAATACATACCATATTTTTCCATATTTTGGGTCTGATTTGTATGACCTTCTGTCCATATATATAACATATATTAGGTCGAATAAAACATCAAAGACCACCACCTTTGGAACTTCTACTTTGTCTTCATTATTCCTAAACTATTAGGGTTCTTTTTTTTACATTTAGTTAGTTAATTGTTCTAATTGAAAGATTAGAGATCATATGATGTTTCAGGTTCTGCAATCTCCTAATTTATTTCTTTCCTTTGTTTTGTTTACTCATTTCATACATCTTATTGTGTTTAATGCAATTCCTATTATTCATTTATTTAATTTTGTGTTAGTGTGTTGTTTAATTTAATCTTTGTTATTTTATTTATTTATTCTTATTCAAGTTATGATTTTTATGTGATTATATTTTATGTTTTTAGGTTTTTTTAATATACTAAGCTAGATTAGTATGGGTAAGAGGATAATTGAAGTTTATAGGATAACTAATCGTGAGATGTGAATTTGATTTAATTGTTGTATACATTTTTGGTTAGATTAATAAATCAAGTTTAATGACCACCAATCCAAGATTAGGATCTAACTTGGCCCTCGGGTTAAGTTGACTACTATTTGAATGCTAGAATAGTATAGTTAGTATGTTATTGTTAACGTATACATCCACAAATAGCAAATATGTCATTGCTTTAATCTATGTTTATTAATATTTATAATTACATAATTCAAATAAGATGTGATTATGATTTTAGTTAGCTACTCACTAATCATTAATGGTGCCATTAATTAAATCTATAGATCTTATCCTAGGTTATTAATTAGTTAGACAATATATCATAAATAGATTTTGGTTTATTTACAAAAGGGATTCTAGGAAGTGAACAAATGCGGGCTTCTATAGTTTAACATTAGAAATACTATATAACCATTTTATTCTATGATCGTTTGATATCCCTATACTACATATGCCTTATGAATCCTATTATCCCATTATTGTTCTTTAGTTATTGTGTTAATTGCTAGTTTTTATTAGTTTCATTATTAGTAATTAGTTTACTTGATTTGATAACTAGAAAAATTTACATAGTAATAGAAATATACAAATTAAATTATAGTCTTTATGGGATTGACCCTTACTCATTGCTTGCTATATAGATGTGTGTTTAGGGTCTATTTTGGCGTGTCTATGAAAACACATTATTAAGCTAGTACCAGAGCTGAGCTAGTTTCAAAGGCACCCTACCTGATGACAATAGTAGAGTTGTAGAAGTTGAAGTCACACCTATAGGAATTAGTGGCTTACGGGTACATCCGCTCAAGTGTGTCTCCAGGGGAAGCACTAGTTCTCCTCCTCAAGAAGAAGAATATGAATATTTGCCAGTGCATAAATTATTAGGGTTTACACCAGCTAATAATGGAGAGCCATTATTTACTTTTGATGACCGATGACCTATTTGATAACCTTTGGGGTAATTCAATCTTCTTAAATATTGACTTGAGGTCAAGTGATTATCAACTATGCATAGTTGAAGTAGAAATCATGAAAATGGTCTTTAGAACATGGTATGGGTACTATGAGTTCAGGGTGATGCCTTTTGGGCTCACCTATGTCCCCATCTTATTTATAGACTTGATGATGATGATCTTCTGGCTATTATTGGATCTGTTTGTATTAGCCTTCAAAGATGACATTTTTGTTTACTCTTGGAGTGGAGAAGAGGATGAGAAACATTTTTGCACTATATTGTCACTCGTTAGAGAGCACAAGTTGTATGTCAAATTGTCTAAGTGTGAGTTTTAGCTTCAAGAGGTTGCATTTTTGGGTCATATGGTTTCAGCAAGAGGAGTTAACATGGATCCAGTAAAGATTTTAGCAATTTTATAGTGGAAGGTGGCTACTAGCATTTCTGTGGTTTGTAGTTTCCTTAGTTTACTAGGTAAAACAAGCTCTTTATTTATGACTTCTTGAAGGTAGCTCATCCTTTGATGAACCATCTACATAAGACTGCTAGATTTTAGTGGGATGATACATATAAGGGTGTATTTTAGTGACATTTGACTACAACACTAGTTTTGACTCTAACCTCAAGATTAGACGGGTTCGAGGTTTGCATAATGTGTCAAAGCACGAACTGGGTTGTGTATTGATGTAGCATGGTAAGGTAGTGGCATATGCTTCTCATCAATTGAAATAACATGGGCATAACTACCTAATGCATGATTAATATTTGGTCGTAACCATCTTTGTACAAAAGATTTGGAGGCACTATCTGTACGAAAAACAATGCAGATTCTTCATTGACCATATGTGTGGTGTCGGTGTAGCCAACAAACAATTTAAACCCTCTTATTCTCTATTGTATTATTGGTTAATAAAGATATCATTCTAGATCGAGGATTAAAAGGGCTTACCTAAATTTATCTAACTCATAAATAATAAAATAAAAGATGCTAAATCACACAAAAATAAATAATAAGAAAAATACAATTTTGGGGAGTAAAAAATAAAATAAAATCAAATCAAATCAAATAAGAAATAAATATGGGTTAATACTAATATAACAAATGTACTAAGAATGTTAAAATCCACCACTAAAATAGGTTGAAATATAACAATAATTTCTAGGTCATATTTTAATCATAAGAAAAAGACTGAATAAGTTGTAAACCAAAAGTAGGTCTATACACTTTATATTACTTTTCCGAAATAATTAATACGATAAAGTACTAATATTAAATCCTATTAAAATTCTAATAATATAGTCACAATTAGTGGGTTCTATATTTAATTAGATTTAAACCATTAAGCACAAGCGGAAGGGTGTAACTCTAAGTGCCTAAACTATTACCTCAAGCATGTCTAGCTGTATTCCTCTCCTTTAATCCACATATATCTAAATGTTCCACTATTCTATCTAGAATCACAAAACTATTCAGTGAATCATTGTCTAACTTTGCTACAATATATATATATATATATATATATAAATTCTATTATGTTCATATAGCCACCTAACAAGCATATAATCATACATATTGTCACTATAAGAAAGTTGGAATAAGGCATGCACTTATAAATCATATTCAACAGAATCACACATATAAATTAGAGCAATTAAGTTAGAGTCAAAGGATAATCTCATAAAATAAAGAAAATTAATATTACAACTCAAACCATATTCTATGCTTTCAACCTATTCCCCAACAATAAATATTTAGCCGGCCATCATAAATAAAAAATTAGTACAAAAATATATAATATAGATAGAGAAAAAATAACCAAAAATTAAATATAGATGAAAATTTTATCAATTTATTGTGATGAAAAATTACTTTTATTCATCTAAAATAAATTCTATTAGGTATCTTTTTTTTTGTCTCTTCACACCCTGGTCTCCCCTCTCTCTTGAGCATCATCCTCACCCACCACCCTCCTTTTCCTCACATGCTTTCCATGTATGCACCGCTGTTTTCTCTATCTCTCCCTTCATGTCACTATCCCTTCTTTCTATCTTTCCTTTTAACGGTTGTGCCTCCCTACTTTAATGTGCCATGTTAGTCATTTTTCCCTCTATTTTCTCCTTAGTCTCATCTTCTACCTTCTTTTCTTTCTTTTCTTTGGGCCTTCCCTTTTTTCTTTCTCTCTTTTTCTTACACTCTTTTTTGAATCTTGTCGCTTCTCCCAACCTTTCTCTCTTGTTTTTTTTTTAATATTCTAGGCCCTCATGGGCAATTGTTTTTTTGTTCCTTTTTCTTTTTCTTTTTTTTTTCATTCCAACCTTCAGCACTCCTTTCAACCTCTTTTGTGCCCAACTCCTGTAGGGACTTTGGTACTTTGGGTCAAGCCTTTTATTTTAAATGAAAGAATTATACCTATAAAATAAACTTAAATGAATTAATAAATTATCTCATAATTTATGTCGATCATTTTATATTATTTTAACTCAAATAATTAAATATATGATATTCTTATCACTTAAGTATAAAATTATAATTATCCTCATAGATTATTCAAATGAAAGACCAAAATTGAAGATTAAAAGGGTATAAAATATGTGAAAATATGTATTAATCAATATCGCTATAGTTATCTTCTTACTTGTCCTCATATAGGGCATGATTCAAAATGGAAAAAAAAAATTTGAAAATAAAACTAACTAGCCATTTTTGTAAATCTCACGACTACAGTTAGTATGTGCAACAATCCCTTTAAACCAAATATTATCCTTAAAGGTTGAGTAAGGTCTCGTGAAAGTTTCACAGATGATATGCTCGCAAAATCACACACATTTCAAATAGAAAAAGAATAGCACACCTCTAACACCCTTAACCAGTTATCTCATAATATTTTATTGATATAACACCAAGATTCACACTCAACTAAGATACAACATTAGGAAATTTAAAGGGTTAGTTTCAACATATGGTTCACATATAAACAAATCAAATATGGATAGAGCAATAGATGAAATTCTACCATGTCATAGTCACATCACGACCGAACCTTATTATAGATACCCTCTATTTTACTATCTTAGATTTATGGCTACAAATGTATAAAAACACTTATATATGTAAGATATAGGATGATAAAAATAGCTAGCAACTCATATAAATAAGCAAGGAGAGCTCATATTTTTGTGGATAAATCCGCATAAAAGATATCAAACACCTGCGAAATGGATCAAACCATATGCTTAAATCTTGTGACTAATCTCCATTTGGTTAAAACTTACCCATCTTATCAAATAAGAATTTTTGTATAGATTGTAATGGGTACGGAGTATTCTAGAGTTGTAGCATTTTAGGGCCAAGAACTAGTGAAACTCTAATAATTATATGAAATATAATAATCAACTACACATCATTAATGATCAATAACACACACCTCAACCTCAATGCCAAATCAAAATAATGAGATAAATGAAAATTAGAACATGAATAAAACTCTCTCAAAGTCATCTCCATTTATCTCTCTCCCTTCGATTGTATGATTTTTTTCCTTTTTTAAATTTTTTTTTTCATTTTCATTCATTTTTTTATTTTTTTATTTTTGAAATAGAAGTTCATGACAAAACAAGGAATATATATATTTTTGTCTCCACAACCAAACACAACCAATTCCTTTGTCAACATAAATATATATATATTTTTTCCACATATTATCACATAGACAACCACTTTAATTACTTAATATAATTAACTGATCCTTTCCATTACCTCTAAGTAAGTGGAAGGATAAGGACCAAGGGTTGTTTAACTTGGGTAATGAAGAAAAATATATGGTCAGTATATAGGATCAAAAGGCTTTTAATGGGTGCACATCCAATGTACACATTTTATGATATAAACTATTTGGTTATGTAGTGGAAAATCCTATTTTTCCTGTATCATTTTCTCAATCAAAGCATGTTTTGACAATAAGTTTCAATTAGAAGAAGAATAATTTCTAGTAGTGTCTACTTTCCATTATAAACGTAAGTATTAGTACAACTATTGAGCATAAGGCTTGATGTTGTATACATTATCTCATACTTATTTTATGTGGTTATAGCATGCGATTTGTGCTTTAATCATAAATTTTAGATTATTGTGTCATAATGTGCAATGTGTATATGATGTCCCTTGTGATTTATTGTGATTTACTTAGTATGAGAAAGTTGTACTAATATTATATTTTTAGATGGATATATGAAGGGCATGTAGTGTTTTGAGCCATATTATAGTGACGAGGATATGTGAAGCTCTTAGGAAAATGTATCATTCTCCAAATGGGCTTATGGTTATAAGAATTGGTGTAAACTAGTGTTGTATCTTTGAGTACTAGTTTTTGTGGTACTTAGTTTTTATTTGGACTCTTATGTCTCTTTATGTGATTTTTGAGAGAAGGTTGTGATTACAAGTGATTCTTACCAAATATAATATATGAAGGTGTTGATCTTTGAATGGTATGTAATCTAGCTGGATATAATATATGATATGGCAATTTGAGAACATTTCTAGCTTAAAGAAGTGACCAAAGAACATTTTTCAGTAAAATTTAGAAATACGAAAATTTGGAATTTTGAATGAGCAATAAAACGATTTTAGTGTAAGAGATTAATTACACAATCAATGATATAAAATGTTAGTTCTAATATTTGTAGAGGTACCTTATTTATAAGGGTTACCCTCCTATATAGATATCAGATACAAATTTCCAAAAATTTTTTTTGTCCAAAAGGTAGAAAATCAGCATTTAATGTTGACTAGTCGATTGGACTAGAGAAACCAATCAATCGATTGTATGGCCAATCGATCGGTTTGTTCCAATCAGTTAACTTTTCATGCTTCAAACAAAATAAAAAGTTATTTTTGTGTGAACTAGTTCATCCAATTTTTAAAACCAATCAATCAGTTTGGCACTGTATATGGTTAATCCTAAAACATATATGAACACCGTCATGGTATGGTGAGACAAGTCGATGTGTACTTTGTACTAGTTAAAGTGTTTGTTAAACCTATCCGTTGGTTCATTAACTAGTCGATCAATTTGGAAAAAACCATTTGAAGTATTTAAATAGATAGGAGTTGGTTTTCTACAAAATTGAACCTAATGGATCAGTTAGCTAAATTAGTAGATTGGTTTGTCAACTAGTTGATCTATTTGCATGAACTAGTCAATTTGTTTAAATAGAGACAAACTAGGTTTCTACAATATTGAAACCCATGGGCTGGTTGGTCAAATAATTAATCGGTTTCTCAACTAGTTGATTAGTTTGCCTAAACCAATCTATATTTTTAAACAGAAACCCATGGACTGGTTGGTCGAACTAGTCAATCGGTTTCTAAACGTGTAAATCAATTCAAGGAAATAAGTAGATCGGTTTTATACACCAATTGATTCGTGTAAGTTTTAACACAACTAGTGTCTTGTTTAAATTGAACTAGTAAATCAATCTGAGGACCATTCAAATGGTTCTGACTAGAACCAATCAATTTACTTTGAAAATACTTTTAACATATTTATAAAATGAAATCAAGTTAAGGAATTTTCTACAATGATTTTTTGTTTGAAATGTAAACTTTGCTCAACTTAGCTCTTTACAATATACCTAAGACATATCAAGGGCTTGGATTCAAGTCTTAGTTGCTTTTGTTTGTGTTGTTTTCTTGAATATGCACACTTAAGCAAATAGATTAGATACCAAAATCAGTTTGTTGTCATCAAAACAAGTGTAATGATATTGCTTAAACATCGAGGTTAAAAATCTCCCCCTTTTTTAAGATGACAAAAAAAGTCCATAATTGTAAATGTGAAAGAGTAATGAGTGAAATGATACTCATACATTTACCGTTTTTATAATTTTAATCCAAAACTCTCGTATTCTCTCCCCTTTTGGAGATCAACAAAAGGTAAGAGCGAAAAGAGCCAGAAAGGAAGTTATACAAGAATATATTGCCATCTTGGGGAGGAAGAGCTCCCCCTTAACAACTGAATGGATTTAATGGAAACATAATAAACTATGAAGGTTTTTTCCTTACAACTTTCCCCCAAGTAACACAAATATGATAGAGGGGTGATAGAATAGAAAATTAATTTTTTATTAACTAGTTGAAAGTTAGAAGTACATGACATAGAGGGTATACATGAGTAAGATTCCAATTATATAGTCAAGACCAAAAATATAGTAGGAAAAGCCTAAGATACAGAGAAAAAGATATGATCATAGAGGACATAAAGGCTCAAATGCTGAGGCTACTAAACTAGTCGACGTAAGCCTGTGTTGATTGTTGATGTCTTCACTTGTAGGGGCCTTGGAGTCATTGGATTGAACTATAACATTTCTAATCTATGAGGCCTCTATGAGAGATGTATTAATTGCTAGATCTTTAGAGGGCTTAACAAAGGTATGAGTAGTAGAGGGAGTAGGCTCAAAACGGACAGTGATGTTGCCTATGGGAGTGTCCATTTGATCCTAATGCTGAGGTGTGAAATTAGGTTGGAATTGAGATCAAATAGGAATCAACTCCATCTCTATTGCTTTTTATCATCGATCCATAGGTGTAAGTATGTCTACAACCCAAAAAAGGAGACCATGTATGCTCGCAAGACTGACACGACCTATGTATGGAGGCACATTTGGTGTATGAGAGTTAGAAGGGGAGGAGATGAAAGCATAATGACCTTGTGTGGATGACGATGGAAAATGTAATGGAGCAAGAGGATCATTCGATGCTGGGGGAAGATCATTAGTAGTATATTGTGACGATGGAGGTGCATATTGAGTGGAAATTCGACCACTATGGTGGAGTGAGGCAAGAGATTTAGGGGTGACCTAGAGTATTTGACCATCCAGGCTTATCTAATAACCTCTGCAGCAAAATGTGGCTGCATCAAGGTTTCGAGTCCATTGGGAAAGCCTGTGAGATTAACTTAGAAATTTTAGAGAATGAGCGCAATAAGTGATCTTTATCCCAAGGTTGCCTAGCTATGTCCCACCATATGCAACATAAACCTAAAGATGTTTGCCTTGAAGCAAATGGAAGTGGAGGAGAGGATGTGATCCAACCCATTCCAATCTTTGAGCATCAAATTGACCCCAAACCCTACACAAGGGAGTAAAATAGAGGACACCATGTAGTAGCACACCCATTTGAAGGGTGGGAGAGAATAGGAGCTCACAGTGTCTCTGTATACAAAGTGTTAGGTGTGCATATCCATTAGGATCTCTTTTAGAATGTGAGCACACGTCCATTCGACATAAGTAATGCTGGTTTTGATGTTTTGAGGAATCTTGAGGATGCATGGTAGTCTAGCTTCATCAAAAGTGATGGGAAAACCCAAGACATCTGTGGTGAGTGTCCTTCCAAGCACATGGACATTTAGATTTATTTAGACTAAATGAACCAAGCCCAAATAGACTAGTTCTTGGAGAGTAGAGAGAGGAAGAAGGTGAAGGTTGGCATGAGATTGCATAAAAGAAGTTTAAATTGATTTGTGCAAGAATCGACATCAATGAATTTGTTGGGTAAGACCTTTTTGTGGAAGGATCTAAGCCATCACTTTTGGTTGTCAATAGTCCACAAAAACTGGGTCGAGTGAGGAGAGGCCTTGGTAGTTTGGAAAAGCCGGTTGGTAGATAGTAGGGAGGCTCCTGTAGTTGAGGAGGAAGGGTGGGTGAAGTTACTAGGATGAGGTGGAGATGGACGACTAGTGTCTTCCAAAGAAGATTTGGATGAGTAGGATGTGGAAGAGGGAGCATAGGGAGGTGAAAAGGCTAGTTCCTTGAAGTAAACCAAGGTCTGAGATAGATAGTAGGTTGAGTGTGGGCCCATTTTGAGGGAGGAGCTCTAACACTTGCATTAAGATTCATTGAGGCAGTTGATTTTTGTTTTTTCATTGTTGAGTGGTTGAGAATGGTAGATAAAGAAAAAATGTGGTGGAAGGACGGAGCACAAGTTGGGGACATCCAAGGGAAACCAAAATGAAGTGCAATCAGTGCACAAGGAGTGTTAGAATGACCGATTGATGACCCAAAAAGGTTGATTGAACTATAGTAGAAAGTAAGGGAGAAAAAATTGGACATATTGAAACTTATGGTTGAAGAAGTAAATAACTTCAAAATTTGTGAGTTGTAGGGAAATCAATGAAGTGAGGAGAAATTAATGATGTGCTTGCTGCCGATTTGAGAAAGAGAAGAGTGATTTGATGGATTTTGATAGAAATTTAAGAATTTTTGAAGGAGAGCAGTTGAGGGTGCCAAGAAGGAGTCGAATAGTTTGGGGAAATTAGGGTCGAGGGTTTGAAGATCGAGAGAGGGGGTATGTATACCCACGACGAACCAGTCGACTAGTTTGTAGAAAGCAATCGACTATTCTAGGACCAATCAACTAGTGCAGAGTAACCCATCTATTGGTTATGCATGTTAAATAAATTAGTAAGAATGTGGCTGCCCTAGTTTCAACCTACCAGTCCACCGGTATAACAACCAATCAACTGGTTTTATTGACCAGTAGACTAGTCACCCAGTCAAGTGATGTTTTAGAAATTTTTTATGGTTTTCAACAATTCTTTTCATTATATGCCATAAACCAGTAGATAATTTTGTTTATGACACATATCATATTGATCACGAATTACAAGGGCCATGTTTAGATTTGAATCTAATTTGTGGACTTAAGGCCATGATTTTCCACGTTGGCTTAAAATTTCCACAATTTTGGGAGAGTTGAAATTTTATCATAGAATTGTCATCCCAAGCTCTCTCCTAATAGTTGTAAATCATTCTTCAGTTAAGGATTTAGTGAATATGTATCCCCATTAATGTAAAGTATCCAAAAATTTTATACATACTTAATTGATGTTTCATCCAAATTAATTAGGCACAACAAGCACCTACAACAATAGATTCTGCTTCAGCCGTAGAAAGTGCAACATTAATTTTTTTTAGTGATTCCAACTAATTTGGGATTCCCTAAAAATTAGTAGGCACCTTAGGTTCCTTTTCTATCGACTTTATAACTTGTAAAATAAACATCGGAATACCTTATTAAATCTAGAATAGTATCACGAGGATAAAATGAGCCTAGATTATGAGTGCCCATTATATATATATAAGGATTCTTTCAACCATAGTCATGTGAGATTTGTAGGGATTACACAGAAATTTAGCAAAAAGGTATCACTAAACATGATATCAGGTCTAAAAGTTATTAGATAGAGAAGTGAGCCGATCATACCTTGATATTGCTTTTGATCAATAGGCTTACCGTTGTCATCCATGTCAAGCATTGTGGTAGTATCCAGAGAAGTGTTGCATGATTTGCTTTACTGTATAAAAAGTACTCAATAAAGATAACTTCATTAGCTTTAGAAAAAAACTTATCAAGATTGCTTTTTTACATTATTGAGGACAAAGGACCTGCAACCAAATATGTGAAAATAACTTATATTTGGTATCTTACCTTAGTAGAGCTCATAAGATGTCTTTGTCAAGATGGCTTGTTTGATTACTCTATTTATTATTTCATTTGTAGTAGTAACAACTTCAGCCCAAGAATATTTTGGAAATTTGGGGTTATATAGCATGGTCCATGTAACTTCCTTTAGGGTTCTATTCTTACTTTCCACCACCGCATTTTATTGAGGTGTTCTTGGTACTGAGAAGTTTTGAATGATGCCATTTTGGTCATAAAACTCCATAAATGTGGTCTTCTTGAACTCCTTACCAAGATCGCTCCTTATAGTATGAATAATTATTTCTTTCTCTCCTTGAATTCTCTTAGAAAGCACAAGAAAATCATTAAAAGAATTATCTTTATTAGAAAGAAATAATATCCATGTATACCATAAGTAATCATCTACAATGACTAATAAATATTTGCATCCACCCACGCTAAGGGTCCTAATAGGCCTGAAAAAATCCATATGCAGCAATTCAAGTGGTTGAGTGGTAGTCACAACATTTTTGGGTTTGACAGTAACCCTAGGTTGTTTCCATTATTGAATGGATCACATAATTTATCCTTCGCAAAGTTCAACTTCGAGAGACCACGCGCTAGTTCTTTTCTAGGTAATTTATTTAATAAATGCATACTACCATCAGTAATTTTTTTATGCCATAACCATGTATCGTTATCAATTACATTCTAATATGTATTGTCCAATTTTATTGATTCAACATCAAGCATGTACACATTATTGAGATGTGAGCATACAAAAAGTATAGATTTATTTACCTCATTTGAAATCATGAAGGGTGAATTGGAAAAGTTAGCTAGAAATCCTTTATCACAAAGTCGGCTAATGCTTATTAAGTTACATTTGATGCCATAAACTAAATATACATCATTTATAAAGGGTTAGAGTTATCAATATTGGTGTTTCCAACACCGATGATCTTTCCTTTTAAGTTATCTCCAAAGATTACACTCCCACCATCAAATGGAGTAATCTTAGAGAACATATTTCGATCACCGGTCATTAGGTTTGAGCATCTACTATCCAGAAATCATTTGTGGCCTTTTGTATTGACCTTGAAGCATACCAACAAGCACAAATGTCGTAGTGTAGGTACCCTTTCAATGGATACTTATCAGGCTAGAGTTTAATTCTTGTGGGATGGTTCCCTTAGGTACCTATACGTGCTTGAATTTTGAATTTACTTTGGTATGTTTTGAGAACTTGCATGATGAATTAATGTGGTTAGGTTTGCCATGCATATTATATAAGGTTTTCTTATTATTAATGGACATGAGTTTTGAACTTTGTGCATGCCTACAAGTTGTAGATAAATGCCCATCTTTCCTGTATATAATATAGTTATTTGTTGTAGGGGATGCATTTACTTGATGAGCTTTTATGATTCTCACAGAGAATTTTTTTATGGTTAACGTTTAATCACTTTCTTATTCCAATAGCCTAAGCTTTCACCGTCCTTACAGTATCATTAAGCTCCTAACAGTATGTTTAAAACTTCTTCATCTTTTATGAAAGTATATGCAATTTTCACAAATTTATCACATTTTTCTTGTAATTCCATTATTTTGGCCTGGAATTGATCTATATTAATCTAGTGATCACAACAAGTGTATTTCTTGTTAAAATTAAATTAACTGATTTTAATTGATAACTCGATTTTAACAAGAAGCACGTGTGATTCAAGAAGACATTTTCATTTAAAGCAAGTGTGTGTTAGTTATTTAAATGATCAAGTACTTTCTTCATATTTTACTTCTTTTTATTTAGTTTAGCATTGTCACACATTGAATCACGTAAAACACAAAGTAGGTCTTATAGAAGTATAGCAAATTAGATTGTATGTTATCAATGTTATCTTCCTCATTGAAGCTTGTAGGTGAGGTAGAGTTTGATAATTCTCCTTCTAGTTCCATGAAGCAAAGGTTGGCAACTTCTTCCTCTTCTTGAAGATTTCACCTTCACTCTCACGGAAGGTAGCCATGGATTTTCTAATCCCTTGTCTTTCTTTGTTGTTGCTTGAGTTACCTTTTCTCTTTGCCATTTGTTTGGCAATTTCATTTCTCAACTCATAGCAACTAGGAATGACATGCCCATCTTTTCCATAATTCTAGCATTTGATTTATTTCATCCATGCTAGCTTCTCTAGGATTTCTTTGGTTGCTTGATGAAAATCTTTGATTTATTTTTTCTCTTGATAGAAGGAATATCTTGAATTGAGTGGTTATGAATACCACTAATTCATCATTCATAAGAGGTTATTCTTCTCCTTCATCACCTTCTTTTTCACCTAGATTATTGGTTGCATCTTGTTTCCTAGAAGATGTTGAGGCTTTTAGTGCTAGAGACTTCTTCCTTCTATCTTTTGATCCATCCTCTAATTGTGATTGTTGAACGATAAGGTTTCCAAAAATCTCCTCAATTGTCATCTTACCCAAATCTCTAGCCTCTTTAATTATAGTTAGCTTATAGCTTCATTCTTTTGTAAGACCTTGTAAGATTTTTTTTTTACTTGCTCTTCTTCAATGATTTCCTTCCCCAAGGATTTGAGATTGTTGACAATTAAGGTGAAGTGGTTGCTCAGATCATTGATACTTTCACCTTGCTTTATGCTAAATAGTTCATACTCTCTAGTGTGTAGGGTGATTCATTGATCCTTAACTTACTTTGTCCCTTCATGGGTGAGGATGAGACTATCCCATATTCCTTTAGTTGTTGTGCATGATTGAATTTGACAATACTCTCTTTCACCAAGCTGCATTGAAGAATCATGATGGCATTATCATTGAGAGTTATTCTTCTCTTTTATGCATTGGTAAGCTTATATCTTGTATTTTCTTTTATTTCACCCATTGACCTACTTTGCGATCTTAATTAACCCTTCAATGGCTATTGACCACATGCCTTAATCTTGTGATTTGATGTAGAGCATCATTTGGTTCTTCTAGTAGGCAAACTTTTCACCATTGAGTAATAGTTGTTTAGTTGTGGAGATGCCTTCATTTAGACCAATAGAATCCATTCAACTTGTGGATCTTTTTCACCTCAGATTATCAAATCTTTTAGAGGTTCCCTTGCTTTGATACAAATTGAAAACACCCTAGAGGGGGTGAATAGGATTACATGGAATAGAAATTACTAAATAAAAAATTTAACATGTAATATAGAGTGGTTGAAGAGTGAACTACTCTTTACGTCCACTACTAAAAAGTTATCCCTTTTGAATTTTTGAAATAGTGATATGTTTTATTGATGATCACTATTCTCTTAGTTTATAAGTCTTAAAATCTCAGTGAACATCTAAAGAGATGATCTAAAACTTTACCTATTTATCTTCTCTAAACTCACCAACTAAATCACCCAAGAATCATAAGTAAACACTCACTATCACTTTTAAGTGATTTTTCAGAGGAGGTTTTGACTACAAGTGAATCTCACCAAGTATAATATTTGAAGGTGTTAATATTTGAATAAGATGTAATCTAGCTAGATATAATGTATGATAATATAATTTCAGAATAACTCTAGCTAAGAGAGTTGAGAAAATATCACTTTTTAGTAAAAACTTTGAAATATAAAAGATTGAAATTTGGAAAGAGAAATTGAATGATTTTAGTGTAAGTGATTAATTGCAAGATCAATGATCTAAAAAGTTAGATGTAATAAATGTAGAGGGACCTTATTTTTAAGGGTTACACTCATGTATAGCTGGTAGAAATAAATTTTAAAAAAGTTGTCTCGCCCAATGGGTAGAAAATCAACATTTAATGCTGACCAGTAAATCGGTATGTAGAAACTAGTTGATCAGTTATACTACCACTTGATTGATTTGTACCAATCTACTAATTGCTCATGTTTCGAACAAAACAGAAAGTTACCATTGTGTGAACCAATCAATCGGTTTGTTCAAACTAGTTGATTAGTTTGTTCAAACTAGTTGATCGCTTTGAAATTGTATATGGTTGGTCCTAAAACACATATGAACATGGTCCTAGCATGGTGAGACAAATCAATGTGTTATTTATACTATTTAACTAGTTTGTCAAACCTGTTGATCAATTTGTGAACTAGTCGATAAGTTTGGAAAAAAATAATTGATGTGTTTAAATAGAGAGCATCTGAGTTGTTGTAAAAATGAAACCCATGGAATTGTTTGCTAAACCAATTGATCGATTTGCAACAAGTCGATCAATTTGCCTGAACCTATTGATGTGTTCAAATATAGTTGAAATGCGTTTCTTCAATATTGAAACCCATGGCCTGGTTCATCAATCCAATCGATGGATTTCTCAACTAGCAGATCAGTTTGTCTAAATAGCCGATGTATTTATATAGAGACAAACTGGGCTTCCACAATATTAAAACCCATGGACTTGTTGGTTAAACTACTCTATTGGTTTCTCAACCAATTGATCAATTTACTAGAACCACTCAATGCCCTTAAACAGAGACAGACTGGGTTTCAGTAAGATTGAAACGTATGGATTTGTTGGTCAAACTAGCCGATTGGTTTATCAACTAGTCAATCTATTGGCCTAAGCCATTCGATGTGTTTAAATAGAGATGAACTAGATTTCTACAAGATTAAAACCCATGGACTAGTTTTTTGAATTAGTTAATTGGTTTAGAAACTAATCATTCCATTCAAGGAAACCATTTGATTGGTTTTATACACAAATCAATTCATTTGAGTATCAACACAACCATTGGGTTGTTTAAACTAAACTTGTCGATTGATATGAGGATATGTGAACTGGTTACTACTAGAATGACTAAATTTTCTTTAAAAATACTTTTGAAAGATTTATAAAACAAAATCAAGTCAAGTATTTTTCAATAAAAAGTTTCAAATAGTGTTTGTTTGAAATGTGGACGTTGCTCAACTTAACTCTTTATAATATACCTAAGAAATATGAAATGGTTGGCTTCAAGTCTTGGTTCCTTTTTTATGTGTTCTTTTCAAGAATATGCGCACTTAAGCAAACACATTAGATACCAAGTTCCATTTTTTATGATCAAAATAAGTATAATGACATTGCTTAACCTTTAACGTTAACATAAACTTTATTAAGAGTTTCTTCATTAGAGATCCTCTGAGAGTTAGCTGTATAAGACTTTTGAGGCTAGTTTGAATAATTACTTTGTGTATTTCTTCATTCATATCGCTGTCCTATAACTATCAATCGTATTAATTTTATTTAATTCATCAATTAAATTTCTCATTCACCAAACCATTGATTTCACTATGCATCATAAGCTTGCATAAACAAAGCAATAAGATCCAATAGTAAAAAATGTTAGATCTCCAAATTAATAAAAATTATGCTGATGAGCAAAACAAGAGAAATTTTTTGGCTCTCCCTCTCTCATGTCTATGGGATTCTTAATCTCATTTTTTTTCTATGGTTTCTCACATTCCTATAATAACTTTTACCTTATTTCTGTCTTCCTAAAGTTTGTTCATTAATAAAAACAACAAAAATAACCATGGTTAAAATAGGCATTACCACATAGGAGAGAGCCCAAATGCCTAAAAAAATTCACCCCTCCAGACTATGTGGAGGTAATTGCAAACCCAAAGATCATGCAACAAATCTCAAACTTACATATTAGTAAGGCTTTTGATAACATATCATCCCTATTTTCATCAGTGTGTACTTTCTCAATGTCTAGTAACTTAACATCAAAAAATCTTTGAGGTATTAACTGAGGAAAACATCTAGCTTGTGACAACCTACGAATGCATTGTAGTTTCTTATTAGACTCTCTTTTAATTGAGGTATTAATGTGTTTAAACTTCTCAAGCACTTCTTCTTTGGATTTCAAGGCATAAACCAAAATATTTCTAGAGTAATCATTAATTAAAGTGATCAAATAAAGTGCATAAAGTGCACCACTAAGATATTTTACTTTAATGGGACCATAAACATCTAAATGCACTAATTTAATAAGCTCGGCTCTTCTTGAAGCATAACCCTTTTGGAAGGAGACCTTGCACTATTTTCCTTGCATATATTGAGAACACTTCTTCAATTTGGCATACTACAAACCAGAGAGAAAATTTGTCTTTACCAAGTAGTTAAGTCATTTCTCATTTATGTGACTAAGCCTCTTGTCCCATAACTCATATACATCCTTGTTTATCATCACATTTACATGATCACTAGAAATTGAAGCTTGTATAAAACATAATTTATCACATTTTTTACCTCAATCCATGACCAAATTACCTTTAGTGAACTTCCATTAGCTTAAACCAAAGCTATTGTAGAAGCCCTCATCATTATGTTTAGCTACATTAGCTAATATCAAATTTAGTAAAACATCTGGTGTCTGTAGAACATCCTTGAGAACAAAATTTGTCCCAAGCTGATTCTCCAAGCATACATTCCCTATGTCAATCACCTAAGACAAGCTATTATTACCCATCCCAAAAAATCCAAAATCACTCGAAGAGTAAGAAGTGAAGAATTCCTTCCTATAGGTAACATGTTGTGAAGTGCCACTATCAATAACCAAACTTGTCTCATGACTCACATGATTCACACCATTCTCATTAACAACATTGAGAAGATCATCATATGTGACAATAGAAACATGATCATTATCATAATCAATCTCCTAGTCATGTTGGGGACTCTTATTATCTCTTATGCACTTGTAGCAATACTTCTTGATATTCCATATTTTGCCACAATAATTACATTCAAAATTTTGTACTTGCCTCTTCACTTACAACAACACTTAGCTCTACCCTTCAAACTTTAACCCTTGTTTCTACCTATTTTAAGTGAACAAAACATCTAACTATAAGAATGAACCTTGAATCCTTCTTCTTATCTCCTCATTCAAAACACCACTCTTGATAAGCTCCTTGATTATCTTACCATTTGGGATAGAGTTAGTAAGTGAGACCCCAAATATCTCCCAAGAATATGGTAGAGTATTAAGGATCCGCTATGCTTGAAATTCATCTTCAAACTTTATACCCATACTTGACAACTAATCTAACACACCTTGAAAGTCATTCAAGTCATTAAAATTCAAATAACCATATTTGTATATCAAATTCATCAATTATTTCAAGAGATACATTTTATTGTTTTGGTCTTTGAAGCATATAAATTTTCTAGTTTATCCTATAGTATCTTTGAATTTGTCTCATTCACAATGCGGTTATAAACATTGTCCTCTAATCATTATTGAATAAAATCACATATTTGTTCATTATAAAATATCCAATCATCACCAATATTATCTTTTAGTTTATTGTTATAAAAAATTAGTAGATGGAAACTTTTCACACACAAGAGATCATTCATTTTACTATTATATCTATGGCAATTAGACCCATTTAAAAAATTTATCTTTCTTGTATTAGCCTCTATGTTCAACTTTGATATCACTTTGATAGGGGAAAATGGAGAATTGGTCAATAACACAAACCATAAAATAAAAATAATAATAAATCAACGACAAATGATTTAAATGGAAAATTTACTCCAATGCAAAAGGAAAATATCCATAGGACAATTTGGTCCACTTATGAAACTTTCACTATAAGAAATTTAATTTATAAAGTCTATTATTCATGTACTAAGTGGATACTACATAGATCAAACCAAAAATAATATAATTAGACAACAATTACATTACCCAAATAGAAGAGTTTGCAACCATAAAGTAAAGATGTTGAAAATACGTTGCAATCGTAATCCCCCTAAATTTTAGAAAACCTATAATTTAATAAATAACTTTTAATTGAAATAAATTAGCTTTTAAAATTATTTAATTTAATGAATTTATGGATTTTTGAGTGTACAAATTTGGATAGGAGTATTTAATAAATTAAAAATAAATATTTTGTTATTTTATCACATTATTTTTAATTAAATAATTTTTCAAACTAATAATTACTAAAAGTATCAATTTCGAACCAATATATTAAATTATATTAAATTAAAGTATTTATTAAAAATATTACATTTTATTATTTTCTAAATTAAATTAAATTATTCTCCTCTATTTTCTCATTTTCCTTTTCCTTTCCTTCACCTTTTTCTCCTTTTTCTTCTTTCTTTTCTTTTCCTTTTTTTCTTCTTTCTTTCAGGCTGCCAAGCTAGCCCTTCCTCCTCTCCCCTACGCACTGGGCCTCGGCCCATCTCTTCCTCCCCCTTCCTTCCTCCCTCTCCTGAGTGGCCCGTGCGACGTAGCCCAGCCCCAGGCGTCCGTCTTCTCTTCTTTTTCCAGACCGGACCGGCCAGCCTGTACTTCTTTCCTACACCGGTCCGTCCTTTCGCACCCCTCTCCCCTTCCTTTCTCTCTTCTTCTATGCCCGACACCCTAAGCTTGCCAGCTACCACCTACCTCCCTGCTACTCCCTCTCCCTTCCCCATCATTTTCTTTCCTATTTCGAACCAAACCAACTCCTGGACCATAGCTCGCATTCCCATCTTCCTTTCCTTCTTCTTCCCTCCCTTTCCCTTGCTAATTGACACCTCCTTGCCACCCTTCGTCCTATCGCTCACCAGCCACCTGCCCCCTCTCTTTTTCTTCACCTCTCCAGCCTCCTTTCTGCCCCATATTTCGAGCATCTCCCTTTCCCTGACCTCCCTCTTCTCTCCTTTCTCCTCCTTCCCATTCTTCCCTAGTTTTTGCATGCCACCGCCAACCGCCACTCCAACCACCACACCAAGCCCCTATGCCTCCCACTGCTACCCTATACCTCCGCCCTGCACCACCACGAGACCACCCAAGCCACACTCGAGCCCCTACAGCTCCTCCCTTCTCCACCTCTTCATTTTCTCCCCACCTTTCTCCCATATCGCCAAGCCACCTACAACCGCCCCGTTCACCACCGTTTGGCCACCTTTGCCGCTACCCAAACCACCAACCCACACCCTACAACCTCCTCTACCACCCCCATACCTTACTTTCCCGAAAATAGCCCCTGTACCCCTCAATTTTCCCCCTCTTTTTTCCTTCCTTCTCAGCCACGCCTAGCCAGACAGTTGACTTCACCGCCTTGCCACCGCCGTCTCTGCCACCTTTGGCCGCTAACAACCCATCCTTAGCCTCCTCCTACACCCCCTCTTCACTCCTGTACCCTTACCTTGCCTCCAATCCTCCCCCATCTACCTCCTTTTCTAGCCTAAAGACACTAAACCAAGCCATCTCCCCCTCCCTTCTACCTCATTAGCCTCGAACCTTTTCTCCCCTTTAAGCTACATGTGGCTCACGCTGGTCATGCAGCGTGAGCTCCACATTGATTAGGAATTAATTTTTTTGAATCTTTGAGGTATATTAATAGTTAATTAAAGAGTTTCATTATTAAATAAATTATTTATAAAGTTTTATCCTTTTTAATTTCCTACTTCTAATATAATACTTATGGATATTATTTTTAGGTGTTGAGTTGCTAATTAAGCTTTGAATCTTTAACCGGGATACTGGTAAGGTTCGATTTTTGCGGGATTAAGGTAATCGTTAACCCTCACTTAAACACATGGAAAAATGTATGCTAGCACATTAGGGATTTTAGTATGATTTTATGCATGTTTTGTGTTACCTAGTATGATATATATGGTTGCTTATATTTATTGATAAAAAGAAAAGAAAAGAAAATTATGATAGCTTTTGTGCCATGTGTAGAGATGATTCTTAAGGAATGAGTTTGATATTTGATGGAAATATTAAATGCTTGTCTATGATGTATTATGTTGCTAATGCATGAATAATATTATTGTGAGTCTAAAGGTATTTTAGTAATATGCCTATGTAAGTATGTGATCTAATATATGTAGTTGCTAATGAGTATTATGTTGAATAATGACAAGTGGGTGGAGTTAGATGATAAGAATGAAGTGCTAATATTAGTATTTTATGTAGTGGTGGTAAATTCATCAAAGTGGTGTAATAAAGGGGTTAAGTGGTAATTTTATAAGGGAAAGGGGTATTTTGGAAATTTTGTAGTTAAGGGGTATTTTGGTAATTTTGAAAGAAAAGGGTAAAACGGTGATTTGTTAGCAAAAGGGTATTTTGGTAATTTCAAAAGAAAGGGGGTGAAATGATAATTTTTTAAGTAAAAGGATAAAGTTGTAAGTTGTAAGAAAAAGGGGTATTATGGTAATTTTATGATTAAATGACAAAATGATAATTTTATAAGTAAAGGGGTATTATGGTAATTCTTGGAGAAAAGGGTACAGTGGTAATTTTGGAGTCAAAGGGTAATATAGTAATTTTATAAGTGGTAAGATTGGTAATTTTGGAAGTAAGGGGTAAAATAGTAATTTTGGATGAAGGAGGGTATTATGGTAATTTTCAAGTAAAAGGGTACTATGGCAAAATTGGATGAAAGGGGGTAAAATGGTAATTTTTATAAATAAAAGGATATTATGATAATTTAGAAGTAAGGGGTGGAAGGATAATTTTGTATATAAAAGGATATTTATGGCAAACTTGGGAGTAAGAGGTAACTTGGTAATTATAAAAATGATGAAGGGTAATTTGGTAATTAAATTATGATTATAGAAGGGCAATATAATATTTATAAAAATGGAGAAGGGTAAATTGGTAATTATAATTATGAAGAAGGTTAAATTGGTGTTTATAATAATGGAGAAGGGTAAATTGGTAATTATAATTATGAAGAAGGGTAAATTGGTGTTTATAATAATAGAGAAGCGTAAAATGGTAATTATAATAATTGAGAAGGGTAGAATGGTAATTATGATAATGGAAAAGGGTAATTTAGTAATTTAACCAACTAAGGGGCAATTCGGTAATTATAATGATGGAGAAGGGCAATTTGGTAATTCAATCGACTAAAGGGTGAGTTGGTAATTATTTAACCTACTAAAGGGGGAAATTGGTAATCATGATATCGAAGATGGGTAATTTAGTAATTTATCCAATTAAAGGGCAAGTTGTTAATTATAATAAAAGAAAAGGGCAAAATGGTAATCTAACCAACCAAATGGGAGATATGTTAAGTGTAGCAATTATGAGGGGGTGAATGGTGATCTAAAAAGCGTAGAGGATAACTTGGTAACCTAAACCGGATAAGGGGTAATTTGGTAATTATGCAACCTAAAGGGTAATAGGGTAACTTGTCAAGTAAGAAAGGGATGACTTAGCAATTATATAAGTAAGGGGTAAATAAGTAATTTGGACCTAACATGTTGTTGTGATTGTGGAATTTCATGATATGATTCAAATAATGTTAATTAGTAAGGTAAGAGTATTTGATAATTAGTAAGTATCACGAGGACAAATCCTAACTCTGAATTAGATGAGATTATAATGGCCTTAATGTTTTCTCTATGATATCTTGGATAATCGTCTGAATAAGAAATGATTAATGATATCGGAACGATTGAAAGTGAAAAAGTATCTGATTATTGTGCTTTTGGTGTTCACCTTAATTAAGACACTAATACTTAAAGTGAAAGACCTCGAGATCGGGAATGGTGACTCTTTAGGGGTCGCTACACTAAAGATGTGGTTTAGTCCACGATTATTTTGATATTTGCTGGTGTGCCTTTGTGCCCCAGCCAGGCCCTATATCTTACTCTATCTAGCTCTACGGACCTAGTTAGGGGGTATGCATACATATGGATTAGGTGTCCTTATCAGTAGGGTACTGAGTAGTTTTATGCACCAGTATGACCAAGGTACCTTTGCTTCTCTGGGTTTGTGGTTGAAGGGTACTGAGTAGCTTGTATGCACCGGTATGACCGGTGTACCTTTGTGTCCCAGGTTCTTGATCTCTCATTCGAGGTAAATAAATATAATTGTTATGTTAATAAAAGAAAGGAAAAACACTAATTACAAAAGTGAAAGATTAATGAGCCGGGCCTAGTTGACTTATGATATTGAGTACCGATCTATCTATTATAATAGTGGCCCAGGAGCGTGTTGCCCTGGCAAGTGATTATGAGTACCGATCCACTAGATATAATAGTGTCCCATAGCCCAGGAGCGTGTTGCCCTGGCAAGTGATTATGAGTACCGATCCACCGGATATAATAGTGGCCTAGGAGTGTTTTGCCCTGGATGATGATTATATGTATTCCAGTCTACCGGCTAAAATAGTGGGGTCCCGAGCTCAATAAAACAAGCATTGGATGTGAATAAATTATGGAAATATAATAATTACTTATAGTGGAACACCTTGTGAGTCGGGGCCAGACCGGCCCATCGGCTAATAATAGTGGCCAGAAGCATTCTGCCCTAGAGACCGATCCACCGGCAATAATAGTGGTCAGGAGCGTTCTGCCCTATATGTATTCCGATCCACCGGCTATAATAGTGGGGTTCCCGCACTCACTTGGATATAACTAGAGAGATGATTAAATAATGATGGACTAATGACTTAAGGCCCAAAAGTATTGATCATACCTTATAACTTGTTGATATGTGGCAGCCTTGTTATATATGTGATTGTTATGTATGCATCTCTCATTACATATGTATATAGCTTGCATTATGTGCCGCATTACAGGCCTGTTTTTAATTGTGGTATTAAAGGGTTACTCAGTACTATAGTACTGAAGGGTTTCCTTCGTGGAACCCCTGCCTATTCAATGGGCAGTGCCCCTTGCAGGTCTTTTCAGGTGCTACTCAAGTGGGCTATGGGGAAAGAGAGTAAGGAATTATCCGGAACCGTTTAGGGTTTTTCTCCTTCTCTTTTAAATTCTTGGTTTTAATGTTAATGTTGTTAATATAACCACCACTGGTGGATTTTATTCCTGTTAATGATTTGATACACTACTCTGATTTAAAAATGGATTGTAAGTTGTGTTTTATGCTTTTAGCCTTAGCACTTAGTACCGGAACAGTAGGAGTGAACCGGTCCGGTACTAAGTGTGGCGGTAACATCCCCAAGATTTACGATTTTATAATTTGCTTCCAATAACTCTTTCTAATAAAACAAAATTTTTCAGTAGTGAATTTTGGGGGTGTTACAACAATGTCAATCTACAGGCTACAAAACAACTATTCCTTTTATAGTAATCAACAACAAAACGTTAAAAACAACCTCACCAATTTTCTATCAAAGTTGAGCACAATAGATCATCCAATCAAATCAAAGACCAAAATAAAATCGTAACTAACCTGAACAAAATGCCTACTAAAATAGAAAAAAAAAACCTAACATGGGTAGCATGAAATCACATCTCCACTATTTAGAATCACAATTGGTGTCCTATGAAGTGATGTGTATAGGAATATGGACTTATTTTTTGGGTGGTTTTATGGTTCAGTTAGGGCTGTAAAAGGAATATGATGGTTTGAAAGTGATGAATAGATGATGATGATTAAACAAAATAGAATTAATGATGATGATGCTCGTATGATGATGGTTGTACACAATTTGGTATGTGGGTTAGGTTTAGGATTTAATGGTGTTATGAATATTATGAAGTTAAACGATTGGAATAATGGTGATTTGATCATTGGATTTCAAAGTTAAGAAGATGAGGATGATTGTGTCATAATAATAATATTATTTCTAATATTATTTTCTTAAGTTTAGAAATAGATAAAATCAAGTTAGAAAAATAGATTAAAGATGAGTGATGAAGATGATAATGATGGCATTGAATACGGCAATTAGGGTTAGGTTGTCCTGGGTTTTTTTGGAAGGTTTGAAGGATAGATCTTAACCTCTAATTTACACAGACAAATAGATTAAGGATTTCAAAAATAATTACTCACATATAATTGATTAAAATTGAGAAGAATTCACGCAGAATTCAATTAAGCAAAAACTTGCAAATTTCATTCAATTTCCTCTCATGGAGATGCCATGTGAATTTCTTCCATGCAACACATTTTTTTCCTCTATATATGCCATGCACACTTCTCTATCGTTAGTGATTTGTTTGGAAACTTTTGTCTACAATTAGTAATGTAGTTATCTCTTTATCTTCAATTTTGTAAGGGATTCTCTCTAAATAGAGGATAATGCTAAATCTTGACCATTTTCTCTTGCATCATTTTCCCCTTATTGATTTGACTTTGCCGTGAAATTTGCATCTTTATAGTAAGGACTGATATCTGTAACATTAAACACCCCACCATATGAATTCAGCAAATCTAGTTCATAAAACACTTTCACCAAATTTTCTAAGTATTTTAAAAAGATCATATACCATTGTCCTAAGCTTATTTTTCCTTAGATTTGGATATCTCTCCTTCCTTAAGTACAACCATACCAAATTCCTCGGTTGAAATACATGTTGAAGCTTATGATTGTTTGCTATCATCTTATAAACTTAATTCTTCTTCCCAATGTTGTGCTTAATTTATTGATGAAGTTTTCGAAAGAACTTCACTCTCTCTTGTGTATCATAATTCTTCACTTCCCCCTTTTTCAATGGTACTATATTAATCAGTATATATAGATTAATACCATATACTATCTCAAATGGACTAGAGCTTGTTGTAGTTGAAGGATTCCGATTATAAGCTAACTTCAGATGTGCTAACTTAAAATCCCAATCCTTATAACTCTTAATCACTAATTCCTTTAGCAAAGTACCCAAAATTCAATTAGTAACTTTGATTTGACCATCCATTTGAGGATGATGTGATGTACTAAATAGCAACTTCATTCCTAGCATATGCCATAATGTCTTCTAGAAATGACTTAGGAACTTCACATCTTTATTGAAAACTATACTTCTTAGAATCCCATGCAATCTCATGATCTCCTTGAAATACAAATCCGCAATATGAGTAGCATCATTGGTCATGTAACTGAGAATAAATTGAGCCATGTTGAAAAACCGATCCACCATGATAGAATATTTTCCTCTATGTTTTCTAGGTAATACCAAGATAAAATCCTTATTTACCCCTTCCCATGGTTTAGTAGGCATGGGTGAAGGCATGTATAACCTTTTGTGGAAGAAACTCTTGCATATTTGACATGTAGCATGCCATGAAACCATGGCTTACAATCTCTTTTTCATTCTTGGTTAATAAAAATGGCCATGCAACAACTCTAAAGTTTTTTTTAACTCCAAAGTGTCCTACAAAACCTCTTTGATGCACTTCTTTGATTAGAAAATATCGAATTGAGGTCTTTTGCACACAGAATTTATTTTTCTTCAATAAGAATCCATCTTGAAGAATATAAGCTCCATGACTTCCTTGTTTCATGCACTCTTAAAAAAAATCATCATTAATGGCATATTGACCTCTCAAAATCTCAAACCTCAAAAGCATTACATATATTATTGTAAGTATCATAGTACTCCTCGATAATGCATCTACAAAAAAATTCTATTTGCCATCCACATGTCTTGTAGAGAACAAAAATATCTGTAAAAAACTAATCCACTTGGCATGTCTTAGACTCACTTTCCTTTAACCATGTAGATACTTCAAACACTCATGATCTGAGTGAAGTACAAAAGGCTTGGGTCTCAAATAATGACTTTATGTTTCCAAACAATGAACAATAGCATAGTACTCCTTATCATAAGTTCAATAGTTAAGTCTTGCACCATTCAACTTTTTACTAAAAAAAACAATTGGTCACTCCTCTTGTGAAAGTACCCCTCCAATACCTACACCAATGGCATCAAAGGTTACTTCAAATAATTTATCAAAGTAAGGTAAAGATAATACCGGTGCATTTGAAAGATTTGTCCTCAAGTCTTCAAAAGCTTTTATTGCATGTTCATTCTACTAGAACTCTTCCTTCTTCATCAATTGTGTAATAGGTGCTACAATTGTGGAGAAATATTTCATAAAACTCCTATAAAATGAAGCCAATCCATAAAAACTTCGAACATCATGAACGTTAATAGGAATTTTCCATGTTTAAATATCTTCTACCTTTGAAGGATAAACTCTAATACCGTCTCGACTTACCATGTAGCCAAGGGAAACCACAGTCTTCATCATAAAATCACACTTCTCCATTTTACCATATAGCTTCACCTCCCAAATTTTATCACATAATCTCTTCAAATCCTACATGTGTTCGAACTTACTCTTGCTATATATCAAAATATCATCAAGGTAGATAACAACAAAGTCTCTAAGGAAAGCCCTAAGTACTTTAGTCATCAACCTCATGAATGAACTTGATGCATTACATAAACCGAACGACATCACCGACCACTCATACATCGCACACTTAATCTTGAAAGCTATATTCCTTTCGTCCCCTTCCCTTATCCTCATTTGATGGTATCCACTTCTCAGGTCAAGTTTTGAAAGCACCTTTGCTACATGAAGTTCGTCTAACATATCATCTAATATTAGATCAAAAATCTATATTTGATTGTCATATTGTTGACTGCTCTAGAATAAATGGACATCTTCTATGTGCCATCCTTTTTAGGCATTAATAAAGCTGGTACACTACACGGATTAATACTCTCTTGAATATAGCCTCGATCCAACAAATCTTACACTTATCTCTACAACTCTGTAGACTCCTATGGATTGCATTGATAAGATGGCTTATTTGGCAATGGAAATTTTGCCATAAAACCAATAGCATGCTCGATACCTCTCAAAGGAGGTAATTAAGGTGGCAACTCATTTGAAAAAACATCTGCATACTCTCTCAACACTTGTTGTAATTTTGGATCCATGTTATCATGCCCCCATTGTTGAACTTCTTTCACCACCAAGTCATAGCATACTTTTTCACTCTTGATATGGTTAATCATCTCTAACTCCCTAAGGATCAATAACTGCATGCTAATCTTCTTTCTTCCTCCTGTACCTCAACCTCTTCCTACCTTTCACTCCTTAGAGTTAAATTCTCCCCATCTATATTAGGCTTAACTCTAAACTTCTTTTTACCTTAGCTCACCACATATTCATTAAGGACTCCATCATGTGTAACCTACGTATCAAATTGCCAAGGTTTCCCCAACAAAATGTGACAATCATCTATATGTAGAATATTGCATAAAACATCATCAAACAATTTCCAATTTTTAAAGAGATAAGAGCTTGTTTATTCACCCTTACACCTTTTTCCTTGTTAAGCCATAGAAGTGAACATGGCCTTAGATGATCCATGGTATTCGATTCGAACTTGCTCACCATTCTTTCATTAGTAACATTGGTATAAGAGCAACTATGGATAATGAATTCCCACACTTTGTCTTCAATTCTACAATTGGCTTTAAACATCTTCTCCCTTTGAGTAGGTTGAGGTTGTTATTGCACTTGAAGCACTCGTTACAACATATAGAAATCTACTTGACCGTCTTCCTAAGCATCTTCTTGATCTTCACTTACCTCCTCAGGGTCTTCATTAAGATTTTCATATTCCTCATCATAAGTTTCCATACTCTCTATTTCCTTTCAAGTTATTGTCCTTTGATTTGAACAATCCTACCTCTACACTTGAAGCGTTGCTTGTTCACCTTATCAACCATCTTATCCTTACCCTTTTCTTCACATTTTAACATTCTAGTGTTGTCTTAAATTGAGGCATGAGAGGATGATGGATTGACAACCCCGTGAAGTTTGAACCATAGGGTGAATTGGTTGCCTTATTTGGTTGCTTTGTTCTCTTCAATTGCTTCTCAAATCTGATGGTTAATTTTGCTAAGTCTTCAAATAACTCATAAAGATACACCTCCACCTTCTCTCTAAGATTTATATTTAGAACTCAAATAAATCTAGCATATATTTACTCTTCCCTTTCTTGAACATCACAAATAAGACTTCATCTTTCAAACTCTCTAATTTACTCCTCCACTCCAGCAACACTTGCCTCAAAGTAGTCATTCTTATGAATTTTTCTTGCCTAAAGTATCTAGGCATGATTTTTTTTAAGTTCTTTTTTAATTTCTCCCATGATCTTATTTTTATTTTTCCCTCTCTTTCCCTTCTCTTTTTCAAATTGTCATACCATACTCTAACAAAATTCTTAAATTTCAATATGGTAATTCAACATCTTTTCTCATCATTAAGCTCTTTATATTCAAAAATAGATTCAACAATTTGCAACCATTCAAGGAAAGATTTAGAATCGAGATTACCTTCAAAATAAGGTAGGTAAAAGTGAACTCCCTTCTCCACATCATCATATGATTTCCTTGAAGTTTAATGAGCTTGTACATAGTTCCTTATACTTTCCAGTACTCTTTCATCCATTCGGTAATATGCTTCTCTTCTATGATTTTCTTCTACTGGATCTCTTTAAATTTGATATTAGACATGTGATCATTGGGCTTGTCAGAATTCCATCCTACCCATACATAGCTTAAATTCCTTTATCTCCTACACTAATACCTTGAGAACATCCCTCAAATCTTCTTCTTGGCTCACTATGTCTTCTTTACACCCACAAATGGCGTGCTTCAAAAAGTGCCTTCTCAAGTCAACCAAAATTCAAATCTTAGCATCTCCTTGATGAGTTCTTATAATAATCTTGAAGTAGGAACTAAATTTTGAAAGAAAATTGGAGGAAACATTAGATCTTAATCATGTATATCACACTACACCACAACCTAAGCTCTGATACAAAAATTGATGTGTGTAGGAATATAAACTTATATTTTGGGTAGTTTATGGTTTGTTAGGGTTGTAAAAGGAATACGATAGTTTGAAAGTGATGAATAGATGATGACAATGATTAAGAAAAGTAGACTTAATGATGATGATGCTTGAATGATGATGGTTCTACATGGTTTGTTTCTTGGCCTAGGTTTAGGGTTTAATGGTGTTATGAATATTATGATGGTAAATGATCGGAATAATGGTGATTTGATGATTGGATTTTGAATTTACGAATATGAGGATGATCATGTGATAATAATAATATTATTATCTTAAGTTTAGAAATAGATAAAATTAGGTAAGAAAAATGGGTTAAAGATGAGTGTTGAAGATGATAATGATGGCGTTGAATATGGAAATTAGGGTTGGGTTGGCATGGGTTTTTGTGGAGTGTTTGAAGGAGAGATCTTATTCTATAATTCAAATAGACAAAGATATTAAGGATTTCAATGATAATCACTCACATAGAATTGATTAAAATTGAGAAGAATTCACATAAAATTAAATTAAGCAAAAACATTCAAATTTCATTCAATTTTGTCTCCTCATGAAGATACCATGTTCATTCCTTCCATGCAACATATTTTCCCCTCCATGCATGCCATGCACACGTCTCTATTGCTAGTGACTTATTTTTAACGTTTCATCCATAACTAATAATATAGTCATCTGTTTGTCTTCAAATTTGTAGGGGATCCTCTATAAATAGAGGATAATCGGTTTCATAATAAAAGATACTATGTCTTGAACATTTTCTCTTACATCATGAATCTTATGTTAAAAAATCAATAATATCTAACAATAGATGACTTTAAATATCTGAATTAGTTAAACAGGTGTTGAGGAGAAAAATAATAGGAACTTTGTGGCTCTCTCTCTCTCACCTATGTGATTCCCAATCTCATTTTTGTCTATGATTTTCTCATATTCCAATAGCAACATTCAATTGATGTTTGTCTTCCTAAGCATTGGTTGTTAATAAAAATGATAAAAATAACAATGGTTACAATGGGTTTTACTCGATATGAGAGAGCCCAAATACCACGACAAATAATACTCATGATACTACCTCACGGATATATATGAAGTGATAAATAATTAATGTTTTACATCTATAAACCATAAAATTAGAGCATACATTTTAATATGGTACTTCCTTTTTTGATTAATCTAGTATATTTATGTTTATAATAATATCTTATCCATCATTAGTTATGTCACTGTGATATTCATATGTGATGAATATGTTGGTATATTTGTAATTCTGTGATAATATTTTTAGCCCTCATTTGTAGCAAGTTTTACCTAAAATTTATTTATCATGTTAATATTTTCTTAATATAGTAGTTTCTTTATGGAACTCTATATTATATTTATGTTTTTTATTGTATATTAACAATAATATATGGTATCATTTATTATGTTAGTATTTTTTTATTTGATAGTTTTTTATGGACTATTCTTGTATTTTTATATTTGTGATAGTATCATAATAAATTTTCATACAATTATATAATATTTTTGTCTAGAGTAGTCATAGATGTTTCGAAGGAGATAACACCTAGGAAACTATATTATAGTTATGAATGGAGTTGAGGTTTTGAATGTGGATTACAGTTGAGCATGAAAAAATAATGAAAATGAGTGTGTTGAGAGAGAACAAGGAAGACTTATGAAAGCAGACCAAATTGGTAAGGAGAATTTTTAGAGGATAAAAGTTACATCAATAAAAATAAGTTTAAGGAGAACTATTAATAAATAAAAGTTAACATAGTAAATCTGAGTTCACCACTATGGAACAAGAATTTGATAATGGTTGAAATAGTATTTTAGTAAAGGTTTTGAACCATTTAATATTGATTAAATATTAAGAAACTAACATCAAAGTCTAAAATTGCATTGAAAAGGGAGAGATAATGGGGACTTTTAATAATGGTTTATAAAAAAGGCCATCATCAAAAGATAGAAAAACACACTAAAACAAGGGTAGATGAGACACTTTGGATAATAGTTTTAGCCTAAAAACACACTTTTGAAGAAAAATCATTATCTAAAGTGGTTTCAAATTTTCGAGGCATTTTAGATGGTAATTTAGCCTAAAATTGTTAACAACTACTGCTTCCAATTTTCATTTTCATTTTTATTTTTTGAACATTAGATAATGATTTAAATTCATAAACTAAAACCTTGTGCCTATTTTTATTCTTTTTTTTAACATCATGCACAATTGTATGTATATATATATAAATTTACGCTTACAATGCATGCCAATCAAACACATGCATTACCTCAAAAACAACTATGTGAATATAAGCACTTATATCATAAGTTAGGAAAAAATATATTATATTATTAGAATCTTACATAAGGAGTCCTAAAACCAATGATAGATACAAGAATATACATTATTTGCCTCAAAAGGCAAATGACTAATAGGATAAAAAAGGAGTAAAATAGACCCATAAAGTGTATCTATACAAACAAAAATTAATGTAAAAGAATCAAAAGGTATGAGAAGAGTTCAAACCCAAAAATCCAATGCACCATCAAGAAATAAAATTCAATCCTCTTTCAATTAAAGACACTTTCCAATAAAGAACCTATAAGAAATCAAATTATTATATCAAATCTCTAACTATCATGAATACCAAAATTACTTAGGCTATATAACTTAGTTGTAGGAAAAATTATATCAATTAATGAATCAAGTACATGTGTACAAGTCTAGCCTATTGGTCTCTCATTTCATCATTTTCAACCTATCTGTACGACCCTTATCAAATGATCCTATGTTTTCAACTTTTCAACCCTTTTGATGAGTGTTTTTGGGAGAATCATTTTCCAAAGCCTAGCTAACTTTTGATGAAAATCTTTGTTAAAAGGGACACATTAAATTGGGTCTAAAATTTTGAACTTTTAAAAACTTTTAATCTTGATTTTCTATAAGAAATGTTATCTAAATCCTCTCCCCATTCACGTGCTCAAATTTTCACATTTTTTCCATTAGTTTTGATGTGATGGTTATCTACTAGGCATTATTGAATCCTTGTTCCAATATATTTTTTTTTGGTAAATAGGATATTAAAGAAAATGTGTATTTAAAAATTGGCCAAAAGAAATGATGTAGGAGCATCTCATAATAATATTTCACTAATTAATTTTTTCTAAAGGGATCACAAAACACTCTTAACTTTGATGAAATTAATTAGCTAAATATAAGAAATAAATGGACGTAGCAGCCTATGTAACTCAATCACAACCAATTATGGTAGCATGTTTAGCCCAAGCCCAACCAGCTATTTTATTGTTATTTCCAGGTATTATGCCACCTAAGAAGCTAAATAAGCCCAAGTCCAAGACTAATTTCAAAAAATGAAAAAAAGGAGAAAAAGAAAAAGGAAGATAAGTGGATGGCATAGCATTTAAGGAAAGTCAGCTAAGTCAACAAATCGAATTATTTTAATTAACTAAGCAAAGGAGATGATTGAATAGGTATGGGAATTGATTGAGTAATTTGTGCTTTTATTTATTACCTACCATTTCAGCATATAAGGGGCTCCATGCTATGGTATGGCTATAAAAATAACACCCATGGGCTGACCTCATTTTAGTTCTCATCCAACTAGTTGTTACCTTGTATTAGATAACTAGATATCAAAGAATGGTTGGACTGTAACTAGGTAGCTTAGGGAGAAGGGTATAATGGAATTTTTATAACCATAGCTGCTGCTATAAATAGGGGTAGCCTCAACACAATGCAACACACTACCCTTTTGAATTCAAAATCTGATTTTCGATGGTCCCCCATTCCCTCTTTTCAAAGTTGAGTGAAAAATTTGTTTTGAGTATAAAATCTCACAATTTTTATCTTAAGTGTTAAAACCTTGAGTGGTAGTTATGGGTGTTTGATCTTTGGCTCAATCATAGATCAAATACTATCTTACTTCTCATCCCCACTCTCTTATTAACTTTCAATGGTCAATTATCCCATAAGCCACCATCCTCTGTTAAGTATATGCCAACTTTTTTAGCATATGCATCATATTTGTATTAGAGCTTAAGGTTGAGAATTTGGGATAATTTTCATCTCCTCTTTTCTTTCTTTATCGCATCTTAGCCCAAACACTTCATAAAAAAATTTCTTACCTACCATAATTTTCTAACCCAACTTAACCTGTACTAACCAAACACATCATCTTCCTCTATTATTTTCTTCTTCAAACTCAAGAAACTATGGGTGATGAGCAAATCCCAAGAGGCTTGAGACTTGAAGAGGCATAAACTTGAGAAGAGATCATGCCCTTGAAAGCCTGTAAAATGACATGAGAAGAGTTCTTGGAATTTTGGAGAATCTCATGCAAAACCCTAACACTCCATGCCCACATGTTCCCCCCCCCCCCAACTAAGAAGGAGAAGCCATTTTCACCAACATGAGGTTATTGAATCTAGCACCAGTGATTGTGCTAGAGATTACAACACCTCATCTAGTGATTCCCCATATAATAGAAGAAGGAGACATAAAAGGAGAGATCATTTTCATGAAATCAAAACCAAAGTGCCCAAGTTTGATGGATCACTTAATCTATAAGATTTCCTAGAGTGAGATTTGAGGTCTCTAGGATGTTTGAAGCAAAAGGCTATAATGATGACAAGAGCTTTAGGATTTCAATCTTTAAGTTCAAGCGACATACCTTTTTATGGTGGAAAATCCTTACTCACCAAAAGAGAAAGAAGGGGAAGTGTAAGGTGAAATCTTAGTCAAAGATGAAGAAGCTTTTAAGGGAAAGGTTTTTACCCTCATCCTACACTCAAGAACTCTACAACAATATGCCCTCATTGAGGCAAGGGTCAATGAGTGTTAAAGAATACATAAAGGAGTTTGAGTGGTTGAAGATGAGGTATAGGAGCCACAGTGCCTCATTTCCTTAGAGGGCTAAGGAGTAACATTGCAAGTAAGGTGGAGTTACACAAGCACTACACCTTAGATGAGCTTTTTCATCTAGCCACTAAGGTGGAGAATCATAAGAATGATAAGAGAGGATCAAATTTTCCTTAATGAAGTTTCATGGCCAACACTTCAAAAGAAGCCCCCTCATCATCTAAGCCACTACCTCCCATTCGACATGTTGAAGTGAAGGACAAGGAGAAAAGTTTTAGGTTTAAACCTAACAAACCAAAGGCTGTAAGGTGCTTTAAATTTCAAGGCCTAAGGCACTATCAAAACGAGTGTCCCCAAAAAAAGAGTAATCACACTTTTGGACTTGGAGGAGGCAGCACGTGAGGAGGAAATGGAAGAGACCAAATCGGTCCATAAGGAGGCGGAAGAACAAGAAGAGGCACCCTGGATGTAGGAGAAGCACTAATATTGAGAAGGGTATTGCACACCAAGGAGTTCACAAAGGATGAGACATATTGGGAGAATATATTTGAAACCAAGTGAACGATCCTTGATAAGGTATGTTCCCTTATTATTGATGGAGGTAGTTGTGCTTATGTAGCCTTTTGCACACTTTTGGATAAACTTAACTTGCCTACCACTCAACATGCCAAACCATATAAACTACAATGGCTTAATAATGGAAGTATGGTAGAAGTGACCAAGCACTTTGTAGTTCCTTTTTCCATTGAAAAAACCTACCAAGATAATGTGATATGTGATATGGTTCCTATAGACACTTGTCATCTATTGCTAGGAAGACCATGGCAATATTATAGGTATGTCTAACATGATGATAGGAGGAACACTTATTATTTGAAAATTTCCAAAATGAACATTATACTCACATACCTTAGTCCTTGTTCCTCACTTGTTAGGGAGGAAATTGAAAAGAAGATGACCTTGTTTCTAGATAACAAGGGGATAGACAAGGCGATAGCCAAGGAGAAGGTCATGTATTTTTTATTGTTGCTTGAAGATAATGAAGAAAGTGGAGAAATTGACCTACAGATGAAACCTTTAGTAGGGGAGTTTAAGGATTTCTTCCCAAAAAATATACCTTGTGAACTACCCCCTTAAGGGGAATTGAGCACCAAATCATTTCCTTTGGTCATCTAGGTTATGATCTATGAACTTTCAACTTTGGAGTGTAGAGCTATCTAGTTGTGGTACGCTTAATAATTTTGATTCCTAGGTGCGCCTAGTGTTTTGAGACATACTAATTAGAGATTCATTGAAAATATGTAGTATCATTTCGGAGGAAGACTTACATGTTTATATGAATTAATGTTATTTTATATTGTAGATTTGGTAAATATTTGAACATACAACTATGTATGTGGGCTGGAACAAAATAGTAAGAACATAAAAATAAACATATAAGTTTTAATTAATGGTTCCTACTTAAAACCATTATTATAGATGTTTTAATAATGGTAATAAGGAAGAATTGTTGTTAAAACAATTGTTATTATAGTCATTTTAATAAGGGTTCTTACCTAAAACCATTATTAATATAATTTTTAATAATAATTATCCATATAAACTGCTATTAAAAATTGACATTTAATCTCAATTAGGGTTTAATAATTACTAAATAAATGATTAAACCCCTAGATTAATGTGTTTTAACAATGGTTTTAACTCAAAACTGTTATTAAAAGATCCATTTTATGCTCAATTAGGGTTTAATAAATGCATAATAAATGATTAAAACCCTAAATTAACTGTGTCTTAACAATGGTTTTAACTCAAAACCATTATTAAAAGATCTATTTAATAAATGTATAATCAATGATTAAAACCCTAATTAGATGATATTCTAATGATAATTTTTGTATTAACCATTATTAGAATATTATTTTTAACAACAGTTGTGACTTACAATTCATTATTAAAACCTAGTTTTAATAAAGGTTTATATATAATAACCATTATTAAATACCAAGTTTACACCCATAATAGTGGTTTTTTTTTTATATTTTTTATGATGGTTATGAACCGTTATTAAATATTTAATAACGGACAATTCAATAATAGTTCAAAGCCATTATTAAAATCATAAAATAACATTTATCAAAAATTCCTTTCTAGGGTAGTGAATAGTGCAAAAAAACTTAATAAAATTAAGGAGGTGGCATAAAATAGAGAAAAAAAAACATATTATGTTATATGGTTGTTCTGTGGTTTTACAAAACTCTCAACTTTTCCAAATCAAACACAACCATGGAGAACCAAGCAAACACAACCCTTGTTGATAACCATGGCCCCTAGTGTGTTTTGTCTCCTTGCCTTGATTTTAGCCCAAATTTATTTAATCACCTACACGAAATAATCCAATCTAGTGTACACATACAAGTACAAGTCATGTTTATACAAGTGTAATTTCTATGGTGCATGCCTTATTCAAGCTTCCTCGTAGTGATAATATGTAGAATTATATGTTTCCTTGGTTTTTATATAAACTCACTAGAATTTATGTGTATAAATTGGTACTAGGTTAGATAATAATTTACCTAATAGCTTTACAATTTTAACTAGAGTAGTGAAATATTTAGATACACATTGATTGAAGATTGGGAATACAAATAGAAAAGCTTTTGGTACTATTTTGGATATTTAAATTTAAAACCATCGACCTATTCTTCATGTAATGGATCTAGTTAAATATATGAGTCACTTGTTGTGATTGTAATGATAGAATTCAATAGCATTTAATATTGGTGCATTATCGTATTAAATTGATTAAGGGAAGTACTCAAAGGTATATAGACCTACTTTTAGAGTGAAACTTGATTGATCTCTTTCTTATGACTAATAGTTGACAACAATTATTTAATTTATCTCAATCTATTCTAGTGGTGGAAATGAATTCCATAGCACATGTAGCATATTTACATTCTTCCACATGTTATTGAATAATTTTATTAGCTTGTACTTACTTTGTATTTTTAAACCCTTATAATTGTTGTTTTTTTTTTCTTATGTGATCTAGAGTTTTTATTTTATTTTATTATATGTGTGCTATGTTGACTTAGGCGACCCTTTCACTCGCCGACTTAAAACTATATCCTTCTTATTAATACTATAAATGGAAACAAGAGAGTTAATTAGTATGTTAAGTGCATTTTTATTTGTTTGGTATGTTTTGTTTGTCGTGCCATCCTTTTTTTATTGGTAACAATGCTCATGGGAACTCAATTATCTCAATCAATAGAATTTTTAGTGCTAATTTTGTTTTTATTTTTTTTTTCTAACTTCATTTGTTAATATTTTTTTTCATGCTTTGATTTACTCCTAACCTTCTTTTTTGACTTGTTTTCCTTTTTAGGTAACTATGACAGTATATTTGATATTTGGATAATTTGGCATGACCTCACATGCTAGAGTAAATGAGGTAAGTATAACTCGACTTGATGATAGACTTAACCAACTCACTACTCTTATTTTGTGTATTGTTGCAACTACTAAAATTGTTGCACCAAGTGGGGTGTCACACACAAAGAAATCATATGCCCATTGCTAATTATCTATGAGAAAAGGGGGATGGGTAATACCAACTGCTCAAGCATTTAATGGCTTCAAGAACATGAACCCTACATTAGCTCATGCTATTCAAGAATGAGTCATCACCCAAATTTTAGATGGGAAACCAATGATAATTTTCTAGTGCCATGTTAAGATCCTTACAATCCTAACTATAGAGCTTTGGAATATTGCCAATATGCTCAACAAGAATCCTCTCCAACTGTATAACCCTCAAGTTTAGAAAAAAGATGTACAAGCTCTTTGAATCAATAAAAAATGGGGAAAAAAACTTGTGCAATGTCTAATTAAACAAAATGAAAGGATGTTAGTGTTAGAAGAGCACATGAGTTTTGTGGTTAACATGGCTCATTAGTTGTAGGCATGGATAGAACTCTTTAGTACTTCAATTCCAAATCCAAGTGGGAGTTATGAGTATAATAATGACATTTCCACATATGATTATGAGCTGGTTGAGGTACCAATGGAGCATATAGAGAATAATGATCATTTGGAATAAGATCCTATAGTATTAGAAACATAATCATATCAAAATGAGTACTAAGTTAAAGAAAAGAAACATATAGATGGCAATACTATCACTTCATCTGCTGTAGACCATATTTAGATGTTTGTTCCCCTATTTTGCTAATCAATGAGCATAAATCACATAGTAAGCTTTCAAGCTAATTTGATTTCGGCTTCATTAATCCTACTTCTTATTTTACTTCTTTTAGCAAGTTTTATGGGTCTAATATTGGAGAAAATGATGAAAGCATTTTATATATGTCTAACAAGAAATAGGATCCTCCGAAGGAGATGTTATGTTAGAAAGATGGGATAAAAGAGTTGGAGATGGGATAATATGTACCTCCTTTGAAAGCACTACCCTAGAAAAGGGTTTTAATAATGGTTATTTTATAGTTTTAATAATGGTTTTCAACCGTTATTGAACCGCCCGTTATTAAATCTTTAATAACGGTTAATAACCATCATGAAAAATATACAAAAACCCGTGAATGTGCGTAAACTTCATAGTTAATAACGGTTTTAAAGTAAAACCGTTGTTAAAAAAGGTTTTAATAATGGGTTTTCAATAAATCATTGTTAAAAATAAGGTTCCAATAACGGTTTATAAGAAAAAACCGTTGTTAAAACATCATCAAATTACGGTTTCAGTCATTGATTATGCATTTATTAAACCCTCTAATACGTATTAAATGAGCATAAATACGAGATTAAACGGAGTTTTATTAATAGTTTTGTTTAAGAACCATTATTAAAAGTCTATCTTCCGATTAGGATTTCAAGCATTGATCATGCATTTATTAAACCCTAATATGTATTAATTGAGCATAAATTTGAGATTAAATACGTAGTTTTAATAACGGTTCTAAGTAAGAACCGTTATTAAAACTATAGGTTTTTTTTAATGATTTTTCTATTTTGTTCCTGCCCACATACACAGTTGTATGTTCAAACAATTACCAAATCTACAATGTAAAACAACATCAATTCATACCAAATCTGCAATCACACCATAATTTCAATCAATCTATAATTTGTATGCATGCCTCAATACACCGACCATACTTAGGAATAAAAATTAGTAGGCATACCACAACTTGGTAGCTCTACACCCCAGAGTAAAGAGTTCATAGATCTAAGCTGGAAGACCGAAAGATGTAGATGAAATACAAACATAAAAATGCATGTAGAATATATAGATCACTACCTAATACCAAATGAATGAGTGCATGTGCTTGGCCAATTAGTCTCTAACTTCATAGATTTCATCAACATTGTATTGATGGCTTCATGCATAGTCAACTTTGAAAAACTACAAAGCCCATATTTCAATTAATATACAGTTAGCCATTAGCTCAAAAATATATATGTCATGATTCATTAATAGAAAAATATGGAAATGCAAACATAAATGGCTTGGATCTATGTTGACCGATCTATTCAGGACTATAAGATCCATTGCTCTACATACATAGTATCCACAATCATCGCCGTTTTGCTATTGTGGACACTGTCAAATGAATTTAGTTAGCTCTCTAACTATTAGATATTAGTTTGAATTAAAACAAAATATAAAATAGTTGCCTGATAGGCTCATATTGAAGATTCTTTGGGTCTCGGACACCATTCCCACCTCTCCTTTGATATTCCGTCCGTAGTGCCCTAATAAATAGGGGTGGATACATAATATTATAAGTATATATACCTCAAATAATGGAAGTAGAATATATATATATATATATATATATATATGTATGTATAAATAAGCTAATGAAGTAAGAAGTGAAAAGTATACTAACATGTCAATAAATTCCTTCCCGCCACAACGTGCGACCTCAAAAGGCACGTCATAGGTTTGAAGGGAATCAAACACATTGACTTTATTAAGATTAGGTCAGACGGCGTACAAAACCCAATGTTCAGTTGCGAGATGAGGAATGAGATAGAGCTTTTTGTGTCCCTCAATCAAAATGCGATCCGCTAAATAGTTTATATGACTACCCTTTGTTATTGTACTACCATCAGCTATGTAGTATGGTCACACAAACCTAATAGAGGACAAAATTTCCTCTATCGCAGCACGACTAGCTACCAAACTATGGACGACAATAACAATGCATATTTGTTAATAACTAATAACTCATATAAGAGGTCATAAAAATTCCATTTCTCCAAGAGTACTAAAGTGTGAAATATGAAATAATGCTTACGTGACATAAACGGTGACACTCGTGGTTGACATCCATTCCTGATTATAAATGTCGCTTATGTCAACCGTCGATACCATGTAAGTAGCATCGTCCCTCCCAACATACTCACGATGACAATCAATGGAAATATAATTATTCTCGAGGTAGTTTTAGCATAGAAATACAATAAAGATAATGCTGGTGGAGGTTGGTGTATTTCCGAAGAAGGAATCTTTTGTGGGGCAACTGATTTTTCAGATTTAGCTCTCTTTCCTTTAGCAGTGCCCTCTTTTTTGTTGCTCGTTCTACTAGTACCTCTCTTGGTTTTACTAGCAAGAGCAGTCTTCTTCTTTGATTCCTTTTTTGATTCCTTAATTGATAATAATAAAAATATATATATATTAAGCATACATATATATGAAAAAGGTGTAAATAGTGTAACTACTAAACAAGGTCTAATGAAGATGTCGAATGTCAATACCTATTCAGTAGTGAGACATATGTGATCCGCAGGCCAAGGCACGAAGCTTCCATGAGCTTCTAGCACTGTAGTTGCCTCATCGCCCTCTTTACAACAAGGCAAGGGTGCACTACCAATGATTGGAGTGCCAATACTCACCGGCCTTTAGGGCTAAGTTGTATCCGTAGACAGTTTGCGTTAGGGTACTATGACTGATGCAGACCCTTCTTTTCACCAAAAGAGTTGAAAGGTCATTCGCTAATAAGTCACATTTATACAAACCCTAAACGAAAATATTACACATTATTAATTATTTATGACACCAAATACATTTAATAACAATTCATAGTTATATAATGCTTACCTCGGAAAGAGAAGAAAGATGTGCATCAGCTTCACAACTGTCTCTAACGCTATTTACATTACATATATGAAGCTGATCATGGTCGACTGAATCGGATGGCTTATACCCTTGGGATTTAATAAATAATAACTCTTGCTCCATTGTTGCCATCCGTTCAAATGCCACATTCAATTTTTGGGTGAGGATGGCGACTTGCTCATTAGTACTACGAGAACCACGAGATCGACCACGTACGCTCGTTCTCATAACACCTAATCCAAGACCCTTGTATCTTCAAGGGTGTTCTACAATTCCTATAGCCTGGGACATAATGTTATATTGGTCTACCCTGATGGGGGAACAGAGTCACAGAACATAACATCGAGGAAGATGGTTATGCTACTCAGAGCGGGTGCATGAATATGGGGTATGCATGGCTTCATGCAACGTTTGTTAGCTAGCGTAACATTTATGTCTAAGTACTAGTTATTGTTATTTACTTTTAGTCAATTAGTAACTAAATATTAACTAGCTAGTCTTAAGGGAATTAATGCTTTTGGGAGGGAGTTATTGTTATATACTTTTAGTCAATTAGTGACTAAATATGAACTAGCTAGTCTTAAGGGAATTAATGCTTTTGGGAGGGAGTTATTGTTATTTACTTTTAGTCAATTAGTGACTAAATATTAACTAGCTAATCTTACGGGAATTAATGCTTTTGGGAGGGAATATGCTTGTAATCTTTTGAGAAGATGCTCGGTTCCTTGGATATATAAACCATAGGAATCCAAGTAGAAAGACACAACTTGAATATGAAGAACAACCTTAAACATTGCTTAAACTCGAATTCTGTGTGGATTCATCTCGAAACAAAATCAAATATGTGAGAACGGTTTTGTTCTCGAAACCTTAATCTTTATTTCTGTATGGTTTAAAGATTAATTTATCCTTCTACCTCGTGTTCCATCGTCATCAATTCCTTCGAATCCCCATCATCAACCTCCATACTCCATCCTCATCGAATACTCCCTATAAACTCCATCCAAGTCCGAAACTCTAACCGTACACGCATTAATTTGGTATCAAAGCTAAGGTTGTGGTTAGAATGAACAAATTCTTCAAGACCAACCATGGAAAGTTAAGAAGAAGAGTTGAGAGATATTCTCAAATCCTTGGCGGAAGATTTTAAGGATGTCAAGATCCGTATGGGAAGAATCGAAGCTTCCCAAGCACAAGGGTCACATGTGCAAGAACCCTACCGAAGAGAGCCAATTGAAGTAAAGCATATGAGGAGAACATGGCATCGGTTGGAAGGGGAAGAAGAAAGTGTAGGTGACTACAGAAGGGCACATGAGTCCTCTAGGAGGACATATGACGACGTAGAGAAGGGAATCTGTTTGGACTTACCCGATTTTGAGGGTAATCTCAACCCAAAGTTGTTCCTTGAATGGTTGTAAAACGTGGAGTCGATCTTTGAGTATAAGGAGATCGATGATGAGAAGAGATGTCATATAGCAATCTTGAAGTTGAAGAAATTTTCTAGAGTATGGTACGACAATCTGAAACGGAGAAGAGAAAGAGAAGGGAAAACTAGAATCCGATCATGGGAAAAGTTGAAGAAGCATCTTAGGAAGAAGTTCGTTTTGAGAGAATACGAGCAAGAGAACTTCATCAAGATGACCACTCTAAGGCAGGGCCTACTCGGAATTGAAGAGTACATCCGAGAATTCGAAAGGCTAATGCTTGTATGTGACGTACAAGAACGAGAAGAGCAGTGATGTTCACGGTTCATAGGAGGTTTGAATATGAATCTCCGAGAGAAGGTAGAAGTGTACCCATACGAAGTTTTTGAAGATTTGGCTAAACTAGCCATCAAGTTCGAAAAACAGTTGAAGCGGGGCAAGGTTCCAAGTAAGTCCATTAGTGTTCTGTATGGGTCAAATTTGAAAGGAGGATCCAAGCCACCAATGGTGCAATCCACTAACACCGATGCGGTTAGAAGATTCACTTGGGAGGAAAAAGGCAAAGAGCAAGCGGAGGAGAAGGTCTGCAGGCAATGCTTCAAGTGCCGAGGATATGGTCATTTCGCTCGGGATTGCTCAAACCAACGAGTGTTATCCATGAAGGAAATCACCAATCTGGAGACATGTGAGGAAAGTGAAGATCATGAGGATGATGAAACCGAAGAGCTGGAGGATGCCTTGGAAGAAGGAACTGTAGATTGTTATGTGCTGAGATGAGTTCTCCAAGTGCAAACCCGACCTTGAAAGACTTTTTAAGGCCAAATGTCGAGTTGGAGATCGGGTATGTGAGATCATCATTGATAATAGCTCATGCACCAACGTAGCCAGTGAGAAGATGGTCAACAAGCTTGGATTGGAAACAACGAGTCACCCCAGGCCATACTCACTGCAGTGGCTCAATCGCAACAAGGGCATACAGGTAACAAAACAATCTCTTATCTCGTTCAAAGTTGGAATTATATAGATACTATTCGATGCGATGTCCTGCCTATGGATGCTTGTCATATTCTATTAGGGAGACCGTGGCAGTATGATAGAAAGGTTACACATGATGGGGTCCTCAACGAATACATTGTGTGTAAGGATCAGAAGAAGTGCAAATTAAAACCAAATGAGGATGAGGAGAGTTTGGTTAGAGAGAAAGAAGAGAATTCGAGCCGGAAGAGTAAAGAATTGCTGATTTTGAAAGAGCATGAAATGTTGGAAGCTCTAAAGGGGGAAGAAAGGTGCTACACCCAAGTAGCAAGTGAGATCTCAAAAAAAAAAGAGGCCATCAACCAAGATCCAAAACTGCAACAAATATTGAAAGAATATGTAGATGTGTTCCCAAATGAGCTACCAATCGGGTTGCCTCCTTTGAGAGGAATTGAGCATGCTATAGATCTCATGTCAGGAGCCCCACTACTGAACCGCCCAGCTTATAGATGCAACCTAGAAGAAGCTAAGGAGTTGCAAAGACAGGTACAAGAGTTGCTGGATCATGGTTTTATACAAGAGAGCATGAGTCCATGCGGGGTTCCAGCCTTATTCGTGCAAAAGAAAGATGGCACATGGAGGATGTGCATCTACTCTAGAGCAGTCAACAAAATCACGATCAAGTACAGATTTCCGATGCCGAGGTTGGATGACATTCTAGATGAGTTGCACGGAGCTAAAGTCTTCTCGAAGCTCGATCTCAGAAGTGGTTATCATCAGATGAGGATTCGAGAGGGAGACGAATGGAAGACCGCTTTTAAGACCAAGTATGGGCTATACGAGTGGTTGGTAATGCCCTTCGGATTATGCAACGCACCGAGCTCTTTTATGCGGTTGATGACCGGGGTTCTACGACCCTTTCTTGGAGTCTTTGTTGTTGTATATCTGGATGATATCCTGGTGTATAGCAAGACAAAGGTCGAACACCGACAACATCTGAGACAATTGTTCGATAAGCTCAGAGAGGTGAAGATCTACGGTAAAAGGGAAAAATGTGACTTCATGATAGCAAGTGTAATCTTTCTCGGTTATATAGTAAGCGGAGACGGTATCCGAGTAGACCCATCAATGGTGGAATCAATACAGACATGGCCAAACCCTACTAATGAGCAAGAAGTTCGAAGTTTTCACGGTCTGGCGTCCTTTTGCCGGAGGTTCATCAAGGATTTGTCCACTATTGCAGCACCTGTGACACAATTAATGAAAAAGGGGGAATTCCACTGGGATGACCGGGCAACCAAGGCATTTGAAGAATTGAAGAAGAGGCTCTCCAATGCACCGGTGCTAACCCTACCATGTTTCGACAAGTTTTTTGAAGTAACTTGGGACGCAAGCGTTCTGGGTATCGGGGGAGTGCTTTCTTTGGAGAAGAGGCCAGTAGTGAGAAGTTAAATGGGGCCAGACTCAACTACTCGACGTACAACAAGGAGAACTATGCTATTCTGCGAAGCTTGGAGACATGGAGCCACTATCTGAGACCAAAACCTTTCGTACTTCACTCTAATCATGAGAGTTTGAAGTATTTGCATGGCCAGAAGAAGATAAGCGCGAGGCATGCCAAATGGACCAGGCTACTTCAGACTTTCGTCTTCTCTACCCATCATGTGGGTGGAAAAGAAAATGTGGTAGCAGATGCCCTATCCTGGCGGTGTATGGTGCTCACCGTGATGGAAGCTAAGCTACTAGGGTACGAGATGCTCAAAGGGCAGTACTCCGCGGATAAGGATTTTTCCGTGATAGTCGAGGAGTGTGAGAAACAGGGGGTTCACTGGGCCTATGCTCATCAAGATGGGTTCTTATTCAAGAACAACAAATTGTGTGTCCTCAGAACATCAGTTCGGGAATTACTCATCAAGGAGGTACATGAAGGGGCATAGCCGAACATTTTGGGATCAACAAGACTCTAGAACTACTGCAGGAACACTTCTACTGGCCAAGGATGAAAAAGGAAGTCCTAAACACGGTCACCAGATGTTCCACGTGTCAAAAGAGCAAAGGTTTCTTTCACAAGGAAGTCTATGTGCCACTGCTCGTACCTACCCAACCATGGGAAGGAGTTAGTATGGATTTTATACTAGGGCTGCCCTAAACCCAACGCAGTAAAGATTCTATCATGGTAGTCGTTGATTGGTTCTCCAAGATGGCACATTTTATACCGTGTCATAAAACCAACGACGCAACCTATGTTGCGGATCTGTATTTTTAGGAGGTTGTGAAACTGCATGGGGTCCCGAAGACGATAGTTGTAACACCCCCAAATTTACTACTAAAAAATTTCGTTTAAAATCAAATGGTTCAGCGGAAGCAAAGGATAAAACCGTAAACTCGGGGGCATTACCGCCACACTTAGTACCAGACCGGTTCACTCCTACCGTTCTAGTACTAAGTGCTAAGGCTAAATCCGATCAACATTTAGTACGAAGTATCATAAAATGCAAGACGACATTTAACATAAATCCTTAATAAGAGGTAAGTCAAACAGAAGTTAGAATACGATTTAGGATTACAACCCCAGAATATGTTTCTCAAAACAGGAATGTAATACAAAATACAACTAAACAAAAATAAATCCTGAATGATCAATATCCGGATTGCCTACTCACTCAGGTCAAGCCTTCCACCCCAACACAATATCAACTTGCACAAGAGGTCTGCTCCCCACCATCGGTGGATCATCACAGGACTCATTCAACCAAGGTAGTATCAGTACGGGTCCAGTACTGAGTAAGTCCCACTACCCTACCTTATGGAAGAGACGTAAACTATAACATCAAGTACATATTAAATTATGATTCAATATGTTGATACAGTATCATACATACTCACAACCAACACCATGAATCTTGCCATACACCTGTAGTAGCATATGAAACATATGTAACATCCTATTTAAACATATAAGCGTGGTATAACCGAAATATAAAGTGGCTCATGCGCCTCAAGTAAGAATAATCCATATTGTTAAAAACTCAACACGTGGCATACTCACGTAAGCAGCATGTAGAAGTATAGATAATAAAAGCCGACCATAATCCAATTAGACTTATTTCCTTTGAATCTTTATTAAATGTAGTTATTTCGCACCACAGTCTTTATTAATCCATGTGAGTGCGGGAACCCCACTATTATAGCCGGTGGACCAGAATACATAAACTCAGGGCAGAACGCTCCTGACCACTATTATTTGTCGGTGGACCGGTCTCCAAGGCAGAACGCTCCTAGCCACTATTATTTGCCGGTGGACCGGTCTGGCCCCGACTCACATGGTGTTTCACTGTAAGTGCTTGTGACTTATTCTTTATTTTCATCAATAATATATTCATTCCACACATATTCTTTAATAGTCCATGTGAGTGCGGGAACCCCACTATTATAGCCGGTGGACCGGAAAGTATACACTCAGGGCAGAACGCTCCTGACCACTATTATTTGCCAGTGGACCGGTCTCCAGGGAAGAACGCTCCTGGCGACTATTATTTGCCGGTGGACCGGTCTGGCCCCGACTCACATGGTGTTCCACTGTAAGTATTTAATATCTTCCCCATGTCTTATCGATTTTACATTTGGTTTGCTGACCACGGAATCCCCCACTATTATAGCCGGTGGACCGGAGATATATATATACAGGGCAAAACGCTCCTGGCCACTATTATTAGCCGGTGGATCGGTCTCCAGGGCACCCCGGCTCCTGGTCACTATTATTCGCCGGTGGACCGGTCTGGGCCCGGCTCAGCATCTTCCTCTTTAAGTGATTAGTATTTAACGTATCTTATTTGAAAGTGTTTTACCCTTAATATGCATGGCTAACTATATCCACACTTATCCTCCCAGGAGGGCCCGTCCCATATCTTAGAACTCGTGCACCCCTTATCACACCTTGATACCCATTTCCCTCTATAATTACACATGATAAAAACCAACTCCTAAGGGTGTGGGTTAAGACCCAACACCTCGTGACATCAGACTCCACCCGCTATTAGCCTCTAGGGTTTCCCTTGAAACCCTAATAGGACCTATATGGCCCAACTTCCTCTTACTTCACTACCATTAATTCATCTATCCTCAACACCTCGTCTCATTTAGGTCCAATCCCAAATCATATCGCTTTACCCATCGATTCCACCTGTGACCCTAAAACCCTAGTTGGCCACTTCAACCCTAGTACCTTTCTCCCCCCACAAGTAACCTCTCATTTTCACCCAATATTTCTTCTCTCCCAAAACACCCATAATCATTCCTTATAACATAAACTCTCACTCTCAACTCGCACCTCACTGACCCTTAATCATTTTTACTTTCGCCTTTTCCAGATTACTAATTTTTTTCTCAAAACCCTAATCGGGTCCCTTATACTCCCTTTTAGAAACTCACTTCCCATTTATTTCTTTTTGTCCTTTTATCTCCATGTTATAATAATAATAATAATAACCCTAGTATGCATGTCCTAGAGGGTTACATCATGTCACAGCACATCATAACCACCACATACCTTAACTCCAAGCTCACTATGCATAAACACATTAAGGACAATCATGTGATACACAACAGGACAGGGTATAAATACAAAGCATCCAAAGCATGAAAGTCACATAACATGTAGGGACCTTAGCCACATCCTTACGAAATACCCATAAGTAGAGGTAAGTAGAGACTTACTTGGATCCGAAGCTAGCTAAGCGAGATAAGAGGGAGAGAGAGATCACTAGCTCGTGGATCCATGAGAAAGCACTCCTAGATTCGATAGAAATCGAAAACTAAATTAGAAACTATCATATCAATCAATAATTTTAACTATTAAAATTTAATCGATACAAAGAGACACAAACTATTTTTTTCTTGGAAAACGTGTCCAAAACTTAGGACTTAAAAGCATAGCTCTATTAAGATTTAAGATTAAATATAAATCAAAACAGATTAATACAAATACACATAGGACATTTCAAATTAATTTGGAAAGCCCAAGAAAGAGTAATCGATTATAAGTTAATTTATCGAAAAAAACTTATTTATTAGGTTTTACAACTAAATAGGTAGCCCAACCATTTACATAGAACCAAATCCAAACCAATTAGGTTAAAACATAATTTAAATGATTTAAAACCCAAAGATAGAAATCGATTAGATAAAATACACATAGCAAAATCAATTTTATAAAATCATCCCCGAAGATTAGGGTTTTTAATACCTAAACCACGAATCGACCAAATCACTTTGATTACCTCAAATTGATAGTTTTAAAACACAATTAAACCAATTTTAGATAAATCTAGACAATTAATTTCAACAAAACAATCTTCCGATTAATCAATTCCGGATGATCAATTTTCAAAAATTAGGGTTTTAAAGCCCACGACATAAACTCAGGTAATTCAAATCAATTAATTCTAATTAAAGGTATTAGAATACAATTAGGATCATTTCAACTACTTTTATAAATTTAATTTTAGCAAAACAACTATACAAATAACCAATTTTATAATCTCACTTAAAATCTAGGGTTTTAGGCCCGAAAATACAATTCAGTTGAATTCTATTAATTCACTCAAATTGAATGTTTAGAAATTCAATTAAACATATTTTATAACATATCAAATAATAAATTCCTCAAAACCAATAAAAGAAATACGCAATTTAGCACAATTAGGGTTTTTAAGCCCGGAGCGCAAATCCAATCAATTCTTACCAAAACATGTCAATTGACGGTTCGGAAATGTAATTAAACATATTCTAATGTGATTTATAGAGTCAATTGAATAAAATAACCCGATTACACAATCCAATTTAAACCCGCAGGGGTTTTGACCTAAAAATCCAATTCCGATCAATTACGCACAATTTTCCCAAATCAACACTTCCAATATAAAATAAAATACATTTTAAATGATATTATAAAATCAATTGAGTGAAACGACTCAATTACGCAACCCAATTTTATTACACTCGAATTTTGACCCAGGAATCAAATTTCGATAAAACCTGCATAAATTTCTCAAATTGACGGTTCCAAAATGAAATTGGATATATTTTAAAATATATTGTATAATCAATTTATCAAAAATAGCTAAATCGGACGAATCCGAAAAATTCGGGCATAACCCGGCCAAAAACCCAATTTTTCCAAAATTCCAACACAACCACACAATTAACCTATCCAAATCAATCTTACAGCACATATATACATAAACAAACAATCAATTTAGCTTTTCATAAGCTAATTCATACCCAATTAATTAAAATAAGGGTTAGGGTTTTTTCGGAATTTGTACCAAACGAAACTAACAATTCAAGGCAGGTGAAAGCCGGGAAAGATGTGCCGGAGGTCGAGGATGGCTCGCCGGTCGTCACCCAAGCTCGCCGTGGTCGGACGGCGGTACGGCTGGTGTGGCTCGTTGATGTCTCTACTGTGGTTCAATGTTGCCACTACTGTCACCCACTGCTGCTAGTGGCTGCTGCTGCTGGTGGTGGCTGTTGCGGCAATTGTGCGCTGTCGATGGTGGCTGACGAGGCAGAGCAAGGAGTTGGGGAGGTGGAGAGGGGCGAGGGAGGTCGGCTAGGGTTAGGGTTGCAGGACAGGGAGTCGGGGAAAAGGGGAGCAAGGAGCCATGGGAAAAATATAGAGGAGAAGGGAGAGAAGAGAGAAAAAAGAAAGAAGGGGGTCGGGGTCCCGACAGGTTGTTCATTTTTTATTTTATTTTTACGAATACAAGTAAAATTGAAATACTAAATATTTAGAATTTTTATTGGAAGAATTTTATCTAATATTTATTTAAAGAAAATTTATTTCGAACAGATCCGGAGGCTTAAAATTGATATACAAGCTATGTAAAGAATTTCGGGAATGTGTTCGGAAAACTTAACAACAAACGTAAAAATTTATTTTGCTTACGGAAATATATTATAAGACCCCGAAATAATGTTTAAAATATATAAGAAAATATTTAAGTCAAATTCTAATAAACCGAGACTAATTTAAATAATTTCTGAAACCCATCCTCCGCAACTAAAAAGCATAAAACGGAGAAAATTAATTTTGGAAAGAAATTCATAAATAAGCTCCGAAAATCTTTTTAAATTAAAAATTCCCAAAAATATTAACGGTTTCCGAAAATGAATAAATTTAAAGTTGGAAATATTTTCTACACATAAAATCATTAAAATAAATTTAACTATTTAAGCAGAAATTTCATAATTTAAATAATATTTTTCGTTAATGAAATATAACTTCAAAATAAAGTCAAAATCACACGACAAGGTTATAATCGAAAACGAATCTAAAATATTAAAAATAAAAATATGAGAAAGAACGGGAATACATATTTTTAACCAAAAATCGAATTCATAAGAATATAATAAAATCATTGTCGTTAACGAATTTATCTAGAATGGTTCGCAACGACAACAATTAATTACATTCAAATATGAATTCAAATCGTCGATAAATCCATAAAACGAATCGAAATTAAAATAATTAATTGTTTACATCAAATTATGCTAATAAAACCATTAAACTCAATAAATCTGGATTTTAAAAATACGGGGTATTACAATAGTCTTGGATAGGGACGTCAAGTTCCTTAGTTATTTTTGCAAGACTTTGTGGCACATGCTGGGCACAAAACTTCTATTCAGTACTTCACACCACCCCCAGACCGATGGGTAGATAGAAGTCACGAACCGAATATTAGGAACTCTACTAAGGGGGCTGGTTAGTAAAACTACCAGGGATTGGGATGTCAAGCTTGCCCATGCTGAATTTGCTTACAATCGATGTCCTTCTACAACCACAAAGTGTAGCGCTTTTGAGATCGTATATGGCGTCAACCCATATATTCCCATCGACATGGTAGCATTGAAGAAAGGGGAAATGCGGAACTATGATGCAGAAGAAAGGGTAGATTTATTCTAGAAGCTACACCAACAGGTTAAGGGAAATATCGAAAAGTCCAACGAGAGATATAAGGCCAAGGCAGACAAACACCGCACTCAACCAGATTTCTAGCCAGGAGACCTCGTATGGTTACACCTTCGGAAGGAAAGGCTTCCCAACTTAAGGAAAAACAAGCTCATGCCTCGAGCAGACGGTCCCTTCAAGGTCCTTCGTAGATTTGGAGAGAGTGCCTACGAGCTAGAGCCACCTGAATCCTAAGGAGGAGTATCAAGAACGTTCAACATTGGAGACATCAGCCCCTATCATGAAGACTCAAATTTGAAGACAAATTCAAACCAACTTGGGGAGAATGATGCAGGAGCAAAGTCACAGAACATAACACCGAGGAAGATGGTTACGCTACTCAGAGCGGGTACATGAATATGGGGTATGCATGGCTTCATGCAACATTTGTTAGCTAGCATAACATTTATGTCTAAGTACTAGTTATTGTTATTTACTTTTAGTCAATTAGTAACTAAATATTAAATATCTAGTCTTAAAGGAATTAATGCTTTTGGGAGGGAGTTATTGTTATTTACTTTTAGTCAATTAGTGACTAAATATTAACTAGCTAGTCTTAAGGAAATTAATGCTTTTGGAAGGGAGTTATTGTTATTTACTTTTAGTCAATTAGTGACTAAATATTAACTAGCTAGTCTTAAGGGAATTAATGCTTTTGGGAGGGAGTTATTGTTATTTACTTTTAGTCAATTAGTGACTAAATATTAACTAGCTAGTCTTAAGGGAATTAATGCTTTTGGAAGGGAGTTATTGTTATTTACTTTTAGTCAATTAGTGACTAAATATTAACTAGCTAGTCTTAAGGGAATTAATGCTTTTGGGAGGGAGTTATTGTTATTTACTTTTAGTCAATTAGTGACTAAATATTAACTAGCTAGTCTTAAGGGAATTAATGCTTTTGGGAGAGAATATGCTTGTAATCTTTTGAGAAGATGCTCAGTTCCTTGGCAATATAAACCATAGGAATCCGAGTTGAAAGACACAACTTGAATAATAAGAACAACCTTAAGCATTTCTTAAACTTGAATTCTGTGTGGATTCATCTCGAAACAAAACCGAATATGTGTGAACAGTTTTGTTCTCGAAACCTTAATCTTTATTTCTATGTGGTTTAAAGATTAATTTATCCTTCTACCTCGTGTTCCATCTTCATCAACACCTTCAAATCCCCATCATCAACCTCCATACTCTATCCTCATCGAATACTCCCTATAAACTCCATCCAAGTCCGAAACTCTAACCGTACACGCATCATATCCCCTCCTCACCATCTGACGCTTGAAGTTCATCCTGTAATGTATATTATATATGTAAATTTAGCTTACATGAATAAATATAATATAATAGTTTTCTAAAAGAAAACTAATAAGGGTTCTAGATATCTACAAACTTACAATTTTTGGGGCTACAACATCTACATCTTCATTAATATATCCATCTCTTGTTGCTCTAGCCTTCTTCCATAATGTACCAATATTAATGGACGAGGTACATGGGTCTAAGTCTTGGGCTATGAGCTATAAATCAAAAAATATTCTTATAATGTACCAATATTATAAAATTCGTCAATATGCTGTAAATAGATAAATCACGAAATACATACCAACTCCTCTTTAAGGCCTGCATACCCTTTGCGAGCCATATTATGCCGGTATTTATTCTGCTTCGCAATCTTTTTATTTTTGGCACTTTTTTCCTATGTGACAAGCCAAAACATAGTGACATGGTTATTTCAATATTATACACAATACTAGAATCGATAAAAAAAAAATTGTTATCTAACAAATATCGTAAAATCACCCATAAGACGATATGCAATAAATTAGTTCCAATTTTCTTAATCGATGAAACCATATCATTTGGGTGGATTCTGCCGTAGAGAACCATCCCTCTTTCTGTACATTTTCCTACGAGCTAAATATGACATAAACGTTCTTAGACGCTCCCCACAATGTCTAAGAAGCCATTTCTTCCTACTCTCTAGCATATTAAACACTCTCTGCGAAATAAGACATATAAATGTATACCGATGTTAATGTATTAAAATTAATAACATTTTACATACAAAAATGATTACATGAAATAGTATATTTACCGTGATTTCCTACAAAATATGCTCTGTATGACCCGTTGGAACCTGCTTCCAATTATTATAGAAGATAGGAACACGATTACGTGTCACAAGTGGAATGTAAGTCAACAACATGTCTGCATAAGAGCCAATGGGATGATTGTAAGTATTCCATCCCAACTTGACCGGTTCTCCTTTATTCCTAATATCTGTGATTATTCTCATAACCGTAGGTCCTCTTTTCCCTTCTTCATCACTGTTGTCCCTATCAATATTTTTGTTGGCCATATCTCTAAAAAAAATCAATAAATAAATTATGTTAGAATGTTATGTATTGAGCATAATTGAGCTGAAAAATGCATTTAAAAAAACCAACATAGATATTATATGTTACAATATTATTACCCTCATTGGCTTCTTTTCCTTCTTTTTTTCCCCTTGTTTTCAGATTAGATTCAGGATCTGATACATATATTACTTCACGATGATCATCCTTGACATATATTTCCTCCTCATTAATTTTATTGTTATCATCATACAATAATTGAGTTGCTTGCACAGCTAAGACACACTCTTTATTCCAATTGGCATCATTTTCATCATCACATTCATTGGTATTTCTTTTTCTCATAGATAGTACCATAGACCATCTGTTATCAGAAGGGTCAGTGACATAGATTACTTGTGTTGCTTGTGATGCTAAGATGAATGGGTTTTGTTTATGCCCTACCCGATTAAGATCTACTAATGTGAATCCATCTTCATATCTAACCCCACAGCCATTATCAACCCATCTGCAGCCGAATACAGGGATTTTAAATATAGTGTAATCTAACTCCCATATATGTTCAATCACACCATAATAATTCATATCTGCATAAGTTTGATTCTTGTCTTTTGCACTAGCAACATGCATTGCCTTAGCCACTAATGTCACTCCACTGTTCTGCATTGTACTCTTCTCATCTTGTTCTTTTGTATAAAAAGTGCAACCGTTGATCACATAATTGGTATATTGAAAAACATCATAATGAGGTTTCTGAGACAACCAATGCAGGGCTTCGAAAATTAAAGTTGGGGAATTTTCGATGAGTGGAATGATGCGATCTCTTATCCAATCAATAAAGGAAAGATTATGTTTATCGATAATCCATTTCTCAGGCTTTGATGGATTTTCAAGCCATAAAGAAAGCATATGTTCTTCAATATACGGCTGAATATCATCACTGTTGTGTAATACATATAGATGTGCTTTACAAATGATGTCAGGGTTTATACGCCCAAACTATTTGCCCCTAATACCCTATCCTTTGATTTTTCCTGCATGTCAAGACTTAGGAATACCAAGGGCTTCAACATTCGACAAGTACTTCATGTAAAACTCAACTGTCTCTTCCACAAGGTAACTCTCAACAATACATCCTTCTATTCGATATCGATTCTTCACATAACCTTTTATCAACTTCATAAACCATTCAAAGGGGTACATCCAATGCCCATGAACAAGTCCTAACATCTTTATCTCATAATCTAAATGAACAATTACATGTACCATAATGTCAAAGAATGAGGGTGAAAAATACATTTCAAGCTAGCACAAAGTAATCACAATCCCTTTTTGTAAGGCGTCCAAACTATCAGATGTATAACTTTAGAGCAGACGGCTTTAAAACACCAACAAAGCCTCGTGATAGTAATTCGAACACGTTTTGACAAAATTCCACGTATAACTTTCGGCAACAAGTGCTGCATCAAGATATGACAATCATGAGACTTCATGTTAATTAATTTCAACTTTTTCATCGACACGAGCCTTCTGACATTTGAAGAATACCCTTCCGGAACCTTGACACTGTGAAAGAATTCACAAAATGAAATTTTCTCTTTTCTAGAAAGAGTATGACATGCCAGTGGTAAATATGTTCTTCTTTCGTTGTCTTGTGGTGTTAGTTCCCGTCTAATGCCCATTTCTTCCATATCCATTCGAGCATTTATGCCATCTTTAGTCTTGCGTGGAACATTAAGTAATGTACCAGCAATACTGTCACATATATTTTTCTCAATATGCATCACATCAAGGGCATGTCTCATGTAGAAATATTCCCAATAAAGAAGGTGGAAGAATATTGATATTTTCTTAAACCCAACTGATGGAGGCTTATCTTTGTTGTTCTTCCTAAAATTGACACTCAAATGTTTCATCTTTAGCCACAATTGTCGACCCGTCAACCGGATTGGTGTCTGCCCTTCTTCTCGGAATCCATTGAACGCTTTTCTTGCCTACGATAATGATGATTCTTCGGTAAAAACCTATGATGCTCAAGGAACACAGTCTTTCAGCCATGTGTTAGCTAAACTAATGAAGTATTCTCCTCACATATCGGACATGCATAATGGCCTTTTACACTATAACCTGACAAGTTGCCATACGCCGGAAAATCATTTATAGTACAGAATAACATTGCTCTCAAAGTGAAATTTTCTTCACTATATGAATCAAATACTTCAACCCCCATGTCCCATAAGAACTTCAAATCATCAATCAAAGGTGCCAAATAAACATCAATATCATTCCCAGGTTGGTTTGGCCCATAAATGAGTATAGACAACATCATATACTTGTGTTTCATATAAAGCCACAAAGGTAAATTGTATATAACCAAAATCACCAGCCATAAACTGTAGCTGCCTTGATTGTGCGGATTCATTCCATCTGCAGAAAGTGCAAGGCACACATTTCTTGCTTCTTCACCAAATTCAAAAAATAACACATCAATCGTCATCCATTGTGGAGAGTCAGATGGATGTCTAAGAAGCCCGTCATCTATCTTGTCATCAGCATTCCATCTTAGGTTCTTGGCATCTTCAACATCATTAAACATCTGCCTTAATCTTGGTATTATAGGAAAATACCATAACGCCTTAGTGAGCACCTTGTTCTTCTTGTATCATGGTGCTTTGCATTTAGGATTAGGACAACTATTTAAAGAAGCATTGTCATTGCGATATAAAATACAATGATTAGGGCAAGCATGTATCTTCTCATAACTCATGCCCATAGAGGATAGAATCTTCTTCGCTTCATAGGTATGATCAGGTAGAACATCATCATTAGGAAACATATCATTCTCAAGTGACAATAATTCTATGAAACTCTTATCAGTCCATCCATTACACGCTTTTAAGTCGTACAACCTTAAAGTAGTGGATAATCGCGTAAACGTCTTACAATCACCATACAATGGTTTCTCCGAGTCATTCAATAACTTCTCAAACATTTTCGGACAATCCCGAACACTTTTCTCAACCTTTTGAGTCATCTCCTCTAACAAATTTCCCTCATAGTTATCAAATGATGATCCACTACTAACCCTCCTAACATCATCATTATCATATTTGGACTATGTTTCCCCATGCCATATCCAACAAGTGTAACTTGTATCAATTCCATACACAAAAAAATGATCTCACAAATCATTAGCGTTGACATGCTAAATATAAGCACACTTCAAACAAGGATAGACTATTCTACTAGAGTCCCGAGCATGTTCAATTGCAAACTTGATGAAAAACTCCACTCCTTCGATATATTCTCTAGACAGACGATTTGCAGACTACCATTTCTGATCCATAGTTTTTGAATCTAGATATGTCCCACATAAAAGTAATTATGAAAAATCAATTGAATTATAAGTTTAATAATTCTCAAATCGCTTATGCTTAGAAAGAATTAATCTCAAATGTATCATGCTATTCTGTATATATATATATATATATATACGAATCATGCTAACAAGTTTCCAAAGTTATATTAATGCTGATCAATGCAACTGCTCATACTTATAAAGAGTTCATATACATATATATATATATATACACACACATACATACATACATATGTAGCAAAAAATTGTACAATAGTTCAAATTATAAACGATATGCATACTACGGGATTTAAGCAATAGCAGCACTATATACATCAAAATGTTGCTACAACCCAAATACCTAAAAAACAAAAAATCATATCCCTAAAACTAAATCCCCTGATAGCCTCATCGATCCCGACTAAAAACTATAACTCTAAAAGTCCACTCATCACGATATATCATCTGATCCCTGACATCATCGCAAAAGACTCCACTCACGGATACTCTAGGGTAACCGGGGTGGATACTGTGAGGCAAGCTACGACGATACCTCCACTCATCATCAATAACCATCAGTTCTCTCGATATCCTATCATACTCTCTAGAAAAAAACTCACCCTCAATAAATCTCAGGTGTGATGCATCAGTGTGGTAGACAAACCACTGCAAAAAAGTAGACGTAGCCGATGCCCATGGCTCTATCTGAGGCAGGGTCAATAGAAGGTGATAAGATCTGAAATGGAAGGGGTGATAGGATGAGCCACTCGCTTAGAAATGACATAGCTCATCATATAACCATATCATATGAGTCCGTACATCTATATGTGGCGCCATATGAAAATATGGTAGAGGGTATGTCATCTCACTACCTACAAATGAGAACCACTAAATCTTATCATCAAGGTTGTTCTCAAAAGGATCTAAATTATAGAATATGTAAACTGATCTTCAACTAGCTAGACAAATCATAAATATATTCTACAAGATCTTAACCAACTATATAAACCCAACAACATCAAACTATTTAAAATAAGGACATAATATTTAGTTATATATTTAACAAACTGGCTAAACATCAAACTATCATCAAATCATTCAAGCTACGCATAGTAAAATCAAGTAGATATTAATAGGATAATATATATATATATATATATATATAGTACAACCTAATAAATCCTATATGATTATTATTATTATTATTATTATACACAATTATTCATCTCTATTTAATTTTTATCACAATACCGATGCCCAACCAACCTCCTCAACTTTTCCCCAAAATACCCTTATCCTTAGGATTTTGCGCTAAAGCCCTAGTTTATATTTAGTATAATAAACAATAAACCCTAACCCTAACCCTCCCCCTAACCCTAAGTACCCTAACCCTAAAAATAATTAACCGTAATAAATTATAATAAAAACTAACACTAAACCTCATAAAATAATGATCCTAAACCTAGCTAACCCTCCCCCTAACCCTAACCACATTTATTTTAGATTCTAAATACACATCTTATATATAAATATATTATAAATATGCATATAACAGAACACATATAAACACACATTTTACAGAATATAAATACACGTCTTACAAAATATATATTAAAAGTAGCATATAGATACACATCTGCAAAATAATGTGAGTGCTAAAAAGAATATATATACACCTTTTATACTTAGAACATGCATATCTTATGATAATAATATATATTTTAGGCTTGTGGATTCTCTTAAAATAATAATACATATTTTTATAAAATAGATTATAAACACACACACACACACACACACACATATATATATATATATATATATATATATATATATATATATATATATATATGTAAAGGTCTCGGCCACAATCAAAAAAGGACATCAAAATTTTTCACCAACACATTCAATAACAGATTTTCGAACAACAAACAGCAATTTTGCAATAATAAATAAACACAACCCTATAGCAACATGCATGCATTTATATATATATATATATATATATATATACATATACATATTAGTAGAGACAAAGGAGCGACGGCGTGTAAGTAACCAGCAGTGAGCAAGTTGAGAGCGACAACGACACAACGAATGATGAAGGTACAAGTGTTGGCTACGTTCGCAAGAATGACACCACGCACATGGAAAGCCAACAATGGCAGAAGGGTGGTGGAGAGATGGCAGTGCGAGGGTTTCCCTTAATTTAGAAGAGCCGGAGTAGTGGTGCAAGGGTTTACAAGGGAAAAAGAGTACGAGAGGGAAGCGGAAGAGTCTAAAAATTTTGGCACGAAATAGAACTGAACAAAATTAAAGAGAGTTTAAATAATGGTTCTTATAAGAACCGTTATCAAAACAAGCTTTAATAACGGTTCCTGTAAGAACCGTTATCAAAACAAGCTTTAATAATGGTTCCTGTAAGAACCATTATCAAAACAAACTTTAATAACGGTTCTTACAGTAAAACATTAAAACTTTTGACAACGGTTCTTGTTTGAACCATTATTAAATCTTGTTTTAATAACAGTTTTACATGAACCATAATTAAAATGTCCGTGCAAATTTTAACTTTGAACTTTTAATAACGGTTATTTCCTATAACCGTTATTAAAACTTCCTGCGCGTTAATTTTCACGCATTTGACGACGGTTTTTGAACCACCGTTAGTAATTTCCTGTTATTATTTCCTGTTTTCATAGTAGCGAAGAGAGATCATCATACATTAAAAACGGATATATTATTCTCTCTTTTCATTCAAGCCTAAGGTTCATGTTTTGTAAGTTGCGATCTTGTTGGGTTTTATTGAAATTAATCACTTATCATTCACTACCTTATAGGATATAGATGATCTACATGAGGGGGGATTTGGTAAAGTCATTCTTAAGTAAACCAAACCACCTTGAACAAGTGAATGGAGACCATGTTAGGCTGAAGATGTTAAAGTAGGCATTGATTGTGAGGCAACCTAATGAGATAGGGGAGATTTCTACCCTTTGTTAGTGTATTTATTTATTTTAGTTGTTTATCATGCTTAAGGTACATGTTAATTACTATTTATTTTCTACACATAAGAGTGGGGGAGTGAATGTGTGTTTTGTGCTTCTTTTTTGTGCATTTTTACTTAATTCTCACATCTATGTTTTCCTAAAAATAAAATAATGCTTATTTTTGTGTGTGTTTTAAATAGTAGAAGCTCTTAGCCAATCTATGACAATATTATATCTTCTAAAATCATGAATACAGGAGGATCATAGTATTAGGATGATATCAATTGAGTTTTCTTGATATTAATTCTTTCAAATACATATGTATGTGTCAAGATATGGAAGATACGAGAAAGTGCTATGAAGCTTGTATATTGAAACTTGTTGAGACTCTTACATAACCCTATATGAGCTTTTGAGATATAATGTGATTTCTTTTCATGAGATATTCACATAAGTGCTCTAATTTTTTGTGGTTTAATTTCTTTTTTAAACTTCATTTATGCTTTGATTTCATCATTTATTTACCATGGACATGTTAATGGACAATAGATATTACTAGGACTTGCTCATATATTAATCGAAGCTTTTACGTCAAAGATAACTTAACTGAGGAAATGATAAAGGTGATTTATTATTTACACCACATAGAAAAAAATGATCTACCCATTTTGTGCACACATGATGTGCACCCCTTAGTTAATCCCTTTGAGCTTTAACATTAACCCTTATTTCTTTCGTCACTCACATTATTTATAACCCCAAACCTAACATACACCTCTACCCTTGTGCTAGGACCTAGTAGAAATATTAAAGAGATATATACATATGGTTAAGGTTTACAAGTGAAGCATACACAATAATAAGTGTGAGAGAGTTAAGCTAACAAAATTTCAAAAAAATAAATAAGAGAAAAAAAATGACTAAAGGTACTAATGTGGAAATTTGGGGGTGGAAAATATAACCACTAAAATTCTATGTTGAGTAGGAAGGAGCGTAAAAAGCAGTAACTTTGTGAGGTATGGCTTAAGTGGAAAAGTCAAAAGTAAAAGTTCTAGCTTGTCTCCTTTCATATAATTCAAAAGAGAAGTGATGAAAATTTTATGAAGACCCAACAAGTTGATATTTGATCTATGTGATGTTAAATGATGTATTTCAAATATGCCTTGATAAGTTTGGAATTAGAATAAGAAACTCTCTACAATTATATAATTCTACTAGGTTTTTAGGATACTTTTACTGATTTTTCTTTTTTTTCTTTTATTCAATAACCTAAAACCTAACCCCATTACAACCCTTTTTTAAGTCATGTTTCATTCTTGAGATGTGTAACTTTGATATGTTGGAGATTAGCCACATGATTCTAGCATATAATTTGGTCCCTTTGGTAAGTTATTAGTACCCATTATAAGGTTTTATCCACAAAAAATATTAGCTTTTATCAATGTTGTATGTGAATTACTTGTTATACATTCCTATTATTTCTCACATACGTGAGTGAATGTGCTTATATAACTTAGCCTTGATTATGAGAGAGAGAAAAGAGAGTATAACCCTTGTGAGGATGAGTAAAAACTAGATGAGATTTCTTTCCTTTTATGCATCACTATTGTTTTCTTTTTATCTTCCATGTTCATGTGTAGACCATATATTTAAATTAATGTTTAGAACATTCATAGTGTGGAGTCTTGGTTAAATGTGAATCGTAAATGTCATGAAAGTAAGAGATTCATGATATGATTGGTTAAGTGCATAAGATTTTTTGTGCTTTCTAGTTAGTTGGGGTTTCTTTTAGTCTTTTTGTTTCGGTTTTGGTATTGCTAAAGGGTAAACAAAAGCTGAGTGTGCGTTAATTTGATAAGTGCATTTTATGCCCTATTTTTATAATGTTCACCATTATACTTTTCATTACTTTTCCTCTAAATAAGCCAATTTAACCTTTCTTAAACCATAGGTACTCATTTAGGACCAATCATGAATAAAATAATCTAAAATGAGATGTTTTGAAGAGTTTTACAAGTAAAAAGGTCAACTAGAAATCATAAAAATAATCTTACGTATTTTAAGAATAAATTTTTCATTAGAGCTTTGATTGAGTTGATTAAGTTAAGTTAGAAATCTAAGATCATGGGCTATAGATTTAATGTTTATCATATTTTTTGAATTGTAATGGAGAATGGTAAAAAGCACATCAAAATTTGAGGCTATTATTCAAAAATTTTGAAATTTACCTAAGGAGGGTAGCCGATCACCCATTAACTTAAGGTTATCTGGAGCACCTAAAATAGCTTTGATAGTCTCTAGCTTGGCATGAACCTTTATAACTTCTTTTTATCATCTCACTAACCTAATACATGATTTATAACCTTCATAACACCTAACTATACATCTTTAATTCAACCCTTCAATAAGAAACAAATTATTTACCTCCATCTCCATTGATTCTCTTAGTTTGTGCTTATAATCAATTAAATCATCCACAATTCATTCATAACCTACATCGAATTCATGGTTCTCTTCCATCAATTTAGCCTCCATCATAAGAATTTTAATTTAAAGTTCCATCATATTCAACCTTCAACCACCTCTATAACTTTTCTGGTTTAATTCTTTCAATTGATCCACTAAATCATCAATTCTATATTTATAAACACTTACTTTGTTAATCCTATGCCTCGATTTATACAAAGGAACATAAAATTCAAGCTAACATTCAAGTGGAGGAGAAGGGTTGTCCACTTGTGGAAGAAGACAAAGTCATTAACTTGTAGTTGAATAGTCCTCAACCAAGGGATGTACCCCCACTTTGTTTCACTCATTTTCACGTCAGTTTTATTCTCTTTTCTTCTCTTACCTTATTATGTGCTTTGTGTAATTAATTTATGCTTGATGAGTGAATAAATTCATTATTTTAGGGGATGATATTGAAACCTTAGACTATGAATAATTTAATAATAATTTCTATATTTTCTTAATTTTTATGAGATTTTCCTTAGACTCTAATTAATATAATTTATGTATGTGATTCTATCAAGTATGATTCATATGGTGTGTGCCTCATTCTGTCTTTCTTAGAGTAATAGTATGTAGGATAATATGCTTGCTATGATGTAGGAGTAAGTGGTCAAGACTCAACATTTATTATTATAGAACCTATTATCCTCTATTTAAAAAGGATTTCCTATAAATTTAAAGGCAAACGGATGACTATATTGCTAGTTATGGACGTAACTTACAAAATAACTCACTAGCAATAGAGGCGTGTGCTTGGCATGTGTGGAGGGTAAGAATGTGGTGGATGGAAGGGATGAACATGGTATCTACATGAAGAGTGTTTAGTCAACAATTTGGATGCACAATATGGAAGTAATATCATGTTGATAATTATTAAAAAGATAACAAAGTTGAATTAGTAAAAAAGTAGCTTAATTCTATCTTTTGAGTGCATTTAGAGTAGGGAGCAAGCTAATTCTTGTTGTCTCGATTATTATCAAATATTTAAGAGATTATTTTGTAATATTAAGGAGGTCCAATGGTTATAAAAACCATAGGTAGTACACGACACAAGGGAGACCAAAAATTGATGCAACTGCAAGCTTTACTTAATAGAATTCTATGTGAGTGATTATTATTGAAATCCATAATATCTTTGTCTATGTGAATTAGAGATTAAGATCTATCCTTAAAACCCTCCATAAACCCACATCATTCTAAATCCTAAACGCCATATACAATCGCCATCATCAATATCTTCAACATTTATCTTAAACCTACTTTCTTATTTGATTTTATCTATTTCCAAATGTATAATAATAATATTATTATTAGTATCAAATGATCATCCTCAACATCTTAGCTTCATAATCTAATCATCATATTTCCAACCGTTCATCATCATAATATTCAAATCAATAATAAACCCTAATCATAAACCCTAACCCTAACCCACAAACCAAACCATTCTAAACCCTTTATCATTCGAGCATTATTACCATTATCTCTTCTTTGTCAAATCATCATCATTATATTTTCATCACTTTTGAATCACCATATTCCCTTTATAACCCTAACCGACCCATAATACCACCCAAACCATAAGTATATATTCCTATACACATCATGTTATGTGTCTATATCAACATACTAGAGTTCATGTATATAAATTATAGCGAGTTGAGATAATAATTCATCTAATAATTTTATAATTTTAATCAAAATAATATAATATTTAGATACATGTAGATCAATTAAAGATGAAAAACACAACTAAACATGCTTGAGGTACTATTTGGGTACATAGTGTAACATCATTCCACTTATTTTTAACGCATTAGATCTAATTAAAAATAGGAGCCACTTATTGTAAATATATTCCTAGAATTTGATAGGATTTAATAGTGTTATTTTATCATGTTATTTAAAATGATTAATAAAATTAATGTAAGATGCACATACCTATTTTTGTCTTACAACTTGATCAATCTCTTTCTTGTGACTAATAAGTGATACAAATGTTATTTATTTTACCTTAATCTAACCTATTACTGTAAATCAATTCCCAGTAATATTTGTCATATTTAAATTCATTCACATTTTCTAAATTGATTAATTTAATTTTTTTTCCTTTTTATTGTTTTCTATTTTTGATCTCCTATAATTGTGCTTTTTATTATTATTTGTTCCTATGTAATCTAAAATTTATATTTTATATTATTATTTGGATGTTAGTTAGACTTGGGTGAACTATTTTAATTCATGATATTAGATGATACATATTTAACCAATATTATGATGGATCATAAAAGAATTTAAATTGTGTGAGTTATCACAGTGCGAGTTCAATTTTCTATCAGCAACATGGTTAAGAATAATTCTTTATGGGAACTAGCATATAGAACCATTTACTATTAAAATAGATCTGGCAAGTTACCTCTTCTAATGTATGATGGTGAGATAGCAAAAGTAGATTCGATTCGTTTGATATGATCCTACCCACATAAAATCTGATCTGTTATAACTCAATAAATTTGTCAACTCGGTCTAACCCAAAAATTACTAGAAACTGATCCAAACTGATACTGACTCGAATATAAAAAACTTGACTCGATCCAAACCTATCCTAATTCCAATCCGTAACCCGACCCACCACTAATTTGACCCATTACCCAATCAGAATTGACTCGACTGAATATAATTCGATATTAATAAGTTATGATAATAATAAAATACACATGTATTCTTATTTATTTAAAGCTTTTAAAAATATATTATTATTTAAATTTTATTTATTTTTTCTATTTTTATTGTGAACTTACTTATTTACCAATGATATTCATATTTTACCCATTTTTTTGTGTAAAAGCACAACATTATAAAAATATAATAATAAACAAATGCAATTAATAACACATTATTAATCACATGCTTATATAAAGTTAAACTTAATGCATGATTATGAGGTTAATGATTTCGATTAATTTTAGTAATCAATGTAATATTTTATACAAATCTAAAGTAATTTGATCAAGGATTAGCTCAATTCAAACCTAATCTGACCCATCAAATCCTAAAAAGGTCTAATTCATCAAGTTAACACAAACATGAGCTGTGAAATTAACTCAAATACGAAATCACCAGAATACGAGCTTTCTTGACCCAATCTCAACCCGATAGGGATATAAATAGGGCGAATTTAGGATGGGCACACCCATACCCGTATCCGCATCCAAATTCATACCCACACCCGAATGAGTATACACTTACACATTTGTATCTGTTGGATATCTGTTACCTGATAAATAATTTGTTTACATGTTTATGGATATTATCTAGCAGATAAATCCTTTTAGAGTTAAGCCAAATGATAATTTTAACCTGAATTTATACTATATTTATTTTGAAATTAATGGTAAAAGGTAACTATATATCGAGTAAATAGGTATTAATATGGATACTGATATGTATATGGGTATGGATATGGATAGCCTATACCCACTACTACGAAATCGGAAAATAGTAATGGGCCATTAATATCGGTGGTTAGGAAAATATTGCCAAATGCATGAAAATTAATGTGTGAGACAATTTTGATAATGGTTATAGTTCAAAACCATTATTAAAGCCCCATCGATAAAAATTTACACGGTAGTTTTAATAACGGTATATGAAAAACCGTTATTAAAAGCTCCTTTAATAACGGTTTCTAAAATAACCGTTGTTAAAATCCTGAGAAGTTTTAATAGCGGTTATTGCAAGAACTGTTATTAAAACCCCACGTTCCACCTTTTATTTCATTCAATTCTGTTTCGTGTAAAAAATTTTAGACTCTGCACCTTCCCTCTCTTACTCTCCTTCTCTTGCAAAGCCTCACACCACTACACTGTGCACCACCACTCCGGATTCTCTCAAGTCAGGGAAACCACCACTTATTCTCTTTTACACCGCTAACTCTCCTCTTCTTTGTAGCACCGCACCTTTTTCACTCTTGGCTTTACATGTTCAGTCATTCTTCCACACCTAGCTAGCACTTCTCCTTCTTCCTCGGCTGTGTTCATAGGTGGTTGCCGCTCTCCTCTTGCTCACTGCTGGTTTTCTTACTTGCTACCACTCCTTTTACATATGTTTTTTTCTTCTATGCATAGCTTTTTCTCTTCTTATATATATATATATGCATGCATGTTGATACAGGTTTGCATTGTTTGTTATTAAAAAAATTATAGTTTGTTGTTGAAAAATGTGTTGTTGACTGTGTTGGTGAAAAATGTTGTTGTTTGTTGTTGAATTTGTCGTGGTACTATTATATATTAATATATACATGTGTTGGCCAAGACCTTTACATATATATATATATATAACATGCATGATTGCTTAATTACGAAGCTAGAGAAGTAAAATACTTCAAATTATTAGTAATATCACTCATAAAAACTATATATATATATATATACATTTTCATTAATAATTATAGGACACTATAAGATATAGGAAATGTCATATAATGAAATGAAAATATATTTTACATATGCACATCTTTGAATGAAAATTTCAATTAAAGATGCATATGTTAATGATTTTTATTTGACCAGGATTAAATATATATAGAAAATAAAGAATATATAAAAGTGAGAAATTTAAAAGAGAGGAATAATGGTGTATAATAATAATAATAGTAAAATTACCAATAATAATAATAATTTTTAAAAATAATAAGAATAATAATAAAGGATTTATTAGGATTTAATTATAGTTAGCTAGGCTTAGGATTAGGGTTTTATGAGGTTTACGATTAGTTTTTATTAGAATTTATTAGGGTTAGGGTTTGGGTTTGGGTTTATGTTTAGCCTTTATTATACTAAATATAATAATTAATATGTCTTCTTATAACAAACTATTATATACATTATTCTCAACTGTACTTTTAAAAGTATCATATTATCTTATTAATATCTACTTGATTTTACTATGCATACGTAGCTTGAACGATTTGATGATAGTTTGATGTTCAGCTGGTTTGTTAAATATATAACTAAAGATTATGTCCTTATTTTAAATAGTTTGATGCTGTTAGCTTTACATAGTTGGTTAAGATCTGGTAGAATATATTTATGATTTATCTAGCTAGTTGAAGATTAGTTTACATATTCTATAGTTTAGATCCTTTCGAAAACAATCTTGATGATAAGATTTAGTGGTTCTCATTTGTAGGTAGTGAGATGAAATACCCTCCACCATATCTATGCATGGTGCCACATGTAAATCTACAGACTCATGTCATATGGTTATACAATGAGCTAGGTCAGTTCTATGTGAGTAGCACATCCTATCACCCCTTCCAGTTCAGATCATATCACCTACTATTAACCCTACCTTAGATAGAGCCATGGGCATTGGCTACATCTACTTTTTTGCATTGGTTAGTCCATCACACTGATGCACCACACCGAAGATTTATTGAGGGTGAGGTGTTTACTAGAGAGTATGATAGGATATCGAGAGAGCTAATGGTCATTGATGATGAGTGAAGATTTCATCATAGCTTGCCTTGGAGTATCCACCCCGGTTACCCTAGAGTATCCATGTGTAGACTCTCTAGCGATGATTTCAAGGATCAGATGACATATCGTAATGAGTGGACTTTGAGAGTTATAGTTATTAGTCAAGCTCGATGAAGCTATCGGGGGATTTAGTTTTATAATTATGAGTTTTTCTTTTTTAAGTATTTGGGCTGTAGCAACCTTTTGATGTATATAGTGTTGCAATTGCTTTAATCTTGTAGTATATATATATTTTGTAATTTGAACCATTGTTGGATATGGCATGGTGAAATAGAGTCTAAATATGATAATGACGGTGTTAGGAGGGACAGTAGTGGATCATCATTTGAGAACTATGAGGAACATTCATTAAAGGAGATGATTCAAAAGGTTGAGGAAAATGTTTAGGATTGTCCAAAAATGTTTGAGAAGTTATTGAATGACTCGGAGAAACTTTTATACGATTATTGTAAGACATTTACTCAATTATACACTACTTTAAGGTTGTATAAATTAAAAGCGTGTAATGGATGGACTGTTAAGAGTTTCATGGGATTATTGATACTTGTAAAGGATATATTTCCTAATGACAACATTCTACCCGATCATAGCTATGAAGCGATGAAGATTCTTTCCTCTATGGGCATGAGTTATGAGAAGATACATGTATGCCCTAATGATTATATTTTATTTCATAATGACAATGCGTCTTTGGATAGTTGTCCTAATCTATAATACAAAGCACTATGATACAAGAAGAACAAGGTGCCCACTAAGGTGTTATGGTATTTTCCTATAATACCAAGATTAAAATGTATGTTTAATGATGTTGAAGATGCTAAGAACTTGAGATGGCATGCTACTGAGAAGATAGATGACAAGCTTCTTATACATCCATCTGACTCTCCACAATGGATGACGATTGATGATTTGTTCCCTGAATTCGGTAAAGAAGCAAGAAATGTGCGCCTTGCACTTTTTGCGGATGGAATGAATCCGCACAATCAAAGCACCTACACTTTATTGCTGATGATTTTGGTTATATACAATCTACCACCGTGGCTTTATATGAAACGCAAGTATATGATGTTGTCTTTACTCATTTCGGGGCCAAACCAATCGGGGAATGATATTGATGTTTATTTGGTACTTCTAATTAATGATTTGAAGTTCTTATGGGATTGGGGATTGAAGTATTTGATGCATATATGGAAGAAAATTTTACTTTAGGAGCAATATTATTTTGTACTATAAATGATTTTCCGGTGTATGGAAAATTGTCAGGTTATACTGTGAAAGGCCATTATGCATGTCCAATATGTGAGGAGAATACTTCATTTGTTCAGCTAACACATAGCCGGAAGACTGTCTTCCTTGAGCATTGTAGGTTTTTACCGAAGAATCATCATTATCGTAGTAGGCAAAGAAAAGCATTCAATGGCTTCCGAGAAGAAGGGTAGGCACCAATCCGGTTGATGGGTTGACAAGTGTGGCTGAAGATGAAACATTTAAGTGTCAATTTTAGGAAGAAGAATAAAGATAAGCCTTCATCAATTGGGTAGAAGAAGATGTCAATATTCTTTGACCGTCCTTATTGGGAATCTCTGTACGTGAGACACGCCCTTGATGTGATGCATATTGAGAAAAATATATGTGAAAGGCTTGTTGGTACATTACTTATTGTTCCACGAAATACTAAAGATGGCATTAATGCTTGAATGGATATGGAAGAAATGGGTATTAAATAGGAAATGACACTGCGAGACAATGAAAGAAGAGTATATTTAGCACCGGCGTGTCATACTTTTTTCCAGAAAAGAGAAAAATTCATTATGCAAATTCTTTAACAGTTTTAGGATTTTGGAAGGGTATTCTTCAAACGTTAAAATGCTCGTGTTAATGAAAGAGTTGAAATTAATTAACACGAAGTATCAAGATTGTCATATTTTGATGCAACACTTATTGCCGATAGCTATATGTGGAATTTTGCCAAAGAATGTTTGAATTGCTATCATGAGGCTTTTTTGGTTCTTTAATGTCATATGCTCTAAAGTCATACATCCTGATTGTTTGGATGCCTTGTAAAGAGCGATTGTGATTACTTTGTGCCAACTTAAAATGTATTTTTCACCCTCATTCTTTGACATTATGGTACATGTAATTGTTCATTTAGTTTATGAGATAAAAATGTTAGGACCTATTCATGGGCATTAGATGTACCCCTTTGAATAATTTATGAAGTTGATAAAAGGTTATGTGAAGAATCGATATCGGCTAGAAGGATGTATTGTTGAGAGTTACCTTGTGGAAGAGGCAGTTGAGTTTTACACGAAGTTCTTGTCAAATTCTAAAGCCCTTGGTATTCCTAATTCTCGATAAGTAGGCAAAATCAAAGGATAGGGTATTAGGGGCAAACAGTTTGGGCATATAAACCCTGACATGTTCTGTAAAGCACATCTATACGTATTACACAACAGTGATGATATTCATCCGTATATTAAAGAACATATACTTTCTTTACGGATTAAAAATCCATCAAAGACTGAGAAATGGATAATCAATAAACATAATATTTCCTTTATCGATTGGATAAGAGATCACATCATTCCATTCATCGGACATTCTCCAACTTCAATTTCTGAAACCCTACATTGGTTATATCAAAAACCTCGTTATAAAGTTTTTTCATAAACCAGTTTTGTGATTAATAGTTACACTTTTTATACAAAAGAACAAGATGAGAAGAGTACAATGCAAAACAGTGGGGTGACTTCAGTGGCTAAGGTAATACATGTTGCTAGTGCGAAAGACAATAATCTAACCTATGCAAATATGAATTATTATGGTGTGATTAAACATATATGGGGGTTAGATTACACTGTATTTAAAGTCCCTGTATTCAGCTGCAGATGGGTTGATAATAGCTATGGGGTTAGATATGAAGATAGATTCACATTAGTAGATCTCAATAGGGCAGGGCATAAACTTGACTCATTCATCTTAGCATCACAAGCGACACAAATATTCTTTGTCATTGATCTTGGTGATAACAGATGGTCCGTGGTACTATCTACGAAGAAAAAAAATGTCAATGAATGTGATGATGAAAATGATGCCAATTAGAATAAAGAGTGTGTCACAACTGTGCAATCAACTCAATTATTGAACGATGATAATAATAAAATTAATGAGGAGAAAATATATTTCAAGGATGATCATCATGAAGTAATATATGTATCAGATCTTGAATACAATCCAAATATAAGGGGAAAAAAAAGGAAAAGAAGGCAATGAGGGTAATAATATAGTAACATATGATATGTGTGTTGGTTCTTTTAAATTTATTTTTCAACCTTCCTCATTGGATATTTATTGTATCAATAATTTAGTGGTACATTATGGTCAATACATAACATTCTAACATAATTTATTTATTGATTTTTTGTACTGATATGGTAAACAAAATAATTGATAGGGACAGTAGTGATGAAGAAGGGAAAAGAGGTCCTACTATTATGAGAATCATCATGGATATGCGAAATAAAGGAGAACTAGTAGAATTGGGATGGAATACTTATAATCTTACCATTGGTCCTTACGCCGACATGTTCTTGAAGTATATTTCACTTGTCACCCGTAACCATATTCCTATCTCTTATAATAATTGGAAGCAGGTTTTGAAGGGTCACAAGGAGCATATTTGGCAGGAAATCATGGTAAATATGCTATTTTATTTAATTATTTTTGTATGTTAAATGTTATTAATTTTAATACATTAACATCGGTATACCTCTATATATCTTATTTTGTAGAGAGTCTTCAATGTTCTGGAGACTAGGATGAAATGGCTTTTTAGACATAGTGGGGAGCGTTGAAGAACATTTAGATCATACTTAGCTCATAGAAAAATGTATAGAAAGAGGGATGGTTCTCTACTGTAGAAGATACCCAAACGATATAGTTTCATTGATCACGAAAGTTGGAACCAATTTATTGCATATTGTCTTTTAGAGGATTTTAAGGTATTTGTTAGATAACAATTAAAATTTTTGATTAAAAATATTATGCTTAATATTTAAATAACTATGTGACTATATTTTGGCTTGTAATATAGGAAAAGTGCCAAAAATAAAGAGATTGCTAAGAAGAATAAATATGGCTTGCAAAGGCTATGCAGGCCTTAAAAAGGAATTGGTATGCGATTTTGATTTATCTATTTACATGTAAAAGTTAAATTTTATAATAATATTCTTAATTAAGATTAATTTTTGATTTATAGGTCCTAGCCCAAGACTTGGATCCGTATAGATCGTCCATCAATATTGGTACATTATGGAAGAAGGTTAGAGTAACAAAAGATAGATATATTAATGAAGATGTAGATGTTGCCACTAAAAAAACTGTAAGTTTATAGATATCTAGAACCCTACTTAGTTTTCTTTTAGAAAAATTTATATTATGCTTATTCCTATAAGCTAAATTTATATATATAGTATACATTACATGACAAACTTGAAACGTCAAATGCTGTGTAGGGGGTGGACAAATATAACACTATGTCCCAGGCTACAAGAATTGTAGAACACCTTGGAAGACATAGGTGTTTTGGATTAGGTGTTACGAGAACAAGCATGTGTGGTCAATCTCTTGTTTCTCGTAGCACTAATGAGCAAGTGGCCATCCTCACCTAGAAATTGAACATGGCATTTGAATGGATGACAACAATGAAGCAAGAGTTGTCATTTATTAAATCTCAAGGGTATAAGCCATCTGATTCAGTCGGCCATGATCAGCTTCACATACCCAATGTAAATAACGTTAGAGATAGTTGTGAAGCTGATGCACGTCTTTTTTCTCTTAATAAATAATTATTAATGTTTAGTGTAATAAATAATTAAGAATGTTTAATATTTTATTTTAGGATTTACATAAATGTGACTCGTTAGCGAATGACCTTTTAACACTTTTGGCGAAAGAAAGGGTACCCATCAGTCATAGTACCCAAAAATAAATAGTCCACTGGTATAACAAAGCCCTAAATACAAGGGTAGTGAGTATTGACCCTCTAATCGATGGTAGTGCGCCCTGCCTTGTTATAAAGACGACAATTAGGCAGCCATAGTGCTAGAAACTCATGGAAGCTTCGTGCATTGGCATGCGGATCAGATATGTCTCACTACTAAAGAGGTAATGACATTCAACATCATTATTAGACCTTATTTATTACTTACATTGTTTATACCTTTTTCATATATATATGCTCATTACATATTTCATTTATTATTATCAATTAAGAAATCAAAAAGAAAACTGCTCCTACTAGTAAAACCAAGAGAGGTACTAGTAGAACGAGCAACATAAAAGAAGGCGCTGCTAAAGGAAAGAGAGCTAAATCTAAAAAATTAGTTTCCCCACAAAATATTCCTTCTTTAGAGAAGATCCAACCTCCACCAACACTAGCTTTATTATATTTATATGCCCAAAACTACCTCAGGGACAATTATATTTCATTGATTGTTGTCCTACGTATGTTGGAAGGGATGATGCTACTTACATGGTATTAACGGTTGACATAAGCGACATTTAAAATCAGGAATGGATGTTAACCACGAGTGTTACCGTCTATGTCACATAAGTATTATTTCATATTTCAGCTTTTAGTACTTCTTGTACTATTGGAATTTTTATGACCTCTTATATGAGTTATTAGTTATTAACAAATATGCATTGTTATTATCGTCCATAGGTTGGTAGTTAGTTGTGCTGCGATAGAGGAAATGCTATCCTCTATTGTGTTTGTATGCCTATACCATATAGCTGACGGTACTATAATAAGAGAGGATAGGCACATAAACTATTTAGCGGATCGCATTTTATTGAGGGACGCAAAAAGCTTTATCTCATTCATCACCTTGCAAATGAACATTAGGTTTTGTACGCCGTCCAACCTGATCTTAATAAAGTCTATGTGTTTGATTCCCTTTGAACCTATGATGTAGCTTTTAGCATTGCTCGTCGTGGAGGGGAGGAATTCATCGACATGTTAGTATACTTTTTTACTTCTTACTTTATTACCTTATTTATGTATATATTCTACTTTAATTATTTGAGGTATATATACTTACAATATTATATATCCAAATATATTTAATAGGGCACTATAGACGGCGTATTAGAAGAGAGATGGCAATGGTGTCCCAGACCCAAAGAGTCTTCAATATGAGCCTATAATAGTAAGTAGAAAAACAACTATTTTGTATTTTATTTTAATTCAAATAAATATCTAATAATTAGAGAGCTAACTAAATTCATTTGATAGTGTCCACAACAGCAAAATGGCGATGATTAAGGATACTATGTATTTAGAGAAATGGATTTGATAGTCTAAAATAGATCAGTCAACATAGATCAAAGCCATGTATGTTTACTTTTTCATATTTTTCTATTAATGATCATGAAATATATATTTGCTACTTGACTTAAGTGCTAACTGTATATTAATCGAAACTTGGGCGTTGTAGTTTTTCACTAATGACTATGCACAAGACTAGAAATATAATGTTGATGAAATTGATAAAGTTAGAGACCAATGGGATAGTTAGAGCTTGATTGAAAATATGGAGTATCATTTGGGAGGAAGACGTGCATGTATATATGAATTGATGTTGTTTTACATTGCAGATTTAATAATTTTTTGAATATACAACTGTGGATGTGGGTTGTAACAAAATAGAGAAAAATATATAAAAAAACATATAGTTTTAATAATAGGTTTGAATAAGAACCATTATTAAAACATAAGTCTAAATAACGGTTTTGATTAATAACTGTTATTAAAAGTTTGTATTTAATCTCAAATTTATGCTCATTTAATACATATTAGGGTTTAATAAATGTATAATTAACGAGTGAGACCCTAATTGGATCACATTTTAACAACGATTTTTGTAATAGCCGTTATTAAAACTATATATTTAATCTCAAATTTATGCTCATTTCATACGTATTAGGGTTTAATAAATGCATAATCAATGAGTGAAACCCTAATTGGATCATATTTTAACAACGGTTTTTGTAATAAGCATTATTAAAACTTTCTTTTTCACAATTGTTTTGACTAAAAACCATTATTGAAACCTAGTTTTTAACAACGGTTTTACGTGAAAACAATTATTAAAACCTGATTTTTAACAACGATTTTGATTTGAAAACCATTATTAAATATGAAGTTTACGCACTTATTTGCGGTTTTTTGTATATTTTTAATGACGGTTATGAACCCTTATTAAAGATTTAATAACAGGCGATTCAGTGACGGTTCAAAACCTTTATTAAAACTATAAAATAATCGTTATTAAAACCTCTTTCCGACGTAATGACCCATATCCGATGGGAATTTTTTCATCATCCATATTCCTTTAACTATCCGACGGATAAAATTCATCGTCTTTTGGATAAAATCTGCCTCATTTATATCCATAGATCCAACCTGACCCGAAATAATATGAATCCGACCAGGCTCGAATCCAAACTATTTCAACACAAACCCGACCCAGCCCAGTAAATTAACCAGGTATAATCTGGATCCGCAACGACCCAAGCCCAAACCTAACCCGTCATGAATAATAAGGCAATTCGAAATGATCCGAACTCAAAATTACTCAATTCTATCCACAATCAACCCACAAAAGAAAAGTATCCGCAAATAATTCAAGCCGAGAATAACCCAATCCACTATAATCTAATCCGAACCTGATCCGTATGACCCGATAGCCTCCTATAACGGTAATAGTTAGGGGTTATGAGCGATGGAAATCATGTTTTAATAATAACCAAGTACGGAGTAATTATCTAATGTTGCTTCCCTATGTTTCGTGCCGTCTTATAGTTGTTTACGTTCGTCACTTCTGCTTGCTTTCATTGAGGTTTTCTTGTTCAATTTTAATGGTCAGAAGGGATTAACAATTAAACAATGAAAGCAGCAGCCGCCATTTTGGAAGATAACAAATCTAGCAACCAAAATGAAGTCTATAAACGATCCACTTTACCTCAAAAGAAACTCGTATCCATCCATACTGGAACATAGTAGTAACACAAACCCCGAGCTAAACAAGTTAACGTGTACACCGCCAATGGCTACACAAAAGCAGGCACACAATAATCACACTCTCCTCTGCTCCCTCCTCATCTTCCTCTTCATAACATCATCCCCACAACCGACCGAAGCCGTGACCATAGCAGTGACAAATCATGCACCAAACACCCCAGGTGGTATCCGTTTCAACAACGAAATCGGTGCCGATTACGCACTCAAGGTAATGTCAGACTCAACACTCTTTATATGGAGGATCTTCCAACAAAACAACGACGCATCCCGTAAAAACGTTGATAATATACTCCTGATTATCGAGTCAATGCCAGGCGTTGCGTACGCTTCTAACGACGAAATCCATTTCAGCGCAGAATACATCCAAAGCTACTCCGGAAACTTGAAAAATGAATTTACGGGAGTCATGTACCATGAGATGACACATGTCTGGCAGTGGAATGGGAATGGAAAGGCACCTGGTGGTTTGATCGAAGGGATTGCTGATTATGTGAGGCTGAAGGCTGGGTATGCGCCCGGTCATTGGGTTAAGCCTGGAGGAGGTGATAGGTGGGATCAGGGTTATGATGTTACGGCAAGGTTTTTGGATTATTGTAATGGTTTGAAGAATGGGTTTGTGGCTCTGTTGAATGAAAAGATGAGGACAGGGTATAATCGTAATTACTTCAATGAATTGTTGGGGAAGAGTGTTGATCAGCTCTGGACGGATTACAAGGCTAAGTATAATTAATAAATTATGATATGGTAAATATACCGGTTGTCGATCAGCAGCAAAGTTGTAGCTACGTACTCTTGTAATATACGGTGTGAAAGTGATAATTGATTTTATGTTAAGAGTTTCTTTATATATACACAAGAAAAATGGTGAATAAATTGATTGAGTTAATAATATATGCTTTATATCTTATACGTATGGTGTAAACTGCCGCACGTTTTGAGTGAATATTTCGCTTTTTAATTACCCTACAATTATGAACCAAAAAACCTTTTAATTACCCTACAATTATGGACCAAAAATACACGTTGAAGAGAATTTTGATGCATAAATTTCGTGCTAAAAAGATTTTAAACACTTGTTCGATAGACAATCGGTGCATGGTAAACCAATAGCAAGTTGTATATGATTTGATTTTATCTTATATACAACTATACCTAAGATATGTATTATATAAATTTGTTTATGAGAATAAATATCTAATAAGAAGAAAGCACATCATATATAATTTTTTTATAATCTATTTTATAAAAATATGTGTTATTATTTTAAGAGAATCCACGTACTTAAATAGTATATTCTTGCTATATTATATATATATATATATAGTAAGTTTTGTTTTATATTATGTTAAGATATATATTTATATTTTTTGAGTCTTGTATTTATAATTCAAAAGAAGTGCATTTTCTCAGAAGATATGAATATATTTATAAAAATGTGTATTTTTATGCATTATTTATTTTTAATGAGTGTATACTAGAAAGTAACTAGTGTTGCACCCTTATGATGCACAGATTTTATTTTTTCTAAATTTTATAAATTAAATTCAATGTAAAATTGCATATAATAATAATAATAATAAGTATAATGTGAATGATAATTTAAGAAATTAATTTAAACAATATTATTATTACTGAATGTATAATACCAAATATTATACAATTAAATCAAGATGTTAAATTATTTCCTAAAAATATGTACTCTATTCATATAAAAAAATTTCTATCAATTTACAAATTTTTTAAGGATATAATAAAAGTGGTTTTATCATTACATTTACACCATTCATTAAAAAATAACAAAGCTCTTAATGCATGGATAGTGGAAGAAAAAAAGTGAGCGTGAAAATAAAAAGTAGGTTTCAACTTTTATAAAATAATTTCTTTTTTATACAAAAATTTAGTGAAAGAATAATTTTTTTTGTATTGAGTGAGTAATATTTAATTGGTCATTATTATTTGGTTGATAATGAATATTTATTAAATAGAGTAAAATCAGAAAAATGAATTATATGTAAATAATAACTACAAATAAATTAAAGATAATTAATTAATAACTAATGGTCATATATAATTATTCAAAATCACTGTCAAAAAATTGAGGTTTGGACTTTAATAAGTACTTAGTTTGGATTATAATGAGTAAGTGCATTAGTTAAAAAATTAAGAGGAAAATTTGGAATGTTAATCCATTTTACACGTGGGGAGTACAATCTCTTTTGTTATTATTAATAAAAAATAGAGTGCATAGTATTATTATTTTCCTTTTTTTTGAAAATAGAAGTATAGGATAGTAAATGTATTTGTCCAATTATCTTATCCTTCCCCTATTTAATGAGGTATAATATTACTACTTGAATATATTCTATAAAAATTGAATTGTATTTATTACCTATAACTAGCATGCATAGAATATAGCTTTATGGGCAATAGATAATTTTACTATATTGATATTGGTGAAAAAATTAATATAGATTCATAAATTTATAGATGTTAGTTTAGGTGGGGAAATCTATTTGCTGCTATGATTGTGTTATTATATATTATATAGCTATGTAAGACAAAATAATATACAAACAAGATGGCACCATGTATTTCTTACTAGGTGTATATAGTTGTAGGATGTAGTTTACCCTTGATAGAATCTTAATGAGCGATCTAAGTCTAACTTAGGGTGTGCTTGGGATGAGGGTAAAGGACCCGTAAAAAAAATACATGGGGAATTATATCCCTTCTCTTTTATGTTTAGTGTAGGAACTTTTTATACTGGGGTAAAAATATTCTATTAGCTACAATAAATAATCTCCTATTTGGACCCTACGTAATAAAGCCTAAAAATTAAACCCTGCCTCATTTACCCGTTCTCCACATCCCACTCCCACTCTCGTCTCTCTCCTTATCCCACGCTCCTCAACACCACCTCTCGACGTCTACCTCTCCTTACCCATCTCTCCTCACTGCCTACCTATCCTCGTTCATCTCTTCTAAACACCTGCCTCTTTAGTGCCTCCTTCAACACGACTCATTTTTTATTCTATCATCGCAAACAATAATGTGTCACCTACTTGTGGCCTTTTTTGCGCTCCATCTATTTTTCACTAATAATGTACTCATTTCTTTTCCATGCCTATTACTATGCATATTGGAGCTTTAATTTTTTCTAAAATTAATGTGTAAATTATTTGTGTGTGTGAATCATGTCATTCATTTTTACTTTCAGCTGCGAGTCATTCTTGGATGCCTTAGATATCATCATATTTGCTACTCAATATTCCAGTTTCTTCATCCTAATGCTCCTTCTTTCATCCCCATTCTCTCTCTTTGCTAGCTAGTATTAGATGGAGTCAATTTTGGGTAAAGTGAAATGATTGAATAGCATTATAATAAGATGATTGATTTTCTAAATGTGCGGATGTTAATGATTCAATAGCAAAACCACTACTTTCTAATCTCTTATATCAATGGGTATTGATTAAATAACACATATGATATGTAAATTGAAAAATGACGTGCTCCTAATTTTTGAACTTGTAAATCCACTAAAATTTAATCTTATCCTTCTCATCCTTATATTCGAACCAAGTCAAACAATATTGCAAACAACCAACAAAAAATTGCCAAGGCTACTGCCAACAGCAAATCAATCGAGAAGAATACATTACTGCTAGATTTAAGTATAATGTAAGATTCCCTTTTCAAAATATGTTAGTTGCTGATCACTAAGGCAGACATCCTGATCACTCATTTTGAGTATATGTTACATGATACCTATTTTATGATCAGAATATGCTTAGTGATAGAAAGATATATTGATAGAGTAGAACATAAATTAATAAATTGTGGTTATGTTCATTGTAGTAGTATATATGATGTGTACACTCAACTTCTACATCAGAGAATATATATTAATTTTCTAACAAATAAAATTTAGGTAACTATGGTTACGAATCTATTGAATCTTGTTTTATGTTATACCATCTACACAACTATTACTCATTCAGTCCTGTTTTTTTTTATACCATCTACACGACTATTGCTCTCAAATATGGAATGGATATAGTAATCCCTGATTAGCTTTTGGTCACTAGAACATTCATTTTGTGTGGTGGTATTTTGGTTGCCTATAAGTAAGTTTCATTATTTTATCATTATTCTTTTCACCTCTAATGCTACTGGATTTTCCCTTGTATGCAATTATGCATACTTGTAGCATCTTGACATAGTTGTGGCCATATGATTTTAGTAGCTTAGTCAGCCAGTGCCCCCATTTTGAAATTTATTGAAATGCCCCGAAAATTCCTAATTTTATAAATTATATTTAAATGAGGTTTTATTAGAAATTTATTTAAATAAATTATTTTTATTAAAATAAAAGGATATTTAATTAGAGAAATTAAGAAGAAATTTATAAGTATTTTTATTAGAAAAGGATTTGGGTATTTTAGCTAATTAAGCATTTTATTTTGAAAATTAATTAAATAAATTATTTTATTTAAAATAAGAAGGAGAAACTATTTTCAAATTAATATTAATTTTATAAATAATTTAATTATAGAAAATTAGGGTGTTTTGCTAATTAAAAAGGAATTTGTGGAAAATCTTTTAAAAATCCTAATTTAGCCTAAAAAGGGATTTTAAATATTATTTTATTTAAATATTAATATTTTTAATTATCCCAAATATTCTAATTAATTTAATTATCCCAAATAATTATTTTTCCTTTTTTCCCTTTTCCTTTTTCCTTCTTTTCTTCTTTTTTTTCTTCTTCTTCTTTTCTTTTTCTTTTTCTCCTCTCCGAACTGGGCCAGCCCAGCGGCCCAGTTCCTCTTTTTCTCCCTCCTTCGGCCCAGCCCGCGCGGCTGTTTCTTCTGCCGACGCAACGCCGAGTTTTGTTTCGTTTGTCACCGAAACTCACCGTTTCATTTAATCCGTTACCCCTCGCGCGGTCGCCCTTCGCCCGTTCCCCTCTACGCCGCGTTTTGAGTCCACTTCCACTGAAACCCGTCGTTTCATTTAATACCCCTCCCCATCGCGCCGACCGGTCCGGTCTGCCCTTTTTCTTTCTTTTCTTTCCCCGCGAACCGCCCGGCCCAGCGTCGTCTTCTTCCTCCAGCCTTCGCTCCAGCCCGACGCCGACGACCTGCCTGCATCTCCGCCGCCCGTCCGAAAAACCCGCCGCCGTTTTCGCCGTTTTGACAGTCCATTCTCCCCCATTTCTCTTCCCCTCGTTTCGGCAGCCGCATAAACCCTAACAACTCTCCCTTTCCTCGCGCGTTTTCTTCTCTCCTCCCTGCGAACCCTCTCCCCTAAAATTTGCTACCACCGGCCACCCTCGCCACCGAAAACCCTAACCCTACGTTCCTTACCCCGTAGCCGACCCAAATAACCCTACCCTACCTTATTTTCCCTATAAATACCCTCGTAAGCAGCTCTGTATCGAGCTCTTGAATCCCCCAACCCAGAATCCGACCTTGCCACCGCCTCTCCTTTAGACGTCTCGTCCTCCGCCTCCGGCCAACTTCGTCGCCTGTTCTTGCCACCCGTGTCTTCCTTGCACCACTCTCTAGCTAACCAAACCATTCTTCACCCTCGATTCTTCCTGCATAGAATTTTCCAGCTGTGTGAAGTCCTCTTCCCGATCAACCCTGTTTTCTGCCCCGCCACCCTTCGCGCCGCCCTTAGCCACCTCCTCCGCCGCTAAAGCCGCTTATTTCTCCTCCCATTCGGTGTTGCAGACCCTGCTCTATCTCCCCATGCCTTTATCTTCCTTTTTCTCCCTCTCCTCCTCTCTCTTCCTAATTCTCCTCCACTCGGCCACCGCCGCCGCCGCCGTGCGCCGCCACCTCTGGCTGCGCCACCACCTCTATTCTGTCCCTCTTCTTCTGGGGAACTCAAAACACCCAAGCTCCCATTTTAATTCTTCCTATCTTGTTCCCAGCATGCAACTTTCCCTTCTTTCCTCTCTTTTTCCGGCCACCGCCACCACCGCCGTGCTCCGCTGCCGGTGCCGCCAGTTCCCACCAGTATAAGGTTGAACCCAAGACCCTATGAACCCTTCTTCCTATTTTTATAATCCTTAATTTAATTTATTTCAATTATTTGAAATAGATTAGTATTACTTTTATTATTATTTCTATTATTGTGTTATTAATATTATTATTGGTATTAATGTTTTGATTATTAGTTCTGCAGGTTCTGAAGCTCTAATATATTTTAATTCGATCTTGTCATTACTATAAGTATTATTATTATTGTCATTATCCTAATTAATGATATTAAGGTGTTATTATAATTATTGTTATTATTAGTATTTTTATTATTTCGAATTACCATTATTATTATTCTGTAATTAATATTACAAATAATTTACCATTAGTTTTGTTATTATTATTACACTTATTATATTGTTGTTACATTATTTTAGTACCTTAGCTATTATTATATTAGTGTCATTATTATTATTAGGGTAAAGTCTTTAACCCCATATTATCAGATTTTATAATATTTCTATTAATATCTTTAGTAAAGTTATACTTTTGTTAATGTTATTGTTATCAGTATGTTATTATTTGGTCAAATCCCTCAAGTGGAATAGGAGCGTGCTCCAAGACCGGTGTCGTTTTAGGTAAGGAGTGCTAAGGCCTTTTATGTGTTTATGTGGTTTTATGTGTTTCGCATGCTATGTATCTAATGTTTATTATTATTAAATATTTTTATATGTGGTATGAAGTGAATTTGAAGTATGTTTTGTATGGCATTTGTATTATTTTTGTATGATGATATGTGATGTGACCCCGTAAGACATGCATGAGAGAATGTTGATGTGGTTTGTGTGGGAGAATGGATGAAAAAGGAGGATAGGGAAAGAAGTTCACTAAGGGAAGTGAGTTGACATAATATTATGGTTTATAAGGAATAATCCAATTTATGTGGTTTTATGTGGAAGAATATAATTTAGGGTTTTATGCGGAGAATTTAATTTATGATTGATTTGGGAGAATTAAATTATGATTTGTCTGGGAGACTTTAGTTATGATGTTATTTGGGAGAATGTATTTTATAATATTATATGGGAGAATTTAAGTTATGATTTGATTGGGAGAGTTAATTTATAATTTGTTTGGGACAATTTAGTTATGATGTTATTTGGGAGTGTGTAATTTATAATATTATGTGGGAGAATTTAGTTTATGATGTTATTTGGGAGAATTTAGTTATGATGTTATTTGAGAGAGTGTAATTTATAATATTATATGGGAGAATTTAAGTTATGATTTGATTGGGAGGGTTAATTTATAATATGTTTGGGAGAATTTAGTTTATGATACTATTTGGGAAATTTTAGCTTATGATATCATATGGGAGAATTTAATTTATGATTTGATTGGGAGAATTAATTTATAAGTTGTTTGGGAGAATCTAATCAATTGTGAGTTAAGATGAATCTTTATGGTTTGGGATATTCTAATTTGTGATTTTATGTGGAAGAATCTCTATGGTTTGAATTTAGGATTTAGTATGGATGAATATTAGGATTTACATGGCGGCATTGATGGTTGAATGACGGAATCTAGGGTTGCATGGTGTTGGACTTTGCATGGCGGTTTTAGGGTTTGCATGGTATTATTAATGGTTGTAATGTGATATTAATGGTTGTATGGTGGTATTAGGGTTTGCATGGTGGAGTTAGGGTTTTGCATGGGAGGTGTAACGTTTGCATGAGAGTGGAATTTATGTGTGGAAAGTTGATTTGGGATGTGAGGAAGGTAATATAAGTGTTGTTTGGGTGTTTGAACACTTTGGGTGAAAAATAGTACGTAGGACATATAAGGGTATAGAGGAGACTGAATTATGATTTGTTGTGGTTAATTGAGGTATATGGTGGCTGATTAGGGTTTTTGGTGTTATCATGTGTATATGGTGATTAAAGTGTAATTGTGATGTGTGGTGATTTATGCATGTTTTGTGAAAGCCTTTGAATAAGATACTTAATACATTAATCACGTAAAGTGAAAGATGTTGAGCCGGGCCCAGACCGATCCACCGGCATAATAGTGGCCAGGTACTGCGGTAACCTGGAGATCGATCCACCGGCTTAATAGTGGCAGGGAATATTTCCCTCGCGACCGATCCACCGGCAATAATAGTGGGGGATCCCGAGCTCAACGAACCAAACTATACATGTTAATAATAAGTGGGAAGACATTATCTACTTACAGTGGAACACCGTGCGAGAAGGGGCCAGACCGATCCACCGGCTATAATAGTGGCAGGGTATGTTACCCTCGCGACCGATCCACCGGCTAAAATAGTGGCAGGGTATGTTACCCTTGCGACCGATCCACCGGCTAAAATAGTGGGGTTCCCGTACTCGTATGGACTTGATAAAAAGTATGGTGTGAAATGAATTCTGATAAGAGATTAATGAAATGATTAATCCAGTCTACTATTGGGCCTTTTTACTTTTACCTGGTTGATCATATGCATTTATGATTGTGTTCTTCTATTTTTCTGCATGGCTTATGTTTTTATGTGTTGGCCTTAGCGATCAAGTCTCCTTACTCAGTACTGGACCCGTACTGATACTACCTTGATTGATGGGTCCTGTGATGATCCACCAATGGTGGGGAGCAGACCTCTTGTGCAGGTTTAAGATCAGAGACTATTTGGGGTTGCAGGCTGACTTGAGTGAGTAGGCAATCCGGAATTTGACCCATCGGGTTTCATGAAGTTTCAAGTGTTAACGTTTATGCGTACTCTGATTTTATTGTATGATCTTTTGAATTCTTTTATGAGTTGTTCATTGGAATTTAATGTAAATATTTTCTTTAGCCTTAGCACTTGGTATTGGAACGGTCGGAGAGAACCGGTCTGGTACTAAGTGTGGCGGTAACATTCTCAGAATTCACAGGTTTTAAGTTAATTGCTTCCGTTTTAAAAAAAAAAAATTAGTGAATTTTGGGGTGTTACATTTATGGAAATACTTTCCTTTACTATGTTTCATTTTTTTTTTCTAGATTTATGGGATTTAGTTGATGTTGGTATATCTTCAGGCAGTTTGGGTTTCTCATTTATGATGCTCTTTTATTAGATTTCTCCTTTTTATTTCAATTTTTGTTGTACTATATACATGAAATAATTAGATTTTTGGGATTCTATTCAACATTGTATATCATAGTAAGTCAATTTGAGTTTACTATTTCTGGTACAAGTAGAAAAAATTTGGCATTATTTCACCCTCCTACATTTATGTATCATGTATCTTGCAATTTGTCGACAATGGTAAACCCCCCCCTCCATTTGATTTAGTATAAAATCTAGTGATCCGTAAACATGTTGTATTATTCATTTCTTAAACTAAATTTATTAGAGTTTCCCAACCTATATCACCATCTCTTTCAAATTAGTTCTTCAAATACTAGGGCATGTTTAGTTCAACACGAGATAAGACATTTCCTAGTTCCAATTGAGATTACTGATTTTAGTATATTCATTAGCTAGCCATAACTCATTTTAGTATTATCATTAATTAACCATGGCTACTTTATCTTTGTTGTGGTGCGTTTTATTTTATTTTCCTTTTTTATTTATTGACAGTTCAGTTGGTGTATGAATGATGCTAATAGTTACTGTAACTTAGATCATTCCTTACATTGTGGTGACTTTTCTAGTAAACCAAATACTATATTTATGTAATAGTTTGGGGGGTTGTGATGCTAATTTTTATTAGGTCAATAGCATTATAAATAAGATTCTAGTATAATAATAATAATAATAATAATAATAAACTAGAATGACTTTACAAGTCTGCATAATGAAACTTAGAAAGGTGAACATGATATTTATGGTATATATGTACACAAAAGTGAGATAGTGAATGAAGGGGACCCCTAAATATCTTACAGAGGCCCAATTTTGTAACTTTAACATTTTTAGAATGTTTCCTAGTTCCTATATGTTTACTGTTGCTACTTGTCTATATCATAACATGGGGCAGTTGCCAACCTTAATTTGTAAAAGCTAAAATTTTGAACATCTTTAGTGTTTCTTGTTATAGACTGACTTTTTATGTACTATAAATAATCCTTGGGATTATAGTTAAGTATTCACTATTTTCTTTTTGAAATTGCTATTAATTAAACCAATGCCTTGACTCTATCCATAATATCACTAATTTAAAAAGTTTTTTAATATAACCCTTGGCTAAAGGTATATTGTTCTTGGGCATTAGTCATATTCACTACTTATATATAGAGTAATAATATAAGAATAGGTAAGTTATAGGGAAAAATTAATAATTATAGTACGAAATTGATTAATAGAAGGAAGATAATAATAATATCAATAATAATAATAATAATAAAGTTATTTTATATTTTTTTTAGTAATAATGTCATGAGTTGATGTAATTATATGCGTCCATGGCTCATTTTCCATTGTCAAGGATGGAAAGGAAAACTATGGTGGCATTTTGGATTATTATATTGAGGAATTAATACATGATATCATTATTAAGTTATCTACTTGATGTACTAAATTCTATAAAAACCCAAGGAGACCATACATTTAAATAAAAGAACTCTTGAGCAAGGAATTAAGAATGTGGATGCATTCCTTAATTCTGATGTTAGTTGTATTGATCAACTTAGAATGGATAGGCATACATTCCATGTGTTGTGTGGGTTGCTTAGAAATGAAGGTGGTTTAAAAAAAGTCTAAAAATATGTCAATTGAGGAAAGGGTTACAATCTTTTTGAACATACGAACACATGATTAGAAGCATAGAATGATTTTTAAAATATTGAAAAGATCCACCAAAAACATAAGTAGAAACTTTCACCAAGTGCTTAAGGTTATGTTATGTTTGTATAAAATGTTGATGAAGACTCCATGACCAATGACATAAAATTCTACAAATAAAAGATGTAAATGGTTTAAGGTAGAGTTAGACCTTAATTTATTAATATATCTTAGAATATGTGACTAGGTTTTCATATTGCTAATCAGTTATAATTTTATTCTATCTTGAATCAAGAGAATTTCCTAGGAGCATTAGATGGAACATTAATCAAGGTTACAGTACCGGATACAAATCAAGATATTGAACTAGGAAGGGAGAGTTGGCAACTAATGTTCTAGCTTTATGTTCCATCGACATGCTATTTACTTATGTCTAACCATAGTGGGAAGGTTCTACCGTAGATGGTAAAATATTGAGGGACGCCATAAGTAGAAGGCGTCCATTAAGATTTTCACATAGTAAGGAAATTAAATTTAGCATTGTAAAATTTTTAGCCCTTAAAAAGGTAATTAATTTTTTTCTTATTGTACATAGAATATTATTATTTGGTTGATGCAAGGTACACTAATGGTGATGGATTCCTTTCTCCATATAGGGGTAAAATCTCTCATCTAAATAAGTAGAGGGAAGGGCATCAACCAAAATCCCAGTAGGAGTTTTTTAAAATGCAACACTCAGCTACTAGATATATTACTAAGATGTGCTTTTGAGTAATTAAATTACTTGAAATTGGGTAATTCTATAATATTCAAGTTTTTATGATGTTGGCACACAAGTAGACATTATAACTACATGTTATTTTTGTCATAATATCATTCATAGACACGTGAGGTGGGACCCGATGAAACAAGAGTTAGAGTTTGAAATAATGAGTGCTTTCTTGGAAAATATAAATGAAGAAGATAATCTAATTTGTGTTGTTGATACCTCAAATATGTAGATTACCTAGAGAGCTGGTATTACACATGAGATATTTAATAAGTGGTGACTTGAAAGGGGTATTGAGTAGGACATGAATGAGATGATGATTATTCTGTATTTTGTGGTGATTAGACATTTGCTTTGATGTAGTATTTTGAGAATCTTGACTTACTTAATTTATGTTGATCTTTTAGAGACTTTTGGATGGTTTTAATTAATGAGCTTAAGATGATTAGATATATTTCTAGATTTTAATAACTCATCAAAGTTTTATATCATGGTTATATGATTGATTTCTTGAATGTTTTTAATATCATGAACAATATATAATACTCCGAGTACCATGAGTTCAAGCTCAATAACTACTAAAAAATAGTCAGAGGAGGACTTGGTGACATGAGGAGGATGAGAAGATGATACAAGTGATGTGCCAAGATGGAAGGTAGAAGGCTAAGGTAAGACTTAAAGCTAGTTATCTACTTCATGTGGAGAAGGTTTTGATGAACCAATGTTTGATTCTATGTTCAATTTCATAACTAGTGATTTGAGATTAGGCTACTTAAATAAATGTTGCAATAAATTACTTGAAATTATGGAGAAAGGGAGTGGCTTTGGATGGAATGAGGAATAGAAGATGGTGATGGGTGATTGAAAACTATTTGATGAATGGCTAAGGTAATTTCTTATTTCCTTTGTGAATTTAATATTAATATATCGTTTCTTACTATTTCATTCAAATTTTGTTTCATTTTATTTCTCTCATATTTGGATATCAATATGTCTTTATTTTTATATTGTTTTATATGGTTAATATAAATGTTACTTTCACTTCTTATTATATTTATGTGGATGTATATTAAGCTTTTATGTTGATTGTTTTAGAGTCTTAAGGATGCAACAGGGTTATCCAAGAAGTCATTTCTTTGTTCGATGATCTTGAATATATTTTTGCTAAAGATACGTTTGTTGGTGCTAATGTTGTTATAGCTACCGATAGAGTTGAGTTTGATATGTCAAATGACTCTATCCTAGAAGCTATCCAACAAAATTCCATATGACACATGAAGATGGTGAAAATGATGAAGATGTATCAGCCTAAGCGCCTGACACTAGAGGCAAGAGGAAGAGATCAAGTGCAGTTATTGGTAGTTTAAACAAATATAGAGCTAACAAGGAAGTGGAATCACTGCATAACATCGTAAGAGAAGCTATAACACAAATATCTATAGAAAATAAGGAGCAGTTAAGGAGTTGGTGAGTATGATGGATAGAAGCTTGGGGTCTTACAAAGATAGGTTATATGAAGAATTATTTACTGTCCATGGCATATCTAGAATGGAAGTAATAAAATTGATGAAAATAATGACTCAAGAAGATGTGTGTAATTTTCATTGATTTAAGGATAAAGATGAAAAATATGATTATCTTAGGATGTTATTGGATGAATTTTAGGTTATGAAAATGCTTCTAGATGATGTTTTAGAGTTTTATTTTGTGTTAATAAGTACTTATTATATTTTAGCTATTGGATATTTAATTTGTTAATTTATTTTAAATGTTGTGTTTTGGATATTATTGTGAGACATCTTGATTAGTCTTTTTGATAGATTTTTTTAGTTATTATAATATGTTATTCTAATTTTTAGTAGTTAAGTTAAAATGTACTAGATTAAATTTTGATGTATGTATTAAATAACTATTAATATCTAATTAAAAAAATCATTTATTTTTTTATGCAATTGAAGTGAATCAATTAAATTAAATATATATTACAAAACATAATTAAAAAAATCATTAAAATAATTAATACAATAATAAAATATTATTCTAGTATAAGATATTTCTCTCAAACCAAATATAAAGAAAAGATTTTCTTGGATAATTTATCCTTATATATCAAACAAAGAAGATGGAAAAATTTTCCCCTTTAATCATTCTTGCCTTAACTATTCCCCTCTTAATCATTCTCCCTTAATCCATTTTCCTCATCCCAAGCATTCCCTTAGAGGTATAACCTAGCCAATCAAATAGGCAAAAGAGAGGATTAGCTTCTTTTTTTCTTTTTGTCTTTGTCTTTTCATTTATGGAAATTAAGGATTAGGGTTATAGAGAAGTTAATGTTATGAGTGTTTTCAAAAGAGAATTTTTTAATTTTATTATGTTCTTATCAACATGTACTTATATATTTTTTATTGTATATAGCTTATTAGAATTGATTAATCATCTTCTCCTATCAAAATTTAAAGTTAATAATAACTTTTATTATTATCACTAATATTAACATAATGTTCTATGTTCATTAAAATGGTAAACCAATGATAAATATAATCTATAAATAAAAAGACACGATTTATCCATATAAAATTGGCAAGCAAAAGAGACAACAACAAAGAAGAAAAAACTTTTTTGTGAATAGTGATTTCATATTCAAAATAATAGACTTTATCTACATTTTATTAGATTAAATATATAAATATTTTGTTTTTATTTTAAATTGATTCATGACTAATAAATTATACTAATTTTTTCGTATATCCTTTTAAATGTTCAAACAACTATAAACTTTTAACCAATATATATATATATATATATATATATAAAATAATGTGATCAGCTAGGTGATATAAATACAATTTGCCATTAGTTATTAATGGTTTGCTAATTGTAGGCCTTCATATATTTCAAAGTGTGAAATAAGAGTGGATTTATGAACTTATTAGAATGTCTAAAAACATGAAAATGGATCTCTATTTTTATTTATGTAAGAATTCATTTATTTACTATGTGAAAAAACTAAGCGAAATGAAGTGAGAAAATAGGATTACATTGTTTGGCCCCTTTGTCAATTTGGGAGTAGATTTGCTTGTTTTGAAATGTAAAGATAACTAGTTTTAGGACTACACAAATCACTTTTTAACAATATTAGATAGATAATGATTAATATAAAAATATTGATAAGAGTGTGTGTTTTGAGGATAAGAAGGTTTCAATAATGATTAATTTTAATAACATTATTAAAAGTAATGTTTTAATAACTAATTTTAAAATTAACCATCTTTAAAATTCAAACCACTTTAGCGGAAAAGATTTAATAACAATTTTATTTTCCACCATCATTACATTGCTCGTTCTTAAACTAATTCCTCACTACCATTCTTCTTCCTTGTCAACTTTTATCTCTCAATCGAACACAACCAGGAGTCGCGAGCAAGGTATGGGAGCACAAGGCTTAAACCTTTAGCTAAATTCTGCCAACACCTACCTTCCTTTACCACTCTTTCCTAGAGATGTCAATGGATTGGGTTTGGTCTGAGTTGGGTCCACCTAGACTTAAACCTGCTTATATGAAATAGACCTAAACCCAATTTGGACCTGTCAATTCTCAAAAGTTCAGATCGAGACCTATCTGGTCTAGCGGGTCAATAGATCCTAAATGAGTCCTAAATGAATTTGGCTATTTCTTTGAAAAAAAAAAGTAATGACCTATGTAAATTCAAATGCATTTACGTTTCTTAATAGATTTTTTTTTTATTAAAAAAAATCCTTTGAGTGAAAAAGTAAACATTTTAAAATAGTTAATTTAACTTTTTAAATGGTTTTTTAATACTTTTGGAATAAAATTTTATAGATATTATTTATAAAATAAATGCATAGAAATAAAATTGAAAAAATGAATAAGGATTTGAAATAAGAGTACAACAAATATGAAAAATATAATATTAGTATGTATTTATGTATTCATATATATATATATAAATATATATAAATACTAAATGTGTTTAACAGGTCGGGTTTGAGTCTACTTCTACTAGACTCAAATCTAGATCTATTTAATTATATATGTGCCCAAACCCGACTCATACCTGTCAAGACCAAAAATCATGGACGTAGAACTTTTAAAAATAAGGTGGGTCTAGAGAGTCTGAGTTGGATCTGTGACCCACTGATATTCCTACTCCTCCTTTTCACCTTTTATTTTTGATCAACACCATGGTAATAAATGTAACTCCCCCAAAGTTGATGAACTAAAATTTTCTTTAAAACAAGTTTTTAGAAGGTAAAACATAAAACTATAGGGTGTTACACTACATTTAACATAGAAGAGGTACTTCCTATACCTAATTTAGGCCGATTGCAAGGTAAAAGTAACCTCATACCTAAGGAATAGGCATAGAATTCACTTGATATCACATAAATATAGGATAATAAATAGAGAAAAGAGAATTTATATATAATAAAAATAAAAGAACATAAAAGTATATAGAGAAAGAGAGAGAGGGATATTCTAGATAAAAATACTCTAGATCATAAGAATGCTCATTGAATAAGTAGGGGATCATAAAATAGAACTTATTAGTATAATAATACTGAGTAAATTACTATATAGAGTTAAGCATGGAAATGTTGCATGGAGTGCATCGACAATATCATAAGAGAATATCGTATAAATATATTAAATCATAGTACATGCGATAATAAAATAAGATAAACATGTCATAACAAAATTACCAAGGCACATTCTTATCTTACCATTTTTCTCAATTGTTCATTAATTCAATAAGTGATTAAAATCATTCTAATTACATAATCGAGTTGAGTTCAAGGATCCTACTATTCTTGTATGGTGGAATGGATAGGTACAAAGTCCAGAATAGAATGTTCATAGAAACTATTATTGTCTGGCAGAATGGATAGGTACAACCCTAAGGAAAAATGCCTATAGCCACTATTCTATCTGATAGATTGGTAAAAAGTACAACCCTTAAGTATAATTCTAGGCCAGAATATTCTTACCCACTATTTTTGTCTGATGGAACAAACAACTACAACTCAATTCTAACTCACATGATCCTCCACTTTAAAAATAAATGTTTTAGTTAACCATCATAGCCAACATAATCCATATCAATAAAACTAAGGGGAGTGCATAAAGGAAACTATTGAACCAATAGTCTAAATTTTATTTCAGCATTCAAAAATAATTTCTACTATTTTAATTACAAGAGGGGATACAAGAGATGACCTAGAGACATATAAATTACAATGATTATACTAGCGCATGAAAGTTGCACAATACTCTCCTAACCATTAAACCTAAATATGTATAAAATATATTAGTCATATGGGTACACTAATGACATCACCATACCCTCCGATATAAGTCACCTAATTCTTAAGTATATATAACCCTTATAAGGCCTACAGGTCACATATAGAACAAAATAGGGCCTTATTGAGGCATAATAGTAAAACCAATCCAAAACCAGGATTTCTACCTCATCCCTAGGGTAGCTAATCCCAGAGGTTAAACTATTCACAATCTCAATATATTTCACTTTAAATACTATAATTTTATTTAGTGATCACAGATATCACATAATACATAAACTATTCCAATTTCCATACCTAACCAATTTTCCTTTAATTTTAATTATTCATGCCTCCCCTAAGGTCACTAAAGTTGAATTGAACACTAAATCTCCACTAAGGCTATCCTACATCCAATTATCAACACTTAGGTGCATTAAGTTATAAATAACCAAAATGTCATTTAAACTAATTAGTGTGGTATTATCCATTTTAAATGCTAACTTTATTTTAGTTAATAATTTCTCATAGAAATGCCAAAATGAAATAATTTAAATCATTTTGGCATTTTGGTAAATAATTAGATATAGTAAATGACTATTTTCCCCTTCTATATGATTAAGTACACAAAACCCTAACATACACATCTAACTCATCATAAATCACATGTTTTCATATAATACATATTAGGAATACATATTAAAATAATATAAATATAGTACAATTAAAGATAAATTTACCCCTATGGCATATAAATAAAAGTTATCATACAAAATTAAACCTAACCATGTTCAACCTATCGTGTTATACATATATATCATACATAATTAATATAAAACATTAGACCTATTATATTATGCTTGCATGTAGTTAATATTATAAACAATTTAACTTACTCAATTATTTATAATTTCTTGCTATCATACTTGGGAAAATAAATATATAAAAATAAGACATGCTTAGGATAAAAATTATAACTTCACACATTAGAACCCTAATATGCTATCATGAAACTCTAACATTTTAGTAAGGCATATAGGTTGCCTTAATTTCAAGAAAAATAGAAAATAACAAGCAAACTAACATCATTCCCTAGACTCCAGTAATCCTCTTTATTTACCTAAAACAAAACCCAACAAAATAAATATTAGAAACTAATTATTAATGACCAAGGGAATCACAACAATTAACCAAAAACCATCAAAGAAACCCTAGCAAAGGCTCTCTTCATTTTAGAACAATTGTGTGAAACCTCAAGCAATAAAGGGGACAAACATGAATCAATCTATTGCACAAGATTCCCAACATGAAAGACTCATGTTGCATGACCCTCATTATACAAGGTAGTAACATAGTAGAGGGAGTTCAACACGATAAAGTCACACGATAGGAATGGGGCAATGTGAGGGAATTGCACTACATATATAGGGTGAGTATGAGGTGGTAATGTAGTAGGGCGGTGGATGCATAAGGAGGGTTGTGGGTGTTGGGGATTTAGGCGGTAAAGTATGTGGAAAAATATACTAGGAAAAGGAAAATGAAGGGGATGAAAGGGTTGGTGTTGGGGCAATAGAGGAGGTGTTGGGTAGTGGTGGAAGATGGAAAAGGTGAGGTTGCACAAAGAAAACTTTGATGGTAGAGATGAGTTACATGAGTTCTACTCTCTAAATTTTTTAGTCGAGGAAGAGTACAAGGTGGTGGTGGTGGCATCCAAAAATTGGTACATCTAGGTGGCAGTGAAGTCCAAAGTTGAGGGGAGGTGCCATAGGGTAATGGTGGGAAAAAAGGAAAGGCAAAAGGGAGTTGTTGGAGAGATTGTGTGCATAAGAAAGGAGACATGAAGAAGATTGGTTTGCAAGGAAATAGGGAAGGCAGGGAGTTTTGTGTAAGGAATAGAGGAATAGGGCAGGGATGTGTGAGAAGGAAGAATGGTGGGGGTGGAGTATTAGTTTAGGATTTAGTTTGTTTAGATTTAGTTTGGTTAGGTTGGGAATTTTAGTTAATGGAACCAAACCAAAAAAAATAACCTATTAAGGGTGAAGGGTGAAACAAAAGGAAAAAGGAGGAAAATAATTAGGCCCTAAGCTAATATTTATGATTAAGTTTAAATAAAAGGATAAACACCAAAACATAAAGGTTTATAAAAATTTTAAGGTGTTATGACATGCCATCTTCATGTCGTTGACCATAGTAGGGCATCAAAGCAGCAACGTCATATAGCAACATCTTTAACTCTACAACGGATCAACAACAATTAATTACAAGTGCGACCAGACTGGTGATGGAAAAGATCAACAATAGGGTGTTGCATCAGTAACATCATATGGGTAGTTGCGACCCATCAACACCAACAACTTAGCCTCACCACCATACCACCTCTAAATATTCTAAAATTAACTTTAGGTTATTTTTAACATATCTGAAAGGTAATAACTCTAATATCCATTATTGATTGTTAGATAGATTGTATTTAGGTTGTTTGCTTTGATTTATGTGTTGATTTGTAACTCTTGGATTCAGTTCATGTACTGATTCCAATATCTAAAAGTTTTTTTTTTAATTTTTTTAATTTCTAGATTTGGAATTCAACTCATGTGTTAATTCATATATTGATTCCCAAATATGAAATGTTATTATCATGTTTGGATCTAAAATTCAATTCGTGTGCTGATTTATGTGTTGATTATGTATCACCCCAACCTCACTAGGGTCATAGGTAGTTCCTATAGAGCACTTTCAGAATTAATGATTATCTCCACAAATCAACAAGAGTTTTTTTTTAGTATACTTTATTGTTATCTACTCACACATATCCAAGATTTTACCCATCCTTAAATTAATCCAAATCAAAAACTTTTAATTATGGAGTTTGTTAATGATAGGTTTCCTATAACAAATATATACTTTATTGATATATGCAGTACTATTAATCTTTTTAAGCTTCCACTATCCAAAACTAATTTTAGGGTAGTACATACACCCCACTCGATAATGAAAGGTTCTCATTATGCCTTGCCTAGTGCACTTTCATTATAGTACATTTAAAGAATTATTCCACTAGGTAACTAACTGACTCATCCAAGTTCAGCTCGCAGTTGTGGTTTCACTCTAATACCATTTATAACATCTCAACCTCACTAAAGCTATATGTAATTACTCTAGAGTGTTTTAGAGGTTGATGACTAGCCTCATAAATCAATATTAGTTCATGTTAGTACTTTTTTTTGGAGAAAAAGAGAACTAATATGTTGTTATAAATTGCAAAGTCAAGGAAAATAGATTCCCAATGTATCATTACACAAATTTTGGCTAACCTCATTAGGGGGAGATCCAAAACTATGAAGGCTTAAGGGGAGATTAATTGCCATATGCAACAATCGATCCACACATTACTTGGCTTCATAGAAAACATGCACTAAATTGAAACATGCTTCCTCAAAAAAAAATATGTCTCAATATTCACGAACCAAGAAAAATTTTTGGTGAAGCACATCCAAAGTACCATTGATAATATCAATGGCAACCTTTAGATCTGATTTTAGGACAAAAACATGCAAACCTATAATTCTTAAGAGAAGTAAAACTTGATGGATCACCCAGATTTCTATAGATAAGGCATCGATTATGCGAATGATACATGAAAAGCCATGTACCCATCTCCTCATATGATTTCCTAGGATGCCACCCTCCCCTAGATGCCTCAAGCATAGGACCATAAAACCATTAATATTCAACTTGAATTGATTTGGCAATGGTGCCTCCAAACTAATTTGGTTGACATTCCTAATGTCCCCTTTAGTACCCAAAGAGAAATGTACCCAAGCAAGCTCCATTTCCTTCACACTAATGCAAATAAACTCATCGGCATTCTATGGTTGAGGTTTGGATTAAAAAACCCAAATGTATCTCCACATCCAAAGAGTTATGGTGAACGTAATGATCAAAGGGATCCTAAAGTGAACACATATATCATGTAGATTGGCACCAATCTAAGGTAAAATTTCAACTAGGAAGAAGTGCACTTAGGAACAACTAGGGATAAGATCTATCTAGATTGATTTGGAAAAGGACCATTCACGCAACAAGTGTTCTACATTCTCATCATATATCCAACACAAGGGACATAAAGTGTAATTTGTTATTTTCCTTTTAGCCCTTTGGTCATTAGTTGGGAGTAGATTCAGGGCTGCCTGCCACAAGAATGACCGATTAACTTAAGCAATGTGCATTTTCCAAATAGTCTTCCTTTTAAAATCTAACCTATTCATGCAACAACAATGTGGGACATATATACAGAGGTCGTAAAGTAGTGGCCCATCTTCGTGAGTCTCCAAAAGATTATATCTAGTTTAGATGTATGGCCAAGACTTTTAATCCCTACAATACTTAAGACAATGTAGGTAGGGATGAGATGAGAAAATAAAGAACACCTCAATTCTCCACTTTCATCAACATAATTGGTGATGTAGTGGTCTAAAATGGTAGGATTAATAGTAGCAGTAGCAAGGTTTAGTAGACGTGAGTTAACAACCCATGAATCTTGCCAAAACTTGCCAGTTTTCCTATTGCCAATACTTCATCCCACAACCTTTTAATCACATCTAGCCCTTTGGAGATAGCCTTATAAACCTATGAGGTCTAGTTCTTCCTTTCTGCACATAAAAGGCACTTGTTAGCAAAATACTTTACCCTCACTACCTCTACCCAAGGTGTATGGTCTTCTCTAATTAGCTTCCAATAATTCTTTCCCAAAAAGGAAAGATTTGAGTGTCTAGTCATACAAATTCCCAATCTCCCACAGCTCTTGGGCAAAAAATTCTTCTCCCAAGACACCCAAGAAGTCTTTTTGACCAACGTAGGGCCACCCTAGATGAACATACATACCATTTGATCAATCTCATCACACACTCCCACTAGCATCTACACAAATTGAGTTATATAAGTAGATAGAGCCATAATAACTGAGTTGGTTAAGGTAACTCGTCCCACAAAAGAAAGGCACTTAGCTTGCTAACTGGCACGCTTCAAACTAACCTTATCAAACACATAGAAAAAATGATTGTTTCTAAGATGCCCATGAACAACCTATGCTTCAAGATTAGTTCACAGTGCTTTCACAACTAGAATATGGCTAATATCATAAATTTTATAGAAGCACTGGTATTGGGAGAAAAGAACATGGATGATTCTTTCTATTTAATCATTTTCCCTGATTCTTGCCTAAACTCGTGCAAAAGAGAGGTAATTGAGGAAATCTAGTGCTCCGAAGCCTCTACGAAGAAAGTATAAGAAACAGTTGGCCTGTTCCTAAAAATTCTCACTGGTTTCCATTCACCACAATTCACTGACTTAAATATAATCTTGGAGAGTCTCTCAATACAAAAGACAAAGATATAGGGACTCAAAGGGTCACCTAGTTTAATTCCTTGAGAAGGAAGGAGTGTACCTTTCCAAGCATCCCAAAAATGACTTGTCGTAATAATGTAAATAATGAGATAGATTAGGACATATGGAAGCCCAATTTGGTTGAAGGTTTTTGTAATGAAAGCCCAATTGAGCCTATCGTAGGCCTTAGAGAGATAAATTTCAATTGCCATCAACCCATTAACCCCTATTTAACATTTGAAATAGAGCGTCAATTTAACAAACAAGATATTATCCAGTGTATTCCTCCATAGAAGAAAACTTGCTTGCATTAGAGAAATAAGATTCTCAACGATCGGTCGGGTGCTATTAAAAAGAACATTACCCTCTGTTTGATTTGAAGAAACTTTCTAGGAAAGGAAAAAAAGTTTAAATAAAAAATATTTTTCTATTTGGTGAAAAATTAGATATGAAAGAAAATAATGGAGAAAAGGAATGGAAAGTTGAATGAACTAATTTTTATCATAAAAATATGTGGAAAGTTTAGAAAAAATAGAAAACCATGGAAGTGCAGCATGGAGGAATAGTAAAAAAAAGGTCATTTCAAACATAAAATAGCAAGTAGCACAATTAACAGGTCATAGCATATATGGAGTAGTGGACAACAATTTCTCTTAACATTTTTTCATTCCTCTTCTTTTATATCAAGTTATTCTTTAATTTTTTACAAGTTTATTGTGACATAGTTGAAATGAAAAGGTATATGGCATATTTTATATATCTTTAGATATTTTTTACAAGTGTTTTATGTAATATTTTAGATTTTTTTCCTAAAATAATTCGCATTAATATTCTATTTATAGAGTTTTAGGAAGTTTAGAAACTTCATGGAATATTTTTTATACTATTTAATATTTTAATTTTTTTTTAAATATAAAAGGGTATGCAAATAATATTAGTAGTAGTAGTACTATTACTACTAAGTAGATATGCTAATAGGTCGGGTCTAGGTTATGTCCAGCAAGAACTAGACCCGAATCCATTTATATTATATAGACCCAAATCCGACCCAAATCCAATGAATATCAAAAGTTCAGACCTAGATCTAGACCTAATAGATCTAGCGGGTAAGCTGGTCCCAAATGGGTCTTGTTATTTTCGATATTTTTAAAATAATCTATGTAAATATAAATATATTTATGTTTTATATAACTTAATATGTATTTTTCGTTTAAAAAAATTCTTCGAGTAAAAAGATAAACATTCTAATATAGTTAATTTAAATTTTCAAATAGTGATTTAATGCTTTTAGAATAAAATATTTTACATAATTTTTATAAAATAAATATACACAAATGAAGTTTGAAAAATGAATAAGGATGTCAAACACAATTACGACAAAGATGACAAATATAATATTAGTATATATATTAAATGGGTCTGGGTTAAGTCTGGGTCTGAGATTATTAGACCTATATCTAGACCCATTTAAATATATATAAACCCAGACCTACCAATAATGAGGTGGATCTAGCGAGTTGAGGTTGGATCTAGCACCTATTGTCATCCCTACTACTTTAGGGTTGTTTATGTTATCCGATATCTACTTATCTGATCCAATATTCGAAGTAATCCGATCTGAAAAAGCAAAAATAAATCTAATTTTTTTCTTCAAATCAAATATCCTATCAGCTCAACAAAAAGTTAAACAAACTAGATATATGATTTGACAAATACAAATAATATCCCATCCAAAGAAAATATTTATATAATTTTTTATTTTATACATAATTATATATAAATAAATTTAGATGTATATATGTATAATTTTTACTTGATTTATTATTTGGGCCAAAATTTAGTTTATTTGAAATTATATTTTTAATATAATCTCTTCTTAGATCTTATAGAATCTAATTAAATCTTGTGATGTAATAACTTTAATTTTTGTTTTAACATCTGATATTTGTTGAGCAAGTTGGATATTTGCTGAGCGGATCAGATATTTGCTCAACATATCAGATAATATCAAATATATTTATGATTTGGTAATTTTTTTAATTTTTAAAATTTTATTATGATAATATCGATTATATTTGATATTGAACCGCGAAAAACCCTACTACTACTAACATCAATAATAGCACCACCACCAACAACAATGATGATGATTATAATACTCAACCTTTTAAAAATTTTCTTTCTAGGAAACGAAACAACAAAATCACTTTCTAATAGTTTATTTTCTTTACATTTTTTCCAACAACCAAACAAAAAAATTAATATTGATTTCTTTTATTTCCTTTCCTTTAATTTTAATTCCTTTTCATATCATTTTTCACAAACCAGATGGAACCTTAGTGATAATCTTGAGAGAAAAATGGATAAGACTAATTAGTCTAAAGTTAACCACCTTTCTAGGATTCTCCTTCTTAGGTATATGCTTGACAACTGTCTTATTTGTTTTAGGAGGTATCAAAATGGTACACAACATTTTTCACCCAATCAAAAACTTGATAGCTGACCACATCTCAGTTTTTGATAGAAAATAGGTTAGATATCATAAATTATGGGGTCTTTTAAAGGCCCCATTTCAAAAACAACCAACCGGACATCATCAAACTCTAGAGGGGTCATCAAGGCTTCTCGGGCTACATCAGAAATCAAAGGAAAATTGACCATTGAAAACTCATGCTACAGGGTATAGGAATGAGAAGTGAAGAGATTTATGAAATATCTTCCTACAAGTTGCAAGCACGTTTTATCCTCTTTAATATAACACTCATTATCATTGAGAATTCCCCTTTAGGTGTTCTAACCTTGGTGCATTAAGGTTGATAGATGAAAGAAATGAGTATTGCATTCCCCTATCACCATGAACTGGTCTTTATATCTTTGTTTCCAATAATTTTTCACTTATGTAAGCAATTATTCATATTCACTTCTTAGCTACAACTCAAGCTTACACAAATAGCCATTGGGACCTCGTTCCAAGAAAACTTGGATTCCATGCAACTGATTCTGCAGCCTTTATTTTATAAAGTAATGGCAACAAAAAACTTGCGTGACCATTCAGGAGTAGAATGCTAGAGATGAGATAAATTGTGCAACAAATTATGGTTTGGTTGCCAATTAGTTTTCAAGACATCATGAAAGTGTGGGTGATCCAACCAAGATGCCTCAAACTTATAGGATTTATCAATCATTTATCTTGCATTTGACTCTAGGTTCAGTAATATAAAAATGGAAAGATAATTTAAGGACCGATGAGCTAGATGGTGAACCACCATCTAAAGAAAAATAAGTCTCCGTTTAGGATTCATATACACCCTATCCAATCTCTACATAATACACCTATAAGTGTCCTATGAGTCTCACCAAGTAAAGTGGGGTCCAATAAAGCCTATGTCAGTCAATGAAATGTGTTATAACCTCTTAGAGCCTTTGCATTCTAGAACTACACATTCAGAAACCACCCAACTTTCCTTATAGAGAATCAACTTGATTAAAGTCTCTGACAATCATCAACGAAAGATTATAGGATAAGGTAGCATTCTCAAAGGTGGTTTGAAACTTATAGCTCAAAGTATAACCGATTCTAGGATATATTGTTGAGAAGATCCATGGCTCACCTTCATAGCCATGAACTAACACATTCATAACTCGAAGACCTCAAGAGAGTAAGTTAAACTTTACTTTATCATTTCTCTAAAGTAGCCATATACCTCCCTAAAAATATCACATCTTCCCACTCTTAAAGAGTGTGAAAATCCATGTGAAGGGATCACTCTCTAGTCCTTATCCCCACTCATTCTTAGTTCCAACAAAATAATAATTAAAGGTTTGTAACTTTGCACGAAATTGCCTAAATGATGAAGACACCCATTATTTGCTACACCCCTCATATTCCATACCAAAACGTGCATAGAGTAACACGTGAGAGAGTAGGAGCCTAAAGTATAGAATCACTAGATAGTAATACCCTTATATGGCCTAAACTTACCACCTAGGGTATCACCACATAAATTCTTTGTCTTCTCTCTATCATTTCCTTTAACCTATAAAGGAACGCCACCACTTGAGCCAATAAGAACCTCAAAATCTTATTCATGCTATTAGTATTAGCACATATGGATGCCTCTACCCCATTATAGCTTAACCCTTAGATGATGATGAAGATTGAGACACTAGAGACATATGCCTTACCCCATAGTCCTAGGAGCTACAAGTTTTAACACCACCAATTTTCATTATAAAAAAATTTCTCTTAAAATATTACTAAAGCTAAAAACACACCTAGGAAAATGGTTTTACCTCTATACTGAATACAGGATAGACATCTACCACCTATCCCATAATAAATATAAGGCTAGAACCAACTAATACATTTAAAACAATAGAGTGCGCAAATAAAAGATTACATAAACAAATTGAAAGATTGTTAAAATCGAAAGACCTTAACAGCCCCCAACCAAATCATACAAAATATATATAGATAATAGAATGGGGCAACATTAAAACAAGTTAGGGTATATCACCCAAATTAAAACTATGGTCCCTTACAAACCCTCTAAGATCTTCAGATATCCACCCTCTCAAGCCCTAACCCAACTGAGGTAGGCCCTCTATTAGTTATGCCCAAAGACCTGCACATGGTACTCTACTAATGGGAATGAGTAGGTGACTGAGCAAATGGGCATATCAATATGTTACGTAATGAGTAAGCCAAGTTGCTCCATCAATGTAGATACAAGTATGTAGATTCTATCGTATATGGATATATTATATAACATGATCAAGATAAAACTATATATATAAAGTTAAGAGTACATCAGAACATGCTATTATGCATAACTCAGATAATGAAGAATATATCATGCTTGGTTTCACATTATTATCATATAGGTTCTCACACATATTATAGTAGATAAAATCCAAGCAATTCCCCTAGCTCAATCCTTAGGTGTACCATTTCCTTATTCATATGTGACACATGTCAATCATCCAACCATTTTTTGATTCAATAACCCATTTTTCTTTTAGGCCATTTTCCAAATGTGCAACCCAACTTTTGTCCATTTTGGTCATTCATACCATTAAATCCATCCTTATCTAGTGATTAACCATTTACTTGGTCAACATTCATATTATATCAATGAGTTACATATCATCCATATTTTATTATCAATGAGAGATGGATTGTACACCACCCCATGGTATCACATACTATGGAAGCATATCCAAATAAGGGACATAAAGTCTAGGCCAAAGCCAATCACCAATCGGACATAGGTCTAGGCCAAAGCCAATCACTCGAATAGACATAAGTTTAGGCCAAAGTCAACCACCTAGGTAACCAAACCCTTTTAATATCAATTCCCCCTAGTATATCATCAATGCTTAGAGTAGATAAAGCACTGGAACCTCTCAAGATCCCATCCTAAGGCACTAAAAAAATACATAAAGGCAAACTAACCCGTGATGGCTAATCAAGGATTGGATACCTAGACCCATACTCAACTCTATTATCTTTTTCTTTATTTGATTAGTATATTATTCATAAGGATAAGTGATCATAGAAGCCTATGCAAAAGCAAGCAAGTCAATTTCCATGAGTATTCCATATCAATCCTTTTCTTTCCTACTTTTCCAACCATATGGGTTTCCATTTATCTTTGTACCATATTACTCATATCCATTTTATTATTTGTTCAAGCTCATGCTGAGTTTCATTACTCTTTAATCAATGACATAACTTATAATAAGTAGAATGTCCATTTAGCTTTCACACTACTCATAGAGTATATCACAAATTTTGATCCATTTAATCAATTCATTAGCCCATTAATTCATGCTAAAATATCTTTTTTTTTGCCCGTTAATAATCATATTATAATCCCAAACATAGCCTCAATACATAACTAAAATGAAAAGAAACAAACCATAAAAACCATTCGATTGGTCTAGCCCAACCAATCGATTGGTTGCACTGACCAGCCGATCGGTTTGTGTTAACTAATAGTCAATCGATTTGAATCAACTAGACCATGCTTTTCCTCAAATAGTTTGATTAGTTTGGCTAAACCAATTGAATGTTCATAGAATAGTCGATTTGTTATACTCAACCAATTGATGGATTTAAGAAGAGAGGAAGATCAAGGTTTCTATAGGTTTACTAATTGTTTGTTAGGACAACCAAATGACTATTCTAGGAACCAGTCAAGAGGTTTGACCTAACAAGTCCATTAGTTTACCATATCACAGCACCAAACCATTAATTTCATGCAAAATCATGCTTATAAATCATCCTTAACCACATTAAAACATGTATCAACATAGTATAGCACATTTTAAACCAAATTAACTTGCATAACACAACATAGAATCATCATATCTTATTTTTATTAATTTTCATGAATTTTACCCAAAGTATGAAATCTGTCCACCCAAATCACTAATGTAGGCTATATATATATATTTACACCAACATACAGAATTAACTTAATGGAACTCATAGCATACAAGAATACTCATTAAACATTTTAGAAGTAAGAATCACTTACTTGATGCAAGTAAAATCCCCCTTTAAACTAGAAATTCCAACTATGAAATTATCAAATTTTAAAACCTTAAAACCATAAATTTTAAGCTCAAACATTTTCACCAAAACCTTTTTAATTTTTTTAAATTAAAATAGAAGAAAATTAAGAAAATACCAACTTGAGGCAAAATAGAAAAATGCTCAGCTAAACCACTCAACCTTTTTTTTTCCAAATCTAACTCTTCCTTGATTAATAATTAAAATAAGAGAGAGCTAGAAATAAGATTAGAAGAGTGTATAAAAATATTTTTTGAGGCTTGAAGTGTAGAAAGAAGGAAGGTGAAAATAAAGACTTAGAGATTTTGGTGGCTAAAAGAAAAGGTGCATAATAGGGATGATTGTGGCTATTTATAGCCAACCAATTGAAAGGAATAACAAAGCATTCGGGAACAATTCAAAAACCCCACAAATTAAAGTTTGAATTCGAGCTAAATGGATGAATTTTGTCCAAGATATACTAACCTATTCTCTAGAGCTCAAATGGTATTTTTGGAGAATGCGGGTAAATTAGGCTTGAATTGGAATATATAAGAGAAGTAATGGAGGGTTAATGTGGAAGGAATCTTTCAGCTACTTAGATTCATGTTTGAGATTAAAACATTGATTTTAGAAATGTGTAGAGGAGAGATGTGGAAGAAGACAAGGCTAAGGTCATCTCTCCCCCTCAATTATCCCAATTAACCTCTAGATCGATCTCATGCAATATGTTGGGCTAAATGCATCATGAAAAGGTTTAGGAATCTCTTAGAGATAAGTTGACATGGGTTGATAAGGCTCCATTTTAGTATAATAAATTTTTTAGAAAATCTAGTTCAAAGCACATGCTTGGCTTAATAAACCAATCAATAGATTTGGGCCTACCAATCAATTATTCTATGAACTAGTCAATTAGTTCCCCCAACTAGTCAATCAGTTTAGCTGAGAAAAGCTAATTTGATGAAATGACAAATCAATCAATTATTTTATGGAACTAGTTGATCAATTTACCTGAAAAACTCAATAAACTACATTTTCAACATGATTTCAAATCAAACTATGCCTCAAACCAAATTATATCATTAAATCAAATCAGAGGTCCAACAATTGGCCTAATTATCATTCACTTTTTTACAAAAATGCAGGGTGTTACACGATCAAAATCCATCCCCCATTTCTTATGTAAGAAAACTTGAGAACTATGTTTGAGCATTCTCTCCATATGCACACCCATGAAGTGATCATCCTCAAAGATAGGATTAGTAATCACCATATGATCCATATTGGAGGCATCATCCAAAGCATTGTGGGCAGCATGGGATTTTCTTACTCTTGGCACATCCTCCTTTGAGCCAATGAGAGGACTAGTTTGAGCTTGAGCTTCTTGCATCACAGTCGGTTCATCATTATAAGTGTCATAATCCTATTTTTTATCATTATAATCTTGATAAAGACTCACATACCTTAATCCCCACTGTGTTGTGTTATAAGATGTACAATGATTTGATGATCTTCTCTTACCACCATCTTTGGGTACTCTTTTTGCTTTTGATTAATGAAAAGTCTTAGTTGGTGTTGTAGCTTTCTTATCCTTCGTCCTACTGAATAGTGAGTAAGACCTATGAGCTAAAATCAACACCTTCCACCCACTCACATAAATGCTTTTAGATCTAAGGCCTAATCTATGGCTATTCTTCACTAGTAGCCTCAGCCTCTATCTTAAGAAAATTCTCCATTTTATGACCATATCAACCATAATGGAAGCAAATTAAATGTACAGCCTCATACTCAACTCGTTGAATTGGTCTTTACAATCAATACTTTGAGACTAAAGGTTTCTCAAGGTTCACTTGCAACTCAAGTCATGCAAATTTGCCCTGTCTAACTTAGGAATTCATAAGGTCAACCTTCATAAGGACTCCAATCAAGCATCTCATACAAAGAAGGATGTCCTCCCTAAAATACACAATCGGAAATTCAAGCAATTGAACCCATAAAACTATTAAGATAACACTCACTTGGGTAAGCCTACACTCTGGTTTCCATTTTTCAATGAGTAGGAAATGTTAGGAATTGATCTAAGGGCCTACAATAAGTGCAAAGTCATAGTCCTCCTTATATCCAAAGAAGACTAAAAAATAACCCCCACCCTCATCAATTAGATTAATGGGGTGTTTTAGAGACCACATCCTTTGCAATCATTCCTCAAGAAAAAAAAAACCCATAGTTTTCCTAAGGATTATGGAGAGCCTCCTTCTCTTCTCTTTTCAACATAAATTGAGGTATACTATTACAATTTCTTCATCCGAATAAGAATCATTAGCTACAAATTTATCATTGTTCCTCCCTCATTCATCTTCTTAGCTTCTCACTAAGACATGGAAATCCTCTAAGACTACCATTAGGATGACGTGTTTTACTCAAGGAATTTGCTACGCTGTGATGATTGATGGTTGTGCATATTAGTATCAAGTTCTCCTTTAGAGTACATGGGCTCGCACATGGTGAAATCAGTTACAAAGCTCTGCTCTATTCTTAATTTTTTTTATACCCTATCATTAAGTGGTTATTGGACATCATCTTCGATGGGTGGGGGCTCACCACCACTAGTAGGGGTTAAGAACAATGGAGGTCATTATGGGGATAGGGTAAATTGCCAATGTAGGTTAAGAACACGTTTTTATGAAGTAGATTATTAGTAAAAACATATTTTAATTGTAATTTTTTATCCACTCACATACATATGGGGAAAAAATTAGAAGTTCACCAATCTTTATATTGTTCAAAGTCAAGCATGCTTAGCTATGGATTTTTTTTAATGATATATTTCCTAAAAAGAATGTATACCTTATTAATATAGGTAATATTATCAATTTTTTTAAGCCTCCACTATACAACACTAATTTGGGGGTATTGTAGATTCCTGTGTGGATTTAGTATAAATTAAATTCTTATGGGCTTTTCTAGTTCATTTTTTCATTCTTGAATATGAAATTCTAGCTCTACGATATAAATTCCTTAAACTAGTGTTCTTGATAGAGTGTACAAAATATAGTTTGATAAAAAAAAACAATATACTTCCTCACTCTTTGTCTTGATTCTAAAAATAATATTTTATATTGAAATTCACTTTGTAAATACCTCTATCAATATCAGATTTGATAATGGTCCTGGTCAAGAACCATTATTAAAAATTTGTTTTAGGGGAGTTTTTATGACATTTTTGAGTAATTATTAAAGATTTTATAATACATAATTTAATAACACCTTATAGCCATCATCAAATTCTCATAATAATTGTTATTAAATAAAAATTATGTACTAGAGTTTGATGAGTTTACTTATGAAAAAAGATCTTAAAGAAATGTTCCACTTTAAAATACTTATATGGTGATTTAGTAGCATATACTTAAGTGATGTAAGCTTCTTTTTTTAAAATATAAAATAGTTTATCTTTTTTCTCTATAAAAAAATATTCACAATGATATACTCTAGACGTAAAAAATTATACCATATTTTTTATATAATTTTACCATTTTCTAAGGTGATTATTATTATATGGTGATTATGTTGACTTACGTGGTGATTATTCCAACTAGTTTGTGCTGCCTAGTTCTATAATGAGTATGTCTTCTACTTTAGTTCTTATGTATTTTTTTTTAATTTTGATCATGTGACCTATTATGCTTATCATGGATATTTCTATGTTGATTGTGTGTATTACAATGGTGACATTGTAAGATGATTATGTGATCTATTGTTTTGATTATGTAACTTTATATGATAATTATGTGTGTGTGTGTATGTGTGTGTGTGTGTGTGATTATCTACTACTATGCAGAATCCTTTTCTATAGGGATTATTATTTTTATTGTGGTACTTATGTATTTTTTTTATGCGGATTATATTAGTTACTATATTTATTATGCATATATCTATGGTGATTGTATATATTAATTTGGTGATCATGTTATATATTGTGTTGATTATTTATATATATATGGTGATTATAGTAAATATTTTTTAACCCTCAATAAATAATATTTAAATTTTAAAATTAGCATTCTTTTTTTATTAACATAATAGTTGAGTGTATGTAGTGTATCCAATAAGTATTGGTGCATACAGTTGTATACAACTAGATTGAGGTAAGTTTTTTTCTTTACTTTCTATTTTTTAAATTAGTTTATTATATATAAACTAGATTATCAAATAAATAAATAAATAAAACTATATTATAATGATTGTGAGTTTTTTTATTTATAAATAAAGACCCATATTGATATACTTTCAACATAAAAAATAATACGAGTTCTTGTTTTACCATTTTAGTGATAGTTAAAAATGGTAGTTATAATCATTAAATAAATATACAATATCACCTTAATAGTTTCTATAATCACCGTATAAGTGCATATAATTACCATTTTATAAGATATAATCATCACAGAGATATACATAAAAATTTCAGTAATGGACATAATCAACATGAAAAAAATATAGAAGAACCATAGTAGTACATATAATCCCTATTGATGTTATATAGTGGGAAAGATAATCACTATATAATTTGATATAATCACCAAAATAAATCGCATAACCATCTTACAAAATTTACCATTATAGCATACACAATCACCATATAAATATACATGATAAACACTCTAGGTGACGTAAGTGATATAAAAATTACACAAGAACTGTTGCTACACCCCAATATTTAATATTACAATTTTTTTATTTTAATAGAAACATAATAACAAGATATATAGGTATCACTGTCTTAATTGATATAAATCTTGCTTACCATACTATCTTTACATTCATTACAAGATAAAATACTTAGAACATAAAATGAGATAAAATAGAGAATAAGGGAACTTTTTATACAAATTAAATAAGTGTTTCAAGATTAACTCCAGATATAATAGAAAAAAAATACAACCAAAATGGATCTATTAGAACTAAGAGTCCAAAAGGTATCGAGAAAAAAACTATCTACCGAATAGCATCAACTCTACGCCGTTAACCCAAGTTACAAAAATTACTTCTCTATAGGTAGATCATCCAAAGAACTTAAATTATCCAAGTAGTCCTCAGCAACTTTCATAACAAAGTTTGGTTTTTCTATTCATAGGAATGAGCAGTAGCTGATAAGTGTGACTTTTGCATCTTATTCGTAAGGTTTATAAGAGATTTTACCTCAAATTTCAGTTGGAATTCTCCCTTTCGTTCTTTTTACTACCTTTGTGTTATGAAAAGTTTTAGGATCTCAAGCAAAAAAAAAATGAAGAATGGAAAAAAGAATAAGATAAAAGGGAGAAGAAAGGAGAAAAAAGGAGCAAAAGTTAAAACAAAAAGAGATTTAGGGTTAAAATGTAAATTCTGGAATAAAATGAAAGAAAGAATGCATATTTATAGTATGTGGGCATACAATAAGTGGGATTTAGACCAAGACAAAATTTGAATTTGGAGAATCTTTCACCATAATAGTTGTAGAAAATTTTAATATCTTTCTAACGCATATAAAACCAGCTTAATCAGAGTTCTGATGAAAACGTTATGGTCAAAATACCCAATATTGTCAAAGCTAACATGGGAAGCCCGTGTTTATCAATACCCTAGGGATCCAAGAGGTGGTAGTATTTAAACTCTCATTCTAATTTCTCATGGAAGAAGTCTCCACTCCCTCTCTTATCTCTCTAAGTAGCCTCCACTCTGTCTCTCTTCTCTTTTCTCCATCCTCTTTCCCAATTCATCAAGATCTCTCTTGTAAATTAGAGACCTAAGTGCAAGAAGTTAAAAATTTGCAAGAATTTGTGAACAACAAGGGTATTATCTAATGATCTTTTCTCTATGCATAGAATATCTTGTTGTTTTTAATATTATTGCTATGAATTTGATAGGCTAGATCTTATGCTAAGGTGAAAGGGATTTTCCCCCGATCCGAATATGTTGATTCATTGCATCTTTTTTTATTCAATTCATGATCTATGTGTTGTGTTATTGATTGATTGATGAATTGATGATCCATGGTCGGGTTCCAATTTTTGGTGTGGGAAATACCAGTGCAATCGAGAGAGAATCTGGCATTAGTCCTAATAGCACAACTAGAGATTAAATTATAGGTTGGGAAATGATCAATTTGACCTCTACAACAATAAAGGAGGAAACTTTGTGGACTTTAATTCATTAATTCTATTAGACTCTAAGCTAAAGATAGTTAGGGCCATAGATATGTAATAAGGTGGTTGTGGTTTGAGAAAGCACAACACTTTCTATCCTTGTTGGCATGATTGATTATGATTATTGAATTATTTTGTAATGTGATATTCGTTTGCATGTGAGGATCGGGGGTGATGAACTAGAACCTTAGCTTTTCTATTTACTTGAGTTACTTGAGTGCTATTTTCCTTCCTTTTTAGCTTAGTTATTTAATTTAGCTATTTTAGCTTATAAATCACTTCTTATCATTTTGTAGTCTAGACATAGCTAAGTTTCACCATTTTCTTAGTGGTCATTCACCAATCCTTATGGGATTAACCTTGATTACTACTCTAAAACCGTGTGCTTGCGAGTAAGAACGCGTCAAGTTTTTAGCATTGTTGTCGGGGATTGGCAACGAGTGACATTAGGACACAAGGAATTTATTGTGATGTAGACATTTTTTTTCTTTTCTTTTCTTTTCTTTTTTTAATTTTTTTTTAGTGTGGTTGACTAATCTTAGGTGTAGGATTTTTGATAAAGTGCAGGTACACTAGTGCATGATTAGTGCTAGTGGGGGTGAGTTAATGCCACTTGATTTCGACATTGAGAGGACCATCTCACATTTACATAGGTCGCACACCACAAACATTGAAATGGAAAACAACCCTCCACCCCATGATGGACAGATCCCACTATAAAGGCATATCCTACTCCAAAAAAAAGCTCCCATTCTTAGGTTACTTTGGGACTATACTACACCGAGCCTTGATGGCTCAACCTAAAGCATACGAAGACTGACCGTACAAGTTAATAATTTTGAGATCAAGGCTGCCATTATCCAGATGCTACAAACATTAGTTCAATTTGTAAGTAACCTTAATGAAGATTCCCATCCCACATTGCTAACTTTGTAGAAATCTATGATAGTTTTAAGCTAAATAGTGTTTCGAGTGATGCAACTAGGCTTAGATTGTTCCCTTTTCTTTATGTGATAAGGCTAAGAGTTGGTTACATTCGTTTTCCTAGGGTCTATTACTACATGGGTTAATTTGGTGAAGTCTTTCCTTTCTATATATTTTCCACCATCAAAAACTACAAAATTATGGAATGACATCACTACCTTTATGCAAAATGACTTGAATCACTTTATAATGCATGGGAACGATTTAAGGATTTGCTTAGAAAGTGTGCACATCATGGCGTGCCTTGTGGCTTCAGATGTAAACTTTTTTATAATGGTACCTCTGCTACTAACCGTTCTATGATAGATGCAGTTACAGGAGGTACCATTATGAACAAGACTTCAGAGTAGGTTTATGAGTTCATTGAGGAGCTAGCCTTGATTTCCCACCAATGGCGCTCTGAACATGCCCTGATATAAAGGACTCCAGGAATTCACTCTTTAGATTCGATCACGGTATTAGAGGCTAAGATTTATTTGCTTGCTAAGAAATTTGACAATATGGGTAGTACTTTTTATATGCATGTACAGGCTAATGCACCTATGTGTGAGTTATATGGTGGATCACACTTGAGCACAAAATTTCTAGTTGGGTATCTCGTCCAACAATCTTATGACCAAGTGAACTACATAGGTAATAGTTATGAGAGACTGATCAATCCCTACTCTAATGTGTACAATCCGAGATGGAGAAACTATCCAAACTTCAGTTGAAGAAATAAATTTTCTACAAAGCCTCAAGGATTCACACAATAACGACTGGCATCTCTAGCTCCCTTACTGCCCCAACAGCCTCAATCTTCTTCCCTTAAAGAGATGATATCCAAGTTCATCACTCACACCAAGAGCACCCTTCAAAAACATGATGCTCAAATTCAAGCTCATCTTTAGAAACAAGATGCCCACCTCTAAAATCAGGATGCATCCATCAAGAACCTTGAGGCACAGATTAGACAACTCGCTAATGCCATTTCAGGGAGATCACCTAACGCTTTGCCTAGTGATACAATCATTAAGCCCAAAGAGAAAATCAATGAAATAGCCTTGAGGAGTGGGAAACCACTACCTGAACTATACCCTCAAGAACCCAAGGAAGATAATGAAAAAGCTCCTAAGGAGAAAGAACCTAAAACACAATCGAAGGCAATCCACACTTCACCTCAAGAGGTAAAAGCATATGTTCCCCTTCCTTAGTTTCTAGGTAGGATTGTATAACGCAAGTTAGATGCTTAATTTGCAAAATTCCTTAATATGCTTAATAAAGTACACATTAATTGGCCTTTGCTTGACATTGTGAGACAGATGCCTAGTTATGGGAAGTTTCTCAAAGACATAATCACTCACAAGAGGAAGCTAGATGAGTTTGAAATAGTGAGCTTGAATGAGGAATGTTCTGCTATCTTGCAGAACAAACTTCCTCTCAAGCTCAAGGATCCAGGGTGTTTCACTATCCCATGTGTAATTAAGGTTTTAAAATTCAAAAAGGTGTTGTGTGATCTTGGTACTAGTATTAATTTGATGCCTTTCTCTATTTTCAAGTGTCTTCATTTAGGGGAACCAAAACCGATGAATGTGTCCTTACAATTAGCTGATCGATCTATCAAATATCCTAGGGGTATTATTGAAGATGTTTTAGTTAAAGTAGACAAGTTTATCTTCCCAATTGACTTTGTTATGCTAGACATGGAGAAGGACCAAAAGGTCCCCTTGATTCTTTATCGGCCTTTCTTAGCAAAAGGACACACTCTCATAGATGTCCAAGAAGGAAAACTTATTCTTCATTTCCAAGGCAAAGAAGTCACCTTTAATGTTTTTAAGAGCATGAAATACCCCTATGATGATAATACTTGCTATCTTATTCATATCTTGGATAATGTAATTGATGAGTATTTTCAAGCAAGTGTTGTGCAGGATCCCCTATAAAGGTTTTTGGTTCAATAAGAAGGATTTGAGGAGGAAGAGGAAAAAAAAGAGGTTGTCCAGTATTTTGCTACATATCCACCATATGGGTGCCATACCGTGGTCCCCTTAGAAGGACTAGAGAGAGCCTAGATCTAAAAGCTTAAGCCATCTATTAAAGAACCTCCTTCTTTGGAGCTTAAGCCGCTACCTCAACATTTAAAGTATGCATTTTTCGGTCACAATGATACCCTTTCTGTTATTATTTCTTCATCTTTAACTCAATTGCAGGAAGAAAAGTTAATGAGAGTGATTGAGGAAAGAAATAGAGATTTTAGGTGGACCATTATTGACATAAAGGGGATTAGCCCTTCCATATGTATGCACAAAATCCTTATGGAATAAAACCACAAGAAAGCGATCTAATCTCAAAAGTGATAGAACCCAACCATGCAAGAGTTGGTGAAAAAAGAGGTAATTAAGCTATTGGATGCAAGTATGATCTACCCAGTTTCTGATAGCTCTTGGGTTAGCCCTGTCCAAGTGGTTCCCAAGAAAGGGGGGATTATAGTAGTCAAGAATGACAATAATGAATTGGTGCCTACTAAAACTATGACTAGTTGGCGTGTTTGTATTGATTTTAGAAAGATGAATGATGCCACTAGAAAAGACCATTGTCCCATTCCCTTCATTAACCAAATGCTTGAACATTTGGTAGGGTATGACTATTATTGCTTTCTTGATGGGTATTCCTATTATATGCAAATTCCTATTTCCCCTAATAACTAAGAGAAGAATACCTTCACTTTTCCTTATGGCACCTTCGCATATAGACGGACACCATTTGGTCTTTGTAATGCCCCAACCATGTTGTAAAGATGTATGATGGCTCTATTTCATGATATGGTTGAAAAATTCATAGAAATTTTATGGATGTTTTTTTGGTATTTGGGCCATCATTCGATGCATGCTTAAATAATCTTAATCTTGTTCTTAAGCATTGTGAGGATAAAAATTTGGTTCTAAATTGGGAAAAGTGCTATTTGATGGTCTAGGAAGGAATAGTTTTAGGGCATAAGATTTCATGCAAAGGGATATAGGTAGACAAGGCCAAAATTGAAGTCATTGAGAAATTGCCTCCCCCTACATGTGTTAGAGATGTACATAGTTTCCTTAGCCATGCAGGTTTTTATAGACATTTCATCAAAGATTTTTCCAAATTTTCAAAACCTATTTATGATCTGTTGGCTAAGGATGTGCCCTTTCACTTTTCTGATGCATATTTGGTTGCTTTTAACACTTTGAAGGCAAAATTGGCGGATGCCCCGATTATTGTTACTCCTGATTGGAATTTGCCTTTTGAGATAATATGTGATGCTAGTGATATGGCTATAGGAGCAGTGTTGGTCAACAAAGGATAAACTTTTTCATACTATTTATTATGCTAGCAAGACTTTAAAATCAACACAATAGAATTATGGAACCACAAAAAAATAATTGCTAGCTGTGGTTTTCTCCTTTGACAAGTTTCATCCCTACTTACAGCTTAATAAGGTTATTGTCTATACTGACTATGCTGCCTTGAAGTATCTTTTTGTTAAGTAGGATGCGAGGCCTAGAATCATTCGGAGGATTCTATTGTTGCAAGAATTTAACTTGGAAATCAGGGATAGGAAGGGAAGTGACAACCGAGTAGCTGATCATCTTTATCGCCTTTCATCCACCTATGAAGTCAACCAAGGGACTCCGCCTATTTGTGACACATTTCCTAATGAGATACTTTATGTGGTTACAAATCACCCTTGGTATGCTGATATTGCTAACTTTCTTGTAAGTGGCATCTTACCTAATGATTTGTCCTTTCATCAAAGAAAGAAGTTCTTACATGATCTGAGATACTATTTGTGGGATGCTCCTTATCTCTACAAGATTTGTGCTAATCATATTATTAGAAGATGCATCCCTGAGCATGAAATACATTCAATATTATCTCATTGTCATAATAAAGAATGTGATGCCGATTTTGGCCCCACCAAAACTACTACCAAGGTTTTACAACGTGGGTTCTATTGGCCTACTTTATTTCATGATGCAAACTCCTTTACTAGGACTTGTGATAGGTGCCAAAGAGTTGGAAATATTTCTAGAAAACAAGAGATGCCTCTTACAAACATTCTTGTAGTGGAGTTATTTGATGTTTAGGGCATCGATTTTATGGGACCATTGAAATGCCCCAAAAATATTTATTTTAAGAAATATAATTAAAGAAGGATTTATTAGGGAATTAAGTTATTTATTTATTTTATTTGGAATAGAAAACATTTACTTAGGGAAAATTAATAATAATTTATAAATATTTTTATAAAGGAAAAATTGGTCTTTTTGCTAATTAAAAAGGGAATTAGGAGAAATATTTTTAAAAACCTTAAACTAACATAAAAAGGAAATTCAATATTATCTTATTTAAATATTTTATTCTAAATACCCAAAAATATTCTAATTTATTTATTTACCCCAAAACCCTTTAAATTTTCCTCTTCCTTTTTCTTTTTCTTTTTCTTCCCCCTTTTCTTTCTTTTCTTTCTTTTCTTCCTTTTTCTTTTCTCTCTTCTCCCGATTGGGCCTAGAGCACGGCCCAACCCATTCTATTTTCCTTCCTTCTCCCGCGGCCCAGCGCCGCTCCCTTCTTTCTACCTTCTTCAGATGCGGCGTTTTATTCTTTATTGCCCTGGGACACTGCGTTTCATTAAAGAATTATAAGCGCAGCCGAACCGGCTCTGTTCCTCCCCTTTTTCTTTTCTTTCTTTTTCCCTTGACCATTGGCTCACCTCCTTCCTTCTTCCTCCTTTCTCCTCCATCGTCGAGCCTACAACCTCTACCCCCGAAAATGGCGCCGCCGGCCACACGTGTCATGACCGGCCTTTCTCCCACTCATTCTCTTTCCCTTGACGCACACTCCAGCATGAACTGCCCCACTCCCCTTTTCTCCCACACGATGGCCCCATTTTCTCTCGCGAAGGTCGGGCAAAATTTGAAATCGTGTTGACCGATCAACGCCACAACCACCTCATTATCTCATCAGCTTTGACCTCCTGCTAACCTCCAGAACTCGAGCCTACCCTCTACCACTATAAATACCCCTCGTATGGTTTGAATTTGAGATTTTTTTCCCCAAAACCCTAAGTGTAAGCCTGTGCCCCACTGCAACTTTAGACGCACTGTTCTTCGCCATTAGCCAACCTCGCCGTCGCCTCTGCCTCCCAAACTCTTTCCTGCAACGCACTCTAGCTAACTAAACCATCCACCTCCTTCGATTTTTCTCGCATGGGTCACCATAGCCGTGCAAAGTTCCCTATCCCTCTCACAAAAGTTTTACCCCAAAACCTTCAAACTGTCGTCCACCACCACATCCGTCACTTCTACTGCCCTCTGAACCACCTAAAAACTCCTACCAATTCTCCTCCACCAAACCATAACCTTCTTTTCTTTTTCTCCTTCCCCTTCCCTCTTTTTCTTCATTTTCTTCCCTTTTAGACTACTTTTCCGGCCACTACCGTGCACCGCCACCCGTGCCACCCATCTCCGCTGACTCAAGGTGAAACCCTAGACCTTCTCAACCCTTCCTTTCTATTTATTATAATTTATTCTGTTTTTATTCAAATTTTTAATGTTATTTCGATTATAATTGTTATTAGCTATAACATATTTGATAAATTTTTTTGGCAGGATGGAGATTATTCTTGAGTTAGATAGATTATTAGTTTTGAATTTTAGGGATTTAATGGAATTATTATATTTTTACTATTATTACAAATATTATTCTTAATATTATTATTATTAGTATAATTATTTATTTAATATTATAATTATTTAATGGGGGGCGAGACCTTAAATTTTAATTAGGTCTCTCACCCTTGCATTTTTATTACGATTATTAATATTTTTACTATTATTACTATTAATATTATTATTATCTTTATTAACTTTTATATTATAAATATATATATATATATATATATATATATATATATATATATATATATATATATATATATATATACTATTAATATTATTATTGCTATTATTGAATAGCATTTTTATTATTTTGGGGAGGTTCAAAAGCCACCTTGTAATTTTAAGAGTTATGTTATTATTATTATTATTATTATTATTATTATTATTATTATTATTATTATTATTATTACTACTATTATTATTATTATTATTATTATTATTATTATTATTATTATTATCATCTTTATCTTTACCAACATTATTTTGGTGAAGGGTGGAAACCCTTATATCACCACTCATTTTAAATTACAATAGTATTTTATTTGTATTTTTAGTAGTGTTTTGTATAATTAATTATAGTGTAATATTATTTTAACTAAAAACCAAGTCTTAGGATAAGTTAGTGAATAATAGAATTTTTAGGAAGGAACCTAACTCTAGTGTTTTTCCCATAATAGGTGAGCCCAGTCAAAGCCCTCAAGTGGAATAGGAGCGTGTACCAAGACTGGTGACATTTTAGGTAAGGGGTACTAAGGCCATATGTGTAATATGTGATTTTATGCTATGTATGCCATGTGATATGAATTATAGTGTAGTTCATGTAAATATTGTATAATTGTTATGAATACAGCATGATTATGGAGTTGAAGTATGTTGGTGTGAATAAATTGTGGCATGAGAATTATATGTATAATTGTGTTATTATTATTGTATGATGTGGCCTTAAGACATGCATGTTAGGGTTTGCATGGAATTGCATGGTGTTAGGGTTTTGCATGGTGGTATTAATATTGCATGGTGTTAAGGTTTCGAATGGTGGTATTAATGTTACATGGGGTTAGGGTTTTACATGGTGGTATTAACGTGGCAAGGTATTAGGGTTTGTATAAGAGTTAAGGTTTGCATAGAAGTGTGGTTTACGTGGAGTTAGGGCTTGCATGAGAGTTAGGGTTTTCATGGAAGTGTGGTTTACGTGGAGTTAGGGTTTGCATGGGAGTTAGGATTTTGCATGGGAGTTAGGGTTGTGCATGGGAGTTAGGGTTTTACATAGGAGTTAGGGTTTGCATGGAAGTGTGGTTTACGTGGAGTTAGGGTTTGCATGGGAGTTAGGGTTTTGCATGGGAGCTATGGTTTTGCGTGGGAGTTAGGGTTTTGGGTTGTGCATGGGAGTTAGGGTTTTGCATGGGAGTTAGGGTTTTGAGTGGGAGTTAATAATTGCATAGGAGTTAGGGTTTGCATGGAAGAAGGGCTTACGTGGAGCTAGGGTTTGCATGGGAGCTAGGGTTTGTATGGAATTAGGGTTATATGGGTGTGAGGGTGTGCCATGGTTAACTCACGTGGTGTTGGTTAACTAGGGTTGGAGGATGAGAAATATAGAAGGTAGTCACGCATGTCTTGGTCAAGGCTTGTGAATAAAATACTTAAAATATTAATTACTTAAAGTGGAAGATCGTTGAGACGGGACTAACCGATCCACCGGTTCGGAATAGTGGTTAGGGTTTTTACCCTATGTGTGACCAATCCACCGGTTATAATTGTGGTTAGGGCAGGATGCCCTATGCGTAACCGATCCACCAATTATAATAGTGGGGGTTCCCGAGCTCAACAAACATAAACCAAAGTTTTGCTAACACACCTAAAAGATACTAATTACTTACAGTGGAACACCAAGTGAGCCGGGGCCAACCGATCCATCAGTTAGGAATAGTGGTTAGGACGTGTAGTCCTATGTGTCTCTGATCCACCAGCTATAATAGTGGTTAGGGTATGATACCCTATGTGCCTTCGATCCACCGGCTATAATAGTGGGGGCTTCCGTACTTGCATGGATTTGATAAAGAGTATGGTGTGGAATTAATTCAATAAAGGATTAATTAAATAATTAATCTGGTATATAATTGGACCTTTATGTATGTACCCAAATAATTTTTCGATAGTATACTATCATAATGATCTTTACGTTTTTTTTATTCTTCTACATGATTTTATGTGCTTATGTGTTGGCCTTGGTGCTCGGTTACCTTACTCAGTATGTAGCGTACTGATCACCCATTTCATGGGTGCTGCTCATTCCCACGAGCAGAAGGCCCGTCTGAACTGTTGCAGGTAGGAGATGCTTATTACGATGCTATTGATATCTATGGGACATTAGGTGGGGCCGAGTAATATATGTGGTGGATCAATTCCAAGAGTGGCATGGTCGTTGTTCCTTTTAAATTATTACTCATGTTACTTCCTTATTTTATTTGAGTTGCATAAATAATTTTATTAATGTTGCTTATTTATTTTCTGAGAAACAGTAGCTAGTATTTTGAATTATATAAAGACTTAAGCGTACTCTAATTTTTTGTTTTTTAAATTTGGGTTATTAATGATGTTGTTAGTAGTGTTTTTCGTAGCCTTAGCACTTGGTACCAGAATGGTAGGAGTGAACCGGTCTGGTACTGAGTGTAGCGGTAACATCCCCAAAAATTTATGGTTTTAATTTATAAGTATTGTGTTTTAAAAAAAAATATGTAAATTTTGGGGGTGTTATAACCATTTCCCAAATCCATGCATAAATAATACATCCTTGTGGTAGTTGACTATGTATCTAAGTGGGTAGAGGCTATTGCTACTCCAACAAATGACACAAAAGTTGTTACTAAATTCTTGAAAAAAAAATATCTTTTCAAGGTTTGGGACACCGTAGACTATCATTAGTGATGGGGTTTTTCATTTTTTCAATAGAGCATTTAACGCTCTTTTGAGTAAGTATGGAGTCAACCATTGCTACCCCGTATCATCCTCAAACCAGTGGTCAAGTGGAGGTATCAAACCGTGAGCTTAAAAGAATTCTTGAGAAAATAGTTAACTTCACTAGAAAGGATTGGTCCTTGAAACTTGACGATGCTCTATGGGCATATCAAATTGCTTATAAAACCCCCATTGAAATGTCCCCTTACAATCTTTTTTTCAAAAAATCTTATCACCTTCATGTAGAACTTGAGCATAAATCATGTTGGGCCACTCGTCTCCTTAACTTTGATATACAAGCTGCAAGTGAGAAAAGGCTCCTTTAGTTGAATGAGCTTGATGAATTTCGGATTAAGGCATACCAGAACTCAAGGCTATACATGGAGCGCATGAAAAGGATTCATGATCAACGTATTGCCAAATGGAAATTTAAAGTGGGGCAGTAAGTACTTCTATTTAATTCTCGTTTGCATTTATTCCCTGGAAAGCTTAGATCTCGATGGTCAGGACCATTCATAATCATGCAAGTTTTTCCATCTAGAGTAGTCAAAATCTCTAGCCCCGATAAAGAACCATTCAAAGTGAATGGGTAAAGGTTGAAGGTGTATGAAGGTGGTGAGGTTGCAGCCCTCAAAACCACCATTATTCTGGATGATCCCAAGTGAAGCGAGAAAGTCAAGCTAATGACTATAAACAAGCACTTCTTAGGAGGCAACCCAAGTTTATTTTATTTTATTTATTTTTCTTATTTTTGTTCGCTAGGTTTGTTTGCTCTTCATTTCCTTATGGCTTTTGTTTGATGGATTTGTAGCTGGTAACATGGAAATTCTAATTCAAGGGGCAAACATAGTCAATTTATTTGAGTATAAAGGTGTGAAATTAACCAAGAAAATTCTTTGCACCTCCACCAAATTCTCCACTGCCACAACTGCATCACGCCGCCGCCATCCTGCCACCACCACACCCACCATCACATCATCCACTAACCTTCACCACCTCCTCCATCAAATTGATCCATGGATCTTTTCTCCCTCTTTTATTTTGTACTTCTTATTTCACATTGAGGAGAATGTGATACATAAGTATGGGGGAGAAGATGGCCTATCCTTATTGTTTGGTTAGTATTCTATTCTTCCTTATTTTATATCAATGAGTGCTGCTATCTTTTTTCTTGGTTATTTCTTTTGCATATTTATCTATAAAGAAAAAAGTAAAAAAAAACAATGAAAAGAAAAGAAAATAACCCTTCATTGATGATATTAAAGTATGTTTTGTCCTGTAATGGCATGAGTGTTTTGTTTGGTGTGTTAAGACCCTTTGAATCATCTTTTGAAAATGGATTTCTATATGCTTGAATGTTTTGGTTGCATTGTTATGTGACAAGTGTAATTGTGTTTGAGAACTTAGGGTTCTACATGCCTTAACATTCTTGTGGTATTGTATTTTGACTTATGCTCATTTACTCTTTGCCAAAAGGGATTAGAATTAGAGAATTTTGGACCTAGTGGGACTTTGAGCCTTTAAACAGATACATCACTACAGTCTCTTATTTTTTCTTTTGTATGTGTCTCCCACCATGACTTGGGAAACTAGAACTTGTAATGGTTTTTTTCAAAACCACATATGACTTAGATGTGCATTAAAATGATAGAGACATTTTTTTTTTGTCATAACCTACAATAGCTAAATAACCTGACCTTCACATTTTATCCTTTGCTAACCTCATTATGTTTATGGCCATTTTTCTTGATCAAACCACACAGGTAACCCAATTTCCTTTATGACTCCCTAAGTCTAGAATCAATGGGTGTTGTGTAATTTGAAAAAAAGAAGTTGGGAGTGTGATGTAAGCTAAGCTGAAAGGGAGAAGAAAGGAGAAAAAAGGAGCAAAAGTTAAAGCAGAAAGAGATTTATAGCTAAAATATAAATTCTGGAATAAAGTGAAAGCAAGAATACATATTTAAAGTATGTGGGCATGAAAGAAGTGGGATTTAGACCAAGAAAAAAAATCAAAATTTGGAGAATCTTTCAACATAGAAGTTGTAGATCATTTTAATATCTTTCCAACGCATATAAAATCAACTTAATCAGAGTTCTGATGAAAATTTTATGATCAAAATACCCAGCATTGTCAAAGCTGACATAGGAAGTCCGTGTTTATCAATACCCTAGGGATCCGAGAGGCGGTAGTATTTAAACTCTCATTCTAATTTCTCATGGAAGAAGCTTCCACTCCCTATCTCTTCTCTCTAAGTAGCCTCCACTCTATCTCTCTTTTCTCTTCTCCATCCTCTTTCCTAATTCATCAAGATCTATCTTGTAAATTAGAGACCTAAGTGCAAGAAGTTAAACATTTGCCAGAATTTGTGAACATCAAGGGTATTATCTAATGATCTTTTCTCTATGTATAGAATATCTTGTTGTTTTTAATATTATTGCTATGAATTTGATAGGCTATATCTTATGCTACGGTGAAGGGGATTTTCCCCCGATCCGAATGTGTTGAATCATTGCATCTTTTTTTATTCAATTCATGATCTATATGTTGTGTTATTGATTGATTGATGGATTGATGAACCATGGTCAGGTTACAATTTTTTGTGTGGGAAATACCAGTACAATCAAGAGATAATCCGGTATTAGACCCAATAGCACAACTGGAGATTTAATTATAGGTTGGGAGATGATCAATTTGACCTCTACAACAATAAAGGAGGAAACTTTGTGGACTTTAATGCACTATATTCTATTAGACTCTAAGATAGAGATAGTTAGGGCCATAGATATGTAATAGGGTGGTTGCCACTTGAGAAAGCACAACACTTTCTATCCTTGTTGGCATGATTGATTATGATTGTTGAATTATTCTGTGATGTGATATTCTATTACATGTGAGGATCGGGGTTAATGAACTGGAATCCTAGCTTTTCTATTTACTTGAGTTACTTGACTGCTATTTACCTTTCTTTTTTAGCTTAGTTAGATATTTTAGCTATTTTAGCTTACCACTCACTTCTTATCACTTTGTAGTCTAGACATAGCTAAGTTCCACCATTGTCTTAATGGTCATTCTCTAATCCTTGTGGGATAGATCTTGATTACTACTCTGACCTCGTGCGCTTGTAAGTAAGAATGTGTCAGTAGCTATAAGAAAGATTATTAGTATGCTACATAATGAGTGAGGTAACAATATAATCATTATAAGGGTATTCTCATACATAAGGTTACATGGAAGAATAATCATGCCCAAACCTTAAGCATGATATAATGTAAGAGAATAACTTATCTAAATTTCATAATCCTTTTTTTTTATGTTGAGTTTAGGGATTCTAATATACTTAATCTAGTGGAATGGATTGAAATGCCTTTTAGAGGAAATTGTGATTGGCCACTATTATTTAACTAATAGAATAATCTCAACACCTCTCAAGGTAGCTACTATTCTTACAGACGATGGAATTGTCTCAAGCTCCTCCCATGGCATAATACTCCCCAGTCATTATTATTATTTGATGGAATGGACTCAATACTTTTGTCCTAACTCTTGTGATATTTCCTTTAATTAATTAATTGTTCATTAAACTATTATTTATCTCTAAATTATCATGTATAATTAAATATAAATATGCAAGGTATACAAACCAAACTTAACATAAATAAACAAGGCATAAATAACACAACCAAATGATGATTGGAGACATTTTCTAAGAAAATGGCCATAACTCTCCTACAAAACCTAATCTCATAAGATAAGCACAACTTCTCCCATAAGTATAACTTCTCCCATAAGTCTCATCTAACTACCAAATTTAGTACACTATCCTAAAATAACATAATGAACAGCATATCTAAAAATCAGGGTCTAACTTTAATATCTTATATAGGACATAAGGAGTCTATCTATAAGGTTAATATATATAACTTAAGCCATTCTCATTTTAATAGACTTTCACTACTCATAATTAACTCAATTATTTTATCTACCATACTTATAATAATTTAAATCAATAGTAAATTAACAAACATTTTATTTTTAACCCATATTAACTAACATACCCTCTTCTTATTAAAATGCCTTAAGTCTTATTTTAGATTACTTATATCCTACTCAACCACCATTTGAAAATATTACCTATAAAATAATTTATGAATCCCTTATTAATTATTGTGCCATCATTATGTTTCCACATTATCACATAATAACCAAAATAACTTTAAGAAAGACATAGTACCTAAATTCCACAAAACCCTACAAGTCCGACATCATTAATTTATGACTTTCAATTTATTACATCGCCATACAACTTAACCATATCCATTGCCCACTTTTCATACTTAATCAATACCGCATGAAAACATCATAGATTATACTACCCTACTAAGGTTTTCAAGATAAGAATTATAGCATGAATGAGACATAAGCTCATGCTTTCTCATAATACATTACCGCATTAATATATAATGACATTAACAATATAACATTTCCAATATAATAATACCATCCATGACGATACACTCTAGTTTTACATAGCAATTAAAAACCTAACAACAACCAATATCCTTACCTAACCAACAACGGTCTTTAAGTAAGTAAAATCCTAAGATGTTTTCTCTGAGATCATTGCAAAATTACCTAAAAATCAAGAATAATACATGGTTAGAACAAGGAAACAACTGAGAAAAAGCTAAGCATAAGGCAAAAGGAGGATGGAAAAGGAGAAAAAATGAAGCATATGAAGCTATGGGAAAGTATAGTGGTTGTGAGAGCTAAGTATCTGAGGTTATAGCACAAGTATGGGGTTGTTGCATGGGTAGGTGATGTAGCCAAGGGGTGGCTTGCATGGGTGAGTGACATACCTAAGGTTTGAGTGGGGTAGGGTGTGGGTTGTTTACGTGAGTTTTATTTATATGTGGGGTTAAGTAGTATGAGATTCAGATGAAGCTTCGTGGTGTACTACATGAATGCTTGACACAAGTAGGGGTGAGTTGTGTGAGCTAATCATGTACATAAGCTTGAGTCATGAGATGTTTTGAAGTTGTAAGGGTTGTGCAACGTGAGGTTGAAAAAGTTATGCACAAATTCGGTGCAAAATAATGGTGGAGAATGATGGAAAAACAAACACATAGAAGTTAAGGATAGAAAGAGGAAGTTTGGGAAAGGTTTGGTGAGGCATTAAATGAAATGAGGAGAAATGATTGAAGTTAAAGCATGGGGGTGTATGGACAGAGTATGAGACTGGGGATTCTAGGGTAAATTTCTATGTAGCATATCTCAGGACATAAGGGATGTGATGGTGGACATGACTAATTTAGGCCTAGATAAGATGAAGGGTGGAAGCTTAACAAGAGGGATTTGGTCGGAGGAGGGAGAAAGTCACATAGAGAAAGAAGAAGGAGAAGAATATCAAGGGAAGGGGAAGAAACAAAAAGAAAAAGATAAGGAGAAAGAAAAGTGACCAAAAGGGGAAGGAAAGGAGGAAATACCAAAAAAAAAAGTTTAGGATTAGGATTAGAATTAGGTTTAAAATTAAGATTATAATATTAATAGTTTTAGATTAGAGTTATGTTAAAATATTAATCACTCAAAATTATGGTTAGGTTAATTTAGGGTATTTTAAATACATTATCACACATAATTATTATTGATACGGACATTACATATTGGTTGAAATAATGATCATATAGATCTACATAACTATCATACAAGTCAACATAATCACAATATAAATATATATAATAAGTACAATAGCAAACATGATTAATATAAAATATATATATAAGAACCACAGTAGGAAATATAATTTCTATATCAATGGACACTACACAGTGATAAAGATAATCACTATATAGGTTAATATAATCACTATATAAGTCGATACAATCATCCTAAAAAATAATAAAATTTTAGCACAGAGATAGTCAAATAAAAATACACATTTTTTTTTACATTAGAAGTATATTAATATTAGTTAATATTAATATAGGAAAATATTATGATTATTATGATATAATTTTTTTATTTATTTGATAATCTTAATTAAAGATGAATATGTTTAAAAAAAATAAAAATAAAATAACGAAAGTGAAAATCTAACATCACTAAGGTATACGTAGTTTTATGTACTTGAATGCATCTAATAACATGTGCCTACTCTAGCTTAATTAGTGAATTACTTTCCTATTTTTTTCCTCTTCCAAACAAGCCAATCAAGTCTTAAAAACTTATTAAAATAAATAATTATCAAAAATTATTACTTTTAAAAAGTAATTCTAAACAAGCTACAAGTTCTTCATTATCAAATGTTATATACAAAAGAACAAATTCCAAGTTCATATTCAAGGAGGGTGGTCCGACTCGCTTAATTCATTTCACTTTGACGAATTAGATGGACATTAGAACCTCCTCATTCCTGATCAAATCTACCGATAATATTGTTTATCAAACATTGAAGTCGTGATGACTCAATCTCAGGTAATTGCCAAGACCAAGCTTTAAACTCGTTAATTACAAGAGAGAGCCAAAGCCAAGTCTTAATAGAGATGCTCCAGTTGACCAAGTTAATTTATTAGCAATATATTTATTATTATCTTTTTTGGTAATAGGCTGTTTCGTGCATGATGGACGGATATGGCGATCCCCACGTCCTGTATTAATCACTGGGCCTTCTATACCAAACATAGCATAAATAATACTTGGGCCGAGCTATAGAAATTGCCGAAATCATCGATGATTAGGCAACGATGGGACCAAACCACTAATTTTTTTATACAAATAAAATAAAATAAATCAACATTACTGGAAGACAACGCACGGAAATCAGCAGTGAATCAGTAAAAGATGACAAGAAAACCCGGGCATTCTCCTTTCCTCATTCCTTCATCTCTTTCTCTTCGGGCCACCATGTTCTTTGTTTAGGCCCGGCTAATATAAATAGATATCTGTCAACGAGTTTCGACGATCACCAAAAACAATTATTGCTAAATATTATTTTCGGCGGCAACTATTAACGTAAAAAATTATTGCTACAAATATATTTTTGTATTTGCAACCAGAATGTTGTTGCTAAAAGTAATCCTTTTTAGCCATGATAAACTATTGTTGCTAAAAATTAAATACTTTTTGAAACAAAAATAATGTTATGAAATTTTTTATTTTGCTACTTCTTTATTTGTCAGAAAAATAAATTACAAGACTAGACAAAGGAAAAATATGGTAGCAATCATTATTATATATATTGTTTTTATAGCCATGATAGGTTGTTGCTAAAAAAATATTATCTTTTGTTACAATAATTTTGTTGTGAAAACTTGTTTGATGCAACAATTTTAGTTGTGACCAAAAAAAATTGTTGTTAATCAATTTATTTCACTCTCCTCAATTTAAGAAAAATTATTCAACTAAAATTAGTGTTTTTGACTTCGAACTAGAAATCGATCGGGTAGACCTCCTAGTGCACCATCATATCAGTTCGACTGCCATTTGTATGAAAATTATTTTATTCAAAAAAATATCTGCTATGACCCTTGTATAATCAACTTGGTTCTAGTTTCACCAGTCTAATTGGATCAAATTAGGTCATTCATCTTTAAAAAAAAATTTCTTCCTTTAGTTGAAACGACAAGGTTTAATGCATACCGGTCTAACCTAATTTATTCAGTCCAATTCAATTTTTTCCGATCAGTACACTATCTCCAAAACTAGATAATTTGGTACCATTGTACACCTCGATATCTATTAAAAGACAAACTCAGAATGAAGAATCTCTTTATTTCTTGAATATATGTGATACAATTCCTTCTAACTCTATCATATATATAGAAAACTGATTTCACAGAATAGTAAAATCAGTTTTACTATATTCGAACATATGCTGAAAAGAAATTACAGCAAGAAACTAGTAACTACAGCAGGTAAAAGTAATAAAGTAATTACAGCTAATTACAGTAAGGTACAGCTAATTACAGTAAGATAAAAGCTAACTAGTTTATCTCTAACACCCCCCTGCAAGTTGGAGAAGGGGAAACCATTCCCAGCTTGGGAAGAACTGAAGTATGCAATTTTCCAGTAAGAGGTTTGGTGAAGATGTCCGCCAATTGAGAGGTCGTAGGAACATAAGAAAGAGATATAAGCCCTACATGAAGTTGTTCACGAACGTAATGACAATCGAGTTCTATATGTTTTGTACGTTCATGATAAACTGGATTCTTAACTTTGTAGATAGCTGCTTGATTATCACATTTAACTGGGATATGACGAATACTAGGAACAGAGATCTCACTTAATAATCGACTTAACCATGCTAATTCAACAGTTAAACCTCTTAAGGATCTATATTCAGCTTCATCGGAGGATAAAGAGACAGTTTGTCGTTTCTTTGACTTCCAAGATATCGGGCTTCCGCCAAGGAGTATGAGAAAACCACTAACTGAACGTCGGGTGAAAGGGAAGGATGCCCAATCTGAATCATAGTAGACAAGTAAATTAATATCCTTGGAACAGTTTAGAAGAATTCCTTGGGATGGCTTGCCTTTAAGATATCTAAGGACATGTATTGCAGCGGACCAGTGAGCCTGAGAGGGAGACTGCATAAACTGGCTGAGAAATTGGACAGAAAAGGCTAGATCAGGACATGTGTGAAGAAGAAAATTAAGCTTGCCAATGAGCTGTCTGTATAGAGAAGGATCCTCCATAGGTTGGTCCATAGCAGGATGAAGCTTGATGTTCAGTTCAAGAGGGCTACTGACTGGAGATAAATCATGGACACCATAGGTCTATAAAATATCACTGATAAACTTCCTCTGGGTGATAAGCATACCCTCAGGAACAGACAAAAATTCCATTCCGAGGAAATAATGAAGTTTTCCAAGATCTTTGATCTTAAAATGGCTATCCATAAATGCCTTCAAACATTCAATTTCTGAATTATCATTCCCAATAACTAAAATATCATCAACATAAACTGCCACAATAATCAGGCTTCCAGGAGTGGATTTAATGAACATGGAGTAATCATTGAGGGATTGAGTGAAACCTTTGGATATCAATGATTCAGAAAGTTTAGCATACCACTGTCTAGAGGCTTGTTTGAGACCATATAAAGACTTTTTGAGCCTGCAAACCAAAGATGGTGAGGGGAGAGAAAGCTAAGGAGGTGGTTTCATGTAGATTTCTTCATGCAGGTTACCATGAAGAAATGCATTATTAACATCAAATTGGTACAAAAACCAGCCCATCTTAACAGCAGTGGCCATTATACAATGGATTGTGGTCATCTTCACAACTGGAGAGAAGGTTTCAGTAAAATCTTCTCCTGGCTTTTGAGTAAAACCCCTGACCACCAAACGAGCTTTGTGTCTTTATAAGCTACCATCTGCACTATACTTCAGCTTGTATACCCACTTACAACTTATGGGTTGCTTTCCTTTGTGAAGTTTTACAATGTCCCAAGTATCATTATCCTTCAAAGCAGTGAATTCTGTATCCATAGCTGCTTTCCAGGAAGGATCACTAGCAGCTTGAATGTAAGAGAAAGGTTCTGTAAGAGTGTGTGCAGTGGGTTGAGTGGATGTGAAATTGCAGAAAGAGTTGGAGGAAGAATGAGGAGAATGGGAATTGATGCAGAAATTTGTGATAGTATGAGGACAGAAGGAATGATTGGCAGCATGAGATGTGATATCATAGCAAGGATGACTATCAGATTTGAAAGAGAATACATTACTGCATATGTAATCATGGAGATGTGAAGGTGGTTTGATTTGTCTTGTGAAACGTCGAAGAGGAAGAGGGTTCGGATCTGCATTAGCATCCAAATGACCTGTTTGGGATGACATATTGAGATCATGATCTGTGGGAGAGCATTGAGGTGTGGATTCATTTGGAGGCACATAAAGAGAGGAGGAAGGTGTGATAGGATGTTCAACAATGGGATGATCTGTTATTGGAAAAGGACAGTGATGATCAGGAAGATTTTGAAGGTGTATATACTGATAAGGAAAATGTTGTTCATGAAAAATTACATCTCGAGAGATTTGAATATTTTGAGTGGTGAGATTAAAAAGTTTTATGCCTTTTTACCAATAGGGTACCCAAGAAAAATACATGGGTGAGCCCTGGGATAAAACTTGTCATGGGATCTAGGGCAGGTGGAAGCATAACAAAGGTATCCAAAGGTTTTGAGAAGTGAGAAATCAGGTGGATTCTTGAAAAGTTTTTCATGAGATGATTTATTTTGTAAAACAGTGGAATGAAAACGATTTATAAGATATGTTGCATGAAGAATGCAATCTCCCCAAAATTGAGCTAGAACTTTGGATTGAAAGTAAAGGGCTCGAGCAATTTCCAGCAAATGCTTGTGCTTTCTCTCAACTACCCCATTTTGTTGAGGAGTATAGGGGCAGGATGTATGATGAACAATACCAAGGGAACTGAAATAGGTCTGAGCTTCTCTGCTTGATCCTAATTCATAAGCATTGTCACTTCTGATAATTTTAACAGTGGTTTGGAATTGAGTTTTGATCATAGCAATAAAAGCTTTGAGAACAGGAAAAGCATTGCTCTTAGTGCTGAGGAGATGAACCCACGTATGCCTTGTAAAATCATCTGTTATAGTAAAAAAAATATCTATGCCCATTGTAGGTGGGTTTCTGGTATGGCCCCCAAACATCAATGTGCACAAGATCAAAAGGAGACTTGGTATGAACAGAACTATGAGAAAAGGACATTCAATGCTGTCTAGCTTGGTTGCAGATAGTACAAGGCACAATCAAATTTTTATTACATTGGGAAGTATTGATGACATTGAGAAGTTCCAACTTTTCAAAAGGGAGATGCCCTAGTCTTATGTGCCAGGATTTACAAGAATTCATATTATGAGCAGAAAAATTATTGACAGAAAAAGCTGAAGGGATGTTACTAGATGGTTGGTCTTCAATTTGAGAGTGAAGGTAGAGTCCTTTGCTGAGTTTACCAAGAACCAGAGGCTCCTTCATTGAAGGGCCCTACATCAAACAGAGATCATGAGTAAAGGAGATAGTACAGGCAGATTTGAATAAGAGTTTACTGATAGAGATCAGATTATATTTGAAATGAGGAACATATAGAACATCTGTCAAGGTAAGATTAGATAAGTGGATAGTTCCTGCCAACTTCACATTAACAGAATATCCATTAGGTAAAGTTATGTTGTAGGCAGTATTCAAAGGCAGAAGAAGAGAAAAAAAAAAGATTTGCAGGCACACATGTGATCAGAGGCACCAGTGTCCAAGTTCCAGTAATTATCAAGGAAGGAACCATGAGACATGAAGGACATGGACATGTGACTACCTGCAGTGTTGGTTTGTATGAAATTATTCTCAGAAGAGTATTTCGGTTGATTAAGAAGAGCAATTAATTTCCTATATTGATCATTGGTCAATTGAAGTCCTCCTTACCCAACTTGAGAAGGAAGATTATTCTTAGTGTCATCTGCAGTTTCTCCCTGAACAATACCTGAAAACCTTTTTGTTTTTGTGAACTTAAAATCACTTGGGAATCCCACTAATCTGTAACACTGATCTCTTGTGTGACCCATTTTATTGCAATACGTACACACAGAATTGGTCTTCTTTCCTTCAAATCTGGAATTCTTTTGACCTTGCACAGCAAAAGATGATTGTTCTTGGAATGAAAAGGGTTGAGCACTGACTTCTCTCTGTTTTTCCTCATGCAAGAGCATGGAATAAGCTTGACTAACAGTGGGAAGAGGTTTTGTTATGATAATAGCACTTCTTGTACTGGAATAACTATCATTGAGACCAACTAAGAATTGCAGAAGATGTTCTTCTTCGAAGTATTGTTGAGTTTCTCTGGTGGATATGGGAAAAGGATGAACCGATTGTAATTCATCCCATAACCTTTTGATTTTTGTGAAGTAACTTGATATATTATCACATCCTTGAATGGTATTTGAAATGTCCCTTTTGAGTTGCAGACAGGACATTCCATTAGATTGTCCAAACCTTTCATTCAGGTCTGACCATATTTCACTAGCATTCTTGATGAAAATAACACTGTCTGAAATCTCCTTGCTCAAGGTATTGAGAATCCATGAAATTATCATGGAATTACAAGCATGCCAATTTTCAAATGAAGGGTCATCTTCGTTTGGTTCTTTAATATGTCCATTGATAAATCCCAACTTCCTTTTTGCTGAGAAAGCTATAAGCATAGCTCTTCTCTAGGAAGTGTATCCTGTTCCATCAAAATTTTTTGAAACAAGAACAGAACCAAGATGATCCGAAGGGCTTAGGTAGTATGGATTGGAGGATAAGTCGAGAGTTTGGGTTAAATGACTTTCATTAACTGCAGCATCCATTAAAAAGAATAAAGGAAGGAACACAGAACAATATGGAATGAAGGTTGAGGAAACGCAGACAGGAAGAATGGATCGAGTTAGAGCTTTGATACCATATTAAAAGACAAACTCAGAATGAAGAATCTCTTTATTTCTTGAATATATGTGATACAATTCCTTCTAACTCTATCATATATATAGAAAACTGATTTCACATAATAGTAAAATCAGTTTTACTATATTCGAACACATGCTGAAAAGAAATTACAGCAAGAAACTAGTAACTACAGCAGGTAAAAGTAATAAAGTAATTACAGCTAATTACAGTAAGATAAAAGCTAACTAGTTTATCTCTAACAATATCAAGTCAGTTCAGTTTGATTTTTTATTCATCAACTAAAATAGCTTACAAAAAATATGTTATAATATTTTTTTATTACATTAAAACTAATAGAACAAACAAATAAAAAATAGAAAAATGCTTGCCATCCATAGACGTTGACATCAACCAATTCTACTAGGCTTTATCGTCTTCTGTGCTACTAAACTCACTAAGAGAGACCAACACTTATCAAGGATGTAAATTGCGTGAGTAATATCCAAAACCCAATAGATACAAAAATATATAATATTAAACGAATTTGGATACATATATATATATATATATATATATAAGAAAAAAAACCTAATTGATTCGAGTATAAATATAGGTAAGGGATCTTCATATCCATACCTATACTCATATTTCATATGTGTTTACCCAATGTATAATTACCTTTTTACCTAATGTCAAGGTTTAAATGGTCATTTCACATTAACTCCACTCCCTATTTTTCTCCCATTTATAATTCATTATGTGAAGATCGACTTCAATTACATTTATAACCTGCCTAAGTTGTTGTGTAGAAGAAGATATGAGATTTTGAATATCACAACTTTATCTTATCTCCTCTTGTCCAATAGTCAAGTCGACCCAATGTCCCTAGCTCCTAACCACACAGCCTCCACAACTCATTTGCCACAACGTATGCTCATCTACCTAATCTATTTGTCGCCCCTTGACTTTTGATGGAGATCTAATAAGGGAAATCAAAAAAAAATCAAATGAATAATCAAGAGATAGTAGGGAAACATTATCCTTCATTAAGGAAGGGTTTTTCGCAATAATTGACGGCATGTTCAACTCACACACACTCAATAACAATCATTCGAGATAGAATATATAAAAGCATACTCTACTTGTTTTATTTCATTAGAAAAATAGTCAGTACGAAGCAGTCAAGCTTATTACACTTAGTATATATATAAAGGGCTAGGATCTCTCCATCTAATAACCATTTGGGCCTACAAGAATAAATGGGTTGATAAATATTTGTCTAATCTAGCATTGTAGATAGGAATAGAATAAAGGAATGGTTATATTGGGTCAACGCCACCCCAAGTCTAATATTTAGTGCCGCCTCCACCTTATATCGTCTCTACCTAGCATCATATACTATATTTGTAGTACCTCACTTTTTTCAAACCCCTTTTGATATGTGTTATATGATGTGATTATTCATGAATTGGACATGTTTAATTATGATTTAGATTTGTGCTTTGATTTTATATTAAAATGTTTCAAACGAGGGTTTGTTTTAGAAAATGATTATTGAAATATCCCAAAACCCTAATTTAGAGAATTATAGAAAATTAAGGATTTATTAGAAAAATTAATTAAATAAATTATTTTATTAAAATAAGAGAGAGTAATTAATGAAAAATCAAGAGAAAATTTATAAATAATTTAATTGGAAAAAATTAGGTTGTTTTGCTAATTAAAATGAAATTTAGGAAAAATCTCTTAAAAATCCTAAATTAGCCTAAAACAAAAATTTAATTATTACTTTATTAATATATTATTATTTTTAAATATCTCAAAATATCAAAATATTCTAAATACCCCAACCAGCCTATTTTTATTTTTTCCTTTTTCCTTTTTCCCCTCTTTTCTTTCTTTTCTTTTATTTTTCTTCTTTCCTCTTATTTTCTTTTTTTCCCCTTCTTTCCCCTGACTTGGGTCGGGCTTGGCCCAAAACCCCCTCCCCCCTCCTTTCCTCCAGCATGGGCCAAGCCCGCGTCCCCCTCTCCCTTTACTTCCCTTGCGACCCAGTCCGGTTCCTTCTTTTCCCCTTGACCGACCAGTTCACCGCACCCCTTTCTTTCTTCCTTCTCCCTTGACCTTCTCTCTCCTAGATGCCCAACCATCCCACTTCCCAGCGTAGGCACACGGCCTCTACGCCGCCGCATGTCAGCCTTCCGCCCCTATCCCCTTCCCTGACACCCCCTCTCTCCTCCACCTAATTGCCAACTCCCTCTCTTCTCACACATACCCTTCTTCCCCTTCCTTTTTCCCTTCCCGAGCATGACAGACTTACAACAATGGCAAGCCTATTCAGGCCATAGGCCGCCAGCCGGTGAGGTGTACACGTGCCGCCGACCTTCCCTCTTCCCCCTCTATTATTGTAACACCCCAAAAATTCACTACTGAAAAATTTCGTTAATTAAAAAGGAAATTAGCGGAAGCACATAAATAAAACGTGAACTTTGGGAGCATTACCGCCACACTTAGTACCAGACCGGTTCACTCATACCGTTCCAGTACTAAGTGCTAAGGCTAAAGGAAAATGAAATACAATTCGCAAGAAATTCAACATACTCAAATCAGAGTAGCGCATCAAATCGTTTATCAGAATAAAATCCACCAATGGTGGTTACAGTAATATCATATACATTTAAAACCAAGAATGTAAATGAGAATGAGAAAAGGCCTAATGGTACCGGATAATTCCTTACTCTCTTTCCCGTAGCCCACTTGAGTAGCACCTGAAAATACCTGCAAGGACACTGCCCGTTGAATAGGCAAGGGCCCCATAAAGGGAATCCCTTCAGTACTACGGTACTGAGTAACCCTTTAATACCACACTTAAAGACAGGCCCGCATACGGCACATAATGCAAGCTCCACACATAAATAATGAGAGGTGCACATGCATAATAATTCATTTTCCTTTAATTCATAAATCACGATCGATACTTTGGGCCTTAATCCATGTCATAGTGTAAGATCAATACATTCGGGCCTTAAGCCATTATTCAGTCATCATTCAATCAGTATCATGTTTTATATCCATGTGAGTGCGAGAACCCCACTATTATAGCCGGTGGACCGGAAAGTATACACTCAGGGCAGAACACCTCTGACCACTATTATTGCCGGTGGACTTGAAGATAAACACACAGGGCATAAGGCACCTGACCACTATTATTTGCCGGTGGACCGGTCTGGCCCCGACTCACATGGTATTCCACTATAAGTGATTAGTATTTTTCCATAATTTTATCCACATACAATACTGGTTTTATTGAGCTCGGGACCCCCACTATTATTGCCGGTGGACCGGAATACATATAACTCATCATCCAGGGCACAACGCTCCTAGCCACTATTATAACCGGTGGACCGGGATATATATAAAGAATCATCATCTAGGGCACAACGCTCCTGGCCACTATTATAACCGGTGGACCGGGATATATAAGGATCATCTTCCAGGGCACAACGCTCCTGGCCACTATTATAACCGGTGAACCGGTACTCAATATCATAATCATCTGGGCCCGGCTCATTAATATTCCACTTTCAATAATAGTATCTTTCCTTTCTTTAATCAGCACATCAATCATATTTATTTGCCTCGAACGGGAGATCAATAACCCGGGACACAAAGGTACACCGGTCGTATCGGTGCATATCAGCTACTCAGTACCCTTCAACCACGAACCCAAGGACGCAAAGGTACCCTGGTCGTACTGGTGCATAAAGCTAACTCAGTACCCTACCGACAAGGACACCTAATCCATAAGTATGCATACCCCCTAACTAGGTCCATAGAACTAGAAAGAGTAAGATATAGGGCCTGGCTGGGGCACATAGGCACACCAGCAAATACCAGAATAACCGTGGACTAAACCACGTCCTTAGGGTAGAGACCCCTAAGGAGTCACCATTCCCGATCTCGAGGTCTTTCACTTTAAGTAATAGTGTCTTAATTAAAGTGATCACGAAAAGCACGATAATCAGATACTTATTCACCTTCAATCGTTCTGATATCATTAATCGTTTCTTATTCAGATGATTATCCAGGATATCACTGAGAAACCATTAAGGCCATACTAATTATCAAATACTCTTACTTGGCTAATCAGCATTATTTGAATCATATCATAATGTTCCACAATCATAACAATATGTTAGGTACAAATTACTCCTTAACCCCTTACTTATATAATTGTTAAGTATCCATTCCTTACTCGCCAAATTACCATATTACCCTTTAGGTTACATAATTACCAAATTACCCCTTGCCCAATTTAGATCACCAAATTATCCCCTACACTTTTTAGATCACCCTTCACCCCTCATAATTACTACACTTATCATATTTCCCGTTTGGTTGGTTATATTACCAAATCGCCCTTCTCCTTTGTTATAATTACAAAACTGCCCTCAAGTTGGATAAATTACTAAATTACCCTCCTTCATTATCATGATTACTAATTTGCCCCTTTAGTTGGTTAAATAATTATCACTTCATCCCATAATTGGCTAAATCACCAAATTGCCCCTTTCATTGGATAAATTACCAAATTGCCATTCTCCTTTATCATAATTACCATTTTACCCCTCTCAATTATTTTAATTGACATTTACCCTTTTTAATTATCATAAATCCCAAATTACCCTTCTTCATAATTACCAACATTAATTTACCCTTCTTCATAATCATAATTATTAATTTACCCTTCTCCATATTTATAATTATTATATTACCCTCCTCCATTATTAAAATTACCATAATACCCTTTAATTGGTTAATTTACCAAATTACCCTTCTCTAGTATTATACTTATCCAATTGTCCTTCTACAATCATAATTTAATCACTAAATTATCTTTCATCGTTATCATAATTACCAAGTTACCCCCTTACTCCCAAGTTTGCTGTAATATCCTTTTATTTACAAAATTACCATTTTACCCCTTACATCCAATTTTACCATATTACCCTTTTGCTTGTAAATTACCATAATACTCCTTTTACTCTACAAATTACTATTTCACCCTTTTATATCCAAAAATTGCCATTTTTATCTTTCCTTACGAAATTACCATTTTGCCCTTCTTTTCTAAAATTACCATATTACCCCTTACTTATAAATTACCTTTTCGCCATTCACTTATACAATTACCATATTACCATTTATTTATGAAATGACTATTTTGCCCCCCTCTACTTTCAAAATTACCATATTGCCCTTTTACTTGAAAAATTACCATAATGCCCTCCTTCATCCAAAATTACTATTTTACCCCTACTTCCAAATTACCATTCTTACCACTTGCTTTTAAATTACCATATTGCCCCTTGACTCCAAAATTACCACTTTACCCTTTTCTCCAAAAATTACCATGATACCCCTTTACTTATAAAATTATCAATTTGTCATTTAATCATAAAATTACCATATCCTTCTTTTATCTCGAAAATTACCATCATACCCTTCTTTCTCCCAACTTACAATTTTATCCTTTTTACTTATAAAATTATCATCTCACCCCTTCCCTTTGAAATTACCAAAATCCCCTTTTGTTTACAAAATTACCAAAATTCCCTTTTTCACTTATGAAATTTCCACTCAACCCCTTTATTCACCATTTTTATGAATTTACTAACACTACATAAAATAATGATATTAGTGCTTCATTCTTATCATCTAAGTCCACCAACATGTCATTATTCAACATAATACTCATTAGCAACTACCCACATTAGGTCACATACTTCATAAGCAAAATTACTAAAATACCCTTATACAATAATATTACTCATGCATTAGCAACATAATACATCATAAACAAGCATTTAACATTTCCATCAATAATCAAACTCCTTCCTTAATTAACATACCTACATATGGCACAAAAGTTATCATGCTTTTCCTTTTTATCAAACAATATAAGAAACCATATACATATCATGCTAAGCACACCAAACATGCATAAAATCATACTAAACCCCTAATGTGCTAGCATGCGTTTTTCCATATGTTTGAGGGAGGATTAACGGTTACCTTAATCCCGCAAAATATCAAATCTTACCAAGCATAATTAGCAACTCAACACCTAAAAATAATATCCATCATATTTATGTTAGAAATAAGAAACCAAGCATAAAACTTTGTAAAAATTTAATTAATAGAACACTTAATATAAAATACCATTATACCTTAAAAATTAGCCAAATAATTTTCAAAATAAAGGGGAGCTCACGCTGCATGAGCAGCGTGAGTTTCATGCAGAAAAGAGAGGGGAAAAGGCTCGAAGAGGGGTGAAGGAAGCAAGATTTATTATTTTCGGGTTAGGGTCCTTAGGCTCGAAAAGAAGGTGGTTAGGGGAGGTTCTAAGGCAGGGGAATGGTGCAGAAGTGAAGAGGGGGTGTAGTGGGAGGCTAAGGGTGGTTTCTAGGCGGCATAGGGCGGCGGAGACGGCAGCGGCAAGGCGGCGAAGTTGGCTGCCGAGAAGGGTCGAGGGGAGGAGTTGTGAAGGAAGGAAAAGGAGAGGGAAAAATGGAGGGGTTCAAGGGCTGTTTTCGGCCGAATAATGCATGGCGGTTGTAGAGGGGGTTTCAGGGTGTCGAATGGTGGGTTGGGTGGCGGAAGAGGTGGTCGTACAGCGGCGGAAGCGGCGGTTGCAGGTGGCTCGGCGGTAAGGGGAAAAACTGGGGAGCAAAAGGAAGAGGAGGAGAAGGGAGGAAGTGCGGGGCTCAAAGGGGCTTGGGGGTCTCGTGGTGGTGCAGGGTGGTAGTAGGTGGTGGCAGTAGGCGGCGCAGGGGTTGGGCTTGGTGGTTCAAGCGGCGGCGGGCGGCGGTGATAAGAAAAATGGGGGAAAATGGAGGGAGCAGGAAGGAGATAAGAGGGAGCTCGAGGAGGGAGAATAAGCTCGAAAAATGTTGGAATGAAGGGCTGGTGAGGGTAAGAAAAAGAATAGGGTGAGGCAAGGGGAGCAGGCGGCCGATCAGTGCTGCAACGTGGTGGCAGGGCTGGTCGGGTGGTAGGGAGAAGGAGGGGGAGAAGAGGGAAAGAAACAGGGGCACGCGGGGTGTGGTCCAAGAGCCGATTTGGCTCGAAATGGGAAAGAAAATGACGGGAAAGGGAGAGGAAGCAGTAGGGAGGCAGGTGCGGTGGCAGGTGGTTGGGCATGCGCAGGTTGTCGGGCATGGGGGCGGTGAGAAAGGAAGAAGATGAAGGGAGAAGCCGGCCAGTCGAAGGGAAGGGAAATAAGGCTGAATCGGCCGGTCAGGAAAAAAGAAAAAGAAAGGAGGTAGAGGCTGTGCTAGGCAGGCGTGAGGAGGAGAAGGAAGGAGAATCGGGCCTATGGCCCAGCGCGCAAAGGGGGGGGAAGTAGGCCAGCAGCCTAGCGGCCCAAAGCCAGGAAGAAGGGAGGAAAAAAAAGAAATAGGGGAAGGGAGAAAGAAAAGAAAAAGTAGGAAAAAGGAAAGTGGGAAAAATGGAAAATTTTAAAATAATTAACTTATAAAATAATAGGTTGTAATATTTTTGATAATAAGTTTATTTAATAATTTAATTTAATATAATTAAATATATGGCTTAAAAAGGGGTAATTATAGTAAAACACTAATTTGGAAATTTATTTAAATAAAATAATATGATAAATAGCAAAATACTTACTTTTAATTTATTAAATACTTTTATCCAAATTTACATACTCTAAAATCCATAAAATAATTAAAATAAATAATTTTAAAAGCTAATTTTATTTCAAATAAAGGTTATTTATTAGAATATAGGTTTTCAAAATTTTTGGGTATTACATCACAACCCCCTTAAAGAGAAACTTCGTCCCCGAAGTTTGGGTCTTAGTACTAGGGTTACAAAAAGGTCCTAAGTTACTTGGGGTAACTACCCCCTTAAAGAGAAACTTACCTAACTAAGGAAAAACAACTACACACAAAGCTAATATTACAAATAATCATGCGAGACCCGATGGGCAGCTTGAAGAGGTTACATCATGATCGATCGCTTGCTCATCTTCTTCGGTTAATGAGGCTGAACGGATTACTCCAAGCGCTTGATTCTGTCGATTCGATGTTTGTTGTGGTCTCGGGATTCCTTCACGTGGCGCGCTGTAGCATTCGAAACTTCTATGCCCAAGTTGTCCACAGTCATGGCACTGAATCAGCTTCCCCATGCAATCTTTGCCTGGATGATCTCTTCTACAACGACGGCAATGGTATTGTCGGTCCGGTCTCTTGCTAGACTTTGCTTTGGAAGTACTTTGATTCCTCTTACGTTGAGCCTTAGTTTGAAGTTGAGGCTGGTCTCACAAAACTTTGCTACGGGGGCGATGACTCTTTGCTTCGGTCTCGGTCTCTTCGTTCTTTCTCTTGCCTAGGATAGAGGCTTGTTCTTGAATCAAGGCATCGGCGTTACATGCCCGCTCATACCCCGTACTCAGGTCGTGGAAAATGTCAGCGCCCATCATACTTTGGATGTTGAATCGAAGTCCTTGCTCGAATTGAAATATTGTCATTTCCTTGCTAGCTGCTATTCCGGGGGCGAACCTCAGCAACTCCGTAAATCGTGCATAGTACTCTCAAACCGACAAACTCCCTTGTGTTAGCTCCATGAACTCTTTGAGTTTGGCCCTCTTGAGACTTTCTATATAGAAACGCGTACGGATGGCGGTCTTGAAGTCTTCCCATGATGTCGGTCGTCCTCCTTGAGTTTGAAGATCTTCCCACCATGTATCGGCTGGTCCTCGAAGGAAATACGCCGCAATGTTCGTCCTTCGCTCCTTAGGGCAGTTGAGCGCCTCAAATGTCCTATCGAAATCTCGTAGCCAGTTCTCTAAGACCACGGGGTCTTCTTTTCCATCGTAGGTCGGGAGTCGATGACGTGAAACCCTATTGAGCCAATCTTCTCCAATACTTGTTGAAGGTAACGTAGCTTGAAGTTGGGGTACCGGGGATCGCTGGGCTAAACCCACGAGTACTTCAAACGCTCTCTCTAAGTTGTTGATTCGTTTGTCTCGGTCCATCTTGAATAGCTATAAAACAGAAACATGTTAGGGAAGGTGCTATCTCTCAAGCTAGGTGATCTAAACCTAGGTCACTTAATCTACCCATACCCAACTCTCAGGACTAATCCGGTTTTTGCAACAAAAGGGAGAATTCAGGAAAAACTTTATAAAAATTGTTTAACCTTTGAAATTTCTATGAAATACTGTGAATCTTACTTATATAATCAAATCAAAGTATTTAAAACCCGAAGAGGTGTCTGTGTAAAACATTTAAAATTGAAAGAGGTGTGACTTGTCGTATCAACTCAATATTTGAAACCGGAAGGGATTTTGGAATCAATTCCGAATGTAATTAGTTTTGAAACGAGGAAAACTTTACTAAACCAAAACCTTTCAAAACTAAAGCGTGGTTATCATAACCAACGCTCTGATACCAACTTGTGGTATCAGCTAAAAAGATTAAAACCAAGAGTGTGGTCGAAACCAGCTTTGATACCAACTTGTGGTATCAGCTTAAAAAGATTAAAACCGAGAGTGTGGTCGAAACCAGCTCTGATACCAACTTGTAACACCCCCAAAATTCACTACTGAAAAATTTCGTTAATTAAAAAGGAAATTAGCGGAAGCACATAAATAAAACGTGAACTTTGGGAGCATTACCGCCACACTTAGTACCAGACCGGTTCACTCATACCGTTCCAGTACTAAGTGCTAAGGCTAAAGGAAAATGAAATACAATTCGCAAGAAATTCAACATACTCAAATAAGAGTAGCGCATCAAATCGTTTATCAGAATAAAATCCACCAATGGTGGTTACAGTAATATCATATACATTTAAAACCAAGAATGTAAATGAGAATGAGAAAAGGCCTAATGGTACCGGATAATTCCTTACTCTCTTTCCCGTAGCCCACTTGAGTAGCACCTGAAAATACCTGCAAGGACACTGCCCATTGAATAGGCAGGGGCCCCATAAAGGGAATCCCTTCAGTACTACGGTACTGAGTAACCCTTTAATACCACACTTAAAGACAGGCCCGCATACGGCACATAATGTAAGCTCCACACATAAATAATGAGAGGTGCACACATAACAATAACATGCATAATAATTCATAAATCACGATCGATACTTTGGGCCTTAAGCCATGTCATAGTGTAAGATCAATACATTCGGGCCTTAAGCCATTATTCCGTCATCATTCAATCAGTATCATGTTTTATATCCATGTGAGTGCGAGAACCCCACTATTATAGCCGGTGGACCGGAAAGTATACACTCAGGGCAGAACGCCTCTGACCACTATTATTGCCGGTGGACCGGAAGTTAAACACACAGGGCAGAACGCACCTGACCACTATTATTTGCCGGTGGACCGGTCTGGCCCCAACTCACATGGTATTCCACTATAAGTGATTAGTATTTTTCCATAATTTTATTCACATACAATATTGGTTTTATTGATCTCGGGACCCCCACTATTATTGCCGGTGGACCGGAATACATATAACTCATCATCCAGGGCACAACGCTCCTGGCCACTATTATAACCGGTGGACCGGGATATATATAAAGAATCATCATCCAGGGCACAACACTCCTGGCCACTATTATAACGGGTGGACCGAGATATATATAAGAGTCATCATCCAGGGCACAACGCTCCTGGCCACTATTATAACCGGTGGACCGGTACTCAATATCATAATCATCTGGGCCCGGCTCATTAATATTCCACTTTCAATAATAGTATCTTTCCTTTCTTTAATCAGCACATCAATCATATTTATTTGCCTCGAACCGGAGATCAATAACCCGGGACACAAAGGTACACCGGTCGTACTGGTGCATATCAGCTACTCAGTACCCTTCAACCACGAACCCAAGGACACAAAGGTACCCTGGTCGTACTAGTGCATAAAGCTAACTCAGTACCCTACCGACAAGGACACCTAATCCATAAGTATGCATACCCCCTAACTAGGTCCGTAGAGCTAGAAAGAGTAAGATATAGGACCTGGCTGGGGCACAAAGGCACACCAGCAAATACCAGAATAATCGTGGACTAAACCACGTCCTTAGGGTAGCGACCCCTAAGGAGTCACCATTCCCGATCTCGAGGTCTTTCACTTTAAGTAATAGTGTCTTAATTAAAGTGATCACGAAAAGCACGATAATCTAATACTTATTCACCTTCAATCGTTCTGATATCATTAATCGTTTCTTATTCAGATGATTATCCAGGATATCACAGAGAAACCATTAAGGCCATACTAATCATCAGATACTCATAATTACCAAATTACCCCTTGTCCACTTTAGATTACCAAATTGTCGCTTACACTTTTTATATCACCATTCCCCCCTCATAATTACTACACTTATCATATTTCCCATTGGGTTGGTTATATTACCAAATCGCCCTTCTCCTTTGTTATAATTACAAAACTGTCCTCGAGTTGGATAAATTACTAAATTACCCTCCTTCATTATCATGATTACTATTTTGCCCCTTTACTTGGTTAAACAATTTTCACTTTACCCTTTAATCGGCTAAATTACCAAATTGCCCCTTTAGTTGGATAAATTACCAAATTGCCCTTCTCTTTTATCATAATTACCATTTTACCCCTCTCAATTATTTTAGTTGCCATTTACCCTTTTTAATTATCATAAATCCCAAATTACCCTTCTTCATAATTACTAACATTAATTTACCCTTCTTCATAATCATAATTATTAATTTACCCTTCTCCATATTTCTAATTACTATATTACCCTTCCCCATTATTAAAATTACCATAATACCCTTTAATTGGTTAATTTACCAAACTACCCTTCTCTAGTATCATACTTATCCAATTGCCCTTCTACAATCATAATTTAATCACTAAATTATCTTTCACCGTTATCATAATTACCAAGTTACCCCTTACTCCCAAATTTACCATAATATCCTTTTATTTACAAAATTACCCTTCTACCCCTTACTTTCAAATTATCATAATATCCTTTTATTTATGAAAATTACCACCAGACCCCTTTTTCTTGTACAATTACCATAACACCCCTTTTACTTTACAAATTACTATCTTACCCTTTTCATCCAAAATTACCATTTTTATCTTTCCTTATAAAATTACCATTTTGCCCTTCTTTTCCAAAGTTACCATATTACCCCTTACTTATAAATTACCATTTCGCCATTCACTTATACAATTACCCTATTACCACTTACTTATGAAATTACTATTTTGCCCCCCTTTACTTTTAAAATTACCATATTGCCCTTTTACTTGAAAAATTACTATAATGCCCTCCTTCATCCAAAATTACTATTTTACCCCTACTTCCAAAATTACCATTCTTACCACTTACTTATAAAATTACCATATTACCCCTTGACTCCAAAATTACCGCTTTACCCTTTTCTCCCAAAAATTACTATAATACCCCTTTACTTATAAAATTATCATTTGGCCATTTAATCATAAAATTACCATATCTATAATTACTATATGACCCTCCTCCATTATTAAAATTACCATAATACCCTTTAATTGGTTAATTTACCAAATTACCCTTCTCTAGTATCATACTTATCCAATTGCCCTTCTACAATCATAATTTAATCACTAAATTATCTTTCATCGTTATCATAATTACCAAGTTACCCCTTACTCCCAAGTTTGCCATAATATCCTTTTATTTACAAAATTACCATTTTACCCCTTACATCCAATTTTACCATATTACCCTTTTGCTTGTAAATTACCATAATACTCCTTTTACTCTACAAATTACTATTTCACCCTTTTATATCCAAAAATTACCATTTTTATCTTTCCTTACGAAATTACCATTTTGCCCTTCTTTTCTAAAATTACCATATTACCCCTTACTTATAAATTACCTTTTCGCCATTCACTTATACAATTACCATATTACCATTTATTTATGAAATGACTATTTTGCCCCCCTCTACTTTCAAAATTACCATATTGCCCTTTTACTTGAAAAATTACCATAATGCCCTCCTTCATCCAAAATTACTATTTTACCCCTACTTCCAAATTACCATTCTTACCACTTGCTTTTAAATTACCATATTGCCCCTTGACTCCAAAATTACCACTTTACCCTTTTCTCCAAAAATTACCATGATACCCCTTTACTTATAAAATTATCAATTTGTCATTTAATCATAAAATTACCATATCCTTCTTTTATCTCGAAAATTACCATCATACCCTTCTTTCTCACAACTTACAATTTTATCCTTTTTACTTATAAAATTATCATCTCACCCCTTCCCTTTGAAATTACCAAAATACCCTTTTGTTTACAAAATTACCAAAATGCCCTTTTTCACTTATGAAATTTCCACTCAACCCCTTTATTCACTATTTTTATGAATTTACTAACACTACATAAAATAATGATATTAGTGCTTCATTCTTATCATCTAAGTCCACCAACATGTCATTATTCAACATAATACTCATTAGCAACTACCCACATTAGGTCACATACTTCATAAGCAAAATTACTAAAATACCCTTATACAATAATATTACTCATGCATTAGCAACATAATACATCATAAACAAGCATTTAACATTTCCATCAATAATCAAACTCCTTCCTTAATTAACATACCTACATATGGCACAAAAGTTATCATGCTTTTCCTTTTTATCAAACAATATAAGAAACCATATACATATCATGCTAAGCACACCAAACATGCATAAAATCATACTAAACCCCTAATGTGCTAGCATGCGTTTTTCCATATGTTTGAGGGAGGATTAACGGTTACCTTAATCCCGCAAAATATCAAATCTTACCAAGCATAATTAGCAACTCAACACCTAAAAATAATATCCATCATATTTATGTTAGAAATAAGAAACCAAGCATAAAACTTTGTAAAAATTTAATTAATAGAACACTTAATATAAAATACCATTATACCTTAAAAATTAGCCAAATAATTTTCAAAATAAAGGGGAGCTCACGCTGCATGAGCAGCGTGAGTTTCATGCAGAAAAGAGAGGGGAAAAGGCTCGAAGAGGGGTGAAGGAAGCAAGATTTATTATTTTCGGGTTAGGGTCCTTAGGCTCGAAAAGAAGGTGGTTAGGGGAGGTTCTAAGGCAGGGGAATGGTGCAGAAGTGAAGAGGGGGTGTAGTGGGAGGCTAAGGGTGGTTTCTAGGCGGCATAGGGCGGCGGAGACGGCAGCGGCAAGGCGGCGAAGTTGGCTGCCGAGAAGGGTCGAGGGGAGGAGTTGTGAAGGAAGGAAAAGGAGAGGGAAAAATGGAGGGGTTCAAGGGCTGTTTTCGGCCGAATAATGCATGGCGGTTGTAGAGGGGGTTTCAGGGTGTCGAATGGTGGGTTGGGTGGCGGAAGAGGTGGTCGTACAGCGGCGGAAGTGGCGGTTGCAGGTGGCTCGGCGGTAAGGGGAAAAACTGGGGAGAAAAAGGAAGAGGAGGAGAAGGGAGGAAGTGCAGGGCTCGAAGGGGCTTGGGGGGTCTCGTGGTGGTGCAGGGTGGTAGTAGGTGGTGGCAGTAGGCGGCGCAAGGGTTGGGCTTGGTGGTTCAAGCAGCGGCTGATAGATGAGATTTATTGATTATTTTCATGTCTAAAAATATCATTTATCCCTCATTTATTCTACTAGATTTAATATTTTCGTCGAGTTTTTCTCCTTTGAATAAATTTTACAGGAAAGAAAAGAATTGAAGAAATTCAAGGAGAAATCAATGAGAAGAAGAAATCAAGTAGAGAACACATCAAGAAATGCTGAATCAATGAGAGCAAAGTTGGAAAGGGAACAAATATATCAAGAGAAGCTAAGTTGAAACTTTCAAAGGAATTGAGTGGAAGAGTCAAAAACACGGGGGTCCCGTGTTTCCATAACACGGACCGTGCTATTTATCCCGAGTATCGGTCTATAAATCCTTGTCAGTAGAGCAGTTAGAAGAAAACACGGGGGTCCCGTGTTTCATAAACACGGACCGTGTTTTCGATTAAAAACGTGTAACTGCCACGCGACTTGTTCCTGATAAAATTTGATATGAAAAGAGAGTTCGAAATTGAGAGGAAAAGGATCGAACGTATTTTTCTTCCTTTTATTCCTTTAGAACATACATGTAATGCACAATTCCAATCTTTGATCTTCTTGAATTCTATTGATGATTTGACATTCTGCACTTCAATTGATAAGTTTCTCTATTCCTTTGTAAATTTCTATATCTTCATTTTGCAGAATCTAATTAGTTTTTGTGTAATTTTACTTGTGATCATTTCATTATTATCTAATTGTTGAAGTAATAGAATTTGTGAATGTGTTATTGTCATTAATTTTTAATATTTCTATATAATTGTATGAATTGTGAATATGCAGAAATTTGAGTAATTAGAACAGGGTAGGGTGAATTGAAGATGGAATCATGACTTAATTATCATTTCATAATTTAAATGTTTGATTCTACATGAGGTTTAATTGAATTAATGGTTGAATTGAATGATTCCATATCATAGATTAAGATTCTTGAACTGATTAGATTGATCACCTATTTGGTTTAGGACTTATTCTTTGCTAAGACAATGAAATTAACCCGTAATTGTTAATTAATTTGTCTATAGTAGCAAGAAGACCATTAATTCGTGCAATTGCATGATGCGAGCTTTTGTGATTATGATTGTAGTTAGCTGCTTCCCGTTCATAATGCTATCATTAATTGAATCGAGTGTTCGTAACCTAGGTTATTAATTGGGTGCAAAAATAAATTGAGAGCATATTCAATTTATTAAGGTTGAGAGGAAGTATAGAAATTGTTATTCTGAATTTCTTAAGTCAACATTAAACTATTTAGAATCATTCTTTTTATGTGAATGTATGGCATTTTAATTCCATCACCAATTCAATCCTCCCCTAATTGTCAATTCGTGATTAAAGACTTAGTATAATCGAATTTAGTTTAGGAATCAATGAAATTGTACAAACGGGGTTATAACATCAATAGCAAAATTAGTGATTAAAACGTCATTCCTTGTGGGTTCGACTCCTTCTTGCCATATACTACGTATTTGGGAATTAGGATTTATTTATTAAATTTGTTGTGCATACGACAGTGCATCAAATTTTTGGCGCCGTTGCCGGGGAATTGGCAATTATAATCTCTAGTTTTGTTGTTGTTGTGGTTTCTTATTTTAGTTTTGTTAAATTCTTCACGTAAACTCATCTAATCTTTCATTATGTGAAATCTTCAGGCACTCACAATTGAGATCATTTGCAATTGAACATCAAGGACAAATTATTCCAGCCATAGATCCAAACTCATCTTCTCCTATTGCATCTAGGACGAGAAGGAAATTGGAACAAGCTAGTCAGATTCCGTCACCTTTTGAAGAAAGTTCCACAAATCAGGGAGAAGAAAGTATAGAAGATTTGTGTAGTACACCCTGCTACATTAATCCACCAATGGCGAATCGAACTCTCAAGGAGCTAGTTGCTCCTGTCTTCAACCCCAATCTTTTATGCATTAATTATCCTGCTGATAATGATACTTGTGAAATCAAACCTGGATTAATACGAGCCTTACCTATTTTTACAGGTTTTAGAGACAACAATTCCATGAGTTCAGGCTGTTTCACCGACCCAAATAAATTTCTCAAGGAATTCCATATAGCTTGTTCTGGTATGAAACCGAATGGAGTAAGTGTAGAACAACTTAAACTCAAAGATTTTCCTTTTGCTTTAGCTGATGCTGCTAAGGAATGGTTATATGATCTACCAGCGGGCTCAGTAAATACTTGGACTGATATGCAAAAGGTTTTCCTTGAAAAATATTTCCCTTCATCAAGAGCAACTAATATAAGGAAGGAAATATGCGGTATTAGGCAAGATGGAGGATAATATTTACATGAATATTGGGAACGTTTCAAGAAATTGTGTGGTAGTTGTCCTAATCATCAAATTAGTGAACAATTATTAATACAATATTTTTACGAAGGTTTATCTCCTATGGATCGCAATATGATAGATGCTGCTAGTGGTGGTGCTTTAGTTGATAAAACACCCATCGAAGCTAAAAGGTTAATTGCTAATATGGCATCTAACTCTCAATATTGTAATAGGGGTAATACTTCTATGTCTCAACAGGTGAAAGAAACCAATATTGCTGAATTAAAAACGCAAGTTTCGAATTTGACAGCTCTTGTGGAAAGAGTTGTAGGAGAAAAGATTCCTGCCAAGGTATGTGGAATTTGTTCTTTTACAGGTCATCCAACTGACATGTGTCCGACTTTGCAGGAAGAACAACAAGTAAACGCCATTGGAGGACAACCATTTCCAAAAAGGAATGATCCATTTGCTCCAACATATAATCCTGGATGGAAGGATCACCCGAATCTAAGGTATGGAAACGCTCAACAAAGTGGTAACTCATATTTCCGACCACAGATGTATCAAAATCAGCAAGGAGCAAATCCACCTCCCGGATTTTTCCAAATTCCACCGAATCAGCAAAGACCACCATTTCAACCGATGCCTCCACCACAAGTTTCACAACAATCGGGGGGTATGCCTTTGGAAGATTTGGTAAAATCTTTAGCTACCAATACCTTACAATTCCAACAAGAGACTAGAAACGGTATTAAGAATTTGGAAAATCAAGTGAGTCAACTAGCAGATTCCCTTGGAAAAATGCAAGCACAAGGTTCTTCAAAATTTCCTAGCCAGACTGAAAGAAATCCCAAGGAAAATGCTAGTGCTATCACAACTCGCAGTGGAAAACAATTATCAGATCCAAGAAAAGTGGGTGAAGAAGAAAACACAAACAAGGACACAGATGAAACAATGGCTGAAGAAGAAATAAAGGAAGATTCAGAACAAACGGGGAAGAGTAAGTCACATTCTCCTATAAAAATTCCTGCTCCTTTTCCTAGCAGGTTGGCCAAAAACAAGAAGGTAAATCATGACAAGGAGATATTTGACATATTCAAGAAGGTAGAAGTTAACCTTCCTCTCATTGATGCGATCAAACAAGTACCCAGGTATGCAAAATTCCTTAAGAATTTGTGTACAAACAAAAGGAAATTTAATGAGAATGAGAAGGTAAGTGTGGGAGAAAATGTATCAGCTATATTGCAAAGAAAGCTTCCACCAAAGTGCAAAGATCCAGGTATTTTCACTATACCTTGCAAAATTGGAAACACGAGGTACGAAAAATGCATGCTTGACTTAGGTACTTCAATAAATGTCATGCCTTTATCTGTCTTTAACACCCTAAGTCTAGGTCCTTTAAAGGAAACTCGTGTTGTTATCCAATTGGCTGATAGATCTAACACATATCCTGAAGGGGTTATTGAAGATGTCTTAGTTCAGGTAAATGAGTTGGTTTTTCCTGCAGATTTCTATGTGTTAGATATGCAAGATAATGGTTTAGTTAACTCCTCCCCTATATTATTAGGGAGACCATTCCTGAAAACTTCAAAAACAAAAATTGATGTCCATGATGGAGTGTTAACCATGGAATTTGATGGTGAAGTTATTAAGTTTAACATATATGATTCCATGAGATACCCTGCAGATGGTGAAGAGGTATCTATGATAGATGTCATTGAAAATTTAACTGAAATGGTGTACCAATTATCATCAGCTGATCCTTTGGAAATCACTTTGACACAAGGAATAGCAACTGAAAAATTGGAAGAATTGAGCAAATTGTATGACGTTGAGGAAGAAATCAAGGAGGTAGTGGCCGCTTTGGGAACATGTCCGAGTAGAATTGGAAAATTTGTGGATTTACCATTGACAGTGGATAGACCTATACCTTCCATAGAACAACCACCTGAAGTGGAGTTGAAGCCTTTACCTAACCATCTCAAATATGCATTCTTAGGAGATAAGAATACCCTTCCGGTTATCATATCTAGTGAACTAACATCTCAACAAGAAGAAAAATTGGTAAATGTGTTGAAGAAATACAAATCAGCTTTGGGATGGACAGTTGCTGATATTAAGGGTATTAGTCCTTCAGTTTGTATGCATCAGATTTTAATGGAAGAAAATGTGAAGCCAAGTAGACAAGTGCAACGTAGGTTGAATCCGATAATGATGGAGGTTGTGAAGAAAGAGGTTTTAAAATTGCTAAGTGTAGGAGTCATATACCCAATTTCTGATAGTAGTTGGGTAAGTCCGCTTCAGGTTGTCCCAAAGAAAACAGGAATAACAGTAGTGGAGAATGATAAAGGAGAAATGGTTCCTACTAGAGTTCAAAATGGTTGGAGGGTATGTGTTGATTATAGAAAGCTGAACTCCATGACTAGGAAAGATCATTTTCCTTTACCATTTATGGATCAAATGTTAGAACGGCTAGCGGGTCATGCTTATTATTGTTTTCTTGATGGTTATTCTGGATATGTGCAGGTTCCCATAGCTCTAGAAGATCAAGAGAAAACCACATTTACATGTCCCTACGGTACGTTTGCATATCGACGTATGCCATTTGGATTATGTAATGCTCCAGCTACATTTCAAAGGTGTATGGTAAGTATATTTTCCGAATATCTGGAGAAAATTATCGAGGTATTCATGGATGATTTTAGTATCCATGGAGATACTTTTGAAGAATGCCTAGGTAATTTGACCCTTATCTTGAAAAGATGTTTGGAAACAAATCTTGTGCTAAACTCTGAAAAATGCTATTTTATGGTCCAACAAGGAATAGTTTTGGGACATGTTATTTCAGCCAAAGGAATTGAAGTAGATAAAGCAAAAATTGATCTTATCTCTTCATTACCTTATCCATCAACTGTCAAAGATGTGCGATCATTTTTAGGGCATGTCGGGTTTTACCGCCGATTTATCAAGGATTTTTCTAAAATAGCCCAACCATTATGCAAGCTTCTTCAAAAAGAAAAGGAATTTCAATTTGATGATGCATGCCAGAAATCATTTGACTATTTAAAGGAAAAATTGATAAGTGCACCCATTCTTCAACCACCTGATTGGAATTTCCCATTTGAATTGATGTGTGATGCATCTAATTTTGCTGTTGGTGCGGTGTTAGGTCAACAAATCGGGAAAGAGCCACACGTGATATATTATGCCTCACGCACATTGAATGAAGCTCAACTTAACTACACAACTACCGAAAAGGAGCTTCTTGCTATTGTCTTTGCTTTAGATAAATTTCGTTCTTATCTGTTAGGAACTGAAATAATTGTTTACTCTGATCATGCAGCGTTGAAATATTTGTTAGCAAAGAAAGAGGCAAAACCACGACTGATTAGATGGATTCTTCTACTTCAAGAATTCAATATACGCATTAAAGATAAGAAAGGAACCGAAAACGGAGTAGCAGATCATCTAAGTCGGTTAATCAAAGAAGTTGAAGTTGAAGCACCTATCAATGAAGCATTTCCGGACGAGCAACTTCATGTCATTGGAGATGAGATACCATGGTATGCTGATATGGTAAATTTTCTAGTAGCTAAGGTATTTCCCTCTCACTTTACAAAAGCACAGAAAGATAGAATGAAAAGTCAGGCAAAATATTTTGTATGAGACGATCCATACTTGTGGAAACAATGTGCTGACCAAATCATTAGAAGATGTATTCCTGATAGTGAGGTCTTGTCTATTTTACATTTTTGTCACAGTTATGCTTGCGGGGGACACTTTGGTCCTAAGCGAACAGCTTATAAAGTTCTAGAGAGTGGATTCTTTTGGCCTACATTGTTTAGGGACTCTCATGAATTTTGTAAGACGTGTGAAAACTGTCAAAAGACTGGGGGATTAGGTCCTAGAAATGAAATGCCACAAACTCCTATCATAGCATGCGAAATCTTTGATGTTTGGGGTATGGATTTTATGGGTCCCTTTCCATCTTCTTTCGGGTTTAAATACATTCTTGTTGCTGTTGATTATGTGTCAAAATGGGTGGAAGCTAAGGCCACCTGTACTGATGATGCTAAGGTTGTTGTAGAATTTCTTCGAACTAACATTTTTGCAAGGTTTGGCGTACCAAGAGCCATCATTAACGACAAAGGTTCACACTTCTGCAACAGAACCATAGAAGCTCTATTAAAGAAATACCATGTGACACATCGAATATCTACAGCATATCATCCACAAACAAATGGTCAAGCTGAGATATCCAACCGGGAAATCAAATCAATCTTGGAAAAAATGGTGAAACCAACAAGAAAGGATTGGAGCTTACATCTTAATGATGCTCTCTGGGCTTATCGTACAGCTTTCAAGACTCCAATTGGTATGTCTCCATATCGTCTGGTATACGGTAATCCTTGTCATCTACAAGTTGAGTTAGAACATAAAGCTTTTGGGCCGTCAAGAAGTGTAACATGGAGTTAACTGAAGTTGGAAAACATGGGCGACTCCAACTACAAGAATTGGAAGAAATAAGAAATGATGCGTTTGAAACTGCATTGAGATATAAAGATAGAACTAAGGCAGTTCATGATAAATTCATCCTTAGAAAGAGTTTTGAAATTGGTCAAAAAGTTTTATTATATCATTCTCGTTTGAAGTTGTTTCCAGGAAAATTGAGGTCGAGATGGATCGGCCCATTTGTTGTGACTAATGTGTTTTCTCATGGTGCAGTTGAAATTAAGAGTGAGAAAACAGGAAAGATGTGGAAGGTCAATGGACACCGCCTCAAACCTTACTACGAAGGACATCAAGTGCACAATTTGGAAGTGGTTGATCTTACCACTCCCAATTATGAGGGCTGAATGACTTGTAGTTTGTCACTTGGGAAACACCCAAGTGTTGTATATAAGTTTTCCATATTTCGTACTTTTCTTTTTACATATTTGGTATGACTTTGTATGTACATAATGTGTATATGTGTGGCAAAACATTAGTAGTTTATTTTCATATTTATTAAAAAAAAATAACACGAGGGGTCCGTATTTCTTAACACGGCCCGTGTTTCTTCCTCTGTAGAAAAATTTCAGAATTCCAGAGAGCTCCAAAAATAACACGGGGGGTCCGTATTTCTTAACACGGCCCGTGTTTCTTCCTCTGTAGAAAAATTTCAGAATTCCAGAGAGCTCCAAAAATAACACGGGGGGTCCGTATTTCTTAACACGGCCCGTGTTTCTTCCTCTGCAGAAAAATTTCAGAATTCCAGAGAGCTTCAAAATTAACAGGGGGGGGTCCGTATTTCTTAACACGGCCCGTGTTTCTTCCTTTGCAGAAATTTTCAAAATTCCAGAGAGCCCAAAAAATAACACGGGGGTACCGTATTTCACAAACACGGCCCGTGTTACCTTCTCAGTCATAACCAGAATGTGTAAAATTTAACACGGGGGTACCGTATTTCAGAAACACGGTCCGTGTTTTGCTCCAGCGCCCTTTTTCTCTCCCGTGTTTTCAGATCTGAAAAAAAACACAGCCCTCTCGTTCGATTCTCCCCAGTTCTTCGCAGCAATCTTCTCCTTCGATTCCTCCATTTTTCTCACTCAAATCTTCAACTCTTCGACACTCCTACTCCATTAACATCTCATCTTCTTTTCCCACCATTAATTTTCTTCCCCCTGTCGATTTTTTTCTGTTATCCAATACAGAGCAGGCGACAGTTCGTGTCAAACCCTAATTTTATTCGACCATTGTCTCATCTATTTTCTGCAAATAAACTTAGGGTTTTCGTGGGATTTGATATTCATATATCATCTTTTGATTTCTAACTTGTTCCAACCAGTTTTCACGAATTAAGGTAAGTATTCTTTCCCTTATGCAGCAATGTTAATTCAGTTTCATTGTTTTCTTACATATGTTGTTTTCACGAATTACTGTGGTTGAAAAATTGGGTGATTGACATAATGAAAGCATATGTATGCATTCAGTGCAGCTTTGTCAAAATTATCATTGTCGTTAAATCTTATGTATATGCTGCACTTTCAAGCTTACAACACTGATTCTTAACTTAAAGGTGGTATTCTTTGTGTAGATGGCACCGAAAAAGAAACAACGTGCTGAAGGTGAATCCTCAAGATCCCGGTCATCTCCAACGCAAGCAAGACAACGACGTAATCGACCCAACGATTTAGGTATAATTTTTACCTCCCCCGAACAACAACAAAGGTACGATTACTTGTCTCAGAGGCGGATTACTGGTACTAGATATCTAGATGATGATTGTTTGCACACATTGGGCATTCATAATCAAGTCATGCGTATGCTCGAAACTATAGGTTTGCAACACTTTGTCTATTGTACTAATCACACCTATAGACGCTTGACTTTAGAATTTTTGAGTACCTTTGAATTGTGTGCTGAAATTGGTGATATTGGTGATACTAAGAATAATCAAGGGTATGTTTCTTTTCGCCTTTTAAATGAGGATAGGCAATTAGCGGTGCATGAACTTGCCCACATTTTCATGTTGCCTTCACAGGGATTTAGATTCATTTTACCCTGGTTTTATGCCAACAATTTTTTCGCAAAAATAGGTGATACAACGAATATGCCTACTCTCGATACCTTCCGCATTTCTGAAGCCAAATCCTCTAGGATTTTTAACTTAGTTTTCCGATACATTCAGAGGCTTTTGGCTACTACTATATTTGGGAGGGGAGATAGTACCGGAGTAGTTCGTTCAATTGAACTTTTCTTTCTCTACTCCATGCTTGAACATTATTCTGTTGATACTGCCTATTTTATTGCCAAACAATTTCAAAGGGTCAGTAATTCCAAACAGGGAGACATTGTTATCGGTGGGTTAATTACCACCATCTGTGTAAGTTTAGACATACCCCTTCCTGAAGATATGCCTATTGAGGTCATGAGCACCCGCATTGATATCGAACATTGTCGCCTTACGCATCTTATTGAGCGTAGGAATAATGCGTGGTACCTTTCTTATCAGGGGCGTGTTTTCTTTCCTCTTCCTAATCCTACCAAAACTGACCCTTTAAACCCATTGAATTGGCAACCTAGTGAGGATGAAGATAACCCTGCCCCATTAGCCATCGAACATCCTATTCCACCTCATGGTGCCCATCCACCACCACCCCGATCCCACGCCAGCTCTTCTTCCACCTCAACTTTTGTCCCCGAATGGCATCTCCAATTTCAAAATCAAGTGTATTCTCAATTGGATTCCATTCGCAATAACCAAAATCAAATGATGGAGATGATGAAGAATCTTTATGATTACCATCTCGGGAGCCGAGACCCACCTCCACCTCCCTCTTGAATCTTATTCTTCATTTTTTTTCTCTTGCATTTGTTCATTAGGGACAATGAACATATTAAGTATGGGGGGGTGCATTAGTATTCGTAGGCTTATGTTTACTCTTTCGTAGGAATAGTTAGTAAATGTTATATATGTTTGCTAAGTGTTAGTTAGTTAATTTATTCTTATCTACTCACGTACTAGTTGTTTAATGCTGCAATATAAATAAATAAATAAATAAATAAACAAGAAATATTAGATTTGAGTAATCCATATACGAAGTAAAAAAAAGTATGGGACTGAATTATTTTCAAAAAGGATAATCTTATATTTAATGTATGTTTTGATCAACATCTTTTGAAACCTTAAAGATAGAAATTGAAAATGTGATAACAGTGAAGGAAAGAAAGTTAGAATGATTAGAGATCAAATCATGCATTGACTAGGAATGAGATGAAATGAAATTCAAAATTGGTGAATATAACATGGTGAGCGTTTGGGCCTAATCTTTGGATACATTGCTTATCCAAAATATATTTCTCTTTTGTGTGCATTCTCCAATGATATGTGAAACTAGAATTTGCCATTAGTCTCTTCAAGACTGCATAGAACTTTAGGATATTTGAAAATGATAAAGGCACTCTTCTTTCTTTGTTAGCTACAAGGCCAAATAACCTACCTTGAAAAAAAAAATTGTTATCCATTGCTTAACCCTTTGAGCCTATAGACCTGTTTTATTGATTTAAACTTTATTAACAACTAATCTCCATATGTATTTCCCTTCCTTACTCTACGACTAGTGGAGCAAAAATATTTTCAAGGAGAACTTTTGTTTTGTTAATAATGTGAAATCTAAGTATGGGGGTGTGGATATCATAAAAAAAAAAAGAAAAGAAAAGAAGAAGAAGAGAATAAAATTTCATGTCTTTTGATGTTGTTTGGTTGAATGGAAGGGTTTGAAAAAAAATAAATAAATAAATAAATAAATAAAAATAAAATAAAATAAAATAAAATAAATTATTTTTTGCTCCTCTAGTTGGTAAAGTCTAGCTACAATACCAAAAATTCCATCCCACCTTAGAACCCTAGCCCCATTACAACCAAATTTAAGACCTTTTGATTCTTATATAATTTAGTTCTTTTAGCGGTGGCGAATTGAGAATAATGGCAAACATATGGGTGATCATCATCATTTGGAGAGAATTTGAGAGTAAACACATCTTACCCTATACACTAAAGAGTGAGCGTTCCCACATTCCGAAAGTAAGAATTTACCAAATTGAATTTCATTAGTCTTGATCTAATTTGCATGATGAGATACTAATTATTATAATTTTTCGTTCTTAAACCGTTTGAGCATTTGATAAGACTGTTTTTAAGGTGAATTAAGATGTGATCCAAAAATATTTCTATTAGTGATATTTCATGATTTACAAGTATTTTTCAGTCCCAGTCCAAGTTGAACTTCGTACATGAATAATTCCAATCTAATAAATCTTGTATTCCATGATCTGTTTCTCTTACGTTTCTTGATGTATTCATGTGCATGTTATGATATTGCTTGAGGACAAGCAATAATTCAAGTATGGGGGTATTTGATAGATGAGATTTATTGATTATTTTCATGTCTAAAAATATCATTTATCCCTCATTTATTCTACTAGATTTAATCTTTTCGTTGAGTTTTCATCCTTTGAATAAATTTTACAGGAAAGAAAAGAATTGAAGAAATTCAAGGAGAAATCAATGAGAAGAAGAAATCAAGTAGAGAACACATCAAGAAATGCTGAATCAATGAGAGCAAAGTTGGAAAGGGAACAAATATATCAAGAGAAGCTAAGTTGAAACTTTCAAAGGAATTGAGTGGAAGAGTCAAAAACACGGGGGTCCCGTGTTTCCATAACACGGACCGTGCTATTTATCCCGAGTATCGGTCTATAAATCCTTGTCAGCAGAGCAGTTAGAAGAAAACACGGGGGTCCCGTGTTTCATAAACACGGACCGTGTTTTCGATTAAAAACGTGTAACTGCCACGCGACTTGTTCCTGATAAAATTTGATATGAAAAGAGAGTTCGAAATTGAGAGGAAAAGGATCGAACGTATTTTTCTTCCTTTTATTCCTTTAGAACATACATGTAATGCACAATTCCAATCTTTGATCTTCTTGAATTCTATTGATGATTTGACATTCTGCACTTCAATTGATAAGTTTCTCTATTCCTTTGTAAATTTCTGTATCTTCATTTTGCAGAATCTAATTAGTTTTTGTGTAATTTTACTTGTGATCATTTCATTATTATCTAATTGTTGAAGTAATAGAATTTGTGAATGTGTTATTGTCATTAATTTTTAATATTTCTATATAATTGTATGAATTGTGAATATGCAGAAATTTGAGTAATTAGAACAGGGTAGGGTGAATTGAAGATGGAATCATGACTTAATTATCATTTCATAATTTAAATGTTTGATTCTACATGAGGTTTAATTGAATTAATGGTTTGAATTGAATGATTCCATATCATAGATTAAGATTCTTGAACTGATTAGATTGATCACCTATTTGGTTTAGGACTTATTCTTTGCTAAGACAATGAAATTAACCCGTAATTGTTAATTAATTTGTCTATAGTAGCAAGAAGACCATTAATTCGTGCAATTGCATGATGCGAGCTTTTGTGATTATGATTGTAGTTCGCTGCTTCCCGTTCATAATGCTACCATTAATTGAATCTAGTGTTCGTAACCTAGGTTATTAATTGGGTGCAAAAATAAATTGAGAGCATATTCAATTTATTAAGGTTGAGAGGAAGTATAGAAATTGTTATTCTGAATTTCTTAAGTCAACATTAAACTATTTAGAATCATTCTTTTTATGTGAATGTATGGCATTTTAATTCCATCACCAATTCAATCCTCCCCTAATTGTCAATTCGTGATTAAAGACTTAGTATAATCGAATTTAGTTTAGGAATCAATGAAATTGTATAAACGGGGTTATAACATCAATAGCAAAATTAGTGATTAAAACGTCATTCCTTGTGGGTTCGACTCCTTCTTGCCATATACTACGTATTTGGGAATTAGGATTTATTTATTAAATTTTTTGTGCATACGACAGTGCATCAGCGGCGGGCGGCGGTGATAAGAAAAACGGGGAAAAATGGAGGGAGAAGGAAGGAGATAAGAGGGAGCTCGGGGAGGGAGAATAAGCTCGAAAAATGTGGGAATGAAGGGCTGGTGAGGGTAAGAAAAAGAAGAGGGTGAGGCAGGGGGAGTAGGCGGCCGATCGGTGCTGCAACGTGGTGGCAGGGCTGGTCGGGTGGCAGGGAGAAGGAAGGGGAGAAGAGGGAAAGAAACAGGGGCACGCGGGGTGTGGTCCAAGAGCCGGTTTGGCTCGAAATGGGAAAGAAAATGACGGGAAAGGGAGAGGAAGCAGCAGGGAGGCAGGTGCGGTGGCAGGTGGTTGGGCATGGGGGTGGTGAGAAAGGAAGAAGATGAAGGGAGAAGCCGGTCGGTCGAAGGGAAGGGAAATAAGGCTGAACCGGTCGGTCAGGAAAAAAGAAAAAGAAAGGAGGCAGAGGCTGTGCTGGGCCGGCGTGAGGAGGAGAAGGAAGGAGAATCGGGCCTGTGGCCCAGTGCGCAAAGGGGGGGGAAGCAGGCCAGCAGCCTGGCGGCCCAAAGCCAGGAAGAAGGGAGGAAAAAAAAGAAATAGGGGAAGGGAGAAAGAAAAGAAAAAGTAGGAAAAAGGAAAGTGGGAAAAATGGAAAATTTTAAAATAATTAACTTATAAAATAATAGGTTGTAATATTTTTGATAATAAGTTTATTTAATAATTTAATTTAATATAATTAAATATATGGCTTAAAAAGGGGTAATTATAGTAAAACACTAATTTGGAAATTTATTTAAATAAAATAATATGATAAATAGCAAAATACTTACTTTTAATTTATTAAATACTTTTATCCAAATTTACATACTCTAAAATCCATAAAATAATTAAAATAAATAATTTTAAAAGCTAATTTTATTTCAAATAAAGGTTATTTATTAGAATATAGGTTTTCAAAATTTTTGGGGTATTACAATTATCCCCTCTCATCCTAGCCTATAAATACCCTTCATCGACCCCCATTCAATCTTTTTTTCTCTCAACCCAGAAACCCCCACCTTTTGTTGCCACCGCTTGTTCAACCATTTGCTACGTCATTCTCGTCCAGCACCGCCGCCCAAACCACCACCCAAACTACTCCTTGCACCACCCTCCATCCAGCTACACCCCTCACCACCCTCAATACTCCCTACACAAGCCACCTTGGCTGTGCAAAGTTGGCCATTCGACCAACCTTAACCCAGCTACCGCCTCCCTTGTGTCGCTATCCACCGCCACTCATGCACAACCACCACCCTTTATACCCTCCAAAAATCACCAGCAAACCTTCCCCTACCCCTTCTCCTCCTCCCTCTCCACCACTCTCAGCCACCACACTACCCCCGCTCCACTACCGCTTTTGGCTGGGCCACTACCACCAACATTCTAACCCTCTCCACCTAGGCATCCTCCACCACCTCAAATTCTACTCTCATTCCCCCTCTCCTACTCTAAACACCAAACTTTCTACCCTTTTTTTCCCTTTTTCCCATCGCCGCTACTGCTGCTGCCAATGTCACCAGTCACCACCAACCCTAGGTGGTACCCTATCCCCACTCAATCCTTAAACCCTAATTATGCAAACTTTATTCTTTTATTTGTATTTATCTTATTATTATTACTATTACTATTATTATTGTTATTATTATTATGTCGTCATCATCATCATCATCATCATCATCATCATCATCATCATCATCATCATCATCATCATCATCATTATTATTATTATTATTATTATTATTATTATTATTATTATTATTATTATTATTATTTATCATACTTGTTATTATTCATAACTTCAAATATTAATTCTATTATTATTATTAAGGGGTCGAAAACCTTATTATTATTATTATTATTTTAATTATCATTATTTTTATAATCATTATTATTATTATCACCATTATTATTATTATTATTATTATTATTAATGCTAACTTTGGCATATTATCACTTTTATTGCTATTATAAAGATTCAAACCCTATTATTATTATTATTATTATTTACTATTTAACTATTGCTATTATTAGTATTATTCTTAACACTTTTATTAATATCATTATTATTATGAGTGCTAACCTTAGTATATTATTACTATTATTACTTTTGTAAATATTCGAACCCTTATCCATATAAATATCATTATTTCGATTATTACTATTAATATTATCCTTTGCAATATTATTATTTTTGTTAATATTAATATTATTATATTATTATTTTTATCACTAACCCTACTAATAGTTTTAACCTTAATAATACTAGGGTTTCTATTACTATGAGTATTAGTATTACTATTATTATTAATATCACTATTTTTGTTAAACTAGTATTAGTACTATTATTAGAAGTAATAAAGCTATTAGCTTTAATAATGTAAATATGGCTATAAATACTTATCATGAACCTATTTTGACTAGTAATAACCTAGTAGGATAACTTGAGAATAAAAAACCTATTTTTACTTGTAAAGTTTTTTTTTTAATAATAGTAATCCTAATATTAGAGTAAAGTAGGAAATAGTAGTATTTTTGGTAGGAGAAAAACTAATCCTTACTTTTTCCCTTTTATAGGTGAGCCCAGTTAAAACCCTAAGGAGGCATAGGAGCATGCTCCAAGACCAGTGTCGTGTTAGGTAAGGATGTAGCTAAGGCCCTATGTACGTTATGTGCCCTATATGCCTTATATGCCATGTGTAACACCCCCAAAATTTTACACATTTTTTTAGAAGACTTATAAATTAAAATCGTAAAATATGGGGATGCTACCGCCACACTTAGTACCAGATTGGTTCACTCCTACTGTTCCAGTACCAAGTGCTAAGGCTAAGGAAAAACTACACATAACATTAATAAATAATTCAACTTCATGAAAACAAAAATCAGAGTGCACATAAGTCTTTACATAATTTGAAATACTAGCTATTATTTTTTAGATAATAATAATAAAATTGTCTTTATAGGCTCAAACATAATTAAAAGATAGTGCGAATAATAATCTCAAATGGAAAGCGAGCACGCCACTCCGGGACCCAATCCAATCCACAATCACTCGGTCCCACCTAATGTCCCATAGACATCAATAGCATCAAAATAGGCATCTCCTACTTGCAACAGGTCAGATGGGCCTTTTACTCGTGGGAATGAGTAGCACCTATAAAAGGTGTGATCAGTACGCTACGTACTGAGTAAGGTAACCAAGCACTAAGGCAAACACATAAGCACATAAAATCATGCAGGATAATAATAAACTTATAATTTCAAACCCACACATATGATACATAAAAGCTTACAGAGTATTACACAGCTTATAATCAACAAGCCCACACATAAGGCCTAAAAAGGTCCAGATCAATTATTTAATCATTCTTTTATCGGAATTCGATTCACACTATGCTCTTTTATCAATTCCATGCAAGTACAGGAACACCCCATTATTATAACCGGTGGGCCGATCACACATAGAGCATTATGCCCTAACTGCTATTATTACCGGTGGATTGGTCACATATAGGGTAAAACCCTAACCACTATTCCTAACTGGTGGATCGGTTCGGCTCCTACTCCTATAGTGTTCCACTACAAGTAATTAGTGTCTTTTATTTGTCTGAGAATTGAGATCGGGATCCCCCACTATTATAATCGGTGGGCCGGTCACACATAGGGTAAAACCCTAACCACTATTATAACCGGTGGATCAGTCACACATAGGGTAAAGACCCTAACCACTATTCCTGACTCTTGGATCGGCAGGTCCCGTCTTAATATCTTCCACTTTAAGTAATTAATATCTTAAGTATATTATTCACAAGCTTTGACCTAGACATGCATGATTACCTTCCATAGTTCTCATCCTCCAACCCTAGTTATTCCCACCAGACCATGGTAACCATGCAAACCCTAACTCCCATGCGACCATTAACCTCCACCATGCAACCCTAGCTCCACGTAAACCCTAGCTCCCATGCAACTCATTCATTCCCATGCAAACCCAAAAACCACCATGCAAAACCTAATACCACCATGCAAACCCTAATACCACCATGAAAACTCTAACACCTCCATACAAAACCCTAATACCACCATACAAACCCTAATACCACCATATAAACTCTAACACCTCCATGAAAAACCCTAATACCACCATGAAAAACATAATACCACCATGCAAACCCTAATACCACCATACAACCCACATCTCAGTCATTATTTTACAATCCTATCATGCATGTCTTATAGGACGCATAAATTCATATTAAAAGCACACCTTATAAATATTTTATAAATGCCATAAAGAATCATGTGAACACGCTTCGACACCACATCATACTATATATACAATAGATATAAGATACACTTAAAACATATTATATTACATGTCATATGGCAACTAAGGCATGTAAAATACATTACACACAATGGCCTTAGATACACCCTTATCTAAAATGTCACCGGTCTTGGAGCACGCTCCTATACCTCTTGTGGGCTTTGACTGGGCTCACCTATTATAAGGGAAAAACTAGAATTAGGTTCCCTCCTAAAAATACTATTATTTACTAACTTATCCTAAGACTTAGTTTTTAATTAAAAAAATACTATACTAATAATAACTATACAAAATACTACTAAAATTACTAATAATGATATCAATATAATTTAAAATGAAAGGTGATATAATGGTTTCTACCCTTCACCAAAATAATGTTAATAATGATAGTAGTACTAATAATAATAATAGTAATAATATTAAAAATATTAGTAATACTAATGCTAATAATATTAATATTAATATTAATAGGGATACTAAATTACAAGGTAGGGTTTTCGACCCTACCTCCAAATAATGAAGTACTATTTAATAATATTAATAATAATATTAATAACATATAATACTTATAATAATATTAAAAATAATAAAGATAATAATAATATTATTAATAAGAGTAAAAATAGTAATGTTAATATTCGAATAGGAGTATACGAACCTAATTATAGATTAAAGCCCCAGCCCTCCTTAGATAATTAATAATAATAAGAAGAATAAAATAATAATAATAATACTAATAATAATGATGATGATGATGATGATAAAACTTATAATAATACAAATAAATGCTTATAATTCAAAACTAACCACTTAATTAACTTAAGAATACTCTTAACCCTGCCAAGAAAATTTAGCATTAATATTACATCCAATAATAATAATAATAATAATAATCAAATAAAAGTAGAAATTTGAAATAAAAATAGAATAAATTTAAATAAATAGGAAAGAAGGGCTGAGAGGGTCTAGGGTTTCACCTTGAGTTGGCAGAGATTGGTGGCTCAGTTAGCTAGAAGGCGGTGCAGGGAAGATTTTAGTGGGTAGAGGTGGCGACGAAGTTGGCTAACGGCAGAGGACGACTTGTCTAAGGTTGTTGTGGCGTGAAGGAGGGTTTTTTTTTCTGAATTCAAGCCAAAAACTTGACTAAAGGTTTCTATGGGGGTATTTATAGACGAAAGGGGGAAGTTAGGGTCGAAGGGAAGGTGGGATAGTGGTAGGTAGGAATGGGCACCGATCGACGATGGCAGCCGACACACTCTCCATTTGTGGTTTGTGAGTGGCCAGGGGAGAGGGAAACCATGCGAGGGAAGAGGGAAAGTGGGCAGGCAGGTGTGGTCAATGAGTCATTGTGGAAGAGAGGGGAGAAGGTGGGCAGCGAACGTGCATAGTTGCCAGCGAAATTTTCGGCCGGCAGGTAGTTGCAGGTCAACGAGAAGAAGAAGGGAGGAGGAGGAAGAAGAAGGTAGGGGCGAACTGGGCCAGTCGGGGGAAAAAGAAAGAAAAGAAAAAAGGGAAGGAACCGGCCTAGTAGCAACGGTTATAACATTTAATGGAACGCGCCTGGCAGGGAAAAAGGGAACGACATCTTGTAGTATAGTAGCCTACTCAACATTATTATACCAATGAGTTTCATTTTATGGTCCATTGTATATGTAATGGGTAATATTTACCTTCATTAGTACTTTGAGGGTTATACTTGAACATGCTAGGGTTTTGGGTAGAGAGTTAGAACTATCTAATGTTAGGTTCAACATCTTTGGATTCAGATATCCCTTGGACTCTTTTTTCCCCTTCTACACTTCCTTTCTTTTATTTGTTGTAACCTTAGTGAATCTTTTAATGTAATATTGATGTAGTGATAAATCATGATGTAATATCTCTATTTAATTCTTAAAATGTATGTTCTTATTATTAAGTAGAAAAATATTTAGCTGTAGTACATAGTATAAGAATTATAGATGAACTAGAATTATGACAAGTGTGACAATAACACTCTACATTTTTAATTTTTTAGCTTCTACATTAATGCTTTTAAAATGAGATTTTTAAATGATAAATATGGAGTGTTATAAGTTGGTATCATATTTTTTTGGTTTTAAACTTGGTAAATGGTTTAATCGGAAATTGAGTTCCTCCCCCCTTTGAGTTTTTTGAAACTTGGATTAGTCTTGTAAGGAATTATTAGTTGGGACTTGTTCATGCCTTAATATTAGTATCTTTTTGTTTGATTATTTTCCTTAATGTGAGTAGTTGGTTAAGTGTCCTTTAATTTTGTTGTGTTTGTTAGTGTTTTGTTATATACCATTCATGAATTATGTGTGGAACCCTTCATTATCCCCATCTTAGAGCATCATAACTCTAAACACAAGGTTGGAACAAATGGAGAAGCTCTTTATTGCTATGGTAAAGAGAGATTCACATCAGCCACCCCCTCCACCACCATTTCAAATTATGATCCACCTACTAATGCGCCACTCTACTAGAGGATTGATTGTATTGGACGAAGTTATGCTCACCATTAATGCCCATGGGTACGAGGACCCACAAGCCTTAGAGAATTAGATTTAGGAGTTTGAGAAGAATTTTGATGTTTTATAGTGTCCACTATAGAAGAGGATGAAGGTGGTTGATTACTTCTTAAAGGGTTGGGTTGACAAGTTGTGGTGCAATCAGTAGTGCTAAGCACACCCATTAAGACTTTGGAGAACATGTTGTAGAGGATAAGGGCCCATTTTTACGTGACCATTGTCAAGATGGGTTTCTATGATCATTCAGGGTGCTTCACTAGGGGTCCTCTATAGTTTATTAGTATAATTAGAGTTCACCATTTTTATACATTTCATGCCTGATGTCAAGGATAATGAAGATGCATCAGTTTGAGATGGGCTTGAATGAATGCACCTAAGAGTAGTTCTCAATCTATTTTTTCCCCATGCTCTTTTACATGTTTGAGATGATGACTAAGATTGAAAAAGTTGTTTAGGTTAGGAGTAGCAACACTTTGAGGAGTAAGAGAAAGTCAAAGGGCTAGGATAGTGATTATAATGTTATGCCTCAAATAAGAGGTTAGGGTGGTCAGCACCTGGGCACCCACAATGATTTTCATAGTAGAGGTAATAAGGGACAAAATAGACACTCATACTGCAAGAATTATGGTCATGACCCTTTAGGGAAGGATTATGAAGGGCATTTGGTTTAGTGCCACTACTTTAGAAAATAAGGTCACAGAGGTTTTGAGTGCTTCTAAGCATCCCAGGATGGAGTTAAGAGAACACAAGTTCATCTTTCAAGGATATTCATTTACTGATAGTAATCAATTCAAAGGGCCCCACAACTATCCAATGGTATAGAAAGTGAATATAATAAAGGAACGATTTCAAACTCTCACCCATAGCTATAGGGTTATAGTAATAAGGGATCTTGCAGTAGGAAGACTCTAAGAGATCTTTTGTTTGGGGAATTTTGTTCAATCACCTGTTTAGAGGTGGATGCTTAAGCTAGAGGCTTGGAAAACCCTTATGACAGTATATTAAACATTCTTCCTTATTGTTTTGGGTTTCTTTAGCTTCGTTCTATTGCATGATATCATATTGTTCCTTTGTGGCTATGATTGTTGTAGCCTTATATTAGGGTTTGTTATTAAGGGTTAGTGACCATTTATATGTTATGTGGGCCTTATGTCCTTATTGTTTGTGGTGCAGCATGGACTTCAGGGGCAAAGACTTTTTTAAGGAGGTAGTGATATAATATTAAGCAATTTAGATCCTTAATTCGCTAGATGCCCTCAAATGTGGTTGTTTATGGTTTGGGTAGATGTTTATTCCCCATGTAGGTTTTTGTCTCTCATGATCAATAGTAGATTGGTTACTTATTTTTTTTATTTTTAGGTCTCTAGTGAGACTTGGTGAGACCAATTGATTGGTTTGTCATATCTGGTCCACCAATCAACTAGTCTTGACAAAACAATTGATTGATTCTTCTAGGTTTTTTGTTTTACATTATTTTATGATTTTGATCTATCATTAATATTTTTCTAAGCCTTACAATCTTTTTGAATCATTGCTGACAATCATTTTTAGGATTTGTATGATTATTCTTCTGACTTCTAGGCCCTTATTTCAATTCATTCACTAATATCTACCCAAAAAAAACAAAATTTTAACTAACTACTCATTACCTCACCAAGTTAGATCCTCACCTCATCCATTTTTCGTGCATCACTAGTTGTGGGAGAAGTTACCTCATTTCAGTAGGCCCCCTTCATGCCTATGCTTGGTTGCCTTACAATCCACCTAGCACACATTTAACCTCTCTTACACCCTCACCTTATATGAATGTCTTCTTTTTCATTCAAGTGTTCAAGGACTATTTTCTCTCTTTCCCTTTAGCCTATAGATTGTAAACCAAATCCTCACTTCATTAGCCTTTTGTGTTGTTGATTTTATTTTGGATTTGCAACACCTTTATCCCCTCGTGGTTGTGGTATCCTCTCTCTTGTCAAGCAATTTCACTTGAAACAAACAATCGACAACAATTATAATCAATCATGCATTGTCAATCTAATCATGATAAAGGCCATGAAGTCTCTAATACTAAATTTTAAATATAATTTAAAGCATGAAACTTGTCAGCACACAATTATAATATGAATTCGTGCACAAATCCATCCCATTTCATGCGAAACTGAATGTGGAATTAAAAATTAAAAATAAATTATGTAGATCATAACTTGTGTACCTTCAACAATTGATTAGATTAACCACACCCAAAAGTAACAAAACAAAAATACTAACTTGAATGGATTGGTTCTACTCTCTCTTTTCATCAACCCAATGGTGCGTGTTTTTTGATGAGGAATAAGAATATGAAAATATTGATCAATCTCCTTCTTAAATTGCTAGAATTCAAATGCTATTCCTAAGCCTAATTATCACTTCCTTTCGATGTATATTAGAACTTATAAAGAGAGTGGAATGGAGGAGGGGAAAAGAAGTAATTATTGTAAAATTAGACCAAACACACTAGTGATCTTAATTACTATGATTTTGAATAAATAATAGGTTTCTTAACACTCAATATGGGTCTTGTTTATCAAGCACTTCATATCATGTTCAAAATCAATGAGACTCAATTCTTTCCTCCCTTTCCCCTCATGCATGTGATGCACACATGTTTCCTTATCCATATATATATATATATATATATATATACACCATACAACTATTTTATATCATGAAGAAATAATAAAATAGACAATCATGCTAATTTAATAACATGAGACTATATTAAATAAACTTTGTGATCATAATTTATATTTAATTTTATGTTGAATGCACCTTAAGATTATTACATAATACACGTTATGTTTAAAATAATTACTAATACTACTAATAATATTAATTTCGTTAAACCAAAATATGTTAACAGAAAGATGTGTGACGAAGAAGTCAGGGAGAGAGAGAAGTTGCAAACAAAGGTTAGGACGAGAAAACAAGCCAAAGATAGCATGCAGAGAGAGAGAGAGAGAGAGCCAGAGCGCGGTGAAGACAAACCTCAAATAGAAGCCAGCAACCTAACTAGACTGACCGACGGGATTTGAAAGAACTAGCAAAGACACCAACTCCTGGGAGCAAGTACGTGGTTTATTTGCCAGAATGAGTAGACCATCAATTTGACGGAAACAATCAGCCCCAAAAACACCAACGGCAAGAGAGGTCACAAATGTTGGACAATCAAGCTCATCCTCAGCAAAAATTGATGTAGCAGATGAGAAATTGAGCTAAAATCTTGAATTTCCACATTGCTGTTTAGAAAATTTAAAGTTTCAGTGGAGGAAGGGAAATCTAAATATTTAGGTATACACTTTCTTCAACGAAAATCTGGAGTTTTGTTTCAATTTATTTTCTCTTTGATTTGTATATCTATTTTTTGTTATTTAATGATTTTAGACCAGAAATTGATTTCGGAGAAGTTTGAAAGTTGCTTTGGGTCTGCACCATCAACAACACACCAAAAAAAAAAAGAGTCAAAAGACTTGAAGCAGACAATTTTTTAACGGAAGCAACCAGGCCACAATGCTTCTACATTTTGGATGAATTGGATTTGTTGTAGCGAGTTTGGAATGTCAGTTGAATATGGCGAGATAAATTGATTCCTGTCTACATCTTTCTAAATTAGATTATGCTTAATTTGTGCAGCGTATTTCAACGAGTATGTTTTTTTTGTTTGTCATGCCCTGAGACTCCCCACATCACACATCAATCTTTCCAGTTAGACGAATTGGTACGTAATTTCTCTTTCTATGGAGTCATCGTCGCTGATCTTTACAGTTTTCCTTAAGCAATCTTCGTTTACTGGTAGCTTTCTCAGCTGATTGTGATTTGTGATTCAAGAAATAACTTCAAAAAAAAAAATTAGGACATTATGCAAAAGGTATTGCTATTGATTAATCAATGAAAATGGGAAGAAAACACTTATTGAAGGCTTTCATGTGATAATCATTCAATGCTTGTAATGTCTAAATAAAAAAATAAAATAAAATTATGCGATGATAAAATGCCCTCTCTCAGACAATGATTTTCCTCTCCTTTTTTTTTTCTCATGAATCAACTCTGGAGGATCAATATTAAGGGAATGACTGATGCTGGGCAAAATTGGGTTATTTTTCGTTCGTTTTCATTTGTCACACGAAATACAAGTCGGCTCCTATTTCAAGTGATCAGTAACACACGCACACACAGAGGCATATACTTACGGCTTGCTCTGTTATCATTAGCTAAGGCTGTGTTTCCTTTCTCATTCGCCACAAACTGCCTACAACCAAACACAAGCTATTCCATTTGACAAGCTGCTCCGTATTGCTTTAATTTCTATTCAAGAGTCACCTTCTAGATTGCATTTACAATTCAGTCTCATATGATATGATTTGCCTGCCTATATATGTCTACGTTAGTGGAGGGATTGGTATAATTAATCTACCAACTGTCCTCTCTCTTATCTTACCATACTAGTTGGTTTGGTACAATCCCTCATCCGACCGTCATTACTTTTTCCTTTTAATATAAATGTATTCTTTTTATTGCTAAAATTTCATTTTATTTCCCTATCAACTCTGCACGTTTTGTGATTGACTGAACATGTGTTGGTGATAGGTTAAAATATAATTTGTCATTTAAATAGCTGAATATACTCCTTTGTCATCTTCCCCCCCCCCATTGTGATTCTACTGTTGAAAATGTGCAGATGGTCGTTCGCTCTTACAAGTTTTAGTGTGTGCTGGTGGCGGTGCAAGTGGAAAAATCCCTTCTGAGTTCTTACCTCTGATTGGGATGCAAGTGGAAATCCCTTCTGGCCTTGACATTTTGTCCTTCTTTCCCGGCTTAGTTTCCTACTAGCTTTTATCGGTGGAATATGATGGAGTGAAAGGAACTTGCTTCCTGAAGCGGCGAGTCGTTTCAAAGTGAAACTCTACTGTTGCTACTTTCTGCTTATAAGATGTTAAATATCTATAGCTCATCATGGAATATCTCCCTTGGTGGTGGCATGATGGCTCTGCTCACGAGGAAGGGTACCCTAGCTGAAGATGTAGCCAGATTTTACATGGCTCAAATTATTCCAGCCATATAATCGACAAAAAGCTATTGTGGCCTTTTTGTTTTGCTATTGTGTTTTGATATTATTTTTGTTTGCAATTTTATCACTATTGAGTTAATATTTTTTCTGTAAATTGTTCGTTAAATATTAAGGGACAATGCTTATTTAATTTTGTTTTATCAATAATAATAATTTGCATATATGATCGATGTAAAGAAGAAGTTGCACCGCACGTTTCTAATGGATCATGCCCGGAAGTAGGCTCATCCATGAAAATGATAAGACGGATTTCCATCAACTCAACTGCAATTACGTGCCTCTTCCTATACTCAATTGAGAGACCAAAAGATAAACTAGTTCCTGCCAAAACGACCAAAAGAAAAACTGGTTCCTGCCGCAATGAAGTTAGCTCTACTAGCTCTGTAGTGTCTCGTACAAACGTTTGCATTTCAGGTTCCAATGTAGCATTAGTGAAAATAGTTCTCCCCGTGAGATAAAACTAAACAACTCAAGTAGAATATTTATTACAAAGCTCGGAAAATAAGAACTTCTCTGACAATATTATTGTTCACATAGGCTCTCTCAATATAAAAATGTCATGAAAATAATATAATGTAAAATTTCACACATACGAATAACCATTAGAAGATTTAGAATCGACCACAAGACTCCTTCCAAGGTAAAATCTAGGAAAAGAAAGAGAAATAGGAAAAATAAATAAATAAATAAAGAGGAATGAACCATAATTTAAAAAAGAATATTTACCTATTTCTCGGAAACTAACATTGGGGAAAAAATATCTATGAAATTTATACAAAATATGAGAGAGGATGTCAACATGACACATATAGATCACAACAATGCTATTAGCAAATCAAAAGAGAGTTATAAAAAATAATAATAACTGGTATGGATTTTTTCCAAACTATTATTATTGGGCATTGAGTTGCCAACTTAAAGAGTGAGTATCGGCCCAAAAAAATTCAAGGAGCATTAACCTCGAGCTCAGACTAGTCTCGAATGGATCTTCCATTACTAGTTCCTTATTGGGCCAGTCCCTTACACATAATAGAGGCGATTCCTTACCCTTGAGTCTACAATAGTTTTTCCTCTCCCTACTCCATCATTGTGCCCCTATATATATGGGTTCTTGTATCCATTTTAGAGATCCGAAAATTTATAATACAATTTTCTCACATTTTCTCTGTCCTCTCTCTTTTATATTTTCTCCTCGACCTCATCTAGTCACTTGATATCCCTAAGTACCCGTCAATTTACAAATCACCAGTGACTATAACTAAAAATATTGTCATTCAGATGATATCAATATAAAAGTCATAATAATGTTATGGGTAAAGCACTAAAATCCTCCACAACACACTTCCACAAATACATCAAATTCTAACTAAGATCAAACCAAACCACAATAAGTTATAAATTAAAACCCTTCTAAACTCAAATTGATCTCTTAAACTGTAAATAGGTATGAACCAAGTGATATCTTCACACTAAGTTATATTTTTGAGCAAGTGAATATTGTATTAGATACTACCGACAATGTAGTTTCAATATTATAGAAAAAAGTATTCCAACTAATATAAATGCCTCTTGCATGTTTTTTCTATGCTAGCTAGAACTTACAAGGTTTAGCAACACAATTATGAGGACTTATTAGATTTCTACATAAAGCAAGGATTGAAGGCCAAAAGTGATCATAAACATATATTTATTATGATAAATTCTATAAAATAGAGGCCAACACACAAAAAAATATCCACTCCATGACTTATTTTACAAAACAACCAAATAATTATAGATAAAATAAGATTAATTGATAGTAAAAAAAAGGAGGAGGGTGAGGTAACATACTTTATAGTTAATGTAGACAAAATCTAAACAAAGTTAGATTCCATTTATGAAGAGAGAAAAGATGTGGAGCAAAATGAGCAACCATTTCATGTTTTGATTTGATCCATGATCAATTTAGTTTTTCTTGTATCATGTAAATCATCACTACATTATTTTTGCTCCTTAAAAAATAGACTCAAATTTAATGCTTGGAAGCCCTCCAAGACTTCATCATTCTCTTTAATGTATTTTTTGATAACCACTATCTTCATGTGTCACAATACATATATAAGCCTCTTCATGCACACCATTTACAAACTTTTCATTATTAAGCTTATCCTTACATCATCTTCAACTCACGGGTTAAAATAGGTTATGTTATTGGTGGTTTGTGTTAAGGAAATTGTGTGAGATATTATGTAATCAAGGAATTTTAAGAGGAAATCTTAGAAGAAATAGGAGAGAACAAAAGTATGAAGTTGTATTAATGATTTTGGTCCCCTGTAAAATGAGCACAAGACTCAATATTTATCAAGGTAAAATTGGGGAGGAAGAGAAGGACAAAATACAGTGTGGTCGAGGAGAGGCGATCATCTTTGTGCTTTATAATAAACCAATCCAGTGTGGAACTAGGAGGACAAAAGGGAGAGACAAGCATGTCCAAAGGATTTTCTAGGTCAACCTTCATTCTTTGGGTCACTGCCTCTTAGGCTAAAGAGGTAACTGTACCCTTCTACTAAAACATAAAATCATGTGGTGACTAATAGAAGTCGTTATGTTGCTTAGTGTATGAGTTATGCATGGATCATTGAGTGGATATTAACATGCTAGTAAATAGTTGGTACACACATTTCACTTACCATTAAATACGACCTTCATGTATGTGTATTATGTTGAATGGTTAATGTATGCATGTTTAGGGTTTGTTAGGGTTTATGATATTATCAAGACTATAATGTAAATTCCATGGTAAGTGCACCATGATTATCTTTATATGTTAGCTAAGGCTGAGATGAACAATATAAAAGCATGCACACATAATTAGGGTTAGAATATGATAATTGTTCTTTTCATGACCTAAGGTTAGAAATACTTCTTTACTTAAACCATGATGTAATTGCCCTATTAAATGTCGTATCATGTTATAAATATGCACTTATGTGTTGCATGTTACATATAACATCTTAGAAATGGATGATTAGGATTTTTAGAAATAACTTACTAAATACATGAAAAATGGTAAATCGTAAAGACTACCCTCATGTTAAAATATTATGATTTATTAGTTTTTAGCCTTTTCATGACAAATTCCTATAATAAAAAAATAATTGGCAAAAAAATTCAGATCATAATGGTGAAATTATGGTTTTGAGGGTATTTGGGTCATTTTTAACTTAGTGCATCTTTTGGTAAATAATTGATCATAATATGGACTTAGACTTGTGATATGTTGACCTTAGTGTTGACTTTAACCTTAACCTAAACTATTGACCTTAGGGTTGATTTGGATGGTTGAAAATAAAGGAAAAATGGATAATTATAAAATGGAAATAATTGTAAAATATGTGATATCTATGGTCACCTTATAAGTATGGCCTTATTATGTTGTATTTGTTGTGTGGTTTTCTTAGAGTGTGTGTTGAACCCTTGCTTACCCCCTTCCTAGAGCATTGTGACTAAAAACATAATACTTACTTGTATAGTGGAGCTTCTTATTGCCATGGCTAACAAGGATTTACATCAACCACCACCTCCACCACCATTTTAGATACCTATCCACATTCCCGCACCCACTTCATAAGAGGAATAGTTTCAAAGGACACAGTTACACAAACCACCAATGTTCATGGATATCCAAGGCCCATTGGCTCTAGAACATTAGATTCGAGAATTTGAGAAAATATTTAAAATTTTAGAATTCCCACCCGAGAAGAGGGTAAAGGTAACTACATACTTCTTGAAGGGTCATGCCGATGAGTGGTGGCACAATCAGCAGGTGTCAGGTACACCCATTGAAACTTGGGAGTACATGCTACAAAAGATAAGAGCTCTTTTTTTTAATAATGTCAGGATGGGACTTTATGATAGATTCATGGTAATTTGCTATGGTTACTCCATAGTTGAGTAGTACTACCTCAAGTTCACTGATTTTATCCAATTCACATATGATGTAGGGGTAGATGAGGAGATGAAGATGCACTGGTTTCTATATTCTATCTCAAAGCCATAATATGGTCAACACTTAATCCAACACCACAACATCCCATTTTCCATATAAACACACCTAATAACCTGATGTCTAGAGCATAAAATAATGGCTAAACTCAAGAAGGAACATGAAACCAAATATCAAAGAATTATCCTAAAAATAAAATTCTTACTTCCTAGCATAAACAATTAAAAGAGAATCAAAATAATAAAATTAGTTAATAATATCAAATGCTAAGATAATTTTCTTCACCTCTTGATTGATTACCACAAGGGGTAGCACATACCATCATTGGTATGGAATCAACATGTACTTAATTTTAAAAACATAGGAAAATGGAAATTATAAACTAAATGAGTGGATAAGGGAGTATAACAAAATCAAAACCTGTTGGGAGAGAATAATGAATTCCAAAAACCAAACAAGCAGCATAGCATGTTGAAGGACTCGAAGCAGACTTTGGAATGCTCTTCTTTGTTCACTGATGGTAGCAACGGAGGTGAGGTCATGTGGGAAGAGGAGAAGAATCAATTGAACAAAGAAAGGAGGTTGAACACCCTAATATTTTTTAGGTAAGGAACAAGTCAATTGTCATAAACAAATAAATAGCTTACCTTGGGCACACCATGATGAACCTTCACCCACAACTTACATCTAACAACCTTTTTAACCTATGTTTGCTCAATCTTAGATTAAAGGCAGGTTCAGCTATACTAATTTGGCTTCATCATTGCCATTTACAAATTGTTTTCTATTAGTTTAGTCTGTCGCTTCTCCAACTACCAATAATTGATATAGGCAACAATAAATAGATATGAGGAAACAACACAAGATGTAACATTAGTTACCATAGATGAAAATAAGTGGTGATGCTTGTGAAATGGCAATGGGGTGGAGTTTTTTTCTTTTTTTTTTGGAGACCATAACATCAATGAAAGATAGTATATAATGAAAGAGAAGAGAAGAAAATGGGACATATAGATGGAATCAAGACTCGAGAGCGATAAGCAGTAGATAAAACTCAAAAAAGGTATAAGAAATCAATCAATCAACTCTTTAAAATATTATGGTTAAGAAACTATCTTTGTTAACAAAATCATTTAATCAATTGTGGTAGTTATTAATTTGTCATAATGATACAATAAGTTTGTAACAAAATGTTCCATTTGTTACAATATATATATATATATATTTTTTATGGGTAAATTTTAATTCGTCACAATAGGACTAGTAATGGTGACAAAATCATAGTTTTTTTTTGTAATAATACTCAACTATATATTGTGACAATTTAAAAATTAACACTATATTTTGATGTAAAAGTAAGCATTCTTGTAGTGTTTCCTAATGTGGTTAATGGATGCAGATGGATAAGCGCTCAAGATTAGCTTCAACACTAGCAGGTAAATAGGAGGAACTTGACATGCCTTTTATCAACTACACAAAATTTCATGAACATGTACTTAGGGGCGGAGCCAGGGCATTTCAATGGTGTCATGGAATACCATTGAAAATTAATATAAGTATAGATAAAGGCCAATATAAAGCAAAGAGCTATGACAACATAATTGGCTGTACAGTTGTGTGCACCCATACAATTAAAAGTAAAGGGGTTAGGATCAAGTCCCTACTACTGTAAGTTTTTGTTTTCATTTTACTCCAATGGAAAAGAGACTAACAACCAAAAGGAGTAAATGCCTTGGATTCACCAATACATTAAAGTTAATGAGGTATATTTTCTGGTTATTATATTAACTTACTTTCTTTTATTATTATTTTCCTCTAAATTAAAGGTAATAAAAAAATGAATTATAAACACTATATCATGTTTGCTTGGCCTATAATATATCAAAGGTTAAAGTTCGAGTTGTATGAATACACTTTCTTTTGTTATTATTTTTTCCTTCTAATGACCGATGGTCCATAATTTTTTTAAAATATTTTTTTTAAATTCAATCATATTTTGACATAAATTTTATTAAAAAATAAAAAATTGTTAAAATATTTTAAAAAATTACAGTAAGATATTTTATTTCATCATATAATTTATTAAATGTGGTTGATATTGAGTAGTGATAAATGCTATTTTTATAATTAAGTGATTAGTAAACCACACTCATATAATTTATTAAATGTGGTTGATATTGAGTAGCGACATATTTTTTTATGCTAAAATAATTAATGACCCATACTTTTTCTAAATGTTTTATTTTATTATAATTTATTAAATATTAGTACATATGACCATTAAATAATGAAAGTATTCAAAAAAATATCACATAAGTTACTTAATTTTATTATATAATTTATTACATTTGGCCAATATAAGTTTTTAAGTTGGGACACTATAGATTTAATATTTTGGCTCCGCCCCTCCATGCACAGCCCTGATTTGGGGCCATACACAGGGTATTTCTTAAATTATACCTTTTCAAAATAATCAAGTAGTTGTATTTTAAGAATTGCTTGAAAACAAAATATATATATATATATATATATATATATATATGTTCAACTATTCCACTCATATATATGTTTAATGAAGCGTTCTTTTTATTAAGGATGATAACTAACTGGAACCTGTGGGCTAGCTCCATGCATCGCTCACGGACCAAAAACTAGTAAAATTAAAACGACACTTTTTTTTTTTAAATGGCAATAATGGAAGTACACATCTTAATATGGCGTCATTGTCGAAACTTAAACTTAAGAGCGTGCATTAGTGACCCATCAAGCGTGTGTTCTATCGTCATCCACCCATTAAAACGACACTTTATCTAAAATAACCCTTTTTTTTTGGCGGGGCCGCAAACGAAACGAGATGAATCCACCGAATATACATTGGGCATCCACCGAATTCCAATGACCGCCAGCGTGACAGCATTTATTGAGTGATAGGGAATAAGCTGGCGGGAATACATTATACAGATTTAATAGAAACACCGAGTCAACTTTTCAGGATCAGTTTCCATTGTCGCGGCCGACGGGGTGAGGAGGAGGGTCATGACCAGGGTTGGCTTTAGGCGGTGCGTAATCTTGGATCTCTATCAGCGCCACTCCCTTGAAGATTTCTTCCGGCTCCCCTCGCGTTCCATTCCTGAGCCTGTCGCGTGAAACCTGCACGTATAAAGTACACCAAGTATTAACATCATAATGAGTACATCTTCAACCTTATAATTTGAAATTGAGGACATCGCTCAATTCACGACCACTTCTCTCTCTAGCTCGTACCACCATCGGGATATGTTTGCTTCTCGTGAATACGATTACTTGAGAGGCTTTCGAGTTTCTGATTCAGCACAAATAACAACGGGAAGAAGGCCGAGGAAAAGTAGGAAGCCAGATTAAATAAATAAAAAATGGCGATTATATATTTCTCTCTCTATATAATTTTCAATAAATGCTATTGCTTTCCGAAGCGTGAATTCCAATCGGAGTGGCCCAAGCTTTATTTGGCCGATGAATCGTCGGGATTGCAATGAGATATCGATGGAACCGAGGCGTCATCTCATCCCTCCCAAAGCTCGAATCGTTCTTAATTTTTTGTTATCCGTAAATTTTCATCTCAATGTTTTGTGCAAATTACATACCCGTCTAGAACCCTAATCCATAATCGAAACTCTTTTTTCCAAATCCAAAAACTCATATCCTAAAATCCGACCTGATTAGGACGACAACCGCCGGTTTAGAGCCAGCCTTGAATACCGTCATCCTTAGTGGTTTAACCAGTTAATTGAAGTCAGTAAACTGCCTACTACTAGCAACGGAAATGACGAGACGATTATGACATAGGACAAGACAGAGGACCTGATCATGCTTGGCGTCTTCAACAGCCCCGCCTCGCTCCATCGACTTGATGCTTCCTATACATATACATGAGTGAATATTAATAGCTGCAACCCGTATATTGATCATGTAAACATAATATGCTTTCTGCCGAATCTGTTTTTTTCCAACAAAAAAAAAAACAGACACACGCATACAGAGAGAGAGAGAGAGAATTAATTATAATTACTAGTATATAATTTGAATTTTTAGGCTCGATTGATAGATAACTGATACAGAGAATAAAAGAACGCCAGCATGCTTACTCGATAAAGCAACTGATTCAGCGAAGGGATCAAAGATGCAGGCAAGCAAAAGTATCAGTAAAGCACCAAATACGATCTTACTATTCATCGTTGCTGCCGGGGACCGAGAATAGTGAGATATTCTAGCTAGCTAGACGGGGATTTGTTTAACCGGAGAAACGAAAACGGATTAATATGGTACGCATGAATAAGAATCGTCTTTACGTGGGTATATATGTTCCGTTATATAAGGTTGCTTTTCGCTAATAATTTTTTTTTGCCACCTAGGATTTTTATTTCCAAGTGACCGCCCACGAAGACGAAGACCGACGTTCCCCGGTTCAAATTTTCATAACCTTTCTTTCTTCTTTGGTTATTTTTCCTATGTTTTGCCGATCAATATTTGTTGTCTATCATCTTTTTCTTTGATGAAATTATCAGTTGATGTGTGTGGGAATATGAAATTATCACTTATGTAAAATCAATACTCGATTATGTTCACTACTACGAAAACAGAAAATAATAATGAGATATTAATAACAGTGGTTCGAAAACCGTCTTCAAATCCGTGAAAATTAATGCGCGGGATAGTTTTAATAACGGTTATAGATAACAACCGTTATTATAAGTGAAACGTTAAAATTTGTACAGATATTTAAATAATGGTTCATGTAAAACCATTATTAAAACTAGTTTTAATAATGGTTCATATAAGAACCGTTGTCAAAAGTTTCAAAGTTTTAATAACGGTTCTTATAAAAACCGTGATTAAAACTTCTTTTCATAACCGTTCTTATAAGAACCGTTATTAAAACCCCCCTTGATGATAAGATTTAGTGGTTCTCATTTGTAGGTAGTGAGATGACATACCCTCCACCGTATTTTCATATGGCGCCGCATACAGATGTACGGACTTATGTGATATGGTTATATGACGAGCTATGTCATTTGTACGCGAGTGGCTCATCCTATCACCCCTTCCATTTTAGATCGTATCACCTTTTGTTGACCCTACTTCAGATAGAGCCATAGGCGTCGGCTATGTCTACTTTTTTGCAGTGATTTGTTTCATACGTTTAGAGCTATTTTGTGCAATGATTGGAGATTCTCTAATTTTAGGATTTTCAACCAAAGATGTACATATTGCTATACATAAAGAAAAGTATAAGACAATTAAAGGGATTGATTCTTGAGGTCTTATTAGCATTTGTAAGGATAGATTTTGTAGTGAGAGTAACTTTTATTATGACTTTCAATTAGATAATGAAGGCAATTATGCAACTATTTTATTTTTTGGTGATGGGAGGATGAGAGAGGATTGCCATTTCTTTGATGATTTAGTTGTGCATGGCAACAATTTATAGGATAAATAATTAAATATGGCTTGAATTGTGGGTCATTTGTCAAGATCAATCATCACAGTTGTAATATGATGTTTGGTGTTGGGTTCATATTAAATGATGCAGAAGCATCTCTTTCAAGCACTTCTAATATATTTATTAATTTTCCTAAGTTTGAAGAATTCAAAACTCTTCTAACATGGACTAAATTAATAATTTAAAATTTTCTAAACCATCCAATCCATGTGGAAGCCATGCTAGTCATCAGCCTTGCTATTAGGTGGCTCAACTTTTGGCTACCACCAATGAGGGGCATGATTTTTTTATGCAAATTTGGAATATATTTTTAGATTTTATTTCATGTAAATAAAGACTAAAAACTAAGGTAAGAAGATAAGATTTGCAATAACCTTTTTGATGATATTTTTGGCATATGGGAGATTGAAGGTCAAAGAGAAAGGGACAGTTTCAAGTTCTTATTAGCTGGAAAGTGTTCTCATCAAGATATTTTGGGAAGTTGGGAGCAGACTAGGGGACTGAATTCTTGTGTAGAAAACTTAGACCCTTTTTGTTAGTCACTAAGTGAAACTGAATACTTGTCACTTACCTTTTTTTAGCTAGAAACAGGTTGCAAGTTGTTATATAGGTCATCTGACCTATGTTTTTCATTTTTCTAGGTGCAAGGACAACTTGGGAAGAGGAAATATGATTCCGACCCTCCTCCCAGCTCATGGATCAATTTTTAAGATGTTTTATTTATTTTTATATTCTCCTCAAAGCCTTACACACTCATTATAAGAGTGGTGGCTGACCTTGAATGAAAAATAACATACATTGAGGCATTTTAGAGAGTTCAAACTCGTCTTACCATTTAATGTTTAAGTGAATAACATTGTCTCACACTCCTTCAACTCTTGAAAATTTTATCTTAAGTTGCACATACCTTGAGTGGTATTTGTAAGTAGCTAAAATCCAAGAGCCTTGAATTTTAATTACCTATCCATCTCCTTCAACCCCATTTTATTTTTTTCCTTTTTGATGGTAATTATAACCTATTCCCACACCACCAATCATCAGGATTAACCCAACTTGTTTAGCTTATGCATCATTGAATGAAATAGTTGAATTATACATTTGTATTTTCAATACCTTTATGAAGTTTATGGATGCTTTGATGCCAAAGACTGTGATGACCGATCAATCTATTGCTATGCTGGCTACCATTTCTGTTATTTTCCCACAATGTAAACATAAACTATGTGTGTGTCACATTAGGCAAAATTCAAAGAAGCGTATTGGTTGAATGAGGAGGAAGAAATGGTTTGTAAATTACTTTAATTATGTATTAAAGTATGTAAAGTATGCAACACAACTTAATTTCTACTGGGCTGAGTATGCTTCCAATATTTTCACTTTATTCTTTTTAGAATATATGTTTTTATAATGTTGGTTTTTTTTCTTTGTTATTTTAGCTTATTTTTTCTACATTGAAATATAATGAGTTAAAATAAAAGTAGATCTATGATAATAAGAATGGTGAAACATAGGTAAAGCGTTGGTGAAACATGAAATAATTATTAGTGAAACATAAATATAGTAGTGGTAAAACATGAATATATTAGTGGTGAAACATGTATAAGATATTTATTTGTCAAACATAAATATAGTCATGGTGAAAAATTTATGATGTAGTTTCACTTTGAAACATGATTATAACTATGATAAACTATCTGTTTATTATTGTTTTTAATATGTCCTTTTTTTGTGGTAGGATGTTGGGAAAGTATGAGTGTGAAAATGTCCTTTAGTTAATGATAATGTATAGGCTTAATCACAAATTGTGTGTTTGTTTCTCTAAGGATTGTTTTTTTTAGCATTTTGTTTCCTAATAGAGTGAGATTACTAACAATTATATTTCACATAGGTTGAAAAGTATGGTGTTTATGGGTAGTGATTCATCACAAAATAGTGGGTGTTCATCTTCCTTTGTTTGGGGTACAAACAACATAAGGCAATTTAATAAGTCGACTTCATCACATGACTCAAATACTATTTTACAAAAAAAAAATATAAGGATGTTTACAAACATTTGAAAGAGGAATTAGATAAAGATATCAAGTATGTTGATTATGAGGATATAAGAGATGATCATGGTAAAACTACTAATGGAGAATCCGGTCATACTATGCTACCTAAGAAAATATTTAATCCACCTGGATCAAGAGCAAGAGGAAAAGAAATGTAAGGTAAAAGATCATAATTGAGAAGATGTGAAATGCATTGAAAGGTTAAAAGAAAACTTATATATATGTTGCTAAGCGGACAAAAGAGGCTATTCAAGGATATGGGCAAGTATGTTTAAAGATAAAATTTTAATAATTTTACTATTAACTTATGATTTAGCCTAATGTAGTACATATTTTAAAAGTGGTGAAACTTGATAATAGTAGCTATGAAACATGGAGGGATTGATGGTGAAACATAAGTAAAATAGTGTTGAATATCTTTTTTCTATGAAAGAAGTTTGATTGTATATACATATTCTTTTTTTCATTTAGAAAAGAGTTATCAAGGGTGGCCCATCATTGTTTGTTCATATTTTAGAATTACAAGATTCATAGAGTTTGGGCTCTGTGGTGTATTTGCAAAGTTTGATAAGAAAGGGAATATAAATATTGAAATACGTTTAATTATATGTGTTCAAACACATATATATATATATATATATATATATATATATATATTTATAGAAATTCTATTTAGGAAGTAGTACATTATTGTCAAGTTAGAGGAATATCATTCAAATTTCTTCCATTTCTAGTCCAAAATTTGTATCAACTAAAAAGATATTTTTTTTAGAATTTGTTTTTTCAAAATATAGATACTAATTATGTGAAAAATATTATATCAATTCAAATTTCTCTTAAACACCATATTAGCTTATTTGTTTTTTGTTATTAAACCTCTAGAACGGGCATAATAATATTAATGTTGAGTTCTCATGAAATGGTGAAACATGATCCTAATAGTGGTGAAACATGAAGAAAACATGGGTAAAACATATCATGGGATGTATTTTTTTTATTAATGGTGGAATATAATTATTGCAAAACATGAGGATATAAATGAGAAAATATGACACTACTTGCGGTGAAGCAAGAGGTTATACATTTTGAAACATTAAGAATGGTGAAACATGAGGATATAATAAATTATTATATTATGGTTTATCTAACATAATTAAGTGAAAATGAGGAGATATGAATTTTGAAACATCAGATTGAAAGTGGTGAAACATCACAATACTTATAGTGAAACATATGTTTACCTATAATGTTTATACAAGCTGTGTAGTAGTAACCATATATCTACATTGGTAGAAAAGCCTATAACAAACAATAGTGAAGCATTGATGACTAACAATATGGGGAAACATTGTTAATATTGTTATGAAGCATGAGTATTGTTGTGGTGAAACTTGAGCAACTCTATGGTAAAACATGACTATATCAATGCTGAAATTATTGTGAAACATGAGCAATAGTGTGGTAAAAAGAAAAGTTAAATATATGGTAAAACATGAATAAATATGTGGTGAAACATCACTAATCTTTAGTGAAACATAAATAAATCTTTGGTGAAACATGAATAAATCTATCGTAAAACATGAGTAATTCTAAACAAAATTTGTTTTGTTTAAGCTCCTTACCAATTGAACTTCCTTGAGATCATTTATCCTCATTATATTTATGTCTCCATGTATTACGTCAAGACATTCCCATCTATTTATTTTCATATCCTTATACTTATGAGCTGCTAGAGTTTGCAAGAAAAGAGAAATATTCCAACCATTTGTTTTAGGTCAAAATTGATATTTTTTAAAAGATTAAAAATTTTCATTATGATATGTTATCATTATAGTGACTCTGATGAAGAAACTTCTTGGTGAAGCATCAGAGCACCTTATTTCCATTCTGTTTTGAATTCCCATCTATATATCCATTACTTCATTTTCCACTTCAACTTGTGGAAACTATAATTCTCTAATATAATTTATGTTTAATTCACTTGTTCTATCATTGAAGATTGATTGCCTATGGATAATAAATTTTAGGTTATAATAAGAAGAATGATTTGTGTTTTTCTAGTAGTGAAATTTTGTTAACTTACATAGGATCCACATCTATTTCTAAAAAAATTTGTGCTTCTTTGTCTAGAGTTGTAAACCCTTTTTCATGTCAGTAACTTGAACATAGAATAAGGATCTAAAGTCTATTGGAACCTTCATTTAATCCTCTTTTTTTTTAAATTTTTTCATTTTAACTTGTATTTTTGGTTATTATGTTTGGTTTGATACTATTTTGATTCTTTGTTCTTCCTTTCCATGTTTAGTCTTGTCTTGTGTTACAACTGTTTGGAAGAGAGCTTCTCTCTTTTCTACAATTGGTGCATCAATAAGAGCTTGCTTTTACTTGACCATAAAAGTAATGATCTAAACTTTTTGCATCAATATTGAATGGTAAAACACAAATAAATTCGTAATACCCCAAATTTTGCTTAGCTTAATCTCGTATTATTAACGCTCTAATTTGGTTCTAATGTTGAGAAATATTTTTTAACCTTAACCCAATTTCTTAATTCTTAAACTTTAACCGAATCCAAAACTTGGACTTGGATAAATAATAATTTGTAAACTGAAAACAAAACTTGTAAGAATTTTCACTAATCTTAATTATTTTTGGCTAATATAAAACCACCTAAACTAATCCCCAATCTTTTCCTCTTTTCCCTTTTCTTTCTTTCTTCTCCATCTCCCACCATAATATTTGTTTTCTCTTAAACTTGCTCTTCCTTCTCCACTTGCAACTTTACCTATCATCTTTTGTAGGTTTCCATCACCCATCACCCTACTTCCTTTCTTCTTTTTCTTCTTCTCCTTCTGCTTCTCTTATCCCTTCCAATCTGCACCACCATGCACACACTCTACTCCCTACCATTTTCTTTCTTCCTCTTATCCTTATGTAACCCATACACATAACCATCCCCATCACTTGCCATTGTTCCCAATATTGAACCATCTTCTCTCCTACACCACTGTGCCATCCTTCATGCTCGTTGCACACCTCTCTCCTCTATCTCTTTTCCTCTCTCTAATTCACTCCACACATACACACATGTATACATGTATACACACACACACATACACTACACACTATCCTTCTCCCTCATTTTCTTGTGTCATTTCCTACCCAACCCTGTCCAAAACGTCCTGGACGAGCCTCTTCTTCCTTCTCCTTTCTTATTTCTCTCTTCTTCTTCTTTTTCCTTCTATGTGTGCCCTATATTTGGACTATGCACCACCAATTCCACCACCGTGCACCACCACAGCCACCACGCATCGCCTATTAACTAGTGGACCAACCACCAAGGTTACCTAAACCTTTCCTAGCATAGTCACCGATCATCACCATTGGCCATTTTCTCTTTTTCCTTCTTCTTTCTCTTTCCCATCGCATTTTTAAGGAACATATGAAGAGACCAACAACTAAGAGGAGTAAATGTTTTGGATTCACCACTACATTGAAGTTAATGAGGTATATATTATCTGGTTATTATAATAACTTATTTCCTTTTGTTATTTTTTCCCCTAAATTAAAGGTAATAAAAAGAAATGAATTATAAATACTTTATCATGTTTGCTTGGTCTATAATATATCAAAGGTTAAAGTTCTAGTTGTATAAATACACTTTCTTTTGTTATTATTTTTGCCTTCTAATGATTGATTGCCCATCTTTTTTTAAAATAATTTTTTCAATTCGATCATAATTTGACTTATATTTTATTAAAAAATGAAAAGTTGTTAAAATATTTTAAAAAAATTACAATAAGATATTTTATTTCGCCATACAATTTACTAAATGTGGCTGATATTGAGTAGTGATAAATATTATTTTTCTAATTAAGTGATTAATGAACTACACTCATACAATTTATTAAATGTGGTTAATATTGAGTAGCGACAAATAATTTTTTTTATGTTAAAATAATTAGTGATCCATACATTTTTTAAATGTTTATTTTTTTTAATATTTTATTAAATGTTAGTACATATGACTATTAAAAAATGAAAGTATTAAAAAAAAAGACATCACATAAGTTACTCAATTTTATTATATAATTTATTATATTTGGCTAATATAATTTTTTAATTTGGGAATAAGCTGACGGGAATACATTATACTGATTTAATAGAAATAGCGAGTCAACTATTCAGGATCAGTTTCCATTGTCGTGGCCGACGGGGTGAGGAGGAGGGTCATGACCAGGGTTGGGTCCAGGCGGTGCGTAATCTTGGATCTCCATCAGCGCCACTCCCTTGAAGATTTCTTCCGACTCCCCTGGTGTTCCATTCCTGAGCCTGTCGCGTGAAACCTGCACGTATATAGTAAAGTATTTACATCATAATGAGGACATCTTCAACCTTATAATTTGAAATTGAGGACATCGCTAAATTCACGACCACTTCTCTCTAGCCCGTACCGCCATCGGAATATGTTTGCTTCTCGTGAATACGAGGCTTTCGAGTTTCTGATTCAGCACAAATAACAACGGGAAGAAGGCCGAGGAAAAGTAGGAAGCCAGATTAAATAAATTAAAAATGGCCATTATATATTTCTCTCTAAATATAAGTTTCAATAAATGCTATTGCTTTCCGAAGCGTGAATTCCGATCGGAGTGGCCCAAGCTTTATTTGGCCGATGAATCGTCGGGAATGCAATGGGATAGCGATGAAACCGAGGCGTCATCTCATCCCTCCCAAGCCTCGAATCGTTCTTAATTTTTTGTTATCCGTAAATTTTCATCTCAATGTTTTGTGCAAATTACATATCCGTCTAGAACCCTAATCCATAATCGAAACTCTTTTTTCCAAATCCAAAAACTCATATCCTAAAATCCGACCTGATTAGGACGACAACCGCCGGTTTAGAGCCAGCCTTGAATACCGTCATCCTTAGTGGTTTAACCAGTTAATTGAAGTCAGTAAACTGCCTACTACTAGCAACGGAAATGACGAGACGATTATGACATAGGACAAGACAGAGGACCTGATCATGCTTGGCGTCTTCAACAGCCCCGCCTCGCTCCATCGACTTGATGCTTCCTATACATATACATGAGTGAATATTAATAGCTGCAACCCGTATATTGATCATGTAAACATAATATGCTTTCTGCCGAATCTGTTTTTTTCCAACAAAAAAAAAAAAACAGACACACGCATACAGAGAGAGAGAGAGAGAATTAATTATAATTACTAGTATATAATTTGAATTTTTAGGCTCGATTGATAGATAACTGATACAGAGAATAAAAGAACGCCAGCATGCTTACTCGATAAAGCAACTGATTCAGCGAAGGGATCAAAGATGCAGGCAAGCAAAAGTATCAGTAAAGCACCAAATACGATCTTACTATTCATCGTTGCTGCCGGGGACCGAGAATAGTGAGATATCGTAGCTAGCTAGACGGGGATTTGTTTAACCGGAGAAACGAAAACGGATTAATATGGTACGCATGAATAAGAATCGTCTTTACGGGTATATATGTTCCGTTATATAGGGTTGCTCGTCGCTATTTTTTTTTTCCCACCTAGGATTTTTATTTCCAAGTGACCGCCCAGGAAAACGAAGACCGACGTTCACGTTCCCCGGTTCAAATCTTCATAACCTTTCTTTCTTCTTTGGTTATTTTTCCTATATTTTGCCGATCAATTATTGTTGTCTATCATCTTTTTCTTTAATGAAATTCTCTGTTGATGTGTGTAGAAATATGAAATTATCAATTTTGTAAAATCAATGCTCGATTATGTTCACTACTACGAAAACAGAAAATAATAACGAGACATTAATAATGGTAGTTCGAAAACCGTCGTCAAATCTGTAAAAATTAATGCACCTGATAGTTTTAATAACGGTTATAGTTAACAACCGTTATTAAAAGTACAACGTTAAAATTTGCACGGATATTTTAATAACGGTTCATACAAGAACCGTTGTCAAAAGTTTCAAAGTTTTAATAACGGTTCTTATAACAATCGTTATTAAAAGATGTTTTAATAATATTTCTTACAAGAACCATTATTAAAACTTCTTTTGATAACGGTTCTTAAAACCCCTCGTTTATTTCGTTCAGTTCTGTTTTGTGCCAAAAAGTTCAGACTCTACGGCTTTCCTCTCGTACTCTCATTCTCTTGCAAATCCTTACACCACCACTCCGACTCGTCTAAAGTAAGGGAAACCCTTGCACCGCTATCTCTCCACCACCCCTCTGCCATTGTTGGCTTTCCATGTGCATGCTGTCATTCTTACGAACCTAGCTAGCACTTGTACCTTCATTGTCCGCCGTGTTTGGAGGTTGTTATCGCTCTCAACTTGCTCGCCGCCACTCCCTTTACGTATGTATTTGTTCTTCCCTTGTAGCTTTGTCTCTACTGATATATATATGTATGTATGTATGCATGTTGCTACAGGGTTGCGTTTGTTTGTTATTGCAAAATTGCAGTTTGTTGTTCAAAAATGTGTTGTTGAATGTGTTGGTGAAAATTTTTTACTGTCCTTTTTTGAATTTGTTGCGTTACTGTTATATATTAACAAATGCATATTTTGGTCGAGACCTTTACATATATATATATATATATATATATATATATATATATATATATATATATATATATATATATATATATATATATATATATATATATATATATATATATATATATATATATTATAAATGTGTTTATAATCTATTTTATAAAAATATGTATAATTATTTTAAGAGAATCTACAAGCCTAAATTATATATTATTATCATAAGATATGTGTGTTCTAATTATAAAAGGTGTATATTCCTTTTAGCACTCACATTATTATGCAGATGTGTATTTATATGCTATTTTTAATATATATTATGTAAGACGTGTATTTATATTCCGTAAAATGTGTGTTTATATGTGTTCTATTATATGTACATTTATAATATATTTATATATAAGATGTGTATTTATAATCTAAAATAATTGTGGTTAAGGTTAGGGTTAGGGTCAGTGTTAGGGTTAGGGTTAGGGGGAGGGTTAGCTAGGTTTAGGATCATTATCTTATGAGGTTTAGTGTTAATTTTTATTATAATTTATTAGGGTTAATTATGGTTAGGGTTAGGGTTAGGGCGATGGTTAGGGTTAAGGTTAGAGTTAGGGGGAGGGTTAGGGTTATGGTTACGGTTAGGGTTTATCGATTATTATACTAAATATAAAAGTGAAAAATTAAATAGAGATGAATAATTGTGTATAATAATAATAATAATATAGGATTTATTAGGTTGTACTATATATGTATGTATGTGTATATATATATATATATATATATATATATATATATATATATATATACACGTATCTACTTGATTTACTATGTGTAGCTTGAACGATTTGATGATAGTTTGATGTTTAGCCAGTTTGTTAAATATATACCTAAAGATTATGTCCTTATTTTAAATAATTTGATGTTGTTAGCTTTACATAGTTGGTGAAGATCTGGTAGAATATATTTATGATTTGTCTAGCTAGTTGAAGATCAATTTATATATTCTGTAATTTAGATCCTTTCGAGAACAACCTTGATGATAAGATTTAGTGGTTCTCATTTGTAGGTAGTGATATGACATAATCTCCACCATATTTTCATATGGCGCCACATACCGATGTATAGACTCATATGATATGGTTATATGATGAGCTATATCATTTGTACGCGAGTGGCTCATCCTATCACCCCATTCATTTTAGATCGTATCACCTTCTGTTGACCCTACCTCAGATAGAGCCATGGACGTTGACTACGTCTACTTTTTGCAGTGGTTTGTCTACCACACTGATGCACCACACTCGAGATTTATTAAGGGTGAAGTGTTTGCTAGAGAGTATGATAGGATATCGAGAGAACTGATGGTCATCGATGATGAGTAGAGGTATCATCATAGCTTGCCTCAGAGTATCCACCCCGGTTACCCTAGAGTATCCGTGAGTAGACTCTCTTGCGATGATGTCTGAGATCAAATGATATATCGTGATGAGTGGACTTTCAGAGTTATAGTTTTTAGTCGGGCTCGATGAGGCTATTGGGGGATTTAGTTTTAGGGATATGAGTTTTTATTTTTTAGGTATTTGGGTTGTAGCAACATTTTGATGTATATAGTGCTGCTATTGCTTAAATCCTGTAGTATGTATATCTTTTGTAATTTGAACTATTGTACAATGTTTTACTACGTATGTATGTGTGTGTGTGTGTGTGTGTGTATATGAACTCTTTGTAAGTATAAGCAGTTTCATTGATTAGCATTAATATCTTTTTGGAAACGTGTTAGCATGATTCGTACATATATATATATATATATATATATATATATATATATATATATATATATATATATATATATATATATATATATATGATACATTTGAGATTAATTCTTTCTAAGCATGAGCGATTTGCGAATTATTAAACATATAATTCAATTGATTTTTAATAATTAATTTCACGTGGGATATATCTAGATTCAAAAACTATGGATTGGAAATTATTGTCTGCAAATCGTCTATCTAGAGAATATAACGAAGGAGTGGATATTTTCATCAAGTTTGCAGTTGAACATGCTCGGGACTGTAGTAGAATAGTCTGTCCTTATTTGAAGTGTGCTTATATTCAGCGTGTTAACGCTAATGATTTGAGAGATCATTTGTTTGTGCATGGAATTGATACAAGTTACACTTGTTGGATATGGCATAGGAAAACAGAGTCTAAATATGATAACGATGATGTTAGGAGGGATAGTAGTGGATCATCATTTGATAACTATGAGGGACATTCGTTAGAGGAGATGACTCAAAAGGTTGAGGAAAGTGTTCAGGATTATCCAAAAATGTTTGAGAAGTTATTGAATGACTCGGAGAAACCTTTTTTGGGTGATTGTAAGACGTTTACGTGATTATCCGCTACTTTAAGGTTGTACAACTTAAACGGATGTAACGGATAGAGTGATAAGAGTTTCATAGAATTATTGTCACTTGTGAAGGATATGCTTCCTAATGACAACGTTCTACCCGATTGTACCTATAAAACGAAGAAGATTCTATCCTCTATGGGCATGAGTTATGAGAAGATACATGTATGCCCTAATAATTGTATTTTATATCGCAATAACAATGCATCTTTGGATAGTTATCTTAATCCTAAATGCAAAGCCCCACGATACAAGAAGAACAAGGTGCCTGCTAAGATGTTATGGTATTTTCCTATAATACCAAGATTAAGGTGGATGTTTAATGATGTTGAAGATGCCAAGTGTAACACCCCCAAATTTCACTCCTGAAAAAAAAAATTTGAACGAAATAAGCGGAAGCTAGGAGAGAATTTGGGAGATGTTACCGCCACATCTAACATAAGATAAATGTCAATCATCTATCTCATGTTAGATGCAAGGCTAAAACCTGTCAAACAATTAAATCCGAATCTTAAAAGCATGACAGCGTTACGAGAAATTAAAAGTCGATTACAAAACCCTTGGAAATTTAAATACGACACTTTAACTTCCAAAGATGAATACAATTAAACAAAAAAATCCCGAAGGATAATTATCCGGACCGCCTACTCACTCAAGTCAAGCCTTCCACCCCCAATTTAGTAACCGATCAAAACCTGCATCAAAGGTCTGCTCCCCACCATCGGTGGATCATCACAGGACCCATTCAACCAGTGTAGTATCAGTACGGGTCCAATACTGAGTAAGTCTCACTACCCTATCTTATGAGAGAGACGTAAACGATAACATCAAATACATATTAAATTATGATACAATACGTTGATACAATATCATACATACTCACAAACCACAACATGACTCTTGTCCTACACCTGTAGTAACATATGAAACATATGTAACATCCCCTTTAATCATACAAGCATGGTATAACCGGAATATAAAGTGACACATACGCCTCAAGTAGGAATAATCCATATTATTGGAAACTCAATGCGTGACATACTCACGTAAGAATCATGTAGTAATACAGATAATAAAAGCTGACCATAGTCCAATTAGACTTATTTCCTTTGAGTCTTTATTAAAAGTAGTCATTTCACACCACAGTCTTTATTAATCCACGTGAGTGCGGGAACCCCACTATTATAGCCGGTGGACCGGAATATATAAACTCAGGGCAGAACGCTCCTGACCACTATTATTTGCCGGTGGACCGGTCTCCAGGGCAGAACGTTCCTGGCCACTATTATTTGCCGGTGGACCGGTCTGGCCCCGACTCGTATGGTGTTTCACTGTAAGTGCTTGTGACTCATTCTTTATTCTCATCAATAATATATTCATTCCACACATATTCTTTAATAGTCCATGTGATTCCGGGAACCCTACTATTATAGCCGGTGGACCGGAAAGTATACACTCAGGGCAGAACGCTCCTGACCACTATTATTTGCCGGTGGACCGGTCTCCAGGACAGGATGCTCCTGGCCACTATTATTTGCAGGTGGACCGGTCTGGCCCCGACTCACACGGTGTTCCACTGTAAGTATTTAGTATCTTTCCCATGTCTTATAAATTTTACGTTTGGGTTACTGAGCACGGAAACCCCCACTATTATAGCCGGTGGACCGGAAATCATACAGGGCAAAACGCTCCTGACCACTATTGTTCGCCGGTGGCACGGTCTCCAGGGCACCCCGGCTCCTGGCCACTATTATTCGCCGGTGGACCGGTCTGGGCCCAGCTCAGCATCTTCCTCTTTAAGTGATTAGTATCTTAACGTATCTTATTGAAAGTGTTTTACCCTTGACATGCATGGCTAACTATATCTACACTTATCCTCCCAGGAGGGCCCGTCCCATATCTTGGAACTCGTGCACCCCTTATCACACCTTGATATCAATTTCTCTCTATATTCACACATAATAAAAACTAACCCTTAAGGGTGTGGGTGAAGGCCCAACACCTCGTGACATCAGACTCCACCCGTCATTAGCCTCGAGGGTTTCCCTTGAAACCCTAATAGGACCTATGTGGCCCAACTTCCTCTTATTTCACTACCATTAATTTATTTATCCTCAACACCTCATCTCATTTAGTTCCAATCCCAAATCATATCGCTCTACCCATCGATTCCACCTGTGACTCTAAAATCCTAGTTGGCCACTTCAACCCTAATACCTTTCTTTTTCCACAAGTAAGCTCTCCTTTTCACCCAATATTTCTTCTCTCCCAAAACACCCATAATCATTCCTCATAACATAAACTCTCACTCTCAACCCGCACCTCACTCACCATTAATCATGTTTACTTCCGCCTTTTCCATGTTACTAATTCTTCCCAAACCCTAATCGGGTCCCTTATACTCCCTTTTAGCAACTCACTTCCCAATTATTTCTTTTTACCCTTTTATCTCCATGTCAAAATAATAATAATAATAATAATCGTCCTAGCATGCATGTCCTAGAGGGTTACATCATATCACAGCACATCATAATTACCACATATGGATATCACATTCATGTCGTAAGAAAACGCATACCACATACCTTAACTCGAAGCTACGCTACGCATAAAACACATTAAGGACAACCATACGATACACAACCGGACATGGTATATATACAAAACATCTAAGGCATGAAATTCATACAACACATAGGAACCTTAGCCACATCCTTACGAAATACCCATAAGTAGAGGCAAGTAGAGAACTTACCTGGATCCGAAGCTAGCTAAGCGAGATAAGAGGGAGAGAGATCACTAGCTCGTGGATCCACGAGAAAGCTTTCCTAGAACCGATAGAAATCGAAAACTAAATTAGAAACTATCCTATCAATCAATAATTCACATATTCTAATTAAATAAACACAACAACAACACAAATGATCTTTCTTAGGAAAACGTGCCCAAAACTTAGAACTTAAAAGCATAGCTTTATTAAGATTTAAGGTTAAAACTAAATCAAAACGGATTAATACAATATCGCTTGGGACATTTCAACTTAATTTGGAAAGCCCGAGAAAGAATAATCGATCATAAGTTAATTTATTAAAAATAACTTATTTATTAGGTTTTATAACTAAATAGGTAACTCAACCATTTACATAACACCAAATTCAAACCGATTAAGTTAAAACATAATTTAAATGATTTAAAACCCAAAGATATAAATCGATTAGATAAAAGACGCATAGCAAAAATCAATTTTATAAAATCATCCCCGAAGATTAGGGTTTTTAATGCCTAAACTACGAATTAGCCAAATCACTTCGATTACCTCAAATTGATAGTTTTAAAACACAATTAAACTAATTTTAGATAAATCTAGATAATCAATTTCAACAAAACAATCTTCCGACTAATCAATTCCAGATAATCAATCTTCAAAATTAGGGTTTTAAAGCTCACGACACAAACTCAGGTAATTCAATTTAATTAATTCAAATTAAGGTATTAGAAGGCAATTAATACCATTTCAACCATTTCTATACATTCAATTTTAGAAAAACAACAATACAAGTAATCGATTTCATAATCTCACTTGAAATTTAGGGTTTTAGGCCCGGAAATACAATTCGTTAAAATTCTATAAATCTAATCAAATTGAATGTTTAGAAATGCAATTAAACACATTTTATAACACATCAAATAATCAATTGCTCAAAACTAGTAAAAGAAATACACAATTTAGCACAATTAGGGTTTTTGAGCCCGGAACGCAAACCCGATCAATACTTGCCAAAACATATCAATTGACGGTTCGAAAATGTAATTAAACATATTATAATGTAATTTATATAGTCAATTGAATAAAATAACCCGATTACCCAAACCAATTTAAACCCGCGGGAGTTTTGACCTAAAAATCCAATTCCGATCAATTACGCACAATTTTCCCAAATCGACACTTCCGATATAAAATTAAATACATTTTAAACGATATTATAAAATCAATTGAGCGTGACGGCTCAATTATACGACCCAATTTCATTACACCCAAAATTTGACCTAGGAATCAAATTCCGATAAAACCTGCATAAATTTCTCAAATTAACGGTTCCAAAATGAAATTGGATACATTTTAAAACATATTGTATAATCAATTTATTAAAAATAGCTAAAGCGGGCGAATCCGAAAAATTCGGGTATAACCCGGCCAAAAATCCAAATTTTCCGAAATCTCAATATAACAATACAATTAACCTATCCAAATCATTCTTACAGCACATGTATACATTATCAAACAATTAATTTAGCTTATCACAAGCTAAATCGTACCTAATTAATCAAAGTAAGGGTTAGGGTTTTTCGGAAATTATACCAAACAAAAACTGATAAATCGGGGCAAGGGAATGCTGGGGAGGCTTCGTCGGGGGTCGGGGGTGGCTCGCCGGTGGTCAGCGAGGCTCGCCGGAGCCGGACGGTGGCAGTGCAGCCTGCAGTTGCTTCTCCTACGCGCAGCTGCTGTGGTGGCTCGGCTTCAGTCGCTGCTGCGGTGCTGCTGCTCCTGCGCGGCTGTTGTGCTGCGGTGGTCGGTCGTGGTGGCGAGGGGCAGCAGGTTGGAGGTCGACGGCCGGCGAAGGAGGAGCAGGGAGGAGGAGTGGAGGAGCAAGGGAGGAGGTGAGGGAGGTCGGCTAGGGCTTCGGGCTGCAGAACAGGGAGCACGAGAAAGGGGTCTGGGTAGGGGAGAGAAGAGAGAAAGGAAAAGAAGGGGGCGGCGCACCGGTCGGGTAGGGCAGCAGGTTTCTTTTTTTTTTTCTTTTTTTTTTTTTACAAATACACATATAAAATAAACTACTAAAAATTTAAAAACTATTATTGGGAGATTTTATCTAAAATTCATTAAATGAAAATTATTTCGTAAGGTTCCGAAGGCTTGAAATCGATATAAAAGCTACATAAAGAATTTCGGAAACATTTTCGGAAAAACTTACCAACGTACGTAAAAATTTATATTATTTACGAAAATACATTATAAGACCTCGAAATAATATTTAAAAGCATAAAAGTAAATATTTAAATTAAATTCTAATAAACCGAGACTAATTTAAATAATTTCCGAAATCGGTTTTCCGTAAACCAAAAATCGTAAAACGGAAGAAAATTAATTCCGAAAAGAAATTCATAAATAAACTCCGAAATCTTTTTAATTTAAAACTTCTCGAAGATATTAACAATTTTCGAAAACGAATAAATTTAAAGTCGGAAATATTTTCTACGGATAAAATCATTAAAATAATTTTAACTATTTAAACAGAAATTCTATAATTTAAATAATATATTTAGTTAACGAAATATAACTCCAAAAATAAGGTCGTAATCACACGACAAAGTTATAATCGAAAATGAATCTAAAATATTAAAAATCAAAATACGAGAAGAACGGGAATACATATTTTTAACCGAAAGCCGAAATTAAAAGAGTATAATAAAATCATAGTCGCGAACGAATTTGTCTAAAATGGTTCGCAACGGCAACGATTAATTAAATTCAAATATGAATTCGAAATCGTCGATAAATCCATAAAACAAATCAAAATTAAAATAATTAAATATTTACATCAAATTACGCTAATAAAATCATTAAACTTAATAAATTTGGGTTTTAAAAATACGGGGTATTACACCAAGAACCTAAGATGGTATGCTAGTGACAAGATAGATGACGGGCTTCTTAGACATCCATCTGACTCTCCACAATGGATGACGATTGATGGCTTGTTTCCTGAATTCGGTAAAGAAGCAAGAAATGTGCGCCTTGCATTTTCCGGGGATGGAATGAATCAGCACAATCAAGGCACCTACAGTTTATGGCCAGTGATTTTGGTTATATACAATCTACCTCCGTGGCTCTATATAAAACACAAGTATATGATGTTGTCTTTACTCATTTTCGGGCCAAACCAACCTGGGAATGATATCGATGTTTATTTGGCACCTTTGGTTGATGATTTGAAGTTCTTATGTGACATGGACGTTGAAGTATTTGATGCATATAGTGAATAAAATTTCACTTTGATAGCAATGTTATTCTATACTATAAATGATTTTCTAACGTATGGCAACTTGTTAGGTTATAGTATGAAAGGCCATTATGCATATTTGATATATGAGGAGAATACTTCACTTGTTCAGCTACCACATGGCCAAAAAACTATGTTCCTTGGGCATCGTAGGTTTTTACCAAAGAATCATCATTATCGTAGGCAAAGAAAAGCATTCAATAGATTCCGAGAAGAAGGGCAGGCACCAATCCGGTTGACGGGTCAACAAGTGTGGCTGAAGATGAAACATTTGAGTGTCAAGTTTGGGAAGAAGAATAAAGATAAGCCTCCATCAGTTGGGTGGAAGAAGATGTCAATATTCTTCCACTTTCCTTATTGGGAATCTTTCTACGTTAGACATGCCCTTGATGTGATGCATATTGAGAAAAATATATGATAGTCTTGTTGGTACATTACTTAATGTTCCATGCAAGACTAAAGATGGCATCAATGCTCGAATAGATATGGAAGAAATGGGTATTAGACGAGAACTGAAACCGTGAGACAACAGAAGAAGAACATATTTACTATTGGATTGTCATACTCTTTCCATAAAAGAGAAAATTTTATTTTGTGAATTCTTTCACGGTGTCAAGGTTCCGGAGGGGTATTCTTCAAATGTTAGAAGACTCATGTCGATGAAAGAGTTGAAATTAATTAACATGAAGTCTCATGATTGTCATATTTTGATCCCGCACTTGTTGCCGATAGCTATATGTGGAATTTTGCCAAAACGTGTTCGAATTACTATTACGAGGCTTTATTGGTTTTTTAAAGCCTTCTGCTCTAAAGTTATACATCCTAATAGTTTGGAAGCCTTGAAAAGAGGGATTGTGATTACTTTGTGTCAGCTTGAAATGTATTTCCACCGTCATTCTTTGACATTATGGTACATCTAACTATTCATTTAGTTTATGAGATAAAGATGTTAGGACCTGTTCATGGGCATTGGATGTACCCCTTTAAATGGTTTATGAATTTGATAAAAGGTTATGTGAAGAATCGATATCGACCACAAGGATGTATTGTTGAGAGTTACCTTGTGGAAGAGGCAATTGAGTTTTGCACAAAGTACTTGTCAAATGCTCAAGCTCTTGGTACTCCTATGTCTTAACATGCAGGAAAATTTGAAGGACAGGGTATTAGGGACAAACAGTTTGGGTGTGTAGACCCTAACATGTTCTGTGCAGCACATCTATATGTATTACACAACAGTGATGATGTTCAGCCGTACATTGAAGAGCATATGACTTCTTTACGGATTGAAAATCCATCAAAGACTGAGAAATGGATTATTGATAAACATAATCATTCCTTTATTGATTGGATAAGAAATCACATCATTCATTTCATCTGACATTCCCCAACTTTAATTTCTGAAACCCTACATTCGTTGTCTCAGAAACCTCGTTATGAAGTTTTTCAATATACCAGTTATGTGATCAATAGTTGCACTTTTTATATAAAAGAACAAAATGAGAAGAGTACAACGCAGAACAGTGGAGTGACTTTAGTGGCCAAGGCAATTCATGTTGCTAGTGTGAAAGACAAGAATCCAATATGCAGATATGAATTATTATGGTGTGATTGAACATATATGGGAGTTAGATTACAATGTATTTAAAATCCCTGTATTCGGTTGCAGATGGGTTGATAATGACTGTGGGGTTAGATATGAAGATGGATTCACATTAGTAGATCTTAATAGGACAGGGCATAAACAAAACCCATTCATCTTAGCATCACAAGTGACACAAGTATTCTATGTCACTAACCCTACTGATAACAGATGGTCTGTGGTACTATCTATGAAAAAAAGAAATGCCAATGAATGTGATGTTGAAAATGATGCCAATTGGAATAAAGAGTGTGTCTCAGCTGTGCAAGCAACTCAATTATTGAACGATGATAATAATAAAATTAATGAGGAGGAAATATATATCAGGGATGATCATCGTGAAGTAATATATGTATCAGATCCTGAATCTAATCCGAAAACAAGGGGAAAAAAAGAAGGAAAAGAAGGCAATGAGGGTAATAATATTGTAATGCATAATATCTGTGTTAGTTTTTTTAAATGCATTTTCAACCTTCATGATAGGATTTTTATTGTATCGATAATATAATGGTACATTATGCTCAATTCATAACATTCTAACATAATTTATTTATTGATTTGTTTTAGAGATATGGCCAACAAAAATATTGATAGGGACAACAGTGATGAAGAAGGGAAAAGAGGACCTACGATTATGAGAATCATCACAGATATAAAGAATAAAGGAGAACTGGTCGAGTTGGGATGGAATACTTACAATCTTCCCATTGGCCCTTATACAGACATGTTCTTGACTACATTTCACTTGTGACCCGTAACCATATTCCTATCTCCTATAATAATTGGAAGCAGGCTCAAAGGGTCATAAGGAGCATATTTGGCAGGAAATCATGGAAAATATGCTATTTTATGTAATCATTTTTGTATATCAATTGTTATTAATTTTAATACATTAACATCGGTATACATTTATATGTCTTATTTTGCAGAGAGTGTTTAATGTGCTAGAGAGTAGGAAGAAATGACTTCTTAGACATTGTGGGGAGCGTCTAAGAACATTCAGGTCATATTTAGCTCATAGGAAAATGTATAGAAAGGGGGATGGTTCTCTATGGCAGAATCCACCAAAATGGTACGATTTTATCGATCAAGAAAGTTGGAACCAATTTATTACAGATCGTCTTACGGGTGATTTTAAGGTATTTGTTAGATAACAATTAAACTTTTTGTATCGATCTTAGTATTTTGCATAATATTGAAATAACCATGTCACTATGTTTTGGATTGTCACATAGGAAAAAAGTGCCAAAAATAAAGAGATTGGGAAGTAGAATAAATACCGGCATAATATGGCTCGCAAAGGATATGCAGGCCTTGAAGATGAGTTGGTATGCATTTTGTGATTTATCTATTTACATGTATTGACGAATTTTATAATATTGGTACATTATAAGAATATTTTTTGATTTATAGTTCATAGCCCAAGACTTAGATCCATGTACCTCGTCCATTAATATTGATACATTATGTAAGAAGGCTTGAGCAACAAGTGATGGATATATTAATGAAGATGTAGATGTTGCAGCCGAAAAAGTTGTAAGTTTGTAGATATCTAGAACCCTGCTTAGTTTTCTTTTAGAAAACTATTATATTATGCTTATTCCTATAAGCTAAATGTATATATATTATATACATTACAAGATGAAATTCAAGTGTTAGATGGTGAGGATAGGGTCGGCAAATATAACATTGTGTCCAAGGCTACAGGAATTGTAGAACAACCTAGAAGATACAGGGGTCTTGGATTAAGTGTTACGAGAACGAGCATACGTGGTCGATCTTGTGGTTCTCGTAGCACTAATGAGCAAGTTGCGATCCTCACCCAGAAATTGAACGTGGCATTTTAACGGATGGCAACAATGGAGCAAGATTTGTCATTTATTAATCTCAAGGGTATAAGCCATCTGATTCAGTCGACCATGATAGCTTCACATACCTATGTAAATAGCGTCAGAGACAGTTGTGAAGCTGATGCATGTCTTTCTTCTCTTCCTGACGTAAGCATTACATAACTATGAATTGTTATTAAATGTATTTGGTATCATAAATAATTAATAATGTGTAATATTTTTGTTTAGGATTTGTATAAATGTGACTTGTTAGCGAATGACCTTTCAGCTCTTTTGGTGAAAGGAAGGGCCCGTATCAGTCACAGTACCCAAACACAAACTATCCACGGGTACAACTTTGCCCTAAATACAAAGCCAGTGAGTATTGACACTCCAATCATTGGTAGTGCGCCCTTACCTTGTTATAAAGAGGGTGATGAGGCAGCCGCAGTGCTAGAAGATCAAGGAAGCTTCGTGCCTTGGCCTGCGGATCAGATACGTCTCACTACTGAAGAGGTATTGAAATTCGACATTTTCATTAGACCTTGTTTAGTAGTTACACTGTTTATACCTTTTTTCATATATATATGCTCAATACATATTTTGTTTATTATTATCAATTAAGGAATCAATAAAGGAATCAAAGAAGAAGACTGCTCCTGCTAGTAAACTAAGAGAGGTACTAGTTGAACAAGTAACACAAAAGAGGGCGCTGCTAAAGGATAGAGAGGTAAACCTGAAAAATCAGTTGCCCCACAAAAGATTCCTTCTTCGGAAATACACCAACCTCCACCAACATTAGCTTTATTGTATTTCTGTGCTCAAAACTACCTCGGGGATAATTATATTTTCATTGATTTTTGTCCTGAGTATGTTGGGAGGGACAATGCTACTTACATGGTATCGACAGTTAATATAAGTGACATTTATAATCAGGAATGGATGTCAACCACGAGTGTCGCCGTT